>CM060906.1:670856698-673356698 GCA_030737815.1 Allium fistulosum
CCAAGAAAACAAGAAATCGAACTCAGTCAAAAATCAGGGTACAACTGCTCCGAACAAAGACAGAGATGTCTTGAATATCATCGCGTAAACCAAGGCAAGTAACAGTGATCAATTCAAAGTCGAAGCCAACCAAAACAAGTTCGAAAGTCGAACAAAACCAAAATCATCATAGCATCACCATCAGGCCAAAAATTCATCAAATTATACGAAATTGATTAAGGCAGAGAAATCATCAACCACGAGACAAAATCGAACAGCCAAAGCACTCTACTAAGTTGAATAACAGATGTGAGTGATAAGGTAATCACTCACCTTATTTTCGAAGATCCCAAAACCAGTCACCGTCGAAGCAAGCAAGAAAACAATGATCGCCAGGCAAGCACTTTGATTGATCAACAGGCAGTGGCGCCTTCGAATTCACGAAGTCCTAGTCTTGGAGACGAAGACGAACGAGGGAGAGATTGAGCCGCCTCTTTAATTTTTTGCTCGATTATTTGTTTAGGGTAAAATGAATGAAATGAGAGAGGGGATCGGGTTTACATGATTATCACTTGCAACCAAATGGCTACCAAAGAATTGGGCTAAATGAATTTAAAGCCCGTATCACCACTAACCAATTTTTTTCAAAGAATTTCAACATGATTTTAAACTCCAATGGCACTAATCAAACAATTCGATCGTCATTTTGGCGACAATTAAAAATTACTAAATCTCGGGTTGTTACAGACTCCCCTCCTTATAAAAATTGCGTCCACGCAATCATAGGGAATAAATGGATAAAAGGTAACAACCTAAAGAGCATGGCAATGACGAGTGCATAAGCAAAGCAAATGTCAGCAGGGGAAGTATTAGAAATGAAATCAAAAGGTCCGACTGATTCAAATCAAAAGAATCAATATCGTGGGGATCAAGGAATCAAAATCAGACGACTGTCTAAAGTAAGAATCAATCGAGTTCCAGCAACTAAAAGAGAAGGAAAAACAGAGCAGAAATCCCATACAGAGCACGAATTGAATGTGAGTAAATCAAATTACTCACCTGAATCGCCAGAGAAAAAGACGAAGCTCAAATCTCAAAAATCGCAAATATTCAATCATCAAAACGATAATCAAATTTCTCAAATCAACAAATATTCGATTATCACAAACGATAATCAAATTTCAAATTCAACCAATATTCGATTATCAAAAACGATAATCAAATTTCAATTTCAACAAATATTTAATTATCTAAAGCGATAATTAAATCTAAAATCAACAAATTTTTAATTATCTCAAGCGATAATTAAATCTCAAATCAGCAAATATTTAATTATCTAAAGCGATAATTAAATCTGAATCAACAAATATTTAATTATCTCAAACGATAATTAAATCTAAAATCAACAAATATTTAATTATCTCAAGCGATAATTAAATCTCAATCAACAAATATTTAATTATCTCAAGCGATAATTAAATCTCAAATCAGCAAATATTTAATTATCTAAAGCGATAATTAAATCTCAATCAACAAATATTTAATTATCTCAAGCGATAATTAAATCTCAAATCAGCAAATATTTAATTATCTAAAGCGATAATTAAATCTCAAATCAGCAAATATTTAATTATCTAAAGCGATAATTAAATCTAAAATCAACAAATTTTTAATTATCTCAAGCGATAATTAAATCTCCAATCAGCAAATATTTAATTATCTAAAGCGATAATTAAATCTGAATCAACAAATATTTAATTATCTCAAACGATAATTAAATCTAAAATCAACAAATATTTAATTATCTCAAGCGATAATTAAATCTCAATCAACAAATATTTAATTATCTCAAGCGATAATTAAATCTCAAATCAGCAAATATTTAATTATCTAAAGCGATAATTAAATCTCAATCAACAAATATTTAATTATCTCAAGCGATAATTAAATCTCAAATCAGCAAATATTTAATTATCTAAAGCGATAATTAAATCTCAAATCAGCAAATATTTAATTATCTAAAGCGATAATTAAATCTAAAATCAACAAATTTTTAATTATCTCAAGCGATAATTAAATCTCCAATCAGCAAATATTTAATTATCTAAAGCGATAATTAAATCTGAATCAACAAATATTTAATTATCTCAAACGATAATTAAATCTAAAATCAACAAATATTTAATTATCTCAAGCGATAATTAAATCTCAATCAACAAATATTTAATTATCTCAAGCGATAATTAAATCTCAAATCCGCAAATATTTAATTATCTAAAGCGATAATTAAATCTCAAATCAGCAAATATTTAATTATCTAAAGCGATAATTAAAAACAACAAATATCTGATTATCAAAAACGATAATCAGAACTCATATCAACAAATATCTAATTATCACA
Source organism: Allium fistulosum (assembly GCA_030737815.1). Taxonomy (NCBI): domain Eukaryota; kingdom Viridiplantae; phylum Streptophyta; class Magnoliopsida; order Asparagales; family Amaryllidaceae; genus Allium; species Allium fistulosum. The sequence continues at coordinate 670,859,079 of CM060906.1, forward strand.
AGCGATAATTAGAAACAACAAATATCCGATTATCAAAAACGATAATCAGAACTCATATCAACAAATATCAAATTATCACAAGCGATAATTAGAAACAACAAATATCTGATTATCAAAAACGATAATCAGAACTCATATCAACAAATATCTAATTATCACAAGCGATAATTAGAAACAACAAATATCTGATTATCAAAAACGATAATCAGAACTCATATCAACAAATATCTAATTATCACAAGCGATAATTAGAAACAACAAATATCTGATTATCAAAAACGATAATCAGAACTCATATCAACAAATATCTAATTATCACAAGCGATAATTAGAAACAACAAATATCCGATTATCAAAAACGATAATCAGAACTCATATCAACAAATATCCAATTACCTGCAGATAATTGGAAGCAACAAATATCTAGAAATCAATTAAAAAGACTAGAAAATCAACATAAAAGCTTGGATCGATCCCATCAGATGGCGAGTTTTTAATTCGCCGCACATGCATCTCAGAGTGGCCGAAGCCTACCAAGTACTCAACATAATTTTGGCGCCCATCAGATTGACCCGAAGGTCCGCAGAGTGACCCGAAGGTCTAGTACTGGTATTTGACCCGAAGGTCCGCAGAGTGGCCCGAAAGCCCAACAAATGACCCGAAGGTCCGCAGAGTGGCTCGAAAGCACACAAAATCACCAAATATTTCAATTAACGAGTCCGGAATTAACCGAAATAGCAAACGCACATGTCCCATACCACGTGTTTTACTAAATCGTTTGATTCTCTTCATCGTTTCCTTGAAAGTGCAAAATTGTGTATTTTGTAAAAATACATTTCACATTCTCAAACGGACAAGTCCGGAATTAAGCGAATCAGTAAAAGAAAGGGGTCATAGTCCTTGATTTTGCTGAAACGTTTAAATCGCTTCCTCATTCTTTTGAAATCGCAAACTGTAAAATTTTTGAAAACAATTTTATTTATTTTGTAAAAATAACAATTCGCATTCTCAACTGAACAAGTCCGGAGTTAAGCGAAACAGTAAAAGAAAGGGGTCATAATCCTCGATTTTGCTGAATCGTTTAAGTCGCTTTCTCATTCTTTTGAAAATGCAAACTGCTAAAATTTTATAAAACAATTTTCCAATCACGTGATTGAAACAGCAAATCAGTAACAATTTCGGTAAGGAAATCGTACTTCTCAAAATACCGTAAAAACGGTCACAAAACAGCATTGCGGAATAACCGCTTGAAAATCCACTTTTAAAATTTGACGGTTACGGAAGCCAAAACGACAGTAGTTTTAAAACGTCAAAATTACATCAAAACAATCTACATCAAAATGTAATGTCAATGAATTCTCATTCATCAAAATGCCACAAAACACCGTACTTCAAAATATAGCATTGGTGTAAAATTCCGTTGTAAAAATAACGGCAACAAAATACGTTTCATAACCAAGCATCGGTTCAACGTAAAATAAATGCAATAACGTGCAATTTAAATTTTTGCACGTACTACAAAATGAACAAAGAATCATTCAAATGTATCTTCAATGAAGATAATTTAAAACAGCAAAAATCTAATCAATAGATGATTAGTACAAAAGAAAGCCAGCGGAAATTTCAACAAAAATCACATATCTGCAATTTCTTCGAATCCTCAATTCGGATTCGAAGTTCTCAAAGAAACAAAATAATTACATCTATGTAAACAACAAATGAAATTCATATCAATTTCGTATTTTGATTTTTAAATCAAAAAGATTATCAGTTGTACTCAGCGAAGACAGTTTCACTGTTTCCGCTGCGCACTCTGATAAACAGAACACAAATCAATCAAATCATCAAAACACAATTTCACTATTATTTTTAAATAAAGATATTTAAAAATTTCATCCAAATTTCAAAACTTTAGTTTTGACTCAAGTACAAATAAAACATCGACCAATAGTTGTAACATATGTTCCATCCAGGTTATGTTTTATATTATGTCCATAAACCCCAAGCTCTGATACCAACTGTGACGCCCCACCTCTATGCTCATAATAACAAAGAGTATTAAAAGAAATACTGTCTATTATTACGAAGAATAAGGCTGGATAGGAGCGACCATCCGTAATTGGCCTTACACTAATATTGGTTATCTCGATAGGAGTGGTATATACTTTTTATTTTTCTTCTATTATTTATTTACTCCCATCGACATATCCAATTATCAGTATAAAACAAACTACGATGGTTCATAATAGTTTAGGACATTAGATATAACAATAACATGGATAATATAAATGCGGAACACAGATAAAAACAAAAGTCTCATATATATATATAACTGATGTCAGTTAATACATAGTTGACACAATACATATGATACAACTACAACTGTCGACTCTAGAAGTTATATATACAAGTACATTATCGACTAATATACATGAATACATATCGTTCTATACAATGACACGACTACTACAAAATGACACTGACAACTTCAGAAGATGTGAAAAGTCATCATATCCTGAACAGCAACTCAAAGAAGAAAATCTACAACCTGAAATAACTCGGGTCTGACCCGAGTATTACATTCAAAAGAAAATAATACCCAGGTCAGTCTAATTCAAACCAGTTTATTAGTGCATATAGGCAGTAATAATTTAAATAGACGACAGTCACAATAATTCCCGTCTATCCGATTCTTTAAACAAAGAAACCGGATAACGGTCAATATAACACTTAACAGTGTTTAACAAAAATCAGCAGATTTAAATCATCAACAGAGATAAATAAACAATTTATCAAATCGACTAAATCAATTTAAAACTGTCAAATCTGATAGGGCTGCAGTGCACGCACGCGTGTACTGCCTCGCCACTATCGCAGGAGATACACAAAAGCTCAATGAAAGTCACAATGATCGCAAGGTCAAACCCCGAAATCGGGTTCAACTCAAGGAATAACAAGAGAGGTGAGTACTGCACTGATAAATGAAGTGCAGCCACAAACGCATATGTTCAAAGACACATGCACATAAATCCGGGTAACATAAACAACATGTAGTGGTATATAAGTAGGAACCAAGTGAAGAAACTGCAGTGTCAAGTATGCATGAAACTGGATGGAGCAAACTCAACAGGAAATGTATATGAACATAAAGTAGTTCAATACTATTACACCTAACAGATGTAACATGAAGTGATAATTCAAAGGCTACACTGTATCATAGTGCAGGAAACAAAAGAAGGACAACTCGAATGGACATAGCACATGCACCAGATACGAGTGCACCTACACATAAGTACTCGAAGAAAAGACTACATGAGCCAAGACCGGGGATCAAGGCAGCAGCCATATGCAAACGAGGATGGCAAGTGAGAATAGTAGGATGTACAGAACATCACTGATGAAACAAGTTCAAGAAGATAGTGGATATATACTACACCACTACAGAAACAGTGCAAATATGAAGTGCGCAACAAGTGATGCACAAATGAATACAAGAACAGCCTGTAACAAAACTGCAAATACAACAAGATTACAACACAGTAAAACTGGACAGTACTAGTATTTCAATCAAGAACAAGACCATGCCTAAGTAAAAAGGAAAAGAACTGAACAATGTCGAAGTCAAGGGAAAGCCAAGTATGCTACAGAAATCATCAAAGCGGTAGCGAACCCACATGTGTAGGGTCAACACATATACATGCACACATACTATGGTATGTATGCACGCATGTGAAACCATAAAAATAATCAAGCTATTGTTGAAATCATGGAAACAAGACTACAAGATATGATAGTGCAGACATCATCTTAAATGGGACAATGAATCGATTCATATGAAGTAGTACAAATGAAATAGGCAGTGACAACTGATGGTAGACAAGTGTCGACCAGACAGCCTGATGAATCAACTAAGTATAAAACAGTAGTAAGTTCACCTAAGCTTACAAGACGATATGCACTTACAAAACCAAAGACATGCACAGGTGAAGAAATTTCACTACCAACTAAATTGCAATGCAAGTTAGTAGCTCATACTACAAGTCAGGTCAGAGACAAAATGTCCAGAAGTACCAAATTGCTCAAGCAAAATGCAACAGTGGACAATACTGGTCTGCTCACAAATCAAACCAGCGACAAATGCATACAAACCAGGTACACACAGTGCACCAGAAAGACCAGTGAACCCAAAAACAGGAATGCAACATTTCTACACATATGTACAACTACTGTGAACTGGACAATACTAGTTATACATGAAAACAACTAAATGTACTAGCAACTGAACTGTCTCGTAGTAATAGAGAGCAAATGCAACCCCAATGATAAGCTACCCAGACTCGTGACAAGTGGTGAAGTAAATGTCAAGACCAAAGTTAAGACTTATGTCAACATAAAAATGCTCAAGGTCAATTGCAGTTCAATTCACACTGTACCAAAGTTACAATAGTACAGGTGGCCAGAGTTATGAAACGTCAATTAAAATTCACAAACAAGTCAAGTTACAGGTTGCAAATGACTCGAGGCAGTGAACAGGGAAGCCTAAGTATCAAACCAAAAATAAGGTCAAAGGAGAAAGTGAACGAAGCCAACCATTCACTTTCAAAGAAATAGCTCAATTTCAAACGAAATCAAACTGTGCCATAATAACCAAGAAAACAAGAAATCGAACTCAGTCAAAAATCAGGGTACAACTGCTCCGAACAAAGACAGAGATGTCTTGAATATCATCGCGTAAACCAAGGCAAGTAACAGTGATCAATTCAAAGTCGAAGCCAACCAAAACAAGTTCGAAAGTCGAACAAAACCAAAATCATCATAGCATCACCATCAGGCCAAAAATTCATCAAATTATACGAAATTGATTAAGGCAGAGAAATCATCAACCACGAGACAAAATCGAACAGCCAAAGCACTCTACTAAGTTGAATAACAGATGTGAGTGATAAGGTAATCACTCACCTTATTTTCGAAGATCCCAAAACCAGTCACCGCCGAAGCAAGCAAGAAAACAATGATCGCCAGGCAAGCACTTTGATTGATCAACAGGCAGTGGCGCCTTCGAATTCACGAAGCCCTAGTCTTGGAGACGAAGACGAACGAGGGAGAGATTGAGCCGCCTCTTTAATTTTTCGCTCGATTATTTGTTTAGGGTAAAATGAATGAAATGAGAGAGGGGATCGGGTTTACATGATTATCACTTGCAACCAAATGGCTACCAAAGAATTGGGCTAAATGAATTTAAAGCCCGTATCACCACTAACCAATTTTTTTCAAAGAATTTCAACATGATTTTAAACTCCAATGGCACTAATCAAACAATTCGATCGTCATTTTGGCGACAATTAAAAATTACTAAATCTCGGGTTGTTACAGACTCCCCTCCTTATAAAAATTGCGTCCACGCAATCATAGGGAATAAATGGATAAAAGGTAACAACCAAAAGAGCATGGCAATGACGAGTGCATAAGCAAAGCAAATGTCAGCAGGGGAAGTATTAGAAATGAAATCAAAAGGTCCGACTGATTCAAATCAAAAGAATCAATATCGTGGGGATCAAGGAATCAAAATCAGACGACTGTCTAAAGCAAGAATCAATCGAGTTCCAGCAACTAAAAGAGAAGGAAAAACAGAGCAGAAATCCCATACAGAGCACGAATTGAATGTGAGTAAATCAAATTACTCACCTGAATCGCCAGAGAAAAAGACGAAGCTCAAATCTCAAAAATCGCAAATATTCAATCATCAAAACGATAATCAAATTTCTCAAATCAACAAATATTCGATTATCACAAACGATAATCAAATTTCAAATTCAACCAATATTCGATTATCAAAAACGATAATCAAATTTCAATTTCAACAAATATTTAATTATCTAAAGCGATAATTAAATCTAAAATCAACAAATTTTTAATTATCTCAAGCGATAATTAAATCTCAAATCAGCAAATATTTAATTATCTAAAGCGATAATTAAATCTGAATCAACAAATATTTAATTATCTCAACCGATAATTAAATCTAAAATCAACAAATATTTAATTATCTCAAGCGATAATTAAATCTCAATCAACAAATATTTAATTATCTCAAGCGATAATTAAATCTCAAATCAGCAAATATTTAATTATCTAAAGCGATAATTAAATCTCAATCAACAAATATTTAATTATCTCAAGCGATAATTAAATCTCAAATCAGCAAATATTTAATTATCTAAAGCGATAATTAAATCTCAAATCAGCAAATATTTAATTATCTAAAGCGATAATTAAATCTAAAATCAACAAATTTTTTAATTATCTCAAGCGATAATTAAATCTCCAATTAGCAAATATTTAATTATCTAAAGCGATAATTAAATCTGAATCAACAAATATTTAATTATCTCAAACGATAATTAAATCTAAAATCAACAAATATTTAATTATCTAAAGCGATAATTAAATCTAAAATCAACAAACTTCTTCATCTATCATCCAACCCTGCCACTGACTGATATTACCCATCTCCAACACCACAACTCCTCAAACACTAACCTGTACACAATCATCCCCACCTGCAACTCCTCTCCCTTCAACCTTCCCACATCAACACAACCACCTGCAAAATCCACTTACCCACATCTCCACTGCCAATTAACCTCCGCCGCAATTCGATTTAGGGTTGGAATTGAATTCGAGAAAGGCGTATTTCATTAGGTATTTTAATTGGAAAAAGTTGCGATTTTGATTTCTTTGGTAGTTCTTGTTTCTCTGGTAATTCGTTAGTTAATTCGTGAATTTGTTCCTCTGGTAATTCTTGTTTAATTGGGTCGGGCCCTAGCTACGTTTTTAATATAAAAAAAGTTTGTTTTTGGTTTTACTCTTCCTTCTTTTTAAAAAAATAAATAAACGACTTGTTTTAGGTTTCATTTGTTTAGTGAATTTGGTTTTGGCAAGTGAATTTGGTTTCAATTGTTCTGAGTTTCTTCCTTGGTCTAAAAATAAAAAATATTAAAAAACTGTATATATCTTGTTTTTAGTTTCAGGTTGCAAAAGCAGAAAATCAAAAGGAGGAGATTAGCTTGCTAAAAAATAATTGCTTTGCTTGCTTATAAAAAGAATCGCCCCTAAAAAAAATATAAATTGCTAATAATTCTACACGCTCTGGTATCATGCCCTTGTCTATTTTTTTATTTTGCTTTTCATTATTGGTTGCTTGCATTTTATATAAAAAAAAATTCAAAAAATTTCGTTCGTAGTTGCATTGTTAAAATCACGTTTAATTTCTGTTTTGCATTCATCTCATCTTATTTTTATTTTCTAAGGGCAATACCCAAATCCACATAAGATGGGGGATTTCATCACCTCTTCCTTCGCCCACAAATTGCATTTCATCCTAGAATTTTGACTAATAATAACAGTTAGACATTTGGCTTAAGGGTGTCATCAACTCACCTAGGGCTTAATTGTATCTTGACAGTTGTCTTCTTTAAACAATTTATTTTCTTGGTGTCTAGGCTATGGTAGAGCAATAATCAGTTATAAATATTACGGTGATTCGTAAATATTATACTGATTGTTTCTCTGAAGGTACTTAAACCTTCGGTTGCATTGCTACGGTGATTCGTGGTGCACCGATAACTCCGGCCCGTTACCTGGCTAAGAAATATTTTATTGGATTAAGACAAAGTGTGATCATACAATTTTGGGTTAGGAGCTATTAAGGGCAGAAAATTTGTAATTAAGTCCTTGCATTCATTTAGTTGCATTAGTTCATGCATATTTAAAAAAAAATCCAAAATCCAAAACTAAAAAAAATTGTACATTTTACTTAACTTAGTTTTTAAATCCTTTCACTTGAAAATTTTCAATCAGAAACAAAAAGAAAAAAATCCAAAAATAATAATATAATCTTTTCAAAACCAAAAACATAAAAAAAGAAAAAAATTTGAAAATCCAAAAAAAACAAAACAAAAATCAAATTTCTCTTTTAAAAAAAAATCCTTTTTGGTAAATATCTTTCCTCCTTAAAAAAATATTAAACAAACAAACAAATTTTCACTTCATTTCATCTTCTAAACCTTGTTTCATTCTCTTAAGCTCAATTCTCATTTCTTTCTCTTCTCGACTTTTTTCTTGTGCATGAGTACGTGGACTCGTGACGTAATAACAAATACTTGGACTCGCGACTCAACAACTAATCGTTTAACTCGAACAAACGATCCTCCTACAATGGCGAACGAGAACGCCCCTTGAACTCTTATGGATAGAATCTTTCCTGATAGAGTTTATATTCCTTCTTGTATCACGCTACCTGCCCCAACGAGTAACCATTTTGAAATTCACTCAAACCATATTGCCACGCTTCCAAAATTTGGCAATTTTGAACACGATGACCCATACATTTTCTTAACATAATTCGAACAAGTTTGCGCAACCATGAAACTCCAACAAATTTCTGATAACGGAATCAAACTTCGATTAATTCCATTCGCTCTTATGGATTATGCTGAAAAATGGTTGTACAGCTTACCATCTAATTCAATCAAAACTTATGAATAATTCATTAAAGTTTTCTTGTTCTACCACTTGGAAATAACAACAAAAATCCAAAACGAAATTGTAAATTTTCATCAATTCAGGGGTGAACTATTTGGAAAATATTTTGAAATATTTAAAAAGCTTTTGATAAAATGTCCACACCATAATTTCGGAAAATGGACGCTTTGCCAAATCTTATACGATGGACTCGAAAACATCTCACGAACCATGCTTGAATCAATGTGCCAAGGCAACTTTCTCGCTCAACATCACGACGATGCTTGGCAATTTCTTGAAAACCTAGCAGAAAAATCGTCCCAATGGGAATGTTCTAATGAAAAGTCAATTTACTCACGATAGAGTGCACACTCGATAGGATCATCTTTGGCCTTGGAAGCTAAAATCGACGCAATGATTAATAAATTCGACAAGGTTTTCTCATTGAACCAAATGAACCAAGCTTCCCAACCCATGTGTTATAAATGTAACGATCCTAATCGTATAGCCAATCAGTGCCCAAATTCTGTCGAACAACTCAATGCTTTCAATAAGGTTAAGAGTGACCTATTTTCTCTAACGTATAATCTTGGTTGGAGAAATCATCCAAACTTTGCGTGGAACCAAAACAATTCCAATATGAATTTGATTCGTCCCAATTTTCAAGCATTCCTGAATAATGCTTCGAATCCTCCCTTTCAGCCCAATCATTTTCAACAAAATTTTGCGAGTCCGTCTCAAAATCAACCGCAACAATCTTTTGCTCCCTCTCCCCAAGACGATAAACGTTTGAGTTCACTTGAGAAAAGTCTTGAAACGCTGGCTAAAGCAACTACTCAAAGCCTCCAATCAGTCAACGATTTGCAAAATTTATTGACCTCATATATGCAAAACACGAGCCAATCTATTGCAAAACTTGAAATGCAAACGAGTCAATTAGCCACGTCTGTAAGTAAACGTGAACGAGGCACATTCCCAAGTCAGCCTGTTCCGAATCCTAGAAATCAGAATACGAATTCGAATCAAGCTCATGTTGTTCAAGATAACAACGTAACCCAAATGAATGCTATCATAACTTTGCGTTCCGATAAAAAAATCGATAATCAAGTCATTAATCCAAACGATCTACTGGAAACCGCTCTCGACACTTCTAAAACAACAAATGAATCTGAATAGAACATGGAGCCAAACATCTAATCAAATGCCAATCCAAATTCTTCTTCTACTCATGTAGACCCACCTACTGAATATCGTGTTCCATTTCCACATCGTCTTCGACCTAAGAAACACTCTGACCAAATGTAAAAGATGTTGAAAATTTTTAAACAAGTCAAAGTTAACATCCCGCTTCTTGATATCGTTCAACAAGTCCCAACTTACACTAAGTTTCTCAAGGACTTGTGTACCCAAAAACGACACACTCATGTACCCAAGAAAGTCTTTTTAGCTGCCGGACTTAGCGAAGTTTTGTCTCAATCAATCCTTATTAAATACAAAGATCCTGGATGTCTGATGATCTCATGCACGATAGAAGACAAAAGATTAACAAATGCTTACTCGATTTGGGTGCGAATGTCAATTCGATTCCTTATCCATTTTGCCAACGACTTGACCTGGGAGAACTAAAACCAACAAAAGTAACTCTTCAATTTGCCAATCGTTCGATTAAGAAACCCGTGGGAGAAATCTAGGACGTACTCATCAAAATCGGTCAGTTCATATTTCTCGTCGATTTCATCGTTTTGGAGATTCAACCAGTGAATAATCCAATGAGTCAAATTCCATTAATTTTAGACTGACCTTTCTTAGCTACTTCAAATGCTCTAATCAATTGTCGAAACGGTTCTATGAACATTTCTTTTGGAAACATGAGTTTGGATCTTAACATTTTCAATCTTGAAAATCAATCGAATGAACCTCGTGACCAAACGTTGGAAGTTAGTGCCATTCATGAAAACGAGATGATTGACCTTAACGATGAGCAAGAGGCCGAGTACGAAAATTGTTTCACGAAATCCCCAACGAGATTGAATACACACTCCCATTTGAATCGCTTCCAGTTGAGTCTGAATCTCAACCTAATTCTTTGATCGAGCAACCCCCGAGGTTGGACCTTAAGCCCCTTCCCGATCACCTTAAGTACGCATACTTAGGTGACAATGAAACATTTCCAGTCATAATCTCTGCAATTCTCTCTCTTGATCAAGAAAATTCCTTACTTTCAGTTCTGTCCAAAAACAAAGAAGCAATTGGATGGTCGATCACCGATATAAAGGGAATTAGTCCCGCTCTTGTTCAACATCGCATCCATTTAATTGACAATGCCAAGCCTGTTCGTGACACGCAATGAAGGCTTAATCCAGAAATGAAGGATGTGGTTCGTGATGAAATTCTTAAACTTCTCGACAACGGAATCATATACCCAATCTTTGACAGTTCGTGGGTTAGCCCAATTCATGTCGTGCCGAAAAAGTTTTGACTTACCGTTATCAAGAACGACTCAAACGAACTTATTTCAACTCGTACTCAAACGGGTTTGCGTGTTTGCATTGATTATCGAAAATTAAATGCTGCAATACGCAAGGATCACTTCCCTATTCCTTTTATCGACCAAATGCTCGAACGTTTAACCGGCCATGAATTTTATTGCTTTCTTGATGGTTATTCTGGATATAACCAAATTCCAATCACTCCCGAAGATCAAGAGAAAACAACTTTCACGTGTCCCTTTGGCACTTTTGCATATCGACGTATGCCTTTTGGCCTTTGCAACGCTCCTGCTACGTTTCAAAGATGCATGGTCAGCATTGTTTCTGATATGATTGAATGTTTTTTTGAAGTGTTTATGGACGATTTTTCTATCTTTGGAAACTCTTTTTCTGAGTGCTTGCACCATCTTAAGTTGGTTATTAAACGATGCAAGGATAAACACTTAACGCTAAATTGGGCAAAAATGCCACTTCATGGTCACTCAAGGCATAGTCCTTGGACATGTCATTTCAAATAAAGGCATCGAGGTAGATAAAGCAAAAATTAATGTCATTGCAAATCTACCCATTCCCAAATCCGTTAAAGACATTTGCTCTTTCCTTGGACTCGCGAATTTTTATCGACGCTTTGTGAAAGACTTCAGCAAGATTGCTCGACCTCTTACAACTCTTCTTGGAAAAGACGTTCCATTCGACTTTAATTCTGATTGTGTTTCTGCTTTTGAACGTCTCAAAAACAAACTTGTTTCTGCTCCTGTAATTTGCTCACCGAATTGGGATCTTCCATTTGAAATAATGTGTGATGCTTCGAACTTTGCAGTTGGTGCTGTCTTAGGACAATGCATCAATAAGATCCTTCACATTATCTACTACGCTAGTATGACTCTGAATGATGCTCAACTTAACTACACAACCACTAAAAAAGAGCTTCTAGCGGTAGTTTTCGCACTTGAAAAGTTCAGACAATATATGATAGGCTCACACATTACTGTTTACACTGACCACTCCGCTCTTCGATATCTTTTCACTAAGAAGGACGCTAAGTCTCGCTTAATTCGTTGGAACCTTTTACTACAAGAATTTGATCTTACAATCAAGGACATAAAAGGATCCGACAATGTCATAGCCGATCACTTATCTCTTCTTCCCAACGCACCATCACCTTTACTAATCAATGAAAATTTTCCTGATGAACAACTCCTTTCAATTTCTGTCGATCCATGGTATGCAGACATAGTGAACTATTTAGTCACCAAGGAAATTCCTTCATTTTGGTTGAAACTAGACAAATATAAATTTATTTCCCAAGTCAAGTACTTCTATTGGGATGATCCATACTTGTTTAAATACTGTTCCGACCAAATCATTCAATGTTGCATCCTAGATTGCGAAATCAAAAGCGTTCTTTCATTTTGCCATGACCAATCCTGTGGTGGTCACTTCGTTCCGAAGAAAATTGCTGAAAAAGTACTTCAATGTGGCTTTTATTGGCCTACGCTTTTCAAAGACTCGTTCGAATTTTGTAAAACTTGCGATCGTTGCCAAATGCTGGAAAGAATTTCTCGACGAAATATGATGCCTTTAAACCCCATTCTTACGATCAAAATCTTTGATGTTTGGGGTATTGACTTTATGAGACTGTTTCCCAATTCTTTTGGAAATTTGTACATTCTTCTTGCTATTGATTATGTCTCGAAATGGGTCGAAGCCGTTCCGTGTAAAACCAACGACCGTAGAATTGTTGTGAAATTCCTTAAAAAACATCTTTTCGAGGTTTGGAACACCTCGCACAATAATAAGCGATAACGACGCCCATTTTTGCAATCGTTCATTTGAAACTTTAATTAAGAAGTACCAGATAACCCACAAGTTATCCACTCCGTATCATCCTCAAACTTGTGGCCAAGTTGAAGTTTCAAATCGACAAATCAAACAAATCTTGGGATGTCCCCATTTTAAAACAAAATCAAAAGGATTGGTCTCAGAAATTGACTGACGCGCTTTGGGCTTACCGTACCACTTTTAAAACTAACCTTGGGATGTCCCTATTTCTTTTAGTTTATGGAAAAGCGTGCCATTTACCCGTTGAAATCAAACATAAAACATTGTGGGCAATAAAGAACTTACACATTGATCTTGAAAAAGCCGGTGAAAATAGAAAATTGCAAATCAACGAATTAGAAGAGATTAGGAACGACGCGTATGAAAACAAGAAATTTTACAAAGAAAGAACAAAAGTTTTTCATGACAAGTCAATCCTAAGAAAAACGTTTTCACCCATTCAGAAAGTTCTTTTGTATGACTCTAGACTTCATTTATTCCCTGGGAAACTAAAATCAAGATGGACCGGGCCATACATTGTACAAACTGTTTTTCCACACGGTGCCATAGAAATACAAAACCCTAGGGATGGAACAATTTTTAAAGTCAATGGTCATCGTTTGAAACCGTTCTTTGAGTTGCCGTGTGAACGAGAGGAGGTGCTCATGATTCTTCATGAGTCATGCTACGTCTAGTATGAAATGTTAACCCTCTTTTATAAATATGTACATATTTTTCCCTGTTACACTCATTATATCATGCATTGACTGTGGGGACACGGTTAAAATTAAGTGTGGGGGGGTCTCATCTTCATTTTTGAATTTTCATGGTTTATTTTTTGCATTTTCTTTCCATAACTCAAAATTTCTATAAAAAATCTCAAAACAAATTTTCTTTTTAGCATTTTAATTTATTTTTGAAGAAGCGCTATAGTATAAGTACAAGTTTTGGTTATTAAATTGAAATCTTTGAAAATGTATATGTCTCAACAAAAATAAAAATAAAGTTTGATTACGAGTAACGATGGTTTAACTAGTATATAGGAAGGTTCATGGGTGATAATTATGAAGTATATCCTAATTGAAATCTTTGTTTAATAAGTAGTTGATTTAAAGTAAAGACGATAACATTTTTTATCTTCTAAGTTAAGTAATGCCAAGATGATATTGTAAAACTCCTTCTTTATAAAATCAAAGAACAAAAAAAATTGTATATATGTATATATTTTATTAACACCTAGAGTCATGTGTTCACACGCAAGTGTGTACACTCGCCATGCTCTATACCCTTCTCACATATTCCTAAAAGGTAGTGCATGATCGGTATATCTGGCCTCAGTTTATCTGAGTTAGGTGTATGTATATAAAAATTCTTTCATTAATAACGCCTACAGTCGATGGGTGTACATACTTGTTTGTACGCTCGCCATGCTCTGTATTCCCCTCACGTAAGCCCGAAAGGCAGTGCATGGGTGGTATATCTGGCCCCAGTTTTCCGAGTTAGACATATGTAAATATTGTTAATATCAATAAAATTTTCAAATAAGAGAGAGTAAGCAATTGAAATCTAAGCACTATTTTCACTTATTTGATTCGACTTGTTATTCAAAAGAAATGAAAATACCACTTTGAAAAACTTTGATGATCAACTAAGGATCCATTTCATAATTGCACTATGTTATCAACCGAAACAACTAGTCAAACTAAAGTCTAATTGTGATGATAACTTAATTTTTGTTGGAAGTTTTGACGAGTAAAAGGACTTAAATTTCTTGATAATGACCAGAACTTGTATTTAACTTATTCGTGTTAATTTGAAAGTAAATTCTTCATTTGTAAATATTTTCAAAAACTTGCATTCATATCTTTGTAAATAAATCTTGCATTTAGGAATTTTTTATTTTATAAATATTTTCATGTTGCATTTGGATTTTGTGAGTAGTATCCGCTGAAAACCCTCAAGTGACAACACTCGTGCTACTAGGGACACCTAAAGGTTTAACGGCTTGATGCATACGCTCAATGCAATCGTGTTTCCTACGAAAACGGATTTATCTTAGTTTTTCTTTATTCGAGGACGAATAAAAAGATAAGTGTGAGGGTATTTGATGTGCACGTAAATGTGCATATTTTTACTTCCATATTTAATCTACTTTTATTTTAAATAAATATCATAATTGGGTATTTTTACATGTTTAAAACCAAATTTCAAAAATGCTTTCAAATCATCATTCATGCATCAATTTAGGGGTAAAATGGTAATTTTGTGCATGTATTAATTTTGAGAATATTCATTTGCATATTTTAGTTTTATTTGTAGGAATTTGGATGGAAATATGAAGGAACTTTCATGGAAATATGCATGCACAAGGATGGAAAACGAAGGAATGAAGAAATAAATCAATTCATGCAACATGGAGAACCCCACCTACCCACTTACCTTGATCTATAATTAGAAGCTAATGCACATGTCAGTGGAGATTAAAGTTACATGCATACTTAATGGAGGATTAATTAGAATCTAATGATAACTTGGTGGCCACACTTCCTAAGGGGTATTTTGGGTTGCTCCCTAAAATATGGATTAGGGTTTTAGGCTTGTATAAATACCCCTCTTATGTTCATGTAACTAGTTTTTAGTTTTACATTATCTTATCATGCAAGTTGTAGCTTCAAATTAAAAGAGAAATAAAAATGGCTTCTTAAGCCTCTTCTTCTTTTACTTGTTTTTATCTCATGCTTTCATGTTCTTTTATGCTTATTTTCATTTATATGCTCTCTTTTCTTTCATGTTAGTAGTTTAGTTTTATTTTTATGTAAGTAGTTAGTTCATTTTTATTTTAATTAGCTTGCACTTTTATTTTATTTTCTATGTTGAAATTTACATGTGTTGAAATAATAACATAAATGAGTAGCTAAACCCTTTTAATTTAGGGGTAATGAAGCTCTCTAAAATTATGTAAATTCAACATATTGTGTGATTTATGATCCCTTTTATGCTTCATGAAAAGTTAGTTTATGATATAAGTTTATTAGTGAATTTGATAGTCTATGTTGTTATCACAAATAGGCTATTCTTATTCAAACATAAACACAGTTTACATCATTGACTAACTAAGTGATTTTTGATTGTGAAATTAAAGTAGAATCAAAATTTGATAATCTATGTTACTAAATACAACAGTAAATAGATCATGCTTAAAATAGCTTTTTCTTTGACTTCATTTTCATTACAATTGATAAGTGGTTTTATGTGTTGTATTATAGTTTGATGGTTTAAGTTATGTTAGTTAATAACATAAATAGACCATACTTATGATAAATACATCACTAATTCCACTTAAGATCAAAATAGAGAAATCATAGATTGTTTGTTTGTTGATTTATGTAAAAATATGAGAGTGAATTTGCCTCTAAATTGTTTTCTAATCTCACATTTTTAATCACTTTTATTTCTAGTTAGTCTTTGCATTTCTTTTTAGTTTAAACAATCTCAAACTCTTTAATTAAGTAGAACTTTTAAATCATTTCAATCCCCTGCGGATCGACCCGTACTTACCACGTACTAAAATTGTACGTCGTGCGCTTGCGGTTATTTTTATTATAATTTTTTGGCAATTTTCTAACCAATAGAAAAACCAGCGATTCAACACTTGGATATGCGTGCTAAGGGATCGTTGATACTTAGAGTGTTTTCTGATATTTTCGTAAGCAGGGGTATTGTGAGGACGCTCATTAGGTACTTGGAATGGGACCTCGAATCGGTGGAATGGATTAGTATATCCTAGATCGATGGCATGGATATAGTGTAAACTATAGGCTGGTGGGCGAGTATACTGAAAACTAGGATTTTCCAATAATTCCTGGCAGAGGAATGGTTATACGAGTTATCATATATCCATGACACATTAAGTGATAGTAAGGATTTTTTGATGGATGATATGTTTGTTATGGTTGCTTTTCTAGTAGATTGTCACTCTAGGGATGTCACGTGATGTGGGTATTATGGAGGTAGATACATAGACATCCAAATTGTACTTAGGATGTAGTACACCTTTATGATGTTTGTAAAGTAGCATATTATAGATGTTATGTGCTAACTTTTTGGTTGCAAGGACATGTCAGATATGGTTCGTATACCTTTGTTCCTTATTATATTGACTTGTATAGTATTTTGAAATTTCTTATCGCTCATACCAGGCTGTTTTCTGACTCAAGGTTTTATGTTTTGGTTCTTATTATCTTGGTTACTCTTAAATGAGTAAGCTAGATTGTAGGTCTAGGTTACGCGGTGGTAGTGCAGAGGACGAGCATGATGGAGCTTTCTCGTATTATATGTATGGATTTACATTGTTTATTTGATTGTGCGACATTGTGTAGCTTAAACAGTGTTTGTCATTATATTTTAAGACAGCTTGAGTTTATTATCACTTGTATAAACTCCATTACTATCTTGTAAAACTTTATGAACTCGTGTGCTCTGATATTTGTGGTTCATTTAGTTTTTGTTGTCTTGCTTGTTTTATATCTATGATGTTTATTATTATATTTTATTAGATGCACGATGAGATTTACGATAGGTTCTATGATCTTTTCACCCTTAGTTATCGTCCTACATTGCCGGCATCGCAGCAATGCACCTTTTAGGTATATCGAGTGCTAGAGGTGTAGAGTAGTCGTCACACATTTATTTTACTTGCTTACATTCTTCTTCATTTTCCATTTTAAGCCTAGTGACCAGAGAGTAACATTTGCTCTTCATAATGCATTAGTCTAATTCCGAAGTAGACTAAAATCTAGCCAATACATACATACACACACATACATATATCCAAATTTGTTGTAAAGTATCTCGTTAGCTCGACTAAATAAGAAGAAGTTTATTTAGATTCAAAATTTGAATCTTTAAAATATCTTAATTCAAATTTAGTTTAATTAGCTCAAATATATTTTTTGTATTTTAAATGATAAATATATGTGTAATAAGATTATGTAATATTTCATATAAAATAGTTTTCACATCATTAACTTTATCATTGGAAAAAATCAACATTATTTAAATCAAGTGGTTTATAATTTAAAACATGTTGATTTGTAAATAAGATTCCAATTGATTATTTCTTAATTCTACAATCATCAAACAAATTATATGTATGATAATATCATCAAATACAATGGTTTGTGCACAACATATATGGATCTATAAAAATATCAAATTACCTTTGCGATCATGCCGCTTGTCATACCATGATCCGTGTTCCTAGAAATATATTTGTATCTTCTTGATCTTGCAAGGATCAAAGAACTATCACCATTGAAAGAGAGAGGCTTTTAGATTTCTAGAATGGAACCGAGGGGGCATATATATGGAGTTTATGGGGTATATATGCTTTTTTCACATAATAAATGGTTTTGTAACTACATAATGGCATCCACCAGCTTCTCTCTTTCGACTCTGTGCTCTCCTCCTTCTTCTTATTCCAACGATCCCTCCCTCTTCCATCTCTATCTCACCATGACCAAGAAGTACCGCAGGTTTTCACTATTACAGCCTGACTCCGTCCCTATGAATTTGACTCGGTCTGGCCACAAATTTAGATCTCAGATCCAACAATCGCGTTCCCAGTCGCTTCGTAGGCCATTTTTAAGCTCATGTCTTGATTTCCCGCATCTTTGTACATCTGTTACTACTTGTCTTCAAGTTGCCAATATGAACGTCTCTTCTTCTCCTCCAGGTGAGCATCTGATCACTGAAAACCATTCCCCATTTGATGTGATGCATGTGCTTGGTAGCAAGGCTGTGTTGATGAACATGGTTTGAATATGGGATGTAATGTGGAAGATGTAAATGTGGTTAAGGCTATGCCCTCGACTATTTTTTGCTTGAGTGCTAGTGATGTTTGACTGAATGCCACTAAGGATATTAGTATACCTATTGTGCCCCTAGCTGCTCTTGTTCTACATGCAGCGCCTAGTGTTGTGGCAGGTCATAAGGCAACAGCTATGCCTATTCCTGTGTGCACCAAGCCATGGTCATCCCTTTTCCGTTCCTTACCCCCACAATGCGGGTGTTTACAAGCCTATTGATTTTGAGAGGAGAATAATGGAATTATGTTGCCTCCTTTATCTGTTTTGCAAGTTGGTTCAGATTTCTGATTGAGGTTCTTTATTGGCTTTATTCTGGACCCTAATCATATGATTCAAGATGCTAGAAATCTATTGTGTCATGTATGGAAACTTAGTAGAGATCTTTATGTCATCTATGTTGACTCAATGTATTACTTCAAATTTTCTACCAATGAGGATCACCAACGTGTTTTAAAAGCCGATCCATCCTTCATTGATGGGAAACCATTCATTATAACCTCTTGGCCTTCTTCTATGGCTAGTGCTAGCATGCACAATTGGTAAGTTGAAATGTTTTGACTCTAATACGGTGGCTCATGAGAGACTGGTATATGCCAAGGCATTGATTGAGGTAACCCCTGATAAGCCGCTTTCATCTTCGATTAGTGTTTAGCTTGTTGTTGGCCATGTAGCGGAAGTTCGTGTTAGATATGGATGGGCGCCTGATATCTACACCACTTGTCTATCTTTTGGTTACCTTGTTGCATCCTACAGGGTACCGATCTCGTTCTGTGAGGATCCTTATTCGGTCAAGATTCTGCTACCACGTCCTCCAGTGCGCAAGTGGATTCTTAATGTTAGGAATAGTTCATCTATGCCTGCGGTTCAGTCTGATAGCCCTACTGATATTACTCTAATGCCTCCTACGATCTCTCCTTCTTGTGCTACAGTTGATCCTGCGGCTTCTTCAGCCGGCCAAGATCATGTTATTGAGTGGTATTTGTAATGACTTGGAATTTTACAACCTTAATTTGCGAATATTTAATAAATTTTAAATATTCAAATAATAAGTTTTATAATAAAATATAACTCTTTTAAATAATAACAAATGATGGTAAAATAACTTTTCGATTTTGTTTACAAAAATAATTAGTTCAAATTAAAATATAAAATGTGATCGGAAATCGTTTTTCGAATTTTCGACTTTTCGGCACCGAAAAGTTATCGGGAAACATTGTGCACATTAGTTTTAAACATGCACACACTTATAAACTAGGGTTTGATCAAATTTGCAACTAATATACATGCATATACATACATGAATACTTAATGATATATACATGTACATTCATGATATGACTATTTATGCATATTTATATACGTACATACATATATATATACATATATATATATATATATATATATGTGTGTGTGTGTGTGTGTAATATAACCTAGGTTAGTACCTAAACGTCACATAAACACCCTAGGTTAGTACACAAAGTCATGGGGGGGAGGATGTGTGGAGAGGGGATGGTGGAGAGTTATGGTGTTATATGACATGTTTACATTATTTAATGCAAAAAAGTAGTTATTTACCTCTTCTCCTTGCCTATATATACCCTCCTCATTCCTACATCCTTTTCTTTGTTTTCATTTACATTCTCATGTCAAAATCCTCTTCTTATCTTCATTTATTTCTATGGCTTCTCCAAAACAAATTCCTAAGAGGAAAACTAGTTTAAACATCTTCAAAACTAGCTTAAAATCACTCCACTTCACCTTGCAAACCTTCCTCTACCAAAAAACTAGCACTGTCTTCCAAAACCTACCTAGGCCGAGCCTATACACTACCTAGGCCGAGCCCACTTTTCCACCAAAGCCCACAAAAGCATCTTATTTCTAAGGCAAGGCATGGATCTTAGTAGATTACTAGAGTTAGTAAAGGCCGAAGTTAGTTTGAAAGCTTTAGAGTGAGTAAAGTTCTCCTTTTTAAGCCAAGTTATTGCCTTTAAATTTGAAGTGTAATTAGTATTTAATAATGATGCTTATATGGTGTAATTATGATGTTGAATGGTTATCCATTGATGTACTTGGATGTGATGATGATTGGTTGTGGATGTGTATGTTGGTTTGTGGAATAAGCTTACTTGAACTTGAAAGTTGGTTAGTAAAGGCTGTAAATGATGTTGCTAATGCTAGTGGTTATGTGATATGATATGATTTGTGATGTGGATGTGAATTTTAGTGTATGTTAGTTCATGTTGAAGAAAGTTCGCACTTACTAACTTAAAATGACATGAAAATCCCTTATTAAAAGTTTGAAATTTGGATTTTTAAAAAAGTTAAAGTATTTCAAGTTTGAATCTTGGTTTTGGATTTCAAAACATTCCTTTATGTTTTATAAACGATAAGTTTTCAAAAAATTTAAGTTTAGAAAGTTAGAAAAGAAATTTCAAGTTTTAGAATTACGGTTCGTATAGCGATAGTCGCTATACGTGCAGTTCGGAAAAATTTAACTAGTTTTCTAATCCAAATTTGTTTTCACTTAGAAATCTTTTTGGAAACATTTTCTAAATTTAATTAAGTAATTAGAGAACGATTATTTAATTATTTTATTATTTATTTATTTATTTAATGATTATTTAATTGATCAATTAATTAATAAAGGTAATTAGTACTTAATCATTAGTTACTAATGGTTTTTAAATTTAAATGTTAATTAATTAAGTTAATCGTGTTTTTTTACTTAATTAAAATTAATTATTATTTAATTATTAATTAAGAATTAATTAATTAGTATTTAATTATTTATTTAAGATAATTATTAACTAATTATTATTTTAAAGGGGATTTATTTAATTAATCTTTGATTAAAGTTTAATTATGTTTTAATAAGGTTTAATTACTTTTAATTAGAGTTTAATTACTGTTTAACAAGGATTTGATTCAAATTAATAAGATTTTAATTGTTTTAAAATCGCTTTGAGTTTAAGTATTCAGTTTTGTTTTAAAATGTTTTCTTTTCAAGTTTGTTTTAAATCAAGGGATTTCTATGTCGCTTACCAATAAGTAACCCCATATGATTAGGAAAACTAAATGTCATCTATTAGCAGAACAAAACACCATTATGCTATTACAGTTAACTTGGACATTTACTTAAGTTGATTGATTGTTATGTGTTGATCCCTTATGTACCTGTTATTATGTGATGCCATGTTAAAATGGATAAGTAAAATCAAATTAAAAGCACAATTGTGGTCATTAAGCCGTTTGATTTTGTAAGAATAAATATTTCATTTTCTTTTTGAAATGGTTTCAAAGTTATTGCATTTTGAATAAGGATTTAAAGGATGAGTTGGAAAATGGTTTTATTAAAGATGTTTTAACTAATGGAAATGGTTTTCAATTTTATAAAAAGAAGCTTACAAGGATTATTCTAAATGATTTGTATGTTTATAAAAAGAAGTTTTTATAAAGAGTCTTATAAAGGAATTTGGAAATTTATAACGTGTTTTGGGTAAATGGATTTGAGTTTTTAATCAAAGAAGATTTCATAAATAAAGGAGATTTAAAAAATGGATTTGCTTATTAAAAGAAGCTAATTTGATTTAAGGTTATTTAAGAAGTTGTTTAAACAGGAAAGGCTTATAAAGAGGTTTTATAAATGAATTTGGGGTATTTATAAAGAAGTTTATAAAATGATTTGGATATTCATAAAGGAGTTTATAAAAAGTTTTGGATATTTATAAGAAATTTATATAAAAGGTTTGGATAATTTTAAAAGCAATATATATAAATGATTTTGAATATCTATAAAAAGGGTTTTATAAATGAATTTGGAAGTTTGGAAAGTATTTTGAAATGGATTTGGATTTCAAGTAAAAGAGATCCCATGAATGAAATAGATTTGATTAAAAGGATTTATCGAAAGAAATATAAAAAAATTAAGATCTGGGTTTCTCTAAACTGACCTTTTAAATATGATGGTATGGAACATCCATTCCACACTTAACACCGAGGGAATAATGTTTAGCGTTGTCCTTACCTCCAATTTAAACAATATTTGTTTAATCCTTTTTAACATGATTTGGAAGTAAGAAGTTATTCGCAAATGTTTTTTGTATATACTTATGTCAGAGAGATAAGTATATGAATGTTTTAGACAAACGTTTTTGAAAGAGATTTATTAAATAAAGATTTGTTTTGAGGCTTAGTGGTTTCTATGGATAAATAAATCTCAAATTGAATTGGTTATTATTTGTTTATTTAATAGTTAAATAACCGACTATCAAATCTAGACTTGTTTTGACTCAGGAGGTATGTCGAGTATATTCGAGTTCCCCGGTAAGGACTCGATTGCTTAGTGCATACTTCCAAAAGAACCGGAATTGAGTTAACCAGAAATTATCGCTTAGTTTTGGAGACACCGGTCCCCGGATTTATCCAAACCACTCTAAACTAATAACGAACGATGTTAAATCATATTGAAGTATGCTGTGGAGTTATACTATTCTTCTTGAGGGTGATTCCAAAATGGAAGGTAGTAATGTGGAATGTTTGTTCGATCCTAGAACAACTTGCATGGATGAATGCTAGCATTGCATCTCTGCATGGAGGGCAGTGTTAGCATTCCAAGATGGTTTGATGGTATGAAAGAAAGTAAAGTATAGCCTCAAGCCTCACAACTGGAAAAAATGGAAAAAATAGGGCATGTAGCAGACTAAGTGGTCAGCTACCATTAGGAGTCGTCATCCCATTCTAGATTGTCCCTTTTCAGGTTGTTTTGCGCACAGGCACCATGGTAGTATAAGGCCTTGGTGTCAATGGAAGAGGTAATCTGGTTTGCCATGTTAAAGGGGCAGCTGGCTCTGTGTTAGCAGGGGTAGATCAAGTCAAGGTCGTACCCCAGGTGTATTTTCTAGGAGTGTACCATCGGAAGGTAGTTCCTTACCTTGCCATTGTTGGAATTCATTCTCCAATACGAGCCTTACGGACTTAGTTGTGCCCAACTATGTTGAAATGTGAGATGCAGGCATTTCAGCTATTTTCTCTATTTACTTTAAAACTAGACACTATTATTATATCACTAGATATTATATAGAACTAGTTTGGTTATCATAAGGTAAAAATCCATCTGTGTTTATGTACAGCGTGATCTTACGAGATGTCTTTGATTTAAAAGTTTTTATAAAGTTAAAGACTTATGTTTTTCTCACACCAGACTCATGTCTAACCCGGAGTTTATTTTCTTTTCCTAAACCCTTGGGTGCTCAAATTTGAATGGGCAACCAAGTAGTTTGGTTTTTTCTGCAGATTTATTTTGGCGGAGCTTGTGCAGGTGGCTTCATCGATAGCTAGTTATTACCTTATTTCCGTTGTATTATATGTATGTTGTATCAGTTAGGTAGGGACAAACTGTTATAACTATCCTAGGGTAGAATTTGTATTAGTATGACTCTGATGTAACGTTTTTGAAATGACTTTGTAATATATTATGTTGAGTGATATATATTGTTTCATTGCGTTGTGAGATTCCGTGTTGTTTAGTTTTCTCTTCTATCTTTTCTTTCTTTCAACCCTAACGATCGGTTTTTTGGCACTTGAATGCTCGGTACGCAATACAGTGGACGTATTAGAGTCGATTTTTGAGGGTCGAAAAGGCGGATCGTTACAGTATTCATCTGAGAAAGCATAGGTCCATGAGCCGTCTGAGATGAGATATGGCCCTGCTAGACATGATTTTCATATGTTTGTTACTGAGGTTGATGGTTAAACCAGGCGCCTTCACTGCACTGTTGTTGGTGAAGACCTTGTGTTGTTATTGCTGGAGCCCATGGTGCTAGGAATATGGCTGTCCTTGCTGATGCTAGTTGAGATAGGAAATTTATCTTCTGCAACGATTACTCTGGTTTTTGTCCGAAAATTATGTCCCTTTTCGCGGATTTTCTACATGTGTTAGGCTCTGAATCTTCGAATGAAGGAAGAGGATCCTCCTCTATTGAGGATGACTAGCTATAGGTCATTTATAGTAGTTTAGGCACCTTTGCCTAACTCCTATATGTATTTTCCTTTTATTAGCCGTTCTATGCATTTGTAGATCACCTGTTTTATATATTATTAATAACAGTGGTACGGTCATTATAAAACCGGTTGGCTTTGCCAAAAAAAATAATCCTTTTCATAAGTAGAACAATGGAGTTTAATATGCAATTCATAGAAGAGTTATTAGGGGAGTTATCTACCACTAATGATTCTTAAAATCCAAAGTAAAACCCTTTCACCTTCCATAATGTGGTCGATCCCATTTTTCTCTCATTTGTTTGATATTTATTTACATATTTAAGCCCATTTAAACATGTAATAATATTGTATATCGATACGTGCATATATAACGCTTATACACACACCCAAATAATTACTAAAGACATTTAGAAAAATTCCAAGAGCAACCAAAATTACCGATGACACATCAACTGCTAAAAAACTCATAATTAGTATATCTTATATATTAATTAATTTAATTAATTCATAACACGTTATAAACTAAATAAATCGGACGATATGCGCACAGATTTGGTTGTGCGACACATACAAAAGACATTTTATGAACAAGCATGAAGCGAGTATATGACCCTGTGGTAATTTTCTTGTTTATGGTATGGTCCATATATCCCATATTTTAAGTAGAGGTGAACATTCAACGGTTTGGTTGGTTTGAGATAAAAAATATCAAATTGAATTGGAACCAAAGAAATCAAAATTGAGCCAAACCAAACCGAATTAATTTCGGTTAATTCAACAGTAACCGAGCTAAAAAAACATGTTGTTCAAATAATCGATTTATTCAAGGGAAAAAATAAGTATATGCTCAAAACGATTTTATTGAGTATTTTTATGTTTAAAAGAAAAACTCGAAGTAAAGGGTATGTTGGCTCGGGGTGGACTCGGGGTTGTCCCGGGTTAGTTTAAAACAGTTTTCAAACATTAAAATAAGTTCAAGTTTTAACTTATTCTTTTAAAGATAATTGTTTTATTTAAAATGGGATTAGCAAAGGTTTAAATTTATTATTATGAAGTAATTAAAGATTTGTTAATAGTTAATGAAGATCATTAACTTGAGATTATTAAATAATTAATTAATGTGATTAATTTTAATAATTAACTATATTAATTAATTAGAGGTAATCATTTTTGAAATTATTTAAGTAAAATTACTTAATAAAAGTAATTAAGGAATTAATTACTCATTGTAATTAATTAAGTTAAATTTGATTAGTTTAAGTTAATTAATTAAGTTTAATTAATTTAAGATAATCACTTGATGATTTAATAAATGTAATTACTTAATGTAATTAATGAAGTATAATTACTTAGTGATGTAATTAAGGGTAATTACTGGATGTAATTAGTGGAAGATGATTTAATAATGGAAGTAATTTGGATTCAATTACTTTTTGTAAGGGATTAATTAAAGATAATTAATTAAGGAGTAATTAATTTATTTAATGAGTAATTAAGAGTAGTTAAGTACTGGATAAGATTAATCAAGAGCGATTAATAAATGGGGTTTAATTAAAGATTAATTACTCAATGTAATTAATGTAAATAGAGTAATTAATTAAAGAAGTAATTAGAGATCATTAATTAATATAATTAATGATGTAATTAAGGGTTGATTAATTTAGATTAATTAATCAATGATAAGTGATTATGAAGTAATTAATGTGATTAATTAAGGATTAATGTAATTAATTTTAGTAATTAATTAATGAAGTAATTAAAGGTTAATTGCTGTAATTGGTTAAGAATAATTAATTTGTGTAATTAATTAAGGATAATTACTTAATGTAATTAGAGTATAATTAATCAAGGGTGATTAATTAGTACTTAGAGGATGATTAATTAATTTGTAATTAATTAATGGTTAAGTAAGCAAAATTTAGAATGATGAAAGTAATTAATTTAATTTATTTTAAATTAATTAGAGAATGATGATTAATAAATCATTACTTACGGATGACTGTATTCTATTGAATGTTGTGAATTGTTTGATATTCTCTACTGTGTGATGCTTTGTGATGTAAATTTGTTTTAATTCAAGCTGTGATGAATGTAATTTATTCTATCTGTGATTCTGTGTATATAGATAAGCGTTATAGGATTATATCGCTTATCAATATTGTTGTGATTGTATCTGTAATGACTGATGATGTTGCACTATTGTGTAAAACCCCTGGACCACACTTTTACACACACAAATATGGATTTCATGAGAAAATCGGTTAAGTCACAGATGATTTAAATTTAATATTTTTGAAATTGAAATTTTAATTTCAATTGATTTTGGAAATGGATTTGGTTAAATGTTAAAGCTTTTGAAAAGGATTTTTTAAGATAAAAGCTATTTTGAATAACTTGGTAAAGTTTTTCAATTTAAATAATTTAATTTGAATTTGAATTCAAAATTTGGAATTGAATTCCATGTTTGGAAATTATGGCTAAAGATGATATAAATGTGTTTATAGGAATTTAAACCATTTTAAAAGTATAATTTTGAGAATTTGAATTTAACCCAAGGACTTTAACTCGTATAAATGAATCAGATTTTCCGAAATGAAAAATATTTGTTTTCAAATGATAGAAGCTTTCATATAAGGATTGAATTTCCAATTTGTGTCAAAGGAATTTCAAGTTTAAAATGAAAATGGTTTTCCGAGTTATGAATAAATCTTTGTGAAAGATTGTTGAACTTTGTTTTGGAATTGGAAAGGTGTACCATTTGTATAAAAGGTCGAAATGGAATTGTTTTGAAAGCTATCACTTAAATCTTTGTTTTAAAGATTGGACGAGTTAAATCCAAATTGAAATGGAAATCGATTTGAAAATCTATGAATAGATCTTTGTGAAACTGGGTGAACTTTGTGAGTTGAATCTTTTTGTAAAAGATTAAAATGGTAATGTGTTTAAACCATTTGAAGAAAAGTTTTGGGTAATAAGTTGTGACTTAACTGAAATCCCAATATCCATATGTTTTAAAATATTGCGCTCATTATTCGGTTTAGCCGGGAGAGGACTTTGTGTCATATAACTCATTCTGAATAGTGATACGACGTAAATGGATAGCATTTGAAGACCGGTGTTGAAGACCGGGTGTTTGCGAGAACGATAGGATAACCTGTCGATTGTCTCTGCATTGAGTAGCCCCGGTATAGAGATTCCCTAAGTGATGGGAAGTCCGATTGGGATTGTGAATACCCGGATTGCAAGGGCTTCTTTAGAAGTGCCTTCGGTTCTGTTCGAACCCGGAACAGACTTGTATGGTTGTATGTCTGACATTACATTTTGAGATATAAAGCAGATTTCTTTCAAATACATTTCTGTTTGGTGGCGGAGATTTATTCTCTTAGCTTAACACCCTTCTCTGAGACGTACGAGCTCAGAGGTTATGTAGTTGAAGGTTATCAGTGATATACTCCAATTTGGTAGTGTGGCATGCTAAGTGTTGCTGTGTGTTGCCGATCATTTGTTGATCAAAGCATGGCTTTGTGGAGAAGCGTAGCTTTGTGGACGAGACTGCATCAGGACCTCACACCCCGGAAATGGTCGAAACAGGAAAGATGCGGCAAGGTTTCAGGGGTAGCTCCCCTAGGGTATGTCCATTCCTTCTGGAAAAAGGTGGTATCATGGTATGGAGCCCAGATATTTTACCTGTGTGGTTGCTCTAATCTCATTTACTGTGTGATTGTTGCTTTGTGATCGAGGCGCCTCGGATAAAGGTCGCAAAAGACCGAGGGTGGCATATCTTAGGTTTACTACCTGGGAAGGGGGTAACCGGCCTTGTGTTGGCAGAGAGCCAGGTAGGTTCTCGAGGCGTCCCTCCAGAGGCGTTCCTATATGGCATAGGAAGTTCCTTAGCCTGACCATTTGTTGGAAAATCCAAAGAAACAATACGAACCTTGTACGGCTTTAGTTGTAGAACCTGCCATTTAAAATGGTAGCTATAGTAGGCATAGTATAATGGTACCAATGCTGGCTAAGATTAATATTATATCTTCAAAAGGATTTTCACACTATGCACTAGTAATAATATCAATAGAGTTTTCTCGTATTAAGCATATTTGACTATCATAAGGAGAAATCTCCCCCATGTGTGTGATTGCATTGTGTGTGTGCCGGGAGGCCTTATGGTAGTTTCATTTTCCAAAAAGCATTGCGAATTTCAATGTTTAAAATTCTTTTGTTGTTTGTTTTAAAGATAAACTGTTTTTGTTTACTCATACCAGTCCCATGACTGACCTTGCTTCTCTTAGTGAGATGTGATAGGGGGTTCTCGCTTCGCGTTAGGTGGCGAACGGGAGACTCTTACCCCTACATGTCCTCCTCTTGGGGTTGGTTAGCCCTAAGGTGTGACAGTCGAAAGGCTGGCCGTAAAAGCAAGGACAGGGTACCATTGTATGCCACGGCGGGGTTGGGATGGTTGAAAAGCCTACCAGTCGAGATTGGCCGCTGTCGATGGTTGAAAAGCCTAGATCTTAACATTTGGTATTAGAGCTAAGGTTGAACTTTAGCTCAGGAGTATAACACATTAAGTAGCTCATTAGAGATAGGTTAAAGTATACCCTAGAATGAGTAATCCTTAAGATATCCGTCTGTATGCCTCAGTAAATTCTCTTACTATTCACTGATAGTGAGTATGAGTGCAAGAAGAGGATCAGATAGGGGACAGGGGAATACGACTATAAATGGTCAATACCCTGTAACAACAAGGAAACAATCTTTTCTCTATCAATCTCTTTTGTTCAACATCTCTTTTCAATTCTTTGATATTTCCTGGTAGATCCAGGAAGAAGATTTGATATATTTGCATGGGACATAAACTCCAAATAAGTCAGAATTGTTTGTTTGGATGAATTGGTTGCTTTGGTTGCTATGGTTGATAGGTATACTTTAGTATCTAAACTAAAAGTTTTGAAATTGTATCCATATATCTATCTATTCTTTGGGTCCCAATATGTTCTACGAATGGTTAGTTATCCTGTAACAACCCGCCATTTTGACCGTTCAAGTCGACAAAACATACACACATGCCGACTCAAACAATCCAAAATACAGATAGTTATTGGGGTTAAATAAGAAAAGAAAGGAAAGAACAGAAATAAACACAGAATCTCGCAGCGGAAGGAACAAGATATAATAATAAAATAACAGTTCATGAAGCTGTTAAGTAAATAAATTTGATTATTATTATACATCATAAATCAGAGTTACATACATATCAGAGATAATACAACAATGCAGCGGAAAAATAATACTGTAGTAGAATACAAATGATGTAATACCAAACTCTGTCTTCGTCCTCCAGAATAGATCTTCAACCTTATCTGAAATGCTCAGGCTGACCCGAGCGTAATGAAAAGACAAAACACTCGAGTCAGGACTAAAATATCTCATGTAAGTCAAATCGAATAAGAAAATATGAGTGTGACGGCGTCAGAGATGTTTACGGGGTTTGACATCTCCTATCCAATGTCAACGTGAGTGCAATAACTTAAGAGATGTTACGGGATTTTCCATCTCTCAAGGATCCATTAAACTATCTACTATGTAGTACAATACGCTATTATAATATGTCTACATTAAAGTAAAAGTATTAAAATAGCGTTAAGCCATGGCCCATTCCACCCTTAACACAGTTTATATTCCCAAGAGCATATACAAGACCGTAGTTTCCCCAAAACCGGAAGTCACCAGAGGGCAATCCATATACTAAAGGTACAAAACAAAATGTAGTGGTCGCGAATAGGATAATCAGTATGACAAGGTACATGAGGCGATACCAACTAGGATACTAGTAGTTGCCTGATCCGGACTGATGTTGGGCATAGCAGCTACTACCCCAACACCGCGAAACAACACTCCCATAATGGAGGGGTGCACCCAAATCGAATCACAAAAGTAATAGACATGGTAACGAAGAAGTGTGTCCGCTAGAGATGGCGATCCTCAATGGCCCGGCGCGGCTCCTGTTTTAGTCATGTCAGGGGTCATCCAAAATCGTTCTCTTTCTTCAGTCAACGCGTTCACCAAAACCATCCACTTCATTCTGGATCAACACTCCGCGTGTATTAGTTATTAAAGTGGTTTTCGGTATCGACAGAGAGTATGTCCATATCCGATCCCGGTCTCTTTGATAACTACGTATTATTACACCGGTGGCTCTTTTACATTTCAAATCGATTCATAATTGATATCAAAATATCATATTCGCTTCAAAATCAAATCCGTTCAAATATCATCATATCTATTCAAGATGTAAGATTCCGTTTCAAAATCATTTTTCGCCTCAATATCTCATTTCGATTTCAAAATCATTAATTTCAACTCGATTTAGCTTCTCAATAAACCATTTCAAATTATCAATTTCAAATACATATTTGAACCACAAAATAAACAATTTCACTTTCAATATATTTCGAAACTTTAAATATTTCACATTTCAAAACAGCTCATATATTTATATAAGAATATAAGATTCGCTTTAAAACCATTTCGTATTCAAATTAGAATATACTTCAAATTAAACATCCGTATTAAGTAGTTCACTTAATTTCTGGAACAATTCCAATTCAATAAACTTAGATTAACATTCGGATTTCAAGAATTCATTTAAGTATTACATTCCAACTCAATTTCAGTTCAAATCCTATTCAAATCAATTTTATCTTCAAATTTAATTCAATAGTTTCAATTTAGTCCAATTCACGAATTTCTTTGAATTTCAATTAAATTCCAAATTAATTAAATCTCAATTTCAAATTAATTTTCAATTCCAAACTCAAACTTGAAATATCATTTCATATAAATTTTCTTAGAAATATTCAGAGTTCGATTAAAAGTCCAATCTTTTAAAACAAATCAACTTTCAAATATTTACGTCGTATTTCAATCCTTTTCTTAAAAATCTAAACTTCGAGTAATTAAACAATTTCATTTACCAAGTTTAAATTCCAACATATCGAGCTTCAATTCAAAATAATTCAATTTCCATAAATTGGATTTTATTCTTAAAATCAATTCATTTAAATAATTTCAAAACAACTTTTAAAATCATTTAATTTAACCAACCCAGTGTCCGTATATAATTTTCTAACCTATGGCCAAGTGATTATTTATTTCAATTAAATGTCAGGGATGAATATATATCACATAAACCAATCACAGTGTCATATGTATGTATAACAGGATACATATAAGCAAATAAACATCCAAACATTTAGATATCAACCAATAGCATCCACCGAAATAAATCATCCAATAGACAATACAATTCACGGCAATTTCATAGTTATCAATGTCAGGTAATTTAATCGCAATTCAATTTTAATTTCAATTTGACTGTCAATTTAATTTTCAACGGTGAATTCAAATGACAATCTATATGACAATTAAATTTTTATCAAACAACGACAAATAAAATTCATATCACTTCATAATATCAAATTTAACTAACAAAAATTATTTTAGTCAATTGTGAGCGTATAAACACTCACCTTTTGAATTTAAATTGAATTTAAATTCAATTTAAACCCAAAAATTTGACAGTCTCCAAATCCATCCAAACCAGCGTCAAAGTGTCCGGAATTTCGATACGATCCTAACAAAAGAAACCTCGTCCAAATCCGAGTCCGTATGCAAAAGTTATGAAAATTTGAAGATTGGAAAATTCTGGTGCTGAGTCGACTTCGAGTTCAACCCGGTCCGCCGCCTCAAATACCCGATGCCTGCTTGGAGTTTTTGCGAAAACGACTCGATGACCCGAGTAGTTTTCTTCCCGACTCGAAGTAGCTCCAGGGTTTTTCCCCCTGAAACCCGAAACGCGACCCGAAGCGCGTAAATCTCGAATTTTTTTTTTTTTTTAGATTTTGGAATTTGGGAATTAGGTTTTGTCTGCCATTGGAATGAGAAGCTAAGAAGAAGATGAATTGTACGTACAGACAAACGAAGATTAGGGAGGCTAGGGTTTATAACTGTGTTTATATAGGTATGTTAGAGATAGAGTAGATAGACTGAATAGATGAACGTGCGGAACAAACTATGGCCCGAAAAGCCCGTTCTGACCCTGGAACGAAATTGAGTAAACCCATATATCGAAATAGGTGTTTTAAAATATTCTGAGCGCGATGGAAAAAGTTTCACGTCCAAATTCCATTGTATGAAGAAGTTATGCTGAAAAAGAAATTCTCAAATTGATTTCAAAAATTGATTTCAATTAAATTGATTTCAAAAATTGATTTCAATTAAATTGATTTCAAGGCGTTTCGCGTTCGTACGATCAAACGACAAGTCCGATCGTTATGAAACTTGAAACCCTACAATAATATGGCATTACGGATCCGATGAAACTGGTTTCGTCGAAATCCGAGATTTTTTTGAAAAATGACTATTTTCTCTCGCCGAATTAATATTAAAACAATTCGATGCGTTTCGAGCTGCCACGGTCAAACGATAACTCCGATTGCTATGAAAATTGAAATCCGACAATAACAAACTATTACGGATCCAATGGAACAAGTTTCGTTCCATTCTGAGACTGTTAGAAAAATGGCTATTTTTCAGTCGATAATTAAATATTAAAAATATTCAATTTTCACAAATTAACTTTAAATTCAATTTTAAAAGTTCTATAACATTACTATAACTCCAATATGATAAGATAAAATTTTACAAATCATTTTCAATCATATTCAACTCGATTTTCAATTATTTCTGAAATTTAACTTATTAAATTATCGATTTAATTGTCTAATTAAATCCAATATTCGAAAAATAAATTATTCGACTGTTTAATTTCAATATAAAATTCCCAATTTTAAATTATTAACTTTTAAATCAAATTTCAATTGTTCACAAATTCCATTTTTAATTTCATAGTAATTAACAATCTTTTACAATGCAATTTTCCATTATAAATCCAATATAAAAGATTATATTAGATTCAGCGTTCAATTATATTGTAGTTCAAATTCAAGTTATTTAATTCCAAATGAATTCTTTTATTTCGATTTACACTTTCATTATTGAATCAACCATTTACTTATACATTATTATCAATAGTTTATAATTCATTTACTTTCATTTTCTTCAGCTATCATCTTATTTAAATTCACAGTAATATTAAATTACATTCATTTACGTTGATTTCCATATTATAACTTTAATATTAAATGTAACATTTTATTTATTTCGTTGTTTACAATCAAATTCAATTCAATTCAATTACTTGTTACATTCAAATTTAAATCTTTTACTTACGTTCAATTACAAGTTAACATCTTTATCAAATTACAGTTTCAGTTATTATCTGCTTTCAATCAACTGTAATATTAAGTTACATTTATTTATATTAGTTTCAATAACATAACTTCCATTATTAAATCTACCATTTTATTTATTCTTTGTTTACAATCATAACATATTTGGTTTACAATCAAATTCAATTCATTATTTACATTCACTACCAGTTAACATCCATATTTAATTTACAAATAAGTTATTTCAGAATTCAGTTTTGTATTTTAACTTGTAATTCACATTTAACAACACAAAATTTTATTTCCTTCGGATTTTTATCCAAAATTTTCATTTTAATTCGTATTTTTAAAGTGTTAAAAATATGGGTCGTTACATATCCCTTTGAACTAACCAATGCCACTGCATATTTCGTAGATCCGGATAACCCGAGTATCTTGTGGAAAAATTAAAAAGATTCGTTCTCGTATCTATTATTGATATTCTGATTTGGTAAGCCAAATGCAGAATAGATGTTCAATTTGATTTGATGAAGTATTCTTCATCTATCTTTGTGTCTCCCTACTTTCAAATTTCGGAGACGAAATTTCTTAAGGGGGGGAAACTGTAACGATCCCGGATTTTAACGAAGTTTAAATTGATAATTAATTGAATTTTTGAATTAAAATTGTAAAATTAATTGTAAATTGAAGCGAGTTTCCCCAATTCAAATAGAATATATATTAAATCATATGAATTTAAATATTGTATATATGTGATTTGGATTTAAATTTCAAGTAAATGGTTTAATAATAATTTGAATATATATGTATATATGTATATATATTGAGTTTGAATTAAATTTTAACTAAATAGTTTAAAGATAAATTATAATGATAAAATTTGGGATTGATGGTTTATGTTAGAGAAATAAAAATAAATATATATATATATATATAGAAATACAAGACAATAAGTATTAAAGTTAAAAATAAATATTTAAGTTAGAAATACATATTTAAGTTGGAAATAGAACTAGATGTATATAAGATAAATTATAAAATATAAAGTAATACATTAGATAAATTATAACAACATATTAACTATAGAAATTCACCTATATTACAAAATAATAAGATTAAAGCAAAATAAAATACCTTCAAAAATGAATAAATATGGATAAGTATGAAACAAAGGAAGAAAAAAATATAAATCTCTTTGGCTTGCAAATGAAGATAAGTATGTACACATGAAAATAGGACAAGCCTAATTAATGCAAGCCAAAATCTTATCATATCAGCCACCATTTGAATAGAAAAATCTCTGGCCAAACTTTAAACGAAAAATATTTTCAGTACAAAAGAAAAAAAAATCTCTGCCTATTTTGTACAAAACATATCATCACCCTGTAAACTCATTTCATATACATCACCTTGTAAGCTCAATTCATATATATCAATTCCTCACTTCAGTTCGTCCATTCCAAGCTGAGAAAAAAAATC
This sequence comes from Allium fistulosum, assembly GCA_030737815.1. Lineage (NCBI taxonomy): Eukaryota > Viridiplantae > Streptophyta > Magnoliopsida > Asparagales > Amaryllidaceae > Allium > Allium fistulosum. The sequence continues at coordinate 670,894,548 of CM060906.1, forward strand.
TGAAGTAAATATCATTCAAACCTTAAACAAAATTCAAATTTAAATATCAATACAAACAAGAAAATCAAGAAAAAAAGAAGGGATCAAAGAAAAGGGTTTCAGCTAGCATTCTCAAGCCTGTTTCAACATAAATGAGAACTCTGTTCATTCTTCTGGAATCAATGTGAGTAACATTCCTTTTTAAAAAAAACTTAAGTATGAAATCTGGTTGCATGTTAACACCTGGAAATAAGTATGATTGTGTGAATATATATAAGTGCATTGTACTGTGTATATATATGAATGTATAGGTGTGTGCATCTATGTTCTCTGTTCTTAGTTTTCAAAACTAAGATTTTATACAAAATCCATTATCTCAAGATCTGGTCCTTGTTAGGATTTAAGTTTCAATCAAAAATTGTTTATTTTATCATATATTAAAGTTTAAAAATTTAATTAAGTTAAAACAAATTCGAATTGCTCTGGAAAACCAAAATGAATATAAAAGTTGGGTTATGTTTAAAATCCAAACATCCTAATTTCTTGTTTCAGGCATATGGTCTGAAACATTATCCAAAATCATGATTTTTGGAAGAGAAATCATAATTTTTAATTAAGTTTTGAGTATGCATTTCTGGGTTGAACAGAAAATGGAAATTTGGTGGTTTCTGGTGATCCACTTGCTTTGGGAAGTCGAGTTTCCTCCTGGAGGTGGAGGAGTGATCGGTGGCTTTGGGAAAAATAGCGTGAGGGTGGTCAGGTGATTGTGGTGGCGACGGTGGATGTTTTCAGTTTGTAACCCTAGTTTTAACTAGGCTTGGTATTTTGATCATCTCGACATCTCTGGTTGATCGATTGATTCAAGGTTTTGGGAATAGTGGCATGGAGGTCTGGTGAAGCCAAGGACGTGGTGGCACGATGTCAGGTGACCGGAGATGGGAGTTCAAGGAACTTTTTCTGGCATTGTTTGGTTGCAGGCTCAACTGTGAAGCTCGATTTTGATTTGGGTTTTGTGGTGACGAATGGATGGTTGGATTTGGTTGCAGCGTCGAAGGTCGACGTGCCGGAAGGATGATCGGAGGCCGAAGGTGGCTCTGGTGGTGGTGCATGTGCACGGTGGCTTTTGGTTGTGTCTGTGGTTTTGGGTAGGATTTACTCGAAGATGGTTTCGGGGAAGCAGGTCACAGGCTCGAGGGAGGTCTCGAGTATTTTTTTGGTTGTACCGGGTATAAAATAACTTAAACAAAAAATTTAAGTTTTGAAATGTGACTCGGGTTGGTTTGGAAAAAACTCGAAGTAAAGGGTATGTTGGCTCGGGGTGGACTCGGGGTTGTCCCGGGTTAGTTTAAAACAGTTTTCAAACATTAAAATAAGTTCAAGTTTTAACTTATTCTTTTAAAGATAATTGTTTTATTTAAAATGGGATTAGCAAAGGTTTAAATTTATTATTATGAAGTAATTAAAGATTTGTTAATAGTTAATGAAGATCATTAACTTGAGATTATTAAATAATTAATTAATGTGATTAATTTTAATAATTAACTATATTAATTAATTAGAGGTAATCATTTGTGAAATTATTTAAGTAAAATTACTTAATAAAAGTAATTAAGGAATTAATTACTCATTGTAATTAATTAAGTTAAATTTGATTAGTTTAAGTTAATTAATTAAGTTTAATTAATTTAAGATAGTCACTTGATGATTTAATAAATGTAATTACTTAATGTAATTACTTAATGTAATTAATGAAGTATAATTACTTAGTGATGTAATTAAGGGTAATTACTGGATGTAATTAGTGGAAGATGATTTAATAATGGAAGTAATTTGGATTCAATTACTTTTTGTAAGGGATTAATTAAAGATAATTAATTAAGGAGTAATTAATTTATTTAATGAGTAATTAAGAGTAGTTAAGTACTGGATAAGATTAATCAAGAGCGATTAATAAATGGGGTTTAATTAAAGATTAATTACTCAATGTAATTAATGTAAATAGAGTAATTAATTAAAGAAGTAATTAGAGATCATTAATTAATATAATTAATGATGTAATTAAGGGTTGATTAATTTAGATTAATTAATCAATGATAAGTGATTATGAAGTAATTAATGTGATTAATTAAGGATTAATGTAATTAATTTTAGTAATTAATTAATGAAGTAATTAAAGGTTAATTACTGTAATTGGTTAAGAATAATTAATTTGTGTAATTAATTAAGGATAATTACTTAATGTAATTAGAGTATAATTAATCAAGGGTGATTAATTAGTACTTAGAGGATGATTAATTAATTTGTAATTAATTAATGGTTAAGTAAGCAAAATTTAGAATGATGAAAGTAATTAATTTAATTTATTTTAAATTAATTAGAGAATGATGATTAATAAATCATTACTTACGGATGACTGTATTCTATTGAATGTTGTGAATTGTTTGATATTCTCTACTGTGTGATGCTTTGTGATGTAAATTTGTTTTAATTAAAGCTGTGATGAATGTAATTTATTCTATCTGTGATTCTGTGTATATAGATAAGCGTTATAGGATTATATCGCTTATCAATATTGTTGTGATTGTATCTGTAATGACTGATGATGTTGCACTATTGTGTAAAACCCCTGAACCACACTTTTACACACACAAATATGGATTTCACGAGAAAATCGGTTAAGTCACAGATGATTTAAATTTAATATTTTTGAAATTGAAATTTTAATTTCAATTGATTTTGGAAATGGATTTGGTTAAATGTTAAAGCTTTTGAAAAGGATTTTTTAAGATAAAAGCTATTTTGAATAACTTGGTAAAGTTTTTCAATTTAAATAATTTAATTTGAATTTGAATTCAAAATTTGGAATTGAATTCCATGTTTGGAAATTATGGCTAAAGATGATATAAATGTGTTTATAGGAATTTAAACCATTTTAAAAGTATAATTTTGAGAATTTGAATTTAACCCAAGGACTTTAACTCGTATAAATGAATCAGATTTTCCGAAATGAAAAATATTTGTTTTCAAATAATAGAAGCTTTCATATAAGGATTGAATTTCCAATTTGTGTCAAAGGAATTTCAAGTTTAAAATGAAAATGGTTTTCCGAGTTATGAATAAATCTTTGTGAAAGATTGTTGAACTTTGTTTTGGAATTGGAAAGGTGTACCATTTGTATAAAAGGTCGAAATGGAATTGTTTTGAAAGCTATCACTTAAATCTTTGTTTTAAAGATTGGACGAGTTAAATCCAAATTGAAATGGAAATCGATTTGAAAATCTATGAATAGATCTTTGTGAAACTGGGTGAACTTTGTGAGTTGAATCTTTTTGTAAAAGATTAAAATGGTAATGGGTTTAAACCATTTGAAGAAAAGTTTTGGGTAATAAGTTGTGACTTAACTGAAATCCCAATATCCATATGTTTTAAAATATTGCGCTCATTATTCGGTTTAGCCGGGAGAGGACTTTGTGTCATATAACTCATTCTGAATAGTGATACGACGTAAATGGATAGCATTTGAAGACCGGTGTTGAAGACCGGGTGTTTGCGAGAACGATAGGATAACCTGTCGATTGTCTCTGCATTGAGTAGCCCCGGTATAGAGATTCCCTAAGTGTTGGGAAGTCCGATTGGGATTGTGAATACCCGGATTGCAAGGGCTTCTTTAGAAGTGCCTTCGGTTCTGTTCGAACCCGGAACAGACTTGTATGGTTGTATGTCTGACATTACATTTTGAGATATAAAGCAGATTTCTTTCAAATACATTTCTGTTTGGTGGCGGAGATTTATTCTCTTAGCTTAACACCCTTCTCTGAGACGTACGAGCTCAGAGGTTATGTAGTTGAAGGTTATCAGTGATATACTCCAATTTGGTAGTGTGGCATGCTAAGTGTTGTTGTGTGTTGCTGATCATTTGTTGATCAAAGCATGGCTTTGTGGAGAAGCGTAGCTTTGTGGACGAGACTGCATCAGGACCTCACACCCCGGAAATGGTCGAAACAGGAAAGATGCGGCAAGGTTTCAGGGGTAGCTCCCCTAGGGTATGTCCATTCCTTTTGGAAAAAGGTGGTATCATGGTATGGAGTCCATATATTTTACCTGTGTGGTTGCTCCAATCTCATTTACTGTGTGATTGTTGCTTTGTGATCGAGGCGCCTCGGATAAAGGTCGCAAACGACCGGGGGTGGCATATCTTAGGTTTACTACCTGGGAAGGGGGTAACCGGCCTTGTGTTGGCAGAGAGCCAGGTAGGTTCTTGGGGCGTCCCTCCAGAGGTGTTCCTATGTGGCATAGGAAGTTCTTAGCCTGGCCATTTGTTGGAAAATCAAAAGAAACAATACGAACCTTGTACGGCTTTAGTTGTAGAACCTGCCATTTAAAATGGTAGCTATAGTAGGCATTGTATAATGGTACCTATGCTGGCTAAAATTAATATTATATCTTCAAAAGGATTTTCACACTATGCACTAGTAATAATATCAAAAGAGTTTTCTCGTATTAAGCATATTTGACTATCATAAGGAGAAATCTCCCCTATATGTGCGATTGCATTGTGTGTGTGCCGGGAGGCCTTATGGTAGTTTCATTTTCCAAAAAGCATTGCGGATTTCAATGTTTAAAATTCTTTTGTTGTTTGTTTTAAAGATAAACTATTTTTGTTTACGCATACCAGTCCCATGACTGACCTGGAGTTTATTGTTCCCTTCCTAAACTCTACGTGCCCACAATTTTCCACACGGGCAGTCTAGAGTTGGGTTTTTCAGATAGTCAGGTTTAATAAATGATTTCGAGCTAGTTTAGTTTTTGGAGATCACGACCGACCTTGCTTCTCTTTGTGAAACGTGATGGTGGTTCGAGCTTGATGTTGGAGTTGTTGGACTCATTCACTTTTAAAGATCATTTGGAGTATCACTTCTGCTGTTTCCGCTGTAACATTATTATTTGTCTCCGATATTCTTGTATCATATAGATATCATTGTTGTATATCATTTTGGATATTGTATTCATTGGAGTCGTATATGATATCATTTATTTCTTTCTTCCGCTATGTTGTTATACTTACTGTGTTATAAGCTCCGGCGAGCCAGATTCGGCGTTTGAATCTGCGGCATTCGAGTACAAGTGAAGTACGGGTGTCGATTTTCAAAGGCCGAGTCAGGATCGTTACAATAAATTAATAAAATCGTGTGGTTTATGCTGAATATTCATCATTACGATTGTGTGACTCAAATGTGTAAATTCAGTCAGTGATTAATATTGAACAATTCGAAAATTAGCATTCACACGTCACCTTAGCTTGTGGTGTGACATTTTGGCTAAATTTATCGCTTACACATCTTTTGGTAAAATTCAATTTTAATTATTATAAGCAACACCCAATAGTGACAATTATTTATACCAATTCTCTTCGTCAAAACTATATCACATTAGGACTAATGAAATTTGGTAATGGTCGAAATTCCAATATCGTCCACATTCAAATTTATAGTCCAAACACAAAGTCCTTGGTTCAATAATGGACGTAGGCAAACTTGCTGAACCACTCCATCTTTGGTGTCATTTTGTAACGATCTGTATTTTACATATCGGAGGATCTTAAAATATTATTATTTATTTCCTGTAAGGTCATGTGACGCTATAATTTTAGGAAAGGACTATTAGGGACATTATTGAACATGAAAGTGTAGTTCAGATTGTTACTTGCTTTTATTTCATGCTTTCATGTTCTTTTATGCTTATTTTCATTTATTTGCTCTCTTTTCTTTCATGTTAGTAGTTTAGTTTTATTTTTATGCAAGTAGTTAGTTCATTTTTATTTTAATTAGCTTGCACTTTCCTTTTATTTTCTATGTTGAAATTTACATGTTCTGAAATGACAACACAAATGAGTAGCTAAACCCCTTCAATTTAGGGGTAATGAAGCTCTCTAAAATTATGTAACTTCAACATATTGTGTGACTTATGATCTTTTTTATGCTTCACGAAAAGTTAGTTTATGATGTAAGTTTATTAGTGAATTTGATAGTCTATGTTGTTATCACAAATAGGTTATTCTTATTCAATCATAAACATAATTTACATCATTGACTAACTAAGTGATTTTTGATTGTGAAATTAAAGTAGAATCGAGATTTGATGATCTATGTTACTAAATACAATGGTAAATAGATCATACTTGTATCAGCTTTTGCTTTAACTTCATTTTCATTACAATTGATAAGTGGTTTTATGTGTTGTATTATAGTTTGATGGTTTAAGTTATGTTAGTTAATAATATAAATAGACCATACTTATGATAAATACATCACTAATTCCACTTAAGATCAAAATAGAGAGATCATAGATTGTTTGTGTGTTGATTTATGTAAAAATATGAGAGTGGATTTGCCTCTAAATTGTTTTCTAATCACATATTTTTAATCACTTTTATTCTAGTTAGTCTTTGCATTTCTTTTTAGTTTAAACAATCTCAAACTCTTTGGTTTAATTTGATTGAGTAGAATTTTTAAATCATTTTAATTCCCTGCGGATCGACCCGTACTCGCCACGTACTAAAATTGTATGTCGTGCGCTTGCGGTTATTTTTATTACAATTTTTCGGCGATTTTCTAACCAACAGAAAAACCGTCTATTCAACAAGTTTTTAGCGCCGTTTCCAGGGAATTAATTTGATTTTAATTTTATTCTTTGAATTATTTTTGTTTAATTTTTGTGTGTTTTCATTTTGTGTGTTAATTTGCATTTAAAAAAATAGAAAAATAATGTTTGTTGTGTGATTTGTGCTTGCATTAGATTTGTGTGCTTGTTATTTTTTCTATTTGCATTTGCAATTCTATTAAAAAATATAAACATATATATAACATTGCATTTCAAAACAAAACAAAAAAACATTTTATTTCATTTACATTTTTTCCAATTTCTGTTTTGATTTACATTGCATTTACATTTTATTTACTGCTCTACTTCAAAAAGAATAAAAAATGTGCTCAGTGCACACTGCTGCCACTGTCCTTACTGCCTCACCTTCACATTGCTCACTGTCACAAACTTCAAACAACCACCTGTACAGTGAATCAACCAGAAAACCACTGCAATTCCTACAACTTCACCACCACATTTCTGCCACCACTTCCTCTACCTCCCTCTTCAAACACATAAAAAACTGCCACTGCCCCATAATACTTCAAGCAACTCCACAGCAACTAACAACCATCTTCACAACCAAACCAAACTTCTGTCAACCCCTGAACATACACTTGCCATCAACTCAATTCTGCCACCACCATCTCAAAGCACATCAAAAATGTTCTTGTGCTTCCATACACTTCAATACTTCAGCTTGTTACAACATCTGCCATAACTGTGCACACAACTGCACACAGTCATCACAATTCTTTGCAACTTCCACAGTTCTGCCATTCTTCTTGCCTGCCTCTATCAACAACCATCAATCAACTGCTCAATCCTTCTTGCTACTTCTCCAACACCATCTTGCTACGACCAAACCCCTTGCAAACTTGCCTGCCATTCCTCCTTCATCAAATACTGCCACCAATAAACAACAGCCACAGCCTTCTGCATACATACCATCCCTTCATTCACAAACTTGCTTCAACATTCCTTTGCCTATAACCAAACCATCAGTAACCACCCTACTCCTCCATTTTCCTCCTGCTTTCACCACTCCACTGCTTTCAATACCCATAACAGCATTACTGGACTTCATCTCCACACAACCATCCACTTCAGATACACCATACATCACCACTACACCCACTCACCTTAAACCATCACTGCAACCAATACATCACTTCTATCACCCAACTCTTTCATCCTCTACCATACCACTCCTGTCAACAATCACTTCTACCAAACAAACAACAAACTTCTTCATCTATCATCCAACCCTGCCACTGACTGATATTACCCATCTCCAACACCACAACTCCTCAAACACTAACCTGTACACAATCATCCCCACCTGCAACTCCTCTCCCTTCAACCTTCCCACATCAACACAACCACCTGCAAAATCCACTTAACCCACATCTCCACTGCCAATTAACCTCTGCCGCAATTCGATTTAGGGTTGGAATTGAATTCGAGAAAGGCGTATTTCATTAGGTATTTTAATTGGAAAAAGTTGCGATTTTGATTTCTTTGGTAGTTCTTGTTTCTCTGGTAATTCGTTAGTTAATTCGTGAATTTGTTCCTCTGGTAATTCTTGTTTAATTGGGTCGGGCCCTAGCTACGTTTTTAATATAAAAAAAGTTTGTTTTTGGTTTTAGTCTTCCTTCTTTTAAAAAAAATAAATAAACGACTTGTTTTAGGTTTCATTTATTTAGTGAATTTGGTTTTGGCAAGTGAATTTGGTTTCAATTGTTCTGAGTTTCTTCCTTGGTCTAAAAATAAAAAATATTAAAAAACTGTATATATCTTGTTTTTAGTTTCAGGTTGCAAAAGCAGAAAATCAAAAGGAGGAGATTAGCTTGCTAAAAAATAATTGCTTTGCTTGCTTATAAAAAGAATCGCCCCTAAAAAAAATATAAATTGCTAATAATTCTACACGCTCTGGTATCATGCCCTTGTCTATTTTTTTATTTTGCTTTTCATTATTGGTTGCTTGCATTTTATATAAAAAAAATTCAAAAAATTTCGTTCGTAGTTGCATTGTTAAAATCACGTTTAATTTCTGTTTTGCATTCATCTCATCTTATTTTTATTTTCTAAGGGCAATACCCAAATCCACATAAGATGGGGGATTTCATCACCTCTTCCTTCGCCCACAAATTGCATTTCATCCTAGAATTTTGACTAATAATAACAGTTAGACATTTGGCTTAAGGGTGTCGTCAACTCACCTAGGGCTTAATTGTATCTTGACAGTTGTCTTCTTTAAACAATTTATTTTCTTGGTGTCTAGGCTATGGTAGAGCAATAATCAGTTATAAATATTACGGTGATTCGTAAATATTATACTGATTGTTTCTCTGAAGGTACTTAAACCTTCAGTTGCATTGCTACGGTGATTCGTGGTGCACCGATAACTCCTGCCCGTTACCTGGCTAAGAAATATTTTATTGGATTAAGACAAAGTGTGATCATACAATTTTGGGTTAGGAGCTATTAAGGGCAGAAAATTTGTAATTAAGTCCTTGCATTCATTTAGTTGCATTAGTTCATGCATATTTTAAAAGAAAAATCCAAAATCCAAAACTAAAAAAAATTGTACATTTTACTTAACTTAGTTTTTAAATCCTTTCACTTGAAATTTTTCAATCAGAAACAAAAAGAAAAAATCCAAAAATAATAATATAATCTTTTCAAAACCAAAAACATAAAAAAACATAAAAAAAGAAAAAAATTTGAAAATCCAAAAAAAAACAAAACAAAAATCAAATTTCTCTTTTAAAAAAAAATCCTTTTTGGTAAATATCTTTCCTCCTTAAAAAAATATTAAACAAACAAACAAATTTTCACTTCATTTCATCTTCTAAACCTTGTTTCATTCTCTTAAGCTCAATTCTCATTTCTTTCTCTTCTCGACTTTTTTCTTGTGCATGAGTACGTGGACTCGTGACGTAATAACAAATACTTGGACTCGCGACTCAACAACTAATCGTTTAACTCGAACAAACGATCCTCCTACAATGGCGAACGAGAACGCCCCTTGAACTCTTATGGATAGAATCTTTCCTGATAGAGTTTATATTCCTTCTTGTATCACGCTACCTGCCCCAACGAGTAACCATTTTGAAATTCACTCAAACCATATTGCCACGCTTCCAAAATTTGGCAATTTTGAACACGATGACCCATACATTTTCTTAACATAATTCGAACAAGTTTGCGCAACCATGAAACTCCAACAAATTTCTGATAATGGAATCAAACTTCGATTAATTCCATTCGCTCTTATGGATTATGCTGAAAAATGGTTGTACAGCTTACCATCTAATTCAATCAAAACTTGGGAATAATTCATTAAAGTTTTCTTGTTCTACCACTTGGAAATAACAACAAAAATCCAAAACGAAATTGTAAATTTTCATCAATTCAGGGGTGAACTATTTGGAAAATATTTTGAAATATTTAAAAAGCTTTTGATAAAATGTCCACACCATAATTTCGGAAAATGGACGCTTTGCCAAATCTTATACGATGGACTCGAAAACATCTCACGAACCATCTTGAATCAATGTGCCAAGGCAACTTTCTCGCTCAACATCACGACGATGCTTGGCAATTTCTTGAAAACCTAGCAGAAAAATCGTCCCAATGGGAATGTTCTAATGAAAAGTCAATTTACTCACGATAGAGTGCACACTCGATAGGATCATCTTTGGCCTTGGAAGCTAAAATCGACGCAATGATTAATAAATTCGACAAGGTTTTCTCATTGAACCAAATGAACCAAGCTTCCCAACCCATGTGTTCTAAATGTAACGATCCTAATCGTATAGCCAATCAGTGCCCAAATTCTGTCGAACAACTCAATGCTTTCAATAAGGTTAAGAGTGACCTATTTTCTCCAACGTATAATCTTGGTTGGAGAAATCATCCAAACTTTGCGTGGAACCAAAACAATTCCAATATGAATTTGATTCGTCCCAATTTTCAAGCATTCCTGAATAATGCTTCGAATCCTCCCTTTCAGCCCAATCATTTTCAACAAAATTTTGCGAGTCCGTCTCAAAATCAACCGCAACAATCTTTTGCTCCCTCTCCCCAAGACGATAAACGTTTGAGTTCACTTGAGAAAAGTCTTGAAACGCTGGCTAAAGCAACTACTCAAAGCCTCCAATCAGTCAACGATTTGCAAAATTTATTGACCTCATATATGCAAAACACGAGCCAATCTATTGCAAAACTTGAAATGCAAACGAGTCAATTAGCCACGTCTGTAAGTAAACGTGAACGAGGCACATTCCCAAGTCAGCCTGTTCCGAATCCTAGAAATCAGAATACGAATTCGAATCAAGCTCATGTTGTTCAAGATAACAACGTAACCCAAATGAATGCTATCATAACTTTGCGTTCCGATAAAAAAATCGATAATCAAGTCGTTAATCCAAACGATCTACCGGAAACCGCTCTCGACACTTCTAAAACAACAAATGAATCTGAATAGAACATGGAGCCAAACATCTAATCAAATGCCAATCCAAATTCTTCTTCTACTCATGTAGACCCACCTACTGAATATCGTGTTCCATTTCCACATCGTCTTCGACCTAAGAAACACTCTGACCAAATGTAAAAGATGTTGAAAATTTTTAAACAAGTCAAAGTTAACATCCCGCTTCTTGATATCGTTCAACAAGTCCCAACTTACACTAAGTTTCTCAAGGACTTGTGTACCCAAAAACGACACACTCATGTACCCAAGAAAGTCTTTTTAGCTGCCGGACTTAGCGAAGTTTTGTCTCAATCAATCCTTATTAAATACAAAGATCCTGGATGTCTGATGATCTCATGCACGATAGAAGACAAAAGATTAACAAATGCTTACTCGATTTGGGTGCGAATGTCAATTCGATTCCTTATCCATTTTGCCAACGACTTGACCTGGGAGAACTAAAACCAACAAAAGTAACTCTTCAATTTGCCAATCGTTCGATTAAGAAACCCGTGGGAGAAATCTAGGACGTACTCATCAAAATCGGTCAGTTCATATTTCTCGTCGATTTCATCGTTTTGGAGATTCAACCAGTGAATAATCCAATGAGTCAAATTCCATTAATTTTAGACTGACCTTTCTTAGCTACTTCAAATGCTCTAATCAATTGTCGAAACGGTTCTATGAACATTTCTTTTGGAAACATGAGTTTGGATCTTAACATTTTCAATCTTGAAAATCAATCGAATGAACCTCGTGACCAAACGTTGGAAGTTAGTGCCATTCATGAAAACGAGATGATTGACCTTAACGATGAGCAAGAGGCCGAGTACGAAAATTGTTTCACGAAATCCCCAACGAGATTGAATACACACTCCCATTTGAATCGCTTCCAGTTGAGTCTGAATCTCAACCTAATTCTTTGATCGAGCAACCCCCGAGGTTGGACCTTAAGCCCCTTCCCGATCACCTTAAGTACGCATACTTAGGTGACAATGAAACATTTCCAGTCATAATCTCTGCAATTCTCTCTCTTGATCAAGAAAATTCCTTACTTTCAGTTCTGTCCAAAAACAAAGAAGCAATTGGATGGTCGATCACCGATATAAAGGGAATTAGTCCCGCTCTTGTTCAGCATCGCATCCATTTAATTGACAATGCCAAGCCTGTTCGTGACACGCAATGAAGGCTTAATCCAGAAATGAAGGATGTGGTTCGTGATGAAATTCTTAAACTTCTCGACAACGGAATCATATACCCAATCTTTGACAGTTCGTGGGTTAGCCCAATTCATGTCGTGCCGAAAAAGTTTTGACTTACCGTTATCAAGAACGACTCAAACGAACTTATTTCAACTCGTACTCAAACGGGTTTGCGTGTTTGCATTGATTATCGAAAATTAAATGCTGCAATACGCAAGGATCACTTCCCTATTCCTTTTATCGACCAAATGCTCGAACGTTTAACCGGCCATGAATTTTATTGCTTTCTTGATGGTTATTCTGGCTATAACCAAATTCCAATCACTCCCGAAGATCAAGAGAAAACAACTTTCACGTGTCCCTTTGGCACTTTTGCATATCGACGTATGCCTTTTGGCCTTTGCAACGCTCCTGCTACGTTTCAAAGATGCATGGTCAGCATTGTTTCTGATATGATTGAATGTTTTTTTGAAGTGTTTATGGACGATTTTTCTATCTTTGGAAACTCTTTTTCTGAGTGCTTGCACCATCTTAAGTTGGTTATTAAACGATGCAAGGATAAACACTTAACGCTAAATTGGGCAAAAATGCCACTTCATGGTCACTCAAGGCATAGTCCTTGGACATGTCATTTCAAATAAAGGCATCGAGGTAGATAAAGCAAAAATTAATGTCATTGCAAATCTACCCATTCCCAAATCCGTTAAAGACATTTGCTCTTTCCTTGGACTCGCGAATTTTTATCGACGCTTTGTGAAAGACTTCAGCAAGATTGCTCGACCTCTTACAACTCTTCTTGGAAAAGACGTTCCATTCGACTTTAATTCTGATTGTGTTTCTGCTTTTGAACGTCTCAAAAACAAACTTGTTTCTGCTCCTGTAATTTGCTCACCGAATTGGGATCTTCCATTTGAAATAATGTGTGATGCTTCGAACTTTGCAGTTGGTGCTGTCTTAGGACAATGCATCAATAAGATCCTTCACATTATCTACTACGCTAGTATGACTCTGAATGATGCTCAACTTAACTACACAACCACTAAAAAAGAGCTTCTAGCGGTAGTTTTCGCACTTGAAAAGTTCAGACAATATATGATAGGCTCACACATTACTGTTTACACTGACCACTCCGCTCTTCGATATCTTTTCACTAAGAAGGACGCTAAGTCTCGCTTAATTCGTTGGAACCTTTTACTACAAGAATTTGATCTTACAATCAAGGACATAAAAGGATCCGACAATGTCATAGCCGATCACTTATCTCTTCTTCCCAACGCACCATCACCTTTACTAATCAATGAAAATTTTCCTGATGAACAACTCCTTTCAATTTCTGTCGATCCATGGTATGCAGACATAGTGAACTATTTAGTAACCAAGGAAATTCCTTCATTTTGGTTGAAACTAGACAAATATAAATTTATTTCCCAAGTCAAGTACTTCTATTGGGATGATCCATACTTGTTTAAATACTGTTCCGACCAAATCATTCAATGTTGCATCCTAGATTGCGAAATCAAAAGCGTTCTTTCATTTTGCCATGACCAATCCTGTGGTGGTCACTTCGTTCCGAAGAAAATTGCTGAAAAAGTACTTCAATGTGGCTTTTATTGGCCTACGCTTTTCAAAGACTCGTTCGAATTTTGTAAAACTTGCGATCGTTGCCAAATGCTAGAAAGAATTTCTCGACGAAATATGATGCCTTTAAACCCCATTCTTACGATCAAAATCTTTGATGTTTGGGGTATTGACTTTATGAGACCGTTTCCCAATTCTTTTGGAAATTTGTACATTCTTCTTGCTATTGATTATGTCTCGAAATGGGTCGAAGCCGTTCCGTGTAAAACCAACGACCGTAGAATTGTTGTGAAATTCCTTAAAAAAACATCTTTTCGAGGTTTGGAACACCTCGCACAATAATAAGCGATAACGACGCCCATTTTTGCAATCGTTCATTTGAAACTTTAATTAAGAAGTACCAGATAACCCACAAGTTATCCACTCTGTATCATCCTCAAACTTGTGGCCAAGTTGAAGTTTCAAATCGACAAATCAAACAAATCTTGGGATGTCCCCATTTTAAAACAAAATCAAAAAGATTGGTCTCAGAAATTGACTGACGCGCTTTGGGCTTACCGTACCACTTTTAAAACTAACCTTGGGATGTCCCCATTTCTTTTAGTTTATGGAAAAGCGTGCCATTTACCCGTTGAAATCAAACATAAAACATTGTGGGCAATAAAGAACTTACACATTGATCTTGAAAAAGCCGGTGAAAATAGAAAATTGCAAATCAACGAATTAGAAGAGATTAGGAACGACGCGTATGAAAACAAGAAATTTTACAAAGAAAGAACAAAAGTTTTTCATGACAAGTCAATCCTAAGAAAAACATTTTCACCCATTCAGAAAGTTCTTTTGTATGACTCTAGACTTCATTTATTCCCTGGGAAACTAAAATCAAGATGGACCGGGCCATACATTGTACAAACTGTTTTTCCACACGGTGCCATAGAAATACAAAACCCTAGGGATGGAACAATTTTTAAAGTCAATGGTCATCGTTTGAAACCGTTCTTTGAGTTGCCGTGTGAACAAGAGGAGGTGCTCATGATTCTTCATGAGTCATGCTACGTCTAGTATGAAATGTTAACCCTCTTTTGTAAATATGTACATATTTTTCCCTGTTACACTCATTATATCATGCATTGACTGTGGGGACACGGTTAAAATTAAGTGTGGGGGGGTCTCATCTTCATTTTTTAATTTTCATGGTTTATTTTTTGCATTTTCTTTCCATAACTCAAAATTTCTATAAAAAATCTCAAAACAAATTTTCTTTTTAGCATTTTAATTTATTTTTGAAGAAGCGCTATAGTATAAGTACAAGTTTTGGTTATTAAATTGAAATCTTTGAAAATGTATATGTCTCAACAAAAATATAAATAAAGTTTGATTACGAGTAACGATGGTTTAACTAGTATATAGGAAGGTTCATGGGTGATAATTATGAAGTATATCCTAATTGAAATCTTTGTTTAATAAGTAGTTGATTTAAAGTAAAGACGATAACATTTTTTATCTTCTAAGTTAAGTAATGCCAAGATGATATTGTAAAACTCCTTCTTTATAAAAACAAAAAACAAAAAAAAATTGTATATATTTTATTAACACCTAGAGTCATGTGTTCACATGCAAGTGTGTACACTCGCCATGCTCTATACCCTTCTCACATATTCCTAAAAGGTAGTGCATGATCGGTATATCTGGCCTCAGTTTATCTGAGTTAGGTGTATGTATATAAAAATTCTTTCATTAATAACGCCTACAGTCGATGGGTGTACATACTTGTTTGTACGCTCGCCATGCTCTGTATATTCCCCTCACGTAAGCCCGAAAGGCAGTGCATGGGTGGTATATCTGGCCCCAGTTTTCCGAGTTAGACATATGTAAATATTGTTAATATCAATAAAATTTTCAAATAAGAGAGAGTAAGCAATTGAAATCTAAGCACTATTTTCACTTATTTGATTCGACTTGTTATTCAAAAGAAATGAAAATACCACTTTGAAAAACTTTGATGATCAACTAAGGATCCATTTCATAATTGCACTATGTTATCAACCGAAACAACTAGTCAAACTAAAGTCTAATTGTGATGATAACTTAATTTTTTTTGGAAGTTTTGACGAGTAAAAGGACTTAAATTTCTTAATAATGACCAGAACTTGTATTTAACTTATTCGTGTTAATTTGAAAGTAAATTCTTCATTTGTAAATATTTTCAAAAACTTGCATTCATATCTTTGTAAATAAATCTTGCATTTAGGAATTTTTTATTTTATAAATATTTTCATGTTGCATTTGGATTTTGTGAGTAGTATCCACTGAAAACCCTCAAGTGACAACACTCGTGCTACTAGGGACACCTAAAGGTTTAACGGCTTGATGCATACGCTCAATGCAATCGTGTTTTCTACGAAAACGGATTTATCTTAGTTTTTCTTTATTCGAGGACGAATAAAAAGATAAGTGTGAGGGTATTTGATGTGCACGTAAATGTGCATATTTTTACTTCCATATTTAATCTACTTTTATTTTAAATAAATATCATAATTGGGTATTTTTACATGTTTAAAACCAAATTTTAAAAATGCTTTCAAGTCATCATTCATGCATCAATTTAGGGGTAAAATGGTAATTTTGTGCATGTATTAATTTTGAGAATATTCATTTGCATATTTTAGTTTTATTTGTAGGAATTTGGATGGAAATATGAAGGAACTTTCATGGAAATATGCATGCACAAGGATGGAAAATGAAGGAATGAAGAAATAAATCAATTCATGCAACATGGAGAACCCCACCTACCCACTTACCTTGATCTATAATTAGAAGCTAATGTACATGTCAGTGGAGATTAAAGTTACATGCATACTTAATGGAGGATTAATTAGAAGCTAATGATAACTTGGTGGCCACACTTCCTAAGGGGTATTTTGGGTTGCTCCCTAAAATATGGATTAGGGTTTTAGGCTTGTATAAATACCCCTCTTATGTTCATGTAACTAGTTTTTAGTTTTACATTATCTTATCATGCAAGTTGTAGCTTCAAATTAAAAGAGAAATAAAAATGGCTTCTTAAGCCTCTTCTTCTTTTACTTGTTTTTATCTCATGCTTTCATGTTCTTTTATGCTTATTTTCATTTATATGCTCTCTTTTCTTTCATGTTAGTAGTTTAGTTTTATTTTTATGCAAGTAGTTAGTTCATTTTTATTTTAATTAGCTTGCACTTTTATTTTATTTTCTATGTTGAAATTTACATGTGTTGAAATAATAACATAAATGAGTAGCTAAACCCTTTTAATTTAGGGGTAATGAAGCTCTCTAAAATTATGTAAATTCAACATATTGTGTGATTTATGATCCCTTTTATGCTTCATGAAAAGTTAGTTTATGATGTAAGTTTATTAGTGAATTTGATAGTCTATGTTGTTATCACAAATAGGCTATTCTTATTCAAACATAAACACAGTTTACATCATTGACTAACTAAGTGATTTTTGATTGTGAAATTAAAGTAGAATCAAAATTTGATAATCTATGTTACTAAATACAACAGTAAATAGATCATGCTTAAAATAGCTTTTTCTTTGACTTCATTTTCATTACAATTGATAAGTGGTTTTATGTGTTGTATTATAGTTTGATGGTTTAAGTTATGTTAGTTAATAACATAAATAGACCATACTTATGATAAATACATCACTAATTCCACTTAAGATCAAAATAGAGAAATCATAGATTGTTTGTTTGTTGATTTATGTAAAAATATGAGAGTGAATTTGCCTCTAAATTGTTTTCTAATCTCACATTTTTAATCACTTTTATTTCTAGTTAGTCTTTGCATTTCTTTTTAGTTTAAACAATCTCAAACTCTTTAATTAAGTAGAACTTTTAAATCATTTCAATCCCCTGCGGATCGACCCGTACTTACCACGTACTAAAATTGTACGTCGTGCGCTTGCGGTTATTTTTATTATAATTTTTTGGCAATTTTCTAACCAATAGAAAAACCAGCGATTCAACACTTGGATATGCGTGCTAAGGGATCGTTGATACTTAGAGTGTTTTCTGATATTTCCGTAAGCAGGGGTATTGTGAGGACGCTCATTAGGTACTTGGAATGGGTACCTCGAATCTGTGGAATGGATTAGTATATCCTAGATCTATGGCATGGATATAGTGTAAACTATAGGCTGGTGGGCGAGTATACTGAAAACTAGGATTTTCCAATAATTCCTGGCAGAGGAATGGTTATACGAGTTATCATATATCCATGACACATTAAGTGATAGTAAGGATTTTTTGATGGATGATATGTTTGTTATGGTTGCTTTTCTAGTAGATTGTCACTCTAGGGATGTCACGTGATGTGGGTATTATGGATGTAGATACATAGACATCCAACATTGTACTTAGGATGTAGTACACCTTTATGATGTTTGTAAAGTAGCATATTATAGATGTTATGTGCTAACTTTTTGGTTGCAAGGACATGTCAGATATGGTTCGTATACCTTTGTTCCTTATTATATTGACTTGTATAGTATTTTGAAATTTCTTATCGCTCATACCAGGCTGCTTTCTGACTCAAGGTTTTATGTTTTGGTTCTTATTATCTCGGTTACTCTTAAATGAGTAAGCTAGATTGTAGGTCTAGGTTACGCGGTGGTAGTGCAGAGGACGAGCATGATGGAGCTTTCTCGTATTATATGTATGGATTTACATTGTTTATTTGATTGTGCGACATTGTGTAGCTTAGACAGTGTTTGTCATTATATTTTAAGACAGCTTGAGTTTATTATCACTTGTATAAACTCCATTACTATCTTGTAAAACTTTATGAACTCGTGTGCTCTGATATTTGTGGTTCATTTAGTTTTTGTTGTCTTGCTTGTTTTATATCTATGATGTTTATTATTATATTTTATTAGATGCGCGATGAGATTACGATAGGTTCTATGATCTTTTCACCCTTAGTTATCGTCCTACATTGCCGGCATCGCAGCAACGCACCTTTTAGGTATATCGAGTGCTAGAGGTGTAGAGTAGTCGTCACACATTTATTTTACTTGCTTACATTCTTCTTCATTTTCCATTTTAAGCCTAGTGACCAGAGAGTAACATTTGCTCTTCATAATGCATTAGTCTAATTCCGAAGTAGACTAAAATCTAGCCAATACATACATACACACACATACATATATCCAAATTTGTTGTAAAGTATCTCGTTAGCTCGACTAAATAAGAAGAAGTTTATTTAGATTCAAAATTTGAATCTTTAAAATATCTTAATTCAAATTTAGTTTAATTAGCTCAAATATATTTTTTGTATTTTAAATGATAAATATATGTGTAATAAGATTATGTAATATTTCATATAAAATAGTTTTCACATCATTAACTTTATCATTGGAAAAAATCAACATTATTTAAATCAAGTGGTTTATAATTTAAAACATGTTGATTTGTAAATAAGATTCCAATTGATTATTTCTTAATTCTACAATCATCAAACAAATTATATGTATGATAATATCATCAAATACAATGGTTTGTGCACAACATATATGGATCTATAAAAATATCAAATTACCTTTGCGATCATGCCGCTTGTCATACCATGATCCGTGTTCCTAGAAATATATTTGTATCTTCTTGATCTTGCAAGGATCAAAGAACTATCACCATTGAAAGAGAGAGGCTTTTAGATTTCTAGAATGGAACCGAGGGGGCATATATATGGAGTTTATGGGGTATATATGCTTTTTTCACATAATAAATGGTTTTGTAACTACATAATGGCATCCACCAGCTTCTCTCTTTCGACTCTGTGCTCTCCTCCTTCTTCTTATTCCAACGATCCCTCCCTCTTCCATCTCTATCTCACCATGACCAAGAAGTACCGCAGGTTTTCACTATTACAGCCTGACTCCGTCCCTATGAATTTGACTCGGTCTGGCCACAAATTTAGATCTCAGATCCAACAATCGCGTTCCCAGTCGCTTCGTAGGCCATTTTTAAGCTCATGTCTTGATTTCCCGCATCTTTGTACATCTGTTACTACTTGTCTTCAAGTTGCCAATATGAACGTCTCTTCTTCTCCTCCAGGTGAGCATCTGATCACTGAAAACCATTCCCCATTTGATGTGATGCATGTGCTTGGTAGCAAGGCTGTGTTGATGAACATGGTTTGAATATGGGATGTAATGTGGAAGATGTAAATGTGGTTAAGGCTATGCCCTCGACTATTTTTTACTTGAGTGCTAGTGATGTTTGACTGAATGCCACTAAGGATATTAGTATACCTATTGTGCCCCTGGCTGCTCTTGTTCTACATGCAGCGCCTAGTGTTGTGGCAGGTCATAAGGCAACAGCTATGCCTATTCCTGTGTGCACCAAGCCATGGTCATCCCTTTTCCGTTCCTTACCCCCACAATGCGGGTGTTTACAAGCCTATTGATTTTGAGAGGAGAATAATGGAATTATGTTGCCTCCTCTATCTGTTTTGCAAGTTGGTTCAGATTTCTGATTGAGGTTCTTTATTGGCTTTATTCTGGACCCTAATCATATGATTCAAGATGCTAGAAATCTATTGTGTCATGTATGGAAACTTAGTAGAGATCTTTATGTCATCTATGTTGACTCAATGTATTACTTCAAATTTTCTAACAATGAGGATCACCAACGTGTTTTAAAAGCCGATCCATCCTTCATTGATGGGAAACCATTCATTATAACCTCTTGGCCTTCTTCTATGGCTAGTGCTAGCATGCACAATTGGTAAGTTGAAATGTTTTGACTCTAATACGGTGGCTCATGAGAGACTGGTATATGCCAAGGCATTGATTGAGGTAACCCCTGATAAGCCGCTTTCATCTTCGATTAGTGTTTAGCTTGTTGTTGGCCATGTAGCGGAAGTTCGTGTTAGATATGGATGGGCGCCTGATATCTACACCACTTGTCTATCTTTTGGTTACCTTGTTGCATCCTACAAGGTACCGATCTCGTTCTGTGAGGATCCTTATTCGGTCAAGATTCTGCTACCACGTCCTCCAGTGCGCAAGTGGATTCTTAATGTTAGGAATAGTTCATCTATGCCTGCGGTTCAGTCTGATAGCCCTACTGATATTACTCTAATGCCTCCTACGATCTCTCCTTCTTGTGCTACAGTTGATCCTGCGGCTTCTTCAGCC
The DNA here is from genome assembly GCA_030737815.1 of Allium fistulosum. NCBI lineage: Eukaryota > Viridiplantae > Streptophyta > Magnoliopsida > Asparagales > Amaryllidaceae > Allium > Allium fistulosum. The sequence goes on from CM060906.1 coordinate 670,915,611, forward strand.
GGCCAAGATCATGTTATTGAGTGGTATTTGTAATGACTTGGAATTTTACAACCTTAATTTGCGAATATTTAATAAATTTTAAATATTCAAATAATAAGTTTTATAATAAAATATAACTCTTTTAAATAATAACAAATGATGGTAAAATAACTTTTCGATTTTGTTTACAAAAATAATTAGTTCAAATTAAAATATAAAATGTGATCGGAAATCGTTTTTCGAATTTTCGACTTTTTGGCACCGAAAAGTTATCGGGAAACATTGTGCACATTAGTTTTAAACATGCACACACTTATAAACTAGGGTTTGATCAAATTTGCAACTAATATACATGCATATACATACATGAATACTTAATGATATATACATATACATTCATGATATGACTATTTATGCATATTTATATACGTACATACATATATATATATATGTGTGTGTGTGTGTGTGTGTGTGTGTGTGTGTAATATAACCTAGGTTAGTACCTAAACGTCACATAAACACCCTAGGTTAGTACACAAAGTCATGGGGGGGAGGATGTGTGGAGAGGGGATGGTGGAGAGTTATGGTGTTATATGACATGTTTACATTATTTAATGCAAAAAAGTAGTTATTTACCTCTTCTCCTTGCCTATATATACCCTCCTCATTCCTACATCCTTTTCTTTGTTTTCATTTACATTCTCATGTCAAAATCCTCTTCTTATCTTCATTTATTTCTATGGCTTCTCCAAAACAAATTCCTAAGAGGAAAACTAGTTTAAACATCTTCAAAACTAGCTTAAAATCACTCCACTTCACCTTGCAAACCTTCCTCTACCAAAAAACTAGCACTGTCTTCCAAAACCTACCTAGGCCGAGCCTATACACTACCTAGGCCGAGCCCACTTTTCCACCAAAGCCCACAAAAGCATCTTATTTCTAAGGCAAGGCATGGATCTTAGTAGATTACTAGAGTTAGTAAAGGCCGAAGTTAGTTTGAAAGCTTTAGAGTGAGTAAAGTTCTCCTTTTTAAGCCAAGTTATTGCCTTTAAATTTGAAGTGTAATTAGTATTTAATAATGATGCTTATATGGTGTAATTATGATGTTGAATGGTTATCCATTGATGTACTTGGATGTGATGATGATTAGTTGTGGATGTGTATGTTGGTTTGTGGAATAAGCTTACTTGAACTTGAAAGTTGGTTAGTAAAGGCTGTAAATGATGTTGCTAATGCTAGTGGTTATGTGATATGATATGATTTGTGATGTGGATGTGAATTTTAGTGTATGTTAGTTCATGTTGAAGAAAGTTCGCACTTACTAACTTAAAATGACATGAAAATCCCTTATTAAAAGTTTGAAATTTGGATTTTTAAAAAAGTTAAAGTATTTCAAGTTTGAATCTTGGTTTTGGATTTCAAAACATTCCTTTATGTTTTATAAACGATAAGTTTTCAAAAAATTTAAGTTTAGAAAGTTAGAAAAGAAATTTCAAGTTTTAGAATTACGGTTCGTATAGCGATAGTCGCTATACGTGCAGTTCGGAAAAATTTAACTAGTTTTCTAATCCAAATTTGTTTTCACTTAGAAATCTTTTTGGAAACATTTTCTAAATTTAATTAAGTAATTAGAGAACGATTATTTAATTATTTTATTATTTATTTATTTATTTAATGATTATTTAATTGATCAATTAATTAATAAAGGTAATTAGTACTTAATCATTAGTTACTAATGGTTTTTAAATTTAAATGTTAATTAATTAAGTTAATCGTGTTTTTTTACTTAATTAAAATTAATTATTATTTAATTATTAATTAAGAATTAATTAATTAGTATTTAATTATTTATTTAAGATAATTATTAACTAATTATTATTTTAAAGGGGATTTATTTAATTAATCTTTGATTAAAGTTTAATTATGTTTTAATAAGGTTTAATTACTTTTAATTAGAGTTTAATTACTGTTTAACAAGGATTTGATTCAAATTAATAAGATTTTAATTGTTTTAAAATCGCTTTGAGTTTAAGTATTCAGTTTTGTTTTAAAATGTTTTCTTTTCAAGTTTGTTTTAAATCAAGGGATTTCTATGTCGCTTACCAATAAGTAACCCCATATGATTAGGAAAACTAAATGTCATCTATTAGCAGAACAAAACACCATTATGCTATTACAATTAACTTGGACATTTACTTAAGTTGATTGATTGTTATGTGTTGATCCCTTATGTACCTGTTATTATGTGATGCCATGTTAAAATGGATAAGTAAAATCAAATTAAAAGCACAATTGTGGTCATTAAGCCGTTTGATTTTGTAAGAATAAATATTTCATTTTCTTTTTGAAATGGTTTCAAAGTTATTGCATTTTGAATAAGGATTTAAAGGATGAGTTGGAAAATGGTTTTATTAAAGATGTTTTAACTAATGGAAATGGTTTTCAATTTTATAAAAAGAAGCTTACAAGGATTATTCTAAATGATTTGTATGTTTATAAAAAGAAGTTTTTATAAAGAGTCTTATAAAGGAATTTGGAAATTTATAAGGTGTTTTGGGTAAATGGATTTGAGTTTTTAATCAAAGAAGATTTCATAAATAAAGGAGATTTAAAAAATGGATTTGCTTATTAAAAGAAGCTAATTTGATTTAAGGTTATTTAAGAAGTTGTTTAAACAGGAAAGGCTTATAAAGAGGTTTTATAAATGAATTTGGGGTATTTATAAAGAAGTTTATAAAATGATTTGGATATTCATAAAGGAGTTTATAAAAAGTTTTGGATATTTATAAGAAATTTATATAAAAGGTTTGGATAATTTTAAAAGCAATATATATAAATGATTTTGAATATCTATAAAAAGGGTTTTATAAATGAATTTGGAAGTTTGGAAAGTATTTTGAAATGGATTTGGATTTCAAGTAAAAGAGATCCCATGAATGAAATAGATTTGATTAAAAGGATTTATCGAAAGAAATATAAAAAAATTGAGATCTGGGTTTCTCTAAACTGACCTTTTAAATATGATGGTATGGAACATCCATTCCACACTTAACACCGAGGGAATAATGTTTAGCGTTGTCCTTACCTCCAATTTAAACAATATTTGTTTAATCCTTTTTAACATGATTTGGAAGTAAGAAGTTATTCGTAAATGTTTTGTGTATATACTTATGTCAGAGAGATAAGTATATGAATGTTTTAGACAAACGTTTTTGAAAGAGATTTATTAAATAAAGATTTGTTTTGAGGCTTAGTGGTTTCTATGGATAAATAAATCTCAAATTGAATTGGTTATTATTTGTTTATTTAATAGTTAAATAACCGACTATCAAATCTAGACTTGTTTTGACTCAGGAGGTATGTCGAGTATATTCGAGTTCCCCGGTAAGGACTCGATTGCTTAGTGCATACTTCCAAAAGAACCGGAATTGAGTTAACCAGAAATTATCGCTTAGTTTTGGAGACACCGGTCCCCGGATTTATCCAAACCACTCTAAACTAATAACGAACGATGTTAAATCATATTGAAGTATGCTGTGGAGTTATACTATTCTTCTTGAGGGTGATTCCAAAATGGAAGGTAGTAATGTGGAATGTTTGTTCGATCCTAGAACAACTTGCATGGATGAATGCTAGCATTGCATCTCTGCATGGAGGGCAGTGTTAGCGTTCCAAGATGGTTTGATGGTATGAAAGAAAGTAAAGTATAGCCTCAAGCCTCACAACTGGAAAAAATGGAAAAAATAGGGCATGTAGCAGACTAAGTGGTCAGCTACCATTAGGAGTCGTCATCCCATTCTAGATTGTCCCTTTTCAGGTTGTTTTGCGCACAGGCACCATGGTAGTATAAGGCCTTGGTGTCAATGGAAGAGGTAATCTGGTTTGCCATGTTAAAGGGGCAGCTGGCTCTGTGTTAGCAGGGGTAGATCAAGTCAAGGTCTGACCCCAGGTGTATTTTCTAGGAGTGTACCATCGGAAGGTAGTTCCTTACCTTGCCATTGTTGGAATTCGTTCTCCAATACGAGCCTTACGGACTTAGTTGTGCCCAACTATGTTGAAATGTGAGATGTAGGCATTTCAGCTATTTTCTCTATTTACTTTAAAACTAGACACTATTATAATATCACTAGATATTATATAGAACTAGTTTGGTTATCATAAGGTAAAAATCCATCTGTGTTTATGTACAACGTGATCTTACGAGATGTCTTTGATTTAAAAGTTTTTATAAAGTTAAAGACTTATGTTTTTCTCACACCAGACTCATGTCTAACCCGGAGTTTATTTTCTTTTCCTAAACCCTTGGGTGCTCAAATTTGAATGGGCAACCAAGTAGTTTGGTTTTTTCTGCAGATTTATTTTGGCGGAGCTTGTGCAGGTGGCTTCATCGATAGCTAGTTATTACCTTATTTCCGTTGTATTATATGTATGTTGTATCAGTTAGGTAGGGACAAACTGTTATAACTATCCTAGGGTAGAATTTGTATTAGTATGACTCTGATGTAACGTTTTTGAAATGACTTTGTAATATATTATGTTGAGTGATATATATTGTTTCATTGCGTTGTGAGATTCCGTGTTGTTTAGTTTTCTCTTCTATCTTTTCTTTCTTTCAACCCTAACGATCGGTTTTTTGGCACTTGAATGCTCGGTACGCAATACAGTGGACGTATTAGAGTCGATTTTTGAGGGTCGAAAAGGCGGATCGTTACAGTATTCATCTGAGAAAGCATAGGTCCATGAGCCGTCTGAGATGAGATATGACCCTGCTAGACATGATTTTCATATGTTTGTTACTGAGGTTGATGGTTAAACCAGGCGCCTTCACTGCACTGTTGTTGGTGAAGACCTTGTGTTGTTATTGCTGGAGCCCATGGTGCTAGGAATATGGCTGTCCTTGCTGATGCTAGTTGAGATAGGAAATTTATCATCTGCAACGATTACTCTGGTTTTTGTCCGAAAATTATGTCCCTTTTCGCGGATTTTCTACATGTGTTAGGCTCTGAATCTTCGAATGAAGGAAGAGGATCCTCCTCTATTGAGGATGACTAGCTATAGGTCATTTATAGTAGTTTAGGCACCTTTGCCTAACTCCTATATGTATTTTCCTTTTATTAGCCGTTCTATGCATTTGTAGATCACTTGTTTTATATATTATTAATAACAGTGGTACGGTCATTATAAAACCGGCTGGCTTTGCCAAAAAAAATAATCCTTTTCATAAGTAGAACAATGGAGTTTAATATGCAATTCATAGAAGAGTTATTAGGGGAGTTATCTACCACTAATGATTCTTAAAATCCAAAGTAAAACCCTTTCACCTTCCATAATGTGGTCGATCCCATTTTTCTCTCATTTGTTTGATATTTATTTACATATTTAAGCCCATTTAAACATGTAATAATATTGTATATCGATACGTGCATATATAACGCTTATACACACATCCAAATAATTACTAAAGACATTTAGAAAAATTCCAAGAGCAACCAAAATTACCGATGACACATCAACTGCTAAAAAACTCATAATTAGTATATCTTATATATTAATTAATTTAATTAATTCATAACACGTTATAAACTAAATAAATCGGACGATATGCGCACAGATTTGGTTGTGCGACACATACAAAAGACATTTTATGAACAAGCATGAAGCGAGTATATGACCCTGTGGTAATTTTCTTGTTTATGGTATGGTCCATATATCCCATATTTTAAGTAGAGGTGAACATTCAGCGGTTTGGTTGGTTTGAGATAAAAAATATCAAATCGAATTGGAACCAAAGAAATCAAAATTGAGCCAAACCAAACCGAATTAATTTCGGTTAATTCAACAGTAACCGAGCTAAAAAAACATGGTGTTCAAATAATCGATTTATTCAAGGGAAAAAATAAGTATATGCTCAAAACGATTTTATTGAGTATTTTTATGTTTAAAAGAAAAACTGATCTATTATCAATATATAATGGTTGTTTATCACTAAACCAATTATTAATAGCATTACAATAGCCATTCAATATTTGCTAACTGCGTACCTTTCTATGAATTGAATCAAATTTCAAAAAGAAATAGTATTACAATACCATGAATTTCAATAATAATATAATAAAAGCTCGGTTAAACCCATTAAAAAAAAATTATTTTACAGATGGCAACCTTTTTTTTTTTTTCGAACCAACAAAAATGAATCAACGCTATTTGGGACCAAATATTGCTCAACCTCTCGGTTGCCTTTTCATTTTCTTTACTGAATAGAGAGGAAGAAAGATTAAAAAAAATGCCGGAGCTTCCAGAAGTCGAAGCAGCTAGAAGAGCCATACAGTCAACATGCATCGACAAGAAAATCAAACGGTCAGTTATTGCCGACGACCCAAAAGTGATCGATGGCGTATCTCCGTCTGACTTCGAGTCATCGCTCAATGGCAAAACAATCGTGGCTGCACATCGAAAGGGCAAGAATCTATGGCTTGAGCTCGATTCGCCTCCATTTCCTTCATTTCAATTTGGTATGTACAATGCTATTTTGACACTGACCTATTTGTCAAAATTAAGCTGTAAAGACCTATTTATGAAAAAATTGATATTGGTACTGTTCCGTCTCATGGGTCAGGTATGTCTGGCGCTGTCTATATTAAGGGAATTGCTATTACGCAGTATAAGAAATCAGCTGTAAAAGACGATGAGGAGTGGCCTTCAAAATACTCAAAAGTTTTTATTGAAGTGAGTTTTAACTGTTCAAGCTTGTGATGGTAATGTTTAGATTGCTGCAGTTTGATTTGGTATCCGTTGTCCTGTCAACATAAAGGTTGGAGACGGTCTTTGTAAAATATTCCCAATATTGCTACATGTGCTGAAGTGTTTAAAATGTAATTAGTTTGTCACAAAGCACAAAATGTTGTGCAAAATCATCTAAACCCACTATGGGGGTATTTTATAATCAGTATAACTGTAACGCAATATGATATATGAAAAATGTTATCACATTCGGGGGGGATTTTTAATTCACTGTCATCCTTGTATTTCCTGATAATTATACATTTTGCCTTATATCCACAACAGTTCCAGTTTTTGAATGTGTTTGGTATTCCAATAACTACACATTTTGCCTTCAATTTGTCAATTGTTTAGGGGTTTTTTTGCCATTCTTGCTACCATGCCCGTCAATTACGATTGCTTCTTTGTTGTTGCTATGGTCACCTCTTTTACTTCTTTTGTGTGGTGTTGGTGTCTTTATCTACTTCTGCTGCATTCGAATGTCATATAAATTATAATGAATTTTTGTTACAATCATATGAGTGGTCAATGGTTAAATGATAATTTGATTCTTTGATTCTATATATATATATATATATATATATATATATATATATATATATAAGACGTATATAATAGCTTATCAAATGAAGCTATTATATATTACTTTTAGAAAATGAAACTTAATAGGATACATATTTGAAACTAATCACAACATTAACTTCTTGTCTTATTATTATTAATTTTTGATAAAAGTATAGGATTTTTTTTTTCTTAATATCAGCCCTCTCTGGTTAAATTTATGGATCTGCGATTCACAATTGTAAAAATTATAAATTTTACTCATTTTTTAGTTCGATTTGTTATTAATTGGTTACAAGTGAAAATGTGTTATTACTTGGTTAAAAATGAGAATTCCAGTAAATTATATGGTTTCTTGTTTGTTATTAAGTTATAAATAAAAAATAATTTGAATAACTTATGTATAGCCATAGATAATTAACACATCCTACCTTTAATACATAACTTTGAGGACAATTGACGTTGGATTCTATAATTTCAACTCTAAAGAACATTTTTAATTATAGAATGTTGGACTATCATGTAGAAGCAGGTACGTAGCTTGATGTGCTTCAAAACTGGAAAATATACTTGAGAAACAAAGATATTATGAGATACTATGAAAGACAGTTGCTTATGATGGTCGATCATGTTCATAGAGGACCAGTTACAACTAAAAAGACAATTCATACTAAACCGACAGAAGAAAGAAAGTTAATACAAAGTGATAAGGAAGTATATGAAAAAGTTAAATATGAAGAAGGTGACTTTATCATGTTTTCATCTAGTACAAATAATTTCAAGCATATAGCAGCATTGAAAGAAAAATCACAAACATGGAATGAAATTGAAGTTGTTTGTATGCTCTTCAAGATCTTCCTAGATCACTCTTATACATGATTCACAAAACGATCCTTCATACTTATTGCTAAATGAATTGAAGGAATGAATATATATTTGTACACATATTCTGATTTATTTATCTACTAGCTTCAACCTAGATATCATTTGTTCTGAATACATCAGTTCGAAACCATCTAATCATTTTGATTCGTTATGAAACGCCTAATAGTTTATTACACCTATAGCGAACAGGTATATCGTGCGTATCGTTTTTGTTCTCATGGTATTTTCTCTTCTGCAGTTAGATGATGGTTTGGAGTTATCTTTCACTGATAAAAGACGCTTTGCTAAAGTCCGCTTGCTTGATGATGTACTTTATTTCCTATCATTTCTTTAATACCTTTTTTATTTGCATTTCTTCAGTATCATAGCAGCCCCCACTAATAAAATTTATTCTTGCAGCCAGCATCTGTACCTCCCATCTCTGAGCTTGGCCCTGATGCGCTATTTGAACCAATGAAGAGTAATGAATTTGCAGAAGCTTTGAGCAAAAAGAAAATTGCAATAAAGACTCTACTCCTAGATCAGGTTTAACTTCTGTCTAGAATTCAAGGAAATATGTCGATGTCAGTATTATTGCTATCATTTGGCATGGATATGTTACCGTTGTTGAAGAAAAGGTTTCATATTTCTTGTCATATATATTTGATTATCTGCAAGCTTATAGCAACCTGCATGCAACTAATTTACCTATTTGCATGCTATGATATGCTACGACTGACTCTGGAAATATGTTTGTTCTTCAGAGTTTTATATCAGGCATCGGGAACTGGGTTGCAGATGAAGTGCTTTATCAGGTTATTCTCCAATGAATTATTTACATTAGCATTGCAAACAATTTTTATTTATCCTATTCTTCTGGTATTTTGCTTACTTCATCAGTTTAAATTTTAGCTTACTTAAATCAATTATTCTATTCATTTGTTTAAGTTTCTTCTTTATCGTAAAATCATAGAGCTGAAGTTTGGTTTACTTGGTCAAAATTCAGGCTAGGATCCATCCCTTGCAAATTGCTTCAAGTTTGTCAAAAGAGAGCTGTGAGCGTTTGCACGCTAGCATTAAAGAGGTAAAAATATAAGTTCTCGGTCTTTTATTTATTATCAATTATGAATATTTGCAAATGACGCAACCACCAATATGCAGAATATTTTGCTAGTGACAAATAAACCAAACATAGAAGATGGTACTTGTAGGTAGTTGAATTTGCGGTTGAAGTTAATGCCAATTCCAAATCTTTTCCAGTTGAATGGTTATTTCATTTTCGTTGGGGGAAAAAGTCGGGAAAAGTGAATGGTAAGATGCGATCATTTTGACTGTAAGCTGCTTTTTCTTATGTCACAGGTTATTGAAAAAGCAGTGGAAGCAGAAGCGGATAGTAGTAAATATCCTAGTAATTGGATATTTCATTCACGTGATATGAAACCTGGAAAAGCATTTGTGGATGGTTTGGTTCTTTATCATTCTGTGGCTTATTATCAGTTTAGAACACTTATGCTTGTTGCACCCTTGTATCATTTGATATTCAATGACGTCCCTCTTTTGGAAGCACCTTGGTCATATTTTGAGTGCACGAATTTAAGGCATTGTTATAGGAACTCCATTTTTGGATTATTTTTTTGTGGGTTTTGAGGGGAGGGGGGGGGGGGGCAGACTTTAAGGCTACTCCACCTAGGAAAAAAACTGGGCTCCATCCAAATAAGTTCACAATTTTATCCCTTGAACAAAGCAAAATTCGGCAACAAACTATATCAAAAAATGAAATAAAAATTCGATGATTGTTCACCGAAAGCCATTTTCGGTAGGATATGTTCATATCATATTCAAGATCATCTCCACAAAATTTGAGCGCATTTAAATATACATAACATGATAAACTTGATGTTTCAAACCAATGAATAAAATAAATATTTTAACAGTTAATATTGACTTATTATTTTGACGAGGTTAGAAATTTCAAAACGATCTCATATTTTGTAGGGATGATATTCATAATGTAGATTAAACATCTACAAAATTTCATAGTATTTAAAATCGTGTAACTCAAAATATGATATGGGTGCTCCAAAAGTGGGGTGTCATTAACCCCCCCCCCCCCCTATATATATGTGCGCGCGCGCACAGCTCGTAATGTGTGGAATAAAAACAGTTGCAATATGTGGCCATCTCAAGAAAACTAGAGTCTCTAAGCATAATGCGTAATATGGCCCTTAACAAACAAAATTTTGCAAGCCACATCATTCTGACATATATTATTTCCTACCAATTTTTGAATCAGACATTTTAAACATTAATATAGGTATTTTGTTAAGTTTTTGTTTTGTGACTTAGGTGCTGCATATAAGATTAATAAATTCATAGCTTCGTACCATCCATATTTATGTCTCATATCAAATGTTTTTGTTGTAATATTTGTTATTTTTTGATGGTACAATTGAATTATTTGTTTTACTCTCATTTTTGTTATGTAATCCATTTTTTTTCTAGTGGATATTATATATATTTAAATTTAGATGTATAGGTAACCAAAAAGACTAGTATATATTAGGAAAGAATATTTGTTGTTACTTGCAAGTTGCAACAATAGCATTATTTACCGTCATTTATTAACAAGAGAAGATTAAGATTAGAAATGAAGTCTAATAAATCACATTTGTAATGAATCAATTCTTTAAGCTAATTTGATAGGTTTATCAACTCTGGTTTACTAATCATGAAGTAATTTGTGTGTATCTATAGTCTCATATTTAAAATCAATTCCATATAAAATTTATGCATATTATCAGTCAATTAATTTTCTGAATCAGTATTATTTTTTTTTAAAATCTACTGAAATGGATCCTTCAATTAATGAGTGAACCTTTTATGTAACACTTGAACAAGAATTGAATGGAAAAGATTTATACTACATTAGTGTAACCAATGATTTCCTACATGTGATGTCCACAAAATCAGGGGCACTAAGCAATTGCCTAACTTGACTTGCATTCAATCCACTGATACGCATCATCATAATATGTTGAACGGTCTAGTGTAGGCCTCGTGTAATATACATGAGCATAGTTTCTTTAATCAATTTTCTTTACAGCTGATGTCTTCACAATTCTTTCTGCAGGTAAAAAGATTGATTTCATCACTGTGGGTGGCAGAGTAAGTAAATTTATGAACTTTCTTATCAGCTTGTCTTGGTTATGTTCTTTGTATATATATTATACAAAATAGGATAAACGCAGATGCACATGAATCCTTGCCATGCAATTATGCAAAGGTCTGATAAACACCATATCAGGGATTATCAAACCTTAGCAATATTTTGGTCTGACCACAATGATTTCAATATGCCCATAATATACAAATAAGGTCACCAGTTCAAGTTTGGCTGTGTAAATAATTTACCATTATTTTTTAGCTGAAAATTTTGATATAAAAGTGAGATCACAAGTTCGAATTCAGATTCTGATTAAAAAATCGCATTTTTTTTCTCTCCCCATTTTTTACTTATTATTAACGTATGTTCAATATCAAAAAATTTCTTTATACATATTTTTAAAACTATTCATACATTAAGTATTTTACTCTTTGTTTTCGCGTATTTATGTATGTTTAAGGGATTGAACCGAGAATCTTTAGCTACATATCTAATTGTCTTACTAAGATTACAGTGTTCATTGGCTCATGTGGAATAATTTTTTTATTAAACTACATACAAAATTAGAGTTTACACTCATCACACACACACATTTATGTATGAAGAGATTGAACCGAGAATCTTTAGCTACATATCTAATTGTCTTACCACGATTACAGTGTTCATTGGCTCATGTGTTGAGTAATTCTTTTAGTAAAAACTACATACAAAATTAGAGTTTAAACTCATCACACACACACACACAAAAAAACATCAGAATCCAAAAAGTTGTGATTCATTTGAACTTGTATCTGTGAAACCACATTGATTTAAGTTAGCAGGTCGCCAACTTTTCCCTTGTCAATTATTTTTTTCTTTTTTCTTTTTGGTTGTATCAGCTGGTGTTCTGTACTATCCTGAATATACATATTTCCAAATGTAAATGATAAATTATTCGTATATTTCAGACTTCAGCATATGTTCCAGAACTGCAGAAGCTGACTGGAGGCCATACTGAAAGCAAAGCACGCAAAGGCAAGACTAAAGTAGCAAAAAAAGGATCGAAGGAAGATGAAGAACCCAAATCAGAAGAGGAAGAAAACAAAAAACCAAAATCCAAGAAAAAAGCTAGCGCCAACAAGGCATCAAAATCACAGACTGGAACCAAAGCACGCAAAAGTAAAGTAGACCAAAAAGAATCAGACGTAGATGAAGGTTCCGAACCAGGAGAGGAAGAAAATGAAAAGCCCAAATCAAGGAAAAACGCAAGCACTACGAAGGCATCAAAGAGTGTCGAAGAGGGCAAGCCACAAAAATCTGGAAAAAGAGGAGTAAACAAGAAAAGGACTGAAGATGCTGAAGAACTACCCAAGAAGAAAGCTAGGAAGTAGAGAATAGATGAACTTTTAACAACCATCTTTGATGCTTTGTCTAGTGTAGTTTTTGGACTTTTGATGTTAGAAAAGCTCTAAACTACTTCACTTGGCTAATTTTGGGTTCTGACTGTAGTCATGCTAATGATGTTAGCTTTTGAAAAAGTATGGTAATTATCCTGATATGCCTGATCATTTCAATTTAGGTTTTAATTATGAGTTCCAGTGATTTTATTACATTCTGCTTTGATGATTTGTTTCTACCAGTGTTTGTTAACTCTTTGTAAAGAATGCGTAAGTTCATATTGTTCCAAAATGTCTACTGCAACCAAGAATCCAGAGATGCATACAAAAGAACATAACAATAAAACAGCGTATAATACAATGAATGACAAGTTCTGTTACAAAAATGATAAAGAAAAGAAATTAAACGCTGTCTTCTTGCTCAACTAAATATTCAATAAAAGAAATGAGAGCATCCGCAGATCAAAACAGCATGCCGTGCAACATGCTAAGGAATGCAAATCTAAAGCCGGACTTATTCTAAGGAAAATACATCATCATATTGTACATTTAATTCTAAAAATTTAAATATCACCACCTCCAGACAACATCATCCTCATTAGCTCATGTTGATGTTGGTTGAAACATAGCTCACATGATTGAAACTCTTCAGCTTCAAAATTGCTGTATCCGTTTTCTTCTGTAAAAGATCAACATAAATCACTGCAAGTAAAGCCTTTGGATTATTTGGAAGCAAAAACAGAGCTTTCAATGCAGATTTTCTCGCATTCTCCAATTCACCTCTCGATGCGTATATACCAACCATGTTTATGTAAATAATTCCCTTTGCCTCATTCGCCATTATGAATATAGAATCATTAGATCCATTTATACTGCTTTTCATATCCTCACATTCACCAAAAACACCTCTCTTTAAGCTCCAAATCACTCTATTATCATCACTGTAAGGCAATACAACTTCATCATTATCAAGGTAAACTGACAAATGCTTCGCAGCTTCCTCGACTCTATTTAGTTTGCAAAGTGCTTCTGCAGCATACATATGCCCAAGAAAAACGAAAATTTTGGAACTTTCTTTAAGTTCTAGAAGTATCTTCGAAAAGGATAAAGATTTAAGAGGGTTTTCCAACAATAATTCATTGTAGGCCAAGTCTGCAAGGACTGCTTGCCTAATCATGTGGTTTTCTTCTTTCTTCATGCATTCATATGCCAAGACAGATGCCTCCAGAATACCCATCTCCTGTTTAGAATTTTTGTTTGTATCAACGGTAGCTTTCTCTTTCTGCTCATTTCTGTTCAGTAAGAAAAGAGCAGTCTGAAGACAATAACGAGCAAATGAAAGAGAAATCTTGCATTCGCGGGTATTTACTTCTTTCAAAAAATTACCATCTGATTTCAAGTTATTAACAACTAATCTGCGCCATGTACTTGAACCTACTACATTCACTATAATGCTTTCAGCGCCATTTTTCTTCGAAATACCCTTCTCGAAGGCTAAAAAGCAGCATTCAGCAAGTCTAAGCCATAAAAGAGGACGATTATAGAACGCTAGAACAGCTTTACCAAAACATCTAGCAGCAGCTAACGGTTTTCCACATGTCAAATTTTGAATGCCAAAGTTGTAACTTATAAGTAACGACTTATCATCTGAAAATGCAGAAAGCTTCAGAGGAACCTGCCTTCGAACAGCGATGCCATTCCTTAAAGCCTTGTCAAAGAAATAGCCTGAAGTATGAGGAGTCTTTTGACTATAATGAATACATCCAAGGTTATTGTTGTAAATACTGAGCATTCCGGGCTCAGTTTGATTACTGCATGTCATCATTAAAAGTTTTACAGCTTTTCGGTAATTTCCACGAGCATATTCAACCTGAGATTTCAACAGTAGCTCCGTAGAAGAGTCGCTGCATCGAACCGAGTTCATGGCAAGTTTAATTTCATGCTTTGCTGCTTTTAAGTTTCTTGTGAGCAGCAGAAGGCGAATTTTGTATATATGTAGTTTTAGTTTTAAGTCATTGGCAGTGGCTGCAGTATCAGCACGGTTTAATGAAGGCCTGCTTCCATGGGTTTGTCTCTGAGCATTAATGTCTAGAGTTGAATACAGATTTTCATATTCTAAGGTGTCATCTGATAGTGTTCTTGATAGAGAATTATCGTGAACATTCGTGTCAGAATCGGAAGAAGAGATATCATGGGTAGGTGTTTTTGAACCTTTATTTTGAGATTGATGTTGAGTGGTGATTCCATTATCAGCTGAATTTGATAAGATGTTGCCATCACCGAGAAATGTTTCCAAATACCAAATAACAGACTGAAAATCAAACAAGGCATTACAGGACAAGCATTAGGAGACAATTTTGAGTGAAAGATATTAACCTTCTAAGTAGGTAAGTCATAATTGTAGATAGAAAACGGGCATTTTAAGAGGATGTCATTTTGCAAATTTAGCTAAAAATATCTGCACAGAATGAAGATTCAACTTACTGCAGCTTTTCTAGCCTCATTGGCAGCTAGCGCAATGTCAAGAAAAAGAATGCATACATGACGAATTATTGGCTGGCCAAAAAAAAAAAAAAAGACCAACATGTAAGATACGAAATGCAAATGAGAAAAATAGATTTGTAAGGTAACATTTGTGTATTGTACCTCATCAAAGGGATCTAAATTTTGATATAAGGGCTCCATAACTGAAAATGCATGTGCATATTCATGGAGATGATATAGTAGAGTTGCCTACAGAAGCATCAAATGGTCCAGAATTAACTCAATCCTCACAGTTATCTAATTCTGATAAATAAGTGTATAGTAAAAAGAAACTTACAATATTCATTGTGATGGTATAAGTGTCAAACTCACTGGCATATGTATTACAACCTATGTCTGTAATAGACAGCGGATGTAGATTAGTACCATTTTCTTTGGATCCAGAAACATTGTTTCCATTCAATGTAGCATTGTCCAACTTCTCATAAGATAAGCGATTAAATTCTTGGTTTCTTTTCTGCATTAAGAATAACCATAAGCATACTCCACAAAAAAGGTCAACTAAGCAATGAATTATAGAGAATTCCACCATTTAACTTAACCCTGGACCAATTTATACGAGGACATAACGGCCTCCAAATAATTAGCAAAAATTTCCGGATCTCCCCATTTTAACCAACATTCCATGAGTAGATTCAAACTTCTCATATGCATACAAAATTTTATCGTGTACTCTAAATGCTGTATAATATCAATCTAGAAACAAACTTCTCACACGCAAAGTTGCATACAACATTTTATTGTGTACACTTAAATTCTGTATAATATTAAATCTAGAAAGCTGTAATAAGTTAGTACTAATTATACAGAAAAGACTGAATTCAATTATAGACTGCACAAATTGCCATAACAGTAATGAAAAAAATATTACATTTTGCAAATTAAAACATAGCTAACAATACAAAATTTTAGCGATTTGTTTTGGTATGCAAGTAGGTTGACAAATCAATATTCATTGATTGCTCATAATCAGAGAAGATTGGATCAACTAATGCCACCCAAAGTGTAATTAACATTGCTTCATATTCATAATTATTTACTGCACACGGCGCACAAACAAGCAAAATCTTTCTAGAGCTTGGGCGCATGGAACGGCAAACTGAGAATGCTTTTTTTGAATTACTGTGCATATATTAAAAACAAAAATTATACATCGTAATTAATTAAACAAATCTAATGTAATTTTTATTTGATGTTACTAAAATATATCCAATGAAGTTTTTCTTTTACCATTTCACAAAAAATATCAGTGTAACGTTAGAAATATAGAATTTGGAGCACCAGAGTTATTCTAAAAGCCAAAATAAAAAATAGTAGAATATATTACTCATAAATAAGAGAACAAAACAACGTTTTATCTTCTTTGGATCCAGAAACATTGTTTCCATTTAATGTAGCATTGTCCAACTGTTCATAAGACAAGCGATTAAGTTATTGGCTTGTTTTCTGAATTAAAAATAACCATGAGCATACTCCACAAAAAAGGCCAACTAATGAACGAATTATAGAGAATTCCGCCAGCTAAATTAAACAAAACCATATGCATACTCCACAAGAAAGGCCAACTAATCAATGAATTATAGAGGATTCCGCCAGTTAAGTTAAACAAAACCATATGTCATTTAAGTTAAACATGACCAAATTACACAAGGACATAACAGCCTCTATATAATTAGCAAAAATTTCCAGATTTCTCCATCTTCACCAACATTTCCATGAGTAGAAATAAACCTCTCATATGCATACAAAATTTTATTGTGCACTCTAAATGCTGTATAATGTTAATCCAGAAACAAATGCAGTAATTATACAGAAAAAGGACTGAATTCAATTATAAACTGCACAAATTGTCATAAGACTCATAACGGTATTGAAAAATATTACATTTTACTAAATAAAACATAGCTAACAATACAAAATTTTAGCTATTTGCTTTCATATGCAAGTAGGTTGACAAGTTAATATACATTGATTGTTCATAATCAGAAAAGGTTGAATCAACTAATTCCGCCCAAAGTGTAATTAACATTGCTTCATATTCGTAGTTACTTACAACACATCGCGCGCAAACAAGCAGAACCTTGCCATTTTTTTTAGTGCTTCCAATTAGCTTAACGAATCAAATATAATATGCAAAAAGTAATACGGTACGTAAACTTATCATAAAAAGTAAACATTTCATTATTATTCATTTCATAATTTTTCAAATCTACAACTACAACAACAATAACTGATTTTTCTTAATAAATTTATAAAAATGAAAATAAGTTCATTTATTACACAAAAGAAAGTATCTTTTTATTTTTTAAGATAAAACGCATGTACAATCAGTCAAATATATTATTTCTTTGAATGTTTAATTATTAATGTGATGTTATTTTGATATAATTATTTGTTTCGCGTAACTTTGATGTGTTTATTTTGTGTTTATGTGTGTGTGTGCTAAATTTATTTAGTTGATTTCAATCATATTGAACTGCAAATGTTTATAATTCAATATTTTAGATCAATTTTCTAAATCACATATTAAATAAATATATAATATATTTAAATATCAATGTTAGTTTATTCACACATGATCAATGTTATAATGCAAGATAAAACAATAATATACATAAACTTACTTTGAAAATATTATATTTAAAAAAAAAAAGTTTTCCATATCAGTCACTGCATATGTTTGCCTTCAAGCGAATCCGGTGAAAGAAAATTAGTGCAGTTTTAGATCGTAAAATAAATAAAGAAAATTAGGAAGAAATAGACAATAAAATAAAAGGCTTTTTTTTTTTGCATCATGCATCATTTGGTACGTCTTCTCGTATTAAAAACAAAAATTATACATCGTAATTAGTTAAACAAAACTGATGTTATTTTTATTTTATGTTACTAAAATATATCCAAAGAAGTTTTTCTTTGACCATTTCACAAAAAGTATTAGCATAATGTCATAAGCAAATAATTTGAAGCATCAAAGTTATTCTAAAAGCCAAAAATCCAAAATAATAGAATATATTACTCATAAATAGAAAATTATAACGTTTTTTATTTGAGTCTTTCCAATTCGCTTAGCGAACCAAATATGATGTGCAAAAAGTAATATGGTATGTTAACTTATCATAGAAAGTGAATGTTTCATTATTATTCATTTGACAAATTTTCAAAATAATAATAATTAAGTTTTTAATGAATTTACCAAATTGAAAATAAGATCATTTATTGAATATTTTTTGTGTTAATACTTAATACCCTAAGTATTGATTTTGACGACGACAAACATACAAATATTACTACTAACGTTTCTTCAAGTTGAGTAGCATTTTCAGATATATTATGAAAACATTTTTCAGAGATAAACAAAAAACTCAATGTAAGCAAATGAGTTATATATATAGAAAGTGAATGTTTTATTATTATTCATTTGACAATTTTTCAACATAATAATTAAGTTTTTAATAAAATTTACCAAATTGAAAATAAGATCGTTTATTGAATGATTTTTGTGTTAAGACCCTGAGTATTGATTTCGATGATAATCACCATATAAATATAAATATAAATATTCGTACTAACGTTTCTCCAAGTTGACTAGTATTTTCACATATAT
The DNA here is from genome assembly GCA_030737815.1 of Allium fistulosum. Taxonomy (NCBI): domain Eukaryota; kingdom Viridiplantae; phylum Streptophyta; class Magnoliopsida; order Asparagales; family Amaryllidaceae; genus Allium; species Allium fistulosum. The sequence goes on from CM060906.1 coordinate 670,934,482, forward strand.
TGCGAAGACATTTTTCAAAGATAAACAAAAAACTCAATATAAGAATATATATATATATATATATATACATATGAAGATTATTTAGAGCAAATGAAAGACAAAAACGACTCAGGACGAATGTAACACAAGTGCTTCAACGAAAAAGATATTTGAAGTGTTCAGTAAGTCTGTTCGAGTCTTGGAAATTTTGTTAAAGACCCATAGCAAATATCTTTATTATTCTCTTTTATTTAACTCTATTTTGAATCTCTGACGTCTTCATACAAATATACAATCTGAGTTTTTAAAATATGAAAGTCAAAAACTGAATTTTGAAAAAGAACATCAAATTTAACTAGAGTATGTCGACGTACTCCTTATAGATATGTCAACATAAGACAATTATTTTGAGATTTAAATTTTAAATAAAAGGACTTATACACTATCTCTTCACCAATGGACACATCCTTTCATCATCTATTTAAAGTGTTCGAAAAACGAATTTTTAATTAAAAAAATTCCATCATTCACTTACCTTTTCATTTCTATACTTTTGTGAGAATGATCATTTTATATAATTCTACTCTCTCTGTAGATTCATACTCTTTCACTCTTATTCTTCAAGTATTTGCAAAACCACAAAAGATTAGAGGGTTTATACTTGAATTCTTAATCATTCTCGTTTTGATATTATCATATTCTTCATTGAATTCAAAGATATTGCCATTGGAGGTATGTATGATTATCGTACCGAAACTGCAAGACTTTGTATTGGAGATACAACTACTTGTCATACTTTATTGTTATTTGTAAAGAAAAAGGTGTTCTTGCGATCTTGTCATTCGAGGAATTACAAGATTGTAAATGTGCTCTTGACACCCATGGAAAGATAGGAAGTGATAGTGGAAATTAGTTCAAGGAGTACAAGACTAGATGTAAAATTATATATTCGAAGCAGTATAAAAATTCCTAGTGTTATTTACTTTACTGTTTTTACTTTACTTTTGTTTACTTTGATTATATGTCTTGGTTTGTGATTTGCTTATTGATCTAAGTAAATAAACATCAAATTCATAAGTTAACTTTTAAATAATTTATATGCACTATGCATCCTCCTTTAGTGTATTAGTGGCTTTAAGATTCATTCCGCATCAGTGTGTTCGGGGATCCTATAACCCACAGTTTGTCGCAAACAACACAAAGGAAAGTTTTTATTATTATTTTGTAAAATAAAACGGATGTACAACCAATAAATTATATTATTCCATAGAATGTTTAATCATTAATGTGAAGTTACAAATTTTAAACCAATTTTATACATTACATATGAATAAATATATAATATATTTTTCAAATATTAATATTAATTTGTTAATCCATGATCAATATTGTAATACAAGATAAAACGATAATAAACATAGCTTACTTCAAGAATATTATATATATATATATATATATATAGCTTTTCTAGCCACTACATATGTTTGCCTTCAAGCAAAACAATTCATTGATAGACAGCTTTGTGCATTTTTAGAACGTAAAAAAGGAAAAATAGACAAAATAAAATAAATGGACACGTCGTTTTGCATATGTGCCATTTGGTACGCCTTCTAATGTGTGCCTCATTCAGCCATGATACACGCATTTCATAACTATGTCCATAATTCTTAATAATTGAGGAAATGTTAGGTTATACTTTTTTCTTTTTTTGAAATATCAACACACCGAAATGTTCTGCTTAAAAAATATCTTCAGTCAGCCAATGATAATTTAACCAAAAGACCCAATGTTTATGATATAGTCCATCTTTAATTAGTTGCTTTGCATTCGCTACAAATCTTCTACAAAAATCCAACTCTAGATATGATGCACATGCGTGACGTGTTGCAAAAATTCTTTCATAATAACTTTTCAAGTTTTTTTTCTGAATATCCTGACATAGCTAAGCTTTTTTATTGTTATAATGAGTTTGGATATACTTTGGATCAGTGGCAGAACCAACCTGAACAGGGCATAGTTTGCATTCTACAAATTATAACTTCCATAAGCAACAAAAAGTACATAAAATAAGGAATTGATCAAGTTGAGGTATGGAAAACTATTGAATTGAGGTCTAAATTTACATAGTGTATTCTAGTAATAAGAAAACTACAATTTCAAGTAGGATCGCAGCCTCATTTGGACTACACTTAGCTCTGCCCTTTGCTTCCATAAGCAACAAAAAGTACATAAAATAGGGAATTGATCAAGTTGAGGTAGGGAAAACTATTGAATTGAGTTATGTTCCAAATTGACATAGTGTATTCTACTAATAAAAAAGCTACAATTTCGAGTAGAACCATGGCCTCATTTGGACTACACATAGCTCTGCCCTCTGTTTGGGATTCACAGTTCATATAAATTAAGACAAACAGTATGGGTGAGAAATGCTCTTATCTGTAGTTGACCTATTAATGTAACCGACCAACAAAGGTGTGATGATAGCCAGCTAAAAACATACAGCCGTCTGAGCAAAAAATTGCTGTATATTTACACGTGTCCTTTTAGGCAATCAAGCTAGCAAATTTTCTTTTAAAGTATTTTTCGAGGAACTTTAAACTTGTTAAGTACCACATTGCCTGTTAAAGGATGGGTGATGAGCATATACACTCCCCTTACAAGTTTAGCTTTAGGGGTAAGTTCTGATGTAGTTGTTACAAACGGTATTGAAGTGTGATGGTATGCTAAGTCCCACATCGTTTATGTGCGGGATAAATGATGAACATATAACATGTTGGAAACCTTTCCGTTATAAGCTAGCTTTTAGGAGTTCTACTTCTACCTAAGGCAATTTGTTACAAAATTGTGGACATTTGTCAGTACTTCATTTCAGCTTGATTACTTTAATAAAACTCAAGCAACCTACAGTGATTTGTCAAATCACAAAATAGGCGTCAAATCACAAAATAGGCGTCCAACGGTTGGAAGTTTGTAGAGCAAGTATCCAATAGTTGGGAGCCTATTCAACAACCACCTAGGAATCGTAATCTATATACACACACATGTACATATGCATATGTATATATCTTTGTACGAAACAAACCGGTCAAACTCTATCTCGATTCAATGCAAGCAATCCAACGTGGTAATTTGTCTGAAATTTGGACTCAATAAAAATCAAATAGGGGGAACGGATAGAAACATGGCCAAGTTGAGATTATGGGAGTAATATTATATAAAATCGTCATTGTCATTAGCTTCAAATGATGTGCTCTAAATATTAAGCTTGAACTGCTACAACAACAAAATTAAAAAAAAATCCTTTTTCACACATTCAATCCAAATGTTTCATTATTTCCCATTTATGATGCCAAAGTGCAAACTCCATTAAAACAAACATGTTCAAATACAGAAATTTAAGTATTAAACAAGCACGATAATGTATATAGGATAAACTAAGAAGATTTATCAAAACAAAGAAGCAAGGTGTGATAAACTAGTCAAAATTACCTTTAACTCCCACAACACAGCCAAAAGCTTTCTTGAATCAGAACAGCCATCACAAAAGTACTCAGAAATAGCAAGGTTGTGAAGCACCTGAACAGTTCATGATGTACCATTAGACATAGAATGCCAAAGATAATGAAAATATGCTACCAATATAATTGACTTACTACAAGGTAGATGCATGCATCCAACAATAATATTTCACCAATGACGAAATTGCCCATTAAATTATTCAACCAACAATTTATATATGTAACTGCAATATCTTACTTTCTAATAGACAATAAAAGATGAGCATTGCTAGGAACCTGGAATATAAAATCTCAGATGATACATCTTCTATTTTGAAAGATGAATATGACAAAGCATCAAGAAACAAAAAGTACAATTCATCTGCAAGATTAATCATGAAAAAAACAAAAAAATTGCAACTAATTATCACATATATTTAATATATATGCAGTAGATGTTATGATGGTTTTCTTCCTAAAATTGTCTCAACCAATGTTTTCAAGATGGGATTTGAATCGTAAGCCGTAAAGTTCAAACTTTAAATCGAAACGGAATTTAGATTGTAATTTGTGGATTCAAAAGATCCATATTTTAGATATACACACACTTTGAAGTTGACTTTGATGTTTGAACTTCTACCACTAAACTTAGAACTTAGTTTTTCTCTTTTATTGTATATTTATTTTGTTTTAAAAACATTATAATTAGAATCATGAAGCCAAATGAGTACATTAAATATGTTAGCATAAGTTAATTGTTTTTTAAAATTGCAGTTTAGACTAAGTTTGGATCGGAATGTAAATCGAATCGTAAAGGGAGAGATCCGATTTGAATTGGGATTTAAATTGTAAAATTTTAAGATTTTTAACAATGGTCTCAACAACAAGGCTATATAATTTTAAAGTTTTCGATCAAGGTTTAAACTGGATTTGATTCTTCTCCGATCGTTTTGAAATTTCTAAAATATCGGTTCAGTTTCAGAAATTTCTAAAGATTAGTTCTGCTCGGGAAATTTCGAAAATTCCATCTTAGTTTTATTCTGGGTTTCGGTGCTTGTGGTTGGATGAACTAGTAGAAACGAATACTATAAATACTACAAATTTTGTAGATTTGAATTATAGTTAACCGTTACAACCGAAACTGAATCGATAGTTGTTATTGTAATTTAACAAGCTCTGTCCTTGAAAAAACTAAGCTTTATCCATAGTTTCCAAAATTGTGCTCAAATTTATCAAAAGCTCAACAAGCCCAACTAAAAACTACCATTCTTGTATTAAATAATTCCTTTATAGATTAGGAAAAGGGAATCCCAATCTGGTAAAAACGTTCATTTTTTCTCTTTCAATTAAAAACCTAGATAATCAAATATTCGCTTTCAACCTCTCGACGATGCCGCTACCGCAGCATGCCTCTCTATCCATGGTTCCCCCTAGTGAATAAGCAGAAAAGATAGTTTTAATATATGAATCCAAAAAATGAAAACATTGATGTAGAATGTTATGAAGACCCAAATAAAATTCATTTTATACATTAATAATATTCTAAACTGGTGATTAGTAATATTTTAGATCAATAATCAATATTTAACTCTAGATTTTTTATAATAGATTACTAATATTTCAAACGAAAAATGGAATTATATATAAAAATGTAAAATAAAAACAAAAACAAAAACAAAATCAGAAATAAATGAAATAAAATCAGTATTTAAATCATTTTCAGCTTTAATCGAAGCTTTTAGTAAAATTCGAATTAATCAATGACAAGGAGGTATTGCCCTTATCGTAATATTTTTGTCCTCTAGAAGAAAACTACATACAATACGAAAAAGAATTTAAGAAAATTGGAAAAAAATGCAATCACGTTATTCTTAAGATGGAAAAAACAAGTCTCGCGCCATTTCGCCTTTTATGAAAAAAAGTGTTTTTGCACCTTTATTGACATGTGAAGCCTTTGAAGATAGAAAAGAGCATAGACTGTGCCTTGATCCTTTCGAGTCTTAAGCGTGCTTAAGCAAGCACCTTGACAACCTTGGTCAATGTTAACATAATGAATCCCCAAACAATTACACAAATTACATACCTTTTCACTTTATCCTTCTTGCAAGAGCACTAGTCTCGTCAACTGCTGCAATTATTAATTCTTACTCATTTCTGTAATATGAATTTCAAGTGTCACAAGATCAATCGTAATAAAATCATTTGGATAAAATCGAATAAAGAAAAAGCTAAAGCATCTATACGGTTATAGCTATGGTCGTTTTCCATTTCTTAGGAGTTGGATTGCTTTTAGTCATATATTATTGGGAAAGATATATGTTTCACATTTAACCATTTTCTGTTATTTTAATGTATTTTAGTTATGGGTCAAAAGTAGAACTTTACTTGAGATTAGTCGATCTATTTGAGAGAAGCACAACTGAATGCATTTTTGTATTGTGAATTTGCAAATGTATCTCGATTTTATAGCTGTCGGGAAACAATTATATGTGAATTTGCATATATATTTTAGTTGATAGTTTTTATGATCGATTTCAATTTGGAGTTTATTAGATACCGGTGTTATTTACGGGGTGTGATGCACAAAGGTGCAAAATCTTTATGGAGTCTTGCCGCATGGTGCGGCAAACAACACACATATTTTCAAAACATTGTGCATTTATTAAATACATCGTTTTGATTGAAATATAATATTATGTATTGTTGGTATGTCTATTTTGTATAGTTCTGTATTTTATGTTATTTATAGGTTTTTGGTGTATTATGATCTTATCGAACTACATAAGATTATAATTTAATTATATATTAATTTGTCTGAAAGTGACCATGTTTATAAGAGATAATATTGTATCTGAACAACTATATAGATTATTCGAAATAACAACATTGTACTCAAATCTCATATATATTTTTTAAACAAAAATGCTAGTTAGTTTGGAATAAAAAACTAAAATTAATTCATCTGGACTTCTACGGTAAATGAAATGATAATAAATATCTTTCATACACGATAAGATGCTAAATGATAAAACAATAAATTATGTCCTTGTTTTGAGAGCAATACATAAAAATATTTTATTTTTTCGAACTCAATTACTACATATTAGCCTTCAAGTCTTCAACTGTAGTTTGTTAAATATTGTTGTTTTCCTCTACAATGTGCAAAAGAGACTGAAAACCAATTTGAAAACACAATTTGACCGTTAATATTATTTTTCATGATTTTTAGGATCATGAAAAAAGAAGAGTAAAGAGATTTTTTAAAATAATAGCTAAAAATAAAAGGGCACACGTTTTTTGCATCATGTGTCATCTACGCCTTATGTTTGTGTCTTTTCATGTACATTATGTTATCTTTTGAATAAAATGTTATTGTTAGCATGGCACACCTTTTATAGTTATGGTAAATACTTCAGTTTTATGTACCTTCTTTAACATTGTCAAATCCAAACAAAGTTGAAAATATTTTTATGTAAGGAGTGCAGTTTGATTATATCAATGACTATATAACATTTTAATTCAAGTTTGATACTAAATAATTTGATTCTAGAGTTTTGATACTAAATGGATTAAAATGTGAGTCTCATAACTTGAATTTCGTTTTCGAAACAGATTAAATAGCAGTAGAAATTTATTTATCCAATACAAGATGAGAGAAAATATCAAAATATTTATTTGAATCTACAATTCGAATTTTATCACTCTCTTACACACATAAAGATAAAAAAAAATATTGAGTTTTAGGTTTCAATATAGAAACTAAAGCGTCATAATCAATGTAAAATATGAATGATTACTATGTAAAGAACAAGGCCGTCAATGTATGCACGAAAAACCTAAAATTTATCAGCATCTGTATTCGTATCCGAAAAGTGAAAAAGTATCCGAGATCCCAAAAACGGATACAGATACGGATGTGATAGTATATACATCCGAAAATTATCCGTCCGATTTTTATGAAGATAGTAGTTAAGACTGTGCATGTTTTACTGCATAAAATGATTGATATATGTTGTTTTATCATGGTAATAACCCATATTATGCATGTATAAACGAATATTTGCTATCAAAAATGGATTATTATCGTCATATTTTTTACTTTTTGTATTTATGTTAACGTTATTATTGAATAAGGTTCATATTCCAACAAAAAATTTCATTTATTTGTTTAACTTTATCAAATCATGAGCAAAGCTGAAAAATATCGATACTCATCCATATCTGTGGTATGGATATCTGATATGCAAAAATAATTTCGGATGCAGATGCGGCACTATCCACGTCCTAATGTATCCGTCGACAGACCTAGTAAAGAAGAATCAAAACTTTCACATACTCAAATATTATTTGGTAACCAATAAAGCAAAATTTCAAGCATACAAGCATGTAAAATTATTAAAATATGAATACTTTGCACCAATAATCCACGATTTAAATTCAGATTCAATTGAAGTTGTAACTTCATGATTTGCATATTAAATTTTGTTTTGAAAACCTTATTTGGTACCAATTATTGTTCTGAGCATCGACATTTTCAAATAATGTTGAAAAGGACGAAGGTTACTCTAAATTAGTCTCATATAGTGAAGTTAAATGGAAGAGTTATCGGTAAGGACTGAGTGGAAGGGTAAGAAAGAGATAATTATATCGAAGAGATGATTATATCTTCATGTGCTTTAAAACAAATATGAACAAAGTGATTTAGTTCCACGTTGTGAGGTCGTACAAAAGGCGAGGAAACACTAAGGCATATATATATATATATATATATATATATATATATATATATATATATATTGTGTTTTTATACTTAACTCTACAATTAGTCAATATTCCGAAGTAATAACAGTCGGCTAGGTGTAAATTTAACCACTTTTGAGGGGATTGGCTAACTCCCCTCGCTACATCAGGCTTCTACCCCGGATCATTACATCCAACTCCACAAACTTATATCTAAAATCGATTCTAATTTCATTATTATGGAAACTGGAAAAAGTTCAGAACTGCAATCTTGCCCGATGTCAATTGCATGCTACCACAAGTCCACAACAGTAAATTTTGCACGTCAGCTGTAAACAAGCATTATCACTGAACTGAAGATAAAGACAACTGGAAAAAGAACTAACCCTCAGATCTCCTTCTTTCTTCCCTGCTAACTGATTCAAAATATCAACACTCTCGGCGTATTTCTGACAAGAAAACAACTTAGCCGCCTCCGTTGCTAACTCATCCATCATTGGCACCGCCTGGTCAACCTCTATTTCCCTCACTGGTGAAGAATCTCGATTATCCATTCCAGATCAATAAATAAACAAATTGCTGGAATCAAAACCATATATCAAACCGCGATAGGGTTACAATTATGGACTTCCGGGCTTAAAATCTACTTGAGTCGAAGTGCGGGAAACGAATGGACTAATCAAAAGCGACTACAAAATTATTTGGGGATAACTGGGAGCTCCTATACAAAAAAATAAAAAAGATAAAACTTAAAAATAATAATACTTTAGGGCATCCAGCCCCAGATATGAAGACCTGAATTGCCGGGGATAAAAAAGTGTATTGCTACATGCACACCATGTTTTTCCTTTCCAACGCCGTAATATGGTGGTCACGAGCACAAAATGGAGTGCAGTTAGCTTTACCGGGGGCGTGGTGCTAAATGCATCCAGTTTTGTGCTTCTGGCAACCACATCATGGTGTTGGGAAAAACAAACTGAGGTGTATATAATCGTATACTAAAAAAAATGGTCGGACATCTAAGAGGCGTTTATAACTCCGAATGTTGTTTAATGTACGTCTATATCTCTGTCCTCAAGTTTCCAATACAAAGCCCGATTTTCCTCCTTCCACTCGCTCTCAACTTCATTTTTTTAACTTTACACGCTTCCACTTTTAATTAGAAAGTACGTCGAAATGCCGCCACGTCCGATCAAAATCGTTAAAAAACCATTCGCAGACACATATAAAAAGAATGTGGTCATGTACACGTTCTTCCAGCTTTCGTGTTGAAAATTGACAGTCCACGAATACTCCATAAGCTTTCACCCGTATATCGGCATAGGTCCAAAACCGCATTGTCTGTGGTGTATGTATATTTCTTTAATTATTTCACTACAATCATTCCCTATATATGTATCCCAATTCATATTAAATAATTGTCAATATAGTTAATTTTGCACCATTCGATTATACATATGATCGGTACATTCATAGTCATGATAGTTAGGCTAAGTGCATTTTTACGATATCATTCTCATCTTATTATAGACAGGCTCCAAGCAAGTCCTTTTAGCATGTTTTTGATGATTAAGCATGTCCAGTCATTTGATTGACCTCTTATTCAGGACTTTGAGTTGGGTACTACCTCTATCGACTTCTACATGTTTACGAGATTGAAATTGGAGGACATGCACGTAGATCTTTCCCTTTTGATGAGTTATACGAGTCTTCCTATTTGTGTACCGTTTTTCTACCACATATTGATCTCATCTTCATTCATAGCGATGTCATGTCATTGACCTACCTTCAACACTACATTACCACTTCAGAGATAGAGCAGATATGACTGATGTCGTCATTCAGGCATTTCTTTTGTACTTACTTGGTTTGACATTTTTCTCAAACCAAAAGGGTACAATTCGTCCAGGTTATCTAGCAGCGTTTGCCAGGCTAGATTTCTATATTAGCTTCATATATAGATTGGAGCACAACCATCCTAGGTGCCTTGTATGCAGCTTTGGATTCATCTGTGCTTGACGAGATCAAGTAGATGTCCGCTTTTTGGTACGTGTTGTCGTTATGGTACTATGAATATATGGCAAATATGCATCCATACATCTAGGGGATAGCTAGTCTAACTCATGAGCGGTACTTTCCTAGGATGAGACAATGGAAGACAGTTCAGTATGTCAGCATGCTCTCTTAGGGGTTAGATATGGCTTGATGGAGTCTAGGTCACAACACGACTTGCGCAGTCGCAACAACATTATACAAACTCCTTGGGCCTCATAATGGGCATAGCTTGTAGACACCCGTCTTATAGTGGACGACCATCACTTGATGATTACATATACAATGTCCAGAGGAGGGTTGCTTTGTACATACCGGCATTTTTTCCTATGTCATATCTGGATGAGAGATGTGCGTACCAAACCACGAGCGATTGTCGTATACCTACCAATTCATTATCTTGTGAGGACATGTTTGGTAGGCATAGAGTGATTGGAGATCAGTATCTGTTTGCTCTTCGATATGTTGGATGGGTGGATATCGAGACATACTTGTTAGAGGGAGATTATGGCTCATGCTAGTCTAGAATTGCTCCACGTCATTTCATGTTACCATGTGGGGTCAACTATGATCACATAGGCCCTCACATTTCAGCCAGGATGAAAGTCGCTATGCAGTATTCTACTAAATTAAGACTTGTATACCAATAGCTTAAGTAAAGTCTATATAACTAATCACTAGTAGATAAGCAGCGGAATAAATAAAGTAAAGAAAGTAAAAACGATCACACCAGAGATTCTTATACTGGTTCAAACTTCCAATTTTACGTCCAGTCCCAGACTCCTTTTGGATTTAAATAACACCCTCACTTTGTCCGGAGGAATAGGCATCTGAGCATCAAAATAAGATTTCAATACACTTGCTCGAGCAGTCGAACGAGACTTCAATAGTTTTCCCTGAGCAATAGAACATGACTTTAAACAGTTGACTTCATGTGCTCTAAATAACACGGATGAGTCGATATAGTACAACCTTCCTATAATCTCCTTTAGATAATGATTTGAATATGCTGATTTAGGAAGTCGAAAGTTGAATGCTTTGGAATTCACAAGAATATTGAGAGTAAAAAAGCAAATTAGAATTTGTTCATAAAAAAGGATAGTTTGCAACTCTATTTATAGTTGTGAAGAGTTCTAGTTGAAAGGTTACAGTTATTAGAAAGATTACAACCTTGGGGAAGAAGATAACCCTTCAGAATTTGAATTTCTATGAGGAGACACTTCTTCTCGTTTAGGTCAGTTGGATGAATTTATAGATCAGATTGCTAAAATTTGACAGGAAAATACAAAAACAAAATAGTGAAAAAAATAGTCATTTCGAACGTCTAAAATATAATTTTCGACGGTTGAAAACTGTTTTGGACGCCTGAATTATATTTCAGATGGCTGAAATAGCTTTTTTTTATTCATTAAATATGATAATTATATCAGCAACCAAACGTCTAGTTTTATTAATCAAACATCTGATTTGTGTTGTTGATGTAAAGTTGTCTTAGCTCAGTTGGTTAGAGCACATGCTTTCTAAACTAGTGACTTGGGTTCGAGTCTTGCTTTATGCATTTTTGAAAACTTGATTTTCATTTAAAATATGAGTGCACCAGTGACTCGAGTTTGAGTCTTGCTTCATGCATTTTTGAAAATTTGCATTGCTTTTATAAAATCGAGTTTGAGCCTTGCTTCATGCATTTTTGAAAACTTGCATTGCTTTTATAAAATATGAGTGAAACATTTATGTGTGTGTTTATGTGTTATCAAATCACTCGTGGGAGATTGTACAAAAATCTAGGACTTGACACTTAGACTTATGACTCTTACTCAATGTTTCCATTGTTTTGAGCTAGTGCAAGTCTTATGCATGTCCTTGTGCATGTGCATGCTTGAATCTTCATTTGTTTAGCTTCTTTTGATAATATTGTACCTGAAATATAACTTAAAGACTCTTTGCAGTAATTGTATAGTTGTTGTCATTGAAACACAACAAAGGTGTTCTAACATTCTCCCATTTTTGATGATGAAAAATATACAATTTTTGAAAATATTTATTTTATATAAAAATATATTATAATATAATTAAAGCACCCTCTAAGTATAATATCTCCCCCTCTCAATACGCATATGTATTTCTCTCCCTTTGTTGTTGTCAAAAAGAATGGGGGAATATAAAAATATTTCCTTTTAAGTAATAATAAGTCCAAAATACAAGTATTTTTTTTTAAATAGCTTAGTATTCCTTAAAAATAAAAGATTAATCTAATATTAATTATGGAGAAAAAATTAGTTAGATTTTACTGAATTCGCTAAAGTTCTTACTTCATTATAAGCACATAATTCCATCAAATATATGGAACGTTTTTGAAATTCAAAATCTATCATTTTTCTTTCGTTTCTCCAAGTACTTGCAATAAATAGTAATTGTTTTTTGTACTCGCTTACTACGTTATGGTCCAGTGGTTAATCATAGGATAAAAACCTTATCAAAATATGTGTGGGTGTACCCAAAAAAAAATAATAAAACACTTTTATCAAATAATAATTACTTTACAGTACTTTTGATAGCATAAAAACAGTTGTATAGAAAGTGCTGTAGAGAATCCTACCTTTTATAGCATTTCATAGTAAACTGCTATGTTTCAACGCTATAAGTAGGAATGTCAATAATTAATAAATAATTACCACTTATAAATTAGGGTATCGGTAAAAAATTAACATTTAAAGTATGTGATACCCCAGGTTCTTATAGTTTCCTAAGCTTTAGGAAACCATACCCATTTGGGCATGGTTGAACCTTTATTAATATAGTTTTCATTACATATTACATTCTTATAATAATTGCTAATACATAGTTGTTTATCATGATCAATCATATTAGGAGGAATCCATATTTTAGTACTTTTAGTCGTTAACTTAGTACTTGAAAAATATTTTCAATGAGTTCTAAACAAAGTACTATTATGATTGTAAGTGGTTTTAGGACTATCTTAGTTATTAGTACTAGCACTAAAATTAGTATACACGAATGCATATCTAGTACTATTTTTACTTTTAGCTTGTTTATAATTTAAACCTCTTTTATCATTGTGAGCTTTCGAATTTGTAACTAAGAAAGATAAGATATCTTTACCTTTGTTAAAATTTATGTTTTCTTCATTTAATTTTTCAAAATTTGCTTTAGAATCACAAACTTCTTTTTGCGAAATATTACTATTATCTTTTAAAATATCACATTCTTTAGATAATTCTAAATTCTTTTTAATTAAGGCCTCATTCTCTTTTTCAAGAAACAAAATTAAAGAGCTAGAATTATTTAACGAATTTTCCAAAAATATATTTTTATTTTATAAAACATCGATTTCCTTCAAAAGTTCATTATTTTTAACTTTTAATTGCTCGTTTTCTTTTTGTATGAAATCTTTTATAAAACAAGATCTTCTATCGTATTTTCAAAAAAAAAACAGTTTGTTTTATCAAAAAATTATTTTCTTCTTATAAAGTGGAAATTTCTTGGTTATAATCTTTTAGCTTAGCTAACGCAATTCTATTAACTTTATTCAAAGTTTTATAATCTTTTAGTAACTTATCATGTGCTAACAAAAGATCTTTATATAAAGAATCAAAGCATACTAATTGTGATCTGATTTAGCCATGAAGCATTTGCTTGTTTGCTCCTTTGATTCTTCTTTATCGCTCTTCCTCTTTCTATTGCCTTGACTATATCACTTTGTGGTCATTTATATGTTGTTACGATCTCTAGAATCCCAGGCTCCGATACCAAATGAAAGTCGCTACGGATAGAGTAATACACGGTGTTGTACTAAATTAAGACTTGTATACCAATAGCTTAAATAAAGTTTATATAACTAATCATTAGTAGATAAGCAGCAAAATAAAATAAAGAAAGTAAAAAATGATCACACTAGAGATTTTTATACTGGTTCGAACTTCTCATTCTACGTCCGATCCCAGACTCCTTCTGGATTTAAATAACACCCTCACTTCGTTCGAAGGATTAGGCACCTAAGTAGCAGAACAAGATTTCAATACACTTGCCCGAGCAGCCGAACGAGACTTCAATAGTTTTGCCTAAGCAATAAAACAGGACTTCAACTACAAAACTAGTAAACTGTTGACTTTGTGTGCTTTAAATAACACGAATGAGTCGATATAGTACAATATTCCAATAATCTCCTTTAGATGATTATTTGAATGTGCTGACTTAGGAAGTTGAAAGTTGAATGCTCTGTAATTCACATGAATACCGAGAGTAGAAAAGCAAATTAGAATTGGTTCATAAAAAAGATAGTTTTCAACTCTATTTATAGTTGTGAAGAGTTTTAGTTGAAGGGTTACAGCCATTAGAAAGATTGCAACCTTTGGGGAAGAAGATAACCCTTCAAAATTTGAATTTTTGTGAAGAGACACGTCTTCTCGTTCAAGTTAGCTGGTTGAATTTATAAATCAGATGGCTGAAATTTGACAGGAAAAGACAGAAATAAAACAGTGAAAAAGACGGTCAATTCCAACGTTTGAGATATAATTTCAAACGGTTGAAAACTATTTCAAATGCCTGAAATTATATTTCAAATAGCTGAAATAGCTTTTTTTTATTCATTAAATATGACGGCTATAACAGCAACCAAACGTCTGGTTTTATTAATTAGACGTCTGATTTCTGCTATTGATGTAAAGTTGTCTTAGCTCGGTTGGTTAGAGCACTTGCTTTCTAAACTAGTGACTCAGATTTGAGTCTTGCTCTATGCATTTTTTAAAACTTGATTTTCATTTAAAATATGAGTGCACCAATGACCCGAGTTCAAGTCTTGCTTCATGCATTTTGAAAACTTGCATTGCTTTTATAAAATATATGAGTGATAAACTTTTATGTGTGTGTTTATGTGTTCTCAAATCATTCGTGGGAGATTGTACAATAAATCTAGGACTTGACACTTAGACTTATGAATCTTACTCAACGTTTTGCATTATTTTGAGCTTGTGCAAATCCTGTGCATGTCCTTGTGCACATGTACGCTTGAATCTTCATTTGTTCAGCTTCTCTTTGATAATATATACCTGAAATATAACTTAGAGATTCTTTGCAATAATTGTATAGTTGTTGTCATCGAAACACAATAAAGGTGGTTCTAACACGGGAGAGTTCAGGTAACATAGTTTCCTTCGATCCTACCTTTTATAGTTCTCCTAGTTCCCATGCGGTTGGAGCCTGAGTATACGTTTAGGCATACGATATCATTGGTATATTGATAAAGCAGCTCTCAGTCTATTCGGATCATCATGACATTCTTGCAGTGCCTTCAACTGGGTTATACCCTCCATATAAGGTGCTTATTTTAAGTTATATACATATCCTCTTCTATTTATTTTTTAAATTCTCGTCTTCTATTGATTTTTTAAGTTGCTTACATTGAATATTATTCGTTCGTTCAGTGTGTACTTATATTGGACTAAGTCAGACTTACATGTATTGTGCTATGAGATATGATGCTCGCACATACTCACCTAGCACTAGATGTACATGAAGGACACACATATATAAGAGGCACAGATAGATGAGTTGACCACAAGACTTTCTTTTTGCGAGCCTTATGGACCACCAGATAGAGGAGATGCCGGGGGTGATGGTGGTGATGTGGGTGGTGATGGTGATGTTGAGGTGATGACGATGACGATGGTGGTTATGGAGATTATGATGATGTTGATGATGATGGTAGCGATGACGGTGATGACGATGATAATGATGATGATGCTGCATCTTTGATATGATTATACATATTTTCTTACATTGTCCGGTGTTGACACATGTTGATTATGAGTTGTAGTTTTTCTAGTTATGATGATGGTACATGTGTATGTGTATGTTACGTTGCTATATTTTTTTTCTGTGTATGTGCATTGTAAGTTGTATGTTTCTATGCATCAGCATTTTATTGCTTATGTCATGAGTGTTCTATCATTAGCTTATGTACTTATACTATATTGTTTCTTTGTGTATGTGCATTGTACATTATACATTTATGGGAATCAATGTTTTTACTGCGTATGCCATGATCATTCTTTCATTATTTTATATCCTATTTTTTCTTATAATATGATTTATTGTTGTAGCCATTAGATTCTTCTTTAAAAGCCAACATTAATTATTACAGCAAAGAAGTATTGGATAAAGACATTACTTGATACAAATATTACAATATACGAATATTTATAACACTAGATAACCTAATCATCATGATGACTAAACCTTTCATGCAATTGAATGTGGTACGAATTATTCGTTTTTTTCTAAATATGTAACAAAGTCAACCGCTCTTTATGAAAAAAGTTCATCTATCCATTGGTGAAATCCGTAAATGCAGTGTTGATATGTGTAATATTGACGACCAATATCCTACCACATGATATAGTGACTATCTGTGCTAATCAACCACATGAACATCGCCAGGTATTTTCGTACACATTCAAAAATTCTCGAAACATAAATGGATTATCATGTAGCATGAGCTGGGGATCATTATGAAACCATGGTAAGTTACAGTTAGGGAAATCGTTTGCTTCCCGTTGTCTTCTTCTTTCCACTTGCTCCTTGTTTTCATGAATTCAAATGTCTCGTAATGTGGGTTTTGCAAGTAGATGTTGTTGGAATATAAGTTGATTTCCCGAAGTGAAATTATAAGCTGATTTCGACGTCTTTCTCTTACCTCTCTATTTTGATCGAACTTCTCTTAAGGACTTGCCGTTATTGGAGCTCCATTTTTTAGGACTAGTGAGCAAGTCATAGCAGTTTGCAAATTGGTAATAGTGAGTTTTTTATGTTTATATTCCCTTGGGAATAACTTTAAGAATGGGATGTTTGGCATTCTTTTCTGCATTCAATAATTAAATGGAATAAACACAAATGTTAAATTTATTATGAATGAAATATTAAAAAACGTATCGGCTCAGCTTCTCCTCCCATACTACTAGGGTTAGCTTTTTTGATTTTGTCAATTTGAGACTTATACAACTGAGTTTGTCGATTAACTTTCCAAACGACCGGCTATCGTCGATATGGAATGCATCTTCTAAACATATTTTTTTGTTTTATGCATTCATTACATTCACTCAAAATGTTTATCCACTTGGGTCATTTTCCTTCACTAAGTCATTAGAATGGTGACGGTGGACTAAAAAAACATTTGTCTTCTTCACTAGTTTATGCTGGAAGCACAAAGGAGGACCACTATGACCTAGTTCAAAATCAAATTCAAAATTATTCATATTTGAAGCTTCATTATACGATTGAAATGGTTGAGTCATGGTTTATTTTGTTAGTTTTGTATGTCAAATTTGTGAAAAGGGTAGTAGAGTTGAGGATTTGTGTGATTGTTATTGCTAAAAAAGGATGGTTTTATAGAGGAAATTTGAAATATGGCCGTTAATAGCTATTACAATGTTGCCGTATACGGAGGTTGTAGACTAGGCATCCATTAAATAAGTGCCTAACATCTAGACACATTTTAAGTATGCACTAATGCTGTAACACCCTGTAATTTGACATTAGTTGTTTAATTAGTTAGTTAATTAATTAGGCTTCAAAAATGGAATTTGTGCAAACGATGGAATTTAACTATGAAACTTGCATCATCACATTTGTGGCGAAATTCCGAGCAACTTTCATATTTGGAGTTTTGTGATCGGAGTCCAAACGAAGAAGTCACGGACGAAAAACGAATTCGGAATGGAAATAATTCGTTTAAGAAATTAACGTTTTTAATTAGTTAAATGGGGTCCTCAGATCGACCCGCTTAGTGTAGTGATCGACCCCCATGAGGGGGGCGGTTGATTACTCTTAAGGCGACGACTAGGGTTTTTCCTAGCCCAATGGCTCGGATCTATTATATTTTGATCTAACGGTTCTGCTTGATTCTAGCGCCTATAAATACAGGCCTAATCCTTCCTTCACATCTCATATTTTTCTGAATAGAGCAATGGAGCTCTATCATTTCGTCTCCTCCGATTTCTTTCTAAGTTATACAAATAAGATATCTATATCTATATTTATACAAATTAGGGAGGAATTAATAAAAAGGAGAAGAGGATAATCAACTATACGCGTTTTTGAGGTAATTTATATATATTTGTATATTTGTATCTATTTTCTCTCCCAATCTCAAATCTCTTCTCAGAACTGTAATTCTAATATATGTATATACCCTTTCTATACATATTTCTTAGATTAAAAAGGATTTGGAGATGAACCAAAGGTTCTACTTCAAATCTGGAGATTTGGATCAATTTTAAAAGGTGAGTGAGAAATTTATATATTGTTTATGATTTTAAACCTATTCCATTGGCATACATTTGATTTTTATGCCTAAATCAATTTTATTTGTTACTTGTAGGCTTAAATTAGTGTAGAAAACTATTGCCTACATATTCTTGTTTTAAATCTAATTTGAAATATGTTTACAACTAGATCTGAAAATCAGTCCCAAAGATTTTAGAATTTGAATGTTGTATATTTTTATTCCAGATCTGTACTTGGGTGCAAAATAGGATTTTTGGATTATTTCCCAATTTGTGCTATGTTGTAGATTTTCCATATTTTAATTTGTGAGAAGAACATCCGTTTCATTTTTATAAATTTGTTTACTATTTTTTCCACTTTTCATTCAAAAGGGTGACGTTTGATTTAACAAGGAATAAGAAATTATCCATCCCTTGTAATTTCAAAAATGGAGTCAATCTTTCCTTTTTGGGTTAAACTAATTTATGGAAATCATAACGGAAAACCTTCCTAAGGAAATTAATTCCAGCAAATTAAATATGAAATGCATATTCTAGTTATATATTTATGATTATAATTTATTTGGTTATGAATAGGAGTTTTATTAGGCAGTTTATACGTATTTATTGCGTTAATAAAGAAGAACAATGTAACAACCTAGAATTTTAGTCATTTGAATTGGAAATATTTAATTGATTTTAGATATTGAAAAGTTAATTTTATAAGTTAAATAACTTGAATTTCAAATATAACGATTTATTTGATAATTAAATTGTTGAATTTAATAATTGTAATTGTTTAAATAATTGAATCGTGGGTTTCAAGTTGGATAAAAAATGATTTCAAAGCTTATTTAAATTCTATTTAATAAGAATGAAGATAGTAAAACTTTTAATTTAGATTTAAAAGTGACTAATTCGGTTTTTATAACAACTCGTTTTAGTTAACATGTGAAAATAGTCTTCCGGGGCACTATGTCAGATTCGGACGAAAGCAGTGTCATTGGATCTGTAATAGTAAGTTATTGTATGCCGAATGAACGATTTTCATGGTGACTGGACGAATCGTTTGGTCGTGCGAGATCGAAACGCGTATAAATTAAATTTAGGAAATTATATAATATAATTGGGTTTGGAAAAGCTATCTTCTGCATATGATCGAATTAGACCTCGAGACTTGTTCCATTGTGTTCAGAATAGGGGTATAACATAAAAACGCCAGGTGGCACGCTTCGATTGGAGTTCGAAATATTAAGTGCCTTAGACTTGGTATTTTTTTTTAAATAAATAATAATAAACATGCCTCATACCCTACACTATTCATTCCATCACCAAGCCATACCCACTCACGTACTAAAGCCCATACTCCACGTTCCTCCTCTTTTATATCTTCCATACCGAGTAAACAACCACCAGAAGAAAAAAATGGCAAATTCCTTAAATAAAAAATATTCCAAAATTCATAGCTTGCAATCTATTCTTCTAAAAAATCCAAAATAAATATGTTTGGATTCCCTTTGAATAGACCTTCATTTTGATGCACGTTTGGAGGTGTACGACCATGGTAGGTGATGCTCGAACAGCAGAAGCTAAGGAAACTAGGGTTGGAAATTTCTGTTGATTTAGCGCCCGATTATTGGATTGGAGTTCATATTTGGGTTCGTAGAGGAAAAAGACCTCTTGGGCCGAAGTTTGGAGTCGAACGGCGACTCTTGGAGGATCACGTCACTACAGTGGCAAAGGAGGAGGGGTTGTGTCGCGTTTTGGTTTGGGAAGGTGGAATCGATGATGTGGGGTCCAATGGGAGGAGATCGCGAAGGCGAGTTCAATGGTGCGTTTGAAAATTGATTTCGTCGAGCCATTGGCTGTGCCAGTGGGGTATGCACATTGTGTACACGGTGCGTGTACAGGAGGAAGAGCAGAGAGAATTTGCGCTTCTTCCAGTTTATCAGGGACTTCAGAGAGGATTTTTTCCATCCAGGATCACTGGCAGTTCCACCCCGGATTAGACACATCTTCATTCCCTCAGAGTCAGCTGTATGGTGCTCACTTCTTAGTTGGTGCTGGCTTCCAGTTTCATTGGCCTTGTGTTTTTCATTTGTTTTTCAAGTACTTCTAACACCTCAATATTGGGCGGTGGCCATGCCGGAGCTCGATATTGAGGTGTAGTGGGCGGTGGCCATGCCGGAGCTCGATATTGAGGTGTAGTGGGCGGTGGCCTAGTCGGAGCTCATTATAGGGGTACCTGAGTTATTCCATTGTTACTTATACTTAGATTTGCTACCTGCCAGACTTGCTGGCAGCGCCTTGATTTTTGTTATATATATAGTTACATGTGTGCTCTCCTCTACTCTTAGAGGATCACACATTTTTCTCAAAAAAAAGTTTAAAAATCGATAACTTAAAAATTTAATAACTCTCTCATACGAGATCAAATCAAGGCGTGGATTTTTGCATTGCGCTCATAACAATGAAAGCTTCGCGATAGAACTAGTTTGGACGAATTTGGAGACGGTTGAAATTTGGGTTAAAATCGAACGTCGGTCGGTTTTTAGTTCCAAACTGGAACGCCTTGGCGACAACAGAAAATTTCGAGGAGTTAAACTCACCTTTTTGGTTAACTAGTATGATATATAGTTGATAAAAATCGTCGAATGATTGTTTGGATGATTTACTATATTTATTAGTTGGTTTGGATATATTACCGCCTTGGAGCGGATGTGACCCTATCACGTTCCCGTGTAAGAGCGGATGACCATTTTGTATACGAATCCCGCCTTGAAGTGGTTGATTTATATTTTATGATTATATATTGTTTGTGATGCAGAAGGATAGGTTGGAGGGATCCAACATGATTCCTCACCACTATTGATTTTATTTACATATATATATATATATATATATGTTGATATATATATATATATATATGATGCGGGGGGAAACATGTTGGAGGGATCCAACAGGTATTCCTCGCTATTGTTGAATTATTTCAATAATATTCCTTTTATATGGATTATTGAATAATGAACATGATTATGGACACTATGGTTATAACATTGTTATATGTTTAAAAACTAAAACCCAGTAGTGATAGAAAATCAATATCAATATTGGTTGAGCGTTTGGTGGCTATTGGCCTTAAATTTAGTAATTTGAAATACTATAAATCACCAACTGAGTTGGAATTGGAATTTTGAGGCAGGAAATGATTTTAAATCCGAAAATTGGTTTCGGAAATATATTGTTTTAAATTTATTTATTTATATTTAATATTGTTTTAAAGTAATTTACTTCTATTTAATATTGTTTTAAAGTTATTTATTTATATTTAATAATGTTTTAAAGTTATTTAATTATATTAATATTGCTTTAAAATTATTTAATTATATTAGTATTGTTTTAAATGATAGTTAATATTATTTTAAAGTATTTATCAAAATACTAATATTTTGAAATGTTAATATTCTAAGAATAATTATGGTTTGAAATTAATAATAAGGATTTATTAATAAGGTTCTGACAATAAATTATTGTTAGTATTTATAATAAGGGTAAAGATTAATTATTATTGTTTATTTATTCATAATTTTTAATTTATATAATTATTATTATCATAATAGTGTTTTGAAGTAAATGACCATTATCTATTTATAAATGTTTCGGGATTTATAAATAGAATTGTGTTGACAGATTTGGGTTTATAAGAAGAATATTTAAAAAGGGTTTGGAGACTTAAAGAGAAATTGTTATGGTGTATAATGAGAGCTTTTAAAATGATTGGATATTTATAAATGGGTTTAAGAAATGAACTTATAGATTTATGAAAGGAGATTACAAATGATTTATCGATTTATAAATGATTTTAGAAATGTACAAAGAGGATTTATAAGTGATTGAAATTCATAAAAGGGATTATAAATGGTTTTTCGGAGATTTATAAAATGGTTTTGAAGGATTGTAAGGAATTTATAAATGATTTTTGAATTGAATAAAAAGAAAAGCTTTCTCAATTTTGTGAATATACCTTTACCGTTGAGATAAGTATATGGATATTTTCTAAATATTGAAAATATAGGGATTTGTGGATATACCTTTGTAAAAGTATTTATATACAAGTAATTTACAAAGTGATTTTAATGAATGAAATATTTATTAAAAGAGGCTAGTGGTTGCTTATGTGCTTAACTAATGTTGGTTTTTTCCTTATGGAATAAATCTTTGTTTGAATGTGTGTTGTTGATAGTTTAATAACCGACTATCAAATCTTGGCCTAAATATGTAATCCTTCTTAATTTTGGTGGTATGAAAATATTCCCTACTTAACACCGAAGGATTTTAACTCTAGAAATATCTAGGAGAAACACGGGAATTATATGGTACAATTACCGTCGGTGGTGCTATACTGTACGTAGAAACTAGTTTTGTTCTTCTAGGACAAATGATGAGGAGATCCGTCCACTTAAACGGTTAAGGGGTGATCTCGCTCTTGTGTATTTTCTGAGTATTTCCTAAAGAACCGGTATTGAGCATTCCAAAAAATCGACGATTGGTTTTGGAGTGCCAGGGAAGCGGAAGAGTGTACTCGTAAGAGATGACTCGAAAATCATGACCACTCTGAAACCATATACGGTTCTATGGAGGAGTTTCATGATATATTGAGATGTTGGGAATCCATGTGGGATTCCGTAATCTATTTAGTGTCGGTGCGTAAGCTGGAGCGCTGGACATAGCCTCATCGGCGGTAATGATTAAAACCAGAGATAGGAGGCATGACCAGTAGGGTTGCAAACCCATAGGGTACAGTCGGCTCCTCTTAGACATTACTTGCAGTTGTTATGCATGCATGGGGTGATGCATTCGATTTTAGCTAGACCAGCCATGTTTTTCCTATGGTACATCACTAGAGATGTATGCTAATTTGGAAGGATATATCTTATCCTTGTGCAGGAGGACCGTTCTCGAAGTACCGAGGGCACGTCAATGGAATGCTATACAATTAGTGAACATGCCTTATTGGTTTTTGACTAAATACTTAGTATTGTTGTGATGTACACTCACGAGCATCACAACTACTTGATTATTATTATTTTCACCCTTAGACATTATTATAATATCAATGGATTTTCTATAGAAAATGGTTTGCTTATCCTAAGGTAAAAACCCTTCCGTGTTTATGTGCGACGTGATCTTACGAGATACCTTTAATTTCGAAGGTTTTTATAACTTTAAAATCGAGTTGGGTGTGTTTTTCTCACATTGGTTTTCCAGACTGACCTGGGTGTTATTTTATTATAATGCTCGGGTCAGATCGAGCATATTTATAGATTTTAATTGGATGCTTTGAAGCTTCATGAGACGAGTTGGAGGCCCAGAGACGTATTCACGTACATGGTTACTTTTCCACTATATTCATTGCTGTATTTATCATCAATTGTAAGGACATGTTGTTATAACTGTCCAGGTTGAAATAGGTTAGTATACTCTGATTGATGTCTGTATATACATATATTACAGTTTGACTTTTGTATAAAGGTTTATTGTATATTATAGATTATTCATTCCGCTGCGAGATTCTATGTTTGTTTTCTTTCTCTCTTCTTACTTCTTCCCACTTTCTTCTTTTTTTCCCCTAACATTTGGGTTTTCCGGCATCCGATTACTCGGCATGCAATACAGTGGACGTATTAGTGTCGATTTTCGAGGGTCGAAAATCCTAGTTGTTACAAGCAACGTTTATTTGTGTGCTATTTATGCGTAACGTTCGTTAGTTATTATTATATTTAGGGAAGAAAATAGTTAGAATTAGAAAAGGTAGTCATTCATATTAATGGGAAATAAATTAGAAATTCCTATTAATTAATTAATAGGAAATGAAAGATTGTAACATAACTTAATGAACAATTAATGAGAAATAATGGATAGTATTAAATTAAGAGTTATAATTAATAGAGACAAATGGATTAATGGGACTGATAAAAATGGAATGTATATAAAAAGGTTACTAGTTTGAAATTAATAATCATACATAAATGTCTTCGGAAATGTCTGTTAGGATTTTATGGACAAATTGACATTTATGAACATTAAAAGGGGATTTATGGGTAGATAAGTATTTAAAGAAAATCTTATTACCTTAAATAAAAAAGGAATTAGTAAGCCAACTCCAGTGTCAACCTAAGATAGTATAAGTAAAGATTTAGGATGGTTAATTGGACTTGGTATGTTAGTGATGCGAGGTCAGTAGATTCACTTGACGGAAGACTGCTCTTCACTTTGTGGCTACCAACAGTCGGGTGCACTTACTACTGATGTGAGATATCACTAGTCCTAGGACCCATGACGACATGAGAGATTGGACCTACTTTCTCTCATGAAGTAGCCCAATGAGATTTCCAAGTAGCCCTGCCTAGTCCTTATTAATGAGGTATTAAGTGGCTTAGGTACGGTCTCTCACATTGCTAAGACATTAATAACGATAGATGCGCTAGTGGTATGGCTATTATAAATTATAAGGCCATATATAATGGTCAAAGGTCTCGTAGTTAGGACCAATAGACCAATAATGACAACGCTAGAAGTCCACCTTGGGAATAGATCTTAAATGACGGAGTCTACCTCGATTGAGGTCTTAAATAGAAAAGTATGTCTATTTCTCTTTTAAAAGTATTATATGGCAATAGTAGAAGCCCGCTTTATATTTAGAAGTATCAAGTGACTAATGGACTTGGAAGTATTGGGTGGTTGATAAGGCTTCATCAGTATTCCATACCTTGGGAAGGGGTAGCTGAGCAATCGTGTATGCAACGCAATATTAGATTAGAATTGATAACCTTAATAGACATAATAATTAAATGAAAACCAGTCGGCATAAATTTATGTTATGGACAGTTTATAGATTTTTCAGTCACCAGAACGTTGTTCCGACCCCCTCCTTATTACAGCCTACATGATAGATTTAGAGAAACAGGTCACTGGAGCTGGATGTGTTTATTTGTTGGAGAATTCTTCTTTTCTCTTATGCTCGATGCTGATGTGACAAATCTGCTATCCTAGGAATACCATTAGTTCCAAGGTAGTAGTCATAATCAGTATTCTTATCCTATTATTGTTTCCGCTGTGAGTTCAGATTTCTATCAATCTTTGATAATGCTCATGCTTATTTGCAGGTACCAAATCTATCGATATGTGCTTTGATGGACTTGGATTTCGATTTTTGTCGAAGTTTAGGCCAATTAAGGTACGGGTAGTTACAAATAATCTATTCTATTACATAAAAAGTTCAATCTCTTTATCAACAAATCAATGAATGATAATTATTTGAATTTACCTAAATATTTAATTTAATTGTTTAATTAGTTTAGATATTGGGACTTAGATTTAAAATAATAAGATAACACTAATGAGGACTTTGTAAATAATCATAGATATTGAAAATATAGTATGTTAATTGCAATGACTGGAAAACCGTGGAATGAACTATTATAACATTGGGAATCATTTTTAAATTGATAACTTATTGTGCAAAATTTAATTAATTTGCTTTAATGCCAAACTATTGTGAAAAGTTTAGCTTATGCCCGGAATACCCAAGGATCAAGCTTGTCGACTAATTATCAATAACTAATTCAATAAATAGTAATCACTAAACAAAGAAAAATAAAAGAGTAGAGAACACAAAGATTTAACGTGGTTCGAATAGATTGCATAAGTCTATGGATCCGACAACCGTTCTTTATTTTATTGAACCAAGATAGTAAAAGAAAGATATTACAAATTATAGGTAGTAAAGTGGAGGGACTAACCTATAATTACAAATTTAATATTCAGTTTCTTTACAGACTTGTTTGTGCTCAAAACCCCTAATTTTATTTGATTGTGGAAATTAGGGTTTACTGAAGAAGAGGATAATGATGGATCTTCTCACACACCAATATGAAGATGAAGTTCCTTTATTTAAATAGATTTAATAATGAAGGAATTACTTAGGTACTAAGTAAATTAATTGCCTAATTGTCTTGAAACCTTTCCAAATATCCATGATTCGATTTCAATGCAAACAGATAATGGTGATCTAAGTTTCCAAATTTTCGTTAATTGATCGAATCTCTATGTATAAACTTTTCTTCCTTCATATTGTAAAATCAATTAATTGATTTTCTTTTCTTTTTTTCTTTTCCATGTATATCTTAATTAATTGATTAATTGAATCGGTTAATTAATTACCTTCCTTTTTGACAAATATTTGAATCATACAAATTTAACAGTTATTTAAGTATAACAATATCTCTTTATTACCATATCCCAAAACATTGTTGGACCTACACCAAATGGCGTCAAACTCAATATGAGCTAGTTTTGGCATTGCTGTCCGAACGTAGTTTCTAAATCTTTTCCAAGCATAAAAAAGATAGTATGCACATTAACAAACAAAATGCGAACGAGCAAATACCAAAATTCTTCAATATATCAGATGTCAGAGACGAACTTGTAAACATTGAACTTTGAGAGACTAACAGAGATTTAATGCACGCGTCACCTTCTGCATTCAATATTGAGTGAGGACATACTCAATATTATTACTTCAATCTCCTTCTCGAGATTTTTGCCAGACTTTACTAATTCAACACTAATAGACTCACCAACAAGCTCCGCATATGAAGAATTATCAACACAAATATGCTCATAAATAAGGCCAATTGAACCAAAAGGCATTTTCTACAACAGAGATCCACCTAGAGTCTGAACCACTAAAATATTCTCATCAACTATGGTATCATTAGAAATACCAATATCTCTTCGAATATGTAAATAATCTGATAACTTCAAATGTTTTTTGGAAATTTTTGCCTTCATAATATCATCACTTGATAGAGGCTCTACCTTCAACGGAGACCTAGATAGAGTTAGTTGTATGCCCTAAGGCGATTTTGTAATTTGTTGTAAATTAATCAATTCTGTAATCAAATCTCTTTCATAACAAAGGTTTTATTTTGCTTATATATTTTGTTATAATGTGTTATAAATGATTAAATATTTAATTAAAATATATTTAAAAGAAAATCCATAAATGGTGTATTTGTGATAGTAATTACAAATAGTTATAATTATGAATATTGTATCACAATATAATAAACACATCATTTTAAATATTCCTAGTCATGATGCATCGAGATTGGATATCGACATATTCGTTGAGAATAGAGTATGTAACACTCTCTAAATGTTAGGCATTGTATTACTCATGACTAGTGAGGACGCTAAGGGGTTACGAACTTATAGTTATTGGATAACTATGGAATGACTCACTTAATTGTTTTCAGTTGGTTAATATAACTAAGGTCAAATAAAAAATATCTATGTGACTAATTTACACAGTTGTATTAATTTGAGAATACTGTTGATCTTCAATATGAAAGCTCCACTTTGATTATGGTCAAATCATGGCACGATATTCATTGAGTGACTATAGTTAGGTTGAGTTGAAGTATTGGAAGTGAAGCACTATTCCAAAAAGGATTTGTCTTCTCGGTTATATGGGGTTGATATCATAGTCAACTCAAAGTCAAAATCTCTGGTCGAAGTAGTTCGGTTAATTATTATTATTATTATTGAACCAAGAACTTTTGTGTTTGGACTATATACTTGAATATGGATGATATTGGAATTTTGACCATTACCAAATTCCATAACTCCAAAGTGATACAATTTTGACAAAGAGAATTGGTGTAAATAATAGTCACAACCTGGTTACTTCTAACAAAGTAAAATTGGATTTTACCGAAACCAAGTAAGTGATAAACTATGCCAAAATGTCATACCACCTGATAAGTGATGTGTGAACATTAATATTTAAATAGTTCGATTTTAATCACTAACCAAATTTACACCTAATGGGTCACACAATTGAAACGTTGAATACTCCTTTGACGAAACGATTTAATTAATTTACAATTGTTATAAATTAAATTAATTAATATATATGAAATATTAGTTAACAAATTATTTTGATTTGATGAATAATATTAATAAACATATTTATAATAATTGTAAATATATTAATCGATATACGATATCGATATGCGTTTAAATTGGATTTAAATGCAAAATATTTTATTCGGGCTTTAAGTAGGTTTGAAGCCTATATGGGGGTTGGTTGGTTCAACTATGATAAAGTAATGTAAGGGGTGGCCATGTGATGGTTATATGGGCTAGGGTTGAACGGATAAGCGGAAAGAAAGAGTAAGAAAGAACTATGGATCTTGATCCTAACTTCTTTCTCCATTCCTCCTCTATATAAGCATCTTAACCCACTCTCATTTCTTACATTTTGGAGCCTCTATCTATACCCCCTCTAGCAAAAAATAAACCATAACCATCTCTCTATTTCCAAACTATAAAATTGATACTATTCGATAGCCGGTGGTCATTGGTTCAAGGACCAGCACTCTACTAGATTGGAAACTAGTTCAAGGAGTATAACTCATCATTTCAAGGTGTAATTATAGGAATCAATAATGAGGTAAATTTTCTAATCTATTAATGATTATTAATATGTAGATAATATTTATATCATGTATATTGTTTTGTTAGTTAGGTGACGATTCTATTATATATATATATATATATATATTATCACAATCAGATTGGTTGTATGTTTATATATATTTGAAATAAATTTTTTTGTCATTATCATGTATATAATGCTTACGGTAGAGAAATTTTTTTAATTTTAATTTAATTTAATATTCATCGTTTTAATTATATAAGCTTTATAATTCAAATATTAAATCTTATATTGCATAAAATATGGTTTAAAAATTTTGTACAAGTAATATTATACATAAAAACTATTAGCAGAATTAAAATAATTTATTATTTAATATTATATATATCATTTAATTATATAAATAAGTAATATTAATACATGTTTATGTTATAAAATATATTTTCAGTTTCATAAAATTAAATTTACAGCTAATGTTACTTTTAGTAGAAATAATTAAATTTTTATATAATTTAATTAATTTCCAAAATTTGTAAATTAATTTTAAAATTGATTTTAAATTATAATATAGACATATATATCATTAAAATTTAATAATATCTTTGATATTTTACTGGAATATTTAAATTTGAAATTATCTTGTAAAATATTTTGTATTAAAATATATTTCTTTTATATATATATATTAAAAATAAAAAAATATCATTGTCGTGAGTTATATAATAGGCATATGTGTGTGTGTGTGTATTTTACTTCGTACATATATTTTATTTATGTATATTTACATATGTATATACATTATTAATTTTATAAGATATTAATACACATACACACATACATATACCTACTCACATAGATATATATATATAATATAATATAATATAAAATTAATAAAATTATTTTTTGATTTTGATTTTGATTTCGAATTTTTAGTAAAATAAATAAGTAAACTTCAATATAATTTAAATGATTTTTAATATGCATATATATATATATATTATAAGTTTTATATATGTGTGTGTATACATTCATAAAATAATTTTAAAATAAAATATATGTATGTACATTTTGTAATATTTGTAATATTTTGTATACATGAATTAAAATATATAAACATACATATGGACAACATAGTTGTATACTGGATGAGTTAACATGTCTGCTGGAGTGTAAATCCCAACATTTATACATGGGTATGTTATACCATACACAGATTGCTATGCTACACATGCACACACACATATATGTATATAATACACATGTATGTATGTATGTATTATAATATTAATTACTTAATATAAAACCATATTATAGATATGAATAAAATAATGATTTTATTTAAAAGTCAGTTTGCAAATGTTCTAAATAAAACTAGACTTCATAGGCCCATTAAAGATCCAATATGATATAGAAATTGAAATTCACCAATATCTTCCTTTGCGGGCCGACTAGTTCCAACAACGTTACCAAAACCCAACAGCCTATGCGGTCTAAATTAGTCATGTTAGAGTTAACTAATTAAGCTCGCATCTTAGATAGTAGGGTATCTAGAAAGACAATGTCGAATGATTGAGTTTGGGTAATCAAGTACTATGCCCTACCTGGCTACCATCCTAGTCCGAATAGATATGTGAGCTCAAAGTTTCCACTAATAAAAAAGGCCCAATCCAAAATGTTTGAAAATTAATATAAATTAATTTCAAAATCTATAAAATTTATTAATGAGGTTAATAAAATATATTAATTAAATAAGTTAATTAATTAATAAATATATTCATGTATTTTATATTATGATATATGTTATGTTGTTTTAAAATGTTAAAATAACATAAGTTTACATGTATGTATATAAATGAATTTCAAAATTAATACAATTTAATTAAATAAATTAACTAAAAGATTAATAAACTAAATAATATACGCATATATACGATATATGTGTTATACTATAAAGGTTATAATATATAATAAATATTTAATACAAATGTTATATTAAGATAATATAAAATTAATTAAAATGTTAATTAATTAAAATTAATTAAATAAGATTTAATTAATATAATATTATACATAAGATAATTATATAAGTATTATGAAATATAAAAGTTAGATAATAATAAAACTTATAAAATATGAATGCATAAATTAAAGGTGGAACATTAATAAACCCCAAATGGACTTAAGGAATAAATACATACATAAATTTACGTAAACCGTGATTTCAGATGTGTTTGACATTTAAATCATGAGGGTATTTCATAAGAGATACATTATTCCATAAGTCAATATTACTCAACATAGTATATTGAAGATTGTGAATCTTCAATATAATATTGTCTTATACCATATATATATATATATATTAATAACTTACTTGAATACTCCTTGGTTGTTAAGAAAACTCAAGCAAGGATGTTATGTAAAGTATTATGAATATACTGAATAAACAAGGTAAGATAACCATATGTATTTGTTGAGCAAACTCAATGTACATATACTGTACTTAGGCCGTCGCAATATGGTAGGTATGAGCGAATAATTTCATTTTGATTTGTTGAGCAAACTTAAGGTCGAAGTGAAATTAGGACAAGGTACCAAGGGTTAGGAGTTTTATATGATACAACTGATAAGGAGTTATCCATTGTTCGTGGAGCTACCACTTGTTAAGCAAACTCAAGGTTAGAATTCTAAGACGGACGAGTCCTAACACCTACTAGTGAAGTCGAAAGACTTCTATGTTTCGACATAGGGTTTAGCGAAACATAAAAGACTAGTGGAAGCTTATTAGTACAATGAAACATAAAGTTTAATCTTACTAATATTATAAGAACATCTACTATGATATTGTCCTAATAATCTACCAATTAAAACTTGCAGAAAATGTCAACTCCAAAACTTAATTCTGATAATGACAAGCTTACCGGACCAAACTATACCAATTGGCTAAGAGCGATTAAAAAAGCGTTGACTTGCAAGCTTTTATGGTCGGCTATTATGTGCGAACCTAAAGAACAACCCACTGATGATGTGGACCCCGAACTAAGACTTATTTATGAAAATTTGTTTCAGACTTAGAGATCGTCCAAGTTTTCTGCATTCTACGTTAGACAAGCCGTTGCAGAGGTAGCTCGAAAATATGATTATCCTAAATGTGAATCTTATGGAGCTCCCCAATATGTTAAGGTCGGCCGAATCTGAATCTAAGGATCGAGGGGCCATGCTTACTTAATGGGTGGTGCTTCATCTTCGAAAATCTTGAAGAAGTGGAAAAGAGAAGTTAAGAAGAACAAGAAAGGTAAAAAGACCGATGACAAGGGTGAATGTCACCATGCCAGAAGAAAGGTCATTGGAAAAGAAATTATTCTGATTACTTGAAAAGTGTTAGAGAAAGAAAGCAGAATGGTTTTGTTGCTCCATCAGGTGTATTTATGATTCAAAATTGTTTTTAATCAATAAAATGACTTAGGTCTTAGATATTGGATATGGAACTTATATATGTAATTCGTTACATGGGATTAGGAATCGGCACTACAGGAGAAAAGGAGAGATGAGATACCAAGTTGTTGATGGATCTATCTTAGATGGAACGGGGTAGCTCATTATCCTTTATGTTTGCCTAATGGAGTAGATATAATATTAAAAAAGTGTTATATTGTAAAAGGTATTATTTACGCGATTACTTTTGTTTGTAGGTTGTCTGAGACTAGATATGTATTTCATTGTGCAAATAATGTTATGAACATTAGTTTGAATGTAAAAATGTCTGCGATGGTATTATTAAAAATGGAATTTATACGATCAATACTAATTATGTGTGTTTTGTGAATAATTCTTCTAACAGTATTTATCTTTGGATTGTAGGCTAGGTCATATTAGTGAGAAACAACTACACAAATGGAAAACCGAAGGTTTTTCCCATCACTTGATTCTAAATCATTTGACATGTATGAGTCATGTCTCGAAGGTAAAATGACCAAGAGCCCCTTCATTGGGACAAATGAAAGAGTTTTTGAACTCTTAAGGTTAGTACATAGGGACGTATGTGGCCAATGCCTGTAATCACAAAAGATAATAATTCTTACTTTGTTACCTTCACTGATGGTTTCTCAAAACTAGGATATGTGTATTTTATGAAGAACAAATCCAATGTCCACGAGACATTTGTTGAATATAAAAATATAGTAGATAAACAGATGGGCCGTAAGATTAAGATTCTTCGATCTGATCGAGGAGGTGAGTATATTGGACAGGAATTCCAATAGTACATAATAGATAATGGGATTTTCTATCAGATTACTCCACCTTATACTCCACATTATAACGATGTGTTGGCGAGAAGGAACCAAATTTTATTAGATATGGTTTGTTCCATGATGAGGAGGCTGAATCACCGTTGTCCTATTGGGGATATGCGCTAGAAACCATAACGCATATATTGAATTTGTTCCCACTAAATTCATGCCTAAAATGCCATATGATATGTGGCATAATAAGAAACCCCAACTCAAGTATTTGAAGGTGTGGAGTTCTCCGGCGTACGTTAAGAACGTTGGTCCGAATAAACTAGAGGCAAAATTGGTACTATGTAAATTTATAGGATATTCCTAAAACTCAATAGGATATACTTTCTATAACACCGAGGAACAAAAGGACATTGTTTCTCAGTACACTATCTTTTAAAAAGAAATTTCTATCAAAGGAAATTAATAGCGAAGCTGTAGACTTAGAGGAGATCCAAGGAGTTAACACTGAGGCCGAACCAATGGGAGAACCAAGTTCACCCGCACACGAAAATATGCAATCTATTAGAAGGTCCGGTAAGGAATCTCATGCACTATAGAGATACTACAGTTTTCCCATGATAGCAAGAAGGAGAAATGTGTCTTAGATGATGACACTCCTCTGTCTTTCCAGCAAGCACTGCAGAGTAAGGACTCTACACTCTGGCCTGAAGCAATGAAATCTGAGATGGATTCCATATACGAAAACAAAGTATAGACTTTGTTAGACAAACCCAAAGGGACAAAACCCATCGACTACAAATGGATTTTTAATAAAAAGCTAAATGCAGATGAGGAAGTAGAGACTCATAAGGCATGGTTAGCTGCGAAAGGAATTCGTCAAGTTCAAGGTGTTGATTATGACAAGACCTTTTCGCCTGAAGCCATGCTTAAGTCCATTTGGATTATTCTAGCAATTGCTGCATTCTATGATAATGAAATATGGCAAATGGATGTAAAGATGGCATTTATAAATGGTGATTTAGAAGAAACCGTCCATATATCGCAGCTCGAAGGTTTTGTGGTCGGTGGAAGTGAGGGCAAGACTTGTAAGTTGTTAAAGTCCATATACGGACTTAAACAAGCTTTAAGGAGTTAGAACAAGTGTTTTGGTAAGGTAATCAAATAGTTTGGTTTCTATTAGAACACAAAGGAAGCATGCGTATACAAAAAGAAACAAGGTAACACTATCATTTTATTAGTGCTATATGTCGACGATCTATTATTTATTGGCATTGGCATTTCGTTATTGCAATTAGTGAAAGCTTGGCTTTTCAAGGAACTTCTCCATGAAGGATTTGGTAGAAGCAGCCTATATACGAGGTATCAAGATCTATAGAGATAGATTTAAAAGGCTGTTGGGATTGTCCCAATCCCAATACATAGATGCCATTCTTAAAAGGTTATGTATGGAGAATTCCAAATGTGGAAATGTTCCACTACAGTCTGGAATCATCCTTTTTAAGAAGGACGCTCCTCATATTGATGAGGAGGTAGAGCATTAAAGAGGATCCCTTATGCTTCAACCATAGGAACTTCTCCATTCGTAAGCCGATACCAGTCTAATCTTGGAGAAAAACATTGGACGTCGTAAAATGTATACTGAAGTATTTAAGGAATACTAAGGACTTACTCCTCATATACAAGAATGAAGACCTCCTTACGAAGGGGTATACAGACTCTAGCTTTCAAAGTGATATAGATGATAGTAAGTCAGTGTTTGGTTATGTCTTTATACTTAACGGCAGAGTCATCGGTTGGAAAAGTTCCAAACAAGAGACGGTAGTTGA
This sequence comes from Allium fistulosum, assembly GCA_030737815.1. Lineage (NCBI taxonomy): Eukaryota > Viridiplantae > Streptophyta > Magnoliopsida > Asparagales > Amaryllidaceae > Allium > Allium fistulosum. The sequence goes on from CM060906.1 coordinate 670,969,603, forward strand.
TTCGACGATAGAGGTCGAGTACATCGCTCTCAATGAAGCAGCTAAAGAGGCAGTCTGGATGCTCAAGTTTTTGAGTGAGCTAGGAGTGATTCCGATATAGAGAATCCTATGGTATTGTTCAGTGATAACAATGTGATGATTCAGATCGCAAAGGGACCTAAATTACACAAGAAGTCACAACATATTCTTCATAAGTTCCACCTTTTTAGAGAATTCATTAAGAAGAAAGAGGTTTGATACAAAGGGTGGATACCAAGGACAACATAATAGATCAATTCACTAAGGGTCTAGCTCGATCGGCTCTTGAGAAGTTGATTTAAGGGATGAGATTGAGATTCCATAATTGGCCCCAAGTGCAAGTGGGAGATTGATAGAGTTAGGGGTATGCCCTAGGGGAAATTCTATCATCTATTATAAATTGATTAATTCTGTAATCAATTATTATTCGTAATAAAGGTGTTTTTTTCCATAAATGGAATGTTTATGATAATGCATTATAAATGATTAAATATTTAATGAAAATATATTTAATAGAAAATTCTTAAATGGTGTATTTGTGATAGTAATTTCAAATAGTTGTAATCATGAGTATTGTATCATAATATAACAAAAACATTATTTTAAATGTTCACAGTCATGATGCATCGAGATTGGATATCGATGTATCCGCTGAGACTAGAGTACGTAACACTCTCCAAGTGTTGGACAGCGTATTACTCATGACTGCTGGCAGCACCAAGGGTTTACGTACTAATAATTATTAGATAACCATGAATGACTCACTTAATAGTTTTTTATGGGTTAATGTAACCAAGATTAAATAAAAAATATCGATGTCACTAATTTACACAGTTTTCTCAACTTGAAATATTGTTGACCTTCAATATAAAAGCTCCGCTTTGATTATAGTCAAATCATGGCACAACGTCTATCGAGTGATTATAGTTGGGTCGAGTGGAAGTATTGGAAGGGAAACAATATTCAAGAGAGGATTCGTCTCCTTAGTTATACAGGGTTAGTATCACGGTAAACTCAAGTCAACTTAAAGTCAAAATCTCTGGCGAGAGTAGTTTGATTAATAATAACTGTTATTATTGAACCAAGGACTTTGTCTTTGGACTATAGAGTTGAATATCGACGATACTGGAATTTTGACCATTACCAAATTCCATAAGTCCAAAGTCATGTAGTTTTAACGAAGAGAATTGGTGTAAATAATAGTCACAATAGGGTAATGCTCAATAAAGTAAAATTGGATTTTACCAAAACTAAGTAAGCAATAAATTTGGTCAAAATGTCACACCACCAGCTAAGTTACATGCGAACGTTAATATTCGAATAGTTTGATATTAATCGCATGCCAAATTTACACATAACTGGTCACACAACCGAAATATTGAATACTCCTTAATTAATTTGTAATTGTTATAAATAAATTAAACTAATAAATGTTTATGAAATATTAGCTATAAAATTTATTTTGATTTGATGAACAAATATTATTAAATAAATTTATAATAGTTACAAATATATTAATCGATGTACGATATCGGTATGTGTTTAAATTGGATTTAACTGCAAAATTTGTTGTTCGTGTTTTAGGTAGGTTTGAAGCCCATATGTGGGTTGGTTGGTTTGGTTATGATAGAGAAACATAAGGGGCAGCCATGTGATGGTTATATAGGCTAGGATTGATGGATAAGTGGAAAGAAAGAGTAAGAGAGAAATATGGATCTTGATCCTAACTTCTCTCACCATTTCTCATCTATATAAGCATCTTAACCCACTCTCATTTCTTACTTTTTAGATCCTCCTTCTATACCCTCTTTGGCCGAAAATAACACATAACCATCTCTTCATTTCCAAACTCAAATCAAAGTAAAATAGGTATTATTCGATAGTTGGCGGTCATCGGTTCAAGGACTAGCACTCTATTTGATTGGAAACTAGTTCAAGGAGTAGATTTTATTGTTTCAAGGTGTACTTATAGGCATTGGTAATAAGGTAAATTTTATAGTCTATCAATGATTTTTAATTTGTAGATAATATTTATATCATGCTATTGTTTTGCTAGTTATGTGATAATTCTATTATCAATATATTGTATGTTTATATATATTTTAAAATAAAATAATTTTTTGTCATTATCGTGTATATAATGCTTGCGGCGGAGAGAAAAATAAAAAATAAAATTGTGATTTATAGTAAGTTATTACTCATTTTTTTAATTGTATAAGCTTTAGAATTCAAATATTAAATCTTATACTGCATAATATATGGTTTTAAAATTTTATAGAAGTAATATTATACATTAAACATATTCGGTAGAATAAAAAGTAATATATATGTGTGTGTGTATGTTGGCGTCAAAAATGGCCACCAACACTCAGTTATGTGAAAGCACCAATACCCAGTCACAGATCTCAGATAATATAACGTAGAGAATATAAATTGAAAAATAATAAAATTAAAATAGAAAGCAAGTAAAGAGAGACATGGATTTATAGTGGTTTGGCTAACTCCGGCCTACGTCCACTTCAAAGATTTTCCTTTTATTCGTTTATGCTGCGGTTACAGTTACAAATCCGTAAAATCCCAGAATAAGTGGCAAAGTATAGCCTAGGTAGAAGATAGAATGAAGTAGAAAGAAGATCCCTTTTCTGGTGTCATGCCTGCTATATTTATAAGGGAAGACGTGTACGGGTCAGGCTAAAATTTCGCCAGAAGAACCTCTAGGCCTAGATGACCCGGCCCAAAGAAACTTGGACTGATCGCTCTCCAAAATAGGGATCAGGGCCGATCCCGATTTTGATGGGGATAGGGGTTGCAATCCCTATGGGGTGTTCCTCATGTTGTAATATGCTTGTACTCCAAGTTTCATGTTGATGGCATCTATAGATTTCGAGTTATTGACCGATCATTGCTGCAAATTCAACTAAACCGATCCCTGAGTAGGGTAGAGGGTCGATCCGTCCAAACTACTCTTCTTGGGGTGAGATCCTCTACCCTAGGGTCACCTTTTCTTTTTCCCAAAGTTCCATTCCAATCTGCCTTGTGGCTGTTGAGTTATGGAGCACTCATTATTGAGTTGTGTTGTGTGCATCTTGTTGAATCTAATCCCTCTATTCCGATCTCTTTTTGTAGAGTGAATATTCCGATCCGATCCCTCTCCTAGGAGGGTGCTAGTTTCATACTTAGCTATTTTTGGAGTGCTTTCCATCCGAATCCATCAACTATAGTCCATAGTTTCAAATATAATCGATTTCCAATCCTGGTAACCATCTCTCCGGGCTTTCTGCCTTTCCATTGGGTTAAATCCGCCTGTGTACCGCCTTGCCAAAAGACGGGTTAACACTTTGCCTCCCCAAAATATGCCTTGCGATAGGAAAGTGTGTTTTGAATTGCCATAAATTCATAATCCGAAGTCCATAATCCATCGATAGCCATATTATCCAATTCTAATCCAATCCTTACTAATCTAAATCCATGATCTCTCTGGATCATTAGTGAAATCCATGAACATTCCGAGTCGATATCCAATTCCGAATCTGCGATCTCTCCAGATCGTTTTATCCAAATCCATATCCATCCGAAGCCAAATCCATTGTCGTTCGAGGCTGATATCCAAATCCGTGACCTCTCCGGGTCGTTAGCCAAATCCGGGACCACTCCGGGCCCATATCCAAGTCCACAACCACTCTGGGTCAATGTCCAAATCCTTAGCTATTCGAAGCTAATATCCAAATCCATGACCTCTCCGGGTCCTTACCGAGCACAATCCATATTCGACGACCAAGTAAGCAAATCCTGTTACTCTCTGACGAAGCGGCGTTACTTCCTATACTCTAGTTCAGTGTCCCTGAACATTAAGTGATGTCTTAGCCTAAGTCCTAGGCCGATCGTGGTCTCTTCGGACCCTTGCCGAGCATAATCCATACTCGATGACCCGAGTAGGCCAATCCTGTCGCTCTTCGGCGAAGCGACCTACTCCTTGCCAGACATAATCCATACTTGACATCATGTTGGGTTTTATTCTCCGGCCTCGACTCTCTGGTCGAGGACTTAATCCATGTGCGAGTCCATTACGTCGCTCTCCGATAAAAGGGCTCACACCTAGCGGTTACTGCCCCATCACTCCGGTTGGGACAATAATCGCGACCCGTTTTATTCATCGCAGTAATGCGGATCATAGCTAACCCAATGAATAAAAGTTCGTACATCCAGAAATCCAAAAAACTAAAAAAGCCTAAGGGTGCCTCTCTGGGCATGATGGCTCATCATCATCTCAGAGCATGCTTAGGGATCGTTCTCGACCCATACATGTGTAAGTGACTTAGCCACCTTATTATAGTGTTTATTATTATTATTATGGCCGGAGTCCAAGTCCTGAACTCAACCTTTACCATCACGATTAGTTGATGATGATCCATGGCCCCGATCCAGGGTCATTCATGTTTCCATTCGATGCGGACGATGGCTGCTCTATTCCACCACCGTTGTCTGATTCCACACGTACTAGGGCAGTCTGCCGTTTTTGATGTGCTCCTCAATTATATCCTTTAAATGCATGCATTCATCTATGATGTGCCCTTTTAATTCATGGAACAGGCAGTTCTTTCCAAACATACGCTTTCGCGCCATAGGATCCCTCCTTGTCGGTTTTCGATAGGGGAGTTATCCCCTAGTGTTTAGATAAATCCATTCTAGGCTTTTCGTCAAATTCGAGTAGGAGGAGAACTTTGGCTCCCGCTCTTTCCATCGCCTTTTTATCCTATCATATCTATCATCCAGTTTCTGTTTGCCTTTATTATTCTTGTTTGCATCTTCTGATGATCTCCTGCTTTGCACAGCGTTCACCTCGGGTTTGTCGACTTATGTGTCTTCCTACCGTAGGAACCTTTCTGCTTCATGATAAAACTCCAAGAGATCCGTAGGTGGATCCCACGCCAATGAAACCTTGAAACCCATGCAGTCGACAATTCCTCATACAGCTACTATCAAAACCATGTATGGATCTGGCCGATCCACCGACGCCGCCATGGCATTAAATCATGTTAGAAAACTTCTTAGAGACTCCCTGGTCTTCTGTTTCAGTGTTGCCAGACTCATCACATTTTTGGGTCTCGAAATGTGAACCTTGAACTGCCTCATAAATCTTTCGACCAGTTCTATCAATTTTCCAATAGAACCAATCTCCAACTTCCTGTACCACAGTGCAGCTATATCCATTAGATACAAGAGAAAGCATTGTGCCATGACTTCCTCTGATGCCCCCAATACTTCCATGTGCCGTATATACCTCATCATATGCATAGTTGGGTCCAACTTTCCATCATATACTTCCAGCATTGGTAGTTTAATCTCCAGTGGATTCCTAGCATTCCTGATATTAGGAGTAAATGGAGTTCTATTTACTCCTCCGGATCCCTATTAGCCAATCCTCCATGCATAGCTCGCCTGATCATCTCTGCAAACCTGTCATTGTCATCCAACGGTAGTCTCCTATCATCATTTCCAAATTGCCCCTCGAGTCCACAGGGGAATTCCGGAACGTACTCCTCTGGACGAGCATCCAAATTTCAATTCACACCAAGCTCCGTGTGATCTACCGTAGGTCCTCCAGCATCGTGATCGACCAGACCCGGGGGCATGCCCCCAAGCCTTTGGGGATCAGGGCCAATCCCTCTAAGATGACCGGGGACTTCCCCCGGCTGCTCTGTTCCTTTCCTTTTTCCAATAGCTCCATCTCCATGTTCCTGGTTCTGATCTCCAATGATTCCCACTGCTTCAACTCCTTAATCTAAGTTGTCATTGGCTCCTGCTACTATATTCCCTTGGTTCTGCGCTCCAGGCTGTCCAATCTATTAGAGTAAATTCTGCATCATCTCCTCCTATCTTTTCAGTATCATTTCCTACATAGCATCCATCATCGTTTCCATTTCATCCCTAGTGATGTAGATAGATGCTTGATTAGCTCCAGCTCCTGAGGAAGCCACCTGACTCCCTTCATGGTGGCTCCTTTCCGATAGCACTCTCTTTGTTGATTGTCTCACCATTGCTCTAAATCTAAGCTCTAGATCTTTTCTAAACTCTAAATCCGAATTTCAAATCTCTAGGGGCTACCTTTCTCATTAAAAGCACCAAAATGTTGGCATCAAAAATGGCCACCAACACCCAGTTATATAAGCGCACCAATATCTAGTCATAGATCTCAGATAATATAATGTAGAGAATATAAACCGAGGAATAATAAAATTAAAACAGAAAGCAAGTAAAGAGTGACACAGATTTATAGTGGTTCGGTTAACTCCGACATACGTCCACTTCAAATATATTCCTTTTATTCGTTTATTCTGCAGTTACAGTTACAAATCCTTGAAATTCCAGAATAAGAATGGCAGAGTATAGCCTAGGTAGAAGAGAGCATGAAGCAGAAAGAAAATCCCTTTTCTGATGCCATGCCTGCTGTATTTATAGTGGAAGACGTGTATGGATCAGACTGAAATTTGGCCAGAAGAACCTCCAGGCCCAGACGACGCGGCCCAAAGAAATTTGGATCGATCGCTCTCTAAAATAGGGATCTAGCCGATCCTTATTTTGATGGAGTTAGGGGCTACGATCCCTATGTGGTGTTCCCCATGTTGTAATATGCTTGTACGCCAAGTTTCATGTTGATAACATATGTAGATTTTGAGTTATTGACCGATCATTGCTGAAAATTCAACTAAACTGATCCTTGAGGAGGGATGAGGGCTGATCCCTCTAGAGGGATGAGGCTGATCCCTCTAAACTCCACTTCTTAGGGTGCGATTGGACTACTTAGGGTCCCCACTTCTTGTTCCTAAAGTTTCACTCCAATCTACCTTGTGGTTGTTGAGTTATGGAGCGATCATCATTGAGTTGTGTTGTGTGCATCCTGTTTAATCCGATCACTCTATTCTGATCCCTCTATTCCGATCTCTTTTTGTAGAGTGAATATTCTGATCCGATCTCTCTCCTATGGGGAGTGCTAGTTCCATACTTAGCCATTTTTTGAGTGCTGTCCATCTGAATCCATTCAACTATAGTCCATAGTTTCAAATATAATCGATCTCCAATCCTGGTAACTATCTCTCCGGGTTTTCTGCCTTGATGATCATGAAGTCCATTGGGTTAAGTCTGCTTATGTACTGTCTTGCCAAAAGGCGGGTTAACAATATATACACTTATTTATTATTTAAACCATTTAATTCTATACATAAATAATATCAATACATACATATGTTATAAAATATGTTTTAAACTTCATAAAATTAAATCTACATCTTATATTACTTTAGCAAAAAATTAAATTTTTATATCAAGTAAATTATTTAATTAATTGCCGAAATTAATAAATTAATTATAAATTATAAAATATATATACATATATATATATATTATTTAAATATCATAATATCTTCGAGATTTTACTAGAATACTTAAATTTGAAATTATCTTGTAAAATATAATTTTTATTAGTTTATAATATGTTTTCATACAGAAATATATATATTTCTATATTTTAAAAAATATCATTGTTGTGAGCTATATAATAGGCATGTATATATTTATATATTATTTCATACATATATTATTTAAGTGTGTATATATATTATTTATTTTATAAGATATTAATATATATATATACATATATGTTTAATAAAAAAATATTTTGATTTTGATGTCTAATTTCCACTGTGTGTGTGTATTTTGCAATATTTTGTATACATGAATTAAAATATATAAACATACATTTGAACAATCTATTTGTATATTATATGAGCTAACATGTCTATTGCAGTGTAAATCATAGTACATATACACTAGCATGTTATACCTTACACGGATTGCTATGTTGCACATGCATGCGTGAGCGCATGCACATACACGCATATATATATATATGTATCTGATACACGTGTGTATATACATATATATTATAATATTGATTACTTAATATAAACCATATTATAGTTATGACTAGAATAATGATTTTATTTAAAAGTAGGAAATTTAGAAATGTTCTAAATAAAACTAGACTTTATAGGCCCTATAAAGATCCAATATGGTAAAAAAATTGAAATTCACCTGTTTCTTCCGCCGTGGGTTGATCCAGTTCCAACAGGCCTCTTATCCAATTTCACATGCTTACTAGTCAGAATTCTTGTAGTTGTATTACACCATAACCTACACCTCTTCATTCCTTTTATACAGCTTAACAAAATACGCTTGCTTCCCCTAGGCTTCAACTTGTCATATCTCTCATCATCTAAACAAGCTAAACAACTCAACACTTTAAGGAATGAAATAATCACAGAATTATCTTTTCATAACTCCTCAGGAATCTTCAAATCTATAGCAATGGACGGTGTATGGTTGATGAGAAATACTACATAGAGCTCGCTTCTTCCCAAACTTCAATTTCTAGACTAATCATTCTTAGGTTCATAACCTTCTCATATAACATTCGACACATATTCTTTGCCACTCCATAACAATACAACTCAGCAAAAATAGGTAAATCTCCAACTATATGCTCGAACCTACAATAGCTAATGAACTCATGTGATGCAAATTCAATGATATTTCCAACTTTGAAAACTTTCATATGTTTCCACAACTTATTCTCTACCAAGGTCTTCTACCTACGAAACTGAGACAATATCTCATCTTTGGCATTTAAAAAATACATCCAGACCTTATGAGAAATCACCCATAAATTAGATGAAGTAATCGGTTCCACCTAAAGATGTAACTGGGCTGGGTCCCCACACATACGACTAAACATATTCTTGAAACTCTGTAGCTTTAGCTCTCCTAATATCAAATGTAACATGCTTCTTCTTCTTGAAAGAACAATCTCCACAAGAGCTAGAATTCAACTGAGAAGCATCATCAATTAACCCCCTCTTTTGTAATACATCAAGACTTTCCTCGTCAACATGACCTAAACGAAGATGCCATGATTGGGTAGAATCTGGAACACTAAAATCATAAAAGCTACTGACTCTCCTATGACCGTCTCTTACCGAAGCATATAAATATCATCCACTCGCACCCCTTTCATCACTACCAAGGAACCCTTCATCACTCTCAATTTCTCTTCATCTACTATTGTCCTCATACCAAGTCTACTCAATGCTCTAACTTACAACAATCTCTTACGCAATATCGGAACATCTCTAACATCTGTGATAATCGTAACAACACTAATAAACATCCTAAACTCACACTTCCAACACCCACAGCATGACAAGATGTGTCATTCCACATATAAGCTGCTCCGCCGTCAATCTTACTTTAACTGACAAATAGCTCCTACTTGGCATCATATGACAAGAGGCTTTAGAATAAATCACTCAACCTGTACCCCCTAAAGGAAAAGTGCTAGCTCAAAATAATAATGTATTATTATCACTACTATATGCATGTAATCTAACTGTTGGAACTGGGCTAGCCCATAGCGGAAGTTATGGGTGAATTTCAAAAAATGTTACCCTATTAAATCTTTATTGGGCCCATGAAGTCTAATTCATTTAGATTATTTCTAAACAATATTTAAATAAAATCTATTATTTTATTTGAATTCATAAATTATATAGTTATATATATGTGTGGGTGTGTGTATCATACACACACATGCGCGCGCATGTGTAACATGTCAATCCGTGCAAGGTATAACATGCCCGTGTATAGATGTTAGGATTTACATCGCAATGGATACGTTTGCTCATTCAATATATAAATGTATATTGTCCAAATATATGTATGTATATAAACTATTACTTATATATAAATATTGTTAATATATATATATATATATATATATGTATGTATGTATGTATGTACGTATAAGATCTTGTAAATAATATATTACTATATATGTGTATGTATATATATATGCATAATATTATAATATATCTATTTAAATGTAAATAAGTTATTTAAATAGTAAAATAAAATATTTTATTTTTATTTTAATATAAATATATATAAGTATATTTAAAATATAAATGAATATTATTTAATAAAATAAAAAAATATTTTTACTTCTTATTTTTAAATTCTAGGTCATGTTTACAGCACTAAAAAATATTTTTATTATTTTAAACTATATTTTAATTGAATATTCATTCGAAGTTACATAAAGTATTAATAATAAATTATTTTCGAAACCTTTTATCAAATTTTAAATTTCGAGTAAATCAAAAAAGATATTTCGAAGTTTGAAATTTTTTTCCACTTTTTTTGGTCAAATTTTATTTTAAGTTAATTTATTGATTTTCAGCCTATTATAATAATAAATTTTAAAAACCGAAAAAATAAATTTTTATTTTTTATTTTCTAGCCAAGATTATCTTATGATTAAATAATTTTATAAAATATAAAAATAATTTTCATGACATATTCGATTTTATATAATTTATTTATGTAATATATTTAGTTAAAGAATATTAAATATTAATAAATAATTATAAAAATTAATTTCTAGCTGTCGAAAATTACTAGTGCTACAAAGCAATATATGTAAAATTATATGATCAATTTTAATCATAGTTTGACATTGAAATTAAATTTAAACCATATATATGTATAACTAAATTATATACATATATATTTATATAATAATAACTGTATATATATATATATATAATAGGCGACTGCTTCTTTGGCATCTCTTGCCGTTGTATCTTCTCCCCCTAAACCTCCTGACCCGTGATCCACTTTCATGGGTACAGTCTTATATTTCCACTTCCACTTCACATGAAATCATCGCCGATATCTCTCCTCATAATGTGGATCTGGTTATCGGAATCCCTGATGCGATTGGAGTGCCTATGGTGATTGACCTTGATGACTTGGATGACGGGATAGAGTATTCCATTGTTGATCTTTTCCCGTCATAGTTCATTGTGTTTATTTACTACTTTGGTTGCCGTATGTATTTATATGCCCTTTTTGCTTTCTCCTGTATGGGTTGGTAAGGGTTTTGTGCAAGTTGTAGTTATTGGGACATCTTGCCTCACACTTGTTCTGATTTGATCAATAAAAAGTCAACGAGCACTGAAAAACCGGCTTCCCTTACCCCAAAAATCAAAAATTAAGCGGTTGTAAAGATTTGATTTGTATAAAAAAACTAGTTTTTTTAATTTATAAGTATATACATACACATGACCATACTAGCATGTGACAAAATTAACACATATTAGAATCATCATCAAACTATCAATACAATAATAATATACATACAAAATAAATTATTATTCAGAAATTATAAACTATAATTCAATGAAAATCATACTAAGAACCAAAGCCTTGAAGCACACCTTGAAAAGATGAACCCTTTCCTTTGTAACCTTTTCTGATTCGATAGATTGCCAATCCTTGGACCGTTGACCTTCAGCTATCAAATAGCGATCGAATCTGACTTAATTCGAGTTTGTATTGATGGAGATGCTATTGTATAATTTCGGTCAGCAAAGGATGGAAGAAGTGGCAGCAAAAAAAGTTATTTGCAACTAGAGTTATGAATGCTTAAATAGTGGATGGAAGAGAGAAAAGAGTGGATCACACCCCATACTACTTCTCCCTTAATTTTTAGCCATCCAAAATCAAGCACTTCCAACCCCTATTTGAGCCATCCTACGTCCATGTTGCTGCCGAAATTTTACCCTCAATGATGAGCCTAAAATCCATTTAGGCCCAAGGAAAAAATTATTTAACTAAATCCAATTTAATCTTTTATTGATATCGTATATCAATTGATATATTTACCTATGGAAGCCTGAAATTTGCACCTGCTGTAAAGAGTTTGGCCACACAACTAAAAATTGTATGAAAGCAGGTATGAATTATGAAGCATTTGGAAAATTGGATGAGGAAAACGCTGATGAGCAAATTGATAGAAAAGTAGAAAATGAGGTTGTTTTAAAGGTTGTTAAAAAGAAGCAAATGTGGAAAAAAGTTCATCATAAAGGAGCAAAATTAAAACAAGATGTGGATGTTAAAAAGCTAAATGAGCATAGCAGTAATGAAGTAGTGGGAAAGTCTCAAACACATGAAGCCAATAAGGGTGTTGCAGCTGTCGAATTTGTGGAAAGTGAGAAATCAACCAATCTTTATGAAGCTGTTATGGAAGATGAGCCTCTCTGCACCATGAACAAATTTCATTTATTGCTAAATGAAAATGAAACTGGAATGTGTTATGAAATCAGTGATAATGAAGATCAGGGAGAGGAAGGTGAAATCATGAACAAAACTCAGACAGTAATGCATAACCATAATGATCAAAAGACAACTCCATCACCATATAATGCCAAGAATGGAACAGCAAATGTTGCACAGGTGCACAATGATAGTGTTGTGCATGTGAATGACTTAATGCAAGCAATAACTCCTACAACTTCAAGCAAAAACCATGCAGACTTGCATTCTGCTCGAGGCATAACCCCAAGCACTCAATCTACCGATACAGTTTTCTATGAAGTTCTTGAAAATAAAATTTTGCAACTGATTATGTCTTTCCATGAAACACATCCAACCACATCTAAACCAGCCTCCCCCTTACCTGCTCCAAATCCCAATTATTGCACCTTTAATGGTACCATCCCCGGCTGGTCCTCTCCCCTTTTCCAAAGTTATCTCTTACTGTTTCCAATAGTACAAAGAAAAAGCAAAAAGCTCTAAAACAGAAAATGGTTGAAATACCAATGCAAGTATCGGGTAAATTGGGGTCTCCTTCAACTAGGAGCATGAAAAATGTTGTGCATCGGTCCTTAAAGTATACCAAATGACACAACACTTTGCAATATGGAATATTAGGGGTGCTCATTCCCCATCTAAACTTGAACAAGTAATGTATTTAATCCACCATCATAACCTTTCCCTCTTTGCAATTTTAGAAACAAAACTTAATAAGCTTCTCATGTATAAGGCAGCCAATCATATCAATCCATCTTGGACTCTTAAACATAATTTGAATGAAGCCTCATATGGTAGAATTATGGTACTTTATGATCCATCTTTTCTGTCGTTGACTCATGTCCTATCAACTTCTCAAGTTATGCACTTTCATGCCTCTCTGTCTCATAATAGTTGTTCCTTTTATCTGTCCATAGTTTATGCTCATAACCCTCTGGCCTCAAGACAATCTCTTCTCAATCTTCTTCCTGCCTTCAGGCAAATTTCACACCCTTGGCTGGTCTTTGGGGACTTCAACTGTTGCCTTAACTTTCATGACAAACAAGGTGGTATTCCTCTTCTCCTTAAGGATATTCTCCCATTAAATAATGCAATTTTTGACTCATGTCTCTTGCCAATCAAAAGCTCTGGTGCTAGGTTCTCATGGAATAACAGGAGCAGAACAGACATCAGAACTTTCACAACCATTGATCACTCTTTTGCTAATTTTCAAGCTCTTTCCACTTGGCCAGCCTTGTCTACCTTCTTACCCCATCCTGTTTTTTCTGACCACTCCCCCTTAATTTTTTCAACTGGGCTGAAACCATTAAAGGAGAAAAAAGCTTCAAATTTTATAATGCTTGGGTCCTTGAACCTGAGTATACTAGTATAATTCAGAAAGCATGGTCTATTAATTTTAATGGAAACCCAATGTATATTTTTTGCAGGAAGCTAAAGGCAACTAAAACAGCTCTAAGAGAATGGGCTAAAAAGAAGTATAGGGATGGTTCTTTAATATCAACAAAGCTTAGGATCCAACTGAAGGAGGCCCAGGATTTCATGATGGCTAACCCTAATGACCCTGCAGCTGCAAGTAATGAGAAAAGGCTTTTTGATGAGCTTAATGAAGCATTTATTATTGAAGGGAAAATGAGGAAACAACAGCTTTGTCAAAAATGGATCTGTGAAAGAGATAACAACACTAACAACACTGCTTTTTTTCATGCATCAATAAATATAAAGCAAACAAAGGAACATATAAGCACTATATATGATGAACTGGTGGTCCTGCACTCTAACCCACATGATGTGGACACTGCTCTTCTAAACTACTTCAAAGATTTGTTTGGTAATACTTCTAACTTTCAGCCTATCCTTGCTGAACTTACACACATCCAACTTCCAAAAATTCTACCTGTTGAGGCTTCCCTTCTTATTAACAAAGTCACTGATAAAGAAATAAAGGACACTCTTTTCACCATGAACAAGAAATCAAGTAGGGGCCCTGATGGATTCAATGTCCAGTTTTTCATCCGTAGTTGGGACACAATAAAGACCGCTTTTTTAAAAGCAGTTCATAACTTCTTTGAAAAATTAAAATTGCTTGGGGAGGTAAATGCAACTAACCTTGTCTCATACCAAAATCTAACCCTGCAATTTCAGTTACATCATTTAGACCAATTTCCTGCTACAATGTGATGTATAAGTGTATTTCTAAGATTTTAGCTTCCAGGCTAGTTAAGGTTTTTAGCATAATTATTTCTTATAACCAATCTGCTTTTCTTACAAAAAGAAGTATTCTTGACAATGTCATGCTGGCCCATGAGTTGCTTAAGGGGTAGAGCATTTCCCATGCTACCTCCAATGCTACGCTCAAGCTGGATTTAAGGAAAGCTTATGACAGTATTCACTGGTCTTCTATAGTTGGAATAATGTCAGTTATGAGATTTCCAAAGGTATTTGTTGCCTGGATTTATAGTTGCATATCTACTCCTTCATTTTCAATAAAGTACAATGGTTATACCTTTGGATATTTCAAAAGTAAGCAAGGAATCAGACATGGTGATCCCATTTCATCATATTTATTTATTTATTCTTGTGATGGAAGTCTTAACATCCATGATAGCAAGGAAATTTTTTACTAAGGAAAAACCTTTTCCATGCTAAGTGTAAATCCCCTCACATTTCCTCTCTTCTCTTTGCTGATGATATCATGATATTTTCCAAGCCAGATCAAGATCCTATATCTTGCATAATAAGAACTCTTGATAAATTTTACAAAATCACTGGGTTCAAGCTGAATTCTGCCAAGTCTCAAATTATAACTTCTGGAATTTCTAATGAAGCAACTGATCTCCTAATATCAATATCTGGATTGCAGCCTATGCACAATGACATGACATACCTTAGTCTCCCTCTCTGTACCTATAGAGTTACAACTGCAAACTACCTACCTTTGTTTGATAAAATTTCTTCTATGATGAACTGCTGGGCAAACAGATTTCTATCTCAAGCTGGCAGACTAGTCTTAATCAAATCAGTAATCTCTTCTATGATGATGTATTGGGCCAGCGCTTTCATTCTGCCCACTATGCTTCTGAAGATGGTGAGAAGTGCAATGCTGAGATTTTTTTGGACAGGAATAATACACTCTAAGAAAACAGTCCCATGCTCCTTTGCTAAATTTGAGTTACCTAAAAACAAGGGAGGGATTGGTATATTTAATATGGAAAAATGGAACAAAGTTGCCTTCAGTTTCCATTTTAATGCCTTGCTCTCTGGTCATGACAGTATTTGGGTTGAATGGACAAAAGCACATAACATTGGCACAAATGAATTCTAGACAATGGATGTCCCTCAAAACTGTAGCTGGGTTTGGAGAAAGATCTTGGATTTGAGAACCATTTTTATCTCATACTTAAAATTTTCTCTCTCTCAATCCAGTGATAAGAGTTTCTGGAATGAACCTTGGATGGACAATGGCATTATCTTACGTAAAATTTTTGATCCCCATCATATCATCCAATCTGGTGTATGTTGGAATGCTTTAGCCATAGATCATATTGCTAATGGTAGTCTTCTTCTGCCTTATACCAGTAACCATGATATTAGGGCATTATGGAATAGTGTGCGGGGCAATTCTTACCCTACTGTAGCTAATGACACTCTTCTATGGAATGGTAGGCCTCATACAATCTCAGTGGTTTATGGCCTCATCTTTGACAATAGCAGCTTACCCAAGTTTGTGTGGCACAATCTGATATGGAACAGTATCTCTCCTGCCAAGGACAATCTAATAATGTGGAAGGTCATTATTAATGCCCTCATGACAAAGAGCAAGATGATAAATTATGGCATGACCGTTGATCCATTATGTGCATTTTGTAATACGCAAGTTGAAAGTCTTGAGCATCTTTATTTTGAATGCACTGATCTGCTGATCTTGTGGAGCAAGCTTATGTGCAAGCTTGGTAGGAATCATGTGTCTGGAGTTTCATTGATTGAGTGGGATATGATTAACAAGGCAACTAAATTGAGAAATGAAGACAGTGCTGTCTTGTTTTTCATCATCAAGAAATACTTGAAGCTTGTGTGGGAGGAAAGGAATATACGATGTTTTGATAACAAGAGCAGGAGTGATGCTCAACTATGGTCAAGTCTTAAGCATGCAATTGTGCAAGGAATGAGGACAAGCAAATATGCATTCACTAACCAGCATATTGATAACTAGGTGTAGTACTGTTTTGTGTTGCTTATTTGTGTTTTCTTTATTTCTTGCTTTGTACCTTTTGAGTTTCTCTTTGTTATTGTCCCTGTGTTGTTTTTTGGTTACGAGCTTGTTCATAATCATTTCTTTTCCTTTTTATTTTGAATAAATCTGGTAGGGGACCAGCCAACCCCGCTTGCTTTGCAAATAAAAGAAATATTGATATATTTATAAATGTTTGAACCAAAAATGACACAATACCCAAATGATTATGTAGAGAATAAAAGAAATGCAAATAAGTAAGAAAAGAACACACATCATTTATAGTGGTTTGGCTAATCTTGACCTACGTCCACTTAGTGATTTTATTACTCAGATCACTGGATTACAAGCATGTGTTCTTACGGATTGCTATAAATCTGGGGGGTGATTACAAGAAATTAGAGTAGAGAAAACAAGAGTCCAAAAAGATCCATAGAAATGAACCCTGCCCCTCTATTTATAGACGTAGGGAGCCTAAAATCTCGCCTCCATGATCTTACCTTATTTTCCACGCCAAGACTATGTCCCTAGGAGAAAATGGTGGCCACATCATCAATTTCCCTAAATCAATACCGATCCAAGGGCCTGAATGGTACCGATCCATAGATTCAGTGTATGGATCATCGTGAACTCTTTTTCCTGGCTCGATTCGTGGTTAGCTTCATGATTCTAAAGTTGTTTGCACCATTATTTGCTTGTTTTTGAGTCTAAATGACGAATCTATGGAAGAATAGAGTTGCTGATTTGAGTGCTCATGGAGAGATCAATAGTGAATTGCATGGGATCGACAAAATAACACTTGAAGTAGGCTTCTGGGATCACCATTAACATGTAGGAGGAGTGAGGGGCAACTTTGGACATAATTTAGTGTTGGTGTCAATCCATGGGTTGGATCGGTACCGGTCTAATTTCTTGTTGGATTTTACTTCTTTGATTCTTTGGATGGTTTTGTTTTCACCCCTTAGATCGGTACCGGTCCAAAAGTTCGATTCGTCCAGTCCACCCGAATATTGCTTAGTCAAAAGGCTAGATCACACTTGCCCCCGAAAGTACATGTTGTTTCAAACATGATGTGCTTTGAATCAAGATAGGTCGGGATTGTCGTAAAGGAGGCCACTCTATGTTTTGAATGGTCGTTATCCTTTCTGCGAATCATTTATATAAAGAGTTACGTCTATAGCCATTCGTTGTGGTGCTTAAATAGCATCTAGTACTATAAATTTGGAAGACGTTCTCATGATTTGTCGTTCCAAGCTAAGTAGTTTTGAACCGATTCCTTTTATGGAATTTCCATGTTTGAATCTGATTTTCCTCGACTCTAGTCGTCGGACGTTGAGTATGTTCACGCACACATACTCACGTGCATGCTTTTGAGAATTCCCATTATCACATGCAAGTGCCCATGTTGGCATATGTATAGGTCATCAACATCGTAGTTTTTTTTCCAGCATCATAACTTGGTACCAATCCAAGATTTAGAGAAGTTCTCCAACTTTTTTTCCTAAAAATAAGGTATATTGGGTTATATAACCCGATCCATTTCCTCTTTCTCGTCACTTTTGTTACCTCAACTGAACCATGCTTTCTTTCAGCCATTATAACCCTTTACACCCAAAATCAAGTTCTGCCTTCACTCGAACCTAGGACCACCACCGCCTCACGTTTGCCTGAGCCCTATACTAGCCACCTTTTCTTTTTTGAGCTTAATTCACCGACTCAAGCCCAAATCACTCCCAAGCAATCGATTCCATCAAGATTCAAAAACCCATGTACTTCAATCCTTCTTGTAACCTTGCCGAATAAGGTAGGTGGAAGGGTCGGACATGGACGTGGATGGGTTCGCTGTTAATGGCCGTGTGTTAGAGCAAGGGAGAAGATGGAGGAAAAACCAAAATCCATCCAAGGGTTTGGATCGATGCCGATTCAACCCTCCCTTGGTGGATTTTTGGTTTTTGAACTCCTCACCAAGCTTCACTTCTAAACATTTGAACCATGCCAAACACTTTCTCCGGAACCTCAAAGCATATCCAATGCATGGTCATTGACATGAAGCCCGCTAAGACAGTCAGCAATGATGGTCATTTCAGGCGATATCCAAAATTTAAAATGAACTGTTGTATAATAGCGAAAATCTGCACAACACAACACTGCACGACATTGCACGACACTGCACTAGGTTTCACTCTAGCATGAGGGATACGACTTGTAATTAATTTAATGTTGATTGTTTATTGAGTATTTAAAGAAATTGAGCACAGACATTCCAAGTGTCTTGCTACTCAAGCCGTGGGTCCATCTACTTCCAAATATGCCAAATCTGATACCGAGTCGAGCTCGACTACGGTTCCACTTGCATAACAAACTCCGGTGCAGCCGGTACCTTAGCCAGAAATTCCACAAGTAGAGCAACTGATTCCAAAAAATCCAACAGAGTCTACTAAAGAACCAAAAGTAGAACCTGCTCCTGATGCTCTTGAGGATGCCGTCATTTTAGACGATTTCGTCGATTCCACTGCTATAGAGATAGAAGAGGGGTCGCTCCACCGAATATGCGACAAGCACAAAATTCCATTCGAGGACGTACTAGTCCCTTCTCGCCATCAGAGAGCTCACAATCCCCAAAGGGCTACACTACTTGCAACAGATATATGTGTCTGGCGGGTTGCGTCCCACCATTCAACCAATTCATTCATCAAGTCCTGAACTTCATGAGATTAGCTTCGATGCAGCTATATCTGAATATCTATGCCTTCCTTCACAACACGTATATTGTCTTTAATCAATATTTGCACCGAGTACCTAGTGACGAGGAAATTTGATATATTTACAGTTTCAAGAGCCAAACAGAAGCCCTTCTCTGATCTTTCCAGAACCAGCCAAGAGCTGTAGAGTCATTACCGGTACATGAAACAAGTTGAGCTATTTCAAGAGTGAATGGTTCTATATCCGCTGTTTACCAAGATTTGAGCGAAGATGGCTATTTGGACATAAGTTTTAATTCATCTGTTTACTGTGAATTCGCCTTGTGAATTTACAAGTTTAACTCATATTCTTTCTGTCATTCAAATGTTCCGGGGAGACCCAACAGCGTGGCTCTTGTAGATGCCATTAGAGTTCTTATGGCGCTTCTGAAGCGGGATAGAGATATTAGAGTTCTTTTTTCTGATGAGAATCTCCTACCTCATAATTTGCTAGAAGCGGGCCATAGCCCTGGTCTAGTCCAAGTGGCTTCTAACGACGATAGTGATAACAATGACGATAATAACTCGCCTGAAGGTGGCGATGTAAATCTTGACGTGTCCCCAGTCCCAAGTCAAGGGATCGTAGTTGAAAGAGAGCAAAAACATGCCGAAGAAGGCGAAATCATAGGCGAAGTGGCGAAGCTGGCCACGATGATGCTAATGTGGGTCACAAGTCTATGACTAAGCAACCTAACGATGACCAACAATCTACTTCGAAGAAGAGGCTATTTGTGAAGATTTCCAAAGCGTAGACTTCTACACAACCCCCACCAGTCACAACTGCGAAGAAACTCCCTCTCTTCCCTCAACAGATACATTCACTAACTTAGGGTCAATTCCTATCGAGTTTAGCTCCTTTGGGTATTGGGACATGGGCTTAGAGGGTCTCAACTCTCCCTTTTGCTTTGATGATCACGTCATTCATACTACCATGGGACAGATCACTCATATGAACAAAGCTACAGAACATGGTCCGTCGGGGGGACATTAGGACACTCACACACACATGCATTGCATTGCGCTTGACTCGCATCCCCTCTAGTCGAAACTAATTCATTCTTATTTCATTTGCAGGATTCATGTAGAGGAATAAATACATATTTTAATCTTTGGAGGAAAACGTATCCCGACCACATAGGCATCACCCTAGCATGTACCATCAAGGCAGTGGTCGAGATTCTAAATCTAGCCATCGGTTTAGCCGCAACAGGAGCAGTCGGAAGAGGTTTTTATGAAAGTGATTATCCACCGTGTGACTTTGCTTTTGGACATCGTTCTAGGTCTAGATCACCTCCTCCCAAAGGCTCAAACAAACATTCAGACCGTCGCGATGACTTTCAATTAGGAAATGTTTCTCGTGCACCACCTCCAGCTTCCATTCCTATGCAACATTTGGGACCATCCCATTCCAGTCGATCTTCTGACCACCGGCACTATAAGAGTGGTTTTGCGACTTCTCATCACAAGACCGGCAAGAAACCAATCTAAGCTTTGGTCGTCACGTGGAGCAACAACTTGCCGCTGATGCTCGAATGACTGAACTAGGGGGAAATTTTTCGGATGTATACTTTGAAGAACTTATTTTTGTGCCCAATCCGAAGGAGATTCCATCAGGGCTAAAGGAAACGACAGTCGCTTATGTATCAGATGCTTATGATCAATATAAAGAATGGAAGCGGGTAGCCGAGAAGATCTCCACAGTCTCGATGGAAGGGAAGCTTGAAATCAAAAATTTGAAACTTTTAGAGGAGCAAGATAAAAGGATCATTGCTAATCTCGACATCGAAGTTGAAAACTTGAGAAAATCATAAGCTGAAGCTAGGGCCGAAGATGCTACCAAGGTACTGGAAAATGAGAGGACCAAGCATCGCGATGAGATGGAGACTACACACCATCGCAATTGTGACTTAGTGCTAGAAAGCGATGTCTTGACCAAAAAAGTGAGTGAGCTGTCATCTAAGCTTGAGAGCGAGACAAAGGAAAAGAATGATGATCTCCAAGAAGCTTAGGGGTATAGCAAAGAGCTATTAGCTACTCATGATGAAAGGGACAAGGCAGTCACGCGTGCTCAAGATGTGGACATGCTCATCAAAATGGAGGTTGGAGCCATAGAGAAGCGGACGATGGAGAAGTTCCAGCCAATGCTCAACAAGTACAATGCCAATGTACTCAAATTCCGCAATTTAGAGTGGTTCGATCGTGATTACCCCAGAGTTCTTGCCCTTGCTTGGGAACAAGTCATCGAGGAAGAAAGGGAATTCCAGAAAGGCGGCGAGGTGGATCTAGCATAGCTTGAGATGGAGATCTTAGTAGGAGACAAGCCCGAGGTGTTAAAAAAGGGCCAGCTTATCCACCATCCGAAGCTAGCCGATATAGTGCAGAAAGACTTAGGCAAAGGCTACAGATCATCGCCCCAACATGCCAATACTAGGGACACCTGACCCAAAACTACTCATGATTCATCTTCAGTCCTAGGATATAATCCAAATCAACCCCAAATGCTAAAGTCCACCATCCTTTCTCCCATCTTGGAATGGAATTACGGTGGCACTCTGGCTTACACTGAATCCTAAAATGAAGGAGGTATCTCGTTGACCTCACCTGTATTTCAGAGAGTCCATATGGCATTGATTGACATCGCCAATCTCTCTTTTTATATCTCTTAAGTTTCGTTTCAGCCCCAGGTTGTTCCGCTTCCTGACAAAGGTCTCTAGTTGGGACAACAAGCATCTACAACAAAATCAGTGACTACTTCAATGACGGTGCCGAGTATCCCGACTAGTGAGACTCCTGGGCCTGGCGAGCGAATGATAGACGCTTTGCAATATGAAGGGACCGGTGAGCTTCAAGAAGCTCAAACTGACGATGACGTTGTTATCACTAGTTCCTCCAAGCCTCTGCCGGGCCTCACCATGAGTATGCTTAAGCGGGAACTTATCATAGCCAAAGAGGTCAAGCTAGAAAAAGATAGAGACCTTTCCTCCTCCTTTGTCCATAGCTCTGCTCGGTCAGACTATTTTTGTTCCTTTCACTCTTTCTCCACCCAGGAGCACCCAGAGCATGCCTACGGATCATTGCAAAACACTTTGTCTAAAGATTCGGGAAGTGGTAGAAGGAAAACTGATCAAATTATACCTCCTTCTGGGGAGGAGAAGAAAATGTCCAAGAATCCAAAGCATAATAAGTGATTGTTAGTTTGTTTTGCTTGGTTGTACAGTTAGGCACTTTCTAGCTTTTTGTTCTTGTTTTTCCGGCCGGTGTTGTGCGGATTTGACCTCTGCTTTTGCTCTTCAGTTTGATGTAAACAAAACTTGTACTTCTCCTTCTAAGTTCCATTATGAATGTGAATAACAAAGACTTTTGTTTTGTTCAATCTTTGTTGGAATTCGTTTAAGTATTTAAAAAATGTGCTTTCTATTTAGTGTACTCACGATCCATTCCTTTTCATGGACATTATCGGACTAAGTCATTAGTCTGTTCCGTGATTTGCTGGCCTTCTATCGTTCTAGTGAAATGCAAAGCAATCATTGAAGTGCCAAAATATGGGCATCAATTGGGGTAAACCATTTATTATAATGGTTCAGGTATCCTTTTTCAGGATAGTGACATCTGATCGCACCAAGCTCCGGGCTCTAGTTTGAGCTA
Source organism: Allium fistulosum (assembly GCA_030737815.1). NCBI lineage: Eukaryota > Viridiplantae > Streptophyta > Magnoliopsida > Asparagales > Amaryllidaceae > Allium > Allium fistulosum. The sequence continues at coordinate 670,992,439 of CM060906.1, forward strand.
ACTACTTAAGATAGTAGTTTGCACATCCTCATCCATGATGTTTTACTTTCAATCGCGCCTAACTCTGGGCATTGATTAAAGTTTATAGGTAAGATCCCATCTTACACCAGGCATGGATCTTTCGTCTTGCCTACTTTGGGAAAGGTGTTGATGATTGGATGGTCATGTCACATCCATTCGAAATTATACTCCTGCCCTCACATCAAGGGTAAGAGTTGGCTGATGGACGGTCGAATCACATCCTATTTGTTTTATAATCCTACCCCCACATCAAGGATAAGAGTTAGCTGATGGATGGTCAAATCATGTCTTATTTGGTTTATACTTCTGTTCCACATCAAGGGCAAGAGTTAGCTGGCCTCCATCTCCAGATGCCAAGAACGGTTGAACTCCAAGGGTCTGATCATGGACCGTGGATGTTTGGTTGACATCTAACTCCGGGTACCTGTATACCTGCATTATACACATGCATATTCATTCGAGTTAGTAATTTCACAACTGTTAAGCTTTATAAAGACAAAGACATAGATCCGAAAAGCCATTTCATTTATTGAAGATGGGAAACGACAGGTTATGTCTTATTACATAGCTTTATAAATTTATTTCTAAGTGGAATAGTGTCATAAAAGCTCGTTATTCCATGCCCTCGGGAGTGAGATACCGTCAACTATTTCGCCCTTGGGAAATCCAAAACGACGTATGATATTTCGGACCACGAAGTTGATTACTTTCTTCATGGTAATTGTAGCTAATGGCTCCGCCTTAGCCCATTTGGTAAAGTAATCAACTACAACGATGACGTACTTCACACTACCTTTTGATATCAGTAATACACTGATAATATCAATTCCCCAGAACGCAAATGGCTAGGAGCTAACCATTTGAGTAATTTCTATTGGTGGGGCTCTCGAAATCTTAGCAAACTTCTAGAAATTGTCACACTTTCTAGTGTAATTAGCTGCATCCTAGTTGACAATCAGCCAGAGGTACCCATAGCGGAGAATCTTCTTCGCCAGGGTTTAACCCCCAGTATGATCGCCACAGGCCCCTTCATGCACTTCTCTCAGGACTTATTTGGCCTCATCGTTGGCGACACATCTTAGCAGTGGGACTGAGAATCCATTTCTGTAAAGTGCTCCTTGTTGAAAGATGTATCTCGAAACTTGATGAATAAGCTTCTGGCGTTCGCTCTTCCTGTCCGAAAGGATATCCCTCTGCAAAAATTCTTTATGGGAGTCATCTATGATTCCTTCTCATGCTCGGCCTCCAAGATCCAATCGACATCCATATGGTCAATGCTTGAAGTCGACAATACCTCCACTGAAACCAGGCCCATGAGCTGCATGTCTCCTGAACTTGCCAGCTTGGCCAATGAGTCAGCCTTCCCATTTTACTCTCTGGGAATATGTGTTAGTGATTCAATGTCATTGAGAAGCTCGAGTGTTTGGTTTAGATAAGGAGCTAGCATTGCTCCTTTGGCCTGAAACTCCTTCCTAACTTAACACACCACCAGCTGGGAATCGCAAAAGATGTGTAAAGTTTTAACTCCCAATTCCTTGGCAATTTGAGTCCCACAATCAATGCTTCGTACTCTACTTCATTGTTTATTAAAGGAAAGCCGAGTCTTAGGGCATAACAGATTAAACGTTCCTCCAGAGTAACAAGTACAACTCCAGCACCGGAACATCGTTCGTTTGATGCACCATCCATTTACATCTTCCACCTAGCATTTTGCTCACAACTGCTCTCCGGAGTATCGTATCGCGTAGTGAATTTAGCTATGAAATCCGCTAAAGCTTGATGCTGGATAGCTCTTCGAGGGTGATAGGTTATATCATATTGGCTCAATTCAATGTTCCATTTCAACAGCCTTTCAGAAGTCTCAGGTCGTTACAAGACTAGTCGTAAAGGCTGGTCAGTAAGAACTTTAATCGGATGAGCCTCAAAGTAGGGGCGGAGCTTCCTTGAAGTAATCAACAGGCAGTATGCAAGCTTTTCCAGTTTTGGTTAATTTCTTTCTGCTCCTATCAACCATTTACTGATGTAATAGACTGGTCGTTGGATGTGGGATTCCTCTCGAACGAGTGCGACGCTCAATGCATGAACCGACATTACCAGGTATATAAACAAGGCCTCGTCATCCACTGGCTTCAAGTGAACCGGGGGTCTCTCCAAGTGATCCACTAGTGCCTAGAATGCATTTTTACATTCCCGATTCCAAGCGAAATGCCTTTTTCACTTTGGACTCTTTCCCCTCTTAATTGCATCAAAGAAAGGGATGCATTTATCAATGGCTTTGGAGATGAACCGACTATGGATGGCGACCTTCCCATTCAAGCTATGGACCTCCTTGATCTTCTTTGAGGCCTCAACGTTTCTCAAGACCTGGATCTTTTCCAGATTAGCTTCGATCCCGCAAGAGTTCACAATGAATCCTAAGAATTTATCTGACGCAATGCCGACTGAGCATTTCAAAGGGTTTAGCTTCATCCCGTATCTCCGGAGAACGTTGAACATCTCAGTTAAGTCATCAACGTGGTTTCCCAACCGCCATGACTTCACGAGCATGTCGTCCACATAAACTTCCGTCGAGTGTTTGATCTGGTCCTTGAACATCATGTTTACCAGTCTTTTGTAAGTTGCTCCAGCATTCTTTAGTCCAAAATGCATGACCAGATAGTAGTATAGTTCCAGGTCGGTAGTAAAACCGGTGTATTCCTAGTCTGGGATGTGCATTGTAATCTAATTGTATCCAAAGTACGCATCCATGAACGATAGCAGTTCGTGTTCAGCTATCGAATTGACTAGATAATCAATCCTCAGGAGCGGGAAGCTGTCCTTTGGGTATGCTTTATTCAGATCAGAATATTTGACGCAAGTCCTCCACTTCCCGTTCAACTTTTTCACTAGGACCAGATTTGGTACCCATTCAGGGTATAAGGCATCGCAGATGAAGCCATTGTCCTTCAGCTTCTCCACTTCTTCTTTGAGTGTGGCGGATCTCTATGGACCTAGGCTGTGGCACTTCTGTTTCACAGGAATGCACTTGCGATTTATGTTCAATGCATGGTTCGCTATCTCCGACGAGATCTCATACATGTCAGAGTGTGTCCAGGCAAACACATCCAGGTTCACCTGGAGAAAACCAACCAACTCCTTCACCATCCTCACGTCGAATTGTGAACGGACCTTCAGGACCCGTGTCAGATCATCTTGGCTGACCGAAACGTTGATCGTTAACTCGGCAGAAGCTGCTCTTCCACCTTCCAGCTCTTTCTGCGGATCTATATCCTTATGAAACCGATTATGTTGCCCGAGCCAGGGCTCAGGCATTGGTTACTATGCATCCAAAGCCTTGGCGCAGAGAGTCCCCTCTACACATTTTCTTTTCTCTCTTCGCCTTACCTCCCTTAGCTCGGCGATATAACATTCGCAGCCCAACCCCTGATCTCTGTGAACCACTCCCACACCGTTCTCCGTAGGAAATTTAAGCGTCAAACACCAAGAAGCTATAGTTGCCCCGAATTCAGTCGGGACCGGTCGGCCCAAAAATGAATTTTAAGTGGAGTAAATATCCGACACCACAAAAAGCACGACTTGCACTCGCCTGCGGTCGCGTTCCCCAAGCAACATCGGTAGTTCCACATACCCAATTGGCTTCGTAGCTATCCCATCAAATCCCTATATCCAAGATTTACACGGTTTCAAGTCCTTCACTCCCAAAAGCATTTGGTCATAAGCTTTCTTAAATAGAATGTTGATTGAACTCTCACAACTATCCAGCCCCTTTCGTATAATAGCAGGGCTAATCATGGCCGTTATAACCAACGGGTCAATCATCGGGGCTTCGACCCCATTAGCATCTATGTTCCGAAAAGCAACATCGTCAGTCATGGTTTTGAATTGTTTTGCCAGAGCTCCATTCTCTACCTCCATATAGCTCTCATTCTCGGTATGCTTAAAAGCACCAACATACATATCCATCTCATTTAAGCTTTTAACCATGTGGTCCATCGATGATTGTGTTAATCACTAAATGCTTTTCAAGCCGCTTAGGCTCCTTACCACTAGGACCCTCTTGCCCTTGCTGGGATGTTAACCCAAGGGGGTTAGAGTTTCCTTGCCCGCCATCTCGCGGGGCTTTCACAATCTATTATAATTTATTCTTTTGAATCATCTCCTCAATCATATCGTGCAAGTGCCTGCATTCATTGGTATTAGGACCGTGGGTCTCGTGAAACCTGCAGAACTTGCCATATCTCTTCTCCTTCTCAATCGACTCCCTCGGAGCCGGCTTCCTATACTGCTTGGTACTTTGAGTTGCCAAATAGATATTCTTGATTGAGTAATTCAGTTCAGTATAATTGTCATACTTAGGAAACCTAGGACGACACCTATTATCAAGCTTTTGCTTTCTAGCTCCATTGTAATTCTATTTCTGACCACCGCTCTTGCTTCCATTGTTCACATCAACATTCCTGAAACACCCTCCGGACTGTTTTAAAGAAATGTTTTTCTGTATCACTTCAGCTGAACTCCCAGCCTTACCTCTTTGGGGACGATTGTGTGCCTCCTCTAAATACAGGAATTGATTAGCCTTCCTATAGAAGGTATCAATCGTCAATGGGGTTTTCCTTTCCAACCATCTCCTAAAGTAGGTATCGGGATGAATCCCCTTGATCACTGCCATCAATACTATGCCATCATTTGGGATTTGTTACTTTCATCACAACTGTACGGAACTAGTTCAAGAATTCTTTTAAAATCCCTCCAGCTCCCTGAAAGAGGTTTTATAATAACATCACATCTTTCGAACGTGTAGTGTGTAAATGTAATTGCTTCAGAAATTTTCATGACAACTCAGCGAATGATGATACAGATCTCGATGGGAGCCGAGTGAACCACATCATCGCTACTCCTTCTAAGAGAATTGGAAAGCAACGACATCTCAGGGCATTAGATGCTCAAGCTGAGTCCATATGCCATTCATACTCCACCAAGTGCCGCCTAGGATCCGTCTTTCCACCATACAACGACATCGATGGCATTACAAACCTCCATGGATACTTTACATGTAGAATGTTCTCAGTAAATGGTTTCGACTAAGAGAAGTACCCCCATTCATCATTGCTTCTAAATCGGTTTTCACTCACAAGTCTCTTGACTATATCTTCCAAGTACTGCAGGTCTACAGGTTCGACTGAATGGTGGTAATTGGGGTCTGCCCCTAGTGTTCGGCCTGACGAACGCTCTCGGGTAGGCTCTCAATACCTAGGCTCTCCGGAGATCCATTCATCCAACAGTCCCTCCTGTTTGATTCCTAGGCAGAAAATCGTCAGCAGTAGCTTGCTATTCCACATTCTGATTATCTGCAACACGACCAGAGGTCAAGCCCATGCCACCCTCCAAAGGCTGACCCTCAAAGCCAACATTAGCTGGATTTGTACCGATCCATCCTCTTGGATCGATACCGATCCACAAAACTCAAGCCATGGGTTTGTCTCCTTCCCTGATATGAGGTTCCAACCATGCTTTGCATCTTCTTTTACTTCCTATCCTATCTTTGCTCGGATGATGAAGAACTTTCAGATTCTAAACTTGAATGGTCTAAGTCCCTCCCACTCCTCCTACGACTATTTTGAGTTAGTTCATCAACAGCCTCAAGCTCTGCTGCATCTACTGGTTTATCTCATTGCGAGTCTACTGGAATCTATCCTCTATCTGCTTCATCACGGCTTCAGTTGGATTCTGGATCTTAGCTTGTTCTAGTTGGGCAACTTCACCCACACGGTGAGTGTCTTAGTTCTCAGCATCATTAGTAGCTCTGGAAGTTGTAGCTCGTTCTCTCCTTGATGGGGCCATGGTGAATAACTTCTCTTAGATTATTGAAAATATGAATAGTAGAATAGTAAGGTTGGAAGATTTGATCTATCTCTCGGATCTAGGAAATCCAATAGTAAATGATGGATCTAATTAGCTTGAGAATATACCTTCTCGGTTAAAGCACTAAAATGTTTGAACCAAAAATGGCACAAACACCCAAAAAATTATGCAGAGAATAAATAGTGAAGAAAATAAATAAAAATGAGCAAGAAAAGAACACAGTACGTTTATAGCGGTTCGGCTAATCTTGGCCTACGTCCAATTAGTTATTTTATTGCTTAGATCAATGGATTACAAGCAGTTGTTCTTACGAATCAGTATAAATCCAAGGGTGATTACAAGAATTAGAGTAGAGAAAACAAGAGTCTAAAAAGATCCATAAAAATGAGCCATGCCCCTCTATTTATAGACATAGGAAGCCTAAAATCCTACCTTCATGATCTCACCTTGTTTTCCATGCCAAGACCAAGTCCCCTGGAGAATTGGTGCCACGTCATCAATTTCTATGGATCGGTACCGATCCAAGGGCCTGGATTTGTACCGATCCATAAATTCAATGCATGGATCGTCATGAACTCCTTTTCCTGGCTCGATTCATGGTTAGCTTCATGATTCCAACTTGTTTACACCATTATTTGCTTGTTTCTAAGTCCAAATGAAGGATCTATGGAAGAATAGAGTTGCCGATTTTGAGTGCTCATGGAGATCGACAGTGAATTGCATGGGATCGACAAAATAACACTTGAAATAGGCTTTTGGGATCACCATTAACATGTAGGAGGAGTGGGGGTAACTTTGGACTAAAGTTAGTGGATCGGTACCTACCCAACTTCTTTTTGGATTTTCCTTCTTTGATTCTTTGGATGGTTTTGTTTTCACCCTTGGGTTAGTTTGTGCTTGGTTTCTATATTCTTAGGCTATCTCTCTGGACTTCCCGTCTTGATAACTATAAGTTCGAATCATCCAGTCTACCTGGATATTGCCTGGCCAAAAGGCAGTATTACAATAACTATTATAAATATATTTAATAATATTTATTCCTCAAACCATAATCAAAATTTTATAATTAATATTTCATAAATATTAATTAGTTTAATTAATTTATAGTGATTATAAACTAATTAAATCATTTGGTCAAAGGAGAATTCATTGTTTCGGTTGTATGACTCATCAGATGTAAATTTGGCCAGCGATTAATGTAACAACCCGCATATTTTACGATTATATATTTGAATGTTTTATTTAAATATAGCATCGTTAGTTAAATTTAAAGTTCGAAATGTGACTTTTTGTAAACAGTCGAATTCAGACTCGAGACCACTTCCATTGATTTTAAAACGACATTTACAACTTGTTTAAGTATAAACATCGATATGTTTGGAGTTGATTAGGATTTTGGTATTTTCATTTGGGCTTTGGGTTGGGTTCTAGCCCACTAACCCAACAAGAGAACCCAAACTCTTCTACCTAATAGCTCCCACTCCACTCCTCTTCATTCATTCATTCCACTCATAATTTCCTAACACTCAAGCCCTTGGAAAAATGGTGGGAAGAGGAAATTAAAATTCCTAATCCCTAGCTTTTCTTAGGAATTCAAATTCAGGTTATAAATCAAAGAGAAGCTTAGGTAAGCATCCTCTTCATCTTCTCCATCTCAATCTCTCTTCAATTTTCAGAATTTCCTATAACCTAACTTAGGAAAAACTTTGCATTTGATAATAGATCGAAGATTCTAGAGGTGTAGTGAAAAGGAATTGGTCTAAGCTTGTTTTAGGGCTTCTCATATCTTATTTTTGAATTTAAAGGTGAGTTCTTGAACTCACATCTATGTCTATAGCTTTCATTGTTGTTAGGTATGAATTAATAACATCTATTTCATGTTCCATTGCTTTTGATTTGAATTGGTTTGGTGAATTTTCCAATTTTTGGTTTTGATGTCAAAATTTATGAAAATCCTATCTTGGATGTTTGGACATGTTATTTGGGGTGTATCGAAGAGCCTATAGGGCTGGGTTGTCGCTTGGCATAAATCCCTAGCATCTATCGCTCGTTCGATCGCTTTTGAATTGATTTGGCCATCAATGGCCTAGGAAAATTGTTGCCCAGCACAGGCAACCAGACGTCTGGTTGAAAAATCCAGACGTCTAGTTAGGGTTCCTGAGAGAAAAAAGAAACGGCAGAAAAAAATAAAATTCCAGAGCCCAGGACCAGACGTCTGTTTAAACCCAACCAGACGTCTGGATGGCTTCAGGGATTAAAAAGAAAAAGGAGAAAAGAATTATAAGTTTCCAGAACCCAGGGCCAGACGTCTGGCTAAACCTACCTGACGTCTGGTTTTGTGGAATTTTGCCTATTTTGCCTGTTTTTGAGTGGATTTCCAATTTTTGTTGATCCAGTTAGTTGTTGTCATTTATTATCGACTTTGATGACTTCTTTTCTGGATTTTTGGGAATATCCATTTGATGGATTTGATATCGATTTTCATGATTTTAATTCACGTCGTCGAATGTGGATTTTTGGTGATAGATTGTTTTTACAATCATTTCTGTGATTTGTCACTTTAAAATACAAAGGTTTTTTTATACTAGTAGTAAATATTCAAACTCTTTCACAAAAATGATTTCAACATTACTTTTAATACAAAGCTTGTTTAAAAACCGTTTTCCACTCTATTAGAATATACAAACCTTTACCTCATTCGTATGAGAAATCCAATTAAACGACTTAGCAAAACAAGTGGTATGAAATGCTTGCGTTTACTTCGTCGGTTAATTCTTGGACTTGTTCGATTGAAATCTCGTGACAATCTTCGAGTGGAAATCTGCAATTTGTTCGTAAATATTTAAGTTAAGCCAGTGGTTATGGGACATGAAGCTAAACTTATTTATTTACTGGCTTAGTGTAATTTACACTTATTGATCAATAACGATCATTTTGTAATTTAGACTAGCGATGTGCGATGTCTCTATGTCCGCAAAAGGGGGACTATACCCTGTTGGGAGGAGTTTCGGCTCATAGTCCACAAAGGGGGACTATACCCTGTTAGGAGGAGCTTCGGCTCATAGTCCGCAAAGGTGGACTATACCCTATTAGGAGGAGCTTTGGCTCATTTTATGGGATAGCGTCCCATTTGTGATACACGTGCTGGTGAGTTTTCATGCTCCCGTTTATGATAGGCCTCCCCCTTTTATGTTTTCTGGATTTCTAATTATTGATTTCTAGAATTTGTGTTTCACTAATTTTTGTGATTTGCATTGATATGTTTTGTCCATATTTGAGATTTGGTGAATAAGCTAAAGAATATGATATTGTTTTTGGATATTTGAGGAGATTTTAGATATTGTATGATTTTCATTGTTATCAAATATATACTTGTCACAGTATGACATTATTGTTATCATATATTTTTGTCATATCTCTTATCCTATCTCATTTTGTATGATATTTATAGCTAGACTGATCCATTTATTATTTTTCTTCTTAAATAATACTCGAGTCAGACCAAGGTGTTTCAGGTGCTTCCACTTGACTTCTTAGTAGGGACTAGCTTCTGACTTTTAGCTAACTACTTTAGCTTAGTAGTTTTTGTTTTTATACATTCGAGATAGAGACTCCTTGATGTATACATATTTTTTTGTCTAGCACTTGTACCTATTCTTTTGTGATGTAGTGGATCTTGTATGACCACTACTTTGATGTTCACTTCTATGTGTTATATTCAAATCTGTTTCCGCCTTAGTGATATGAATATCTGTGACTGATTTGTGTTATGCTTATTTTATATTTGTTTCCGAAAACCTCATAGCCACTGTGTAGTAGCTTTGAGTTTGTATTAGATATGTGAGATTTCCTCTTGAAATGAAATGCATGTCATACTATCTGACGTATTAGTACTCGCATGAAGCAATTACACAGATGGTTGCTCCTCAATAGCCTTATTCTTCGTGCTTGTCGATGGCATTACCACATAGTGTCCTTGGCTAGTGTGAGTATTGAGGTGGGGCATCACAATTAATATCGAACTATTCGAATATTAACGTTCACACATCATATTAAAGATCAACAGTATTCTCAAGTCGAGAGAATTATGTAAATCAGTCATATCAATATTTTCTGTTTGACCTTAGTTCTATTAACCAATAGAAAACCATCGAGTGATTCGTTCCATAGTTATCTAAAAATTATCAGTACGTAACCCCTAGGTGCCCCTAACAGTCATAAGTAATACACTACCCAACATTTAGAGAGCGTACATACTCTAGTCTCAACAAATATATCGATATCCAGTCTTAATGCATCTTCACTAGGAACATTTAAAATGGTATATTTGTTTTCATTGTGATAAATTACTCATGGTTACAACGCTTTGAACTACTATCACAAATCATACCATTTATAGATTTTCTATTAAATATACTTTTAATTTAATTAATTAATTAATATGACACATTATATCAAGTATATAATAGTAAAAAAACATCTTTTAATTCGAACAAGATTGGTTATCGAGTTAGATATATGTAACAAATTACATAATTGCCCTTATGGCATACCCCTATTTCTATCAATCTCTCACTTGCACTTGGGGTCAATTATGGAATCTCATTCCAACTTCTCTAATTAGTTCCCTCAAAATCTATTGGATCAATCCCTCAGTTAACAATTATGCTATTGTGTTCAAATTATCTACTCTGTCAATCAACTCTCTCCGACGTTGATAAGCTACCTTTATCATGTAGAACAATTCGAAGTATGTCTCTCGACCTCTATTGAGCTCTAAGTTCTGTTACGAACTATATCGTGACATTGTTATCATATAAGAATGTTATGGGATTCTCAATATTTGCAGTCATCCTCGGCTCGGTAATAAATTTGTGCATTTATTATATATACAATGCTTTTATTGTGACGTTATTCAAGTCAATGTACTTAGCATTTTCGTTGAATCAGCCACAATCTCTTTTATTTGGAACATTTTCATCTTAAAGATTCTTAACTTAAGTTTTATTACTGACATATTACACTCAATATCATTTATGAAGTTTAAGTTTGAACACTCCTTCATAAGGAGTTCATTATTTCTGTAACAATTCTCCAGTATTTTAAAAATACACGAGAATACCTCAACAACCATTTAGTGAAATCTATTTGGATTTGATATTTGCTTCTTGTGTCAAATACATAAAAAAACACGATATCATAGACAACATAACATGTATGATAATTCTTATTGCAAATGAAAAAGGAATCCATCTTACATGTTCCCTATTAAACATTTTAATAAGATGTCCTTGCATATCATTTTGGGACATTCTCAGTATCTTTTATGCTTACTGCAAAAGACAACATTTACGAATCCAACATTGTGTATTAAACTAAACCTGATTTTAACACAAGTGCATCGTTAACAATCAACAGTGGGTTACTTGCTTATGGTATAGAAATATCTATGCACCATTAATCTTTCTTTTGTATGAGCACACACTTCCTCTGCATTTTGATTGAAAATCAAACTATTTGATATTTTTATCAAAACATTTGTTCAATTTTGATGCCTTTAAAATGATACTTTGTATCATTTCTTGCATCATATCCAAAAACCCACAAACTCAATATCGCTTCCACTGACTTCGATATGCTTTGACTATTATGTTTAAATAATTTACTCTAAATCATTATTTAGAATTTACTGTTTCAACACATACATACCAAAACATAAAGTCGTATTATGCGATAATTTTATAAGTAAATCTGAACCTACTTAAGCACATCGAATGGTGAATCTATTATCTTAATTTCAACAATTGAAATTTACGGCATTATTCTTATCAATGTGGCTCACTAGCTATGTTTTAACTGCATTTGTCTTTTTCTTAAAGACATATTTGCGGCCAAAAGGATTATATCCTTTTAGATATAACTATAAAATTATATTTTGATAATGTACTTTGAATCTGTTCCAGGCTAGCACATTGTACCATATTATAGAGTCAATATTCTTAATGGTTTAATTAAACAACCAAGGATTATTTATTCTTGGCATTGACAAAAAACTAACAAATTCTCTTTAATATACAAGAATACTCATTAGACATTCTAATGTATTTGTGCTCACTTAGATTTGGTTAATTTCGTTTCATCCATTGTAATCATTTTTATCCTTGGATCGTATCAAAAATCAATATATACAAATAATTTGTTAGAGAAATTCCTTCGCTACGAAGTTGGTATTTCTTGAAACAATAGTTGTTTCTCAATGCAACGGAACAGAATTCATAAACATTTTATGAATGGCCTTATATAAAACTAATTTTGCATTAATTCACAATATATTTATGTTCACAACATAAATTAGTCATCTAATCACTGTCATTCCCAAAATTTATTTGGGACGATTCGTACAAAATCCCTTACATACAATTATTAAGTGCGGTCTTTTGACTCATGCAACCTGTCGACTCCTTGGTTTAGGACTTATATAGGTTTCTTATAAACTCTTATGTCGTATGGTTTTGCAAACTATTCTTTGAATGATGTTAATTTTAACCTCGTGTACTTCTCTTAAGTACACACCTTACAGAAAGAATTTACCTCAACTTCACTCATCACTAATCGTGCTTTGTCTAACAAATTTCGATTACTCCTTATCAATACATCATTATGTATTAAAGGTATGAGTGACTTTTGAGACCGAATCCTTATTCGTATTAGGTACATACGAAACTCTTTCCGATATACTCACTCATTTGATCAAATTGAATTATTTCTATAGCATGTTATTTTATTTGCTTCCATTTTATATTCTACGAGCTTATCATAGACTTATACATACGTATCAAATACACATATCCATGTATGTGATAATCCATCGGTGAATATGACAAAGTACGTGGAACCGTTTTGGTATTAATAGACTTATGATTGCATACATCTATATATATCAATCTGAAGAGTTCATCAACTCTTATTATGCTCCCACTAAATAGGTGCATAGCCCTTAATTATTTGAGATATAATTAACCAGTATTATATGATTCACAATCATATAATAAAAATTATTTCTCAAAACTACGGCTTAGTCTATAATTTCAAAATAATCGTAATTTTTTTGGATACTTCAGTATTTTCTAATGCATCACTTTTGTTGTGAAAACAAATATCACATTATAGTTTTATTTCATAACGAATATTCATAATATTCACATTGAAATACAACTATGTTTATTTTTCAATCAACACCGAAAAATATTCATTATTTCATAAATAATGTTAGGTATGTTTTACGAAAATAATTTTTGTAACTTGATGCAATCGTTATGTGCTATATGACATGCTCCCTCTATTTCCAACATTACTATAATAACGTACTAAATTCGGAAGTCCATCATTCACTTAATATAAATTATTTATTTCATATATTACAACTATTTTCCAGCGGATAGTTATTTGATCAAATATCATGAACTCAAAGAAATAGATCTCATATAAAACAATTTTCTATACGAAAATACATTTCGGAATAGAAACCGTATTTCTCAATCCAATGTTAAGTATCAAATATTATTATTGGAATCCTCATTTCTGATGTTTCTTTATGAAGCAGAAGTGACTATTCACTCTCTTCATCCTAATTGTACCTTAAATCACATCCTCTTGTACATTCGTTTTTCTTTCTAAATGGCCGAACCTTTCAAAAGAAAACTCTTACTACAATATCATAAAGAACTCTTTACAAAAGCATAATCGTTTATCTTTAACATTTAAGGACGTCAAATTGTTGCACTTTGTGTAAACTAATCAAACTGACATTTCAGCGATTGAGTTCTTAGATATATTATTTAGTTTTAGTATAGCATTACATTTAACACAATACAATTCTTTTTGTAATCAATCAAATTGAAAACTCGATCTCATAGTACTGTATATTGGCTTATCCGGAATGAACTAACTTCATCGAAGTATTGTACATTAGAATTGTGAACATTACCCATATAACACTTATATGCGATAATATATGGATCAAATATCCATAGTCTAGTATTACTTTTAAAGCACGAAACTCATAGAATGCAATACACGGTCTCGACCAAATAAATATGTAAGCGACCAAATTACGAATGTATTTAGTAGTTGTAAAATCAGGTGCTTGCATGAGTATTGAAACATTAACATGCAACAAGCATTTATTAGTAATATATGTTTTATTTATATTTGCTAATCTTCAATTCAGTTCAATTGTATATCTTAATTGATCAACGTTTTATCAATCATATTAAATACACAAATATATCAATGTAGATTATTATAACATTATATAGCATATGTTCCTACAATATTAGAAAAGTTAAATATTATCATTTCATTTTTCTAATAAAGCTCCCACTAGTCTTTTGTGTTTCGCGAAACCCTAAGTCAAAATATAGAAGACTTTCAACTTCACTAGTGGGTGCTAGGACTTGTCCATCTTGAAATTCTGACTTTGAGTATGCTCAACAAGTCATAGCTCCATGAATGATGGATAACTCCTTATCGGTTGTATCATATACAACTCCTAAGCCTTCAGTACCTTGTCCTAATTCTGCTTTGACCTTTAGTCTGGTCAACAAATCGAAATGAAATTATTCACTCGTACCTACCATCTCGTGACAACCTATGTATAGTATGTGTGCCTTGAGTCTGCTCAACTATTACATATAGTTATCTTACATCGTCCGTTCAATATATTAATAATAGTGCACATAATATCCCCAGCTTGAGTTTGCTATAAAACCAAGGAGTATACAAATAATTTATTAATACATACATACATATATATATATATATATATAGTAGAGGATAACATTATATTGAAGATTCATAATCTTTAATATATTATATTGAGTGATATCAACTTATGGAATAATGTATTACTTATGAAATACCCTCGTGATTCAAGTGTAAAAACACATTTGAAATTACTTTATATGTACATTTATGTATATATTTATTCCTTAAGTCTAATTAAGGTTTCTTAATGTTCCACCTTTACTTTATACATGCATATTATATAAGTTGTTGTTATTATATATCTTTTGTCTTTTATATTAATTATATAATAGTATTATGTATAATATTATATTAATTAAATCTTATTTAATTAAATTTAATTAATTAACATTTTAATTTTATATTAATATAACATTTATATTCATTAATTATTATATACTATAACTTTTATAGTATAACACATATATCATACATATGTGTATATTATTTAATTAATTTTCTAATTAGTTAACCTTTAATTAATTAATTTAATATATTATCCTTCGATTAGTTTGTTTGATTAATTAACTTTAATTAATTTATTTAATTAGACAATTTTAATTAAATTATATTAATTTTGAAAATCATATTGTATACATACATGTATACTTACGATATCTTAAACATTTTAAAATAGTAGAATATGTTGATTCATGAGTTTTGATTCATGACACAAGCTTCAGAGACGAAATACAAAGAGAATACTATATGAAAGCGATAAAAAGAGAATAAACGTATATTGTGAACTACAAAGGAGACAAGACTACAATCCAGAGATTAGTATGAATATTTTATTTTATTGAGTCTTAGAATATTGTTAAAATCATTCCTCAAGTAGTCACACACACACAAATTGATCCATGTTAATTTATACATATATAAGTGTACACTGTGCAAATAGCATCAGGTCGGCTGACCGACCAGGATCCTCGGTCGACCGACCCTGTGTTATGTGCACAAGTACTCTCTGTTTTGTGTACGATTTCGAACTCAGCTGACCGGCCAGATTTTCCGGTCGACCGACCAGAGAATAACGGCTAGTTTACTGAAGAGATGCGATCATTTCATGAAGAGGAATGTCCTCTGTTTCAAGAGATATGGACACAACTGTTGACTGAAACTCTTCATGAAAGATTATAACTCTTCTACAACTATATAAACATATTCAATTCACTTCTACAAGAACCGATTCTTGTTTATATTTCTGAAATCTAAATCTCTATTCATTTCTGCAAATAAAAGCATTCATTCTCATTTAATATCACTAGAATCCTTGATTTAATTTATATACTTCGATTCTACGTGATTATCTTCCTTCTAAATCTTCTCACACATATATACTCTTGAGGATTTGATTATAGGAAAGTTGTACTATCAAAAGACTATCAGTGTTATTTAGAACACATTCGTCAACAAACAATTTGTATTAGGTTGAAGTCCTCTTCGGTTGTTGAGGCGAAAAAATTCCTGTTCGGCTGCTCAGGTGTCGTATACCTATTCCTCCGGGTTAAGTGAGGGGTTAGTTTAAATCCAGAGGGTATTCTGGGACTGGACTTAGAACGGGAAGTTCGAACTAGTATAAAAATTCCTAGTGTGCTTACTTTAATTTTTATTTTACTGTTATTACCAGTTTCCGCATTTATATACCATATTACACGATCCTTAGTACTACACGTACACTTTCATTTGGTATCAGAGCCTGGTATTCTATCGATCGTCACAACATTATAGAATAATGGCTAGAAAAAGATCCGGTCGAAGTACAGCAAGCAAAAAGCCTGAAACTATCAGAGCAACGACCAATGAGAACTATAAAAAGGTACATTCTAATTTACAAATTTCAGTAAGTAGTAATAATGAATTAATTAGTTTATGCGATAAAATCTCAAAGCATAATTTTATTATTTTAGAAAAGATGAAATCTGTTGAACTTGAAAATGAGAAATTGAAAAATGAGAAGCTAGATTTAGAAAATCAACTTGGTGTTTTAAAGAGTAATTTTGAGGCTCTTACAGATTTTCTAGATAAACAAAACACCATATTTGAAAACGATAGAGAAAAATTTTCAAAAGAAAATTTTGATTTGAAAAGACTAAATGATTTATTACAATCCTCTTTAGATAATTTAGAATCTCAAAATTTCCTTCTCAAAAATGAGAACGGTACGTTAAAAAATGAGAATTCTGAATTAAATGAGAAAATGGATATTTTAAATAATAGTAATATTTCTTTTGAAAATAATAAGTGTGACTTTAAAGCTAAATTTGATAAACTCAACACTGAAGTCACAAAATTTAATAAAGGTCAAAATGATTTAAACATGATTTTATCTAGTTCTAGACCTTTACATAATAAAAATAGTTTAGGATATAATCATAGAAATAGCACTAGATACGCTTTTATGTATAATAAAAATCTTAGTGCTACTACTAAATTTCGAGTAAAGTCAAAATCAAATTTTTATCGAAATTCAAAAACTGCTATGACCAATAATGTTTATAATTTCTCTAGAAGTACAAAATCATTAACGAGAAATATGAATAAAAATTATCTAAGTATTTGGTTCCTGTTAATTGGAAAAATAGAGAAAAATGCATTAATAATTATTTTGATATGGTAATCAATAATGAAAATTATATTTATAAAGGTACAACCACACCCAAATGTGTATGGTTTCCTAAAAATTAAGAAATTATAAGAACCTTGGGTATCGCATGCTTTAAATGTTCATTGTTTTCTGATACCTTACAAGTAGTAATTATTTTGTTCTATATTGTTAACACTTGTGTGAAATATAATATTTGTTATCATATAAACTCTCCTTTTCGTCAATGACAAAGGGGAGAAAGATATTGCTCTAACACAATTTTCAGAAATAAACAATGCAAGCACAGATTAAGGGGGAGAAAAGTAAGTATTACCTTAAAACTCTTATTTGTGATGATGCAATGTATGAATGCTTGTTTCTTTTATTGCTATGTTTTGAATATCTATACATGCATCATATTGTTTTACAACTTGCTATTTCATAATTACAAGTATTCTTTTACATATTACATCTAGTAAGTATTCCTTTTTGTCGATGACAAAGGGGGAGAAATACTGTAAATGCTAACAAGTTTTTTTGCAGAAAAGTCGCCATATATTCAGGGGGAGAATTATAATATAGATAAGTTTTACTTCGTCACATAAGTATTGTCATCGATCAAAAAGGGGGAGAATGTTGATTCATGAGTTTTGATTCATGACACAAGCTTCAGAGATCATACGACGAAATACAAAGAGAATACTATATGAAAGCGATAAAAAGAGAATAAACGTATATTGTGAACTACAAAGGAGACAAGACTACAATCCAGAGATTAGTATGAATATTTTATTTTATTGAGTCTTAGAATATTGTTAAAATCATTCCTCAAGTAGTCACACACACACAAATTGATCTATGTTAATTTATACATATATAAGTGTACACTGTGCAAATAACATCAGGTCGGCTGACCGACCAGGATCCTCGGTCGACCGACCCTATGTTATGTGCATAGGTACTCTCTGTTTTGTGTACGATTTCGAACTCAGTTGACCGGCCAGATTTTCCGGTCGACCGACCAGAGAATAACGGCTAGTTTACTGAAGAGATGCGATCATTTCATGAAGAGGAATGTCCTCTGTTTCAAGAGATATGGACACAACTGTTGACTGAAACTCTTCATGAAAGATTATAACTCTTCTACAACTATATAAACATATTCAATTCACTTCTATAAGAATCGATTCTTGTTTATATTTCTGAAATCTAAATCTCTATTCATTTCTGCAAATAAAAGCATTCATTCTCATTTAATATCACTAGAATCCTTGATTTAATTTATATACTTCAATTCTACGTGATTATCTTCCTTCTAAATCTTCTCACACATATATACTCTTGAGGATTTGATTATAGGAAAGTTGTACTATCAAAAGACTATCAGTGTTATTTAGAACACATTCGTCAACAAACAATTTGTATTAGGTTGAAGTCCTCTTCGGTTGTTGAGGCGGAAAAATTCCTGTGCGGCTGCTCAGGTGTCGTATACCTATTCCTCCGGGTTAAGTGAGGGGTTAGTTTAAATTCAGAGGGTATTCTGGGACTGGACGTAGAACGGGAAGTTCGAACCAGTATAAAAATTCCTGGTGTGCTTACTTTAATTTTTATTTTACTGTTATTACCAGTTTTCGCATTTATATACCATATTACACGATCCTTAGTACTACACGTACACTTTCAGAATATATATCAAACATATATAATACATGTATATAATTTTTTGTCAATTAACTTATTTAATTAATTAATTAATTTTTTAATCTTATTAATAAATTTAAATTTTCGAAATTAATATCTAATATTTTCAAACATTTTGAAATTTTTATCATATATAACTTTTATAATATATGTATATCTTACTTTAAATTTAACTTTTAAATTTAAAATCTTATATTTTATTTTTGAAACAAATTTGAAAATTAGCCCATGGCTCAATTTAAATTTGGGAATTTTCTATTAGGAACAACCTTTAGGCTGTGAGCTTAATTGTTAACCATAACATGGCTAATTTAGACCGTGTAGGCTATTGGGCTCTGATACCATTGTTGGAACTGGCTAGCTCGTGGCAGAAATTATGGGTGAAATTCAATTTTTTTACCCTATTGGATCTTTATTAGGCCTATGAAGTCTAATTCATTTAGAACATTTATAAGTATTATTTAAATAAAATTTATTATTTTATTTGAATTCATAAATTATATAGTTTTATTTAATTTATATATATATATATTAAAATGAGTTCCTTTATTAATAACTAAAAGTATAATATAAGCAATAGTACAATGCAGCAAGAATACACAATGCTTACAATCACAAACTCCTGTATCTGCCAATCTACCCAATTCAGCCCAATTACCAAAAATCTAATTTAGCCCTATAAATACACTGTACATAAAAGTACATTACAGTCAAATACAACAATCTAAGTCCTGCACTTTTATTTCGCGCGCACATTTTCTATGTACCATGCTTTCAAGATATCTCATCTCTGAAAACTTAAAGAACCACACTGCTAAAATTCTTAGCCAACCTTAACTCCTTCATCATACCAACTGTTGGTATGATTCCAACCTTCAACCTAAGCTTTGGCAAGAGATTCAAATACTAACAGACCAGTTCTCAAACAATTCTCGCTTAGCTGATGATAATCCTCATTTTGCATCTACAAATAAAGAGTTCATGTAGAATGAAAACTCATACCATCAGTATTCGAGTTTCCCTGATAATTAAACCATTAGCAACACATTGGTTATTCCCCATAAAGTCAGTCGTTGATGCCATTATGTTAACTACAACTGATCTGGTTCGCCATAAGCAACTAGCCGATCCCGCAAATACATAAGAAACACAATTCACAAATTTTCATATATGAATAGGCATGAACATACTTTAAACTACACATCTCAAAAGTAGAAATTCAGAATGCCAACCAGGAACGAATAGTTTGTAATCCCATGAATTTTAATACCATTGCATACATAATAATCGATCCACGATTCCAGATGTGAGAGCATATTATGAAGCACGAGGCATTATAGATTCGCAGTTGTTGTGCCTATCAAAGAATCTAACATACCCAAAGAAACATAACGTTGAAACACTATGGGCTTTCGCAATTTCCATCTGCTATTCGCGATTGAATGATTGCATGTATCATAGCCGAACACTGATATTGAGATGACCAAAACAAAATAATAATCAACTAGGCACTGTAGATCGGAAGTTCATGTGCCAAAACAGAATCTAAACACACCCGAAAGAACAAATTTCAAACCTCTAAGGGTTGAACAAACCAAATCCTAAAATTGCTAAAACTTAAAATCTGTAGTCGTTTGTGGAGACTAACCCAAATGTTTGACAGATCCCAAACGAGGTGGATCCGCGTTTACTTTAGGAGTGCAATCCCCAAATGAAAGTCAAAATACATAAAATGAAGGAATCAATATAAGA
This sequence comes from Allium fistulosum, assembly GCA_030737815.1. NCBI lineage: Eukaryota > Viridiplantae > Streptophyta > Magnoliopsida > Asparagales > Amaryllidaceae > Allium > Allium fistulosum. The sequence goes on from CM060906.1 coordinate 671,013,167, forward strand.
ATTAGAGTGCTGAATCACCTACACCCCCATTTTCCTAAATCAAAGTATGGATTTAAGTGGTATGGCATAGGATTGATAGTAGAAAGAACGGTTTCAGGCATACTCGTGAATCGCCTATTCTCTCCCTATGGGAGAGAAAAACAAGTGTGTATGATATATCATACATACATACATACATACATATGTGTGTGCGTGCGCGCGCGCGCGTGCGCGTGCGCATGTGTAACATGTCAATCAGTGCAAGTTATAACATGCCCATGCATAAATATTGGTATTTACTTCGCAACTGAAACGTTAGCTCATCTGATATATTAATGTATGTTGTTCAAATATATATATATATATATATATGTACATAAAATATTACTTATATATAAATATTATGAAATATATATGTATGTATATATAAAATCTTGTAAATAAAATATTAATATATATATATATATATATATATGTATATACATGCATAATATTATAATATACATATTTAAATGTAAATAAGTTATTTAAATATTAAAATAAATAATAATTTTTAGTTAAAATTCGAGAAAAATATATGTACTAATATATTTATAATAATAAAATAATATTTTATTTTTTATTTTAATATAAATATATATACACACATAAGTATATTTGTAATATAATATATATATATATATACATTTAATAAAATAGATTTCTTTTAAATTCTAGATTGTGTGTACAACAAAAAAATTATTATATTTATTATTTTAAAATATAATTTAATTGAATATTCATTTGAGGTTACATAAAATATTAAAAATAAATTATTTTTGAAGCCTTTTTTCAAACTTTAAATTTTCAGTAAATCACAAAAAGATATTTTGAAGTTTTAAATTTCTTTCCATATTTTTTTCGATCAGCTTTTATTTTTAATTTATTTATTGATTTTTGGCCTATTATAATAATAATTTTTAAAAATATAAAAAATGATTTTTTACTTTTTTTTGTTCAAGAGCTTATCTTATGATAAAATAATTTTATAAAGTAAAAAATTATTTTCACAACATATTTGATTTTATATAATTTATTTACATAATATATCAATTTAATTAATAAATAATTATAAAAATTAATTTCTTGCTTTCAAAAATTACTATTGCTATGAAGTAATATACATAAAATTATATGATTAATTTTAACCATAGTATGATATTGAAATTAAATATATATCATATATGTATAATTAAATAATATATATAATTTAAATTAGTGTGTATATATATAATAAGCGGCTGTACAGATCTAATTTGTACAATTTTTATTTTATTTTTTAAATTCGCAAGTATATATATATATACATATAACTATACTAACATTAATAATATTAATACATATCAAAATCATCACCTAACTATCAATATAATAATATATATATACACACATAATAAAATATCATTAAGAAATTATAAACTGTAATTCAATGAAAATCAGACGTAAAAACCAAAGACTTGAAGCACACCTTGAAAGGATGAACTCTCATTTTTGAAACTTTTTCTGATTCTGTAGATTGCTAGTCCTTGGACCGTTGACCTTCAACTATTGAATAACGATCGAATCTGACTTGATCTGAGTTTGTATTGATGGAGATGCTATAGTATAATTTCAGCCAGTGAAGGATGGAAGAAGAAGCAACAAAAAAGTCATTTACAATTAGGGTTAAGAATACTTAAATAGTGGATAGAAGAGAAAAAAGAGTGGATCTCAAACTATTTCTCCCTCATTCTTAGCCATTCAAAATCAAGCACTTCCAACCCCCATTTGAGCCGCCCTATGTCCATGTTGCTGCCGAAATTTCACCCTCCATGATGGGCCTAAAACCCATTTAAGCCCAAGGAAAATATTATTTAATTAAATCCAATTTAATCATTTATCGATATTGTATATAAATTGATTTATTTATAACTATTATAAATATATTTAATAATATTTATTCCTCAAATCATAATCAAAATTTTACACTTCATAAATATTAATTAATTAAATTAATCTTTAACGATTATAAACTAATTAAACCGTTTTTTCAAAGGAGAATTCATCATTTCGGTTGTGTGACCATCAGGTGTAAATTTAGTCCGCGACTAATATTGAACTATTCGATTATTAACGTTCGCACGTCACTTAGCAGGTGGTGTGACATTTTGGCCAAATGTATTGCTTACTTGGTTTCGGTAAAATCTAATTTCACTTTGTTAAGCATTACTCGATTGTGACTTTTATTTACACCAATTCTCTTCGTAAAAACTATATCACTTTAGATTTATGGGATCTTATAATGGTCAAAATTCTAATATCATGCATATTCAACTCCATAGTCCAAACAAAAAGTCCTTAGTTCAATAATAACAATTATTATAAACCGAAATGCTTTGGCTAAAGACTTTGACTTTGAGTTGACTTGAGCTGATCGTGGTACTAACCTCATATAACTGAGGAGATGAATCCTCTCCTGAATAGTGCTTCACTTCCAATACTTCCACTCGAACTAACTACTGTTAATTGCTGGACGTCGTGCCATGATTTGACTATAATCAAAATGGAGCTTTCATATTGAAGATCGACAATATTCTCAAATCAAGAGAACTGTGTAAATAAGTCATATCAATATTTTCTATTTAATCTTAGTTCTATTAACCAATAGAAAGCTATCGAGTGAGTCGTTCCATAGTTATCCAATAACTATCAGTACATAACCCCTAGATGCTCCAAGCAGTCATGAGTAATACACTATCCAACGTTCGAAGAGCATTATGTACTCTATCTTAACAGGTACATTGATATCCAGTCTCGATGATCTTGACTACAAACATTTAAAATGGTATATTCATTTTCATTGTGATAAACTACTCATGGTTGCAACACTTTGTAACTGCTATCACAAAATATACCATTTATGGATTTTCTATTAAATATACTTTTAATTAAATTAATTAATTAATATAACACATTATATCAAGTATATAATAGAAAGAAAACACCTTTTAATTCGAACAAGATAGGTTATCGAGTTAGATATATAAAACAAATTACATAATTGCCTTTAGGGTATACCCCTAACTCAATCGCTAACTACTGACGAAACTAAAGCTTTCTCCTCGTTCTCTCTTCTTTCTAAGAGCTGGACATTCCTATATGAAATTCCTCTTCTTCTTACAATAATAACAAACACCCCTTCTAGTACCCATAGAGTGGGACCTATGCATATCTCTCTTACCTCTCAGGTGCTTATGGTTCTCTTCTCTTCTTAATGAATCAAGTTGTTGTTAAAAACACCATCATTAATCTTCACCTTCCATGTTCAAAAAAATCGTTTTCTAGCAAATTTGATGACGCCATAATTTTCCGTACCACTTCTCGAAGAATTAGCCATCAATAACTAATCTAGAATAAGACAACTAACTCTTACCAATCAATTGTGCTAAATTTAATTAATTTGCTCTAATCCCAAACCGTTGTTAAAATGTTTAGCTTACACACGAAATAATCAAGGATCTAGCTTGTCGATTAATTATCAACTGCTAATTCAATGAACCGTAACCACCAAACAAAGAAATATTGAAGAGTAGAGAACACAAAGATTTAACATGGTTCAACCAAATTGCCTACGTCCATGGTGCCATAACTATTCTTTTTTTTATTGATGAAAGAGAGCACAAGAGAGATATTATAAAATTATAGTTAGTAAAATGGAGAGACTAACCTATAACTAAAAAATAAAATTAGGGTTTACTAAAGAAGAGGATAATGGTTGATCTTCTCTCACACCAATATTATTTAAATAGATTTAAGAATAAAGGAATTACTTGAAGACTAAGTCAATTAATTACCTAATTATCTTGAAATCTTTCCAAATATCTATGGTTTGACTTGAATGCAAATTGATAATGGTGATCTTGGTTTCCATAATTTTCCTCAATTGATTGAATTTCTATGTATAAACTTTTTGTTCTTTATATTGCAAAATCAATTTATTAATTGAGTCAATCAATTAATTGATTTTCTTTCATTTCTTATTTCTTATTTCATATATATATATATATCAACCGACTGATTGAAAACAATTAATTGCTTTCTTCTTTGACAAATATTTGAGTCTCATAAATTTAAAATAACCAACAACATTTGGAAAACAAAATATTAAGAATAAAGAGAATGAGAAAACTTTAAGAATTAATGAGAGGGTTAGAAAATTTTTCTTCCTTATTATCATTTACTATATAGTTTATTGAGATAAATTTATGTATATAATTTTTGTTGTGTTATTTATATTTTTTATTCAAATAAAAAATATTTTTTTTTCCATTTTTGTCAATATAAATATGGTATTCATTTTAAAATTATTATTTTTTGGATTGTTTAATGAATTAGGAGCATTAACAAATTGACCTTATTTAAATAGTTTAAATTTAAGACATTTAATTAACTTAAATATATGTACCGTAAAATAATCAGGAATGATTGAAAAAACTTATTAGCTCTATAAATATGCACGTTTAAGACATTTAATTAATTTAAATGTCCAGATGTAATGTAAAATAATGGGTGTTACTATCTATACATACCAAACCTATCACTAAAACAACTTAAAAAGTTTTCAAAATTAAATCGAAAGGAGTACTACTAGAAACCATTTTGGTCGGTCGTACAAAACTAAGTGAAAAAATAGTCATCGGCTTATGCAAAATGAGTGTGTTTGCACCAAAGTGTCATCCGGCCTTTTGACCCAGCTATATCCAGGCTGACTGGACAAATTAGACTCAATGATAGATAACTTTCACAAAGGAAACCACTTTCCCTTAATATGATAATATGCATGTTTGATTGTTGAAATGGTTCACGTTAAATATACGTCGAATTTCACAAAGGAAACCACTTTCCCTTAATAAATGAAGTAGTGTATATGGCATTACTAAACCTCTTTAAAACGGTTTAAAATGATTAAGAAATGTTTTATAAACATTGAAAAGTGTTTCGACAAAGTTTGGAAAATAATATGAAAATTGAGGTAAAATAGGCGCGTTGCGTAACGGCAGTTCGCGATTTCGCACCGTAATAGTTTAAATCCATTTACATGATGGAATCGAAGTAAAAATTCTTTAGAATAAGAATTTTCCAAACTCTTATAATCATAGTCTTCGAACAAAAGAAAAAGATTGAGATTTCATCTAGTAGATTTTGAAATATGAGCAAAACAAGTTTTCAAAATAATCGCGGTTTGGCAGTTCAGAATCCAAAAAGGAAATTTCTTTGAAATGATATTTTTAAATCTTTAAAAATATGGAATAAATTATATAAATATATTAAAATGTTTTAAAAAGAATTTGAGTTATAAAAATGGACTTTCAAATGATAGATAAGTTGTTTTGATCAAATAAGCTTTGAAAACACTATTTGCGGCACTTTTCATAGCAGTTTTAATAACTTATACAAATTACAGTTTTAACTTAACTATTCTTTTCCGAATCTTTTATAAACATTTTCAAATAAAGAAATAAGTGTTTTAAAGATAATTTGGACGTTTTATAATTATTTAAAAAAGAGTTTAAATAATGATTAAAAGAAAAGCTGTTATAAATGAATGATTAAATCTTGGCTCTAAAAGCCGATGAGTAGACTAGATTTTTCTATTCGTGAGATCCGAATGTGGGGTACTTAAACTAAGGAGATGTTCAGGAGCAACCGATGCCCTGGCTCACCTGGCCTCTTTCTTGAAAGAGGAATAGGTAAGGTCGAAATGTTGGAAACGAGGTAAGTATAAAAAAAATTCAAATTTACAAATTTAATACAACTTGGATTATGTAGGAATAATTTTCTTATACTTGGTATTAAAGTCCGAGGAGGGAACCCGTACTATCCATGTGAATTTAAAAGGTGATTCCACCATTATTCGATGGATAGTAAAGGTTAAATATAGAAATTAACATCGAGTAAAATCAGTATAATTTCTGTCGACCATTTTTACTCAATAAGGACAATGTGATTTATGAGAGATGATTTTGATTTGGTATCTCCAAAGTTAAAGAGTGGTTTAATGATTCTGTATATATTGGAAAAGAATATGATTTAAAGCTTTATATCTCTAAAAGAGATATTTTATTTGATAAAAGATATTGATAAATGAAATGATAATCACCCTCAAACTTAACATTTTTTATCGATGATTGGTTTGAAGGAACCGGGATCGGATTTGGATGATTCCTATCCAAAAACCACTTTGAACCAATATACGCATTCTAAGTAAAGATATGGAATGATAATAAATTAGAAGATGGAATGTAAGGTTGCTTGTCACTGACCCTCGGAGGAAATTTCCTATACCATATATATGTGGCAGTAGTATCTTCATTTGATTGTCTATGCAAGGGCAGCTCGATACTAAACGTAGGGGTGATTCCCAACAGGATATGGTAGGAGAGTTCCTTCGGTTTGTCCCGTTCTTGGACAACTTGTATAGACAAATGTCTGACATTGCATTTCTAAGATATACGTACATTGATCTCTACAAATGCACATCTATTTGGTGGTGTAGGATGTAATCTCTCTTACACTTAACACCCTTCTCTGAGACATACGAGCTTAGAGGTTGTACATTTACGGAAATCAATAGCATGTGATGGAATTGGCAATGTGGTATTCAAGTGAAAAGTGTGCTATGAGAAAGGTAATCGTTACCTCGAGCCTTATCACATGGGAATGACAAAAACAGGGTAGATGTGGCAGGGCTATGTGGGTCGCACCTATTAGGATATGGTCATAACCTTTCTAGATTACCCTCTATATATCGGGTATGTTGTGTATGCTATGAGAGCTCTTAGATAGGTTGGGAACGACTGGGATGATGTTATATTCGGTACCATCTATGGTAAAGATAGCCCGATTTTGTATTGGTAGAAGACCATCTGTTGGTGCCTCGGTGCATTTTTCTAGAGATGTGATTTTGGAAGGTAGTCCCTTTCCTTGTCATATATGGAATCCATTTCCCAATACGAGCCTTTATGGTTTTAGTTGTAGAACTTAGTATGCTAGAATTTAATTAATGTAACAAATTCGGCTAAGATTAGACATGTTTATTTGAAAGAATTTTTAAAGAATGTCATTAAAAATAATATCTTTATTTTGTGTAGCAAATGTTTTGGTTATCATAAGGTAAAAAACCATCCATGTTTATATGCAGCGTGGTCTTATAAGATACCTTTTGTTTTCCAATACCCGTATTTTTGAGTTTCTCACACAATCCCCATGACTGACCCAGAGTTTATTTTCTTTTCTGTTAGACTCTGGGTGCCCTATGTTTTCAGGTAGCCAAGTAATCAGGTTTAACTTGGAGCATTGTGATGGAGCTTGAAGTCTGGAGCTAAAGATGTTCCTATAGATAGCTCTCCATTTCCATTTTCGCTACATTAGTTGACTGATTGTATTCAGGATTTATAAGGATAGAGATTTATTACTGTCAAGGCTACTCTGATAAATGTATTTAAAATTTACGTTGTAAAGACCATATATATTAAAATAATATATGTTATTCTATTCGCGTAAGATTCTGTTCTGTCTTTATTTTCTTTTTACCCTTACTATCCGTCTTTCCAGCACTAGGTTTTATAGTACACGAGAATATATTAGTGTCGATTTCTGAGGGTCAAAAGGGGGTCGTTACATTTGGTATCAAAGCTTAGGTTGAGCAAACACCTGAGCCTGATAGGGGTAAAGTCTCATCAGAGATAGGGTTAGTAATACCCTAGGATGAGTAACTCATCAGAGATAGGGTTAGTAATACCCTAGGATGAATAACTCATTAGAGATGGAGTAAATGACACCCTAGATCGAGTTGAGCATGTTATATATGAGTGCGTATTCGTTAATGTTATATAAAAATGATTTTTGTTTTGAAAATTTGGTAAATGAAATAATTTTACCTAGGATTATATTTTGAACATAAAGGAATATCTTTCAAATGATATAGTTATCTATACAGTGTTTGGTTGTTAAGGAAATGATGATATTTATTTATTATCATTTATGATTGGTTTTTTGATTTAAAAGTTTAAATACCAACACCTTGTGAATTTAGTATCACAATTTGACTATGTGGTGTTGGATAAATAATAATGTTGGTATAAGATTAAAGAAATTAATATAAGATACGTAAAATTTATGAATATGTTTAATAAGCGATTTTATAAATTGGATTTATAAAACGTGATTTATAAATAGAGTTTTGAGAATTTAAATCATGGTATTTTGGAAAAGCTTTAAAAAATTTAAAATGATTTTAAGAGTAGAGTTTATAAAATGGAAAGTTTATATTTATAAAAGAGTTTTTATAAAGTTAAAATATATTTTAAGAGAAATGATTTAAAAGTGATATTTTGAAATAATAAAATTGGTATTTGAATTCTTAGGAAAGTTGATTCAAAATAAAAGTTATTTTGAAAAAGGAGTGTTTTAACAAATAAGTCCATCTTTTATTACAAAGGAAATACAATTTTAAAGAAGATAGAAATAGTTTGAAACAATATTTCTGAAATGGTTTATATAAAAGATTTATCAAATTAATATTTTATAAATAAAGTAATAGATTTATAAATGGTGTTTTATAAATATTAAAGATGGATTTGTGATTGATATTCTGTAAATAGATTTATAAATGGGATTTTATAAATAAAGGAGATTTAGAAAGGAATAGATTTATAAATGGAATTTTGTAAATAACAAGATTTTATAAAATGAAGTTTTATAAAATAGGAAGGAGATAATAAAACATGGTTTTATAAATATGAAAGGGTTTATCTTGATAAGTAGAGGATGGTTTTTATAAAGGGAGATACATTTCATTTTAAAAGTAAAATAATCTCTTAAAGGAATGTTTTGAAAGTAATATTTGCAAATGGAGTTTAATGGTTTTAAAAGTGATTTAAAATGTGTTAAGTGATAGGAAGACATATATTTCAACATTATTGTTGTAATAAATGTTTTCGAGATAACGAGGAAGACATAGACTACAACATTATTGTTATAGTAAGTAATTTTCGAAAGAAGATGTTTTATATAGTATATGAGATTTATACATATCCTATATTTGATGTTAAAATTCGAGGTGGGTAACTTATATCCATTTTTAAGTTAAGAATGACATCCATTCAAAGTCTAAGAGGTAATGATACCCCAACTTGATCAGCTTCATTGTTAACTAATAGTTTAAGTTCGACATTGAAAATTAATACTAGGTATAATTAATCAGATCTTATACTAGTGTTTTTTTGGGATTGTCGTAATGATGTTTGACGCAACATTTATTTTGACTCAATAAGGTGTGTTTTGGAAAACATAAAGTTTTCCTCAAGGATTTTTACGGATTTAAGTATACAGAGGTACTTTCTAAGTGTTAAAATTGAAAGAGTTTCTTTGGAAAGAAGATAGAAATTTATAGTGAATAATTTTTTTTAAATAATTATATATAAAAGCATCTTTATAAAATTGTTTGAATAAAAGTTTTATGAAATGTTTTCATAAATTTTTTAGGAAGGTTAATAAGTACGTATGAGGTACGTAGATCATTTCATTGTACAATTTTGATCTAAGATTCGAGTACAGAGCTTTAAGGTGTTTACATTGGTCATAAAAAGGATTTATCACTCGATTCTTAAAGGCGAACATTGATGAGGGTTTGCAGTCAGATACTTATATTTTTTATCATAGGTTAGAGCTATGCAAGGAAAATAAAAGCTTCTGAGCCTAATCAAAGTTCCGCACTAGAGAATCGAAGGATCAATACTAGTTCAGACGTAAAATTGTATATTCGTAAAAGAGATCAAAACAACTATCACTTACATATAATCTATATACATTATACAAGCGTAAGTTTAAAAAAAAAATTAGGCAAGCACCTTTAGATCTTGCGTTGTAATTTCGAGGACGAAATTCTTTTAAGGAGGGAAGTATGTGACGGCCCGCAAATTTATCAATTTGATAAATTATATTTATTTTTAAAATATTCAAATATAAGCTTTTTAAAATATAGATTATGATGTTTTGAACAATAATGATGGTAATCTTATTCTGAATAAGTATTTACAAAAATATAAACTTTGAAGGAATATCGATAAAATGGCCGAAATCATTTTATCAATAAACAGCTCTATAATTATCAGAAGTCATGCACGGAGCTGGATATAAACACTTATTTATCCATTTAAACAAGAACACTTATTCATATTTAATAATTGACTTATGAATTTAAATTGAGATTTAACGAATTAATAATTATTATAATTATTTAAATAATTTTTTTAAAATGATTATAATTCATTTCACTTAGTCATATAGTGATAATAAATCATTTATAATAGTTTTATAAAGATATATATTTAACTTGAAAATATAAGGAAAATTGATATCGCGTTACCGATATAATAACACTTTTTGTAAATAATTATTTAATATTAATTTATATGGTTTTATAATTCAAATGAGATCGTTTTAATTAATTAATAATGATGGGAAATTAGTTTTCGAATTTTGTTTCCATTTATATGTAAATTAATTTATAAGTGAAATTGTGACCGGGAATTGGTTTTCCGATTTTCAACGGTTTAACGAACGGAAGTTGTTCAAAGTTGTTGCAACCTTGTTTATATGTCTTGTGCACATATATAACATACACATGCACACCCTAATATAAGCATGAACATATATACACATACAAATATACAGACACAATATGTTTATATATATATTACAAAAATATCTAGATATTTTCATTTTCTTACTACTTAAGCATCATTAAAGTCAATGCACATGGGGGGTGATGCATGCATGTGTAATGGTGATGATGTAGGGGGGGTGGCATGTGAAATGATAGGGAGGAGGTGGTAGAAAGTTGAGATGTGATGGTAGGAAAATATCATGATATTTTTGTGCAAACTTTTGCCTATAAATGCCAAGCATCCATTTACAATTCTCTTCTTCTTCTTCCCCTTCTTGAAGCTCATTAATGACTTTTAGTTTATAGGAAAAATGTAGCAAAGCTATGGAAAAATATTCCAAAATAAAGTAAAATATATACACATATATATACCATGTCAGTCCACCTCTAATACCAAGTCAAACACGTCCTTTGCACTTCCACAACTCACGACCACCACATCTTCCACCAAAGGCCGAGAGTTCCACCACTTCTAGCTTGGGCCGTGCCCTTCCTGAGGTCTAAGGGTCAATTCCATAGGCTCCAGCGCGATCGTAGCAAAGCTATAGCGAATTTTCGTAAAGTTAGAAAGCAATAAAGGTGAGAAACCCTACATACATACATACATATATATATATATATATCTGTGTGTGTGATATATTGGATGATGGATTATATAATACATTTTTCTATGCTTGTTTATGATGGTTGTTTATCGTGTTTGAATATGAATAATATGGATGTTTGATTGTTGAAATGGTTCACGTTAAATACACGTCGAATTTCACAAAGGAAACTGTTTTCTTTTAATAAATGAAATGGTGTATATGACATTGATAAACCTCTTTAAAATGGTTTAAAATGATTTAGAAATATTTTATAAACATTTCAAAGTGTTTCTACAAAGTTTGGAAAAGAATATGAAAATTGAGCTAAATAGGCGCGTCGCGTAATGGTAGTTCGCGATTTCGTGCTGTAATAGTTTAAATCCATTTATATGATGGAATTCTTTGGAATAAGAATTTTCTGAACTCTTATAATCATAGTTTTCAAACAAGATAAAGGGATCGAGATTTCATTTAGTAGATTTGAAATATGAGCAAAACAAGTTTTCAAAACAGTCGCGGCTTGGCGGTTTTTTGGAATCCAAAAAGGAAATTTCTTTGAAATGATATTTTTAAATCTTTAAAAATGTGGAATAAATTCTATAAATATATAAAATGTTTTAAAAAGGATTTGAGTTATAAAAATGGACTTTCAAATGATAGAAAAGTTGCTTTGATCAAATAAGCTTTGAAAACACTATTTGCAGCACTTTTCGTAGCAGTTTTAATAACTTATACAAATTACAGTTTTAAGTTAACTATTTTTTCCCGAATCTTTTATAAACATTTCAAATAAACAAACAAGTGTTTTAAAGATAATTTGGAAGTTTTATAATTATTTTAAAATGAATTTAAATAAATGATAGAAAGAAAAGCTGTTATAAATAAATGATTAAATCTTGACTCTAAAAGCCGATGAGTGGACTGGATTTTTCTATTCATGAGATCCGAATGTGGGGTGCTTAAACTAAGGAGATTTTCAGGGCAACTAGTGCCCTGGTTCACCTGGCCTCTTTCTTGAGCGAGGAATATATAAGGTAGAAATGTCGGAAACGGGGCAAGTATAAAAGATTCAATTTACAAATTTAATACAACTTGGATTGTAGAAATAATCTTCTTATATTTGGTATTAAATTTTGACAGGGATCCCGTGCTATCCATTTGAATTTAAAAGTTGATTCCACTGTTATTTGATGGACAGTAAAGGTTGAATACAAAAATTGTATTGAGTAGAATTAATATAATTTCTATCAACCCTTTTTACTCAATAAGGTTTTGCAATGTGATTTATGAGAGATGATTTTGTTTTGGTATCTCCAAAGTTAAATAGAGGTTTAATGATTCCTTATATACTGAAAAACAATATGATTTAAAGATTTATATCTCTAAAAGAGATATTTTATTTGATAAAAGATATTGATAAATGAAATAATAATCACCCCCAAACTTAATATCTTTTATCGATGATCGGTTCGAAGAACCAGGATCAGATTTGGGTGATTCCTATATGAAAACCACCTCAAACCAATATACGGGTTCGAAGTGAAGACATGAAATGATAACAAATTAGAAGATGGAATGTAGGGCTACCTGTCACTGACCCTTAGAGGAAATTTCCCATATCATATATATGTAGTAGTAGTATCTTCATGTGATCTTCGATGCAAGGGCTGCTCTCTACTAATCCTAGGGGTGATTCCGGACATGATGTAGTAGGAGAGTTCCTTCATTTTGTTCTGTTTTTGGACAACTTGTATGGATGAATGTCTAACATTGCATTTCTAAGATACATGTACATTGATCTCTACAAACGTACATCTGTTTGGTGGTATAGGAGGTAACCTCTCTTACACTTAACACCCTTCTCTGAGGCGTACAAGCTCAGAGGTTGTACATTTGTGGAAATGAATAGTATATGATGGAATTGGCAATGTGGCATTTAAGTAAAATGCATGCTATGAGAAAGGTAATCGTTACCTCGAGCTTCATCATCCGAGAATGACAAAAACATGGTAGATGCGGTAGGGCTATGTGGGTTGCACCCATCAGGATATGGTCATCACCTTTCTAGATTACCCTTTATATATTGGATATGTTGTGTATGCTATGAGAGCTCTCGGATAGGTCGGGAATGACCGGGGTGATGTCATATTCGATACCATCTATGTAAAGGTAGGCCGATTCTATGTTGGTAGAGGACCATTTGTTGGTGCCTCAGTGCATTTTTCTAGAGATGTACTATCGGAAGGTAGTCCCTTACCTTATCATTGTATATAATCCATTCCCTAATACGAGCCTTTACGGATTTAGTTGTAGAACCTAGTATGCTGGAATTCAATTAATGTAACAATTTCGACTAAGATTATATATGTTTATTTGAAAGAGTTTTCAAAGAATGTCATAAAAAATAATATCTCTAATTTTACGTAGCAAATGTTTTGGTTATCATAAGGTAAAAACCCATCCATGTTTATGTGCAGCGTAGTCTTATGAGATACCCTTTGTTTTCAAATACCCGTATTTTTGAGTTTCTCACACCAGTCCCATGACTAATCCAGAGTTTATTTTCTTTTCCCTTTAACTCTGGGCGCCCTATTTTTCCAGGTAGCCAAGTAATCAGGTTTAACTTGGAGAAATGTGATGGAGCTTGAAGTTTAGAGTTAAAGATGTTCCTATAGATAGTTCTCTATTTCCATTTCCGTTGCATTAGTGACTGATTGTATTCAACATTTATAAGGACTTATATTTATAACTGTCCAGGCTGATTTACAAGATAGACTCTGATAAATGTATTTAAAATTTCCGCTGTAAAGATCATATATATTAACATAATATATGTTATTCCATTTATGTAAGATTTTGTTCTGTCTTTATTTTCTTTTTACCGTTTACCATCCATCCTTTCGGCACTTGGTTTTGTGGTACGTGAATACCGAGGATGTATTACTGTCAATTTCTGAGGGTCAAAAGGGTGGGTCGTCACATGTGTGATATGTAGGTTCTGAACTGAAAAGACAAAGCAAAAGTAGGAAAAAAATTATAAATTAATGAAGTGGGTATGAATGGATTAGTGGAGTGATTGGTGGGTGGGAGGATAAATGATGATGGGTGCTAATTTGGTGTGTATAGATAATACCACCCAAAATAATTAGGAACAACTAGGTAGAACTTATTAGTTATAAAAATTAGAAAACTGGATGCGTTCGCTTGGATGCATTCCGATATGTGTGGGATATTGCCGGAGATAGCATGTTACACACTTATATTGACCCCAAATTCACTCCAGTAAGGCAAAAGAGACACAATCTGGGTCCAGAGTGATCCGCTACATTGAAGGAGGAAGTGGATAAGCTATTGGCCAATGGCTTTATCCATGATGCAACATATCCTGAATGGGTGTCAAACCCTGTACTGGTCAAGAAATCGAATGGGAAGTGGCAGACTTGTGTTGATTACTCGAACTTGAACAAAGCTTGCCTAAAGGATAGCTTTCCACTACCTAGAATTTCCCAACTCATTGACGGAACCATGGGGAATTAGCTTCTCTTATTCGTGGATGCCTACTTAGGATACAATCAAATTATGATGCATGAGCCCGATCAAGAGAACACTAGCTTCATTAATGACTTGGGACTGTACTATCATCGCGTAATGTTGTTTGGCTTAAAGAATACTGGTGCTACTTACCAAAGATTAGTGAATGCAATGTTCAAGAATCAGATCGGACGGACAATGGATTTATATGTGCATGACATTCTTGTGAAATCACGAGTATCTGAAAACCATCTAGATAATCTCTAGGAGATGTTTGAAATCCTTTAGAAGTGTGGAATGAAATTGAAACCCTCAAAGTGCTCTTTGATGTTTCGTTAGGAAAAATTCTTGGATTCATAGTAAATGCAAGGGGGCATTGAGGCCAATCCAGAACGGATCATTGTAGTATAGAATGCCAGAACCTTGTCGAAAAAAGGGTTACAGAGTCTGAATGGGAAGATCGTATCATTGAGCCACTTCATATCCAAAGTGACGGATAAGTGTATACCATTCTTCGATGCATTGAAGAAGGGTAAGAAGAACTTCGAATGGAATCAAGACTATCAGACAACATTTGAGGAATCACTTCAACACAAGGAAACACTCCCAATTTTATCTAGACCAGTAGATGGAGAAAACCTATTCATCTACTTAGCAGTGTCTGCCCATGCGCTAAGTGCATACTTGTGCATGAGGAGACAAGATTCAATGACCTGTTTACTACATAGACAAATGGTTCACTACCCGAAGTTAGAAAAGTTAGCGTACCACTTGTTGATAGCATCAAGGAAACTGCAGTCGTATTTCCAAGCTCACTCCCATCAAGGTGTTGATGAATCAACCCTTGAAGCAGGTGCTTTACCGACCTGAGACTTCGGGATGACTTCTGAAGTGGTATATTGAGTTAAGTTAGTATGATGTGACTTATCATCCTCGGAGAGCGATTAACGTACAGGCGTTGGCTGACTTCATCGCCAAGTTCACAATTCAGGATGATGAGGAGGAGGACACAACAGTTTTAGCGCCATAATGGAAATTGTTTATTGACGGTGCATCAAACGAATTCTGTTCAGAGCGGGAGTTGTGCTTCTGTAACACCCCTAATTTTTAATGATAACATTATTCAGAAGATTTAATTAGAATAAATTAAACAGAATAATGTAGATAAGGAGATTGAGGTTGATTAATAAATATGTAGTGGCCGAGCTTATTAAATTGAATGAACTTATAAATGGTTAATTGCTAACTTAATAAACTTAGGGGCATTAGGGTAAATAGCCTCCCATACTTTCCCCCTTATACTATTTTCCCTTTACCATACACATTCATTTTATCACAAACAAAATTATAATCGTAAGAAGAAGAGCAAGGCCGGCCGTTAGGAAGAAAGAAAAGAAGAGAAACTCAAAGTAAAGCTTAGGATTCAAGCTAGAAGGAATCAATCTCAATCAATCTTCAATTTCCTTATCCAATCTAAGGTGAATAATATTCACTACATCTATATTTTGGTTTTATAATCCTATGGTTTCAGATTTAAGGGATAAATTCATTTTTATGATATATTGAATGATGATATGCTTGGTTTATAATTTATACGGTTTAAACAAGGATGTTTAAAGGAGATATGCACGGTTTTAGGGTAAAATCAAAATCAAATGATTTTTAAATGCTATAGGAAAATTTTATGTTATGGAAAACATGATTTTGGAGTTGGGTTCCAATTTTTACAATTTTCCAAGTCGTGGAGAGCTAGTTATGAATTTTTGAAGGAAAACATGGTTATTTGGGTTTATAAATTTATTTTGGAAAATATATTAAGAATTTGGGTCTGAAATTTTGATATGTTAGATAACATGACTAAAATGAATTTCTAGAATTTTTGGGGATTTTTACTAAGTGATTATTATGGAAATTAAATTATTTTGAAAGGAGGACCTAAATGATTTAATTTCTTTGTTAATAAGAAGGGCTTATGTGTTAAATGTTGTTTAGTTTTAGATCTGAGAAAATGCGGTAAATTTTAGTAAAATAATTTGAAAGTTTAACGTAACCAATCATGTGTTTACAAGTGGGCAAGTTAGTTACAAAAAGTTTACTTTATTTGGTAAAAACAACCTTTTTACTCAGAATGGGTTCCGCCTTCTTTAGAAGGACCCTTCGACTCAGACCTGCCACCTCCAACCTAGTCGAAACCTTCTAGGTCGAAAATAGTAAACCAATACCCATGGTATCATTTAAATGGTACATAGAAGATTGGAGAAAGGCGGAAGGTAGGGTGTCGAAAGGTAGCTTTTGAAGGGGTCGGTTCCTTTACTTTATTTTATTTTAAAAGAAAAGCGCTTGCCTGTTTATAAATGGGTTTCTAAGTTGTCGAAACCAATGGATTCAATAGAGTATTTCAAGGAGGCTTTCGAAAGAGTGCTGCCGCTTATGTTTTAAAGAAGTAGCTTCCTAAGGAGTTACTTAGATTTTGTTTAAAGCTTCTGGAAGGGGCAGTTTCGACCAAGTCGAAACCCTTCTGTGAATTGATGACCTTCTGATGGCGTTGAAGACATCAATGTTGTCGAAAGGTTCAGTTATTTTTATAAATGCAAGCTATTTCCTAATGCTTTCAAAAGGGGTTAGGGGTTTCGAAGTCAATGGTTTCAGAAGGGGTTTCAAATCTAACCTTCAATTGTTTTACCCATATGTTTTATAGCTTTCGAAATGATGGTTTCGACACCATCAAACTTCTTCAATACCTTTTGAATTAAAGAATGGTTTCGAAAGAGATGCTTTCTCCTAGGTTCACTTTGACCCAAAATGATGTTTTAAGTATAAACCCAATGCTTTCGAAAGGGGGACTTTCAATGGTTTTGAAGGGTAACCTTCATTGGTTTCAAAAGGGTTCTTTGAAATGGTTTCGAAGCTATGCTTCTATACTTATATAATAATAATTTAACATGGTCGAAAGGTTTCGAAAGAGATGTTTTAAAGTAATCGAAAGGCAGGAGCCTAATGTTTTAAAGATAGATTTTGATGCTTTCGAAGGAGGTCATCCTATGAGGTCGAAAGCAAGGTTTCGAAGATGTCGAAAGGATTTAAAGCTCAAACTCAAATTTTTAAAAGGAAAATCCCACGGTTAAATAAAGGAGTTTTGAAATGACAGTTTGTATGTAAATTTGAAGAAGTATTGCCTTGATAAAAATACAAGTTAAAGGGATTAACTATGTTTATATGAAATGTATTTCAAGGACCTTAAACCCACAGGAGTGGTATTGTTAAATTGTTATGTTTGCTTCTTTAAATATGAGTATATTCACATGATAAAGAAACCATAACTGTATTTTTGGGGATACAGGGGTAGAAGGACCAACTAGGTTAACCCAATAGTGAATATAATTTGATGAAACTCCTGAATGAGTATAATTGCATCCAGTGAGTCAGGGAGACCAAAGTGTAGGATGCCTAAACCTTAAAGTTGTCCGAGAGATAGGTTCATAGTTACCCATGAAAACTATGATTAAGTAGTTATTGGAGGTAACCAACAGGTTCATAGTAAACCCATGAAAACTATGTATTAAGGTAGGTTGGCAGGGGCTAATTGGTTTGTAGTGAACCCATGAAAACTTTATCCGGATTAAGAATTGACATCAGTCAATAGGTTCCTAGTCAACCCATGAAAACTAGGATAAGGAAGAAGTTAACGGAGGCATAAGTAGGTTCCTAGTCAACCCATGAAAACTAGGATGAGAAGTGAGTTACTTGATAAATCCATAGGTTCCTAGTCAACCCATGAAAACTAGGATAAGGCGATTAATTATTGAAATGACATATAGGTTTAGGAGGACCCGTGAATTAATTATGTCAATTGGCAGAGGCCTATAGGTTCTTAGTGATCTCATGAAAACTATGAAATAGGACAGGGCGTCCATGTATAATGAAAAATGTTATTAGTGAACCCATGAAAACTAATAGGTTAATAGTGACCCTAGAAACTATAACTATGACAGGGTGTCAATCTAAACGGGGGATGGGAAATCCCGAATGTTTTTATATATGCATATCTTCATAATATTTTAAAATGTATGTTTTAACCATTGTGGATGTAGGAGCACAATATATGGTTTTACAAAGGTTTTAGGATACTAGTGAAGGGAAAACCTGTTCCGCTAAGCGGCGTGGTTTCACTAGATATGTAAAAGAATTGAGATGTCAGATTATTATTCATACCAGGATTTATGTCAGACTCAAAGTTTTTGTTTTCCCCTTAAACTCTCGGGTACTCAATTAATTTTGAGTAGTTTGAGGTTAAGGATTTTTAGGTTCACTTCTTAGACGAATAGAGCTTCCGAAGGCGTGCAGGAGGCAGTTAGTTATTTAGATTTTTCCACTGTGTATTTTGGATGTAAAAGAATGTTTATTAGCCTTATTATATACTCTGATCAACCAAGGGGGCATCTTCATATGTCGCTCTTGGCGTATGTGTAATAATTGTATTTTGCTGAACGTGTTTAATGCTTTTGGGATTATGTAATGAACACCAAAGGTTTTGAATGGAATGTGGAAATATGTTTTTGATTTGTTAAATTTTTTCCATATTCTTATGATCCGTGTATCATTGTATCTAGCACCGCCGTATTTGGTTGTCAAAGATTAATAATTATGGATGACTGCAACATCCATAACCGTTAGTATTGGGCCTTCAAGTAGGGGGATGTTACAAGTTGGTATCGGAGCATAGGTTTATGAGACTTTAAAAGAAAGTAAAACCTAAAATATTTTTGAAACATAATCCAAAGAATTTGAAAATATGATCGGGGTTTGGGTTAATGCTATAGTAACGTACTTGTATTTGATATATAGGTATATATCTAAGTACGTATTGTTAGGAACTGGAGATAGTGTTTTTGATGACAACAACCTTTGTAACTTATTTTATTATAACTTATATACTAACACTATTGTCTAGATATATATGAATGTTATTATGCAGGATATAAGGCAGGTACTGATTATTGAAGACTGTACATTATAAAGATCAAGAATGAAGAAATCAAGTTTGAAGACTCATGAGTATCAAGATCAAGATTTCGAGATAAGTGTCTAGTTCATTGTTAAAACTTCATAATACACGGAAATCTTCATTCCATATTTCATTTGGGATTGAACCCATTTCTACTTTCTTAGTGGCTTACAAACCCACGACAAGTAGCTTACAAACCTACGACAAGTGGCTTACAAACCCACGAACATCCTGGTTTTGTACAAGTTCTCAAGTCCTGATGTGATGAGATATTCTGCAGGAAGAAGCTTGCAAAACTACTTCAAAATGGTTTTTCAAAATGATTTTCAAAACTGCTTTTCAAAATGTTTTAGCCTTAAAAATTATCTTTTCAAATGATTTTCAAAAGGATGTTTTAGCCTTAAAATGTTCTTTGTTTTTATTTTTAAATAAACCCTTTTTTAAACTTCATATTCTTTTTTAACTAAGGGATGTCGACATCATGGGATACCTCATGTCGACATGGTGGCCGTTAAATTCAAAAGTTTCAATTTTCAAAAGAAGTGTCTATTCGTTTAAATCTCTTCACGAATGGTTATGACCGTTACTGGTCTATAAATAACCTTCACAAACGAATTTTTTTAACTAACTATTTTTCTTATTTTCTTCACTCCTTCTTCTCCACAAATCCATATTCTAAAATTTTCATATTTTTAAGATCGTGCCAAAATTATGCCGAATTCTCAAGTGAATCAAATTAGAATCTCATTGATGTTTGATTCTCTGCCCTCTCTCAAAGATCAAAGTGCTATTCAGAGTTATAGGATCAATTTGTAATCAAACGTTTATCGAGTCTCTCTATAAGGTGTGGTTGTGCTTGGAAATCAATTGGGTAATCTTGTGGCCTGTAAATCAAGAGAGTTTGCCCCAGACTCGAGAGACAAGAGGGTACCTCAAGGCCTTTAGAAATTGAGGATTGTAATCTCAACATTGATTTAATTAAAATCCGTATGAGGTGTTCTTCCTTGGTACAGGACTGGACGTAGGGTAACTCCGAACCAGTATAAAATCCGGTGTGTTCTTTCCTTTTACTGCTTTTTATTTACTTTCTGCATCTGTGTTTGATTCTGTGATTGTTCTGTGATTAAGTTCTGCATTTGTTTATAACATAATTTTTAAATTAGTCCATATAAGTCTTAGAATCCATTAAACACTATTCACCCCCCTCTATTGTTAAATTAGCCTTAAGATCCTTAATCCGCACTCCCTTTCAATTGGTATCGGAGCATAGGTTTTCATAGTTTTCATAATCTGAAACTTGGAAAGTTAAAAATGGCATTTTTAGGAAATTTTGTTAATACTAGTTTTAATTTATGCATTTCATCAAAGTATCATAAGTCTGCATATAGTTTTTATGAAAAATCAAGTTATCTACCGAATTGGTTTGTTATGCAGGAACATACATGTTACATGGCTTTTGAAGAATCAACAACCAATGGACAAACTATGCAAATTGAGAAAGATAAATTGATACTTGATAGTGGCTGTTCAAGGCATATGACTGGAAATCCTAAGATACTCAATGACATTATATATCAAGATGGTGGATTGGTCAACTTTGGAGATAACTCAAAAGGATATGTGATTGGCATCGGCAATGTCGGTAATTCTAAAACTCCTTTTATTTCTGATATTTTGCTAGTTAGGAATTTAAAACATAATCTGCTTAGTATAAGTCAACTATGTGATAAAGGATTTAAAATTAAATTTGTAAAAGATAAGTGTCACATCGAAGATAATAAGTCAAATATTATCTTTGAAGGAATTAGGAAGAAAAACATTTACATCGTTAGTATGAAAGTTTCAAATGATAACTTATGTCTTTTGGCTAATATAAGTGACCCTTGGATTTGGCATAAAAGATTTGGTCATTTAAATTTCAAACTGTTATCTAGGTTATCAAAACTTGACTTAGTTAGAGGTCTTCCCAAGTAAAACTTTAAAGTAGATAGTATATGTGATGCTTGCCAATTAGGAAAACTTAAGAAAAGTTCATTTAAATTAAAAGATATGATTTCTACTTCTATACCTCTAGAAGTACTTCATTTAGATTTATTTGGTCCACCTCAAGTTCAATCAATTAATCACAATAAATATGTTTTTGTAATTGTAGATGATTATTCTAGATATACATGGACAATTTTTCTTAAACTTAAAAATAATGCTTTTGAATTATTTAAGAATTTTGCTAAAAGAAATCAAAATCAACTTTCTTTAAAAATAAAAACTATTCATAGTGATCACGGTGGAGAATTTGAAAATGAAAATTTTGAGAATTTCTGTAATAAAAAAGGAATTACTCATAATATCTCTTTTCCAAGAACTCCACAACAAAACAGAGTGGTAGAACGTAAGAATAGAACGATTCAAGAGTGTGCTAGAAAAATGATTTCTGATAGTAACTTACCTAAAAACTTTTGGGCTGAAGCAATCGCTACAGTTTGTTATATATTAAATAGGATTTTAATTAGACCATTAACTAATAAAACACCATATGAATTACTTTACAATAAGAAACCCATAGTAGCTTATTTTAAAGTTTTTGGTAGTAAGTGTTTTATTCTTAATACAAAAGATAATTTAGATAAATTTGAACCTAAATCCGACAAAGGTATCTTTATTGGATATTCTAATAGAAGTAAAACATTTAAAGTTTATAATTAAGAACTAACACTATTGAAGAAACAATGCATGTATCTTTTAATCAAAATTTTAAAGATACTGTACAAATAGAAGATGAAGAATATTTTGTAACTTTAAATAATGAACCTAATGAAACTAATTGTGAAATCATTCAACCTAATAAAAGAATTAGGCTATTAAAAGATCATCCTGTAGAAAATATAATAGGAAATATTGAATCTATAGTTAAAAACAAGAAATCAACTAAATAGTATGAGTAATGTAGCTTTTATATCAACTATTGAACCTAAAAATCCAAAGGAAGCATCATCTGATGATTCATGGATTCTTGTTATGCAAGAAGAATTGAATTAGTTCACTAGAAATGATGTTTGGGAACTTGTTCTTAGACCCGAGGATAAAAGTATAATTGGAACAAAATGGGTTTATAAAAATAAAATGAATGAACTTGGTGAGGTCGTGAGAAATAAAGCTCGTTTAGTCGTGCAAGGTTATTGTCAAGAAGAAGGAATTGATTATGACGAAACCTTTGCACCCGTAGCAAGACTAGAAGCTATCAGGACTCTACTTGCTTTCGCAAACTACAATAATTTCAAGTTATATCAAATGGATGTTAAAAGTGCTTTTCTAAATGGTTTTGTAAAAGAAGATGTTTATGTTGAACAACCTCCACTTTTTGGTGATAATAAATTTCCAAATCATGTATATAAATTAAAGAAAGCTTTATATGGTCTGAAACAAGCTCCTAGAGCCTGGTATGAAAGACTAAGATCTTATTTACTACAATCTGGTCTTGAAATTGGTAAAATAGATACAACTCTTTTTATTAAAAGAAACAAAAATGATATTCAATTAGTACAAATATATGTAGATGATATAATATTTGGGTCAACTAATAACATAATGAATAAAGAATTCTCAGATATAATGACTAAAGAATTTGAAATGAGTCATATGGGAGAACTAAGTTTCTTCTTAGGACTTCAAATCAAACAATTAGATAAAGGAATTTTCATTAGTCAAGAAAAATATGCTAAGGATTTAATTAATAAATTTGGATTGACCACTTCTAGTGGGAAACCAACTCCAATGAAAACTAATGTAGCTTTAAGTAAAGAAGATAAATCAAAAGATGTTGATAAAAAATTATATAGGGGAATGATTGGTTCGTTGCTTTATATAACAGCAAGTCGTCCTAACATCATGCATAGTGTCTGTCTCTGTGCAAGATACCAATCTCAACCTAAAGAAACTCACTTAAAAGCTATTAAAAGAATTTTAAGATATGTAAAACATACTTTAGATTATGGTTTATTTTACCCTAATGATGTATTTGATTTAATTTCATATTGTGATGCTGATTACGCTGGTTGTAAATCAGATCGAAAAAGTACAAGTGGAACTTGTCACTTTCTAGGACATTCTCTGGTTTCCTGGTTTAGTAAGAAGCAAAACACTATATCCTTGTCAACAACTGAAGCAGAATATATATTTGCTGCTTTGGCTTGTTCTCAAGTTATATATATGCAACAAACTTTAAAAGATTTTGGATTAACTATAACTAAATCACCAATTTATTGTGATAATACTAGTGCAATAAACCTATCTAAAAATCCAACTCATCATGCTAGAACAAAACATATTGATATTAGACATCATTTTCTTAGATATAATATAAGTAAAGAAGTCATAACTCTTGAATATATTAATACTGAAAAACAAATTGCTGATATATTAACCAAACCATTAAATGAACAAAACTTTACTAAATTTAGAAGAGAATTAGGTATATGTTCATTAACTGAAATATAAATTATAAATAATACAAGTATAGTTAATAATTAATATAAATAAAAATTTCTCAAAAATTGAACTGGGCATGTCGACATGACCCATCCCCCTATGTCGACATACAGGCCGAGATTTTCAAATTTAAATTTCCCTCTAAAATTAGTTATTTGGTTATATATTTATATATTTCGACTTTTACTCCTTTTCTCTGTTTTATTCTCTATAATAAACTTCTAAAACAGAAAATTAATGGCTTCCTCTTCTAATAATGAACCTTCTTCACCCACTTCTCCTCATTCTGGTCCTTTTCAACGTTCCACACACGTATGAGTCATCAAATTACAAGAGAAGATGAAAGATTTGCTTCAAATGATGACGAAAATTCATGTGAGTCAACTGCGAATGGCTAGAGAACAAGATAGGCAAGGAAGAATCCTTAGGAATTTACAAAAATTCCTTATGGATAACCATGCCAATTCCATTGTCATTGAAGAATCATCACAAGCCATGGATTCTAAAGAAGAAGAGCTTCTAGAAGAACCACAAGAAGATCAAGAAGAAGAACATCCTCTGCCGAATTCGGATGTTCATATGGACGAAGACGATGGCGTGATTTGCGTTGGAGAGGTCCTTTTTGATGCTAATGGGAACTTGGTCAAACAACGTGGAAACTTTTGTCTCCACTATCCAAATTGTTCGGTCCATAAATCACCAATAGTTAAGGGTCCTCGTTAAGCGTTTTTAGTTTTTCTTTTTCTTGATTGTATATTGGTTTGTTAAATTGTATATAAGTGTTATCTTAATTAATGTTCTTCTAAAAACAATCTTTGGTTATTATTCTTAAGTCATATGTTTGTTTATCTCATTTTCTATTAAGTTAAAGGTTTATAGGTTATTTTTGTTGATGACAAAGGGGGAGAAGTTATATAAAATAGTAGGCTTGGAGTAAGGGGGAGTTGTTGGTGTAAGGGGGAGTTATGGTATGATCGAAGTGGTAAGTATATTTTATAAGGTTGTCATCATCAAAAATGGGGAGATTGTAAGGAACTGGAGATAGTGGTTTTGATGACAACAACCTTTGTAACTTATTTTATTATAACTTATATACTAACACTATTATCTAGATATATATGAATGTTATTATGCAAGATATATATAAGGCAGGTACTGATTATTGAAGACTGTACAGTATAAAGATCAAGAATGAAGAAATCAAGTTTGAAGACTCATGAGTATCAAGATTAAGATTTCGAGATAAGTGTCTAGTTTATTGTTAAAACTTCATAATAGCATGGAAATCTTCATTCCATATTTCATTTGGGATTGAACCCATTTCTACCTTCTTAGTGGCTTACAAACCCACGACAAGTAGCTTATAAACCTACGACAAGTGGCTTACAAACCCACGAACATCTTGGTTTTGTACAAGTTCTCGAGTGCTAATGTGATGGGATATTCTGCAGGAAGAAGCTTGCAAAACTACTTCAAAATGGTTTTTCAAAATGATTTACAAAACTGCTTTTCAAAATGTTTTAGCCTTAAAAATTATCTTTTCAAATGATTTTCAAAAAGATGTTTTAGCCTTAGAATGTTCTTTGTTTTTGTTTTTGTTTTTTAAATAAACTCTTGTTTTAAACTTCACATTGTTTTTTAACTAAGGGATGTCGACATCATGGGATACCCCATGTCGACATGGTGGCCGTTAAATCAAAAATTTCAATTTTCAAAAGAAGTGTCTATTCGTTTAAATCTCTTCACGAATGGTTATGACCGTTACTGGTCTATAAATAACCTTCACAAACGAATTTTTTTAACTAACTATTTTTCTTATTTTCTTCACTCCTTCTTCTCCACAAATCCATATTCTAAAATTTTCATATTTTTAAGATCGTGCCAATATTATGCCGAATTCTCAAGTGAATCAAATTAGAATCTCATTCTTGTTTGATTCTCTGCCCTCTCTCAAAGATCAAAGTGCTATTCAGAGTTATAGGATCAATTTGTAATCAAACGTTTATCGAGTCTCTCTATAAGGTGTGGTTGTGCTTGGAAATCAATTGGGTAATCTTGTGGCCTACAAAATCAAGAGAGTTTGCCCCAGACTCGAGAGACAAGAGGGTACCTCAAGGCCTTTAGAAATTGAGGATTGTAATCTCGAAATTGATTTAATAAAAATATGTATAAGGTGTTTTGCCTTGGTACATGACTGGACGTAGGGTAACTCCGAACCAGTATAAAATCCGGTGCGTTCTTTCCTTTTACTGCTTTTTATTTACTTTCTGCATCTGTGTTTGATTCTATGATTGTTCTATGATTAAGTTCTGCATTTGTTTATAACATAATTTTTAAATTAGTCCATATGAGTCTTAGAATCCATTAAACACTATTCACCCCCCTCTAGTGTTAAATTAGCCTTAAGATCCTTAATCCGCACTCCCTTTCATGTATTCCCCTCTCTCTTAGACCATTCTTCTATATCTTACTAAGGCTCGTATGCAGATTTACGAGAAAGAGGATATGGATGCAGGAAACGGAAGAGGAAATCTTGGTGGAGGAAGCACCACAACCAATGGAAATGCTCAACCTCATACCCGGAGAAACTAAGGTCGATATGCTAATGCTAACCAAAACGCTGAAGCCAATGTAGGTGTTGGAAATCCGCCAGTAGATGCGGGGATGGTGTATTAGTTGTTGGCTAATATTTTGCAAGCAGAAGCTACTGGTAATGTTGGTGGAGTTAATCCTGTAGTTCCAGTTGGTTATAATTATGCTACGCTGAGCAGAGACTATACCAGTCTGGGTGGAAAGCCTTTTGTTGGAACGGAGGATGCTGCTAAAGTTGAGAATTGGCTTTTGAACTGTGAGAGGATCTTTACTGATTTAGGCTTGGATGATGGAGAAAACAGAAGGCTAGCCTCTAGCACTTCACTGGTGGAACAGTGTGACAGCCGGAGTTCCGAAGGAAGAGCTGACGTGGGCTGATTTTAGAAGAAGGTTTGAGAAGAGTTCTTATCTGAGGTTGCCAAGTCGGCATTGATGAGGAAGTTCATGGATCTTGTTCAGGGAGAAATGTCAGTGATCGAGTATGCTGCTAAGTTTGATGAGCTGTCTCGATATGGTTATGCTTTAGTTGATACTGATGTCAGAAGGAATGAGAGATTCATTCAAGAATTAAGGCCAGAGCTAGGTAGAATGACTATGACTCATGTTAGAGAGCCTTATCATGTGGTGGTGGAGATGGCCATTCGCCATGAGGAGATGCTTGTTGTGTCAGTTAGAGAGAAGCTAGTTGAATCCCCGGGTCCTTAGGGAAAGGAATGGAAATTCTCTAAGAAGAAGGGAGCCCAGAAAAAGGAGGCTGCCAAGAAGGCAAAGGCTGATTTGGTGTGTTAAAAGTGTGATAAGAAGGGCCTTTATGCTCATGAGTGCTAGATAGGCAAAGGGAAGAAGCCTGTAGAGAAGAAGAATGCGAAATGCTTCAACTGCGATCAAGTTGGACATTACAAGAACCAATGTCCAGAGCCAGTCAGGGCGGACAAAGGGAAGGTTTTTGCTATTGGACCACCATATTTTTCTAGGCCTACTACAGCAGATAAAGGGAAGACTGTGATGGAAGGTACACTTTTGATTCAGAGTATACCAGCTAGGGTACTATTTGATACCTATGCATCACATTCATTTATATCACAATATTTGGTTGATAGGTTATGTATAGAAACCTACATACCTTGTTACTTTCTTAAGGGTTGCGAATCCAATAGGAGGGTATGCAACTCTAGGGATGAGATGTGACCAGTTAGAACTTGATTTGTTAGGTCATAAGTTTGCATGCAGTCTGTATGTTTTTGATTTCGTAGATTTCGGAATCATTTTGGGTATGGATTGGTTGGGTAGGTATGAGGCTAGGATATTTTGCTAGGATAGGGAAATATCGTTGAGGCACCCAGATAGTCATAAACGAATCATCTTCTCAGTGGAGAATTCCAGTAAGAGTGTTTGTGCTTTGTTAAGTGCATGGAGGTTGGAGAAGAGTTAAGTCAGGTTCGAGTGGCAAGGGAATTTGCAGATGTCTTTGAGCCAGTCATAGGACTACCACCGAAATGAGCTATTGAGTTTTGGATAGATCTTGTACCGGGAGCTGAACCTGTCAGTTGACCATCTAGCAGGATGACACCGATAGAGATAAAGGAATTGAAGGTGCAGCTAGTGGATCTGGAGGAAAGGAATTTCATCAGACCAAGCAGTTTGCCTTGGGGAGCGGCCGCAGTTTATGTGAAGAAGCCTGATTGGTCGTTAAGGATGGGCATCGACTATCGTAAGTTAAACGAAGGGATGATCAAGAATAGATACCTTCTATAGAGGATAGATGATCTATTTGATCCTTTGAGTGGAGCCAAAGTGTTCTCTCAATTGGATTTGGCGACGGGGTTCCATCAATCGAGGGTGGCGGAGGATAGTGTTCCTTTGACAGCATTTTGGACTAGATATGGTTCATATGAATGGTTGGTGATGCCATTTGGATTGACGAATGCACCTGCTTTCTTCGTTGATTTGATGAACTGGGTTTTCCGAGTGCACTTGGATAGGTTCGTGTTGGTATTCATAAATGACATTTTGGTATACTCTAAGGATGAGATAGAGCATGAAAATCATCTTAGAGTTGTATTAGAAACGCTGAGGCAGAATCAGTTAAAGGCGAAGTTTTCTAAGTGTTATTTTTGGAAGAAAGTGGTAAGTTTCTTGGTCATGTGGTTTCAGAGAAAGGATTGTCAGTTGATCCAGTTAAGATCAAAGCTGTCAATAATTGGAAGTGACCAGAGACGGTAACCGAGATCAGGAGTTTCTTGGACTTGCCTGTATATAAATGGGTTTCGAAGTAGTCGAAACCAATGGTTTCGATAGAGTGTTTCAAGGAGGGTTTCGATAGAGTATTTCAAGGATGCTTTCGAAAGAGAGCCGCCGCTTATGTTTTAAAGAAGTAGCTTTCGAATGAGTTACTTAGATTTTGTTTAAAGCTTTTGGAAGGGTTGGTTTCGATAAAGTCGAAACCCTTCTATGAATTAATGACCTTCTGTTGGCGTTAAAGACATTAATGTTGTCGAATGGTTCAGTTGTTTTTATAAATACAAGCCATTTCCTAATGATTTCGAACGGGATTAGGGGTTTCGAAGGAAATGGTTTTGGAAGGGGTTTCGAAGCTAACATTTAATTGTTTTACCCAGATGTTTTAAAGCTTTCGAAAGGATGGTTTCGACTCCATCAAACTTCCCTAATACTTTTTGAATTAAAGAAGGGTTTCGAAAGAGATGCTTTCGTCTAGGTTCACTTTGACCCAAAATGATGGTTTTAGTATAAACCCAATGCTTTCGAAAGGGGGACTTTCAATGGTTTCGAAGGGTAACCTTCATTGGTTTCAAAAGGGTACTTTCAAATGGTTTCGAAGCTATGCTTCTATACTTGTATAATAATACTTTAACATGGTCGAAAGGTTTCGAAAGAGATGTTTCAAAGTATTCGACAGGCAGGAGCCTAATGTTTTAAAGATAGATTTTGATGCTTTCAAAGGAGTTCATCCTATGAGGTCGAAAGCAAGGTTTCGAAGATGTCGAAAGGCTTCAAAGCCCAAACTCAAATTTTTAAAAGGAAAAACCCACGGTTATATAAAGGAGCTTTGAAATGACTATATGTATGTAAATTTGAAGATGTATTGCCTTGATAAAAATATAAGTTAAAGGGAATAACTATGTTTATATGAAATGTATTTCAAGGACCTTAAACCCACATGAGTGGTATTGTTAAATTGTTGTGTTTGCTTCTTTAAATATGAGTATATTCACATGATATAGAACCCATAACTGTATTTTGGAGGATATAGGGGTAGAAGGACCAGCTAGGTTAACCCAGTAGTGAATATAATTTGATGAAACTCCTGAATGAGTATAATTGCATCCAGTGAGTCAGGGAGACCAAAGTGTAGGAGGCCTGAACCTTGAAGTTGTCCGGGAGATAGGTTCATAGTAAACCCATGAAAACTATGATTAAGTAGTTAGTGGAGGTAACCAACAGGTTCATAGTAAACCCATGAAAACTCGAGGAGTGGTATTGTTAAAGTGGATGGGTTGACAGTGAGAGTCAACAAGGTACTTGAGGATTTATTGAGAGCTTTTGTATTAGACTTTGGTGGATCTTGGGAGGATCACCTACATTTGATTGAGTTTTCCTATAATAATATTTATCAGACTAGTATAGGAATGACACATTTTGAAGCTTTGTAGGGAAGGCCACGCACATCGCCGGCATGTTGGTTAAAGACTGGAGACAGATTAGTCTTGGGTCCATATTTCGTAAGAGAGGCGTCAGAAAAGATTGAGTTAATCTGAGGACGGATGAAGCTCAACCCAGGCAGAAAATTTACACAGATAAAAGGCGTAAAGACCTAGAGTTCTTAGTGGGAAATAGGGTTTTCATTAAAGTATCACTGATGAAGGGTGTGGTACGATTTGGAAAGTCGGGAAAGTTGGCCCCGAGATATGTTGGAGCATTCCAGATTTTAATAAGGATCGGAAAGCTCGCATACAAAGTTGAGTTGCCGAGCAGTTTGGCAGGTGTAGATGATGTATTCCATGTATCTCATCTTCACAAGTATGTGCATGATCCAGAGACTACTATTCCTCAAACAGAGTTGGAGGACTTGGTAGTAGAGCCTAACTTGACTTTTGTTAGACAACTAGTCCGGGTTGTAGCGAGAGATGAGAAAAGATTGAGGACCAAGGCAGTCAAGTTGGTGAAAGTTCAATGGAGCGACAACAAGAAGGACTGTACTTGGGAGACAGAGGACAGGATTCGGGATGCTTATCCTGATTTGCTTTGATGGTATGTCTATATTAGATTTATATAGATTAGTTGATAGTCGGGTAGGCTAGTATGGATGTTAGGAGAGGTTACAGATGATTGCTATGTTTGCTAGTTAGTCCTTACTGAATTTCGAGGACGAAATTCTTTAAGGAGAGGAGCCTGTAACACCCCTAATTTTTAATGATAATATTATTCAGAAGATTTAATTAGAATAAATTAAACAGAATAATGTAGATAAGGAGATTGAGGTTGATTAATAAATATGTAGTGGCCGAGCTTATTAAATTGAATGAACTTATAAATGGTTAATTGCTAACTTAATAAACTTAGGGGCATTAGGGTAAATAGCCTCCCATACTTTCCCCCTTATACTATTTTCCCTTTACCATACACATTCATTTTATTACAAACAAAATTATAACCGTAAGAAGAAGAGTAAGGCCGACCATTAGGAAGAAAGAAAAGAAGAGAAAATCCAAGTAAAGCTTAGGATTTAAGCTAGAAGGAATCAATCTCATTTAATCTTCAATTTGCTTATTCAATCTAAGGTGAATAATATTCACTACATCTCTATTTTGGTTTTATAATCATATGGTTTCAGATTTAAGGGATAAATTCGTTTTTATGATATATTGAATGATGATATGCTTGGTTTATAATTTATACGGTTTAAACAAGGATGTTTAAAGGAGATATGCACGGTTTTAGGGTAAAACCAAGATCAAATGATTTGTAAATGCCATGGGAAAATTTTATGTTATGGAAAACATGATTTTGGAGTTGGGTTTCAATTTTTACTATTTTCCAAGCCGTGGAGAATTAGTTATGAATTTTTGAAGGAAAACATGGTTATTTGGGTTTATAAATTTATTTTGGAAAATATATTGAGAATTTGGATCTGAAATTTTGATATGTTAGATAACAAGATTAAAGTGAATTTCTCGAATTTTTGGGGATTTTTACTAAGTGATTTAGTATGGAAATTAAATTATTTTGAAAGGAGGACCTAAATGATTTAATTGCTTTGTTAATAGGAAGGGCTTATGTGTTAAATGTTGTTTAGTTTTAGATCTGAGAAAATGCGGCAAATTTTAGTAAAATAATTTGAAAGTTTAATGTAACCAATCATGTGTTTACAAGTGGGCAAGTAAGGTACAAAAAGTTTACTTTATTTGGTAAAAACCACCTTTTTGCTCAGAAAAAGGGGTTTCGCCTTCTTTAGAAGGACCCTTCGACTCAGACCTGCCGCCTCCAACCTAGTCGAAACCTTCTAGGTCGAAACCAGTAAACCAATACACATGGTATCATTTAAATGGTACGTGGTGGATTTGAGAAAGGCGGAAGGTAGGGTGTCGAAAGGTAGCTTTCGAAGGGGTTGGTTCCTTTATTTTATTTTGTTTTGAAAGAAAAGCGCTTGCCTGTATACAAATGGGTTTCGAAGTAGTCGAAACCAATGGTTTCGATAGAGTGTTTCAAGGAGGCTTTTGAAAGAGAGCCGCCGCTTATCTTTTAAAGAAGTAGCTTCCGAAGGAGTTAATTAGATTTTGTTTAAAGCTTTTGAAAGGGGTAGTTTCGACCAAGTCGAAACCCTTCTATGAATTGATGACCTTCTGATGGCGTTGAAGACATCAATGTTGTCGAAAGGTTTAGTTTTTTTATAAATACAAGCCATTTCCTAATGCTTTCGAAAGTGGTTAGGGGTTTCAAAGGCAATGGTTTCAGAAAAAGTTTCAAAGCAAACCTTCAATTGTTTTACCCATATGTTTTAAAGCTTTCGAAAGGATGGTTTCGACACCATCAAACTTCTCCAATACTTTTTGAATTAAAGAATGGTTTCGAAAGAGATGCTTTCGCCTAGGCTCACTTTGACCCAAAATGATGTTTTTAGTATAACCCCAATGCTTTCGAAAGGTGGACTTTCAATGGTTTCGAAGGCTAACCTTCATTGTTTCAAAAGGGTACTATCAAATGGTTTCAAAGCAATGCTTCTATACTTATATAATAATACCGTAACATAGTCGAAAGGTTTCGAAAGAGATGTTTTAAAGTATTCGACAGGTAGGAGCAATAATGTTTTAAAGATAGATTTTGATGCTTTCGAAGGAGGTCATCCTATGAGGTCGAAAGCAAGGTTTCGAAGATGTTGAAAGGCTTTAAAGCCCAAACTCAAATTTTTAAAAGGAAAAACCCACGGTTAAATAAAGGAGTTTTGAAATGACTGTATGTATGTAAATTTGAAGATGTATTGCCTTGATAAAAATATAATTTAAAGGGATTAACTATGTTTATATGAAATGTATTTCAAAGACCTTAAACCCACAGGAGTGGTATTGTTAAATTGTTGTGTTTTCTTCTTTAAATATGAGTATATTCACATAATAAAGAACCCATAACTGTATTTTGGGGGATACAGGGGTAGAAGGACCAGCTAGGTTAACCCAATAGTGAATATAATTTGATGAAACTCCTGAATGAGTATAATTGCATCCAGTGAGTCAGGGAGACCAAAGTGTAGGATGCCTAAACCTTGAAGTTGTTCGGGAGATAGGTTCATAGTAAACCCATGAAAACTATGATTAAGTAGTTATTGGAGGTAACCAACAAATTCATAGTAAACCCATGAAAACTATGTATTAAGGTAGGTTGGCAGGGGCTAATTGGTTTGTAGTGAACCCATGAAAACTATATCCAAATTAAGAATTGACATCAGTCAATAGGTTCCTAGTCAACCCATGAACTATGATAAGAAAGAAGTTAACGGATGCATCAATAGGTTCCTAGTCAACCCATGAAAACTAGGATGAGAAATGAGTTGATGGAAAAATCCGTAGGTTCCTAGTCAACCCATGAAAACTAGGATAAGGGGATTAGTTATTGAAATGACTAATATTTTCAAGAGGACCCATGAATTAATTAAGTTAATTAATTGGCAGAGGCCTATAGGTTCTTAGTGATCTCATGGAAACTATGAAATAGGACATGGCGTCCATGTATAATGAAAAATGTTATTAGTGAACCCATGAAAACTAATAGGTTAATAATGACCCTAGAAACTATAACTATGACAGGGTGTCAATCTAAACGGGGGATGGGAAATCCCTAATGTTTTTATATATGCATATCATCATAATATTTTGAAATGTATGTTTTAACCATTGTGGATGCAGGAGCACAATATATGGTTTTATAACGGTTTTAGGATACTAGTGAGGGGAAACCCGTTCCGCTAAGCGGCGTGGTCTCACTAGATATCTAAAAGAATTGAGATGTCAGATTATTATTCATACCATGCTTTATGTCTGACGCGAAGTTTTTGTTTTCCCCTTAAACTCTCGGGTACTAAATTTATGTTGAGTAGTTTAAGGTTAAGGGTTTTCAGGTTCACTTCTTAGACGAATAAAGCTTCCGGAGGCATGCAGGAGGCAGTTAGTTATTTAGAGTTATCTTTTTCCATTGTGTATTTTGGATGTAAAGGCAGATTTATTAGCCTTATTATATACTCTGGTCAACCAAGGGGGCATCTTCATATGTCGCTGTTGGCGTATATGTAATAATTGTATTTTGCTGAACGTGGTTAATGCTTTTGGGATTATGTGATGAACACCAAATGTTTTGAATGGAATGTGGAAATGTGTTTTTGATTTGTTAATTTTTTTTCCATATTCTTGTGATCTGTGTATCAATTTATCTAGCACCGCCGTATTTGGTTGCCGAAGATTAATAACTATGGATGACTGCAGCATCCATAGCCGTTAGTTTTGGGCCTCCAAGTAGGGGGATGTTACAGCTTAACACTCCCGAAGGGCGTTCGAACTTTTATGCTCTAAGGTTAGAATTCCCTGCCACTAACAACGAGGCGGTGTACAAGGCGTTAATAGCGGGGTTGAAGATTGTGAAGGAATTGGGAATTAAAGCTCTTAATATATACAACAACTCTCAGTTAGTCGTCTATCAAGTGAAGCGAAAGTATCAGGCTAAAGGTGTGAACCTCTCTCCTTACCTATCGAAAGCATGTGAATTGCTCAACGATATCGAACACTACACGATAACTCATATATTCAGGAAAAAGAACGCAAAGGTCGATCTCTTGGCTAAACCGGCAAGTTCCGGAGAAGCACAATCGCTAGGGCTGGTTCCAGTGGAAGTATTGTCGCCTCCCAGCATAGATCAAATGGATGTCGACTAGGTTCTTTAGACCGCAGAGGAGGAGGAATTGTAAATGATGTCTATCAAGGTCTACCTACTCAGAGGAATACTTCTAAGGGATTGGAATGAATGAAAGAAGCTTCTTCGAAAGGCACATGATTCGTAATGTAGGATGGAGTACTATACTAGAGAGGGATCTCCTCTCCCTTACTCAGGCGTGTGACCAAAAATGAAGCAACGAAAATCCCTATGGAGATTCACGAAGGCAGCTACGGTGATCACACCAGGGGACAAACACTGGCGAAGAAGGCTCTCCGCTATGGAATCTTTTGGCCAACAATAAATCAGGATGCGACAAACTATTCCAGACGATGCGACCGATGCTAGAGATTTGAGAAGATTCTGCGAACCACATCTACAGAACTTACGCAAATTGTCAACCCATGGCCATTTGAAATTTGAGGTATTGATCTAATCGGTGTGTTACCAATAGCTAAAGGAAGAGCTAAATAAGCCATTACTGCAGTTGATTACTTTACAAAATGGGACGAAGCGGAACCACTTGCCACGATTACTACTAAAAAAGTGATTACCTTTGTAACTAAAAACATATTTGCAAGTTTGGAGTCCCATAGAAAATTATCATGGATAATGGAACTCGGTTCGAGAGTGCCAAGTTCAAGGACTTCTACAAGCATTACCGGATCAACAAAATCTTTTCCATGGTAGTGGAGGTAGTAAACAAAATCATCACATCCACCATAAAGAAGAGGTTGATGAAAGCTAAAGGAAATTGGGTCGATGAGCTTTTGCTTACACAATCGACTTACAGAACAACACACAAATCTGTGACTAGACACTCTCCCTTCGTTTTAGCTTATGGTTCAGAAGCTATGATACTAGTGGAATGGGAAGTTCCCTCTCATCGTAGAAGGCATTTCAATCAAAGAGAAAACTAGCAACTATTGCTCGAATCACTTGACCAGATCGATGAGAAGAGGGAGAAGCTGAGCTTAGGACTGTTGCTTACCAGAAAAGAGTGGCACGACACTTAAACATCAAGGTTCGAAACCATACCTTCGAAGTGGGAGATCTTGTTCTGAAATAGATCTTCCCGAGTATGGGAGCACTTGACCCAAATTGGGAAGGACCTTACGTGATTGGCCAGAAACTTGGAGATGGAACATTCAAACTGACAACAGTCGATAGAATTTCGATTCCCCATGCTTGGAACAGTGACTCGCTGCAGCACTACTATATTTAATACTTATCTATGTATTTTCTATTTTTACAAATAATCCATCTAGGGACACTGGGGCATTGTAAATAGGCAGGACTTGCCTTTCCTTTTGTTAATAATATCCCGCTTCTTGAATCAATGGAACTGCATTCTTTTAAGCAAAACCATCAAGTCGATGGGGAAAATTGACTCAAGCCTCCAGATCGATGGGGAAAATCGATCCATGCCTTATGAGAACTGGCATTGTTCCGGCCATGTCGGGAAGGCCCATCTTCTTGTGTGCCATAAATACGCCGCACGTCGTTGCTTGAATCGATGGAACCACGTTCAAGTACGCAGTACTCCTTGTGCGGTGCCAATAAGCAGCATGTCACTGCTTGAACCAGTGGAACCGCGTTGTAGTATGCAATACTCCTATTGCGCTGCTAATAAGCCACATGTTACTGTTTGGACCAATGGAACCGTTTCCAAGTACGCAAAACTCTTCGTGCACTATCAATAAGCCGCACGTCGCTTTTGGAACCGTGTCTTGCAAGCATCACACGTCCCACATGATCGAAAAAATACTTCCCAATCTCCGGATAGGGAGTATAGACCCTCAAACCACCGGATCGAAGAAAAAATTGATTCGAAATTTCCTCGGTACCAGTGCTACCCCAGCAGCACTGGGAAATCCTTTTATTCTTTAGTAATCGATGTTACCTCAGTAACATCGAGAGCTCATCCAAACCTTCTAAGTATCGACATTGCTCCGACAGCGTTGGAAAATTTTCTTATCACAAGATTAGTAGAAAACAACAGTGCTCCAGCAATATCATGAAAGTCCAAATCGCTGGACCGATGACAACATCAGAGGAAATTCTAAGTACTTGAGCTGTTCGAAAGTTTCCGAAGATAGAAAATGATATGCGAACGTGATCTCAACACTAAACTTGGATGAATATGGTCGCAATCAAGGAACGAAATGCTCGGAATCGAGCATCAGAACCATAGGATACCGGAGACAGGAGCCTACTACGCGACCCAGACTGAGGGCAACCGATCTCTAACCAATTGCTTGAACCCATAGTTTGAAGTAACCAACCCTATGAAGTAGGGGCATGCATGCACCAACACATAATCAGGACAGGCTAAGCAAGATACACTACAGTTCTTTTACGCCGAACGGAGTATGTTGGCAAAT
This sequence comes from Allium fistulosum, assembly GCA_030737815.1. NCBI lineage: Eukaryota > Viridiplantae > Streptophyta > Magnoliopsida > Asparagales > Amaryllidaceae > Allium > Allium fistulosum. Next base: position 671,050,913 of record CM060906.1, read on the forward strand.
CATAACAGAGCTAAGTAATATAATATGCTAAATAACTGCAGGAATACCATTTACATGCACAAAAGTTGTGGTAAATAAAGATATAGCACATGCACAGAAGTATATGATATAGGAAATTGCAATATAGGCAATCGTATTATATATGCAGGCAGTTATTTATAACCAAGCACAGTAAATAAAATGTAGGAAAAGTACACATAAGAGATTACCATAGAAATGATAATCTTGCATTACTAATATCATTTTATGTACAAACTCAACAAATAGCGGTGGTCGTTCCCGCACAACGCCGGCCAGTTTTAGACATTACACAACAAAAGACCAAACAAAACAGAAAGTACACACTCTGTACTTGTATAGACTCGATCGACTCAAAAAATAAAAAATAAATCATAAATGGTCCACTCCATTGGAACTCGGTCACATCATCATTATTTTCCATCGTAGCCACCTTTACCGTCCTTGCCCGGATGAATTGGAATCTTCTTCCTCTTGCTTTCCTTGCAAAGGGCAATGACACCTTCCAAGGATACAGACTCTCCTCCTGTGGCAGGGCCAGACCTCTCAGAACCTCCTGTAGCGGCGTCTCTATCCTTTGACCTCTGGAGCTTGATTGTAGTCGTAGTCTTGCGCTTTGCTTCCTCCTTCTCCTTCTTCACCTACAACCCCTTCTTTTCCTTCTTAAGTCTTCTTGCCATTGTCTCCTTGTCAGTCGGGTTTGACTCACCGGTCATTATCACTTCTTCTTCTTCAGACATGGAGACATCCTCGAAGTTCTACAATGCCACTATATGCTCAGAGTCGGGCCTAGGCCTGGAGATTGAGACAAGAACTATACCCGAAGCCAATGCGGAAAAAACGATGGAAGCGGTAAAGATGGCAGTGGCTCCCAAGCCCTGTATCGCTGGAGGTGGAGGCGAGAGAGACGGTTGACCTACAAGTTGGGAAATGCAGTTGCATAGTTTAGTAAAGGACTCCAAAGTGAACCAGAGCTTTTGGAGTACTGGAGAAATGAGGAAAATACCCAAAAAAGGAGCTTGACCATGAACTTCAATTTCTAAACCCCCTTCACCGGTTTCCATTCCAATGGGCCGCTCGATGATTGGAGGAATATACGACTCATGTAGGGCTTCAGATGTTGGGAGAGTGTAGGTGGTTGTAGAGCCAACCCTTATGGATGTAGGAACGATCGCTACTTGCACTTGAGGTTTAGGAGCAGATGTCTCACCCTGACCCGAAGAACTTGGGCTGGCAATAGCTTTAGCAGCAACATCCTTCTCTTTCTCTTCCTTTAAAATTTCCCTTTCGGCCGCCAAAAAGTCTACTTCTTCAGAACTTAGATAAGTGGCCATGAGTTCCTCTTCAAAGTGCATATCCTCAGCTCACTTTGACCTGACCAGTACTTCTTACCAAATGATAGCAAGGATCCGGGGATAGTTATCTCCTAGCCACCTTAAGTTGCCCTTGTTCATCAAGGAGCAAGTGTAGAAGTGCAGCACGGTGGTATCCATTTGACTTACTACCTCGCCATGCTCACTCTAAAGGTCTGAAAGCTCCGACCTTGTGACTAAGTGGTCAATTTCGACCGCCAGCTTATTAGATTCAGCCTTTTCTACCGCCTTGTCTAGTTTTGTATTCTCCTCATAGTGTCGATTGTGTTCGATGGCCTGTTCAGCAATGGTCGCAGCTTGTTCAACGATAGTTTGGTCCTAGGTCTTGACGGTATTCTCTCCAACAGTGACTTTCTCTTCAGCTTGAACGACTCCATATGGGCATCTTTAAGTTGATCCATAATCATGAGGAGCGCTCTGCTATGACACCGGCTCGCTTCCGTCAGTAATTTGTCACTCGCAGCCTTTCCCTTCATTACATCATCCCTATCAAGCTTTAGTTGAGCTATCTCATCATCACAATCATTGATCCTTTTACCGTAATCATCTCTTTACAACTTAAACGAGAGGATCTATTGGTAGTTGATTCGGTTCACGTCAGAGAGAGCTCGTACAAGGCGCTACCATTCAAACCCAGCTTCCAAGTCCTCACAGACTGCCTCAAGATTTCAAAGAGAGGTAGCCTTGTTCATAGGCTTTAGTCTGATCGAATTTGACCTTGTGTAAAAATAGATGTGGGAAAGCAGCCTGAAGCTGAGAAGGACCCGGCGGAAGTTCTCCCTTCTCACCACACTTAGAAGAAGGAGCGGTAGCGGTTATAGCCTGAAAGGATGGGATTTCTTGCGTTACGGCAGTCTGAGCTTTGGTGCGAGGAGGGGTAATGGATGATGTGGTCCCGTGGCGATCGTGCGAATTCTTATGGCACTTGTGAGTATCACCGGAGGCATCACCATCGCTAGCCCTTCTCCTTTTATCTCCCCTCTCGCGGTCTCTCTCCAAACGGCGAGCTTCATCATCAGCTTCTCTTCCTTCCTTTTTCTCCTCTCCTCTTCAGTCTCATGGTAGGTGCGATAAGCTGGATCCGGAGTCTGATCCATGTCAGAGCTGGAATATTAGCGCAACAGATGGAATAATCCATGGCCCATGGAACCTGAAGCGAAAAGAAGAATGGAATTAACACTTGAACTCTAAAATTTAACTCAATGTAGAAATGTGTGTCCATGATCGTAAAGTGGAATGTGTAGTGCCGATGACCCCATACATACTCTACCGACCGTATTGGCATGGTTTCAGAGTTGGACCCTCTCTGTCCTTGCTTATGAAAGCACTTGAGGATATGTTGATATCCGAGCTAATCTCACCTATCATTCACCAATCGAGAAATCCGCAAATTCATTCAAGTTAATGAAGTTGTCTCTTAGAAAATTTGAATGCGACGTATATCCAATAGAGATTTCAACAGCTTAGCCCCCAATTGATTAGGGAATTTCAGTAGTTAGCTGTTCATGAGGAGAAATGGGAAGCTCAGGACTCAACTCCTTGGTGTTAGCAATTCTGGAGAAGGTAGGATAGGAAGATCAGGGCTCATCTCCGACGATTCACCACATGACTCGTCTCCTTCCTCAGTGGCATGAAAGTCACCGACATCGTCGTATGTGGCCTCTTCCTCCTCCTCCACGACCATCTTTTATTTCCCTTCTCTTCTATGAAATGGTTCATCTTCTTCCTCTGGGATTAGAGACATCCTACGTGTCTCATCCCTACCCCTAGGAATATCTTCTCCAGAAGGTAAATCTACGACGGCTTTAGGAATTTCATCGAGTTGAACACCACTCGATGGACCGACCATATTCCCCTGAGAATCCTCGTTGGAGTTATGGGTAAGGGCAAAAGAATGAGTTTGTATCCTAGAGCCACTCGAAGTTGAAGGTTCTTCAACCAAAGCAAATCTTTAAGGGTGTAGTAAGCCAAACCTTCGAAGGTTTTCATTCGGCAAAAGTAACTCAACTGAGCATTCAGAAGGTCTCACAGCCTTTAAAGGTTCAAGCAGTGCCTTGAGTTCACGATTGCTTTCCCACCTTGGGATGGCTACATAAAATGTATAGAAAGTTAGAGATGTAAAACATACTAGTAGGGAAGGAGCCAAGGAATAGAGGCTTACTTTTGGATATCCAGAGACAATTGAAGCCCTTTGGACACCGAATGAAGAAATATTCATTTTTGAAAGATGAGCGTTTGTTGTGAAGATCTCCTATCAGATTGCATCCCCTCTAGACTTCTATAATTATGAAGAAAGGGAAATCTTGCCTCCTCTTGAACTATAAGAGGAATGTTAGCTCATTAATCCTTGGAGGCCACCCAGCCTGATCATGAACAGGATATACAACGACCTAGGAGCGCATAACCATTGGGATGACCTTGGAACGGCGCAAGTCCTAGTTCCTGAAGCACCACCATTAAGGATCGATTGAACTGTGGTACGGCACCATCTAAGAAAATATACCGATTGCGTGCAGTGAAACCTTCCAGGGGACTGTGTGCAAGCTCAGCTCGAGTGGGCAATTCGACATCCCTCTCTGGAATGCCGTGTTGCATGCATATATTTCTAAGCGATCTTGTAGACAGAATTGAGGGTAGTTGTTCTGAAGGATCAGTCAGGATTCTCATCCCAGGAGGCAACAGATTGAGAATAGGCCCGATAGGAACCAGCGGGCTATAGAATTCAGAGGAAATGGGTTGACTTGTACCTTCAGGAATGGGTGGAGAAATTAGGGTATTTGATGATTCAGCTTCTGAAGGCGTGGATGCTACTTTACCAAATTTGCGATGGGATGACCGATGTGTCATTCTAGGTAATAAAACTCGTTGATCATCGTCAGGTATGCTTTATTTCTAATTGAATTTCTCTGGGGTTAACTCTTGGAATTCAAAGGAAGTCGGCGCGTGCCAACCAATCAGATTCCAAGTGTTGACCTGGCAAGCGTAGTGTGTTACCAATGCAGAATGAATCTAGTGTCCCAAATGCCACAAATGGACCATCCTTTGTAGATAGCTCACTCGTGTTAACAAAGTGATATGCACCATCCTTCGAAATTTCTTTTCTATACTTACCCGATCTCGATTAACAATCCATAACAGATCTGTTATCCAGAGCGATGTGGAAAGCCTTTTCTTTTCAAGATCACTGGAAATGCAAAAATGAAAAGGCATTGCGATGAAACTCTCCAATACGTTCATGTCCAATATGAATCATCATATTGGAATTTATTATACGATCAGGGATTAGCCAATTCCACGAAAGAACATAGTTGACGCCGAAGAACACATGTCCCCGGAACCATGCGTATTCAACCGGGCAAAGCCTAGCTTTACCACCAATCCAATACATGCTCGAACTCAACCATTCTTCTCCAAATTGAAGTCCACTAAGACCTAATCGTTGATATTGGAACCGCCATCCCATTGTCAACTCAAATCCAACCTTTAAATTCGAACCAAAGGATAACTCGGCCTAGGGTTTTGAAATGAATTGGGTTTGAGAGTTGAAGGTTGGGAACATAGAGGTGGAAACTTCGGTGAGTGGTAGTAATCGTGCTGAAGCAGCGTTAAATGGTGGTGGCCTGGGACTTGATCGGTGGTAGTAGCAGAAGGAGCTTGAGTCGGGTGAAAGCTGGGAAAGCTCAGGTTGGCTAGAAGCAAATGAATACTCGGATGGAATGAGGAAAAACTAGAGCAAGTGAATAGGAAGGCTCGGCTTCAACAACTCAAGTAGAAATTTTTTTGTACAAAATCTTTCCAAGTCTACCAAGTTATAGGGATAACTCGGTACCGAGTTATCCATCTTTGCCCAGGTCAATTCAAAATCGACGTAGAGATCCTACATGCCAAATTAAAGCACTATGTGATCTTTGTAATGAAGATTACATCGTCAATGCAGGGAATTGGATTTCAGATTGAAACCATAGCAAATAGCTAATCCTAAATTATCCAAGTAAAAGAAACGTCTCGAGATGGAATCCAAACGATCAAGTAGAATTCGCAGGCTAGCAATCCAGGATTTGTCTTATTCCAGAGCATACTTTGTTTTCAACAAAAGCATAATTCGGGAGGCAAATGTTAATTGGATTTTTAACCGAGCAGAAATCAACAGAAGATAGAGCGTCAAGACGATGATGAAATGACTTGAAACCTGGAAGGCGGGCTCATATAAGCTATATAAATAAGTCAGGAAAAGTTGGACCAATGCGAAGCTAAGTCCATAACTCGACACCGAGTTATAGCTATAACTAGGTATCGAGTAATGGTGCTTCATAGTTGGGAACTTCAACTTTGCACAAGCCATTGTCTAACTATTATATGCGAGCCCAAGCAATTTCATAAAGTTTCAGGCGACTTATTAGAAGAATTAAAGAGTTAACTCCAGTAAATTGCAAAACAAGCCAAGTCATGGAGGAATGATCATCAAAATAAGCCATTGGAGTACGAAACATAAAGGGCACCTTTAAATGAAGTATGAAGCACGATCAAATAGGAATCGTTGAGTTTCTCCCTAAGAGGATAATCGATTTCGAGTTATGGGGATAACTCAGTACCGAGTTATCACTTCAACTCGTAGCACTTCCAACTTTTTCATACAGTCTTCGGCTGATGTCTAGACCTCTCTAGCAGCGGGCTTTTGATTCAACATTACCGTTATCCCTATAAATATAAACCATAGAGTAACCAAGAAAGAATCCAGTTTCTGCTATCACTACGCGGAAGCTCTATCTCTTCTTCATCTCCTTCTTCTACAAAATAGTCACCAAGGGTGCTACTTTAGGCAATTCTAGGACTTAGAATTGGTCTAACCCTTGTACTTGTGAATCATTCTCGCTCAAACCCTTTGTAATCTCAAGCAAACTCCATCAAATCTATAAGCAACAAAGGTATAAGGTGGACGTAGGCCAAAGATTGCCAAACTACTATAAAATCTTGCGTCTCTCTTTCTTATTGCTGTTTATTTTCTTTTACTATTATCTACTAGATCTATGTCTCATACGTTTCCTACAACCTATTCTTGGGTGTTTATCCATTTTTGGCGTTAACACTCAACCAAGAGTTTTCTATTGGTTGATAATAACTAAGGTCATATTGGAAATCTTGGTGTGATGATGTTACATTGTTCTTTCAATTTGAGAATACCATTGATCTTTGACGTAAACATGCCACTTTGATTATAGTTAAATCATGACATGACAACCATCGAACAACTATAGTTGGATCTGAACTGAAGTGCAGGAAGTGAAACACTATTCAATAGAGAATTCTAAAAGTCGTTAAATGTTTAAGCCAGTGACTTAATGCAGAATGATCTATATTATGGCGTGCGCGCGTGCACACACACACACACATGCATATATAGCCAACTATATTAATATAAGTATGTGATGTAAAAATAAATGCAAACCAGAATTTTTATACTGGTTGGGACCTCGTCCTTCTTCCAGTCCCAAAGCTTCCCTTCTGGATTTTCACTAAACAACATCCCTCACTGATCCTAGAGGAATAGGTGCACAAACTCTACCCGAACTTCCCGGAGGAACCACTTCAACGATTGAAGTATTGAATGAACATGGTTTAGGATTGTAAATTGCATCAAAAGATATAGATTTGAATCCTCGGTCTAGGGTTTTAGAAATTAAAGTAGTAAATCACTTTAGAATTTAGGGATTAGAGAGTGAGAAATAGTGATTTGAAGCCTAGAGGGGTTTGTTTTATATAGACAGTGAATGGGTTTGATTAGGGGATGGTTTTCGAGGGTGTGGAGCTATTCACGAATAGTTACAATCACAAGAGGAAGAAGCAACGTGTCCATAATTTGAAAAGAAAACAATGTTTCTTTTCACGATTTATTGTACATTTCATGCAACAACTGGTCATCCCATTGGAAGGGAAACCCATCAACCAGTTGTCCTATGAAATGTATAGTAAACTGTGCTGAAACCAAGAGCTTTCTTTCAATTTTCCACCCACCTCCGAACATTCGAAAAATCTACACATATTGGTGTAAATATTTGGATCTATGAAGAGGGTTATGGCCATATTTGAAGTTATCTAGAGATCAGTTGAAGGGTTTTAACAAAATTATACTATGAGGACTCGATAACCGACAAAAAACAACACTAACTCTATTTTTGACTTTGAAGCTCGTCTTCGAGTGTTGAGGATCTTTAATGATTTGTTAATTCCACTTAATTATTAGTAGCTTGTCTTGTCGATTATTATCATGAAGTCATTATTCACATTTCTTAGTCTAGTTTACCTAAAACAACTCAATGAAATTGTTACCACCATTGTAATATGATTGTTATCATCAAAACATAAGATATGTGATCCTAATATTCTCCTCCATTTTGATGATGACAAGCACATGGCTTTATATAATAAAATTTTATAATATTATATTGCTCCCCTACTAGTTGCTTCCTCTTACTCATATTCCCCCATCAATATGCCCAACTTTCTCCCCCTTTTTCATCAACAAAAAGGTTAAAAAAATATTTTAAATAATAGGTTGTATATATTTTACATTTGCCAATTTTTAGTAAAAGTATAATCTTTTTATTGCAAAACTAACTTTAATTTACCCTTGACTTTTTTTGTTGTTTTGCATGTATATAAAACAAGGAAAATATTTTCTCCTTAAATTAATTGACCAACCTTCATCCTTTAACCATCTCAAAAGCGTCTCATTCTAATTTTTACATAAACATGCGAGTAGGTGTTTTTATTGGAGATTTTTATCAAAACATGGATATGTAAAATTTTATCAACCAAAGATTAAGACAATAGTAAACTAACTCTTTCAAAGCATAAATACCTAAGTTTGTCTTAATTTTTTTAAATATATCTACGATTGAATTTTCCATATTCACAAAATCTAAAGTGATGGTTTCCTTAAAAAAATTGATCTCGTAAAAAATGTTGTTTAATATTTAGGCCTTTTTCCAAAATTATTAGCCAATTTTCAAAAGATTTTAATAAAATTGTCTTAAGGCTATTATTAGGTATAAAAATGATCATTTTAAGCATAGTTATACCTATATATTTGTTTTTTCCAAATATTTTTACTTATCTTGGAACAGTTTTTATATGAATTCAACATTCGAATGATAATAAATGTTTATGCGATTTTCTAGCTTTTTTAAAATCAACATCATTTATAAAAAGTTTTCTAAATAATGACAATAAATTTTAGTATTCTTAAAAGTTTAATATGTTGTCCCTAAAATATTAACTATAAATTGAGTTAGATATATCGACCTCATTGTAATTTCATTTTCAATGTATGCTTCTTCCCTATTAGATATCTGAAACATTTGCCTTTTTTTTTGTTACTGGTAAAAAATAAAAATTCATTTTGGTACCCTTTTCCTACGTTAAGGTCCATGGGTTAGGTTGAAGGTAAGCATACCCACTTTGGCGTGGTTGAACCTTTGAAAATGAAATTTGAATTTAATGCACTTTAAAATTAAATTTATTTATATATTTGTTTTTAATAAGTGAATTATTGGTTTTGGGAACCCAAATACAAGTATTCTTGGAATTTTCTAATATTATTTGACGTTTAGTATTTTTGGATTTTATGAAATTAGTATATAAAGATGCATATTTCTTTTTAGATCTTGATTCAATAACTTTAGAATTTTAAATTCCAAACAATTTTTATTGAAGCCATGTTTCAATATATTTATCAATTTGTTGAGCTTTCCTTGCCTTAGTTAAACTTTGAAATATTTTAAGGTAAATCATTTAACTTATATTCCAATGTGTTAACTTGATTTTTCGACATATCAAGAGATGATTGTAAATCACAATTTTATTTTGAAAGTTTGAAATTCCATCGTGATAAATTTTAGTTCTTCTTGGAAAATGCTAGTATAATAAACCAAGTTTTAATTAGATTTCAATGGTTTACGTAATTCTTCTTTGAGGATTATTTTTTCATCTTTTGACATATCTATTTCTACTTTAGCTCTATCTAGTTTTTCATAAGCCTCTTTTCTCAATTTATTTTCATTTTTCTTTTCTTCTAAACCACCTATATTAATTTTAAGCATATCATCAATGGAAAAAGTTTGTCATACCTCATCCTCAAATGTCATGAAACAAGCATTTGCTTGCTTGGAGTCACTTTACACGTCGGATGAAGAAGAATCATAGTAGTCCCAAATAACATGAAATGCGTTTCTCTATGGTTTTCCCTCTTGTTGCTTTTTAGACTTGTTTCCATTATCCAACTTTGGGCAGTCCCTTTTCATATGTCTCGTCTTATCGCATTTAAAGCAGGTCAGAGTTGATGAGTTGCTATTTTTGCCGTACCTTGATGCCATTTTGGATTTTTCAGTGCTTTTTAAAGCCTTTTGCAAGGTTTTAAAAACCATTGAAATCAATATTTGAATCATCCTCGGCTTGAAATGCAACTGATTCTTTTCTTTTTCTTGATGTTTCTTAACTTGCAAGTTTACATCATAGGGCATGAGATTACCGATCAACTCTACAACATTGAGTTTGGGAAGGTCATTTGCTTCTTTAAAGGCTAGCACTTTACTTTCCCACTCATTTGTTCAAGAGTTAAAATATTTTAAAACAATGTAAAATTTAGATGCATTTTCTCCTAATTAAGTGAGTGCATGTGTATATCTTGTAAATATGAATACATATGAAATTAACTCGTTGTCCTTTATTTTAAAATGTTAAAATTGGTTTTTCAACATAGAAATCTTACTCTGTTTAACTTTGTTTGTGCCTTCATGAGTGAGTTGCAGAGTTTTGCATATTTCAAATGCAGACTTACAAACAATAACCTTATTAAACTCGTTCTTATCTAATGTACATAATAAAATATTCATGGCCTTAGAATTATTTTTAGCTAAAGCAACTTGCTGAGCAATCCATGTACTAAATTCAGCAGTTAGTGGTTCATACTCAGTTTGAGTCATGTTCCAGATAGCATAACTATTAAACTGCATATAAATTCTCATTCTAGTGGATCAAAATGCATAATTAGTGCCAACGAAAAGTGAGGGTTGTGCAGTTGATTGAGCTTCTTGAAAAATGCTAAAATTTAATGACATATTATTTTCAAAAATGATTTTACTATTTTTAAAATGCCTCTCTCTGTTACTAAATGAAAGTCGTTAAATGTTTAAGCTAGTGACATAATGTAAAATGATCTATAATATGTAAAATATATATAAAATACCAGCAGTTATAATATAAGTAAGTGCTATAAAAATAAATGCAAACCAGAATTTTTATACTGGTTCAAACCTTGTTCTACTTCTAGTCCAGAGCACACAGTCTGGATTTTCACTAAACTACAGCCTTCACTTAAAGCGAAGGAAAATGTTTTCAAACCATACCTGAACTTCCCGAATAGGACTTCAACTCACTGCCTAACTGACACATGACTTCTCTTTTTAAACAAAAGATATTCTTAGCAGCTATGTGTCTACAAATACTGATTTGCCTTTCTGACTCGGTACAAAAATCATATAACCACTTCAAGGATCGAAGAATTAGATAATCAGGGTTTAGGATTGTAAATTGAATCTAAAGATGTGGATTTCAATGCTTAGTATAATAGCTAGATTTTCAGAAATTGAAAGCAATAAATCAGTTTAGAAATAAGCAGTCTGGCCCAATCGCATATGTTGCCCTAGTCGAAATTTAAAAAGTTAAAGGGAAAAGAGATAAAAGTTTTGATTCCAAGACTTGGACCTATATGGAAAGAGCATGGATCAACAAGAAACCATTATACTATAACAACATTTCTAAACTTTATTGCCCTGTTGCTTCACAAATCAATTTTATTTAGTAGCAGCTAAATTTTTTGTTGCTCCCTTTGCCATCTTTGGTGGTGTTTCCCTAGGCGAAAGTCTTGCGCGCCTCCCCTTTGGACCGAGCCTGGAAATAAGAGATCGGAGAGTAGGAAAATGTGATTTTGAAGCCTAGTGGGATTAGGTTTACATGGATAGCGAACGAATTTAATTAGGGGATGTTTTCCAGGGTTTGAGCCATTAACGAAGGGTACGACCATAGGAGGAAGAAGAGACGCATCAAGAATTTGGTAAGAAAACAATGTTTTTGTTCGAGGTTTACTATACATTTCATGCATTAACCGGTTGATCAGTTGAAGGGAAACCAATCGACTATTTGTCCTATGAAGTGCATGGTAAACTGTAATGAAACTAAGAACTTTTTCTCTATTTTCCAACCATCTCCAAGTCTTTGAAAAATCTACAAAAATTCACATAAATACTTGGATCTATAAAGAGGGTTGTTGCCAAGATGGAAGTGATTTGAACATCATTTGAGTGGTTTTAAAAAAATTCTACTATGAGGACACGATAGCTAACAAAAAGCAACACATAATCTATTTTTGACTTTGAAGCTCGTTTTGAGTTTTACTGCAGATCTTTATTGATTTATTCACTCAACTTAATTATTTATAGCTTGTCTCCATACTCCGTCATCTTCGTAATATGTATATCTTTAAGTATAAAGCTCTTTACTTTGTTGATTGTGATTATGAATTCAATATTCACATTTCTTAGTATAGTATACCTAAAACAACTCGATGAAATTGTTAGCACCATTGTCTTACGGCTGTTGTCATCGAAACACAAAATGTGTGCTCCTTCATTCACCCCGTTTTTTATGATGACATCCCTATCTCTTTATATAATAAAACTTTATTATGTTATATTGCTTACCCTTACTAGTTGCTCCCTCTTAGTCATATATTCTCTCTATAAATATGCCCAATCAATCCATCTCCTTTGGTACGAGATGTTAGTATCACGGTCAACTCAAAGACAAAAGTCAATATCGGGGAATGTCAGTTAATAATAAATGTTATTACTGAACCAAACACTATGAAAATAACTAAATAGTTGTATAAGTATATTATTGGAATTTTGACCATGGCCATACTTCGAATATCAGAAGTGATATGGCGACAATAAAGAGAACGTGCATATAATATATCATTTTTCAATGGTGCTGCTTAAATCAATCTAAAATATGATTTTATCAAAAAGATCTATATGTGATAAATTTGACCAAACTTTCACACCATCATCTAAGATGACATGTGGACATCATTATTCGAATTTTTTAATATTAATCATTGATTGAATTCACATCCGCGGGCCGCATATTGAATCTATCCAGTCTTAGAGATATCACTTGATTTAATTAGCTTCTAATAAATTATAAATTAATTAAACTAATTAGTATATAATATATATATATAAGATATATTAATTATGAGCGCTTTTAGTATTTAGGGGCGTCATTAATAATTTTGGTAGCTCTTGAGAATTTTTTAGATGCCTTTAACAATTTTTTGGGCGTGTGTATAAGCATTATACATACACGTATCAATATATAATACATATTTAAATGGGGTAAATATACAAATATATGGAGTATATGATTGTTTGATGATAATAAATATATATTTGATTCCTTTTATAGGGTGTGTTATAGGTAAACTATCATAAAAACACAATTTTTTTTAATCGACTGCCACATATTCTATTTCGTATGTATGATGTACACATATAACTTATCAAACACAACATGATTTTATCTGTAAAATTTAATATATATTTGTTATTGCAATGGGAGAGATGGTGAAATATTACAATCAATTTCTAGTTGATGTTAATAAACATATGTTTGTATATACCGTGTTTGTTTAGTGTTGTGTATTTATAGAATAATAACAGTTTTTGTTTTTGGATTCAAAGTTGCATCGGTTAATTACGTGGATAAAAAGTTTTGTTTCTACGTTGCAACAATCCAATTTTTAGTACCGTTCCAAATTTTTATTTCATATTTCTACGCAAAAGCAATTCCAAGTATTGGGAATAGTAGAAAGAATATCACTTCAACACAAGGCGAACAAATCAGTTGTGCACCATTAACATTGTACGTTTTCTTTTGGCATTAGAACTATTTAAAATATCACACGCTGAATAGCTCAAATCCAACAATTTCTCAAGAAACAACCGACGCAAGTTCATGCTTTATATATTTCAAATATTTTGTTATCAACAAGCATTGGATCTCAAGGAAATTTTGAAAAGCCAAAACAATCAACGTTCTATTGATTATAAGGTAATTCAATCAACAACTCTGACTCAGTAATACACATCCAATAATTCCCATTCCTTCATCTCCTCAGCACATTAAGGCATGGAAACCCATCAGTATATATGCACACCACTGACAAAAAGAAGAAGCATCCTACATCTTCAACATCCAAGGCATCATATCATTCCCAAATATCATCTCAAAGAGCCAAATTCGATCATCACCCTCATCATATACAGTAAAAAGGCAAATGCAAGCTAAATAGGAATTGCCTTCATCAGCATCATCACATCACAAGCAAACTATAGGAAAATTTACTCCACAAGGCAACTAAAGCATTGCATAAGGCCTTCTTCAAAGGATCATTAAGAGCAAGTGCAGTGAAGCAAGAGACAATTGGCGATTAGATTCAACACAGGTAAAATTGTCTGCATCCGCAAAGCATTACAACCTCTTGACAATACAACTTCTCATCTGAGCAACAACAACAAACCGTACATATCAGGCACATTAACACATCATCCAAACAAACACAAGATCCAAGTTAAACTTCACCAGCGCATCTTCATTATAGACGAACTTCAACCCTAGACCTCCAAACAAACACAACACGAGATGCTTTAAGATCTCGTCAACAACCTCCAAACATAATGCAATTCAAACGAAAACACCAGAGCGAATCAAACTGCGATAATAACTCAGACTAGCGTCACCTAATTCTTGTTGGTGTAAATTCCTAGATTTCTGGTGAAGTGGCATAGCGGTGATAAAATCAAATCTATAGAGATCGCTCTAAAGCATGTCGATGACACTCTCCTTAAGATGTCATTTGTCCTCACCACTAGTTTTAGTGTTGTGAGTTAAGGCAAATTGCCTCTTAAGATAAAATGAAGCCGAGATGATTAATCTCTTCAATCGATTACGATAGTTCTATCGAAATCTAGTTTGTGATTTGCAGTATCCCAAATCTGAAACAATACTGAAAGAAATAAGAGAGGAGAAGGGAAGGAGATTCGAAACAAAGAAGAGTTAAATTGCTTCGTTTCATTTGAATTCAAATGTCCCGGCATTTTCAAACAATCGCGTCTTCTGCCATTTTGTCCATTCAAATTCAAATTATGGGCTTGTTAATGGATTTAGAACTGGTCCATTTTAATAAAATAATTCTGTCCAACAATATAATTTGGATCCAAATCCAGGCCGGTCGGACGGGCGGTGGTGGCATGGGGGTGTGGTTATGATGCATGGCCTCCCTCTCATAAAAGACCAAGCATTGGGTGCCCAAAGGGTCCAAATCTGTATTTAAAAAAAATAAAGTTCCTTCTTTTCTGTGATGTGGAACTATCTCCAATCACACATTCTTCATCTTCTCTTTCTCTTTATGTCATCAAAAACAATTTTACTCACACAAATATTTTACAAAAATTTACACTAATAGTTCTCAGGTGAATGTAACTCCAAAGCGAGAAACCGCATCATCAATTATCTTAGGCACCGCTAGAAAGTTTTTTTTTACAAATAGGAGTATAAATTTTTCATAACTTTTTTATGGTGCGGTGATTTTCTTTGATCACTGCAGAATAGTTATTTTCTGTGTTTTATAGTTGAAAAGCACATGAAGACAAAAGAAAACGAAGAAATGAGAAATGCAACACATCGGTTAAAGTTTGTCATAGGGATAAGCCCATTTTTCGTTTAAATGCCCCTCGTTAATTCTATATAGAAATTAAATATTTTCATATTATTTTAAGGGCATTTGGTTTTCCCTTCTGTATTTTGTTTTTTAAATTTGAAACTCTAGGTTCATCGAGGATTGAGCAACATGCTTTGTAGTTCGGGAATTCTCGACTTGGACATAAAATAGAGGTATGGTTACTAAGCATAGGATAAATATATTCAGGTTAGCTGAAGTGTGAGTTTATAGGTGTTGTAAACACTGAATATTTAATTCTAGTACTAACTCAGGGTGTAGCAGTAGACACTAATGAGTTAGTGGCCGAAGCTAGGTATATCTCTATATTCTTTACTTTTCACATTTACATTTCTACATCATTTACTTGTTTATATATGAAATATTTTAAATACTCTATTCACCCCATCTAGATTGCACTGTACGATCTTAACAATTGGTATCGGAGCGGGTGTTAGGAAAATTCTAATATCATGTCTCACCTATGGTTGTTGTCTTAGCTAGAGTCGGTTCATTAGTCCATCTATTTTTAATAGAATAGATTTTTCAAATTTAAAATTTAATAAGAAGTTTTGTTTAAAATCATTTAATTTAAAATGTGGAATATTATTGAAAATACTGCGATATTGTAGATAAGAATTGTATTTCAATTAAAGCTAAAGTAATGAATATTCTTATGTACGCGATTGATAGGGCTGATATTAACTCTCGATGAAAAATATGGTGAAAAGTCAACAATGATGAAGGACTTCCTAAAGCTGATACAACAATAGTTCTATGTTTGACGGAATTCACAAGGGATAGTTTAGACGATGATAGTGAAGATGGAGATGATGGTAACTCAATGGATAATGAGATAAGTGATTTTTTGTAACGACACAGAATTTCGAACACTTCGTATTTAAATATCTGAATTATTTAAATATTTGTGTCTAAAGTTTAATGTGATTAAATATGATTTTATAACCCTGTTAAATATTTTTTAATTAATAACTAATGTTAGAAAACTTATTTTTGAAACGTATTTACAAAAATGTACACTTTGAATAAATACTAAAAATATGACCACAAAACGTTTTGTTAAAAATCAACTTTTTTGTTAAATAAAAGTTGTTTGAATATTTATACACATGTATGCAATATATGAACACATTAACAAGAATTAATCATCTCTCCTTTATTAACAAAAGCTTAATTAAACTAAGTATTTAATTAATAAAAGAGAGAAGGCTAAAGGACCCTTAAATCAAGGAGTGATTTAAGGCATGGATTAAGGAGAGTATGGTTGTGTAAGGGTATGGTGTGCATGTTCTCGTGCATGGAAGAAGAGGGGTTATTGTAAACTTTTACACTAAATTCCTATGGATATAAATAAGAGGGCAACGCCTCTTCATTTCTACACCATTCCACTTTCTAAACCAAATATCTTCACTCCTTTCTCTTCTCCTCTTCATGTCTTCTTCCCTTTGGCCGTGAGCATGGGATGTGGTCGTGGCCTTGGGTCGTGAGTGTTATGGATTGGAAGGAGGCCTTAGGTCGTGTGCAAGTAAGGTAGAGGAGGAGATGGCCGTGCACTATGGTGGAGGAGGGAATGTTAGGCGTGAGCAAGGTGGAGGGGAAGGTCATTGACGTGAATAAAGGAAGGAAGGAGAAGGTCTTGGCCATAGGCTAGAAGGAAGAGAAGTCCTAGTGGGAGTGTTTAGATGATTGAATGTTGGTAATAAGTGTTTGGTTTTAAGTAAAAGTGAGTTATTCTCACTTTGATTAAATTATACACTTGTCACAATTTAAGTCAAAAACTTTTTGAAATATTTTTTTCTATTATTATAATAATAGACACCAACTACTTAAAGTTATGGCCCTAAATTATATGCTCTACAAAGCATGTGATTATTTAATTAGTTGCCTTAAAACCATTGAATTGTGTTAAGTACTATTGAACATTTAAAATGGATACGTTTATTTAAATACATATGTTAAAATATGTTTCATAGAATATGGTTTGAATTTGGAAATCGTATATGTGAATAAAATAGAATGATATTGGATATTGAATTGAATACGGAATTGTCCGTATAGCGATAATCACTATAAACGCACTTTGAATCCTTTAACTATAACTTGTGAAATTTGGTAATTGGTGAACATATCTTAATATAACTTGTTTTGGTTATTATCTACACTTATATAAGTGTTTTGAAAGGCAAAATATATGTTTGAAAAGTTATATAAAATGTAAACCAAAGTTATAAAAGTTAATAGAAATATAGTCGTTATATCGACACTTTTAAACAACAAGTTTTTGAGAAATAACATTTACTTTTGTGGAAACTTTCCTAGGGTTTTCTTTACCATCTTAACAAGTGAATAATATATTATTATTATTGTAAAAATTATGATAAATCATTTAATAGCAAGTTGAACGAAGAGACAAAAGTTATAGCGAAATAATCGCTCTATGAGCACTTCAGAAATATATCTTGTTTTTGCAAATATCTATAAAATAATTAATAGTATTCTTTGGGATTTTTCTCCGTGGTTTTCAAGTACCCAAAGTATACTAACTGTTGTAAAAGGAATGGATCTAAATTCATTTGTTAAGGTGTTGAAAACTAGGCACAAAGTTGTAGCATAACAAGTTTATAACATGTAACAGAACTTTAGACAACATTTCTAGAAATGCTATCTTTTTTATTTGAAACTATGAATTGTGTAAAAATGATATTTAAATTAATTATTTTTCTCTAATCTTTTTAGGGTTGTTTTTTTAACTTATAGTAGAGTGTTTTAAAATTGGCTTGAGTTTAAATATATTTTTAACAATTAATTATGATTTTTTAAACTAAGTGGCTTTTAAAATATAACATGTTTATTTCGGTTTTTCCATTTATTTCAAAATTCCTTATTTTACATAATATTCTATATAAGTAATTATCATACATTTTTAAGTCATTTTAAAAGTGTTTTAACATATTAGTAAGTATTTAAAAGGTATTCCTATATATATATATATATAAGTTTTATATGTTAAATTAAGTGATTTATAAATATAATAAAGGAGTTCAGATTCTTAACACTTAAGTTAAATTAAGTGGTTTTGTAGATATTACTTAAAAGTGTATTATTTTAATTAAGAAGTGTGGACATGCTTTGATCTTTAAATATTTTAAAGTTAATGATGGGGATAAGTAAAAGGTTTTGGGTTGTAATAAACATAGTTTTAGTAACAACTATTTCTAACCTTTATTATTAATTATACTTAGAGATATAATAAGATATTTATTATTAAATATTTTAAAGATCACTATAAGAGAAAATGTTTTAAATTATGAAACGATTTAGGTTTGTTACAACAAATGTTTGAGTAACAATTGTCTTTAACCCTTAAGCATAATTAAATCTTAAAACCAAGTTTAAAGAGAAATGTTATTACAGTATTAAATGATTTGGGTTTGTTGTTACAATGTTGAGTAACACTTGTCTTAAGCCCTTACAAATGTAATTAAACCTTTGAAATGGAGTTTTAAAGATAATGATAAAATGTGATGTATATTGAGTTTGTAGTAAACAATATTTTAGCAAAATTTGTTTTAAACCCTTGAATTATATTTTAAAGTGGAAAAAATATTATAAATATAATTAGATATTTAATAATGGAATTTTAAAGAAAATAACAAGTATTGAAATCTTTTATAAAAAGATAGAAAAAAATTACATGTTTAACTTATAAATGGGAAGGGATTTATAGTAACAATGTTTTCGTAGCATTTGCTTTTAACCTCTTTGATTATATTCTAAGAATGGAAAACTTTGCTAAGTGACTTGTGAATATGCTTATACCATCGAGATAAGTATATGAATACTTTGTAAGTATTGAAAAGAGTATAAGTAAATATTGTAGTAGTAGAATACAAGTATAAATCTTTTATAAAGAGAAATTAAATATATATACACACACACACACGAGTTAATAAAGGAAGTTTCAATTAATAGAGGAGTATTAACTTATAATGGAAGTTTTAATTAAACATAGAGTATTAATTTATAAAGAATGTTTTAATTAACAATGGATTATTAATTAATAAAGGATAAATGAATTAAAAAGGGATTAAAAGTCGTTTATGTGACTTGATCATGCTTTGGATGAATTGATAATGCTTGTACATTTACTTGCTTATGGAGAGTATACGAGAATTATTTCCCTTATGCAATTATCTGCATTATTATTGAATACGACCAATTTCATCGATTCAGTCTGGGAGACATCGGGATTGGTAAGTGTTCAACTTATCGAAAACCACTTCAAGACTGAGATATGGGTTTTATGTTTTGAAAGTGGAATGATGGAATCCATGTGTTGTTCCAAAATCTGTTAAGATGATGGAATCCATATTGGATTCATTATTTGTTCGAGTATTGAAGACTCATGTGGAAGATGCCGAACGTAGCCTCGACATCGAAAAAATGACTAAAAACAGAGTAGGATGCATAATTAAGGGGTTTTGCTAACCCAGAGGGGTGTTTGAACTCCATTATCTAGAGTATGCTTATCAATATGTTGGCCGTCAGGAGTTGATGATGCTTATGTTCCATGTGGTTCGGGTTCGCTAGTTCAAGCGTGGGCCAGTTGTGTTTACCTTATGGTATATTTTATCTAGAGATATACGACGCTCGGTAGGTAATTTTTTGATCCTTCTCATAGGTGATCGGTCTCAGTTTACTAAGGAGGTCTCTGTGGAAAATCCATATATATACGAAATTGCATTGGCGGTTTTGTTTGTATACCTAAATATGCTGTTGAATGTAATAAATGTAACTATTCTAGCTATTTTATATATTTATTTTTCAACCTTAGACATTATTATAATATAACTAGAATTTCTTATCAAAAGGTTTGGTTAAGGTTAAAACCCATCCGTGATTATTTGTGGTGTGGTCTTATAAGATACCTTTATTTTGAAAGGTTTTATAATATTAAATAATCCAAATGAATTGAGTCTCTCATGTTGGTTTACCAAACTGATCCGGGTGTTATTTTCTTATAATTTACCAGTCTGCCCCGTGTATATTTCCAGATTTCTTTGATGTTCATTGGAGCTCTTGGAAAGGAGCTGGATGATTGCCTACCTTAGTTTTTATTTCCGCTACATAACTTTGTTTATATATCAGCAGTTGTAAGGACAGACAGTTATAACTGTCCAGGTTAATGATAGGTTAATTTGCTCTGATTATTGTATCCATACAGTTTTCTTTGTAAAAGATCATTTTAATATTATATGTTATCATTCCGTTGTGAGATTCAGATATTTTTGTTCTCCTCTTCCTTGTTTCTTTTCTTTTCTTCGTTTTCATTTACCCTATTGTTCTGTCTTTCCAGCACTAGGGTGCTTGGCATGTGAATAATGTGGATGTATTAATGTCGACAGTTTCGGGTCGAAAAGACGATCGTTACATCTTAGTATCAGAGCTGAAGGTTAAGCGAGAACCTTGGCTTTGGTATGGTATAACTCATTAAGAGATAGGGTAATGGAATGCCTTATTATGAGTTGAGTGTATTATATATATGAAAGTATGTATTTGTTATTGTTATAACAATGTTTTCTATTGTGTTGACTAGTCTGTTGAGTGCTTATGGATTCTGGTCGACGCGTCTGATCAACGTTGTCGATAGGGGTCTCCAAACACTTGTACAAGGCAAACCAACATAGTATTGTTTTTAAAATTTGGTAAATAAATATTTTTACCTAGGATTATATTTTATCTATAAAAGAATAATTTACAAATGATTGATATAGTTATTTATGATATGATTGTTTGTTAGGAAATGATAATATCCAATTATTATTATTTATTGTTTGATTAGTTATGCTCGGCCAGTTTATGACATTGACTATTGTTTATTGAATTGTGAGTAGCTTACCTTTTCACAACAGGGGTTAGGTAGATAGTAATTTATAGGAACATTTAAACAAACACCTTATGAATAAATTTTCAACATTCGACTATAAGACGTTCGGTGATAATGTTGGCTTAAAAAGATTAACTTTAATAAAAGTTGTTTAGCATAATCTAAAAGAAAGATGAGATATTTTGGGAATATAGCGTTTTTTTTCAACAGGTCATGGCGGAAACCCTAATCTAGCGTTTTTCTGCCTCGACACCTTTTTCCGTGCCTTCCCCCTCCCTTTCCTCTTTGATTCCTAGATTCCTTTTTTCCATTGCCCCTACCATGTCTTCCACCAACAACCTCCATCCCCCCCCCGAGCTGCCGCTTATGATTTCCGACCCACCACCGGGGTTTCCTCCCATAGATAACTCAGATTCCAAACTTGAGAATGATGAAGGATTCACCACCGTTTGTTCAAAAAATGGAAACGATAAACCGAAACCTCGCTGTAGTCTAATAGATCTTATCTCGCCTCTAACGATTTACAGAACAAAAATTACGATCCTCTCCTTCACAAAATGAATGTCAGAGCCATGCTCACAATCTCAAAAATGCAAATTGCCCCATTCAACCTAAGAAAATTTCCGCTTCAAACAAATGGAACTTCTCCACCTCGTCTTGTAGGGCATGGAATAAAGTTGTCAAGGGTAATAATATTCCAGTCTCTATTCCATTAAAATTTTATCAACCCCGCGAATTTAATTCGATGCAATGTGCCAAAATGCCAGTTTAGGTTGTTCAGGATGCTAGAAAATAGTGGGATAATCCTATTACGATCTATGTCGTTGGCCCTAAACCATACTATCCATACTTTAAGGATTATATCACTAGAGTATGGAAGCCTGAAGAAGAATTCTCTATATTCTCTAAGGAGAATGGTTTTTATGTTATAAAATTTCACAATAAAAAAGATTGTGATAGAATCTTAGAAGGTGGTCCCTATTATTACAACAAAAAGCTGACGATGATGAAAAGATGGACGCTTGGGATGCAACTTAATAAAGAACTCCTCAATTCAATTTCGATTTGGGTTTGTTTTCCTAACCTTCCACTCGATTACTGGACGGAGGAGGGGATTAGTCGTATTGCCTCGGTTCTTGGATTTCCCATCAAGTTGGATAAATTTACAGAAGGTGTAATATAAATCGCATACGCTAGAGTTTTAATCCAAATTAATAATTCCTATAAGTTTCCAAATAAGATTCCTATTTTATCGAAGAAAGATGAAATCCTGTGGCAAGAGGTGTTGTACAAATGGAAGCCGAATATTTGCTCTAACCGTTATAGTTTTGGTCATGTTGAATCCCATTGCCAATTCACTAAAGTTTGGACACATAAAGTACCTACTTCAGATGTTTCGAATATCAGTAATGATATGCATATTGATAACAGCCAGAGTGGAACAAACTTGGAAGACTTATCAAATATAGCAGATTCGCAAATCGATACAACCATTACAAATCAGGGAGCTATAGTTTTCAGTCCACAAAATGACAGTACTACTAATGGACCAGAAACTCAAATAATGACAGAAGTATATAAAGTCCAGTCGGATAGTTTGTTCATGACTAATAATACAAATACATATCGGAACTCTATTTCAATAATCTCAGATATGGACATACAATCAATAGATAATAATAGAAATGAAGAGAACAATATCTCTAAAGAACTGCCTGATGCACCAATTGACTCTCCTCCCTGCACTGAAACTGTTGTCCAAATACCTGTTACTCAACAAGGCACTAGAGCAAGAGCCACCCGAAAAATAAATCAGAGGAAGCGCCATTTGAATTTAAAGACACTTCTTCATCTGATGTTATAGAAAATCCTGCTTGGACCATTTTGGTTAATCAACGAAAAGGAAAAAAATAAAAATCGAAAAAACATAAGACATTGGGGATTGCTACACCCCCTGGTGATAGTAGCAGCCCAGATAATAATATATAGATGGAGTTCCTTTATTGGAACATCCGGGGCATGAATGCCCTACCTAAACAGATGGAAATCCTGCGTCTGTTAAATAGTAATAGGTTTTCCTTTCTTGGTATATTTGAAAATAAGTTATCGACGGATAGCATAGACAGATTTATGACTAAAACTGATAATAAATGGAAATATTCCCACAATATTTCTAATAGCCAAAAAGTAGAATTTTAATTATGTGGGATTCTTCTCATTGGTCGAATATAACCTTACATACTAATGACCAATTTATTTCATGTATTTTGCACAATGCCAGTGATATAAGTATTTTGTGTACTACTGTGTATGCTTTCAATGATGAGGCGATGCGAATGGAATTATGGAATTATCTAACTTAGCAATCTAAAAGATTTAATCTCCCCTGGATTGTGGCGGGAGATTTTAATTCTATCCTATCGTCTAAAGATAGAATAAATAACGGTCTATATAATTCGATGGGTGATCAAGAATTTATTGATTTCATTACCTCATCAAATCTAGTGGAACCAGATTTTACTAGCAATTATTTTACTTGGAGTGGTGGGCAAATATTCTCTATTCATAGTAAGATAGATCTTGTATTTGTTAATGATCTATGGATGGACACGTTTAATCAGGTTGGTATTTATTTTGGTAACCATTCCTTAAGTGACCATTCTCCTATCAATATCAAATTCATGTCTCATAATAAAAAGGAAATGAGAGTACCTTTTGGATATAGTAATTCTTGGCATCTTCAAGCGGGCTATCACTCTTCTCTTCAAGATGCTCTGACTCAAGAATTTTATGGCAACCCTCTTCATATTCTATTATGCAGACTTAAAGCAGCAAAAACTGCATTGAAGAATTGGAGAAAAAGAAATATAACATCAACACAGTGCTTGCTCAAATGAAAGAAGAGGCTAATGAATTATATAAAAAAATAGTTCAAAATCCTTTGAATGAAAATGTGATTGAACAATACTCTCTGAAAAATGCTCAGATTCACTCTTATATGAGTACAATTGCTATAGATAATGAGCAGAGAATGAAACTGAACTGGTTGGTCAAAGGAGACAGACCAACTAATTTCTTTTATAATAAAGTTAATTGTATTAAGCCTAATCGAAGAAGTAACTTTTTAATAAATTCTAGTGGAATATGGACTTCAGCATCAGAAAAAATAGCAAATGAAGCAATCAACTACTTTACTGATCTGTTTTCATCTTCTCAGGCTACAATCCAATTTCCAGGCACAATTTGTAAGAAAATCCTGTCGGAAAATGTAAGGAGCAACTTTTGCAAGCCATTTGAATTTAAGGAAATAAAATATGCAGTTTTCCAGATCAATGACAACAGCATTCCTAGGCCAGATGGATATTCAAAATTTTACAAATTCCACTATGAGCATCGCAAAAATGATATTTGGAATGCTATAAATGGCATTCTACAGTCTGGTAAAATTATAAGAGAAATCAACCATTCTTTTATCCGCCTTATTCCAAAAATGTCTGATGCAACTCAAATGTTAGACTTTAGACCGATTTCTCTTTGTAATGTCTCCTATAAGATTTTAGCCGACCTTCTCTACAATCGACTAAAACCTTATATGGATGACCTTACTTCTTACAATCAAAATGCTTTCATTCCTGGGAGAATTATTATGGAGAATTAACTTCTTGCATATGAAATGGTTAGAGGATTTAATAGAAAAAATTCTAACAATTTTTTCCTGAAAATTGATTTGCATAAAGCCTATGATAAAATCAGTAGAGAATTTATTCATCATATGCTGATTTCCATGGGGTTTCCTACGATGTTTGCCAACCTTATTTATGAGTGCATTTCTACTCCTTCCTTATCGGTGCTTATAGATGGTTCCTCCTTTGGGTTTATTGAGAGTTCGAGGGGATTAAGACAAGATGACCCTCTCTCGCCATACTTATTCTCTATAGCTATGGAATTTCCAACAATTAATCTAGAAGTGGAGCTTTTTAAAGGTAATATCACCCCTATTTATAAAATTTATCCAATGATCGCTCATTTGTTATATGCATATGATATTTTAATCATGGCCAAAGCTACCACTAAAAATGCTGAATGCATATTGAACTTATTTCAGGATTTGAAACTCTTAGCTGGTCTTAATTTAAATGAAAACAAGTGCACCTTATTTTTCAGTAAAGGGGCTAATGACAAACATCAAATAGCTGATATATTAAAATCAATATTAGTACCCTCCCTGTGATGTATTTAGGCATCCCACTATCAAATAATAAACTCAAAACAAGAGATTTTGCATAATTAATTGACAAAATAAATAAAAAATAAACCATCGGAACAGTAAAATGCTCAACATTAGTGGTAGAATTGAATTAGTGAAAACTGTCATTCACCTAATGGTTCAATTTTGGTTACAATTCACCCACTTTCCTGTGACTGTAATTCAGAGAATCAACTCTATTTATGTAATTTTATTTGGAAATCTAAACTTCACAAGATGTGTTGGGATGATGTCTGTAAACCCAAACAAGAGGGAGGGCTTAGTATTAGAAAAATAGATGAAATGGCTAAAGCAATTGCAATCAAATTGGTATGGAAATTTCTTAAAGGGGAAACTCTTTGAGCCAAATGGATGTGCAACAAATACTGCAAAAATAATTTTTTTTGGACAGCTGTTATAAATAACAATGCATCTTACACCAGGAATTTCCTACTTAGAGCTAGACAATGGTGTAAAGGTCTTATTGATAGGAAAATTGCCAATGGTGATAACACAAATGTGTGGTTAGACCCATGGATAAATGACACTTTCTTAGTGGAAAAATGTGGTTGGAATTACATGACTGTCTTTGGTAGTATCAATAGGAAAGTATCTACACTTTTATCAAGCAATGAATGGAAAGAACATCTTGATTTTATTCCTACTCAACTTCACAAGATAGTGCATGGTATTAAAATACATATCAAGAGCAAAAAGATTTCTGGTTTTGGCTCCCTAGCAGTAATGGTCATTTTAATGTTAACTCGGTCTGGAATCAAATCATAAACAAACATACAGTTTTTAATTGGACCAGTACTATTTAGGATAAAAACAGTGCTTCAAAAATGTCGACTTGCTCACTGTTGGCAGTTTTAAATAGATTGAACACAAAAGACAGAATCAGTAAATGGAACAGTGGTATAGATCAATCGTGTGTGCTCTGTGTAAATTAAAATGAAGATAGGAACCACTTATTTTTTCACTGCATATATTCTATACAAGTTCTAGAAATAATTACTCATAAGCTGCAAATTAACATAAGTAATTCCTGCGAAATCAACCAACACTTGCAAATCATGTGTCAATATCAGACAAGTAATCATTTATTTAACAGTTTCAAGAATATTGTCTTTACATCTCTGATTTGGCATATTTGGTGTGAACGTAACTCACGAATTTTCAAAGATATTGAACTTCCAATTCAAGTCAGAGCTATGCTAATAGCTCAAGATTGTAAGTGCTTAATACAAAGTAAATTGGATTCAAAGATGATAAGTAGAGATTTTAAACTTATCTTGTCAAACTTCGGAATTGCGACTGACCCAATCCAGGAATTCCGACCTTCTTGAGCTTGAAGGTGATTTATACTTCGATCTGTTGCTAGTTTTTATCTCCCTTGTTACGAGAGTCCCGACTTTGCTGCCATTGATGATTTGAGAGATTGAAATCTATTTTAGATCTGGAAATTTAGTAAAGGCAACCGAAGACTTTTCTCTCACCAACTCGGTTTTTGTGATAACTTTTACTCCGTGATGTTCCCTATTTGGTGTTGGGTGGTTGTAACATGTGTTGTGTTTTCCTTTTGTTTGTTTTTCTTTTGTTTTGTTGCTCCAAGTTGTTCGTATGGATGGTTTTGAGTGTATTATATCTCTGTTTTACTCCTCCATCTATTTGACAACTTGGACAACGGGCTGCTGTTACCGTTGTACTGTTAATATATGGACATGATATGTACTCTTTTTCCTGGTAAGGCATCCACTTAGGTTAGGGGGATTGCTAGGTTTTAACGAGGCATATCATGGAAGTATATGCTCTTTATTTTGTTTATAAAGTACCCTTTTTCAAAAAATAAAAATAAATATTATAGAATTATTTTATATAAGAAAGTAAGTTTATTATAATATGGTTTATATAAGTATGATTCATATAAATATGGTCTGTAAAAATATGATTTATAAACAAAAAGGATTTAAAATTGAGAATTTGAGAGCTTAAATCCCTTGTTTTCGAAAGTGGTTTCTAAGAGTTTGGAAAAAAATTAATAATGGTATTATTTGAAACTATTTTAAAGGACTAATGTTTTTGAAAGAGTTTTAAGATTTTTTTGAGTTCGAGGTTACTCTCAAAATCGACAAGTCGATTCGAGAATAAAGTATTTTTATGCTAGCTAGTTCGAGTGGCTCGAAATTGACTAAAAGTAGGGGAAAAGATGTGTTCGGATGGTAAATACTTCTCTTGAGCATTACCCTTCTTAGTAAAGGAAATATATGGTACAATTTGGTAGAACCCAGTTCCTTGCAATAATTTGTTGTTACTCGATCTATATGAATATTTTCCATGGATTTTAAAGAAAATATTTTGGAAAATTGGGTTTGAAAATGATTTTGGTTTAATCCCGCAAGTAAGATTTGATATCCAAAAGAATATGAGTATATTATTATTTCAAATGATTTGAAATAAAACCAAGTGTTTAATTCTCAAGTTTTCTGTTATGTTATATTGTGGATGCATGTATCCTATGCATTAGAGTTGTTTGGTTATGAATCTTATTATGACATGGTGTTTGATAGTTTTCAATTATTGAAGTAAAATACAATTTTCAGTGACTTTGGACAATCATAAACTTCCGAATTGATATAGAAATTGAAGCTAAGTATTTTGTAAAGAAAGTAAATTTTTATAACTCTTAATTTGAAAAGGTAATAAGTTAAAACAAGTTTAAAATTTGTTAAGCATCCTTGTTAGATAGAACATTTGATGTTATTTGGCCAACTAATAAATGACTTTACTTTGGGGTTATCTAAGGAAAGTAGACTCTAGTCTTGAGTTTGGATACCAGAGTCCTACTCTTCCTATCTACTTGCCAAACCCGATGCATAAAAAAGTCTATAAGGTTGACTCGATTATAAGATCCAAAATTATTTTAGCCCTTCGTCAGAATTTTAGAAAGTGAAAATGTAAAAGAATGTTTTGTGTGTACTCTTAGAAAGTAGTAGAGTATTATACTGGTAATGAACATAAGTCTTGAAATATTTTAACATGAAATTGTGTTTCAAGAAATGTTTTTAAATAAAGTTAAGTTGTTATAAAAATGTTTATAAACTTAGTCAACATTTTATGAATTTTTTTATAAATAATTTAAGTATTAAAAGAGAATACTATTTGGCTAAATGAATATGAACTTAAAATAATGAAATGTTTCATAAATGAAGTTATAGCTTTTTGAAATAATTATGTAATTGAGTGATATTATATAAGTAAAGATAAGTCTTTACAGAATGTTTATAAATTCAAGTAATTGTTTTATGAAATTTTTTGCAAATAAATTTAGTATTAAATGAGAAATACTATACGTAAAAATAAACGTGATTTATAATATAGATAAACGTAAGTAATGTTATAAGAAATGATTTTGTGTAAAAAATGAGAAATGAAAAATAATCGGTGTAGTTAAGAAACTAATAAAATTAAGTACGTAAGTTATATGTAGATTATTTTATTTGCATGACAGTTCTCGATCTAGAATTCGAGTACATGATTTCAAGTTGTTGTACACCAGTTCGAATAAGGATTTATCACTAGATTTTGAATGGCGAACACTTGATATGGATTTTTGATATGATTCTGAAAGCTTTCTATTATAGTACATGGATATGTAAGGAGATTGTAAGTATCTAATCAAGGAACCAGATCAAAGTCCGCACTAGAGAGGTCAAGTGATCTATACTAGTTTGGAAGTGAAATCTATGTGGTCGAGCAAGTGGTCAGATTGATATTACGTACAGATGATATATGTATATCGTACGGGCTTTTAATATAATTATATATTATGATTGTTTGGCCTATGGAAAGTTTTGGAAAAGACTCTTTGACTTGTTTGAGGTAGTATGAATAATCGATTAAGTAATAATCTGAGGCAGTCGAGTAAAAGGTACGCTTAGTAGTTTATTTATCTTGTGTGATGAGAAGATTTTATCCTAGGCAAACGGTTAGCCTTGTTTGCTAATGATTGTAATATTGTTAAGTATTAATGTATGGTTGTCTCTTTGATTGCTTGTGGTTGAATTTCGATGATGAAATATTCTAAGGGGGAGAATATAACGACCCGAAATTTCAAACATTCGTATTTAAATATCTGAATTATTTAAATATTTTTCTCTGAAGTTTAATGTGATTAAATACGATTTTATAACCTTGTTAAATACTATTTAATTAATAACTAATGTTATAAAACTTATTTTTGAAATGTGTTTACAAAATATACACTAAATAAATACTGAAAATGTGATCGGAAAATGTTTTATTAAAAATCAAATTTTTTGTTAAATAAAAGTTGTTTGAATATTTGTACACCAGTATGTAACATATGAATACATTAACAAGAATAATCATCTCTCTTTTATTGACAAAAGATTAATTAAACTAAGTATTTAATTAATAAAAGATAGAGTGCTAAAGGACCCTTAAATCAAGGAGTTATTTAAAGCATGGATGAAGGAGAATATGGTTGTGTAAGGGTATGGTATGCATGTTCTCATGCATGGAAGAAGAGGGGTTTTGGTAAACTTTTACACTAAATTCCTAAGGCTATAAATAAGAGGGCAATGCCTCTTCATTTCTACACCATTCCACTTTCTAAACCAAATATCTTCACTCCTTTCTCTTCGCCTCTTCATGTCTTCTTCCCTTTGGTCGTGGCCTTGGGTCGTGAGTGTTATGGATTGGAAGGAGGCCTTAGGCCATGTGCAAGTAAGGTAGAGGAGGAGATGGTCGTGCACTATGGTGGAGGAGGGGATGTTAGGCATGAGAAAGGTGGAGGGGGAAGGTCATGGATTCGAATAAAGGAAGGAAGGAGAAGGTCTTGGCCATAGGCTAGGAGGAAGAGGAAGTGCTAGTGGGAGTGTTTAGATGATTGAATGTTGGTAAGAAGTGTTTGGTTTTAAGTAAAAGTGAGTTATTCTCACTTTGATTAAATTATACACTTGTCACAATTTAAGTCAAAAACTCGTTGAAATATTTTTTGCTATTAATAATAATAATAGACACTAACTACTTAAAGTTGTGACCCTAAATTATATGCTCTACAAAGCATGTGATTGTCTAATTAGTTGTTTGAATAAAAGTTGTTAAATAAAAGTTGTGACCCTAAATTATCAACTTTTTTGTTAAATAAAAGTTGTTTGAATATTTATACACATGTATGCAATATATGAACACATTAACAAGAATTAATCATCTCTCCTTTATTAACAAAAGCTTAATTAAACTAAGTATTTAATTAATAAAAGAGAGAAGGCTAAAGGACCCTTAAATCAAGGAGTGATTTAAGGCATGGATTAAGGAGAGTATGGTTGTGTAAGGGTATGGTGTGCATGTTCTCGTGCATGGAAGAAGAGGGGTTTTTGTAAACTTTTACACTAAATTCCTATGGATATAAATAAGAGGGCAATGCCTCTTCATTTCTACACCATTCCACTTTCTAAACCAAATATCTTCACTCCTTTCTCTTCTCCTCTTCATGTCTTCTTACCTTTGGCCGTAAGCATGGGATGTGGTCGTGGCCTTGGTTCGTGAGTGTTATGGATTGGAAGGAGGCCTTAGGTCGTGTGCAAGTAAGGTAGAGGAGGAGATGGCCATTCACTATGGTGGAGGAGGTAATGTTAGGCGTGAGCAAGGTGGAGGGGAAGGTCATTGACGTGAATAAAGGAAGGAAGGAGAAGGTCTTGGCCATAGGCTAGAAGGAAGAGAAGTCCTAGTGGGAGTGTTTAGATGATTGAATGTTGGTAAGAAGTGTTTGGTTTTAAGTAAAAGTGAGTTATTCTCACTTTGATTAAATTATACACTTGTCACAATTTAAGTCAAAAACTTTTTGAAATATTTTTTGCTATTATTATAATAATAGACACCAACTACTTAAAGTTATGGCCCTAAATTATATGCTCTACAAAGCATGTGATTATTTAATTAGTTGCCTTAAAACCATGAATTGTGTAAAGACATTTGAACATTTAAAATGGATATGTTGATTTAAATACAAATGTTAAAATATGTTTCATAGAATTTGGTTTGAATTTTGGAAGTCATATATGTGAATAAAATAGAATATTGGATATTGAATTGAATATAGAATTTTCTGTATAGCGGTAATCGCTATAAACATACTTTGAATCCCTTAATTATAACTTGTGAAATTTGATGATTTGTGACCATATCTTAATAGAACTTGTTTTTGTTTTTATCTACACTTATATAAATATTTTGGAAGGCAAAAGAAATGTTTGAAGAGCTATAGAAAATGTAAACCAAAGTTATAAAAGTTAATAGCAAAACAGTCGCTAAATCGACACTTTGAAATAACTTGTTTTTGAGAAATAATGATTTTTTTGTGGAAACTTTGTTGGGGTTTTCTTTACCATTTTAACAAGTAAATAATATATTATTTCTATTGTAAAGTTATGAAGCTTAAATCATTTAATCGCTAGTTGAACGAAGAGGCAAAAGTTATAGCGAAATAGTCGCTATATGAGCACTTCGGAAAAATATATTGTATTTTGAAAATTCTATAAATAATTAAAAGATATTCTTTTGGATTTTCTCCATGGTTTTCAAGTAACCAAAGTATACTAACTGTTGTAAAAAGAATGGATCTAAAATCATTTATTAAGATGCTGAAAACTAGGTGCAAAGTTGTAGCAATACAAGTTTAAAACATGTAACAGAACTTTAGACAGCAATTCTAGAAATTCTATTTTTATTATTTGAAACTATGAATTATGTATAAATGATATTTAAATTAAGTATTTTTCTCTAATCTTTTTAGGGTTGTTTTTTAACTTATAATAGAGTATTTTAAAATTAGTTTTGAGTTTAAATATATTTTTAACAATTAATTATGATTTTTTAAATGTAATGGCTTTTAAAATAAAACATGTATATTTCATTTTTTTTCATTTATTTCAAAATTCCTTATTATGTATACTATTCTATATAAGTAATTATCATACATTTCTAAGTTGTTTTAAAAGCATATTAGTAAGTATTTAAAAGGTATTCCTATATATATCAGTCTTAAATATTAAATTAAGAAATTTATAAATATAATAAAAGAGTTTGGATTCTTAACACTTAAGTTAAATTAAGTGGTTTTGTAGATATTACTTAAAAGTGTATTACCTTAATTAATAAGTGTGGACATGCTTTGATCTTCAAAATATATATTTTAAAGTTAACGATGGAGATACGTAAAAGGTTGTAGTGAACATTGTTTTAGTAACAATTGTTTTTAACCTTTATTATTAATTATACTTAGAGATATAATAAGATATTTATTATTGAATATTTTAAAGATCACTATAAGAGAAATTTTTTAAAGTATGAAATGATTTGGGTTTGTTATGACAAATGTTTGAATAACAATTGTCTTTAACCCTTTGTTAGTTCCTAAGATGATGGTTTTGATGACAACAACCTTAGTACTTGTTATAAAATATAAATACTAATATCTTTGTTTGGATATATATGTATATGCAGGATTTATATATGCAGGTACTGAGAATGAAGACTGTACAGTATAGAGATTCAAGACTGACGAATTCAAGATTGTAGAAATCAAGACTGAAGACTCATGAGTATCAAGATTATCAAGAGTTCAAGAAATCAAGATAAGTAATATATTCTAGATTTATGTTAAAACTTCATAATAGCACTAAAATCTTTATTTGGATTTTAATTGTGGAATGGAATCCACCTTCTCGCTTTAATAGTGGGATGGAACCCACGACCTCTTTAGTGGGATGGAACCCACGACCTTCTCTAGTGGAATGGAATCCACAAAAATTTCAAAATGACTTATTTTTAGATTTTTTCAAAACTATCTTTTTAAAATAACATCTCTCTCTCGGTTTAAATATTTTAGCCTTAATTCAAAAACTATTTTTTATCATATTAATTTCAAAATCATTTCTTGTTTTTAAACTATCACCTAGTTTTAATGTTTTAGTTTTAATCTCAAAATATTTATATATTTAGTTTTTATTAATTTTATATTTCGTAAGATCACTTTCCAAAGGTTTTTATAATCATAAAGTACATTTAAAATAGTTTGCAAAGTTCTAAGATTGTTTCGACAAACTTTAGAAAGAAAATCTCTTTTAAAACAAAAATCAATTTTCAAATAATACTAGGGGATGTCGACATGCCTATACCCCCCATGTCGACATGGTAGCCGTAGATTTTAAAATTCGAATTTTCAAAAGAAGTGTCTATTCGTCATAACCTTTCATGAATGGACATAACCGTTATTCTCCTATATATACCAGTTGTTTTCAACGAATTTTAAGTTAGTTTTTCTTCATTTCTTCACTCCTTCTTCTCCAATTAAATATTCTCTTATATTTCAAATGCTTTAACAAAATTCTACCGAAATCCTAAGTGAATCAAACTCGATCATCTCTAGTTTGATTCTCTGCCACTCTCTCAAAGATCTCGGTCCTATTCAGAGTTATAGGATCATTTATAATCAAAGATCGAAAGATCGAAGTGTATCGAGTCTCTCTTTATCAAAGTGTGATCGAAAACGGTGTGATTGTGGCCCGTAAATCAATTGGGTGTGATTGTAGCTCGTAAATCAATTAGGTTATCTTGTAGCCTGGTTAAATCAAGAGAGTTTTCCCTGGACTCGGAGACTGGAGGGTGTATCTCATGGCCTTGAAATCGAGATTGTAATATCGACATTATATTTGAAAAGAAATCTGCATAAGAAATTGTGTGGGACTGGATGTAGGGTAACTCCGAACTAGTATAAAATTCCGGTGTGTTCATTCCTTTACTGCTTTTATTTACTATTTGCATCTATGTCTGGTTCTGTGATTGTCTCTGTGTTTGTGAATTGCATTTGTTTGGGTTTAATTTGAAAAGATTTCAAAAAGATTCCTAAAATTAATTAAACACTATTCACCCCCCTCTAGTGTTAATTCTGCCTTATGATCTGTAATTTGCATTTCCCATACCCTTAAGTATAATTAAATCTTAAAAGAAAGTTTAAAGATAAATTTTTAAAGTATGAAATGATTTGGGTTTGTTGTGACACTATTTGAGTAACACCTGTCTTAAGCCCTTATAAACGTAATTAAACCTTTAAAGGGGAGTTTTAAAGATAATGATAAAATGTGAAGTTGGGTTTGTAGTAAACAATGTTTTAATAACATTTGTTTTTAATCCCTTGAATTATCTTTTAAAGTGTATATTATAAATATAATTAGATCTTTAATAATGGTATTTTAAAGAAAATAACAAGTACTAAAATCTTTTATAAAAAGATAGAAAATATTATATGTTTAACTTATAAAAGAGAAGGGATTTATAGCAACATTGTTTTAGTAACATTTGTTCTTATCCTCTTTGATTATATTCTAAGAAAGGAAAGTGATTTGTGAATATACTTATACCATCGAGATAAGTATATGAATACTTTGTAAGTATTGAAAAGAGTGTAAGTGAATATTGTAATAGTATAATACAAGTATGTATATTTTATAAAGAGAAATTAAACACACACACACACACAAACACAAGTTAATAAAGGAAGTTTCAATTAATAGTGGAGTATTAATTTATAAAGGAAGTTTTAATTAACAATGGAGTATTAATTTATAAAGGAAGTTATAATTAATAACTGATGAATTAATTAAAAAGGGATTAAAAGTCGTTTATGTGACTTGATCATGCTTTGGATGAATTGATAGTGCTTGTATGTTTACTTGCTTATGGAGAGTATACAGGAATTAGTTCCCTTATGCGATTATTCGCATTATTATTGAATATGATCAAATTCATCGATACAATCTTGGAGAGACCGGGAACGATAAGTGTTCACTTATTGAAAATCACTTCAAGACTAAGATACAGGTTCTATATTTTTGAAGTGGAATCATGAAATCTATGTTTGGTTCGAAAATCTGTTGAGATGATGAAATCCATGCGGGACTCATTATTTATTCGAGTATTAAAGACTCGTGCGGAAGATGCCGAACATAGCATCGACATCGGAAAAATGACTAAAGATAGAGTAGGATGCATAATCCAGGGGTTTTGCTTTCCCAAAGGGGTGTTTGAACTCCATTATCTAGAGTATGCTTATCAATATGTTACCAACAGGAGTTGATGATGCTTAGGTTCCACGTGGTTCAGGCCCACTCGTTCGGGCATGGGCCAGTTGTATTTACCTCATGGTACATTTTATCTAGAGATGTACGATGCTCAGAAGGTATTTTTTGATCCTTATCATAGGTGATCGGTCTTAGTTCACTAAGGAGGTATTTGTGAAAAATCCATATATATAGGAACGTGCCTTGGCTGTTTTGTTTGTATACCTAAATATGCTATTGAATGTAACAAATGTAACCATTCCATCTATTTTATATATTTATTTTCAACCTTAGACATTATTATAATATAACTAGAATTTATTATGAAATGGTTTGGTTATCGTAAAGTAAAAACCCGTCCGTGTTTATTTGCGGTGTGGTCTTACAAGATATCTTTATTTTGAAAGGTTTTATAATATTAAATAATCCAAATGACTTGAGTTTCTCACGCTGGTTTACCAGTCTGATCTGGGTGTTATTTTCTTATGATGCTTAAACCAGCCCCGTGTCTATTTCCAGATTTCGTTGATATTCATTGGAACTCTTAGAGAGGATCTGGATGATTACCTACTGTAGTTTTTATTTCCGCTGCATAACTTTGTTTATATATCAGTAATTGTAAGGACAAGCAGCTATAACTGTCCAAGCTGATGATAGGTTAATTTGCTCTAATTATTATATCCATACAGTTTTCTTTGTAAAAGATCATTTTTATATTATATGTTGTCGTTCCGTTGTGAGATTCAGATGTTTTTGTTCTCCTCTTTCTTGTTCCTTTTCTTTTCTTCTTTTTTTTACCCTAACGTTATATCTTTCTGGCACTTGAGTGCTCGACATGTGAATACCGTGGATGTATTAGTGTCGACATTCGGGGGGTCGAAAAGGCGATCGTTTCTTTTTTCATTTAAAGATTTAGTTCTCATATGTCATAAATTAACTAAAACTGTTGATTATCTTAAAGTTAAAATAACAACTTGAAAAGTAAAAATCAAAATTGCATAAGAAAACGATAAATTAGAAAAGGAGCTTGAAAACATTAAGAAAATTGAAATTTTATTTAAAATTGTTTAATTTAAAATGTGGAATATCATTAAAAATATTGTGATATTATAGATTAGAATAGTATTTCATTTAAAGCTAAAGTTATGTATATTCTTATGTCTACGATTGATAGAGTTAGTATTAACCCTCGATGCAATATATAGTAAAAAGTCAACAATGATGAAGAATTTCTTAAAGCTGATGCAACAATAGTTCTATGTTTGACGGGAATCACAAGAGAAATCAAACGATGACAGTGAAGCTGGAGATGATGGTGACTCAACGGATAATGGGAAAAGTGTTTTTTCATTTAAAGATTTAGTTCTTATGTGTCATAAATTAACTAAAACTGTTAATGATTTTGAACTAAAAATAACTAGTAGAAAAGTAAAAATCTAAATTGCATAAGAAAAATGATAAACTAGAAAAAGAGCTTGAAACTTAAAGAAAATTGAAATTTTATTTAAAATCATTTAATTTAAAATGTGGAATATCATTGAAAATACTTGTGATATAGTAGACAAGAATGGATTTCATTTAAAGCTAAAGTTATGAATATTCTTATCTCTGCGATTGATAAAGCTGGTATTAACTCTCGATGCAAAATATGGTGAAAAGTCAACAATGATGAAGAACTTCCTAAAACCGATACAACATTAGTTCTATGTTCGACGGGATTCACAAGAGATAGTTTAGATGATGATAGTGAAGATGGAGATAGGGTAAGTGATTTTTCATTTAAAGATTTAGTTCACATGTATCATAAATTAACCAAAACCATTGATGATTTCAAACTAAAAAATAACAAGTTGAAAAGCAAAAATATAATTGCATAAGAAAATTGATAAATTAGAAAAGAAGCTTGAAAACATTAGGAATGTTGAAAAAAAGTATTGTGAAAAATTTTTGAACTACAAAAAAGATTTTTTTTCTTCAATGAAAATATTAAAAAGCTTGAAAATGAAATTCCAATTTTGAAGGAAAACTAAACTAAACTGATTTGCAAAAGCAATATTTTACAAAAAGAGTTGGAAAATTTAAGATGTCTGAAAATTCCAAATGTGCAAAATGTGAAATTTTTGAAAAAGAAAATTTGCTGAAAATCGAGATAATTCTAAATGGGCTGAAAGGAAACTGAAAAGATTATAAAGGTTAGAGATATTGAATGTGATAAATGTACAAATTTTGAAAAGGAGTCAAATGACATCAAAGAAATTTTCTGTTTGCGCCAAAAATGGTCACAAACCCCGAATGTTGTGAAAGCACCAGTGTATGAATACAAATCAGCAATATTCAAACACAAATCTCAGATCTAAACAAACAACAAACAGCAATCCAGAAATAATGAACAAAAACACGAGATTTATAGTGGTTCGGCTATCTCCGGCCTACGTCCACTCCAAAGTTTTTATCTTTTATTGCTCGATGCTTGAAGATTACAATTTCTTATCGCGTAGTACAACAGATTTTATGAGCTAAGTTTGAATCCAAGGAAGCGGTGGTGATCTGGAGTAAATCTGGTAGAATCTGGGCGCTCTTTAGCTCTCAAAATTGTCCGACCCCTTTTCTGAATGACCAGGGGCTCTATTTATAGGTGTAGGAGGCTGATATTTCGCCTAAATTGAGGGGAGACCAGTTCTGGCACGTGAGGGGGCCCACATGCCCGCTTTCTGGAAATCCGGGCCCACTTTGGGATCGATTCGAAGCTTTGTTCGAATCGATCAAGAAATTGTCCAATCGAGCTGAAATTTGGCATGAACATTCTTCAACATGTGCTCAAGCTACTGTGAAAATTTCAGAGCATTTGGACTTGTAGATCTCAAGTTATGATCGATCCAAGATGACGTTTCCGTTAGCCATGCTCTCTTCGAATCGATTTGATTTGAATCCATCGCTTCGAATCGATCCAAGCACGCGCTAGCAGATTGACGTGGCGCGCGTCCTTCGTGTCGATCCTCTTTTCATGCCGAGTTGACTGGGTCGAATCCTAGTTTTTAGTTGTTGTGACTTAGTGGATTCGAGGGATTCAACCATATCATGGATTCGAACTAAGACTCGTTCGTATCCATCCACTCGTGTTGCTCCGGCTATTTCCTTCGTATCGTTCGACTCGAATACGATCGATACGAACATTGTCCTTAAGTCCTTCGTATCCATACGCATCTATCCTTCCTTCGTATCAATTCTAGCTACGATCGATACGAAATGTATCATCAATCCTTGCCTTCTTATCGATACGAAGCTACTAATCCAAGTCCATGCCGGTCGATACGAACGGTATCGATTCGAAGTCCTTACTTTATGGTCGATACGAAACGCATCGATTCGAACCACCATCCTCTTGATCGATGCGAAGCACATCGATTCGAACCATTCCCTGTACATCGTAATCCATCCATATCTCCTTTATATGAACTCCGATTAACCTGAAACTTGAAACGTAGCCTCTCCTAGTCCTCATCATCATCTCCAATCGATTCTGTCCTGATCGGAGCCCGGTCAAATTTTGACGACATCCATCGCAGCCTTGTTTCCAATCGACTTCCAGTCCTGATATCCATCC
This sequence comes from Allium fistulosum, assembly GCA_030737815.1. Classification (NCBI taxonomy): domain Eukaryota; kingdom Viridiplantae; phylum Streptophyta; class Magnoliopsida; order Asparagales; family Amaryllidaceae; genus Allium; species Allium fistulosum. Next base: position 671,090,041 of record CM060906.1, read on the forward strand.
TTTCTTGTCGATTTGTTTGATATTCCGGCTTTGACCAAAAAGCGGGATAACATTTGCCCCCCAAAACATGCCTTGTGATAAGAAGGCGTGTTTTGTATAATTCCGTATCCGATATCCAAAGTCCATAGCCAATCCCATGTCCATCCGAACTCGAAGATCGAGCCTTTGATCCATTCTTATCCAATAGCCAACAGCCGAACCCAGGACCTCTCCGGGCCGTTATCCAAATCCATAACCTCTCTGGGCTCTTGCCAAGCGCAATCCACACTCGACGACCGTGGTCCAGTGTCCCTGGACGTTGAGCTAACCTCTCCGGGTTCTTGCCAAGCGCAATCCACACCTGACGACCGTGGTCCAGTGTCCCTGGACGTAAGTAATGCCATGGCTTAGGTCCTAAGCCGAATCCTGGTCGCTCCGGACCCTTGTTGAGCATAGTCCATACTCAACGACCTGAAACAATAATCGATAATAGGGGGCCTAAGTCCTAGGCCGAATCCTGGTCACTCTGGACCCTTGCCGAGCATAGTCCATACTCGACGACCTGAATGAGCCAATCTACCACATTCGGGCAAAAAAGACTCACCCCTTGCCAAGCGTAATCCACACCTGACGACCGTTTATCGAAAACCAAAAAGAATCCAATCAAAATCCAATCAAAAATCCAATCCAAAATCCGAATCAAATCGGAAAACCAGAAATTCATACCAAAAATCAAAATCATCATCCAAAACGGAGAACAATCATCCGAATGAATGCCAAAACCAGAAAAACAAGCAAAATTAGGAGTTCAATCCAAACTCCAAAAACCAAACCAGAAAACTAAGTGTCCAATCCAAAAACAAAAGACAGATTTCGCAAACCATGGCTTTGCGGTTTATCATCACTCAAAGCATGCCTAGGGGCTATCTCCGTCCCCATACATGTGTAAATGACTCGGTTGCTCGCCAATGGTTTGTTACTTATTTCATATTATCCTGATCAATTGATGACCAATCGACCATTATTCCTGTGCCTCATATCCTCATGGTTTGAGGTAGGCGGTGGTTGCTCCTACTCCACCGCTGCATTCCGAGCCCCAACATACTGCCTCAACTGTCCATTCCTCACATGCTCCTCAATTATGTCCTTTAGGTGCCTGCAGCTGTTGGTATCATGCCCGTCCAAATCGTGGAAGAGACAATGCTTTCCTGATGCCCTCTCCCGCTCGGATGGTTCTCTCCTAGCCGGCCTCCGGTAAGGAAGGCGATTCCGAGTTTCCATGTATATCCGCTCTAGTGTCTTGTTTAATTCTGTGTATGTGGAAAACCTTGGATCCTTCCATCGCTTCCTAGCTTTTTCGGATTTTTCATCCAGCTTCCTTTTTCCTTTATCTTTATCCGAGCTTCCGTCGGATGGTCCTCCACCCCCGGTCACATTCACCTCCTTTAGCTTTAAATCCATACATGCGTCTTCTTGCCGAAGAAATCTTTCAGCTTCGTGAAAGAATTCCCCGAGATCCAGTGGTGGGTCTCGTACTAAAGATACCTTAAAATTTGAATCCTCTCTGACTCCCGACACTGCCGCCATCAAAACCATCGATGGATCCGGCCGATCCACCGAAGAAACCGCCGCATTAAATCGAGTTAAAAATGCTCTAAGCGATTCATCCGTTCTTTGCTTTACCGATGTTAACGTCATCACGTTCTTAGGTCTTTTGATATGAACCCGAAATTGTCCCAAAAACCTGTCCACCAATTCCCTCCAATTCCTGATAGATCCTTCCTCCAGCTGCCTAAACCATATTGCCGCTAGGTCTGTCAAGTATAAAGGGAAACATCTGGCCATCACTTCCTCCGATGCCCCCAGCACTTCCATCTGTCTAGTGTATCTCATTAAGTGATCAGTCGGGTCAGCCTTGCCATTATACGCTTCCACGCTAGGTAACTTGAACTTAGGTGGATTCTGAGCTATCCTGATTTCCCGAGCGAACGGACTCCTGTTCACTCCTTCCAAATCTCTATTGGTCAAACCTCCACACATAGTCTTCCTAATAATTTCCATTAATCCAGCGTTGCCTGTTAGGGGTTGCCCCCCATGCTCCCGAGGGAACTCCGTCACATATTCTTCATGTGGCTCATTAGCCGCGACGTTGGCCCTAGCCTGCTGAGATCCTTCCAAAGGTCCTTCTGCGTTGGATCCTGCGGGCCTGCCCCCAAGCCCTTGTTGATTGCCTACTGGTTCTGTATTCTATCCTCCATTGGGTTCCGCAACCCTAGTTCCTTGTTCCGCATTTGCAGCCGCTATAGTTGGTCCAAGGTTCTGTGTTCCTGCATCTCTTATCTGCTCGAAGAAAGTCTGCATCATATCCTGTTGACTCTTCAGCAACCTCTCATGTAATGAATTCGCCATAGCTTCCATTTCGTCTCTGGTAATGTAGATCGAAGCTTGTCCTTCTCCAGCACCAGAGGATGCCTCTTGACTTCCTCCCTGTTGGCTTCTCTCAGCTCTTTGCCTTCTACTTGTTTGTCGAGTCATTGTCTTTCAAATATAAACTTCAATCCGATGTAGCGGGTGCTAGTCCTTCTCAGTGAAAGCACCAAAGTGTTTGCGCCAAAAATGGTCACAAACCCCGAATGTTGTGAAAGCACCAGTGTATGAATACAAATCAGCAATATTCAAACACAAATCTCAGATCTAAACAAACAACAAACATCAATCCAGAAATAATGAACAAAAACACGAGATTTATAGTGGTTCGGCTATCTCCGGCCTACGTCCACTCCAAAGTTTTTATCTTTTATTGCTCGATGCTTGAAGATTACAATTTCTTATCGCGTAGTACAACAGATTTTATGAGCTAAGTCTGAATCCAAGGAAGCGGTGGTGATCTGGAGTAAATCTGGCAGAATCTGGGCACTCTTTAGCTCTCAAAATTGTCCGACCCCTTTTATGAATGACCAGGGGCTCTATTTATAGGTGTAGGAGGCTGATATTTCGCCTAAATTGAGGGGAGACCAGTTCTGGCACGTGAGGGGGCCCACATGCCCGCTTTCTGGAAATCCGGGCCCACTTTGGGATCGATTCGAAGCTTTGTTCGAATCGATCAAGAAATTGTCCAATCGAGCTGAAATTTGGCGTGAACATTCTTCAACATGTGCTCAAGCTACTGTGAAAATATCATAGCATTTGGACTTGTAGATCTCAAGTTATGATCGATCCAAGATGACGTTTCCGTTAGCCATGCTCTCTTCGAATCGATTTGATTCGAATCCATCGCTTCGAATCGATCCAAGCACGCGCTAGCAGATTGACGTTGAAAGGGACGCGGAAGATGATCTTAAGGCTATTTAACACTAGAGGGGGGGGTGAATAGTGTTTTAAGAATTTCTTTAAAACTTCTTTGATTTAAATTGATTTAACTAACTTAATGCAAATACACAATCACAGATCAAATCACAGAATCACAAACAGATGCAACTATAAATAAAAAGCAAGTAAAGGAAAGAACACACCAGGAATTTTATACTGATTCGGTGTTACCCTACATCCAGTCCCGCACAACTTGTACGGCTTTCTATTCAATAATAATCTAGATTACAATCCCTCGATTCCAAGGCAATGAGGTACACCCTCCAGATTCTCAGGTCTCTGGGTAGAACCACTTGATTCACAGGACACAAGTTCACCCGATCGATTTCCAAGGACACGATCACACCTTTATAACCCTACACAAGTTTCTTTGAGTACAAATGTATCTATAACTCTGATAAGCACTGAGATTCTTTGAAGAGAGTGGCAGAGAATCAAACTAGAGATATTCTGGTTTGATTCACTTAAGATTTCGGTAGAATATGGATAGGATGATTAGAAAATAAGATAAGAGAATAAAGAGGAGAGAAACTAATGAAAGTAGTTACTGGAAAACGTCCATAACAGTCTCTATTTATAGAGAATGAATGGATGTGTCCATTCAAAGAGGTTTAAGCGAATAGACACTTCTTTTGAAAACAACCTTTGCTATAACGGGAAGCATGTCGACATGACGAGTAAATAGGATGTCGACATGGTCTAGTAAAAATGATGATTTGCTTTACTTTGAAAATGATGATTTAAAACATATGCAACTTTATTCAAATGGACTCTATGTATTTGTAGAAGGTATTTAGAAGTAGAAATACTTATGAATGTATATACATATATATACTAAAATATTTAAAATCAAAGTAAATAAACTAAAGTAAATATAATATTAAAATAGATTTTGAGGCTAAAATATCAAGGACAATTTTGAAATCAAAATATAACAAAATGATAAATATGATTTTGAGGCTAAAACATTTTTGGAAATGTGAACGAAGGTTTTTCTTTTGAAAAGGAATATTTGAAAATCATTTTATAAAACAAGAGATAATTTTGAAAATCATTTTGAATCAAAATTAGTGGATAACAAAATAGGGCTACTATCCGTTCCACTAGATATTTCGTGAGTTCCATCTCACTAGGGTTCCATCCCTTTAACAAGAACGAAGTGGATTCCATTCCACGAGTAAATTGGATAAAAAAGAATGATAGTGCTTTCAAGGAGTTTTAACAAATATCTAACCTAACTATATTATTTGTCTTGAACTCTTGAATATCTTGAATCTCATGAGTCTTCAATCTTGAACTCTTGATCTTTGTCTTCATCAATTTTGTCTTCTTTACTGTACAGTCTTCTTTTGTTGATACCTGCATATAGATTTTCTGCACATATATATTTTATAACACTTCTATAGTTGTTGTCATCAAAACCACTATCCTATGGACTAACATTCTCCCCCTTTTTGATGATGACAACCTTTGTTTATAAAATATTTATATTCTCCTTATAACTCCCCCTAAATCTAATAACTCCCCCTTAATCTATGCCTAACTAACCTATTTTATACTTCTCCCCCTTTGTCATCAACAAAATAAATGACACTAACTCCCCCTAAATCTATGATATTAATGATAGTGTTATCATTAATAATACTGAAACTAGATATAACAATGCTAAATATTGTATACTCAGAATGATATATATGAGTAATATAAGAATGAGAATAATAAGTGTAACCACAGATTATTTTATTCATTTCAATATTACTATATACATGACTATTTAAACTTATAAACACATAATAACTAAAACAAGAAAATAAACAACTCAACGGTTGTTTTTGATGATGGGAGACTTGTGGACAGGACAATTTGGGTAATGGAAACAGAAATTTCCATGTTGTTCCACAATGTTCCCATAAGCATCAAAACAAACTTCCCCTACACATACTGCCTCATCATCAGTTTCTTCCTCCATTGGTTCTTCCTCTTCTTCTTCGTCTTCGTCTTCTTCTCCTTCTTCATTTGCTTTAGAAGAATCTTCAATTACAATTGGATTGGCATGATTATCCATGAGGAATTTTTGAAGATTCCTCAGAATTTTCCCTTGTTTCTCTTGCTCTCTTGCCATTCTCAATTGTTGAACTTGCATTTCAGTTAACATCTGCAGCGAATCATTAACTTTCTCCTCTATTTTGATGACACGAGCGAGTATGGAGTTTTGGAAAGGGCCTTGTGAAGGAAAAGGGAAAGGAACCGGTGAAATTTGATTAGGATTGGATGTGGAAGCCATGGATTTGATGTTTCCAGAAAGTAGAATGAAGAAATAATGATTGGAGGGAAGAGAAACTCGGAATGGGTGAGTTAAATAACCACCCATTCAAAAATTAGAGGGAAAAACGAATTGTCATTTTTACCGTTTCATGTCGACATGACGCTTGAATACTATGTCGACATGGTGTTGTAAAATGCTATGGTTAAGAAATCATTCATATATACCCTATGTATACTACTATACTATATACTATATTTCAGAAAGAGAACATATACCTAATTCTCTTCTTAACTTGGTGAAGACAGGTTCTCCTAAAGGTTTGGTTAAAATATCAGCTATTTGATTTTCAGAATTAACGAAATCAAGAGAAAATTTTTCTTTATTTACGTTATCTCTTAGAAAATGGTGTCTAATGTCAATATGTTTAGTTCGGGCATGGAGAGTTGGGTTTTTTGACAAACTAATGGCACTAGTGTTATCACAGAAAATTGGAGATTTCGTGATAGATATACCAAAATCATTCAAGGTTTGTTGCATATACAAAACTTGAGAACAAGCTAAAGCAGCAGAAACATACTCTGCTTCAGTTGTTGATAGGGAAACAGTATTCTACTTTTTACTGAACCAGGAAATTAAGGAATGACCTAGAAAGTGACAAGTTCCACTTGTACTCTTTCGGTCTGACTTACACCCAGCATAGTCAGCATGATAGTAGGAAACTAATTCAAATGAATCATTCTTAGGGTAGAACAATCCATAATCAAAGGTGTGTTTAACATATTGAATGATACGTTTCACAGCTTTTAGATGAGTTTCCTTGGGTTGAGATTGATATCTTGCACAGAGACAGACACTGTTCATGATATCTGGTCTACTAGCAGTTATATAGAGAAGTGATCCAATCATTCCTCTATACAAGGTTTGATCTACGTCTTTGGATAGATCATCCTTACTTAACGCTATATTGGTTGCCATGGGAGTTGGTTTTCCACTCACATTGGTCAAGCCAAACTTACTAACTAACTCTCTCGCATACTTCTCTTGACTGATAAAGATACCATTATCTAATTGTTTGATTTGTAATCCTAGGAAAAAGTTAAGTTCACCCATATGACTCATCTCAAACTCTTTTGTCATAATGTCAGAAAATTCTTTGTTCATGTCAGAATTGGTTGATCCAAAAATAATATCATCTACGTACACTTGTACAAGTTGAATATCATTTTTGTTTCTTTTAATAAAAAGTGTGTTATCTACTTTACCTATTTCAAAATCAGATTGCAAAAGATAAGACCTAAGTCTATCATACCAAGCTCTAGGAGCTTGTTTTAGACTATACAGGGCTTTCTTTAATTTAAAAACATGATTTGGAAATTTTGTATCTTCAAAGAGAGGAGGTTGTTCAACATAAACTTCCTCTTTTACAAAACCATTTAGAAAGGCACTCTTGACATCCATTTGAAAAAGTTTGAAATTATTGAAATTAGCGAAAGCAAGCAGAATTCTAATAGCTTCTAATCTTGCTACGGGTGCAAAGGTTTCGTCATAATCTATACCTTCTTCTTGACAATAACCTTGTGCAACGAGTCGAGCCTTATTTCTAACGACCTCACCTAATTCATTTAATTTATTTTTATATACCCATTTAGTGCCTATAATGGATTTATCCTCAGGTCTAGGAACAAGTTCCCAAACATCATTTCTGGTGAATTGATTCAATTCTTCTTGCATAGCAAGAATCCATGAATCATCAGTTGATGCTTCCTTTGGATTTTTAGGTTCTATTGAGGATATAAAAGCAACATGACTCATACTGTTTAATTGATTCCTAGTTTTAACAACAGATTGCATATCTCCTAGAATATTTTCTACAGGGTGATCTTTTAAAAGCCTAATCTTTTTATTTGGATGAAAAGTTTCATTTGTAGCATCTACAGATTCATGATTAGAAATAACTAAGTCATCCTCATCATTAGTCTGATCAATTTCTTTGAAATTTTCATCAAAGGAAACATGTAAAGTTTCTTCAATAGTGTTTGTTCTTAGATTAAAAACTCTATAAGCTTTACTCCTGTTAGAATATCCGATAAAGATTCCTTTGTCGGATTTAGGATCAAACTTTTCTAAATTATCTTTTGTATTTAAGATAAAACATTTACTTCCAAAAATTCTGAAATAAGATACCTTAGGTTTCTTATTGAAAAGAAGTTCATAAGGTGTTTTATTGGTTAGAGGTCTAATTAGAATCCTATTCAAAATATAACAGGCTGTTGCAACTGCTTCAGCCCAAAAATGTTTTGGTAATTTACTATCAGAAAGTAGAGTTCTAGCACACTCTTGAATCGTCCTATTCTTACGCTCAACTACTCTGTTTTGTTGTGGAGTTCTTGGAAACGAAAAATTGTGAGTAATTCCCTTCTGATTACAGAATTCCTCAAACTTCTCATTTTCAAATTCACCACCGTGATCACTACGAATAGTGATGATCTTGGAAGAAAGTTGGTTTTGAACTCTTTTTGAAAAACTTTTAAAATAATCAAAAGTATCACTTTTATGTTTCAGAAAGATTGTCCATGTATATCTGGAATAATCATCCACAATTACAAAGACATATTTACTATGGTTGATTGATTGAATCTGAGATGGACCAAATAAATCTAGGTGAAGTAACTCAAGAGGTTTTGAAGTAGAGATCATATCTTTAAGTTTAAAGGAACTTTTTCTAAGTTTTCCTAATTGACATGCATCACATATACTATCTACTTTAAATTGCATCTTAGGGAGGCCTCTTACTAGATCAAGTTTGGATAGTCTAGATAAGAGTTTAAAATTCAAATGTCCAAATCTCTTATGCCAAGTCCAAGGGTCACTTGTATTGGCCAAAAGACATAGATTATTATTTGAAATTTTCATACTAAGAATATAGATATTCTTTTTCCTAATTCCCTCAAAGATAATATTAGATTTATTATCTTCGATGTGACACTTGTCTTTTTCAAATTTAATCCTATATCCTTTATCACATAACTGACTAATACTAAGTAGATTATGTTGTAGATTTTTAACTAACAAAATATTTGAAATAATAGGAGTTTCAGAATTACCTACATTGCCGATGCCAACCACATAACCTTTTGAATTATCCCCAAAATTAACCAATCCTCCATCCTTGTAAATAATGTCATTGAGTATCTCTGGATTTCCTGTCATATGTCTTGAACATCCACTATCAAGTATCCACTTGTTTTTCCTTATTTGCACAGCTTGTCCATTGTGAATAGATTCATTTGTCACCATGAAGCAAGATTCCTGCACAGTGAGCAACTTTTGTAGATTACCTGATTCTATATAACTATCATGCATCAATTTATGAGACCACAATGATTTGATCATTAAAGAATTATTTTTAGAAAACATTTCAAACTTAGCCATGAACTTTTCAAAAATCAGATTATGAATACTTTGAAAAACTTGCTCCGATACCAAATGAAAGGGACGCGGAAGATGATCTTAAGGCTATTTAACACTAGAGGGGGGGTGAATAGTGTTTTAAGAATTTCTTTAAAACTTCTTTGATTTAAATTGATTTAACTAACTTAATGCAAATACACAATCACAGATCAAATCACAGAATCAAAAACAGATGCAACTATAAATAAAAAGCAAGTAAAGGAAAGAACACACCAGGAATTTTATACTGGTTCGGTGTTACCCTACATCCAGTCCCGCACAACTTGTACGGCTTTCTATTCAATAATAATCTAGATTACAATCCCTCGATTCCAAGGCAACGAGGTACACCCTCCAGATTCTCAGGTCTCTGGGTAGAACCACTTGATTCACAGGACACAAGTTCACCTGATCGATTTCCAAGGACACGATCACACCTTTATAACCCTACACAAGTTTCTTTGAGTACAAATGTATCTATAACTCTGATAAGCACTGAGATTCTTTGAAGAGAGTGGCAGAGAATCAAACTAGAGATATTCTGGTTTGATTCACTTAAGATTTCGGCAGAATATGGATAGGATGATTAGAAAATAAGATAAGAGAATAAAGAGGAGAGAAACTAATGAAAGTAGTTACTGGAAAACGTCCATAACAGTCTCTATTTATAGAGAATGAATGGATGTGTCCATTCAAAGAGGTTTAAGCGAATAGACACTTCTTTTGAAAACAACCTTTGCTATAACGGGAAGCATGTCGACATGACGAGTAAATAGGATGTCGACATGGTCTAGTAAAAATGATGATTTGCTTTACTTTGAAAATGATGATTTAAAACATATGCAACTTTATTCAAATGGACTCTATGTATTTGTAGAAGGTATTTAGAAGTAGAAATACTTATGAATGTATATATGTATATATACTAAAATATATTTAAAATCAAAGTAAATAAACTAAAGTAAATATAATATTAAAATAGATTTTGAGGCTAAAATATCAAGGACAATTTTGAAATCAAAATATAACAAAATGATAAATATGATTTTGAGGCTAAAACATTTTTGGAAATGTGAACGAAGGTTTTTCTTTTGAAAAGGAATATTTGAAAATCATTTTATAAAACAAGAGATAATTTTGAAAATCATTTTGAATCAAAATTAGTGGATAACAAAATAGGGCTACTATCCGTTCCACTAGATATTTCGTGAGTTCCATCTCACTAGGGTTCCATCCCTTTAACAAGAACGAAGTGGATTCCATTCCACGAGTAAATTGGATAAAAAAGAATGATAGTGCTTTCAAGGAGTTTTAACAAATATCTAACTTAACTATATTATTTGTCTTGAACTCTTGAATATCTTAAATCTCATGAGTCTTCAATCTTGAACTCTTGATCTTTATCTTCATCAATTTTGTCTTCTTTACTATACAGTCTTCTTTTGTTGATACCTGCATATAGATTTCCTGCACATATATATTTTATAACACTTCTATAGTTGTTGTCATCAAAACCACTATCCTATGGACTAACAGACGTGGCGCGCGTCCTTCGTGTCGATCCTCTTTTCATGCCGAGTTGACTGGGTCGAATCCTAGTTTTTAGTTGTTGTGACTTAGTGGATTCGAGGGATTCAACCATATCATGGATTCGAACTAAGACTCGTTCGTATCCATCCACTCGTGTTGCTCCGGCTATTTCCTTCGTATCGTTCGACTCGAATACGATCGATACGAACATTGTCCCTAAGTCCTTCGTATCCATACGCATCTGTCCTTCCTTCGTATCAATTCTAGCTACGATCAATACGAAATGTATCATCAATCCTTGCCTTCTTATCGATACGAAGCTACTAATCCAAGTCCATGCCGGTCGATACGAACGGTATCGATTCGAAGTCCTTACTTTATGGTCGATACGAAACGCATCGATTCGAACCACCATCCTCTTGATCGATGCGAAGCACATCGATTCGAACCATTCCCTGTACATCGTAATCCATCCATATCTCCTTTATATGAACTCCGATTAACCTGAAACTTGAAACGTAGCCTCTCCTAGTCCTCATCATCATCTCCAATCGATTCCGTCCTGATCGGAGCCCGGTCAAATTTTGACGACATCCATCGCAGCCTTGTTTCCAATCGACTTCCAGTCCTGATATCCATCCTTTCTTGTCGATTTGTTTGATATTCCGGCTTTGACCAAAAAGCGGGATAACAATTTCAAAACCCTTGAAAGCAAAAATGTGATTTTGAAAAAATAGCAAAATTGAAATTATTTAAATAAATAATGAATTGGAAAACGAGATTGAAAAAAATCAAGGATTTCAAAAATCTTGAATTTGAAAAACGTCAAATTTTTGAAATTAAGATGCTTGAAATGATGACCAAAACAAAAGTGCCAGGAAACGAAAACGTGGTCTAAAAAGAAATGATTATGAAAAAGAGAGAATGCTATTAGTCATTGTTTTCAGCTAATAAACTAAAATAATCTTTTAAAAATTCAAAGTAAACGAACTTGAGTTGATTCTTCAAAAAAATTTCACTGGAGAAAAATCGTTTATCATGTTATTAGGAAATCAACTGTTTATGAATAACAAAAAAGGAATAGGATTTGAAATTCGTCATTTTATAGACAAACGACATGTAAAATCGCTAGGGGGACAAATGTGTTTCTCAACCGTGTGAAGTGTGAAACAGTATTAGACAGTTATAATAATTGACAAAATAGGAACATAAATAAAGAAATCAAAAAATTTAGGTTCCTAAAACTATAGTTATTAATATTAACGGTTTGCTATGTAAATAAATTTGGATGCCAAAGATTTCAAACAAAAACAAATGTGGTTATATATCGGTTTCTAGGCCGCAATGTTAGGATTTCAATATACTTTAAGATTTGATTAACCATGAAAGCCTATATCTGAATATGTGACCTATATTGGTTTGATTGAGAATAAATCAGAGGAAGATAAATAAATTAGCGGAAGCCATATCTGATTCCATAATTGCTGATTGAAAGAGAATTGGTTTGAACTTCCAAATTGGCACAAACCCAAGATCTAAATTATTTCCATGGAAAAGATCGGGAGAATAACTAGAGCTTGTATAATTTTGGGACCATAACCCTTTATTTATAATATTGGCATTTTATAATTTGGCCTTTCAATAAATTAGATTTTCCTCTGTATCTACACACTAATACCATGACAATTATATCCTTAAGCTTTTTAGCTTTAATTAAAAATTTGATCACTTTAATCGGGCTTTACACCAAAATAGCACAACATATTTATTTTACATACGGCACGTGCTTCACACGTGAATTGTTTTACTTGTAAATTGTATATGTTTAAATCAGTCGAAAAAATAATTTTTTTATTTTCAAGTAGTATTAAAATTTTTGTATTTGTAAAGAAGTATTTTGAATTTATAAAGGAAGTTTAGTTTTAGATCCTATTTTTAGAAGCGTTTTGAATTTGTAAGGCATGTGTAATGGTTAGATTCTACTTTTAGGGGCGTTTGAATTTGTAAAAGAAGTTTAATATTAGTTCCTACTTTAAAGTGATTGAGATTTGATAATATATCGAGGGATGTTTTTTGTAGTTCACGTCTACACCAAAAAAGTGTGACACCAAAGATATTACAACTATTATTAAAGATATGTGGCCCACATGTTGAAATTTTCCAACAACCTCCCTCTGGGCCATATACGTAATAACCTAATAAATATATTTAACTTTATGAGCTCTAAATTTTGCTATTTATGACATAAGGTATTTCTGAAACAATCTTGTCCATTAATAATGCTATCAACGGATCAAAGTTTCTTTCGTTACCTTTAGTGTAACTAAACCCATCAATGGTCACATATACCAACACAATCAAATGACATAGATACATCATGGATGCGTAGTGTGGAAATTACATGAGATGTGATCTATACATGTCTATTTCTAACCGGTCATACTTTAGTAAGATAAAAAAGTTCAATATGTGAACTTCATGGAGTGCAAAAAAAACTTTATTATTTTATTTCTGATCTGATCAGGAAAAAATACTTAATATATATGTAACCGAAGTATAGAGCAATGTGTCATATGACTATGCCAAATACAAATAACCCCTAAACCAAAATATCCTTACATAAAAATTACACCAATTGAGCCACATGCTCATGAAAGACCATGGATGATAATCCTTTTGTAAGCAGATCCACCATAATGAAGTTTGTTACAATATGCTCTATGAATTACAATATATTTTGCCTCTCCCCTTATTAAAAAATAATATGTTGTTTATTATCATAATATTACTTCAATGGTCTTTCGGTTTCTTTTTCAATATTCCACAACTTTGTGATAAAAGTTTACAATTATTTTCCATCATTGGATACCTCATAACAAAAAATAAACGTTAGTTTCATAACAGAGGAGGCTATAATTGTTTGTATGACAACTTTCCTTATATTGCTCCATCCAAAAAAAATAATTTTACCCAAAGTGGATCTTTTATACTCTTAGCATCTAAAATGTTCAGGTCATAGTAGTTTATGATCTCCAACCAATCCAATCTTTTCACTATGGGCATATAATCTTTTTGTTCCTTAATGATATCTCGTAATCATTTTGGTTACTAATCATTGATCCACTTTCAATGTCAGTAAAATATCTACCAAATAATACATACAATATCCATATGTGTATATGCCTTAGCATGCATTAGACTCCACACCACAAATGCATGAGAAATCCTTTGCATTTCTTTAGCTTCAAGGATGTTATATCATTATATAAGACAACATTTGTCTCTTTTGGAAAAAGAGAATCGATTGATTCAAAGTTTGCATACTAAATCTTTTTATGCACTCATATGCCTAGCTCTTCTGTGATAATTCAAATATTACCCCATGAATAATAATAGTGTATTTGAATACCTAATACGAAAGAGTAATCCATAAGTGAGTTTATTTGGTTGTTTCATCAATGTCTCTATTGAAAAACACGACTTTATTATCATTTCGATGTTGCTTAAAATTATAATCTACAACAAGTTTCAAAATAATTCTAAAGAGTCTTTCAGAAAAACCAAAGAGAAAACCTCCTTGAAAATACATCATTTTCCTTTTGAGTATAATTTCTTCTATAATGAGCCTTATACCTTTCCACAATATCTACCTAATCCCTTTGGTTTTAAATAGTTATTCATAACCAATGATCTTGTTACCTTAAGGTAGAGATAAACATCTCAAACTTTATTATCCTTTATAGATTTACACTATATATTCAGAACTTATATCCACATTTCAAATTAATATCTTATATGGGTTGATGTGAGCTAATAGAACCATCTTCACCAATCCATTATTTATCTTTACGGAGAAATACTATATAGTCATCCTGAATAGTATTTCTTCCTTTTTAAGTGCATTTTCTTAATGACCTTGCACCTTGAGTTTGTTGAGTTTTGTTTCTTGAAACATTAACCTTAATTTGAAGAAAATTTTGTTTAACATTTTCTTATTATAATTTTTAATTTACTTCTTATCAATGAAAGAAAACAAATCCTATCAGTTATCCAAAGAAGTAACTATAGTTGAATCAAAGATAATGATTCTCCTTAAAGACAATGATCCATACTTTAGAATTTTGTTTAACATTGTCTTATTTTTGTTCCTAATTTACTTCTTGCTAATGAAAGCAAACAAACCATATACATTATCCGAAGAAGTAACTGTAGTGAATCAAAGGTAATGGTTCTCCTTGAAGACAACGATCCACACTTTATTTCTCCCCATAAACTCAACATCCTCAAAAATTTTAGCATTTCCCATCTTAAATTTTTTCCTTAGCATGGGTTTATAAAACTTGTAGCTTTTATGTCACTTAGAATATCAACAAAATATTTGTTATAATGCCTCAATCTAGAATTATTTATTAAGATGGAATAAATAATCACATTAATTACTATATCCAAATTCAAAGCTTCATTAAAAGAGGTATTTATCATGAATCTCAAGATATTAAATTCCAATAATGTATGAATTTATTGATAGATTAATCTTATTATTTACGAAGGAATAATAATAACCAAATTTGTTCATATCAAAATTAGAAACCAAAATTTGTCTAAGTGATAGTATAACAAAATTACAAACAAATCCAAACAATATGCATATCTTTTTAGACACGACGTGTGTGATATCTAGTAAAATTCCTTTTACATATCCATAGATTTTATAAATGAAACAACCGTAAATATATCCGTATGTTATTTCTCTTGTTTAGATTCTTTGCGACTTCTTTACCCTTATTTATACATTTATTTACAATATACGTTAAATGGGTACTTTCTATGTTATCATGTTTCAATCTCTCTTCTTCTTCCCACAATGCGAAATAAGCTCAATAAGAGGTCATTTTATTCTTAAAAGATAATAATTAATAATAATCTTAAAATGGTTATACTATGAATAAAGAGAGTACTAAAAAAATAACAATAACTTGAATGCCTTTAACTTTTGAAGCAATGTCTTTCCATATGGTACTCATTTATGTTTCTCTTACTTTGTCTTTATGAAATCAAGCAATATAAAGCATGCTTGTTCCCCTTATCAATTTTGGAAAAACACTTTTCAGTTTGTAGAGAGCTCCTTTAAATGAATTATCCCTACGGGTATCACACCGTTGAAAGATTTTAAAATATTATACCTTATGATCATTTAACCTTGCAATTTGAATTATCCCACCTCTCAATGTTCTTAACATTATAAGGACATTCAACTGTAATAGGAGTGGTTGTGATCCTCTAATTGCAAGAGCTAGATCCACAAAGTCAAGAAAAAACATGTTCTCTTACTAATCCTTTGAGTTAGTCTCAAACAGGATGAGAACATTATTAAAATTGACAAACACTTTAGTCAAATTAGTTGAAAACTAAACAAAAATAAAGATTGATCATATATGCTCATATCCAAATTTAGCCATGGTAAATTTAAATAATTGGTAAGTCTCTTCTTAAGATACTTAGCATAACATTTATATCAAGTCTTTGAACAATAATATTAACTGTAAGTAGTACTCTTGTTATAATGATCAAACATCGACAATAAATTCAAGTCAAATAACAATCTTCCTTTGGGCCGATTAGTTATTCACTTGTAAACCCTTATAATTTTCACATATTTATCATCACATATGTGCAATTTATTGGGCCAAATATTAATCTTCCTTTAGGTTGGCTAATATCCGCATGAATTAATACACAGAAATATTAAGCATTTTCATGAACAACTAAGATAAGAGAGTTCACTTTGATGACATATTATTTCAATTAGCTCATTTGGAATGTAGGATATTTACAATTAATTTACAAAGAGACACCAAAAATATATTTGAATTTATTTCTTAGTGTATGTACAATATATTCCGAGTGATATAAAACAATTCCAAAAATGCTTTAGGTCTATATGATATATGAAAATCTCAAAATTATAACCGTGACACAACATGTTTCAGTCATAGCTGTTATAATTTTTGCTTTAAATATGTTGTTATGTTCATGACATTCCCTAACTAAACATGATACAAGGCATCATAAATAATTACATGACAAATGTCATAGATGAATGCCAAAATTAAATGCTACATTGATTTAAATATAAATGACATAGTAAATGCCGTACTATAAAATATCTTTTATTTTATGATAACCAAAGCATGAAAGTGAAATATATTTTCAATGAGCATGGGTCATACATATAAATATCTGTATCTATCAAACATGAATGCATCAAATAATAAACCATATGTTTTTTCTTATTCTAAATACAAGTATTTTGCATCATTAAATTTATTACAACCGACGCATTTAATGCATTTATGATAATAAGTTAATTAATTTATCACCATAACAACCACATTCAATGCATTTATGATAAAAATAAATGCAATTGACCATTATGCGATATAAAATGTAAATTGGTGTCATGTTAAAATTTATTTCAATAATAAAATAAATACAAACACCTTAAAGGAGCACTATTGGAACTGGGCTAGCACATAAGGGAAGTTATGGGTAAATTTCAATTTTTTTAACCATATTGGATCTTTATTGGGCCTATGAAGTCTAATTTATTTAGAAAATTTCTAAATTTGGTTTAAATAAAATCATGTATTTTATTTAAATTTATATATTCGGTAATATAAAGTTAATTTGTTTTGATTTAATTTATATATATAGGTGTGTGTCTATATATATCTATGTTCATGTATAACATAATAATCCGTGAATGGTATAACATTATCGTATATAGATGTTGAGATTTATATCGCAACGGACACATTAGCTTATTTTGTATGTATTGTATGTTGTCCAAATATGTGCATGTATATATATATATATATTATAAATTCTAAATAATTATACATACACACACATATATACATACATATATATATATATATGTGTGTGTGTGTGTGTGTGCGTGTGTGCGTGTGTGTTATAAATATGTTTCATTATTAAAATATTACAAAAATATATTTATGTATATACATATGTTTATATATATATATATATGTATAATTATATAATATTATAATTGATAACTTAAATCATTTATGTATATATATCTGTGTGTTTGTGTAGATAAATAAATGCATATATATAAATAATTTTTTTATTTTTTTAACATATGCGAAATATAAACTAACTATTCTAGAAATAAATAAATATATATAATAATAAATATATATATTAAAGGTAAATAATATCATGATTTATTATATATACATAAATAATATATACATATATATATAATAATTTTATAATTCCTACCAGTTCGAAATTAACTTAGATTTGAAGATATTATAATTTTAATATCTTTATTAATAGTTGAAATAGGAACACAATCTTTTGGTCCGACCGTGAAATTTTAAAAATACCCTTATATGCAAATAAGAGATTATGAGTTCGAATCCCACTATGAATAAATATTAACATCTATCTTCAAATGAAAGTTTATAAACATAAACAAAGTTACAAGTCCAAACCCTATTCCAACAAAAAAATTACATTTTTCTTTATATTTTTTAGTTTATTTTATAAAAATGCATAGAAATTTTAAATTTAGTAATTTTTTACGGGCTTTAATAATGCACGTGCATTCCATGTACCAAAAAATCTCGTTTCAATATATATTTTCTATGAATTAATTAGTAGTTTCGGGCATAAGTAATTGATATAAAAATAATTGTATGATAAAAATTCAAAATTTCATAAAACCTAGGATCACATTACAGGGGTTGCAAAAAAATTTGAGATTATTCTGAATTAAAAAATTATTTTTAATAAAATAATCACTATTCGACTGGAATTTAAATTAATTATTAAAAGTATAAAATAATGTTAAAAATTCCCAAAAGCATTTGATACGATATAGTAATTTAAAAAATATAAACTCGAATTTTAGAATCATTAATTAATTTACCTAAAATAATCAATCCATATAATCATTAAATGTTGATAATAAAACATATAATATAATATAAAATTAATTTTCAGTGTTTATAATTCATAATAAACATAAATAAGCATAAGAAAATTTTTGAATCAGTATTATACAGTATATAATCATATATGCTTTTATATGAATAGTGTATATGTATTTATATACAAATTATCATATTTATACATATATATTAATTAACATAATATTTTAAAAAAAATTATATAACAAATAATGTCCGATTATATTTGAATTATGAAGATAAACATAAAAAATCATGCACATAACCAATTTGCTTGTGACAACTAACATCGAACTATTCGAATGTTAATGTTCACATGTCACTCTTGGGTGTAAATTCAGTCAGCACCTAACATCGAACTATTCAGATGTTAACGTTCACATGTCACTTAGTAGGTGGTGTGACATTATGGCCAAATTAATCGCTTACACGGTTTCGGTAAACTCTCATTTTATTTAATAAGCGTTACCCGTTAGTGACATTTATATATGCTAATTCTCTTCGTCAAAACATATCACTTTGGACTTATGTAATTCGGTGATGGCAAAATTCTAATATCATCCATATTCAACCCTATAATCCAAACATAAAGTCTTTTATTGAATAATAACAATTATTATTAACCGAAATGCTCTGGTCAGAGACTTTGACTTTGAGTTGACTTGAGTTGACCGTGATATTAACCCTATATAACCAAGGAGATGAATCATCTCTTGAATAGTGCTCACTTTCAATACTTTTAATCGACCCAACTATAATCACTTGATGGATGCCATGCCATGATTTGACTATAATCAAAGTGGAGCTTGCATATTGAAGATCCAGAGTAATCTCAAGGCGAGAGAACTGTGTAAATCAGTCACATCGATATTTTCTGTTTGACCTTGGTTATATTAATTAACAAAAAACTATCGAGTGAGTCGTTCCATAGTTATCGAATAACTACCAGTACTTAATCTCTAGGTGCCCCCAACAGCCTTGAATAATACACTGCCCAACATTTGGAGAGCATTACTTACTCTAGTCTCAATGGATACATCGATATTCAATCTCAATACATCTTGACTAGGAACATTTAAAATGGTATATTTATTTTTGTTGTGATAAATTACTCACGGTTACAACACTTTGTAACTACTATCACAAAACATACCATTTATGAATTTTCTATTAAATATACTTTTAATTAAATTAATTTAGTTAATACAACCATATTATATCAAGTATATAATAGAAAGAAAATACCTTTGATTTCAAACAAGATTGGTTATTGTGTTAGATTTATATAACAAAGTACATAATTGCCCCTAGGGTGTATCCCTAACTCTATCAATATCCCACTTGCACTTGGGGTCAATTATGGAATCTTATTCCAACTTCTCCAATCGGTTTTCTTAAAACCAATTGGGTCAGTCCCTTAGTGAACGGGTATGCTATTATGTTTTAATAATCTACTCTGTCGATTAACTCTTTTCGATGCTGATAAACTACTTTTATCATGTGGAACAATTCAGAGTATGTCTCTCGACTTCTAATGAGCTCTTAGTTCTATAACGAACTATATCATGACATTGTTATGGGATTCTCAACATTTGGAACCACCCTCGGCTCAGTTATAAATTTGTGCATTTATATTTATATACATTGCTTTTATTGTGGCACTATTCAAGTCAACGAACCAGCCACAATTTCTTCTATTTGGAACATTTCCACATTAATGATTCTTAATATATTATTAACATGTTGTACTTAATATCACTTACGAAATTTGATTACGAATACTCTTTCTTAACGAGTTCGTTGTTTCTGTAAACAATTCTATAATATTTCATAAATACATGAGAACACTCCAAACTATCATTCAGTGATATCAATTTGGATTTAATATTTTCTTTGTGAATCAAATACATAGGCAAATCATGATATCATAGACAACATAACACGTAAAACAATTCCTATTGCCAGTACATAAGGAATCCATCTTACATGTTCCGCATTAAACATTTTAATAATGTGTCATTGCATATCGTTTTGAGACATTCCCTATATCTTTTATATTTTCTATAAAAGACATCATTTACAAATCCAACACTAAGTATTAAAACAACTAAAACTGATTTTAACATAAATATATTGTTAAAAATCAACAATGTGTTGTTTATTTATTGTTTAGAAATATCAATGTACTTTTTAACATTCTTTCTTACGAACACACGCTTCCTCTTCATTTTGATTAACAATCAAACTATTTGATATTTCTATCAACACGTTTGTTCAATTTTGATGCTTATAAAACGATACTTTCTATCATTCCTTGGATCATATTCAAAATCCCACAAATTCAATATAGCTCTTATTGACTTCCAGACACTTTGGTTATTATGTACAAACATTCTAGTCTAAATCTACATTTAGAATGTTCTGTTTCAACACACATATATTAAAACCAAAAGTCATACTAGATGATAATTTTGTGAGTAAATCTGAATTAACTTGAGTATGTTGAATAATGAATCTATTATGCTGATTTCAACAATTGAAATTTATGAGGTTATTCTTATCAATGTTGCACATTTAATTCCAACTACATTAGTTGTGCTCATAAAGACACAATCGCGGTCGATGGATCACATCCCTTCGGTTATGATTACCATAACCATATTTTGATAAAGTACTTAGAATCCCTTCGGATTTGCGCACCATACGGTATCATAGAATCAATACTCTTAATGGCTTAATGGACAACTGAGGATTATCTATTCTTGACATTGATAAGAAACTCATAGTTTCTCTTCAGTATGCAAGAATATATATTAGACACTCTAATGCGATGTATTCATTTAGGTTAGGTTAATTTTATTTCATCCCATGAAATTAGCTTTATCTATGGATCGTATCCACTTTTATTTTACTACCAATAATTTCTCAAAGAAATTCCTTCACTGTGAAGTTGGTATTTCTTGAAACAACAATTGTTTCTCAGTGCAATGGAATGTGCATTCATAAACATTTTATGAATTGCCTTATATAAAACAGATTCAGTTTTAGTTTACAAAACTTATGTTCAAAATATAAATATGTTATCTAATGACAGTCCATCCCAAACTTCTTTTGGGGAGATTCATATAAGATCCATCGCGAAAATTATTACATACAATCTTTCAACTTGCACAACCTACTAACTCCTTAGCCTAGGGTATGTTGGGGTTTCTTATAAACCCTTATCATGTATGATTTTGTAAACTGTTATTTAGATAAAATAATATTAACCTTGTGTACTACTCTTAAATACATGACCTTATAGAAAGAAACTAACTGAACTTCACTCAGAATCAATAATAGATTATCCAACAAAGTTTTATTACTCCTTATCGATATATCATTATGTATCGCATGGAGGAGTAACTTTTGAGATTGAATCTTTAATCATTTTTAGGTACATTAGGAACTCTTTCCAATATACTCACCCATTCGATCAAATCAAATCATTTCTATTGCATGTTATATTATTTACTTTTGTTTTATAGTCTATGAGTCTATCTTAGACATACTACATATGTATCAAATGCGCATATCCATGTCGGTGATAACTCATCGGTGAATATGACGAAGTACGTGGAACCGTTTTAGAATTAATAGACTTACGATTTGCATACATCTATGTGTTTCAATCCAAAGAGTTCATCAACTCTTATGATGCTCCCACTAAATGGGTGGATAGTCCTTAGTTGTTTGAGATATAATTAACCATTATCATATGATTTCATAATCATATAATAAAATTAGTTCTCAAAACTACGGCTTAGTCTATAATTCCAAAATAACTGTAAATAATATTAGATACTTTTGTATTTTCTAATGCATCACTTTTGTTATGAAAACAAATACCATATTATAGTTTTATTTCATAACTAATATTCATAATATTCATATTGAAATATAGCTATGTCTATTTTTCAATCGATACCGAAAAATAGTCATTATTTCATAAATAATTTTCGGTATGTTTTACGAATACAATTTTAGAAATTCGATGTGATCAATAAGTGCTATATGGCATGCTCATACTATTTCTGTCATTACTATAATAACGTACTAAATTCGAAGGTCCATTATTCACTTAAGACAGATTTATTTATTTCATACTATGACTAATTTACTGTGCAAAGTTCTTTGATCAAATATCTTGAATTCAAAGAAACAAATTTTATAGAAAACAATTTTCTATATGAAAATACATTGCGGAATAGAAATCATATTTCTTATTCCAATGTTAAGTATCAATCAGCATTTTTATAATTCTCATTTCCGTTGTTTCATTATGAAGCAGAAGTGATTATTCACTCTCTTCATCCCAACTGTACCTTAAATCACATCTACTCTTGTACATTTGTTATTCTTTCTAAATGGTCAGACCATTCAAAAGAAAATTCATACTACAATATCATAATGAAATATTCACAAAAGCGCATTCGATTATCCTTAACTTTTAAGTACATCATATATGTTGCACTTTATGTAAACTGATCAAACTGACATTTCGGTAATCGAGTTCTTACAGTTATATTACAGTTTTGGCATTGCATTACATTTAACACAATATGATCTTTATAGTAATCAACCAAAGTGAACACTCGATCTCGTACAAGGTTTTTTTGGTTTTTTGGATGAACTAATTTCATCGAAATATTGTCCATTACAAACTTTGACTGTTCACCATATAACATTTATATGCGATTATATATGGATCAAATATCCATAGTCTTGTATTGCTTTTAGAGTTTGAAATTCATAGAATGCAATACATGGCCTTGACCAAATAAATGCGTAAGTGACCAAACTATGAATGTATTTAGTAGTTTTAAAATCAGGCGCTTTGTAATGACAAAGGTTTTCGAACCACTCAAAATCGCTGAAAAACCCGTCTGTTCTAAAACTACGAATGAAAACTACCAACTTAATACACAATATTTGATAAATATTCAACACTATTAAATGTATAGAATACAATTTCAATTGTACATGTTATCAGAGTAATCAATTTAATCTGCTAGGTGTGCTTTAATACGTAACAAATACAAAGACAAATAAATCTACCGCTACACAACTCTAATGAGAGAGGCAACAATAGCCATTTCTGCAAACTCAATAAACATGACAAATGCGGAATAAAATAATAAGCAGGAAAAATACATCAATACACGATATATAGCAAACAATAAACAGAAAAATGTTATGTTATTATTGGGGCTGCATCACTACCACTTGTGACTGCCTACGTACCCCTATCTAATTGGGTACCCAATTAGATACAGGATCAAGCCAACGTAGTTCTCCTACCGCAAATAGGACTCATGAGGCCTATGATGCAACAAACAATAAGCAATTCCCAAAACTACCCACTTAGGCTTAATCTTCAATTTTAGATTTTCAAAATCTAATTAACTTTACGGAAATTATCTCTTCGAACTTTATTGCCGAATTCTTATAAACTTTTGAAATATATATATATATATATATATATATATATATATATATATATCTTTTATATTCAAACTAGTTCTTTACTTTGGGATCTGAAAACAAATCACCTTTTGAAACGATACTGAAATGACCCTCCTCTTTCTACCTTAATTTCATAAGGATTTTTTTTATTTCATCAAAAGGGAATTTAAATCAAATAGAAATCAAAATGCCATACAAGTTATTGACATAGCTACTTATTTCTTTTCTAAATAGGCAAATTAGGCAAAATCAGCAGTTCAGACGTCTAAATTCTTATGACAGGCGTCTAAACTTAATCCCAGACGTCTAACTAATTATGACAGACGGCTCAGAGATTTAAAATTGAAACAGAGAGAAAAAGACATTTTGAACTAAATTCAGACATCTAAATTTTTTGTGATAGACGTCTACATTTAATCTTAGACGTCTAAATTATTATGACTGACGTCTAAGTTTAATCTCAGACGTCTAAATTAATATGACTGACGTCTAAATTTGATCTCTATATACATGCATATGCACATTCAATTTATATGTGTCTGGATGTCCACCTACACTCATTTGCACTTTTAAGTTTGATTTAAACTTCCTTTGAACTATCAGAGTCATTTTTTCTCTTTCAAACAATTCAACCAGGATTCAAAACTTATTACCAATATAAATATATCAGTGCATCCCTATAATATACACATACATATGAGGATGTACGTGTTTCTCTTGTTTGAATTCAGAGTATATATGTTTTTGTTAAACAAGAGTATCCTGCTTGATTTGGATTCTAGCAGTTCTGACTAAAGTTAATTACTATATACTTTTGAATATTTGTAACAAGTCAGTAAATCCTATGCATATCTAATTTATATGAACTTAAAAATATCCACAAGAATAATTCCAGGTTTTTATAGCTAAACTCAGATTTTTAACCTTCAAACTTAAGATTTTAAGTAACTTGAAATTAACTAATACAATATATGTACATATACATATCCATTTCTTAAATTCAGGCATATATCATTTACAGATTTTCACCACAATACTCAAGTATATATTTTCTTGCAAATATTCAACCAAGTCTTTAGATTAATCCCAAACTTAGTACATCACTAGATTCATTTAGAACAACCAATAAATCCAAACTTTTAAGATCATTACATGACAACCAAAACAGAACTATAAAAACTCCCCAGATTACATGCAAATATTTCATTCTAAGTTCTTATTCAATTCTAATTTAGCATGCTTATATAATCACTTTCATTAGCCACAGCAGCTTCCTATTTAGATCCAGCATTCCCTGAAAGAACATTAGAGGCTGCCCCATTTTAGATGAGACACCCCAGATGCCATAAGCAAATAAGGGTCAGATACAAGATCTGGTATGAGTAAAATCAAAAATTCCATGATATTAAGTAAATGAGTGAGACATAAATATTTTGTACAAGTGGGCATTTCTTCTTTGAACAATTTGCCTGACTTGTTTATGATATACTTGTGCATATATGATCAGTATTTAATACTAATCATGTACACACATTCAACCATGCAAACATATATTTCAAATAGAAATACTCAGGAACTATCATAGCTCCAGTCCAACCATCTTAGGAATAACTCAAGTTCCTACTTCATCAATTTAAGGTTGCATTTATCAAATTAATTCCTAGCCTCATCTGCCATAAAGGAATCACGGGGACACATTGCAATAAAATAATTCACAATATTGCACAAAGATCTCAGGGCTTAAACAAACCATGTGCCAACTTGCATACTTCAAATATGACAAGCATTCCAGCAGTCTTCTTGGCTCACAATCCTTAGTTTATTTACTAAGTGTTCATGTTTAATCCTATCGTGAGATAGCTAGGTGACTAAACCCCAGTATACATGAAACATTACATAGAGTTTACAAGCATAACTCAAGAACAATCTAACATTCATGTTCAGGGAAAATCATATTTTCAAGTATTTTGGCTTAAAGAAAATACAAGAATATTTACAAGTTACAACTGGGAATAAAGACTAGGCATGTGGGTTATTATTGTTTCATAAGCAACCATGTTTGAACTAAATTCAAGATCTAGCTTAAACAAGATTTCTGGCTCATGGATTTTCTATTTGATCAAGGGTTCAGCACTTTTGGATATTTCCATTGCAACCTTGAATCTTTCATTTGAGCCTCAGCACTTACACAAGTGTAATGCAACTCATATACATTTTGGTTTCTATGTTTTCCATGCCATATCTAAACCAGTTACAAGTATTCTCTATTTACTTTCATGATTTCATACTGTTACCTTTCTGGGTGTAACCAAACAGAGCAAAACACTCAAACATCAAAGCAATCAAAGCATCCAGAAACACCCATTAAAACATCCATTGAAGCATCCATTAAAACCATAGTAATGGAATCAAAAACATGTAGAAAAATAACATAAATCTGGCTGCCTCATAACATGACTTAATGCCATGGTTTTAGTGAGATTACTCACCTGAATATTTCTTCTTATAAATCCAGAAAATCCCTGAGTGTATTTTATCTTCCTTTAAAATGTTTTCTTCTTTTCCTATTATAAGTAGCTCGGGTAAAACAATTTCTTTGGCCATAACCACTTATTTATAAACATATTTTTACTAGGGTTTTTCTCAAGACAAAATTCCATTTCTGTCCTGGCTAGCATCATGCATTGTGTGTTTGCATTTTCTCATTTTTATCCCTAATTACCCCCGGTCATATTACCAATTAAAGGCTGCATTTTCTTTTCTTTACTTTTTCAGAAAATGGCCACTCACCTAGTCATGTTAAAAGTGTGACTACCCTATTTTGTATTTTAATTATTCCTGAGAATCCCCTTTGCTATTTTTGCCTACACAAGCATATTGACTTGTATTGCATTTCATGTCATTTTAATGTTATAGTTTCACTTGCTTATATATATATACTTTTCAGTACTTAAAAATGTATATTTGTATACATATCTTATCTAGGCTTATTTAATTCCTCTTTAATTTCAGAAACATATGCACCTATATGTATACAGGTTTTCAAATCCTTATAACATATATATGTATAATTTTTTTTCCTGGGTTTTAAATAAAATATGTTTACTGATTTTTAAAATAAAACTTACTTTTCTTATTTTCTGGGATGATCCATATAATTCCAGAAATCAAATATCCATATCACAAAATCATGTTTGTAATGCTTTTTTAATCCTTGTTTTAAATTCAAGAAATCTGGAGTTCTTCCTTGTGCCATATCAGTGTGCACGTGCACACATGCACACATACTTGCACACAATTAATTCCATATATTCTTATACAAATAAATTCAGATATTTTCAAAATTCAACTAAAATAAGATTCCATGAATTTCTGGGGCATTACAATCACCCCACCTTTTTAGGAATTGTGTCCTCACAATTTTCTCATTTTGACTTTAAACATTTCCAAATTTTATAAAATCTATCAAACATAGCATAAGCAAACAATTCAACCAATAACAACCATACATATTAAACTTTTTAGGGATTTAGATTTTTACCTTCCACTGCAAAAAGCTTAGGGTAATCCATCTTTATCTTATCCTCTAACTCCCATGTACAATCATTAGGGTCTAGGCTCCATTGAACCTTTACCAATTTCAAAGTTTTGCTCCTCAGCTTCTTTTCCTCTTTAGCTAAAATCCCCACTGGTTCTTTCTCATAGACCAAGTCAGGATTTATTTGAACTTGAGTTGGTTTCTCTAGAATTTCCTATTTATCATGCACCCATCTCCTAAGTTGTGATACATGAAATACATTGTGCATTGCACTCATCTCTTCAGGTAGCTCCAACTTATATGCTAATGAACCTATTTTTTCCAAAATCTTGTAAGGTCCAACATATCTTGGGGTAAGTTTTCCCTGCTTTCCAAACCTCAAAACCTTCTTCATAGGTGAAACTTTGATGAAAACATAATCACCAACTTCATATTCTACCTGCTTCCTCCTCATATCTGCAAACTTCTTTTGCCTATCTTGAGCTGCTGCCATTCTTCTCCTCACCAATTCAATTTTCTCTGTAGTCTCTTTAACATACTCAGGCCCTAAGACAGCCTTTTCTCCTGCTTCAACCCAACATATTGGTGACAAACATGGTTTGCCATACAAGGCTTCAAATGGTGCCATACCTATGGTGCTTTGATAACTATTGTTATATGTAAATTCAGCCAAATGGAGGTGATCTTCCCAATTACCTCCAAAGTCCAATGCACATGCCCTCAACAAATCCTCCAAAACTTTATTTATCACTTCTGTTTGACCATCTGATTGGGGGTGGTATGCAGTACTCAAGCATAACTCACTTCCCATGGCTTCTTGAAAGCTCTTCCAAAATCTGGATGTAAAGATTGTGTCCCTATCACTCACTATAGTCTTAGGGATTCCATGCAATCTTACTATTTCTCTCATGAATATTTGAGCTAGTTTAGGTGCATTTCTTTCTGCCTTCACCGGTATAAAGTGTGCCACTTTAGTCAATCTATCAACTATTACCCAAATGCTTGTGTTTCCTCTTTTTGACCTAGGCAGACCATCTATGAAATCCATAGATATATCTTCCCACTTCCACTGTGGTATACTTAGAGGTTGTAATAGGCCTGAGGGTCTTTGGGTTTCTGCTTTGACTTGTTGGCAAGTCATACACTTTGCAACATGTTTGGCCACATCAGTTTTCATCCCTCTCCACCAATAATCCCTCTTCAAATTTTGGTACATCTTGGTGCTGCCTGGGTGTATAGAATATTTGCTCCTATGATATTCATTAAGTATCTCTTCCTTCAATTCTATATCCTTTGGAACACATATTCTACCTTTATTCCTTAAGTAACCATTCTTATCAATGTGGTAGTTTGTTACTTCTTCTCCTTTTTCTATTAAAGTCTTCTTTTCTAATAAATCTGGATCTCCCCCTTGCATTTTTCCCACTTTCAAAATTAAATCTGATTGTAAAGTTATCAAACTTAATTTTCCTTTACTCCCTTCTTCAATCATCTCCATGTTTACCTCACTGTTTTCCTCAATTTCCAAATCAGTAAGTAGAGATAAATTTCTAAACTCTTCTATCATTAGCATGGCTACTTTTGCATGCTGCCTGCTCAAAGCATATGCAACCTTATTAGCTTTTCCTGGAGTATAAAGTATGTCTAAATCATATGCTGCTAGAAACTCAACCCATCTATCTTGCCTCATATTCAAATCTTTTTGTGAAAAGAGATATTTCAATGCCTTATGGTCTGTGTACAAAATAAACTTAGCACCTAGAAGATAATGTCTCCAGAGCTTTAATGCATATACCACTGCTGCCAACTCAAGATCATGGGTTGCATACCTTGATTCATGTGGCTTCAATTGTATTGATGCATAGGCTATAACTTGATCTTGCTGCATCAATACAGCTCCTAGCCCAAAACCACTTGCATCAGTATACACAATCAAATCCTCATTTCCTTCTGGTACTTTCAACACTGGTGCATTGACTAAGGCCTCCTTGATTCTACTAAAGGCTTGTTCACATTTCTCAGTCCATATAAAGGGTTGGTTCTTTCTAGTTAGGTTGGTAAGAGGTGATGACATCTTAGAAAAATCTTTTATAAACCTCCTATAATACCCTGCCATTCCCATAAATGACCTAACTTCTCCCACTGTGCTTGGCCTTTTCCATGCTTGGATTGCCACAATTTTATTGGGGTTTACAGAAATGCCTTTGGCAGATATAACATGCCCAAGGAAATGCACTTCTTCTTTCCAAAATGCACACTTAGAAAATTTTGCTTTTAAATCTTTTTCTCTTAATCTAGACAAAACAAGGTGTAAGTGATTTTCATGTTCCTCTACTGTTTTAGAATAGATCAAAATATCATCAATAAAAATCAAAACAAACTTTTCTAAATAATCCTTGAATATCCTATTCATTAAGTCTACAAAGTATGATGGAGCATTTGTCAACCCAAATGGCATGACAAGAAACTCATATAAACCATACCTAGTGTTAAAGGCTGTGTACTTAACACTTGAGTCCTCAACCTTCATCTGATGGAATCCAGATGCCAAGTCTAACCTAGAAAATATTTTTGCTCCACTAAGTTGATCAAAAAGATCATCAATTCTAGGTAAGGGGTACTTGTTTTTGATAGTGACTTTGTTTAGCTCCCTGTAATCTATGCACATTCTTAAAGTACCATCATGTTTCCTTACAAACACTACTGGAGCACCCCAGCATGAATTACTTGGTCTTATAAATCCTTTGCTTTCCAACTCTTCTAACTGTTTCTTCAATTCCTTCAACTCACTTGGCCCCATCCTAGTGGGTTTCTTAATAATTGGACTTGCTCCTGGTATCAGATTAATCTGAAATTCCACTGGTCTGTGGTGTGGAACACCCTTAACTTCTCCAAACACATCTAAGTATTTGTTAATTATGGGGATTTCTTCAATAGAAGGCTCACTGGAATCCTTACTTAAGTCAATCAAGTGATATAATTTTCTTTCCTTGGCTATTTCACACAAAATTGTGATTCTTTGACCTCTAGAATTTTGTAATGATATGGTGGATGAGTCTAAATTAATTATTGCTTTGTATTGTCTTAACCAGTCTACACCCAATATAACACCTATATTTGGGTAATTTAAAACATATAAATTGGAAATAAAAACATTTCCTCCTATGTTTAATTCCACATCCACACACATCATGTTTAAAACACTAGAACTTCCCAATGGGCTTTGCACTAACAAAGGGGTTTCAACCAGTATGCAATTTAATTTAAGCAATGCAACAAACTCATGGGAAATCAGAGAATGTGTTGCCCCTGTATCATACACTACTGATATTGGTAGGGTACAAATAAATAAAGTACCTTCCACTTGACCATGGTTTTCTGCATTAGCCTCTACTGTGGATTTGCTTATGCTTTCCAAACTTGCTAGCTTCCCTTGCTGTTTATACTCAGGGCAGTTTCTCTTGATATGTCCCTCCTTACCACATAGGTAGCATTTGAAAGCTCCTCCCTTCAATTCTGGGCACCTTGGTTTGATATGTCCCTCTTTTCCACAATGATGACATGTTATTTTTCTCTTTGTATCAGTGGTCTTAGTATCATTGGTTTTCTTGCCTTCTGTCTCCTCCTTCTTTTTGTCATAGAGATGATACCTTCCCCTATTTTTTTTATTGTTGTTATTCTTAAAATTCTTATACTTCTCCCTTTCCTTGTCATGTTGCTCAAATTTTAAGGCCAGATCAATGATTTGATCAAAAGTTTTATCTGCATATGGCAACATAGCCCTACTAAGCCCTGGGTTTAAACCCTTAATATACCTATCATTCTTTGATGCCTCATCAGCCACAAGCATAGCTCCATACTTAGACAAGTCCTCAAACCTATGAGTATATTCAGTCACATTAAAAGTTCCCTGCCTAAGTCTGATGAATTCTTCAAGCAATAGAGTTTTGGCTGATGCTGGAACAAATCTAGCTTCCAACATCTCCTTGAATTGATTCCAAGTGATCTCATTTTCATTTCTTCCAGCTATGATCACCTCCCACCAGCTTAAAGCTACCCCTTTCAGTTGTCTTGAAGCTACTTGCCTCTTCCTTTGATCATCCAATTGCATGTCATTGAAAACTCTGTCCAGTGTTCTCAACCATGCTTGAATTTCCATCACATTCTCAATTCCTTCAAAACTCCTGCCTCCCAAATTGGAATAAGTCTTCAGTAGTTTTGAAATTTCTTCATGTGGGTTCTCAGGCCTATACCCAATTCCATCCCTTAAAGCCCTCATAAAGTCTTGCATATCAAGCATTTGTGGTGCACTTGATCCTGCATGGTGATGAGATCCTCTTCCTACCATGGTCTGCTAACTAAGTTCTGGGCAAATGGTATTAGTATATTATGAGTACTTCTATAATTACTATTTTCTTATCTAAATTATTTCATCCAAAACAAACAGACAAAATACATTTCTATAATACTTAACAATCAATGCAACCAAGTGCTCTGATACCAACTGAAATGACCCTCCTCTTTCTACCTTAATTTCATAAGGATTTTTTTTTATTTCATCAAAAGGGAATTTAAATCAAATAGAAATCAAAATGCCATACAAGTTATTGACATAACTACTTATTTCTTTTCTAAATAGGCAAATTAGACAAAATCAGCAGTTCAGACGTCTAAATTCTTATGACAGGCGTCTAAACTTAATCCCAGACGTCTAACTAATTATGACAGACGGCTCAGAGATTTAAAATTGAAACAGAGAGAAAAAGACATTTTGAACTAAATTCAGACATCTAAATTTTTTGTGATAGACGTCTACATTTAACCTTAGACGTCTAAATTATTATGACTGACGTCTAAGTTTAATCTCAGACGTCTAAATTAATATGACTGACGTCTAAATTTGATCTCTATATACATGCATATGCACATTCAATTTATATGTGTCTGGATGTCCACCTACACTCATTTGCACTTTTAAGTTTGATTTAAACTTCCTTTGAACTATCAGAGTCATTTTTTCTCTTTCAAACAATTCAACCAAGATTCAAAACTTATTACCAATATAAATATATCAGTGCATCCCTATAATATACACATACATATGAGGATGTACGTGTTTCTCTTGTTTGAATTCAGAGTATATATGTTTTTGTTAAACAAGAGTATCCTGCTTGATTTGGATTCTAGCAGTTCTGACTAAAGTTAATTACTATATACTTTTGAATATTTGTAACAAGTCAGTAAATCCTATGCATATCTAATTTATATGAACTTAAAAATATCCACAAGAATAATTCCAGGGTTTTATAGCTAAACTCAGATTTTTAACCTTCAAACTTAAGATTTTAAGTAACTTGAAATTAACTAATACAATATATGTACATATACATATCCATTTCTTAAATTCAGGCATATATCATTTACAGATTTTCACCACAATACTCAAGTATATATTTTCTTGCAAATATTCAACCAAGTCTTTAGATTAATCCCAAACTTAGTACATCACTAGATTCATTTAGAACAACCAATAAATCCAAACTTTTAAGATCATTACATGACAACCAAAACAGAACTATAAAAACTCCCCAGATTACATGCAAATATTTCATTCTAAGTTCTTATTCAATTCTAATTTAGCATGCTT
Organism: Allium fistulosum; assembly: GCA_030737815.1. Taxonomy (NCBI): domain Eukaryota; kingdom Viridiplantae; phylum Streptophyta; class Magnoliopsida; order Asparagales; family Amaryllidaceae; genus Allium; species Allium fistulosum. The sequence continues at coordinate 671,123,325 of CM060906.1, forward strand.
ATATAATCACTTTCATTAGCCACAGCAGCTTCCTATTTAGATTCAGCATTCCCTGAAAGAACATTAGAGGCTGCCCCATTTTAGATGAGACACCCCAGATGCCATAAGCAAATAAGGGTCAGATACAAGATCTGGTATGAGTAAAATCAAAAATTCCATGATATTAAGTAAATGAGTGAGACATAAATATTTTGTACAAGTGGGCATTTCTTCTTTGAACAATTTGCCTGACTTGTTTATGATATACTTGTGCATATATGATCAGTATTTAATACTAATCATGTACACACATTCAACCATGCAAACATATATTTCAAATAGAAATACTCAGGAACTATCATAGCTCCAGTCCAACCATCTTAGGAATAACTCAAGTTCCTACTTCATCAATTTAAGGTTGCATTTATCAAATTAATTCCTAGCCTCATCTGCCATAAAGGAATCACGGGGACACATTGCAATAAAATAATTCACAATATTGCACAAAGATCTCAGGGCTTAAACAAACCATGTGCCAACTTGCATACTTCAAATATGACAAGCATTCCAGCAGTCTTCTTGGCTCATAATCCTTAGTTTATTTACTAAGTGTTCATGTTTAATCCTATCGTGAGATAGCTAGGTGACTAAACCCCAGTATACATGAAACATTACATAGAGTTTACAAGCATAACTCAAGAACAATCTAACATTCATGTTCAGGGAAAATCATATTTTCAAGTATTTTGGCTTAAAGAAAATACAAGAATATTTACAAGTTACAACTGGGAATAAAGACTAGGCATGTGGGTTATTATTGTTTCATAAGCAACCATGTTTGAACTAAATTCAAGATCTAGCTTAAACAAGATTTCTGGCTCATGGATTTTCTATTTGATCAAGGGTTCAGCACTTTTGGATATTTCCATTGCAACCTTGAATCTTTCATTTGAGCCTCAGCACTTACACAAGTGTAATGCAACTCATATACATTTTGGTTTCTATGTTTTCCATGCCATATCTAAACCAGTTACAAGTATTCTCTATTTACTTTCATGATTTCATACTGTTACCTTTCTGGGTGTAACCAAACAGAGCAAAACACTCAAACATCAAAGCAATCAAAGCATCCAGAAACACCCATTAAAACATCCATTGAAGCATCCATTAAAACCATAGTAATGGAATCAAAAACATGTAGAAAAATAACATAAATCTGGCTGCCTCATAACAGGACTTAATGCCATGGGTTTAGTGAGATTACTCACCTGAATATTTCTTCTTATAAATCCAGAAAATCCCTGAGTGTATTTTCTCTTCCTTTAAAATGTTTTCTTCTTTTCCTATTATAAGTAGCTCGGGTAAAACAATTTCTCTGGCCATAACCACTTATTTATAAACATATTTTTACTAGGGTTTTTCTCAAGACAAAATTCCATTTCTGTCCTGGCTAGCATCATGCATTGTGTGTTTGCATTTTCTCATTTTTATCCCTAATTACCCCCGGTCATATTACCAATTAAAGGCTGCATTTTCTTTTCTTTACTTTTTCAGAAAATGGCCACTCACCTAGTCATGTTAAAAGTGTGACTACCCTATTTTATATTTTAATTATTCCTGAGAATCCCCTTTGCTATTTTTGCCTACATAAGCATATTGACTTGTATTGCATTTCATGTCATTTTAATGTTATAGTTTCACTTGCTTATATATATATACTTTTCAGTACTTAAAAATGTATATTTGTATACATATCTTATCTAGGCTTATTTAATTCCTCTTTAATTTCAGAAACATATGCACCTATATGTATACAGGTTTTCAAATCCTTATAACATATATATGTATAATTTTTTTTTCTGGGTTTTAAATAAAATCTGTTTACTGATTTTTAAAATAAAACATACTTTCCTTATTTTCTGGGATGATCCATATAATTCCAGAAATCAAATATCCATATCACAAAATCATGTTTGTAATGCTTTTTTAATCCTTGTTTTAAATTCAAGAAATCTGGAGTTCTTCCTTGTGCCATATCAGTGTGCACGTGCACACATGCACACATACTTGCACACAATTAATTCCATATATTCTTATACAAATAAATTCAGATATTTTCAAAATTCAACTAAAATCAGATTCCATGAATTTCTGGGGCATTACAGATACCTATATACAAGCTTACAAAACTATATGCTACCAAATCTCGGGAGGTTTCTAGCCATAACCAGGACCCTGGGTCTAGCCTTCCGAATAAATAATAGATTGGTGCATCCCTCTATTCGAAGAGCGGACTACACCGAGGCTACAGAACATCTGCACCTCCTTTGCCTATGCGTTTCGTAGATTATGGGTTACCCGAATCTTCGGTAACGTATCAAATCACTTTATATCCCGAAGTGGCAAAATAATTTGCACTAATAATTACAATTACTTCAAATCTATAATAATTTCCATTTCCAAATCTTTTCAAAAATCATCTTAAAACCATCGAGTTTAGTCCTCGAAATTCTTTCTATTTTATAAAACATTTTTATAAAACCATTCTTTATATAAATCACTTTTATATAATATAACTTTAAAATATTCATTTCCAAATATTTCTATTTCTTTAACATTTCATAAACTTCATTTATGAAAACCAACTTTCAAAACAATTCGTTAAATTGAAATGAACCAAATATTACCACTAAACACCTTATAGTTAAATCGTGAAATAAATCATAAAGTGTTAGCCTACAATTATTTTCTACCCAGCTCATGCATATGGATAATTAATTGCTCATAAACTGGTCGAGCACAGTCAACAATCAGTAAATAATAATAGTGCCCACAAACTGGCCGAGTGCAATCCAAACAATCAATCAATGAAATAAACACAATAATAAATCATAATCAACACTTCATTCTAAAAAATATTTATAACACTTTTAATTTTATCTTAGGTTAAAATGGTTTGATATTTATTTTGGAGCATCCGGGATTTCCCTTCGACATGTTCCATCCCTCGCCCAAGTCTCCTTGGATCTCACAGATGAAACACATGTACTAGTCGTTTTTGCATACCCCATTAAGTATTTAACTTTTAAATTTTAAAATACTTAATTAACCATCCAAACATAGTCAAACAAGGAAATCAAACCATTGTTTTAGCAAACAAAGTAAATAAGCATTCAACAAGGGTTTTCAAACAACACTTAACACTTAAAGTTCCTTCAACTTAGCAGCGGTTTTAGTGAACTTAAGGAGAAATAACTCACTTTGGATTCCACTCCGTCAAAATTTAAGGCAAGGAACTTAAGATCTAAACAATACTTCGTACCATGCTTCGAAACCAAACCAAAATAAGCACGAATTCCTCCTTCCTCCCAAGTGCTCGGCCAAGGCTTGAGATGGAGGTTGGCCGAAATTATATAGAAGAAGTGGTAGAGCTTTGACCTTGAATTCTCAAAACTAGATCTGAAAAATAGGTCATATTCTCTCTGATTTTTGACCCTCTTACTCTCAAAATTTGAAAAAGTTGCTAATTAAAAAGTTGTAAATTCATTTCTCTTGAATTTTAAATAAAGAATCACTTGATTTCGAATTTTTTTGAGTGAGATATGATTGAATGAAGAAGAGGTATTCCTAGATTGACAAAAAATGAAGCCCGAAAATGCATTTATTCGGATCAAACTTGGAGGAGTTATGCTCGAATGAAAAAGAGGTATTTTCGGCCTTTAAAACTGGGCTCGAAGATGCTCTGGAAAGAATGGAGATTTGAGCATAGCTAAGCTTAGAATTTAAAGAGGTTGTCAACTAGAAAGTTGTAGCCACTGAAATTATGAATGATTTGAAAAAAAAGATTTGCACAATTTCGTTCAGTTATGAAGGAGATATGGTGGAATGAAGAAGAGGCAAAAGAAGAGGTATTTATAGCCAAGGTTCTTCTCCAAAATATCATGATATTTTAGCCACCCTACATCACCACTCTTATGCCACCTTTAATGGCTGAAATGAATCCCCCCATGTGTGTGTACTTGGTGTGTAAGAAGGTTGACATTGAGTTTGCTTAAGTGGTAAGGATGTAACAAATATCTTAGATATTTTGTATATTTACTTTAAATAAATTCATTAATGTAAATGGTAAATTCTTATGTATAGGTTCATGTGCATATGATTTGTATATGTGCATATATATATATGTATATGCATGTTATATATATGCGTACAAGAGAACGAACAATGTTGCGATCACTTCGAACAACTTTCGTTCGATAAACCGTTGAAAATCGGGAAACCGGTTATCAGTCACATTTTCACTTCTTAGTTAACAGACATATATTTGTAAACAAAATTTGAAAACTAATTTCTTATCATTATAAATGAATTAAAATGATCATATTTGAAATACAAAACCATATAAATTAATATTAATAATTATTTACAGTAATTGCTATTATACCGTTAAAACGATATCGATTTTTCCTTATATTTTCAAATCAAATATATATCTTTGTAAAACTATTATAAATGATTTATTATATCTTTATAGCTATTGAAAATGAATTATTATCATTTAAAAAAAATTATTTGAATAATTATAATAATTATTAAATCATTAAATCTCCATTTAAAATCATTAATTAATTATTAAATCTAAGGGCATCATTGATGATGTCATAAACACATTTTATTTTCAAAAATAAAATAATTGATTTTATTTCATATTCTTGTATAATTATAAAAATAAGTGTACGTACCCAGCTCCATGCGCGATGTTTTATGATTATAGAGCTGTTTATCGATAAAACGGTTTCGGTTATTTTATTGGAATATTTCCAAAGGAAATATTTTTGTGGACATTTTTCCAAAATAAGTTCATTATTAGTAATTATCACTTAAAAATTGATTATTTATGAAAAATAATCCATATTTGAATATTTAAAATAATTTAAATATCTTTAATTAAAGTGGTCAAATTACGGGTTGTTACACGCTTGCATGAGTGTTGTATGTTAACTTGCAATAAGCTTTTATTGGTAAGTATATTTTATATTTCTATTTGTCAATCTTTAATTCATTTGTATATCTTAATTGATAAACATTTTATCAATCTTATTAAATGCATAAATTTATAAATGGAGATTATTATAAAATTATATAGCATATGTTCTTAAAATATTAGTAAGGTTAAATGTTATCATTTCATTTTTCTAATAAGGCTCCCACTAGTTTTTTATGTTTCACCAAACCCTAAACGAAACATAGAAGTCTTTCGACTTCACCACTGGATGTTAGGACTCGTATGCTTGGGATTCCGACTTTGAGGAAAGCTCAACAAATCATAGGCCTGTTGTTAGCGCCAAAATTGGTCACTAACACCCAAACGCCATTGAAAGCACCAAATCACAGTTACATACCACAGACAAAATGTATGTAGAGAGTATAAATATAAAGAACAGTTAAAATTAAAAATAAAGCAGTAATAACAGAGGATTTATAGTGGTTCGGCTGACTCCGGCCTACGTCCACTCCAGAAATTTCCTTTTTATTGATATGAAAATCAGTTACAGTTACAATCCAGAGTTTTTAAAACAATAATGGTAGAGTAGCCTTAGTGGAGAAGATGAAGGGAAACAGAATGAAGATCCTCTTTTCCGAACCCCCACATGCTGTATTTATAAACAAAACCTGAGTTACTGTGCTTCCTGAGTGATCCAGGCCCATCAATTCCATAGCCGATCCACAATCCCTCACTACCACTGACCCTGATTTTGGGTATGCCAACCTGAGTTTTCCAAGGTAATGACCCGAAGTAGCCTTATGCTTGACTTGAAGCAAACTGTGTCATGACTCGGAGCAAAACATTGTCAACCCATGCTATTTCCTCTATGCCGATCCACCCCCTTTTCCATAGCTAGCCCGAAGAAACTCATACCACGACCCGAAGTAGCCGACCACTCCAAATATGTCGATCCCCATGTGTTGCCGACCCACTCCCTTAGACCAATCCAAAGATGCCGATCCAAGCTTGTGATGATGCCGACCTGGGTGATCGAAAACATGCCAACCCACAATCCATCTCTATAGCCGACCCGGAGATTTCCATACACCGACCCAGGTCCATCTCGGAGCCAAGCAAGCACCGACCCATCCAAATGCCGAACCACCTTCTATGCTGACCCACTCAAATCATCGATCCACACCACTACTGATCCATACAACTACCGACCCACTTCATCATGACCGAATCACCTTCCTACCGACCCATCCAAATGTCGAACCACCTTCAATGCCGACCCACTCCAATCACCAATCCACTCCAATCACCGATCCACACCACTACCGATCCATACCACTACCGACCCACTTCATCATGACCGAACCACCTTCCTACCGACCTAAAACCTTCACAACACCGACCCACTCGTGAACTCCTACCGACCCAAAGAAACTAGAAGCACAACTCAATGTGACCTAAAGCAAACTCCATGAAAACTCGAAGCAAACCTAGGAACGACTCGAAGTAAACCCCGAGTGACTCGTGATAACTCGAATTTTGTTGAAACCCATATTTCGAGTATCCCGTGACTTTTCTCCATCGACTATGCCGAATCCCGGCTTCATAATCATAATTCTCATCCGTGATTGACCGTCTATCCATCTAGTTGACTAAAGCCATCGTACTCCAGTCTCGACAAACGAGCGGCCGATTTAGTTAAATCCGCCTGTCTACGGCCTTGCCAAAAGGCGGGTTAACATGCATACGATGGATAACTCCTATCGATTGTATTACATACAACTCCTAACCCGTGGTTCCTTGTCCTAATATTGCCTTTACCTTGAGGAAGGCTCAACAAGTAAAGTGGGACTATTCACTCGGACCTATCATTTCGCGATGGCCTAAGTATAATGCACATAACTTGAGAAAAGCTTAATAAATATGTGCAGTTATCTTACCTCATCTATTCAATATATTAATAGTACTATGCATAACATCCCTAGCTTGAGGAAAGCTCAACAACTATAGAGTATGTAAGTAATCTATTAATATATAAATGATAGATGACAACTTTATATTAAAGATTCATAATCTTCAATATATTATATCGAGTGATATCGAATTATGGAATAATGCATTTCTTATGAAATACCCTTGTGATTCAAGTGTCGGACACATCTGAAATCACGGTATACGTACAATACGTATATATTTATCCCTTAAGACTATTTAGGGTTTCTAATGTTCCACGTTTAGTTTATACATTCATACTGTATAAGTTTTATTATTATATAACTTTTATATTTTATATTACTTATATAATAATCTTATGTATAATATTATATTAATTAAATCTTTTTAACTATTTTTTAATTAATGAACATTTTAATTAATTTTATATTGTTTTAATATAACAGTAATATTAAATATTTATTACATACCATAACCTTTATAATATCACACATATATCTTATATACGTGTATATTCATTTAATTAATCAACCTTTAATCAACTTATTTATTTAATTAACTTTTAATTAATTTATTTAATTAAACAATTTTAATTAAATTATATTAATTTCAAAATTGAATTCATACACACACATATGTATATTTATGTTATTTTAAACGTTTTAAAACAAGATAACATATGTCACAATATAATACATGTATATATTTATTTATTAATTAAATTATTTAGTCAATATATTTATTAATCTTATTAATAAATCCTATAAAATTTGAAATTAATTTATATTAATTTTCAAGAATTTTGAAATTTTTCATTATATTATAACTTATAATATATATATATATATATATATTATATTTAAATTTTACTTTTAAATTTAAAAATATTATATTTTCAATTTTCAAAACAATCTGAAATATGTATTATAACATTTATAATATACTTATGAGTGCGCTGCTTGAGAAAAGTATAACTCTTGTTTCAAAAAAAAATTTATAATATATTTCTTATTTTAAATTTAACCTATTAAATTTAAAACTTTTATTTTTATTTCAAATTTCAAAACAGTTTTGAGATTAGTCTAAGGCCTTACTCAAATTTGGGCCTTTTCTATTTGGGATAAACATTGGGTTGTGAGCTTAATAGTTAACCGTAATATGGCTAATTTAGACCACATAGGCTATTGGGCTCCGATGCCATTGTTGGAACTGGGCCAGTATACAGCGGAAGTTATGGGGGATTTTCAATTTTTTTACCATATTGGATCTTTAATGGGCCTATGAAGTCTAATTTATTTAGAATATTTTTAAATTTGGTTTGAATAAAATCATGTATTTTATTTAAGTTTAAATATTTTGTAATATAAAGTTAATTTGTTTTGATTTAATATATATATATATATCTGTGCGTGTGCGTGCGCGCGCGTGTGTATGCGTGTGCACGTGCGTGTGTGCGCGTGCACGCGCGTGCCTGCATGTTTAACATAATAATCCACGAGGGGTATAACATGCCTGTATATAGATGTTGGGATTTACACCGCAACGGACACATTAGCTCATTTTGTATGTATCGTATGTTGTCCAAATATGTGCATGTGTATGTGTGTGTATATATATTACAAATTCCAAATAATTATACACACACACACATATACATATACATATATATGTATTATAAATATGTTTCATTATTACAATATTACAATACACACACACACATATGTTTATATATATATATACTCATATAATATTATAATTAATGACTCAAACCATTTATGTATATATATGTAGATAAATAAATGCATATATATATGTATATATATATATATATTTTAATTTTTTAACATCGAAATATAAACTAACTATTTGATTGTATATATAAATAAATAAATAAATAAATATATATATAATAAATATACATAATTAAAGGTAAATAATTTCATGATTTATCATGTATACATAAATATAATATATATAAATATAATAATCTTATAATTTCTTCCAATTCGAAATTAACTTAGAGTTGCAGATATTATAATTTTAATATTTTAATATATATTTTCTATGAATTAATTAGTAGTTTCGACAATTATTAATTGATATACAATACTTGTTTGATAAAAATACAAATTTTAAAATTTCATAAAATCTAGGATCACATTATAGGGGCTAAGCAAAAATTTGAGATTTTTCTGAATTGAAATATTATTTTTAATAGAATAATCACTATTCGACCAAAATTTATATTGATTATTAAAAATATAAAATAATGTTAAAAAATTCTAAATTTCTGAGAGTTTCTGAAATGATAAATTAATTTTAAAAAATATGAAATCGAATTTTAGAATCATTAATCATTTTACATAAAATAATCATTCCATATAGTCATTAAATATCGATAATAAAACATATAATATAAAATTAATTTTCGGCTTTTATAATTCATGATAAACATAAACAAGCACAAGAAATTTTTTTAATCAATATTATATAGTATATAATCATATATGCTTTTATATAAACAATGTTTATGTATTTATATACAAATTAATATATTTATACATATATATTAATTGAAATAATATTAAAATAAATTTTATATAACAAAAAATGTCTTATTATATTTGAATTATGAACATAAAAATAAGAAATCATGCACATAACCAATCTGATTGTGGCAACTACATTCACATATAAAAATCTCACCTAACTAATTATATATCAGTAATATATACATATGTACTCAGGTGTCCATAATTAACAGATTATAAAACATAATATTATATCTATAATATGAATAAATATTACCTATTATAGATGTATTTGAGTCCATGTTAAAATAATGAATTCCCTTTTCTGAATATCTTCCGATCCGTCAGATTGCTAGTTTGGAATTGCCGACCTTTCACTATCGAGTAGCTTTGGATTTAACTTGAATTTGATTTGAGATTTTGGAAGTTGATTTAGGATGTATTTCGATTAGCAAACATGATGATAATGGCAGCCAAAAAAGGAATGGAGATTAGGGTTTAGAGATCCATATATGTATATGATTCCATTAGAGAGAAAATAGGTTCATCTTATTACTTATTTTCTCTTAATCTTAACAATCTATCTCCAAGCCTATCCCTATGTTTTAGCCGCCTCTTATATCTACCCAAATCAGCGGATTTCTCCCTTATAACATGGGCCATGACCCCATTTGGCCCAAATTAAATATATACAATTATATTTAATTTAATATGTTATCGATATCTCATATCGATCTGTATATTAATAACTATTATAAATATATATAACATTATTTATTTCTCAAACTCTATTCATTTTTATAATTAATACTTCATAAATATTAATTAATTAAATTAAATTATAGCAATTATAAACTGATTAAATCATTTGGTCTTAAGAGAATTCATTTCGGTTGTGTAACTCTTGGGTGTAAATTCGGTCAGCACCTAACATCGAACTATTCGAATGTTAATGTTCACATGTCACTTAGCAGGTGGTGTGACATTATGGTCAAATTTATCGCTTACAGTTTTGGTAAAGTCTCATTTTAATTTAATAAGCGTTACCCGTTAGTGACATTTATGTACACCAATTCTCTTCGTCAAAACTGTATCAGTTTGGACTCATGGAATTTGGTGATGGTCAAAATTTTAATATCGCCCATATTCAACTCTATAGTCCAAACACAAAGTCCTTGGTGCAATAATAACGATTATTATTAATATAAATACCCTAGCCAGAGATTTTTACTTTGAGTTGACTTGAGTTGACCGTGATACTAACCCCATATAACCGATGAGACGAATCCTCTCTTAAATGGTGCTTCAATTTCAATACTTCCAATCAACCCAACTATAGTCACTCAATGGACACCAGGCCATGATTTGACTATTAAAACAGCGAAGCTTTCATATTGAAGATCCATAGTATTCTCAAGTTCAGAGAACTGGATAAATCATTCACATCGATACACTACAAGAAAAACCATTTACGGTTGCAAAAAACTGTGGCGTTTTATCATAAATGCAACCAAAAATATTTTCCCAAAATATGTTTCGTGACTAAATTTTTTTTGTTCCCTTTCCTTAGAAAACTTTTTCCGCCTAGCCAAAAATAAACGTGACCAGTCATTGTTTTCCAAAAAACTCGCTCCCCATTTCGATCTACTTCTGTAGAAATTTTTTTCCCCTTTTCAATCCTCGCGGCATTACTCAACATCCTCGCGGCATTACTCAACATCCTCTGAAGATCAAGTTTCATCAACTGAAGATCAAGTTCCCCTTTTCATCGTCCACTCCGTCCTTGCTCAACGTCCTCGCGGCATTACTCAACATCCTCGCGGCAGCCAGCAATTGCTTAGGTATATTTAGGTACGAATCATGTAAATCGATTTTGTGATTCTATTTTGATTTAACCCTAATTTGCATGCATCGTATATTCGAATTTCTGCCTAATTTCTAACTGAAATTGTTGATTCAACCGTAATAACGAAGATCTTTTATTCAACCTTAGTTTACACCTTTATATATTTATGTTTTTTTTATTAAATGAATAAAAGCTTGGCTATGTCCAGGGTTAAACTGTGTAATTGTTTTACCTTTTTAACCAAAGTACAAATTTTGTACACCAAGTACGAATAATCACAAAATTGAATTATGGAAGATATTGAATATCAACATGTCTGGACATGGAGAGTCTGGCTACACCCTTGATTATTGTGTATATATACACACACACATATAGAGAGAAGAATAAAAAAATGCAACGATATTACATAATATTATTGTACTTGTCTAGCATTTCAAATGCTACACAAAGTGGTAATGGTATTATTTACCGTTGAATATATACTTATCCGACATGTTGAATGAAGTCCAACTTATCCGATTTAATACGCCAAATAAGTAACTAACACCCTAGTTGCCAAGGAAACTCGAGATTGCTATAGCTGGTTGAATTCAGCCAAAACATTCTCCATTGGACCCCTATTGAAATGGTTCTTACAGTGAAGTATGAGTTGCTTGTAGCAATCACCTGGGCTACAAGCGCTATAAATCAACATAGAGTTTTGCCTCTATGATATCCAAAATTATGTTGCTTGAGAAATTGTAATTCAGAGAATTTAACATCTTACTTTCAAGAACATGTAGACTAAGTGATATCCCTTGTGAAATACTGGTATGTATGTGTAAAGTCGGTGAGATCAAATCCCATTAGACGCTAATTAACCACGTTGGAAAAAAACATAGTGTTTACTATAGTGCTTGAATGCTGAGAAGTCTCTGATTTACAGTGTACTGATTGAACAAAACGAACATCAACAGAATCATCACAAAATAGCATAATTGCAATAATATATATCATATTCATCTTAAACATTTATTTACCCATCATCTGTACAATCTATTCACGGAAGAAACTAGTTGCTTTACTAGTAGCATACTAAAGAACAAGTATGTAGCCAAGAGCTTTGAAGTAAAATCCATCCAATCACATACTTATATAACTAGTAAGGAAGGAATAGTTTAAATTTTTGAATATTTGTAGCTAATGAAACATGATTGGAATTCGATTTAAGCAAATACAAAAGCTCCACATTTCTGCAACCTTCAGCATAGACAAAATCATATAACGTATTCTCATTGTCAAATTACAAAGAAATCGTTATCTTTCGTTATGAGCAAACATTACGACTTAACATTTCAACAAACATTTTGCCTGCTATTACCATGATCCAAATCTTCGGTCTAACATTTAAAATACAAAATCAGTAACTATTCAGTAAAATCGCAAATACGAACAAAATGTTAACATTTTACCTTATCGCCATAACCACCAAGCCTATGCCAGCTAGGCGGATCAATCCGAACTCCCTTCCTCCTGAAACCTTCTAAAATATCGATCTCATCCACGTGCTTCATAGATTTTTTTGGCCGAGTCCACGAAAATACTGAGCGATTCCATCATATCATTGAAACTCCTATTCTCTCTATATTAACAAAAATTCATTGAAACGTCATTGAACAAAGTTTTATTTGGCTAATCTTCAGAATGATTGGGTGGCCCGATATTAAGAAGTACTATTAACGTAGTAACTTATTTTTTTTAAAATTAGTATCAGACATAGGAAGAGGAGGTGTCACCAATTTCTACGTCAAAGATTGGGAACTTATTTGCCTTCATATGTCGACGATGGAAAAAGATTGGGTTTTTTTAAATAGGTGATAAAACAATGCTTAACTTAATATGTTTTTTGAGAATTAGAACATGTAATATAATATTAAAACTCAATTTCTTTTTTATGTTTTTAACTTTTGTCATAGAACTAGCATAGAGTACCGACAAGGAGCAATGAATTTCGTGCATGCTGGAAAGAGGAATGTAAGAAGTGTAGAAATTTTTTTATGCCGTTGCAAAGATTGTCGGAATCTTAGTCGTCATGATGATCACATCATCGTTGAACATTTAATTATTGGAGGAAAGGATCCTAAATACATACATGGTGTATGGTTTAACCATGGCGAACGGATAATTGAAGAGAAGAAAACAAATACGTTTGACGTATATGATTTATTCAAGATGATTCACTATGAAGATGAAGATTTTTTGAATGGTGATTTTTTTCATGATGATAAAGATAATGTTGATTCTCAGAGTAAAGAGGATGAGTTACTCAAGAACTTGGAAGATGCAGAAACTCCATTATATCATGGTTGCATAGATCACACAAAATTATCTGCCATGTAACAACCCGCATATTTTACGATTGTATATTTAAATATAGCATCGTCAGTCAGATTAAAGTCCGAAAAGCTACTTTTTGCAAACAATCGATTAGGGACTCGAGACCACTTCCATTGAGTCCAAAATGACGTTTGCGACCTTTTTGAGTATAAACATCGATATGTTTGGAGTTGAGTAGAATTTTGACATTTTTACTTTGGGTTTGGGTTTCAGCCCACTAACCCAATTCATCTTATATCCTAACTCCACCCCCTCTCCTCTTCATTCATTCTATCATTTCCTAACATTTCAAGCTTTAGAAAAATGGGGAAGAGAAAAGGAATTAGAAATTCCTAAGCCCTAGATTCATTTGCAAACTCAAGTTCTAGCTCCAAAATCTAAGAGAAGCTTAGGTAAGCATCCTCTTCATCTTCTCCATCTCATTTCCTCTTCAATTTCAGAAATTTCCTAAACCCTAACTTAGGAAATGATTTTCTTTTGAGCATAGATTGAAGATTCTTGGGTTAAAATTGAAGAGTGATTGTTCTTGCCTTGCTCTATAGCTTCTCTCTTGTGTTTTGGGGTTTAAAGGTGAGTTTTGGAACTCACATCTTTGTCTATTTCTATCATTGTTGTTAAGTATGAATTCCTAACATCTATTCATGTTCATTTTCTTTTGATTTGAATTAATTTGGTGAACATTTCAATTTTTGGTGTTTTGAAGTCAAAAACTTTAAAAATCCTAGCTTTGATGTATGAACATGCTTTTGGTGGTGTATCAAAGAGCCTATAGGGCTGGGTTGTCGATTGGCATAAACCCCTAGTGCCCATTGCTCGTCCGATCGCAAATTGTTGAGAGTTTGCCCTTCATTGGGCTAGGCTGGAAATACTGGAAAACAGGGTCCAGTCGACTGAACTTAGAGTCCAGTCGACTGACCTGGAACCCGAGAGTTTTCCAAGCTCTGTCCAGTTGACTGGCTCTCTGAGTGCAGTCGACTGACCTAGAACCCGAGAGTTTCCAAGCATTGGGCCAGTCGACTGAACTCAATCCCCAGTCGACCGACCTGCTTGTCTCAGCCCAATTTGCCTATTTGGTGTGGATTTCCAATTTAGAACTGATTCATGTTGATCCGATTTGTTGTTATCATTTATTATTGACTTTGATGACTTCTTCTTCGGGACTTTTGGGAATATCCATTTTGATGGATTCGATATCGATTTTCATGGTTTCAATTCATGTCGTTGAATGTGGATTTTGGTGATTGATTGTTTCTACAATCATTTCTATGATTTGTCACTTTAAAATACAAAGGTTTCTATACTAGTAGTAAATATTCAAACTCTTTCTCAAAGATGATTTCAACTCTATTTTTAATACAAAGCTCGTTTATAAAACCGTTTTCCAACCTATTAGTATATACAAACCTTTACCTCATTCGTATGAGAAATCTAATTAAACGGCTTAGTAAAACAAGTGGTATGAAATGCTTGCGTTTACTTCGTCGGTTAATTTTTGGACTTGTTCGATTGAAACTCTCATGACAATTTTCGAGTGGAAATCTACAATCTGTTCGTAAATATTTAAGTTAAGCCAGTGGTTATGGGACATGAAGCTAAACTCATCTATTTACCAGCTTAGTGTAATTGACACTTCTTATTGATCAATGGTGATCATTTTATGGTTTAGACTAGCGATGTGCGATGTCTCTTTGTCTGCGTGGGGGACTATACCCCGTTTTATTGAGCTTCGTCTCATTTTTATACGCTAGCGACCTACGGGCTTTATTGAGTTTCGGGTTCAACGGGCGTACCGTTATTGCACTACGTCGTTGTCCCGAATTATTTGAGTTTCGGGGTCATCAGGCATACCGTTATTGCACTATGTCGTTGTCCCGAATTATTTGAGTTTCAGGATCATCGGGCGTACCGTTATTGCACTACGTCGTTGTTCTGAAATATTTGAGTTTCAGGATCATCGGGCGTACCGTTATTGCACTACGTCGTTGTTCCGAAATATTTGAGTTTCTGGTTCATTGGGCATACCGTTATTGCACTACGTCGTTGTTCCGAAATATTTGAGTTTCTGGTTCCTCGGGCGTACCGTTATTGCACTACGACGTTGCACCGGCTTTATGGTTAGCGACCATGGGATAGCATTCCGTTTGTGATACACGTGTTGGTTAGTTTTCATGCTCCCGTTTGTGATAGGCCTCCCCCTTTATGATTTCTGGATTTTTAATTGATGATGTCTAGAATTTGTGTTTCACCAACTTTTTCGATTGGCATTGATATGTTTGTCAATATTTGTGGTTTGGTGAATAAAATAAGAATATGACATTCTTTTTGATGTTATGAGATTTTTGAGATATTGTATGCTTTTTGTTGTTGTTAAATGTATACTTGTCACAGTATGGCATTATTATTATCATACGTATTTTTCATATCTCTTATTTTATCTCATTTTATCTGATACTTATAGCTAGACCGATCCATTTATTATTTTCTTATTAAATAATACTCGGGTCAGACCGAGATGTTACAGGTGCTTCTGCTTGACTCCTTATCTAGGATCATCTTCTGACTTTTGTCTAACTACATTAGATTGGTAGTTTTTGTTGTTATACATTTGAGATGGAGACTCCTTGATGTATACATATTCTTTTGTCTAACACTTGTATCTATTCTTTTGTGATATTGTGGATCTTGTTTGACCACTACTCTGATTTACACTTCTATGTGTTATATTCATATCTGTTTCCGCCTTTGAGATATGAACATCTGTGACTGATTTATGTTATGCTTATTTCTATATTTATTTCCGAAGACCACCTAGCCACTATGTAGTAGCTTTGAGTGAGTATTTGATATGTCGGATTTCCTCTTGAAATGAAATGCATGTTATACTATCTGACATATCAGTACTCTCACAAAGCAATTACACGGATGGTCGCTTCTCAACAGCCTTATTCTTCGTGCTAGTTAACGGCATTACCTTGTAGTGTCCTTGGCTAGCGTGAGTATAGAGGTGGGGCGTCACAGCTTGGTATCCGAGCCAAACTTCGGAACAATGTAGAATAATCTAGCAAGGATCATTGTCCTAAGTCTTTCTTAGGAATCGTGCCATAAGATTTAATTCGAGTCTTCGTACCGTTCTATCCTATTTCTTTTTATGATGCCTTGTTTTATCAATCAAGTTTGTTTGATATTCATTTTGAGAATAACCTTTTTCCTCTTCTTTCTTTCTTAAAGAAGAGAAATGGTTAGACCGGGCCGTCCCAGCTTCGGTCAATCTAGTGCTACTCCTCAGGACGAAGTATTTATGTCTGCTCAACAACTCTTGGAACTTGTGAACAATGCCAAGCTGCCAGACCCGCTCCAACGCCTACTCATCCTAAATCCGGGTTTGCACGCTTGTGCAGAGATTATACCGCTTTGGGTGGAAGGCCATTCAAGGGATCCGAAAGTGTTATAGAAATCCAAGCTTGGCTTAGATCATGCAATCGCATCTTTTCCCGCATGGATCTTATTGATTCACTTCGAGTCCAAGTGGCTTCTAGCATGCTCCAAGAAAGAGCATTAGATTGGCATGAGCTTTTGTTTCGGAAATTATTGAAGCGGATCTTACATGGGAGCAATTCCGGGAAAGGTTCGAATTGAAGTTTGTGCCGGAAGCTGAAAAAGTAACTTTAGCCCGACGCTTTATTGACCTTGTTCAAGGTGAATCTTCTATGGCAGATTATATCGCATCTTTTGAATCTCTCTCTAAATATGGGGTCGAATATATTAATACCCCATTGAAGAAAAATCAATGATTTGTCTATGGGTTGAATAAGAACCTTAAAAAGCCTTTACTTCTGAAACTGGAAGTTTCTTTCGATCAGCTTGTAGATATCGCTCTTCGACTTGAAGATGCCGATAAAGAAAGTGATGTTGAAGTTGTGCATGCCAAACAGAACTTCAACAATAACATGAAGAGGCCTATTATGTTCAAAGGCCCCAATCTCAATCCCAACAAGAAAGGGAAGCAAGAAACTTCGATAGCAAAGTCTCCTACCTTTAGTCGTGGACGATGCTACAATTGTGGTTCTACGGACCACTATGCAAATGAGTGTCCAAAACCTTTTTTTTGTCGTTATTGCAAAGGTTTGGGACATCTTTTATCTTCATGCCCCAAACTTCCAAACAAGAGAGAGGGAAAGCTAAATGTTGTGCAAGCCCCTAGTGACACTTCTCTTGGTCAAGGTATTTCTTCTTTTATCCTTGATGACATTATTATGTTTCGTGATCATCCTATTTGATTTCTTTTGGTATGGGTACATCTCCTTCTTTTATGTCAAAAGAATTTGTTGATACTTTTTCTTTAAATATTATGGGCTTGATGACTTCATTGAGAATTGCGAATCCGATTGCTAGATTCGCAACACTCAGATTACTTTGTGGAGATGTCGAGATTATTTTATGTGATTATTCTTTTCGAGCCGATTTGCATGTTATGCGTTACTTAGGCTTCGAAATTGATTTTTGGGAAAGGATTGGCTTAATCATTATAAAGCCTATATCCTTTATCCTGAGAGGACTATCCATCTTTGACATTCTCAATCTGTTAAGCAGATTTCTATTGTTTTTAAAGATTTTGATTTCCAAATTTGGTGGCAACATTTTTATTCTTTAAACCCACTTGATGAGGAAGATGTTATTTCTCTCATTAAAGTAATTTTTGAATTTTATGAAATATATTTGGGCTTGTCTTAGGATTATCACCTAAGCAATCTATTGAGTGGTGCTAAGGTCTTTTCAGCTCGACCTTGCCACCGGTTTTCATCAGCTACGAGTTGCGGAGGGTAGCATTCCACTTATTGCGTTCCGCACTCGCTATGATTCTTGTGAGTGGTTCGTTATGTCATTCGGTTTGACGAACCTTCTACCTTATCTCATCCATCTTATGAATCGAGTATTCTACGAATATCTCGATAGGTTTATCTTTGTATTTATTGATTATGGATGAAACAACAATTTAAAATTTGCCAATCTTTTTATTAAGATATTTATAAGTATGATTGGATTTTGTTCTTAAAACGAGCAAAGGATATTTGTAAAAATTTTAAGAGACATGTTTATCATATAGAAGATGATTTTGTATTGTTTTGCCCATTGAGTGCTTTAAGAATTCTGGTCGATGCGCTTGATCAACGTTATCGATAGGAATCTCCAAAATGCTTTGATGAGACAGTCAGACATAGTAAATTGACTTGTAAAAAGTAAAATTTTTCTAAAAAGATGATTACACAAAGTGAACTATAATTTTGAATGTCTTAGCTTTTCGGGGAAGAGGATCCATTAAAAGAACTCTTTTCCGATGCTTTTATTCTTGCGATTCCCGAAGGGAACCAAGACTTTATTGTTTGTACCGATGCTAGTCGTATTAGTTTGGGGTGTCATTCTTTTGCTAAGGGAATTTGTTATCACATATGCTTCTTGACAATTAAAGCTTGTCGAGACTAGATATGCCATTCATGATCTAGTGCTCGCGGCCATTGTTTTCGCTCTTAGAATTTGGCGCCATTATCTTTTGGGAGAGAAAATTTGTTCTCTACACCGATCATAAATCTTTGAAGTATTTACTTTCTCAAAAGGAACTTAAGTTGCGTCAACAATGTTGGCTCGAGTTCCTCGCATCTTATGATCTTAATATTCTTTATACTCCCGGAAAGGGGAAATCGTGTTGTCAATGCCCTTAGCCGAGAGCAGCAAGCGGATGTTCCTTTGTTGATATCCGAATGGAATGATCTCGAGACTATATCCACTTGTGAGATTCGAGATCGTGAATCCAATTCATGTTCATCTCTTGTTTTGTGTAGCCTTGAGGCTCATCCTTCTCTTTTAGACCGCATTCTTGAAGATCTTCTTCGAGCATGTGTTCTTGATTTTGGTGGAAGTTGGGAAGATCATATTTCTCTTGTTGAGTTTTCTTCCAATAATAACTTCCAATCTAGTATTGGTATGACACCTTTTGAGGCACTCTACGGAAGGCCGTGCCGATTTTCTTTATGTTGGCTTGAAACCAGTGAGAAGCTGGTTTTAGGTCCAGATTTTATTGGTGTACATTTGTGTTGTGTACATTTGTGTTTCACCTATGAGGGGTGTTGTGCGTTTCAGTCGATCGGGAAAGTTAGCACCTCGATATGTTGGTCCATTTCCCATCACCGAACGCATTGGTTCTGTGGCTTATCGCCTTTTATTACCGGCTCAATTTTTTTTGCTATACCTGACATATTCCACGTCTCTCAACTACGGAAATTCCTTAGGGATTCTTATTTTAATCTTGAGCTCAGTGATATTGAGGAAATTGAAGTTTCACCAAATTTGACTTATGAGCAACATTCTATTTGTATCATTACTTTGAAGGTTAAACGCCTTCGAAATAAAGATGTTCTTCTTATGGAAGTTCAATGGTCCTCAAATCCTAAGGATTTCTCTTGGGAATCTTGAGAATTCATCGAGCAAACACATCCGGACTTACTTTTTCGTGCTCTTTATGGTGAACTTCTTATTTCAAATTTTCTTTTGTGTTGATATGCTTCTATGGTTGTTACTTTTTATTCTCCTCTTAATTATTGCGAAGACGCAATTTCTTTAAGGAGGGGAGTCTATAACAACTCGCATATTTTACGATTGTATATTTAAATATTTTATTTAAATATAGCATCGTTAGTCGAATTAAAGTTTGAAAAGATACTTTTTGCAAACAATCAATTAGTGACTCGAGACCACTTCCATTGAGTCCAAAATGGCGTTTGCGACCTTTTTGAGTATAAACATCGATATGTTTGGAGTTGAGTAGAATTTTGACATTTTCACTTTGGGTTTGGGTTTGGGTTTCAGCCCACTAACCCAATTCATCTTATATCCTAACTCCACCCCCTCTCCTCTTCATTCATTCTATCATTTTCTAACACTTCAAGCTTTAAAAAATAGGGGAAGAGAAAAGGAATTAGAAATTCCTAAGCCCTAGATTCATTTGCAAACTCAAGTTCTAGCTCCAAAATCTAAGAGAAGCTTAGGTAAGCATCCTCTTCATCTTCTCCATCTCATTTCCTCTTCAATTTCAGAAATATCCTAAACCCTAACTTAGGAAATGTTTTTCTTTTGAGCATAGATTGAAGCTTCTTGGGTTAAAATTGAAGAGTGATTGTTCTTGCCTTGCTCTATAGCTTCTCTCTTGTGTTTTTGGGGTTTAAAGGTGAGTTTTTGAACTCACATCTTTGTCTATTTCTATCATTGTTGTTAGGTATGAATTCCTAACATCTATTCATGTTCATTTGTTTTTGATTTGAATTAATTTGGTGAACATTTCAATTTTTGGTGTTTTGAAGTCAAAAACTTTAAAAATCCTAGCTTTGATGTATGAACATGCTTTTGGTGGTGTATCGAAGAGCCTATAGGGCTGGGTTGGTGATTGGCATAAACCCCTAGCGCCCATTGCTCATTCGATCGCAAATTGTTGAGAGTTTGCCCTTCATTGGGCTAGGTTGGAAATACTGGAAAACAGGGTCCAATAGACTGAACTTAGAGTCCAGTCGACTGACCTGGAACCCGAGAGTTTTCCGAGCTCTGTCCAGTTGACTGGCTCTCTGAGTGCAGTCGACTGACCTAGAACCCGAGAGTTTCCAAGCATTGGGCCAGTCGACTGAACTCAATCCCCAGTCGACTGACCTGCTTGTCTCAGCCCAATTTGCCTATTTGGTGTGGATTTCCAATTTAGAACTGATTCATGTTGATCCGATTTGTTGTTATCATTTATTATTGACTTTGATGACTTCTTCTTCGGGACTTTTGGGAATATCCATTTTGATGGATTCGGTATCGATTTTCATGGTTTCAATTCACGCCGTTGAATGTGGATTTTGGTGATTGATTGTTTCTACAATCATTTCTATGATTTGTCACTTTAAAATACAAAGGTTTCTATACTAGTAGTAAATATTCAAACTCTTTCTCAAAGATGATTTCAACTCTATTTTTAATACAAAGCTCGTTTATAAAACCGTTTTCCAACCTATTAGTATATACAAACCTTTACCTCATTCGTATGAGAAATCTAATTAAACGGCTTAGTAAAACAAGTGGTATGAAATGCTTGCGTTTACTTCGTCGGTTAATTTTTGGACTTGTTCGATTGAAACTCTCATGACAATTTTCGAGTGGAAATCTACAATCTATTTCTAAATATTTAAGTTAAGCCAGTAGTTATGGGACATGAAGCTAAACTCATTTATTTACTAGCTTAGTGTAATTGACACTTCTTATTGATCAATGGTGATCATTTTATGGTTTAGACTAGCGATGTGCGATGTCTGAAACAACCCGACTTCCTAAGCCCAGAAAGTCGCATCATTATTAAGAAAGAAAGGGGTAGAAAATAGAAAAGAAGAGAAGAAAGAAAGAAACAACAACAACGATCTCACAGCGGAACGAATAAATTATATTAATAACATAAACTATTACATAGTATACAACAATTTACAGAGTTACACAGCATATACATCACTTACTAGACAGTTATAATCATCTGTCTAGACATTACAACTCAAATACAAGACAAGACACTATCACAGATATCAACACAGCGGAATACTATATCTACGAACGCCGAAGCCTCCTGCTCCATTGCTCCTCCAGAATATTCGTCAAAGCTAAACCTGAATCCCTTGGCTACTCGTAAAAATTTGAGTACCCAAGAGTTTATAAAACAGAAATAAACACTTGGGTCAGACATGGATCTGGTGTGAGTAACAGGTTAAACTTGCTTAACTTCAAAACCTTTAGAAAGAAAAGGTATCACGTAAGACTCCCCACAAATAAACATGGGTAAGTTTTTACCTTACGCTAACCAAAACATTTGATAGGAAATCTGATTTTATTATAATAGGGTCTAGGGTTTTCAAGTAAATTACAGAAATAGCTGAAATGCTTACATCTCACATTCCAACATAGTTGGGCACAACTAATACGTACGGCACTTATTGGAGTTTGGATTCCATACAATGGCAGGGCTACTGGGGTACCGCCCGTCACAGTACGTGGCCTAGATCACCGTACCGAGGAGTACGCCCGCTCCCCTGCAACACAAAGCCGGAACCATCCCTTACTGGATAATTCCGAACAAGATAATCCCGTAGTTGGCGCGACCAACCACACACTAAGCCGAATAAAAGAAAAGGGACCTCTAGACAGGGATCTATCTTGCTCTCAGTGGGTGCTACCCACGAAGCCTTGCTGCACCTCCCCTGTTTTAGCCATTCCCGGTTGATGAGGCTTGAGGTTACGATTACCTTTAATCAGAACATATCACTTAGAATGCTCATCGTCCGCCTGACGATGTGTTGAAAGCATTCAATCCATACAAGTTCGTTCCGGGTTCGAACGAAACCGAAGGCATTATCTCGTTACACTCGTTTTGGAATCACCCTCAGAGTTAACGACAATAACCCTTGCACTCTGAATCTTCATCTTCACTTGAGATTCACGACCTATCGTTAATTTGGATCGATGTGGTATTCGGGTCTCCAGACCTGGAATCCCGGTATACGGAAACCCGATCCCGGTCTCATCGAAATCCAAAACGTATCTTTTAAAGGCCAAGTTGTTTTAAGGTTAAAACAATTCAATTCTTATCTATATACACAAAGATAGATAATTCAATAGATAATCTACATTATCATACCAAACAGATAATTCACATTATCATTATAATTCAACCAAACATCCATATCATATATCAGTCATATCTCATCAGAGATATCAAACAATGAAATACATTCAATCTCATTCATCCATTCTTAAGCAATGATTTATATCATCTAATTAATTTAAAGTGAATTAAACTAATTACTTCATTCTATAAATCCTGCTTACTTAATTATTAATTAAACCAATTAATTAATCATTACTCTAAGTATCCATCTTAATTAATCATTCCTGATTAATAATCCTTTAATTACTTTAAGTAATTAACACTTAATTAATTTCACAAATTAATTATCTTAAACCATTCAGTAATTAATCTTTAATTACTTCATTAATTAATTAATTATACTTAATTATCTTAATCCTTAATTAATTACAATTAATTAATTACTTTAATCACTTATTATTTATTAATTAATCTTAATTAATCAATTCTTAATTACATCATTAATTTTATTAATTAATGATCCTTAATTACTCTTAATTAATTATCTTATTTAAATTAATTACATTTAATAATTAATTAATCACATTTATTAATCACCTTTGATTAATCTCATTTAGTAATTAACTTCCCTTAATTACTCCACTTCATAAATTAATTACTCCTTAATTAATTATCCTTTAATTAATCCCTTGATTAATTATTCAAAAGTAATTAACTCAAATTTCTTTTATTATTAAATCATCTTCAGTTAATTACATCCAGTAATTACCTTTAATTACTTTCCTAAGTAATTATACTTTCACTAATTACATTTAAGTAATTATCAAATTTCCAAATCATTATCTTAAATTAATTTAACTAATTAATTTAAACTTATCAAATTTATTTAATTAATTACCTTAAGTAATTAATTACCTTAATTACTTCCATTAAGTAATTATACTTAACCCATTTTCATATTAACTAATTAATCTAATTGATTATCAAATTTAATCATGTTAATTAATTAATTACTTATTTATCTAATAATCCCTAATTAATGATCTTTCATTAATTATTAACAATTCTTTAACTACTTCCTAAGTAATTAAACTTTAATCAACTATTTATAAATTACAACTTAATAAATTCTTAATTACCAATTAATTTAACTCTATTACTTAATTAATTGCTAAATAAACCTTTAATCACTTGATAAATAAATTTCTAATCATTTATTAAAATCTATACTTATCTAAATAAATGATTCTTAATCCCAAATTAATTAACCCTTAATTAATTAACTTAAAATCCTAATTATTTAATTAATTAACACTAAACCATTAATTAATTAAATTATTCTTTAATTATCTTATTAATTTAATGACTCATATATCATTAAACCTTAATTACTTTCTAAATTAAAGTATTAACCTTTAACTACTTTAATTATTATTAACAAAGACTTTAAAACATTTTTACTTTAAAATCTTCTTTTAATTCATTTTAAAATAAATTACAAATTTAACTTTATCCAATTTTTAAATCAAATTTACAAAATCTTCTTAAATTCAAATGTTAAGAACACTTAACATTTATAAAGGAAATTTATAAGATTTTTAAATTCAAACCTTTATAAAATTATACCTTTAACATTTTTAATTTTGTTAAAACATTATAAATTTTTATAAACTTATTAATCTTAAAAATCTAGAATACCTTTTTAGATTTTGAATCCAGACTTAAATTTTGATTTAAAACTTGGTTTTAAATTCTGCTTTTAATTTAAACTTATTTTAAAAAATTCTAAACCTCTGACTGGTTTTAAAACTACAATTCTAAATGACCCAAGACCATCACACTTTGCTTCGAGTAAAAACCCTAGCTGCTTCGAGTTATTCACGCTATCACTCGAGAAATACTCGAGACCTTCTTCTTCCTCTAACCCAAATACGAAAACCAACCATTGCCGATACACTTGTGCACGTGCACAGATCAACCCAGCCTCTCCGATCACCTACGACCACTTCCTCAAGTCGACGATCACCTTCACACTAAAATCCGATCATCAGAGTTTCGGCAAGTACTCGAATTCAAAATCGAGCTTCACATCCCACCTGGAACAAAAATCCTGGAACAACACTTCAACCTGGAAGCATCTCGAATTCGCCTATCCGATCATCAGAACATCTGAACGTCTGGCCGCGACTTCGACTACGTCCCCACTTCAATTTCCCACGGCCTGGTGGAACTCGATCCACCAGAGCTTCCTTGACCACCAATTTCTCGACCATGCCAAAATCTAGGGCTACAGCCTAAATCAATCACCAGCCACCACTCCGGTGATTTGAATACCTTCCTGGCATTTTTCTCGAATTCTACGATCGTTCTTCTACCTACATTGAAAACTTCGACCTCTCCGATCAACTAGATCGCCAGAGATTTCCCAGAATACAAAATCTGTTCAACCTCAAACTACTCGTTCAATACCCCTCTAAAAATGGTGATTCGAATCTTAAAAATCATGGTTTCAATCAGGTATTCAGATCATATGCCTGAATAAATAAATTTAGAAGTTTAATTTTCCACTTATATTTGACTTGCTCTGTTGTTTTGATTTTTCCTGGCCATTCCAGTTTTGTTTAAACTTAAATTAAATTCTAAATTCTAATGTATGATAAAACAAACAATATTTGTTTATAACTTAAATCATAATCTTAACTAAGTCAAAAGTTACAGAATTTTAATCAAAATTTTGAACTTGAAGCTGGTAACAGAGATACACATAAATAACAGACATGCACACCAATTTACATCCATATATAAAGATATACACACATACCAAACATATTAAACAACATGCAGGCATATTACATCATAGATTCAAGGATTTATAGCATGCAAACAGATATCATATACTTAAACATTTAATTAGTAATGTTACTCACCAATTTTATGATGAACAGAGCCCTCTTTTAGAAACAGTTTTGAAAAGCCTTAGCCTCTGGTTTTTGATTTAAAACTTGAGTGGTTAGCTTTATAAACTTGCATGCAGACTTGATTTATTGAAATGTTGCTCTAAATCAGGTTGCTTGCTTTTGATTTTCCCTTAGATCTTGCTTCCAGATTACAGAAAATATGCAGGCTTTCAGATTTGAAGAGAAAAACAGGCTTTGCCTTTGATTTTTGAATAATGGATTACAGGGTTTACACTTGCAGACTTTGTTTTGAGATTGAAGAAATGCATTACAGGTCTTGGTTTTGAAAATGAATTATGGTTTGAAGAAGAAGCTTTACAGAGGATTGATTACAGGTTTGTTTGGAGAATGGTTACAGAGATTTTTGCTTTGAACTTGAAAAATGTATTACAGGCTTTTGTTTTTGGTTTGAGGAGTTGATTATAGATTGTTTTGAGAATTTTGTTTGAGGAATGTTGAATTTGATTTTCTGGTTTTGCTTTTAGAAGTGGAAAACGAATTTCAGATTTTTGAAATGAAGATTAGAAAGAAAGGAAGAGGGTGGAAACATGTTTTATAAGTATAAATGATTTATTTTTAAAATAAAAAGAAAAATTGGAACAAAAATGACACTTGTCTTTCTCATACTCTAATTTTACAACACATGTTATATTAAGCCTTATAAAATTACACTTGTCCTTTTAATTAATTTATATTTATTTTAAATGTAAAAACCTTTTTCTTTATTTATTAAATACTTATCTAAATATATATAAATTACTTTAAAGAAAATAAACTAATTATACTTATAAATAAAAGCTTATACATATATTTTAAAACCCAAATATTTAAATATCTATCTTTGAATTTCAAAACTAATTTACATTCAAATTCAAATTATATTTAAAATCCAATTTAAAGTCAATTTATATACATACATATATAACTACACATTTAATTTGAAAATAACAATCTTATTTTATTAAAGTCTATTTATATCTATAAATAAAACAATACACTATTAATATTGTATTTTAAACTTACCTATATATATATACTCTTAAATCTTATTTATTAAGCAATATCTCAAAAAGAAAATAACCTTATTATTAATCTTATTTAAAACCATATAGATATTTTGTTTAAATAACTTTGAAAAGCAAATATTAAAATTTCCAAACTATCAATATATATATATTAGAAATTTAAAAACAAGATTTTATTTATTTATTATATTTCAACCCAAAGCTAATCTATTTACAATATATATACTTATATATATATATACATTATAAATAGAAATCATTTTATTGGTTTTTAAAAGATACATTCACTCAGTAAATATTTATTTAATCAGATTATTAAACCAATTCAAATTTTATTATCAAAAATTTATTAATCAATTTAATTATTTAAACAGATTATTAAATTGATATTGTCCAAAAATTCCGGGATATTACAATGTCTCTTTGTCCGCGTGGGGGACTATACCCCATTTTATTGAGCTTCGTCTCATTTTTATAGGCTAGCGACCTACGGGCTTTATTGAGTTTCGGGTTCAACGGGCGTACCATTATTGCACTACGTCGTTGTCCTGAATTATTTGAGTTTCAGGGTCATCGGGCGTACCGTTATTGGACTACGTCGTTGTCCCGAATTATTTGAGTGTCAGGATCATCAGGCGTACCGTTATTGCACTACGTCGTTGTTCCGAAATATTTGAGTTTTAGGATCATCGGGCGTACCGTTATTGCACTACGTCGTTGTTCCAAAATATTTGAGTTTCTGGTTCATCGGGCGTACCGTTATTGCACTACGTCGTTGTTCCAAAATATTTGAGTTTCTGGTTCATCGGGCGTACCGTTATTGCACTACACCGTTGCACCGACTTTATGGTTAGCGACCATAGGATAGCATTCCGTTTGTGATACACGTGTTGGTGAGTTTTCATGCTCCCGTTTGTGATAGGCCTCCCCCTTTGTGATTTCTGGATTTTTAATTGATGATTTCTAGAATTTGCGTTTCACCAACTTTTGCGATTGGCATTGATATGTTTGTCAATATTTGTGGTTTGGTGAATAAAATAAAGAATATGACATTCTTTTTGATGTTATGAGATTTTTGAGATATTGTATGATTTTTGTTGTTGTTAAATGTATACTTGTCACAGTATGGCATTATTGTTATCATACGTATTTGTCATATCTCTTATTTTATCTCATTTTATCTGATACTTGTAGCTAGACTGATCCGTTTATTATTTTCTTATTAAATAATACTCGGGTCAGACCGAGATGTTACAGGTGCTTCTGCTTGACTCCTTATCTGGGATCATCTTCTAAATTTTGTCTAACTACATTAGATTGGTAGCTTTTGTTGTTATACATTTGAGATGGAGACTCCTTGATGTATACATATTCTTTTGTCTAGCACTTGTATTTATTCTTTTGTGATATTGTGGATCTTGTTTGACCACTACTCTGATTTACACTTCTATGTGTTATATTCATATATGTTTCCGCCTTTGAGATATGAACATCTATGACTGATTTATGTTATGCTTATTTCTATATTTGTTTCCAAAGACCACCTAGCCACTGTGTAGTATCTTTGAGTGAGTATTTGATATGTTTGATTTCCTCTTGAAATGAAATGCATGTTATACTATCTGACATATCGGTACTCGCACAAAGCAATTACACGGATGGTCGCTCCTCAACAGCCTTATTCTTCATGCTAGTTGACGGCACTACCTTGTAGTGTCCTTGGCTAGCGTGAGTATAGAGGTGGGGCGTCACATGCCATCACCGTCTTGTTTAATCTTAAATGTGAAACTGGCTTGTCTGATAGTGGGTTTGATAAGCTTTTAACTATGCAACATTTATTTTTGCCGAAG
Organism: Allium fistulosum; assembly: GCA_030737815.1. Taxonomy (NCBI): domain Eukaryota; kingdom Viridiplantae; phylum Streptophyta; class Magnoliopsida; order Asparagales; family Amaryllidaceae; genus Allium; species Allium fistulosum. The sequence continues at coordinate 671,152,520 of CM060906.1, forward strand.
AATAACGTGCTTCCCAAAACCTTATATGAAGTAAAGAAATTTCTTAGAACATTCGACATGGGTTTTGAAAAGATTCATGCTTGTGAGAATGACTGTTGCCTTTTCAGAAAAGAATACAAAGATTTAGATATTTGTCCAAAATGTGGTTCTTCGTGATGGAAGAAAAATCAAGATACTAAAGAGGTTATAAAAGGTATTCTAGTTAAAGTGTTGAGATACTTTCTAATAATTCCGAGATTTAAAAGAATGTATAGATCTCAAAAGATGGCAATAGATTTAAGATGGCATATTAAAAATACAAGCAAAGATGGAAAAATGCGTCATCCCGTGGATTCTATGACATGGAAAATGGTGGATGAAAAGTATACATCTTTTTCATCCGATCCACGCAATCTTAGGCTTGGTCTTGCTACAGATGGATTCAATCCATTTTCCATGTTGAGTTCGAAATATAGTTGCTGGCCAATAATGCTTGTGACATACAATCTTTCGCCTACGTTGTGTATGAAGAAAGAAAATATTATGTTATCTTTACTTATTCCAGGCCCAAAGCAACCCGGAAATGATATTGATGTATATTTGGCGCCTTTGGTGGAAGACTTGCATCATTTGTGGTGTAATGGAGTTAATGCTTACGATGCATTTAGTAAAACTTTGTTTAAATTGAATGCAATTTTGCTATGGACGATTAATGATTTTCCGGCTTATGGAAATCTTGTTGGATGTCGTGTGACGGGGGAAAAAGGTTGCCCATTATGTGGTGTTAATACCCATTCTCATTGGTTGAATCACAATCGAAAGAGCATCTACATGGGTCATAGAAGATTTCTACCCACTTCGGATTCACGGAGGAAACAAAAGGCATTGTTTGATAACACCATAGAAAAAGGTAGTGCTCATAGAATTCTAACTGGGAGAAACATTTATGCATTGTTGAAGGATTATCCAAATGGTTTTGGAAAAGAAAAAGAATAGAAAAGTAAGAAGAGAAAGTGTGCTTATGATACAGAATATGAGTATGATAATATTAACAATTCTACAGAATTGGAGCTATCAAGATGGAAGAAAAGATTGATTTTCTTTGATTTGCCATATTGGAAGGTTAGTAGTTAATTTATTTATTTTTCATTGTTTTAACATAAGAAAAACCCAATAATGCATTATAGTTTTGGTTTTTGCAGGAACTTCCATTACGTCACAATATAGATGTAATGCATGTGGAGAAAAATATCGGTGAAAGCCTATTGGGCACGATGTTGCATGGTAATAAATCAAAAGATGGAACCAACTGTAGAAAGGATTTAGAGGATTGGGGAATTCGAAATGAGCTTCATGCACAACCTCGTGGGAATAAAACATATCTTCCACCGGCTCCATACATGTTGTCAAATTCCGAGAGAAAAATATTTTGCAAAAGATTGTACGATTTCAAAGGACCAGATGGCTACTGTTCAAATTTGAAGAATCGGATTTTGTTGCATGATTGCAAAATTAGCGGATTGAAGTCACATGATTACCATGTATTAATGCAACAGTTATTGCCAGTAGCATTGAGTGGATTAATGGCAAAGAAGGCAAGAAAAACAATAATTCGCTTATGTTCTTTTTTAACCAAATTATGTCAACGTGTTCTTGATAGAGAGAAGGTAGAACAAATCAATGTTGAGATTATTGAAGTTTTATGCGAACTTGAAATTTTTTTTCCACCATCTTTTTTTGATATAATGGTACATTTGTCCATTCATCTTGGAAAAGAAGCACTAATGTGTGGACCGGTTCATTTTCGTTGGATGTACCCATTCGAACGATATATGAAGACACTTAAAGATTATGTAAGAAACTATGCACGACCAGAGGGATGTATTGCAGAATCCTCTTGCAGAAGAATCCATGATGTTTTTCAATGAATTTTTGAAAAAATCTGGACATATAAAGGAGAAAGAAGCTCGAAATGAAGATTATGAAAGCAATGTAATACCTGAGGGACGTCCGATTTCAATGTCCAAGACAGTTACATTGTCAGCTAATGAGAAAGAAATGGCTCATTTAGCCGTGTTAATGAATATGAATGTGGTGGAACCATTTATAGAGTAAGTTTATGTTACATTGTTTTAATCATTTTGATGTGTTCGTAATGCTATTATAACTTATAATCACTTGTTTTATACTAGTTTGCATTTGGAGGAATTAGAAAATTCAGACCAGCGCATGAGAAAAAATGCGACCTTACTTTGGGACACACATACAAAATTTTTTGCCGATTGGATTAAAAGGAAGGTTAGTTAGATTCCAAATATATTCTCATTTGAGTACTAATATTACTCTAAAATGTTCATGCTAAATGGAATTTGTTGTAGATACCTATTTCCTCCAAGGATCATGATGACATGTTAAGATGGATTGCTTTGGGTTCGAAGAATGATGCCTTGTCTTACAAAGGATATGTTATCAATGATCAACGTTTTCATATAAAAGTTATAGGGAGAGAAACTCAGAATTGCTGGGTGACCTTTGATGCGACTACTATGTGTAGAGCAAGTGCAAAAGATATGTCCCAAGTGGTTGATGTGGTCACTTATTACGGAATATTGACATATATAATTTTATTAGATTATCATTTGTTTTATATTCCAGTTTTTAAGTGTCGTTGGGCGTATAAAGGAAATGGAGTAAAAGTTGATGATGATGGGTTCACTCTTGTTAATTTACATCAAGCATCGTTTTCAAGAGATCCATACATACTTGCATCTCAAGCAAGACAAGTATTTTATTCAAGAGAAAATGATTATTCTAATTGGTATGTTGTAATGAAAGCACCATCAAGAAGTTTTAATGATTTAGAGACACATGATTACATCGTGGAAGATATCCAAGCCGTGGAAGATTATGAAATAACCGAAATGGATGATGAAGATGTTAGCTATGTTAGGGAGGATTACGAAGGCATAATTGAGTAGATTATATGTTCACATACTAAGTCAGATCCATACATTAGACTAATGCATTAGTCATAGTTGTAGACTCATTTTACTCTCCGAATGTCTCTATTTTTATTTTGCAAGTTGTGTTACTCATTTTGTATTTATTAAATTCACTATCAAAACTTGTTTTAGTAAGGAATGAAAGCATGGATTCGGATTTTATTGTCTTGTTACTCATTTTGCTGGATTCATATAATTTATTCATTGAATTAGAGTAGCAAACAATTCCAGTCCATTTGCGGTTCTAATTACTGTAATATTTTGATTTCAATTTGTTAATGAAATAAATTCATATCCACTATGAACCAACCAATTTTAATTTGTGATTGTTATTTGTACGAAGCATGAATATGTGACACAATAAACTACCATCTCAGGTAATCTTGGCCTAGTTCATTGTCTGTTATGTATTTGTAATGGAATAGCCCATAACTATTGGTTTTTTGAACTAAAATAATATGAATTATAGCATGCAAATTTTCATCTGATAGTTCTGAACTAATGCTATTCTATTCCTGTTTTCAATTGTTCTGTTGGTGCTTGAAGAATTAAAGTCAGCAAATTTGGCTCTATAACTATCCCACATCGTCACTCATCTTCGAGGATTTCCAGGCCCCCATTCTGTTCATCCTGAAATCAGGTATTTTTGAATATATTAAAACTTTGCATGGTAATTGTGTCTGTACTTAACCGTGTTGAAAATAATTAATGTGCCTGATAAAAAAAAGTTGCATGCATACAGATGATCAACACTGCATAAGATTAAGTGTATGTCTTATTCGATTAACTATTTAATAACCTACTTGAAGAAATTTACACCATATTTAATGTTATATTTCTTGTTTCTTTTTTAATTTGTTTACTTCACCCTTTTTGCATCTGATCTGGTCTATATTTGTTTTAAAATAACTCAAGCTTTCATTTGTAATGAGGTGTGGATGTAACAAAAAAATCGGTTGCCTTGGATATGTTTTACTGATTAAGTTATTTTCAATAAGGATGCTTCTATTAACAAAACAACTTGGATGCATATCCTGTTCATAAAGTCTGTGTTTATGAGTACTCAATGTTCATAAAATAATGCATATCATGATCTACTAGTTTGTTGCCAAAGAAGCACGAATCTTCTGTGAATAACATGATAAACAAGAAAAAAATATTTTACCATATTTTAAGTTGTGTGAGAGAATCTGTACAGTTTGCTTCATATTTCTAATTATCTTCTTCTTGCTTCCTCAGTTTTTTTTAATTACCTATTTCAGTCTTACTTTCCCACTTGATTACTGATTGATAAGATTTCTTTTAAAAGTAACCAAATGACAAGATTATGATCAGATTGAATTTTGTTTTGGATGAATGGCTATTGATAAATATATTTAATTATTTTAGTACACACTTCAAAACAAGTAAGTTGGCCAAATAATATAAACTCGTATCATTATTACATATAAGCTCATGCAACTCATGTTAGTTGAAAACGTTTCTTTTTATATATAGACAAAAAATTGATGACTGCATTCTTGGAAATTACAGTATTGAGAGCCATTCTTGTTTAACCATTTTGGTTTTACTAGTGAAATTAGTTAAACCATTTACTATTCTATTTTTAATATGTATTTATGGGTCCAATTTTATTCATTAGCCTACTACAGTTGTCATGGATGGTATATATTTTTCTCATCTGCATAGTCAAAGAACTAATTTTCAAATCATGAACTGGAGCTGGAAAAGGATTGAACTTGCTTAACATGACTACTCTATAACAGTTTTTTGTTTATACATATATACTACGTTAATTTTTGCATGTTAACATACAAGGTCTAGTAAGTTTCTACATTAATGTATTAAAAAAGAATATTGATCTGATTACAAAAAAGTAATCTTTTGTTAATTAATTTGTTCGTTATATTGTTTAAGATATAAAATTAATTTCTAGAATACTTCGAAATATAATGTTAAAAAGATTCAGAGATCATGTATCTGCAAACTAATTATTGGGTCCAGATTCCACCAGCGAGTAGATGGTAAATAATGAAATTTTTAAGTATCTCATATTTTGTTTCATTTGCAGAAAAGAGATGTTTCCAAGCTTTGTACGTACTCGCAACCAGAAAAAGACTGATGAGGAATCCCAGAAGTATAATTCAAAGCGGAAGTATAATTCAAAGCGGAAGTATAATTCAAAACGGAAGTATAAGATTCCAGCCGATGCTTGCAGTGAAGGCGAAAAACGAGCAGTCAATGCTAAGAAGCAAGCCAGTGTTTGCAATGAAGACGAAGAACAAGCACTACACGATAACCCTTCTAACCCAAATGGTGAAAGGGCTTTGTTAGATGAAGAAGACCCAAATGATGAAAGGGCTTTGTTAGATGAAGAAGAACCCCGCTTAGACAATGAAATTCTTCGTGACCAGACTGATGCTGCTGAGGTGGAAATTGAGAGAGCAAGTGATGCTGAAACCGCAAGTTCGTCTCGGAAAAGAGGCAGTAGAGGTCAAACAAAAGAAAAAAAACTCCCGTTAAACAGTCATGATCGAATTGAAGTTGAGTTCAATGATATAGGCGTAGCAATAGGGCCAAGGTCGGTATATTTATCCTCTTTTCTTGGACCGCTTGTGCGGGAGCAGGTTCCATACACACTTGATGATTAGAGGAATCTAAATGAAGAGTTAAAAGTTGTTTTGTGGCGATCGCTTCAGGTATGGAGCAGGTTCCCTACTGTATATGCTAGAGAATCTATTTATCAACATTTGTCCCTGCTTCTGTCTATATTTATCTTGTAGATTTATCAAGCAACTCATCTTTCTTCTTCTCCTACCACTTACTTTTTAAAGTATAAATCCGGTTATAGTTTTTCCAATTTGCGGTTTTTAAATTGACTATAATAAACAGGAATTTATATTAAGGAATCCACAAGTTCTAGTAGTCGAATCATGTCATTTAAACATTTTATCCTGACTTCTGTTTAAGAACCTTAATTTGTTAATTTGAATCATCATTAGTGCAGGTTCGTATTGTGGGTTATCCTCCGAAATTCAATTGTTCATATTTTTGGTTTTTTTACATTTAATAGATAAATAAATTAGAAATGAATATTCATATTTCACGGAAGGTTCAGAATGGCAGAGATTTATGGGTCCGGATGATTATTTCTAAGGAAAAAATGTAAACATGATTTGAATTATGTGTTACAAATCATAATTTGAGTCATCTACTAAAGTACATCAGTACGAATTTGCTTGCTTATAAAATTAGTGAATCGTTTTTTGATAAACTTTCATTGTTTACTAATTATTATTTTTGATAAAATCAGCTGACCAATGATTTCAAAACAATTATTCTAGACTGAAAATTCTATTCTTCAAAAATTAAACAATGCTGTCATAGATTATTGGATAGAATTAAAAAATTTAAACACCAATATCCCCGCTCACTTGAGATTGAAATCATACCAATTTTGATTTTTAGTGACGTTGCTATCATCTTCAAGAGTTCAAATCCTATAGATATATTTTAGGCGTCTAATGTCAGGACCAGGTTATTATTTCATGATTTTCATTCAGATTTCTTCAAAATTTAGAGACCATAAAGTCATATATTCACCAATTCTGTACTAGCTTGACAGCATTCTGCTTCACCATAGCATGTTTCTTTATATTCACCTACTGTTAATATCATATTTTTACTGTTAATATAATGTTTTCATGTATTGTTGCAGGTTAGATTTAAATTGGAAGAGGAATGGCAAAGAAAAGCCGTATTTCAACAGATGGAAGTAATTTGGAGATCCTCAATAAGCAAATTGGTTCGAAAATTAAATAAAGCGGAAAACGAAGAGGAAAGACTTAAACTGAAACCTACCAACATCAAAAACATGAACGAATGGAAAAAGTTTGTGAAGGCCAAAACAAGTCCGGAGTTTAAGGTAACATTAAGATATCTGTAATATGCTTTTGGTTACTAAATTCTAACATCTTTCAATATTTCCAGAAATGAAGTGAGAAATATTCGGCCCTTAGGGTTAAACAAGTTCCACACACATCTGGTCATAGGGGAATGGCTAGATTGACCGAAGACATGGTTATTTAGTTAAGTATAACATTATTTAATATTATTTTATATCTGTCAGTTTATTTGTTTAATGTTATTCTAAATTTAGAAAAAAGGAAGTCCAAATCCATCGTCCATAACTAGAGCTGATGTTAGGATTAAATCTCACATTAAAAAAAATGGTGAACCAGTGACCGTGGAAGCTGCAAATACTATTGTAAGAATTTTTTATTTTATCGGTATATAAAAAATTGTCCGAAACTATGATGATTTTACCATCGTACATTATCTGTATGTATTTATTTATGTAGGCGAAGATTAAAAAATTTGTTAGCCTATCACAGTCCAGCTCGTCACAGAATGTCAATGGAGATGCTCTTGCAAATGTATTGGGACAAGATAAACCAGGACGGTTAAGGGCACTGGGAAGGGGCTGCACCTTAACCAAGCTAGCTGTGGCCCAGTCCAGAGATAAACAACTATCTCAATGTCGAGAGGAAATAGCAGAATTGAGGGGTATGGTACATCTGCTGGTGGACCAGAAGGTAAACTTTTAAAAGTAATTTATTATGTAGACATTGGGAAAACACTGGGAATAACATTGGGAAAACACTGGGTACAATGGCTTGAGGCAGCAAGTGAACCGAACAACAAGCAACACTTTGTTTTAGTGTGAAAATACCAAGCTTGGTCAGACTCTGCTAATTAAGGCCCCATTGTAGCTGCATTGCTCACTGGGAATAACATGTTATAATAATTGGAGACCCATAAAAAGTTGGAGGCGTGTTAGGTAGTTGTCTAGTGGCCTAGTCCAGGGCCTACCTTTTCAAATGGTTTGTAAGAGACAAATGTTGAGTCTCATATTCGCGAATTCTTTTCGTTATTTATCGATTATAGCAACTTTGGAATGGGTTACTAAACTCTTTATTAAATGAGTCTATTTATCCGTTGGGATATTCTCTTGTATCATGTCTAAATTTATCTTTAGGCAACAAGAATGTTTAAGTTTGTTTATCATGGAATGATATTTGTTTTGGTGTTAACTATATAATAATTTGATGCTTTCTTCCTATTTAAATTAATGATTGATTTCCAGTACTATTTATTTTGGCACAGGATTACAATTTACAAAGTTATTTATTCTTAAATAGTAGATGAATAAATTCACACTTGCAAATGCAGCTTATTCTCCATCTGCTTTTATTAATAAAATTACAATCATATTATACCTGAGAACATTGTAGAATTAGTTGATGGGCCTTTCATCTTTAGTATATACCTTCTTTGACATATTCTCCTGAAGATCATTTTATTGATGGATAAATGTTTTTCTAATGTCGTCTGTTCACATAATTCTTTGGCATCCATTTTGAGTATCCAAACAGTATATGTAGTATAGGTGTTCCTGCTTGCTATTCATTTTTTCTCAAATAAAACTCTCAACAAGTTTTGGGTGCACATGTCGTCTTGACACTTGATCACTGAACATAAAAGGTAAGTCTACGATGAACAAGGTTTACTGATGCACCTATAATTTATTGCAAATATGCATAGCATCAAAGTATATATAAAAACACTGTAGTAAATGGGAATAACAAAACAGTGCATAACAACTGGTTTTTTGTTATATAATAATTTTGAAAATAATGAAATCAGACACACATGTTTGTAAATGATGCTATAACTACTGGTTTTTTGTATGTACTCTGCCATTCAAACTTGTTGGACTGATTCTAGTGACATTTTAAGTATTGTGCATATCCACTTCAGTGCTCCTAAGATTAAAATATCCTAATATTAGTGCTTTGCTGCAGGGTAAAGAAAGTTTGAAAGAAGGGAGCACACCTGAATTGGTAAAAATAATAATTATATTACTCAAGAAATAACATTTGGATTTTAGTTTTTGATCCAGTAATTGCTATAATTTTCTGTTGAATAATTGTAGAGCAATGACGACGTATGTTCGGTGTTAAATTGGGATGGAACCTCTACAGTTGTTGCTGATGGGAGAGTGTTGTCCATGGACCCAAATGAGGTTGTCAATGGCATTCGTCTTGGACCAAATGTCGTGAGCGTTATTATAGATTTCGTGGAAGAACAGATGCTTACTTATGGAAGCCTACACCTAAAATGAAAGTATTAGCAAACGCTGAGAATAAGGTAGTAGCATGGCCATTAAATTGCATTAAGAGGGCGCTGCGAGGACAGCTGAATGAAGTCAGTATGGTAAATTTTATAATTCACAATATTTACGTCGGTCTTCCACAAATTTAATTTAGAAATATGTCTTGTACAATATTTTCACTTAATCACTAAACTCTTGATTTACACTTCTCCTTTTTAGAGTGACAACAGTGCCCAAGACGACAAATGCAAGATTTATGGTTGGAATGAGGGTGAAGGGGTAGTTGCCGAAGGAAGAATCTATGCCAGAGATCAACATCATCTTGTTAATGGTATTCCGCTCGGTTCGGCTGCCTTTGCGATTCGGGTGGCCACTGTAATAAATGGAGATGCATATTTGTGGCGACCCACGGTTGATATGTCGTGCGTTAGAGATGCAGTTGGTAGGAAAGTAGCATGGCCAAAATCAAAAGTTGATGTTAATAAAGATGCAGTTGGTAGGAATATAAATTGTGCGACTTCTCCCGTGATATCCACACCCAAAATCACGAAGAAACCACAACATGTAAGTAAATATGCTGGAAATATTTTGTAGTTTGTATTTTGTTTCTTCTGTTTGAAATATGCACCACTATGTTGTTGCATTTTGTATGCTTTGGTTTCTAAAATAAGTACACAGTTTTCAATATGCACTGTTTGAAATATGCACCATTTTTTCCAGCCGATTGCAAAGCTGACAAAAGATAATAAATGCAAGTTGATTGATGTGGGTGAAATGAACGAAGTAGTGGCTGAAGGAACTATCGCTTTAACTGATCCAATATCAATGGTCTATTGTCGTTCATTGGGACGTGATGCTGTAAAAGTTTGGGTTGAAATTGTGAGAGTTCCGGATGCAGTGCTATGGAGACCTACATCGGAGTTGACATGCATGGAAGATGCCTTTGGCTTTCCCATAGCTTGGCAAAAGTCATTATGGAACCAAAATGAAAGGTATGCAATTCTTTATGTAATTGAAAACTTCTTGCAAAATTACCATCATGGATAACCAGTAGCAACAAAATACTTAAACCATCAACTCAAATAATTATAATGCCTAAGTGATTTGAAAAGGGGCTGCCTTCAAAGTTATTTGAAATTTTCCTCTAAATTGTCTCATTATAACCTGCTTGTAGATGTGCAATGAGTTGTTGTACTTGAATGATTTATGTGAATATGCAACAATGTGAATAAGTTAGAATTTATGTTGTAATTCACTATGATCAGGCTTATCAAAATATGGTATTTATGTTGTATATATTAACTGCAATTAGTCGATGGTTTAATCCATCAGTAGCCATAAGTTATATCGACTAATTACAGTTAATATATATCGACTAATTGTACGTACTTAAAAGATAATTTATGATCCTAAGTTTCTAGTCATTTTACATACTAGGACCATATTATATTATTATCCCATATTTTTATCAACAAATGCATCTATCGTTATGAATTTTTTGAATCTGTGTTTGGCTTTATCCATATGGGTCTGGCAGACTTCTTACACCTACCTAATTTCACTATCTAAAATAATTCACGTACACTTATATTTTCATCTGTGTTCGAGTATATGAAAATCTGTGTTTGAGTATATGAAAATGTACAGGCAGAGATAAAATGTACAAAACATTGATGACAAATCTTCATTTTCATTTTATTCTTGGCCAAAACTAACATGCACATTATTTTAGTTTTCATATTCAGTTGTGCATATTCAGTTGAACACAAGATTGCACATATTCAGTTGTGCATAACTTTAGTCTCATTGTTTTCTCAGTATTGATGGTCCTGTCATTATTATCTCAGTGTTGATTATAACTTAAGTCTCACTGTTGATTATATTTTGTCTACAGGTAGGCGTTTCTGAAGAATGAGCAGTAGCAGCACTAGTTTATCGTACTTGTTAGGTAGTTTGGTTGTTTATTGTACTTGCTTAGTTCAGATGTTTATGGTACTTTAACTGCAGTAGTAGCATATTGTTTGTGGTACGTAGTTCGGTTGTGTAAACTTCTATGTACGGTTAACCTTTTGTCTTGAAACTACTGTTCGGTTGTGTAAACTTCTATGTACGGTTAACATATTGTTTATGTTAGTGCTTTTGTTTATGTATTTTGTGGTTTTTTAATGTGTTTATGTTTGAATGTGTATGTGTATATGTATTTTGCGGTTGTTTAATGTGTATGTGTTTATGTATTATGTTATAAGCTATGAACAAGACTGAACTGGAGGCAATTTATAGGCAGAGCTGGAATATTTTTAGTAGCGTTTCAAAAACGCTACTAAAAACGCTACAAAAAATAAAGGGTCGAAGGAGAGCATATATAGTAGCGTTTAATAAACGCGGCTACATGCTTTGTCAATAAACTACGTCCTCTATTACAGCGTTTAACAAACGCTACCAAAATATTTTTGAGCAGACCAAGTACATTTTGGTAGCGTTTTATACACGCTGCAAAAAAAGAATTTAGTGGCGTTTCATAAACGCTGCAGTAAAACGATTTATGGTAGCGTTGAAATAAGTGCAACTAAAAATCAAGTATTTTTAGTCGCGGGCTTTATAACAGCGTTCATCAAAACGCTGCTAGAACTTTTAGTAGCGTTTTTTAAGCGCTACTAACATATAATAGTACTATTCAATATATTAATAGTACTATGCATAACATCCCTAGCTTGAGGGAAGCTCAACAACTATAGAGTATGTAAGTAATCTATTAATATATAAATGATAGATGACAACTTTATATTAAAGATTCATAATCTTCAATATATTATGTCAAGTGATATCGAATTATGGAATAATGCATTTCTTATGAAATACCCTTGTGATTCAAGTGTTGGACACATCTGAAATCACGGTATACGTACAATACGTATGTATTTATCCCTTAAGACTATTTAGGGTTTCTAATGTTCCACGTTTAGTTTATACATTCATACTATATAAGTTTTATTATTATATAACTTTTATATTTTATATTACTTATATAATAATCTTATGTATAATATTATATTAATTAAATCTTTTTTAACTATTTTTTAATTAATGAACATTTTAATTAATTTTATATTGTTTTAATATAACAGTTATATTAAATATTTATTACATACCATAACCTTTATAATATCACACATATATCTTATATATGTGTATATTCATTTAATTAATCAACCTTTAATCAATTTATTTATTTAATTAACTTTTAATTAATTTATTTAATTAAACAATTTTAATTAAATTATATTAATTTCAAAATTGAATTCATAAACACACACACACACATGTATATTTATGTTATTTTAAACGTTTTAAAACAAGATAACATATGTCACAATATAATACATGTATATATTTATTTATTAATTAAATTATTTAATCAATATATTTATTAATCTTATTAATAAATCCTATAAAATTTGAAATTAATTTATATTAATTTTCAAATTTTTTGAAACTTTTCATTATATTATAACTTATAATATGTATATATATTATATTTAAATTTAAAAATATTATATTTTCAATTTTCAAAACAATTTGAAATATGTATTATAACATTTATAACATACTTATAAGTGCGCTGCTTGAGAAAAGTATAACTCTTGTATCAATTTTTTTTTTATAATATGTAACGATCCCAGATTTTAAATAAGTTTGAATTGATAATTAATTTAATTTTTGAATAAAAATTGTGAAATAATTGATAATTAATATCAAATTTTAGTTAAACTATGAATTAATTGAGAATTAATTTGGGTATTCGGGATAAATATATCTTACTAATATGTAAACATAAGTGTAAAATAAACATATACATTCAAACAAAAGAAGAAAACATATTCAAGAATGAAACAAACAAACAAAAATAATATATATAAATGTCCTTAGCATACAAAAGAAAAGTTTCAGCCACCATTTGAAAACAAATCTGCATAATGAAGAAACAAAACCATATATATATGCAAACATGAAAACAAGTAAACAAGAGAAAAAAGATAGGTAAAAGCTTACTAAGGAAGCCACAACAATTATCTCATACATGTACAGCTGAAATGAAAGCAAATATATATATTTGTACAACATCATTAATGCAGCCGCCAAGCCAAAACTTATATCATTAAACAAAAGAAAAATCTCTGCAAAATTCTGTACAAAATATCACTGTTGTACAAGTTCATTTCAGATTAAATAATAAACCACATTGTCACACTATAAACCCATTTTTACATATATCAACTTCAGTTCGTTCATCCATTTAAACTGAGTAAAAGAAAACTGAAGTGAATATCATCTTACACTCAAACCAAATATCAATTTAAAGCTTCAGATTTAAAACATCAAGCAATCAAAGAAATCTGAGACCAAGAAGAAGAGGAGTTCCAGTAACAAACTCAAACCAGGTTTTCAACTTTGAAAAATTCAAGAAGGATTCAACTTCAACCTGAAAAACTTCTGGAACTAAGAATGTTTAAGGTGAGTAAAAACTAATGATTTCAAACTTGAGTATATATCTTGCAAGTGCTCTGTGTATATGCATCAGTGATTGTTTTTCTTCTTCTCTGTTTAGTTCCAAAGTATCAAACCACAAAGAAAATTCCATTTCTTCCTTTCTAATCAATATCAGGCCTTAGTTTCAAAACAAGATAGTTGTAGTTAAGTATGAGCTACAATCTAAAAGTAGTTTCATGAAATAAAAATGCATATATAATGAAAAATCAAGTTTTTACAGTAAAAACTTTAATTTCTGGAAATTTCAAGTATCACGAATTATTGATTCAAGTACATGACTCGAATCCTTATTGAAAGTTATGATTTTTAAGGTAGGTTTGGTGATTTTTAGTGATGGGAGTTAGGAGCAGTTTGTTTTTGTTTAAAAAGTAGATTTTTACCAATTACTGTGAACAATTGATTCGTGGATGTTGGGGTTGTTCGTGGAGGTGAAGAAGCCTAGGGGGCGTCGGAGAAAAATAGTCGGAGGTGGCATCATCCACGGTGGCAACAGCGGCGAACGTTTAAAGTTTAGAACCCTAGTTTTAGCTAGGCTTAGAAATTTGATCACCACGGCGGTTTGGGTTGATCGAGCGCAGCGAGTTTTTGGGAAATGGTAGCTTGGTCGTAGACGAGGTGGTGACCGGAGTTTCATGAATTCTGGTGGTCGGGGTGTGGCGAACGAAGCGTTGACAGGTTTTGGTGGGGTGATGGTCTGGGTGTTTCCAGGTTTGGATATTTACCTCGAATTTCGATTTCGAGGTAATGGAGTGGTTCGAACAATCGGGGTTCGTTGTCGACGAGTTCGTCGTCAGGACGGGATCGTCGAAGTTGGTTGGAGGTCGCCAGAGACGATGTGCACGTGCACGAGCACTTTGTGATCTGGGTATTTGTTTGCTTGGGAAGAATTGGTTTTCTCGCGTGCCGTACTCGAGTAGATTGAGTTGTTTACACTACAACAAAAATACCTTTTCGCAACTGCCAAAAACAGTTGTAATAGGTCTATTACAACTGACGGCCGCCAGTCTTAATATCCGGAGTTGTAATAGAGTTAAATATTTTTACAACTGCTGTCGACAGTTGCAAGAGCAGTTGTAAAAAAGCTTTTTACAACTGCTTTTGAAAGTTGTGGTAAAGTCTATCGTAACTGTTGCATTGACAGTTGTAATAGGTCTCTTTTGCAACTGCTAATAGCAGTTGCAACAATAACTTTTGCAACTGCTTTTGGCAGTTGTAATAGATTCATTTACAACTGTTATTGATAATTACAATAAATCTTTTTACAACTGCTACTAACAATTGCAATTCATCTTCCGACAACTGCCATTAACCATAAATTTCACAACATTATAATTAAAACCGATATTTCACTAATAATAACTACAATCGTTAACATTACTTTAAACAACATGAACCATTCACATTTAATAAAAGCTAAAACAATTCAATTTTATACCATTTTTGAATTCATAATTTTATTACAAAACATAACTAAATCCATAACGTACGTCAATATAAATATAGATACATACTAATTAAAAGAGATAAATTCCCCGTGCTAAGCAACAATCTTTCCAACCTCTTGTCCATGAGTACAGACGTATGAAGTAGGCCTATATGGAATAGCTTAAGAATCTAGTTGAGTGCAATCTAGTTGAGTGCTTAAGAATCCAGTTGAGTCCGATAGTATAGATGCAAATAACATGAGCGCAATGGGGCCAGCAATCCAGCCCAGCTGCCCAATAGTCCATGCCAATGACAGCACACCTGATCCGATAACAGCGGTGATGATGTGAGTACTGGCAGTCGGTATAGTTCCTGAAAATTGTGCTAAATAAACTGAAATGAGAAGTGAACTAATAAACTGAACTAAACATACAAAGTCACGTATATAAGATAGATTGGTTGAAATGATAAATGATGTGAACATTGGTCGAAATTTTAAAGATAAGTTTGGTGATCCTGACTGGAGTCTGGAAGATAATGATCTTGCAGATGAAATCTCAAATTCTGATATGAAGGGTGTTGTTTTTAATAGTATCTCAGATGAAAAAGATGTTCTTGCTGACTTGGTTGTTGCCAATATGGAGATGCTGAGAGAAAATTCTGTTGATTTCCTATATTCGGACCCTCTGTTACAAGGTCCAGAAATTATGAAATTCAATTCGACTTCACATCCACATGAATTAGTTAACTTGGGGTTTGAGACTGTTTGTGCAAATCATTTATAGGAGGGTGATCAATGTCATGTTCACTTAAAGAAGAGAAAAACTAAGACAGATCTTGCAAAAAGGTGAATTATGAGAGTGTTACTTCAAATAGTTTTGATGATCTAAGAGAAGTGGATGATTCAAGCTTATTCAATATTATGGTTTTAAGTCAATTGAGTTTAGAAGTGCATGACACATTGATAATGACTATAGCAATATAAGATAGATTCACTATATTTGAATA
Organism: Allium fistulosum; assembly: GCA_030737815.1. Lineage (NCBI taxonomy): Eukaryota > Viridiplantae > Streptophyta > Magnoliopsida > Asparagales > Amaryllidaceae > Allium > Allium fistulosum. Next base: position 671,168,657 of record CM060906.1, read on the forward strand.
TACCGTTATTAATTATGAAAATTTCACTGTAATGAAAATAACAAACCTTGGTTAGATATTGGTTATTCCACTTGCAAATGCTCCAAACATGTAAGTTACTATGACCCATATATCCAATCCTTCCTTCTCACTGTGTAATCAACTGCAAATACATAGATAATGCAGTGCAAGTAACTGAGATGTAGAACTGATTTTAGTGCATAGACATTGTAAAATGATAGGTTGATGTTCCGTTGATTTTAATGTAGTGTAAGTGATCAAATGAGTTTACTTCTATAGAAAAAGGAAGATACCACACAAAATAAAAGTTCCAGCCACAAGAATCCATCCAAGAAAAACAAATCAAGAATTAAATCAAACATAACTTACTGCCAAATTGTTCTTTTCAACAGTATTGATATTAAAGCTGGATATGACTACATGAACTTTTTTATTTTATTTGATTTTATTTATTTATTTATTTTGCATACACAAGTTACAATTGCTAATATTATTGTTGTAAACAAGTGCACCAAAAAAAGTTCCTCTATCAATTTATCTCTATCTTTTTACACACTAAGCATCTATGGTATCCTTCTCAATGGCATTATTTGTTTCCATTTAGAAAATAATTTTTGTCGTCCTTTCGTATCTCAAAGAGGTGTCAAAATTTCTACCATGACTAATTTTATTCTAGTTTATCAATCCCCAAATTTTGACCCTTAACAAATTAACATGTTCAAATAATTTTCAAATTGCTTGAATCTTTAACTTCGTGATATTTTGAAATATCCAAATCTTCAGTGTTGTAGCAAACAAATAAGGTTGCTTTAGCAGTATTTTTCATTAGATAGATTAAATTATGTAATGTGAACAAATATCTCAACATAATTATAGTGAAATACAAAATCGATGAAATCATTTAAATTATCATGTGAATCATCCCGCAAAAACTTGACATTCAGACAGAAATATAAATAGAGGTAATAATCCTGCTATTCCTCTGTAGAGTTAATGAAAAAAACTTACAATATTTGGCTTGATTGAAAGTTGAAACTGCAATAGGAATCATGTAATATTGAAAACACAACTAAGTAATGTGTTATGAAAACATTTACAGTAAAAAAATAAATTTATATTTTTACTTAAATTATTAAGTAAAACTTACCGCTAAAGCTTTTGAAGACCGAAATATATCAGAAGAGGAAATTATCCTATTATTCTTCTTTAATGTTAAAGGAACTAAAAAACAACTTACAAAGTTGGACTTGGTTGGGACTCAAGAATTGAAACTGTTATTCAATTCCAGTAATAATGAGTAACACAACCTATTAACGTGTTTGTGAATATACTTGAAAATAAATACGTTAGATAAAAAAACATGTGTCTTCAACATACCCTTCTTTCCATATCAGAAGCGTTTTATGAGAGTTTGCTCATTTCCATTGTTCTAGACTTCAGACACTAGCAGATATCTTCTGGCCTATAAAAGGTAAACCACTTATGTCCAAATATATGTGTTTTTCAGCTACTATGTATTCATTATTATCCAATAAGTTAAAATTATGATTTTATGCAATTTGTTTCTATATATTTCATTATAGACGGTTGTTGAAACAATATATAAGTTCATGTTAGAAAAGGAGCATTTTGTTTAGCCTGTGTCATGATTAAATCCTAGGTCCGTCCCTGGAGCAATTTGTTCAGCCTATATCATGACTAATCAATGGTGCTGCATTTGGTAACTAGTAAAAAACTGAGAAATAAGAACAAAGGGCCAATCCAACCTTGCATAACGTAAATTAGTTAATTGTACATCGCTGCGATATTCAAAATTTAATATAAGATGCATGGCTGTGCAAAATTTTAATTCATTTCCACTAATTCCTAACCGTTATGAAAAGGATATTCCTATTTTTATCACTTCCTATTTTTTCATTTAATATAGTAAAGCAAAAAAACGTGCTCCATTGTTCCCATAAACACCTAAGCAAACATACTGTACAAGCCATTTTCACAAACACCACCACATTCTCATTCTCAAAGCACTTCTGTTTGCATATACTACTTCAAATTCTATAAAATTTCTCATTAAATCACTGATCATGTCCAAAACCAAGAAATCCATCTTCTATATTACATGCGATAGGTTGAATCAATACATAAAAGAGAAGAAAACCTTTCCTGAATTTGGAAGACTCCTTAGCTGAGAAGTTTACACTAATTAGTTTGAAAAGCTATATAACAAACTAATTATATTAAAACATCTTTAAGCCTAGATTCAGGAACACATTGACGTGAATTGGTAGGCATCCAATCAAGCAAAAAGCAATATTATTCTACTGGTGGTGGGTTCTAGCTCCCTTGCGACCATTTTGAATATTTATTCACATGAAAGACTAAAAAAGAAAGGAATTGGCTTAATGATACAAGTGACTGATGTTTTTTAGCGGTCATAGATTAAAATTTCATATTCAATATCTTTAAAAGGTGTTAGAATGATTCTTAATGGTGATCCTCCCAAGATCCTTACATAACATGAGGGATATCTTAAACGTGTGATTTTCAGACTACGGCTATTTGAGCACGTCTTTTCTCAGTTTGAACTTATCCAACGTTAAGCCAAGCAGCACAGTGTCCTTTATACTACGAAGAAAAAAGCATAAACATTTGAAAACCTTTACATTTACAGGAAGGAATACATGCATTAAGCCTCGTTATCAGGATTCAGAAACTGCCCACAAAAAAAAGGGAAAAAAACAAAAACAGAAGTAAAAATAGGAAATATATACATCAACAAACCATAAGCATCAACACACAGGCAAGACAATGTAAAACTTTCATGGGATGAAAATAACAAGTTGGAAAAAATAATAGTTTAGTAAAAGAAACGTACATATACTTTCATTTCAAGTAACCGAGATAAAAAAAAAGTAGCAGTGGAAAGCCAAAACACTGTTGTAAGAACGTAAAAAATAAATGGATTAAACATGTTTAATTGTTACTTCATATTCAAAACCAATCTTTGTTCCTTTTCATTTGTGTCAGATCTGTCTCAAAAATACGAAAACATCTCAAAGTGGCAAGCAACAAGAATATAAAAGCTGAAGTGCCTAGAAAGTTCTTGTGTTTCAACTGATTCTTTTCAATGCCATGTCTATAAAGCATTTTAATGATGAAGCATCATCATAATTACTTATGTTATTAGGATTTTTGGTATAAAAGAAACTGCCAGAGGAAGTTTAATTTTAGTTTAAAAAAAAGAGAGAAACTTGGGAACAAAATAAATGAATATGGAATCAAATTAATCATAAAAAACATAACTCTGCATTAAAATTCAACTTATGCCTACAATAGATCTAAAAGTATTACAAAATAAAAATAGAATGTTACCTTTGTTACAACTGCTGCACAATCAGAAAAACTCAAGTCCATTCGGCATTGGTAAAGATCGTATATAGTAACACCACTGCTGTTAGTAGAGCAGCTGTCGTAGTAGGATTGGGATGAGAAAAAGGCGATAGAGGTATATAGAGAGTTCAAGCTCGATTTGTAGATGGCAACGATGGCAACGACAGCGAGCGGTCTAGATTTGTCGATGGCAACGGTGGCGAGAGGGTTTAGCTTCGTGGATGGCAATGACGGCGAGCTCAACCGGTAGGGTTAGGATTTAGCGATCGCCTTCTTCCTTTTCTTCTTATCACCGGCCCTCTTTTGATGGCAGGCGTTTCACAGCTTGAGGTTTTTTGCCAGTAGGGGATTTATCGGATGAGTTCTTCTCGCTTTTCTCTTCTTCAGCTTGGGCGGCGGCGGGTTTCTTATCATCTTTTGGAGCCATCTGTGATTGAGATAGAAATCGGAAGAGGATTCCTAAAAATTGAGAATTGGGGATTCAAACCAAGAAGAGTGGTGCTCTAGGGTTATGAAATTTTGACCGCAATAGTGTACCTAGTTAACAAATTGAGCGGCCAACGAAATGAAGGAGGGAAGTTGAAAATTTCATTGAGCGGTATTATCGGTTGAAAAGAGAACTGACCCAAACAGTTGTTATAATTAAACATTTACAACTGGCATAGAAAAAACAGTTGTTGTAGACATATATTGCAACTGCTGTACAAATAAAGTTGTTAAAAGTATATTTGTTACAACTGCTGGAAATAAACAGTTGTTAAAAATAACCTATAACAACTGTCGGTTTGCGCTAGTTGTAAAGTAAAAGTTGTAATATGGCTGTTTTGTTGTAGTGTTACTCGAAGTTTTGGGATGTTTGACTCGAAGTGTTTTAGGGTGGCTCGGATCATTTGCTGTTACAGGTTTAAGCCTGTTAGTGTTTTAGAAATTTAAAATGGTTTTAAAAATCTGGAAGCAGGATTTAAACAAATTTTAAATCAAGTTTTAAAGTATGGATTCAAATTTAATTTGTATTTAATTTTGAATCTTAATTTGAAATGGAATTTAAAGTAAATTTAAAAGTAAATTGTTTTCAAATGCTTAAGTTAATGATAATTAGATCATTAATAAAAGAAACGATTTATATCAAAGATAAATTAGATTTTTATGATATAATGAATTAATGATTTGGATTCATTAATTAAGTAACTAAGGATTTAAATTTAATTAATTAAGGTTTAAGTTAATTAATTAGAGGTAATCATTTGTGAAATTATTAAGTAAAATTACTTAATAAAAGTAATTAAGGAATTAATTACTCATTGTAATTAATTGAGTTAAATTTGATTAGTTTAAGTTAATTAATTAATTTTAATTAATTTAAGATAATCACTTGATGGTTTAATAAATGTAATTACTTAATGTAATTAATGAAGTATGATTACTTAGTGATGTAATTAAGGGTAATTACTGGATGTAATTAGTGGAAGATGATTTAATAATGGAAGTAATTTGGATTCAATTACTTTGTGTAAGGGATTAATTAAAGATAATTAATTAAGGAGTAATTAATTTATTTAATGAGTAATTAAGAGTAGTTAATTACTGGATAAGATTAATCAAGAGTGATTAATAAATGGGGTTTAATTAAAGATTAATTACTTAATGTAATTAATGTAAATAGAGTAATTAATTAAAGAAGTAACTAGAGATCATTAATTAATATAATTAATGATGTAATTAAGGGTTGATTAATTAAGATTAATTAATTAATGATAAGTGATTATGAAGTAATTAATTAATGTAATTAATTAAGGATTAATGTAATTAATTTTAGTTAATTAATTAATGAAGTAATTAAAGGCTAATTACTGTAATTAGTTAAGAATAATTAATTTGTGTAATTAATTAAGGATAATTACTTAATGTAATTAGAGCATAATTAATCAAGGGTGATTAATTAGTACTTAGAGGATGATTAATTAACTTGTAATTAATTAAAGGGTAATTAATGATTAATTAAAGAATAATTAATTAAATGTTTGTAATTAATTAATTATTAAGTAACCCTGACTAGAAATTATCCATAGGCAAATGATCTGGTTTAGATTAATCAGATATCTTAATTGGTTTCACTTATGGATGACTGTATTCTATTGAATGTTGTGAATTGTTTTATATTCTCTACTGTGTAATGCTTTGTGATATAAATTTGTTTAATTCAAGCTGTGATGAATGTAATTTATTTTATCTGTAATGAATGTATATTATTTATCTGTGAATTGGTAAATGGAAGATAAGCGTTATAGGAATATATCGCTTATCGATATTGATATGCTTAAATATGTGATGATGTGATGATTTGTAATGTTGCACTACTGTGTAAAACCCCTGGACCACACTTTTACACACACAAATATGGATTTCACGAGGAAATCGGTTAAGTCATAGATGATTTAAATTTAATGTTTTTGAAATTGAAATTTTAATTTCAATTGATTTTGGGAATGAATTTGGGTTAAATGTTAAAGCTTTTGAAAAGGAATTTTCAAGATAAAAGTTATTTTGAATAACTTGGTAAAGTTTTTCAATTTAAATAATTTAATTTGAATTTGAATTCAAAATTTGGAATTGAATTCTATGTTTGGAAATTATGGTTAAGATGTTATAAATGTGTTTATATGAATTTAAACCATTGTAAAAGTATGGTTTTGAGAATTTGAATTTAACCCAAGGACTTTAACTCGTATAAATGAATCAGATTTTCCGAAATGAAAACTATTGTTTTCAAATAATAGAAGCTTTCATATAAGGAATGAATTTCCAATTTGTGTCAAAGTAATTTCAAGTTTGAAATGAAAATGGTTTTCCGAGTTATGAATAAATCTTTGTGAAAGATTGTTGAACTTTGTTTTGAATTTGGAAAGGTGTACCTTTTGTATAAAAGGTCGAAATGAAATTATTTTGAAAGCTATCAATTAAATCTTTGATTTAAAGATTGGACGAGTTAATCCAAATTGAAATGGAAATCGATTTGAAAATCTATGAATAGATCTTTGTGAAACTGGGTGAACTTTGTGAGATGAATCTTTTTGTGTAAAAGATTAAAAATGGTAATGTGTTTAAACCATTTGAAAGAGAATTTTTGGGTAATAAGTTGTGACTTAACTAAAATCCCAATATCCATATGTTTTTAAATATTGCGCTCACTATTCGGTTTTGCCGAGAGAGGATTTTGTGTCATATAACCCATTCCGAATAGTGATATGACGTAAATGGATAACATTTGAAAACCGGTGTTGAAGACCGGGTGTTTGCGAGAACGATAGGATAACCTATCGATTGTCTCTGCACTGAGTTGCTCCGGTATAGAGATTCCCTAAGTGATGGGGAGTCCGATCGGGATTGCGAATACCCGAATTGCAAGGGCTTCTTTAGAAGTGCCTTCGGTTCTGTTCGAACCCGGAACATACTTGTATGGTTGTATGTCTGACATTACACTTTGAGATATAAAGCTGATTTCTTTCAAATACATTTCTGTTTGGTGGCGGAGAATTTATTCTCTTAGCTTAACACCCTTCTCTGAGACGTACGAGCTCAGAGGTTATGTAGTTGAAAGTTATCAGTGATATACTCCCAATTTGGTAGTGTGGCATGCTGAGTGTTGCTGTGTGTTGCTGGTCATTTGTTGATCAAAGCATGACTTTCGTGTAAAGCATAGCTTTTTGGACGAGACCTTATCGAGCCTCACACCCCGGAAATGGTCAAAATAGGAAGATACGGCAAGGTTATGAGGGTAGCACCCTTTAGGGTATGTCATTTCCTTCTGGAAAAAGGTGGTATCATGGTATGGAGCCCAGATGCTTTACCTGTGTGGTTGCATCAATCTCATTTACTGTGTGGTTGTTGCTTTGTGATCGAGGCGCCTCGGATAACGGTCGCAAATGACCGGGGGGTGGCATACTCGTGTAGTAGTTACCTAGTAAGAGGTAACCCGGCCTTGTGTTGGCAGAGAGCTAGTTAGTTCTCAGGACGTCCCTCCATAGGCGTACCCATGTGGCAGTAGGAAGTTCCTTAGCCTGACCATTTGTTGGAAAATCCAAAGAAACAATACGAGCCCTTTACGATTGCAATTTGTATAACCTGTCACCTCAGGTGGCAGCTATAGTAGGCATAATATAATGGTACCTATGCTGGCTAAGATTAATATTGTATTTTCAAAATGATTTTGTACACTATGCACTAATAATAATATCAAAAGAGATTTTCTCGTATTAAGCATATTTGACTATCATAAGATGAAATCTCCTCCAAGTCTGCGATTACATTGTGTGTGTGGTGGGAGGTCTTATGGTAGTTTCATTTTTCAAAAGCATGTCGAATTTCTATTATAAACTGTTTTTACACAAACAACTGTTTTTGTTACTCACACCAGTCCCACGACTGACCTGGAGTTTATTGTTCCCTTCCTAAACTCTGGGTGCCCACAATTTCCACACGGGCAGTCTAGAGTTGGGTTTTTCAGATAGTCAGGTTTAGTAGATTAGTTGGAGCTAGTTCAGTTTTTGGAGTTCACGCACGACTGCTCTTGCTTATCTTTGTGAAACGTGATGGGGGTTCAAGCTTGATGTTAGAGTTGTTGGACGCATTCTCTTTTAAAGATCGTTTGGAGTTATCACTTCTGTTGTTTCCGTTGTAACATTATTATTTGTCTCTGATATTCTTGTATCATATAGATATCATTGTTGTATACCATATTCTGGATATTGTATCATTTGTGATGTATATGATATCATTCATTTCTTTCTTCCGCTGTGTTGTTATACTTACTGTGTTATAAGCTCCGGCGAGCCAGATTCGGCGTTTGAATCTACGGCATTCGAGTACAAGTGAAGTACGGGTGCCGATTTTCGAAGGCCGAGTCGGGATCGTCATATAATATAATTCTTATTTTAAATTTAACCTATTAAATTTAAAACTTTTATTTTTAATTTCAAATTTCAAAATAGTTTTGAGATTAGTCCAAGGCCTAACTCAAATTTGGGCCTTTTCTATTTGGGATAAACATTGGGTTGTGAGCTTAATAGTTAACCGTAATATGGCTAATTTAGACCACATAGGCTATTGGGCTCCGATGCCATTGTTGGAACTGGGCCAGTTGTAATGCCCCAGAAATTCATGGAATCTTATTTTGGTTGGATTTTGAAATATATGAATTTATTTGTATAGGAATATATGGAATTAATTGTGTGCAAGTGTGTGTGCATGTGTGCACGTGCACACTGATATGGCACAAGGAAGAACTCCAGAGTTCTTGAATTTAAAACAAGAATTAAAAAGCATTACAAACATGATTTTGTGATATGGATATTTGATTTCTGGAATTATATGAATCATCCTAGAAAATAAGAAAAGTAGGTTTTGTTTTGAATTCAGTAAACAGATTTTATTTAAAACCCAGAAAAAAATATGTTACAAGGATTTGAAAACCTGTATACATATATAGGTGCATATGTTTCTGAAATTAAGGAGGAATTAAATAAGCCTAGATAAGATATGTATACAAATATACATTTCTGTAAGTACTGAAAATATTAAAAAGAAATAAGCAAGGGAAAGTGTAACACTAAAATAGCAAAAGATAAATTACAAGCAAAACAATTGCTTTAGGCAGAAAATAGAAAGGAGGATTTTTAGAAAATAAACAAGTGACAATGTCACACAATTATCATGACCTAAGAAGAATATAATAATATTCTGGAAAAGAAAAAGGGGAGTAAGTATCACATATGGCCGGGGTATTAAGGGAGAAAAATAAACAAATCTGAAATGCAAAATGCATGAGTCTTGGCCAGGGTAGGAATGGGATTTTACAATGATAAAACCCTAGAAAACCTCTCTTATAAATCCAAGTATAAACCAGAAAAATCATTTGCTACCCAAGACATTTAAGAAAACAAAGAAGTAAAATATTTGCAAGCAGAAAAGCAAGTTTTAAAAGGTTTCTTTTCTGGATTAAGCAAGAGAAGCATTTTTCTGTGAGTAATCTCACTAAACCCATGGCATTAAGTCCTGTTATGAGGCAGCCAAGCTTATGTTATTTTTCTACATATTTTTGATTTCATTACTATGGTTTTAATGGATGTTTTTAATGGGTGTTTCTGAATGTTTTGATTGCTTTGATGTTTGAGTATTTTGCTTTGTTTGGTTACACCCAGAAATGTAAAAGTATGAAATCATGAAAGTAAATAGAGAATACTTGTAACTGGTTTAGATATGGCATGGAAAATATAGAAATCAAAATGTATATGAGTTGCATTACACTTGTGTAAGTGCTGAGGCTCAAATGAAAGATTCAAGGTTGCAATGGAAATATCCAAAAGTGCTAAACCCTTGATCAAATAGAAAACCCATGAGCCAGAAATCTTGTTTAAGCTAGATCTTGAATTTAGTTCAAACATGGTTGCTTATGAAACAATAATAACCCACATGCCTAGTCTTTATTCCCAGTTGTAAATATTCTTGTACTTTCTTTGAGCTAGAATATTTGAAAATATGATTTCCCTGGACATGAATGTTAGCTTGTTCTTGAATTATGCTTGTAAACTCTATGTAATGTTTCATGTATACTGGGATTTAGTCACCTAGCTATCTCATGATAGGATTAAACATGAACACTTAGTAAATAAACTAAGGATTGTGAGCCAAGAAGACTGCTGGAATGCTTGTTGTATTTAAAGTATGCAAGTTGGCACATGGCTTGTTTAAGCCCTGAGATCTTTGTGCAATATTGTGAATTATTTTATTGCAATGTGTCCCCGTGATTCCTTTATTGCAGATGAGGCTAGGAATTAATTTGGTAAATGCAACCTTAAATTGATGAAGTAGGAACTTGAGTTATTCCTAGGATGGTTGGTCTGGAGCTATGATAGTTCCTGAGTATTTCTATTTGAAATGTATGTTTGCATGGTTGAATGTGTGTACATAATTAGTCTTAAATACTGATTATATATGCACAATATATCATAAACAAGTCAGGCAAATTGATCAAAGAAGCTATGCCCACTTATACAAAATGTTTATGTCTCACTCATTTACTTAATATCATGGAATTTTTGATATTGCTCATACCAGATCTTGTATCTGACCCTTGTTTGCTTATGGCATCTGGGGTGTCTCATTTAAAATGGGGCAGCCTCTAATGCTCTTTCAGGGAATGCTGGTTCTAAATAGGAAGCTGTTATGGCTAATGAGAATGATTGGATAAGCATGCTAAATCAGAATTAAATAAGAACTTAGAAGGAATTATTTGCATGTAATCTGAGAAGTTTTTATAGTTATGCTTTGGTTGTTATGTAATGATCTTGAATGCTTGAATTTATTTAGTTGTTTTAACTGAATCTAGTAATGTATTAAGTTTGGGATTAACCAAAGACTTAGTTGAATCTATGCAAGAAAATATATATTTGAGTATTATGGTGAAAATCTGTAAATGATATATGCTTGTATTTGAGAAATGGATATGTATATACATATACTGTATTAGTTAATTTCAAGTTACTTAAAACTTTAAGTTTGAAGGTTAAAAATCTGAGTTTAGCTAGAAGTAATATTTCAAGAATTTTGTGACTATATGCAGAAGTGTTTTGATAAAAGAAACAATATATATATATATTTGTGCACTGTATAAAGATATGTACATGTTTTAAGGGATTTTGCAAGTGTCTGGTATCTGAATTTACATTGCAAAAGCCAGGTACTAATGTTTTGATGATCTAGTCATAAGGCTAACCCACTTCAAAATAATGAGGTCTGGATTGATCAAGATGACCAGATTTTTGGGTATAAAGGAAGAAAATACACTTTGTAAAATCTGAAGCTTTCTTTGCAAATGCATTCACAAAGACATTTTCAAATACTTGAGAAACTCACATTTTATTTTGAATAGCTTTATTAGTCCAGAGAGTACACTACATCTGATATGCACACATATTATCTAAATACTACTTTTGTCAAATCACCATAAAATCCGGATTCTCTAAATCCAGTAAAGCAACCTGTAAATTAGATGCAAGCTGAGGTAACTCAGGGATTAGAGAATAAATTTGGTTAAGAAAAATACAACTATATAGATTATGAAAGAATTACTCAACTGACTTGGTTATAAGTAAAGAAATTTGTGATAAAATAACTTGTGTTGAAAATGATAAATGAGTATATCATTTTCCTTTCTGGCTTTAATCAAATACACAATAATTAAACTAAAATTATGGTGGCTTGCTATATAATCTGAGATCACCTTACTATCTCAAACTAACAGACAATCACTATAGGAATGGTCAAAAATTACTAAGTATAGATTGCATATGATTATGAGATTCATTACCCTGACTCAAATATCAATAGGCATGGAAAATGAGCTATGTATTGGTTGATTAGATATTCAAATTCAATCAGGATGCACTCTTGCTAAACAACACTCTGATCCAAGCAAGAGGGTCACATACATCTTCATATGTATGTGAATATATTTATTAATGAACTGATATAAATATATTAGTAGAAAAATTAGGATCCTGGATAATTTAGTGGAAAGGCTAAATGACTCTAGGAAATTATTGATGTAAAAAAAAATTCCTAGTAAAAATTAGGTGAAATAGCTAGGGTCATTTCATTTGGTATCGGAGCTATGTTAAAACTGTACATAGCTAAGAATGATTGTATTGATTGATTGAAGTATTATAACCATATGTATGAACTGGCTGTTTGTTTGAGTAAAATAATAATACAGATAGAAAGTTATGGCAAAAGAAAAATGCTCATGATAAACTAACCCTATTTACCCATACTCTAGTTATCCAATCATGGTAGGAAGAGGATCTCATCACAATGCAGGATCAAGTACACCACAAATGCTTGATATGCAAGACTTTATGAGGGCTTTAAGGGATGGAGTAGGGCAGAGACTTGAGAACCCACATGAGGAACTTTCCAAACTATTAAAGACTTATACCAATTTAGGAGGCAAGAGCTTTGAAGGGACTGAAAATGTGATGGAAATTCAAGCATGGTTGAGAACACTGGACAGAATTTTCAATGACATGCAATTGGATGATCAAAGGAAGAGGCAAGTGGCCTCAAGACAACTGAAAGGTGTGGCTTTAAGCTGGTGGGAGGTAGTCATAGCTGGGAGGATTGAGAATGAAATCACTTGGAATCAATTCAAGGAGATGTTGGAAGCTAGATTTGTTCCAGCATCACACAAAACTCTATTGCTTGAAGAATTCATCAGACTTAGGCAGGGAACCTTTAATGTGACTGAGTATACTCATAGGTTTGAGGGCTTGTCTAAGTATGGAGCTATGCTTGTGGCTGATGAGGCATCAAAGAATGATAGGTATATTAAGGGTTTAAACCCAGGGCTTAGTAGGGCTATGTTGCCATATGCAGATAAAACTTTTGATCAAGTCATTGATCTGGCCTTAAAATTTGAGCAACATGACAAGGAAAGGGAGAAGTATAAGAGTTTTAAGAATAACAATAATAAGAAAAATAAGGGAAGGTATCACCCCTATGACAAAAAGAAGGAGGAGACAGAAAGCAAGAAAACCAATGATACTAAGACCACTGATACAAAGAGAAAAATAACATGCCATCATTGTGGAAAGGAAGGACATATCAAACTAAGGTGCCCAGAATTGAAGGGAGGAGCTTTCAAATGCTACCTATGTGGTAAGGAGGGACATATCAAGAGAAATTGCCCTGAGTATAAACAGCAAGGGAAGCTAGCAAGTTTGGAGAGCAAAAGAAAATCCACAGTAGAAGCTATTGCAGAAAACCATGGTCAAGTGGAAGGTACCTTATTTATTTGTACCCTACCTATATCAGTACTGTATGACACAGGGGTAACACATTCTCTGATTTCCCATGAATCAGTTGCATTGCTTAAATTAAATTGCATACTGGTTGAAACTCCTTTGTTAGTGCAAAGCCCATTGGGGAGTTCTAGTGTTTTAAACATGATTTGTGTGGATGTGGAATTAAACATAGGAGGAAATGTTTTTATTTCCAATTTATATGTTTTAAATTACCCAAATATAGGTATTATATTGGGTGTAGACTGGTTAAGGAAATACAAAGCCATAATTAATTTAGACTCATCCACCATATCATTACAAAATTCTAGAGGTCAAAGAATCACAATTTTGTGTGAAATAGCCAAAGAAAGAAAATTATATCACTTGATTGACTTAAATAAGGATTCCAGTGAGCCTTCTATTAAAGAAATCCCCATAATTAACAAATACTTAGATGTGTTTGGAGAAGTTAAGGGTGTTCCACACCACAGACCAGTGGAATTTCAGATTAGTCTCATACCAGGAGCCAGTCCAATTATTAAGAAACCCACTAGGATGAGGCCTAGTGAGTTGAAGGAATTGAAGAAACAGTTAGAAGAATTGGAAAGCAAAGGATTTATAAGACCAAGTAATTCATGCTGGGGTGCTCCAGTAGTGTTTGTAAGGAAACATGATGGTACTTTAAGAATGTGCATATATTACAGGGAGCTAAACAAAGTCACTATCAAAAACAAGTACCCCTTACCTAGAATTGATGATCTTTTTGATCAACTTAGTGGAGCAAAAATATTTTCTAGATTAGACCTGGCATCTGGATTCCATCAGATGAAGGTTGAGAACTCAAGTGTTAAGTATACAGCCTTTAACACTAGGTATGGTCTATATGAGTTTCTTGTCATGCCATTTGGGTTGACAAATGCTCCATCATATTTTGTAGACTTGATGAATAGGATATTCAGGGATTATTTAGACAAGTTTGTATTGATTTTTATTGATGATATTTTGATTTATTCTAAAATAGTAGAGGAACATGAAAATCACTTACACCTTGTTTTGTCTAGATTAAGAGAAAAAGATTTAAAAGCAAAATTTTCTAAGTGTGCATTTTGGAAAGAAGAAGTACATTTCCTTGGGCATGTTATATCTGCCAAAGGCATTTCAGTGAACCCCAATAAAATTGTGTCTATCCAAGCATGGAAAAGGCCAAGCACAATAGGAGAAGTTAGGTCATTTATGGGAATGGCAGGGTATTACAGAAGATTTATAAAAGATTTTTCTAAGATGTCATCACCTCTTACCAACCTAACTAGAAAGAACCAACCCTTTATATGGACTGAGAAATGTGAACAAGCCTTTAGTAAAATCAAGGAGGCCTTGGTCAATGCACCAGTGTTGAGAGTACCAGAAGGAAATGAGGATTTGATTGTTTATACTGATGCAAGTGGTTCTGGGCTAGGAGCTGTATTGATGCAGCAAGATCAAGTTATAGCCTATGCATCAAGACAATTGAAGCCACATGAATCAAGGTATGCAACCCATGATCTTGAGTTGGCAGCAGTGGTATATGCATTAAAGCTCTGGAGACATTATCTTTTAGGTGCTAAGTTTATCTTATACACTGACCATAAAGCATTAAAATATCTCTTTTCACAAAAAGATTTGAATATGAGGCAGCATAGATGGGTTGCGTTTCTAGTAGCATATGATTTAGACATACTTTATACTCCAGGAAAAGCTAATAAGGTTGCAGATGCTTTGAGCAGGCAGCATGCAAAAGTAGCCATGTTAATGATAGAAGAGTTTAGAACTTTATCTCTACTTACTGATTTGGAAATTGAGGAAAACAGTGAGGTAAACATGAATATGATTGAAGAAGGGAGTAGAGGAAAATTAAGTTTGATAACTTTGCAATCAGATTTAATTTTGAAAGTGGGGAAAATGCAAGAGGAAGATCCAGATTTATTAGAAAAGAAAACTCTAATAGAAAAAGGAGAAGAAGTAGCAAGCTACCACATTGATAAGAATGGTTACTTAAGGAATAAAGGTAGAATATGTGTTCCAAAGGATATAGGATTGAAGGAAGAGATACTTAATGAATATCATAGGAGCAAATATTCTATACATCCAGGCAGCACCAAGATGTACCAAAACTTGAAGAGGGATTATTGGTGGAAAGGGATGAAAACTGATGTGGCCAAACATGTTGCAAAGTGTATGACTTGCCAACAAGTCAAAGCAGAAACCCAAATACCCTCGGGCCTATTACAACCTCTAAGCATACCACAGTGGAAGTGGGAAGATATATCTATGGATTTCATAGATGGTCTGCCTAGATCAAAGAGAGGAAATACAAGCATTTGGGTAGTAGTTGATAGATTGACTAAAGTGGCACACTTTATACCAGTGAAGGCAGAAAGAAATGCACCTAAACTAGCTCAAATATTCATGAAATAAGTAGTAAGGTTGCATGGAATTCCTAAGACTATAGTGAGTGATAGGGACACAATTTTTACATCCAGATTTTGGAAGAGCTTTCAAGAAGCCATGGGGAGTGAATTATGCTTGAGTACTGCATACCACCCCCAATCAGATGGTCAAACTGAAGTAATAAATAAAGTTTTGGAGGATTTGTTGAGGGCATGTGCATTGGACTTTGGAGGGAATTGGGAAGATCACCTCCATTTGGCTGAATTTACATATAACAATAATTATCAAAGCACCATAGGCATGGCACCATTTGAAGCCTTGTATGGCAAACCATGTTTGTCACCAATATGTTGGGTTGAAGCAGGAGAAAAGGCTGTCTTAGGGCCTGAGTATGTTAAAGAAACTACAGAGAAAATTGAACTTGTAAGGAGAAGGATGGCAGCAGCTCAAGATAGGCAAAAGAAGTTTGCAGATGTAAGGAGGAAGCATGTAGAATATGAAGTTGGTGATTATGGTTTCATCAAAGTTTCACCTATGAAGAAGGTGTTGAGGTTTGGCAAGCAAGGAAAACTTACCCCAAGATATGTTGGACCTTACAAGATTTTGGAAAGAATAGGTTCATTAGCATATAAGTTGGAGCTACCAGAAGAGATGAGTGCAATGCACAATGTATTTCATGTATCACAACTTAGGAGATGGGTGCATGATAAAGAGGAAATTCTAGAGAAACCAACTCAAGTTCAAATAAATACTGATTTGGTCTATGAGAAAGAACCAGTGGGGATTTTAGCTAAAGAGGAAAAGAAGTTGAGGAGCAAAACTCTGAAATTGGTAAAGGTTCAATGGAGCCTAGACCCTAATGATTGTACATGGGAGTTAGAGGATAAGATAAAGATGGATTACCCTAAGCTTTTTGCAGTGGAAGGTAAAATCTAAATCCCTAAAAAGTTTAGGTTGTTTTGACTGAATTGTTTGCTTATGCAATGTTTGATAGATTTTATAAAAACCTGGAAATGTTTAAAGTCAAAATGAGAAAATTGTGAGGACACAATTCCTAAAAAGGTGGGGTGATTGTAATGCCCCAGAAATTCATGGAATCTTATTTTGGTTGGATTTTGAAATATATGAATTTATTTGTATAGGAATATATGGAATTAATTGTGTGCAAGTGTGTGTGCATGTGTGCACGTGCACACTGATATGGCACAAGGAAGAACTCCAGAGTTCTTGAATTTAAAACAAGAATTAAAAAGCATTACAAACATGATTTTGTGATATGGATATTTGATTTCTGGAATTATATGAATCATACCAGAAAATAAGAAAAGTAGGTTTTGTTTTGAATTCAGTAAACAGATTTTATTTAAAACCAGAAAAAAAAATATGTTACAAGGATTTGAAAACCTGTATACATATATAGGTGCATATGTTTCTGAAATTAAGGAGGAATAAATAAGCCTAGATAAGATATGTATACAAATATACATTTCTGTAAGTACTAAAAATATTAAAAAGAAATAAGCAAGGGAAAGTGTAACACTAAAATAGCAAAAGATAAATTACAAGCAAAACAATTTCTTTAGGCAGAAAATAGAAAGGAGGATTTTTAGAAAATAAACAAGTGACAATGTCACACAATTATCATGACCTAAGAAGAATATAATAATATTCTGGAAAAGAAAAAGGGGAGTAAGTATCACATATGGCCGGGGTATTAAGGGAGAAAAATAAACAAATCTGAAATGCAAAATGCATGAGTCTTGGCCAGGGTAGGAATGGGATTTTACAATGATAAAACCCTAGAAAACCTCTCTTATAAATCCAAGTATAAACCAGAAAAATCATTTGCTACCCAAGACATTTAAGAAAACAAAGAAGTAAAATATTTGCAAGCAGAAAAGCAAGTTTTAAAAGTTTTCTTTTCTGGATTAAGCAAGAGAAGCATTTTTCTGTGAGTAATCTCACTAAACCCATGGCATTAAGTCCTGTTATGAGGCAGCCAAGCTTATGTTATTTTTCTACATATTTTTGATTTCATTACTATGGTTTTAATGGATGTTTTTAATGGGTGTTTCTGAATGTTTTGATTGCTTTGATGTTTGAGTATTTTGCTCTGTTTGGTTACACCCAGAAATGTAAAAGTATGAAATCATGAAAGTAAATAGAGAATACTTGTAACTGGTTTAGATATGGCATGGAAAATATAGAAATCAAAATGTATATGAGTTGCATTACACTTGTGTAAGTGCTGAGGCTCAAATGAAAGATTCAAGGTTGCAATGGAAATATCCAAAAGTGCTGAACCCTTGATCAAATAGAAAACCCATGAGCCAGAAATCTTGTTTAAGCTAGATCTTGAATTTAGTTCAAACATGGTTGCTTATGAAACAATAATAACCCACATGCCTAGTCTTTATTCCCAGTTGTAAATATTCTTGTACTTTCTTTGAGCTAGAATATTTGAAAATATGATTTCCCTGGACATGAATGTTAGCTTGTTCTTGAATTATGCTTGTAAACTCTATGTAATGTTTCATGTATACTGGGATTTAGTCACCTAGCTATCTCATGATAGGATTAAACATGAACACTTAGTAAATAAACTAAGGATTGTGAGCCAAGAAGACTGCTGGAATGCTTGTTGTATTTAAAGTATGCAAGTTGGCACATGGCTTGTTTAAGCCCTGAGATCTTTGTGCAATATTGTGAATTATTTTATTGCAATGTGTCCCCGTGATTCCTTTATTGCAGATGAGGCTAGGAATTAATTTGGTAAATGCAACCTTAAATTGATGAAGTAGGAACTTGAGTTATTCCTAGGATGGTTGGTCTGGAGCTATGATAGTTCCTGAGTATTTCTTTTTGAAATGTATGTTTGCATGGTTGAATGTGTGTACATAATTAGTCTTAAATACTGATTATATATGCACAATATATCATAAACAAGTCAGGCAAATTGATCAAAGAAGCTATGCCCACTTATACAAAATGTTTATGTCTCACTCATTTACTTAATATCATGGAATTTTTGATATTGCTCATACCAGATCTTGTATCTGACCCTTGTTTGCTTATGGCATCTGGGGTGTCTCATTTAAAATGGGGCAGCCTCTAATGCTCTTTCAGGGAATGCTGGTTCTAAATAGGAAGCTGTTATGGCTAATGAGAATGATTGGATAAGCATGATAAATTAGAATTAAATAAGAACTTAGAAGGAATTATTTGCATGTAATCTGAGAAGTTTTTATAGTTATGCTTTGGTTGTTATGTAATGATCTTGAATGCTTGAATTTATTTAGTTGTTTTAACTGAATCTAGTAATGTATTAAGTTTGGGATTAACCAAAGACTTAGTTGAATCTATGCAAGAAAATATATATTTGAGTATTATGGTGAAAATCTGTAAATGATATATGCCTGTATTTGAGAAATGGATATGTATATACATATACTGTATTAGTTAATTTCAAGTTACTTAAAACTTTAAGTTTGAAGGTTAAAAATCTGAGTTTAGCTAGAAGTAATATTTCAAGAATTTTGTGACTATATGCAGAAGTGTTTTGATAAAAGAAACAATATATATATATTTGTGCACTGTATAAAGATATGTACATGTTTTAAGGGATTTTGCAAGTGTCTGGTATCTGAATTTACATTGCAAAAGCCAGGTACTAATGTTTTGATGATCTAGTCATAAGGCTAACCCACTTCAAAATAATGAGGTCTGGATTGATCAAGATGACCAGATTTTTGGGTATAAAGGAAGAAAATACACTTTGTAAAATTTGAAGCTTTCTTTGCAAATGCATTCACAAAGACATTTTCAAATACTTGAGCAACTCACATTTTATTTTGAATAGCTTTATTAGTCCAGAGAGTACACTACATCTGATATGCACACATATTATCTAAATACTACTTTTGTCAAATCACCATAAAATCTGGATTCTCTAAATCCAGTAAAGCAACCTGTAAATTAGATGCAAGCTGAGGTAACTCAGGGATTAGAGAATAAATTTGGTTAAGAAAAATACAACTATATAGATTATGAAAGAATTACTCAACTGACTTGGTTATAAGTAAAGAAATTTGTGATAAATTAACTTGTGTTGAAAATGATAAATGAGTATATCATTTTCCTTTCTGGTTTTAATCAAATACCAAATAATTAAACTAAAATTATGGTGGCTTGCTATATAATCTGAGATCACCTTACTATCTCAAACTAACAGACAATCACTATAGGAATGGTCAAAAATTACTAAGTATAGATTGCATATGATTATGAGATTCATTACCCTGACTCAAATATCAATAGGCATGGAAAATGAGCTATGTATTGGTTGATTAGATATTCAAATTCAATCAGGATGCACTCTTGCTAAACAACACTCTGATCCAAGCAAGAGGGTCACATACATCTTCATATGTATGTGAATATATTTATTAATGAACTGATATAAATATATTAGTAGAAAAATTAGGATCCTGGATAATTTAGTGGAAAGGCTAAATGACTCTAGGAAATTATTGATGTAAAAAAAATTCCTAGTAAAAATTAGGTGAAATAGCTAGGGTCATTTCACCAGTATACAGCGGAAGTTATGGGGGATTTTCAATTTTTTTACCATATTGGATCTTTAATGGGCCTATGAAGTCTAATTTATTTAGAATATTTTTAAATTTGGTTTGAATAAAATCATGTATTTTATTTAAGTTTAAATATTTTGTAATATAAAGTTAATTTGTTTTGATTTAATATATATATATATATATCTGTGCGTGCGCGCACGTGTGTATGCGTGTGCACGTGCGTGTGTGTGCGCGCGCACGCGTGCCTGCATGTTTAACATAATAATCCATGAGGGGTATAACATGCCCGTATATAGATGTTGGGATTTACATCGCAACAGACACATTAGCTCATTTTGTATGTATCGTATGTTGTCCAAATATGTGCATGTGTATGTGTGTGTATATATATTACAAATTCCAAATAATTACACACACACACACACACATATATATATATATATATATATATATATATGTATGTATTATAAATATGTTTCATTATTACAATATTACAATACACACACACACATATGTTTATAAATATATATATACTCATATAATATTATAATTAATGACTCAAATTATTTATGTATATATATGTAGATAAATAAATGCATATATATATATGTGTATATATATATATATAAATTTTAATTTTTTAACATATTCGAAATATAAACTAACTATTGATTGTATAAATAAATAAATATATATATATATATAATAAATATACATAATTAAAGGTAAATAATTTCATGATTTATCATGTATACAAAAAAATATAATATATATAAATATAATAATTTTATAATTTCTTCCAATTCGAAATTAACTTAGAGTTGCAGATATTATAATTTTAATATTTTAATATATATTTTCTATGAATCAATTAGTAGTTTCACCAATTATTAATTGATATACAATACTTGTCTGATAAAAATACAAATTTTAAAATTTCATAAAATCTAGGATCACATTATAGGGGCTAAGCAAAAATTTGAGATTTTTCTGAATTAAAATATTATTTTTAATAGAATAATCACTATTCGACCAAAATTTATATTGATTATTAAAAATATAAAATAATGTTAAAAAATTCTGAATTTCTGAGAGCTTCTGATATGATAAATTAATTTTAAAAATATGAAATCGAATTTTAGAATCATTAATCATTTTACATAAAATAATCAATCCATATAGTCATTAAATATCGATAATAAAACATATAATATAAAATTAATTTTCGGATTTTATAATTCATGATAAACATAAACATAAACAAGCACAAGAAATTTTTTGAATCAATATTATATAGTATATAATCATATATGCTTTTATATGAACAATGTTTATGTATTTATATACAAATTAATATATTTATACATATATATTAATTGAAATAATATTAAAATAAATTTTATATAACAAATAATGTCTTATTATATTTGAATTATGAACATAAAAATAAGAAATCATGCACATAACCAATCTGATTGTGGCAACTACATTCATATACAAAAATCTCACTTAACTAATTATATAACAGTAATATATACATATGTACTCAGGTGTCCATAATTAACAGATTATAAAACATAATATTATATCTATAATATGAATAAATATTACCTATTATAGATGTCTTTGAGTCCACATTGAAATAATGAATTCCCTTCTCTGAATACTTTCCGATCCGTCAGATTGCTAGTCTGGAATTGCTGACCTTTCACTATCGAGTTGCTTTGGATTTAACTTGAACTTGATTTGAGATTTTGGAAGTTGATTTAGGATGTGTTTCGATCAGCAAACATGATGATAATGGCAGCCAAAAAAGGAATGGAGATTAGGGTTCAGAGATCCATATATGTATATGATTGCATTAGAGAGAAAATAGGTTCATCTTATTACTTATTTTCTCTTAATCTTAACAATCTATCTCCAAGCCTATCCCTATGTTTTAGCCGCCTCTTATATCTACCCAAATCAGCTGATTTCTCCCTTATAACATCATGGGCCATGACTCCATTTGGCCCAAATTAAATATATACAATTATATTTAATTTAATATGTTATCGATATCTCATATCGATCTGTATATTAATAACTATTATAAATATATATAACATTATTTATTTCTCAAACTCTATTCATTTTTATAATTAATACTTCATAAATATTAATTAATTAAATTATAGCAATTATAAACTGATTAAATTATTTGGTCTTAAGAGAATTCATCATTTCGGTTGTGTAACTCTTGGATGTAAATTCGGTCAGCACCTAACATCGAACTATTCGAATGTTAATGTTCACATGTCACTTAGCAAGTGGTGTGATATTATGGTCAAATTTATCACTTACAGTTTCGGTAAAGTCTCATTTTAAGCGTTACCCGTTATTGACATTTATATACACCAATTCTCTTCATCAAAACTATGTCAGTTTGGACTCATGGAATTTGGTGATGGTCAAAATTTTAATATCACCCATATTCAACTCTATAGTCCAAACACAAAGTCCTTGGTGCAATAATAACGATTATTATTAATCGAAATGCCCTAGCCAGATATTTTTACTTTGAGTTGACTTGAGTTGACTGTGATACTAACCCCATATAACCGATGAGACGAATCCTCTCTTGAATGGTGCTTCAATTCCAATACTTCCAATCAACCCAACTTTAGTCACTCAATGGACACCATGCCATGATTTGACTATAAAAAAAGCGAAGCTTTCATATTGAAGATCCACAGTATTCTCAAGTTGAGAGAACTGGATAAATCATTCACATCGATATTTTCTGTTTGACCTTAGTTATATTAACCAACATAAAACTATCGAGTGAGTCGTTCCATAGTCATCCAATAATTATCAGCATGTTACCTCTAGGTGCCTTCAATAGCCAGGAGTAATACACTGTCCAACATTTGGAGAGTGCTACTTACTTTAGCTTCAACGGATACATCGATATCCAGTCTCGATGCATCTTGACTAGAAACATTTAAAATGGTATATTTATTTTTATTATGATAAATTACTCACGGTTACAACACTTTGTAACTCCTATCATAAAAAATACCATTTATGGATTTTCTATTAAATATAGTTTTAATTTAATTAATTAATTAATATAACCACATTTTATAAAGTATATAATAAAAAGAAAATACCTTTGATTTCAAAGAAGATTGGTTATTGAGTTAGATATATGTAACAAAGTACATAATTGCCCCTTGAGTATACCCCTAACTCTATCACATGCTTTATTTCTAATTAATCAAATTTCTGAAATAACCCAAATACCTTGTATATATATCTAAATTACTTAATCAAAAGTTAAGTAAGAAAAAATAATCGTAGAACCAGATTTATATTTCTTACATAAAAGGTTTTAAATTATATATATCTACCCATACCATTACTAAACATTAAAGAAAATAACTGTATATATCAGATCCAAAGTATTCCTCACATTAAAATGCATACCTTATTTACAAAATATACAATAATAAACATGTAGATGCTTTAATCAACATAAGTTGATTTCAAAATTTTGAGGAATTTAGATTATTTTCTAAAAGAATTAATGATTTCGAAATTCTATTTTATTTCATAAATAACATACAAATCATTTAAATCTATATTTCTACACTAAAATAGTTTCACAAATCAGCCTTTCAGTTTACAATATATAGAAAAAATTTTGATACTAAACCAAATCCAAAATCATCATCACAAAAAAATTCTTGATACATAGATCAAGCAGATTTGAAACTCAAGTGGAATTTAATGACTTCTAAACGTAGTTTAATTCAAAACGTACTCATAATAAAAAAACATAAAATGCCTAATGAAATCAATGATGGGTGGCTCCGATACCACTTGTTAGGATTTCAATATACTTTATGATTGATTCATACCCTAGATCTGAATATGTGACTTGTATTGATTTGATTGAGAAGAAATCATAGGAAGATAAATAAATTAGCGAAAGCTATACCTGAATCCATAGTTGCTAATTGAAAGAGAAAAGAATTGGTTTGATCTTACAAATTGACACAAACTCTAGATCTAAATTATTTCCATGGAAGAGATTAGGAGAATAGATAGAGCTTGTATAATTTTGAGACTATAACCCCTTATTTATAATGTTGAAAATTTCTAATTTGGCCCTTCAACAAATTAGAATTGCCCCGGTATCTACACATTAATACCATGCCAGTTATATCCTTAAGCCTTTTAGCTTTAATTCGAAATTTAATCACTTTAATTAGGCTTTACACCAAAATAGCACAACACATTTATTTTACATATGTGGCTGACATGTCGAAAATTTCCAACATACAAACTTCTTCTAACGTGTAGGTACGAAGACGGGCTAAGGAACAACTATGTGGAAGTAGATTTTGAATTCCGCACATTTGATGAGCGATAACTGTAGTATTTCTTATCCAACAAAAACAAAGTGGAGATCCACTCACTCTGAATAACAACGGTGAATATTAATGCGACTTCAAAATTAAGAGAATGTATGATTTCAAAACTTTATTTCCTAATTTTCTCTCCTTCTTTTGAGTTCTGATTTTCTGACACTATTGTAATACAATTACCATAACTTAAGCTCTGAAACTCCGATTTGCAAAATTCAATATGTTATGGAAAATAGACAGAAAATCATTTAAGTTTTATGTTTAGAGTTTCTCTAGATTATGATCTTAAATGACTAAAAGTCTGCAAATAATTTGGTACAATGTTTGAAACATGTTATAGAACTTTCTAACATAGCTCTAGCATTTTGACCATTACTTTTACTCTAATAAGCCGATTTATAAAATTGTAGATGTTCTGAAAACCTTACAAAAAATGATACAATTTTCATTCTTTGCATTTTAGACGATCCTTTTCATAAATTTTTGATAAAATTCATTTAGATTGATATTATGGTTAATAATCATTCCAGAATTGTTTTAACACTGTTGTAATTAATCGATCATAACTCTAACACTGTAACTTCAATTTCTAAAATTCTTAAAGTTTTATAAAGCACATAGATAACACTATAACTTCCGTCCTTTTAGTTTTTGATGATTCATTTCATAAAATCTTGGAAAACAATAATCAAGTCAGCACATTGCTTGAAAAGTGCTTATGAATTGATCAAGCATGCTACAATATTTTGGACATAACTTTTGATTTGTTTGTCATATGGACTTGAAATCAATTTTGTTAATGAGGAATTTTGAATATTTGAAACATTAATGTTTTATGCTAAATCAAATTATAGACTTATAATTTTTTAAATATTGGTTTCAAAATAGATTGATTTATTTTTTAAAACAGTGATGGTCGATGTTAGAATAATGTTTTATGTGCATATGATTGTAATTTTCATTTTTAAAATGTTTAACACTTTGAATGACATCCAACAAATCATATGTTCTAGTTTTTTTTTGTTTTTGTGCTTCTGTTTGACATGGGTGATTTTATTGAGAAATTTGAATGTTGTAGCCAATTTGATTGATATTGTGGAGTATGCAGTATGCTTGTTTGATGAAGCTTATTTTTTCGCTTGACACTAATGATGAGAGTTAAAGAGACCGGATGTAAAATCAGTGTCTGAGATGCCATTATTTGCCACCATCGAAATGTCATGAATAACAAGGGTTATCATTGTTAGCCACTGCGGGCAACCTAGATAATATCATTCTTCGCCACTAACAAGTGGTAACATTGTACACGACTATAGGCAGCTTAGATTACAAATGGACCAATGGTATCGTGAAAGTGTAACTCATTCTTTCTAGTCAGAATATCTGGTATGAGTTTTAACTTTTATGAATCCCCCAGTCTTGGAGAGCTTGCAATTTTGTTTTGTTTTATTTTAGTTTTGAAAAATCCAAAAATATGTTTTTATTTATTTTCTTAGATATTTTGTTTTGTAAAATTTGAAAAATCCAAAAATACGTTTTTGATTTCTTAGATTTTTCTTCATCTTTGCTCATATTTATTCATGATGTGAATATTTTGAAATGGAACATTCTGGCTAAATCAGAATTTTCAATGAGAAATTTCTTTTGATAGGAGAGTCTTAACTAAAGAATACTTTTACTTAAACAAGTTGGAACTTCTTGAGATTTTCTTGTAATGCTTGAACGGACTTTTAGAAATAGGTTTGTGAAATGAAAATTTTGAAAATTTAAAACGAAATCTCTTGACATTAGTCTTTGATGTTTTACACTTGACATGATTTTAAGAGATTATTTTTAGAATGGAAATTTTGAGCTTTATGACAAAATCATTTGAGATGAATCTATGGTGTTTTTGTTTTGATATATTAATATGTAAACCCCTATATCATGTGCTCCTCTTTACAAAAATTGCTATAATTTTTTTTACATATTTTGTTCAATATTAGAATATAAAAATGAAGATATCTGTGAGATATTTACAAAGAATTTACTTTTGAAACTATATCATGATTGATTAAACTTTCTTAGGTGATTTTCAAAAGAATTTATATTGATTAAACAGATGATTAAGGATATTGCATTCTGTACTCGATCACATAATGACATTATGATATTTTTGACAATCAAGCAAACGTTAAAGTTTCTATTTTTAACTATATTCCACATCATATCTGAATCTACTATTTGATACACATATTCTATCGACTCATATTTTTCAGTTTTATGCCCGTGTTGGCTAAAATGAAATAAACTGAAATGTGGTAAAGATTAGTTGACATAAAAGTGAATATAGGGAACAAGTCACGTACGCACTCCATATGAAAAGTAAAACACATAATATATGATAAATTTTAAATTTATATGGCTAAAAGGCTACGCTTGAAAAATGGATGCAGTATGAGCATAGAGTTATATCACCTAAGGGTATCTAATTACCCGTGCTAAAAATATTTAGCATCGCTGTATATACACTCATCAAGTAATGCTCTCCCTCATCTAATAGACCTTACGACAATCATGGGTACAAATATCTTGATCTCATTTATAATGGGTTTGGGAAAAATTATCCTCACATAAATACTTCACTCGGATTATTATTTTATTTGTGGTTAGAACGGTTGAGTTTATTGTCTTTTGAACTTTACTGCATTTAACTATATTTATTTTTCCACCCCTTTTCCACTCATTAGATGTGAGTTTGATCAATATAGAAGCTATGATTTATGTTTGACCATTCACTAAATATTTAATGTCGTATTTTGGTCGAGATTCATCATTCACTATCACTTTCTCACCATGTTCATTTGATATATATACTTTTGATGAAAACAAAAAGGGGAGAAAGCCGTTAAGGTTTGCTGATGTTGTGACTTCATTGTTAATATTTTAAAAAATATGGTTTGTTTAATATTTTATTCTCGAACACATGCCACATAAATATGGGAGAATATCAGTAATGAGAGCATGTTATATTGAGACATTATACTATGATTTTTAATTTATGACACCGAATACACACTCAGCACGAGGTATACTCATCAAATCTTACTTGTTTGTTACCATCAACAGGAAGAGATTATGGAGTATGCATCTTGTTTTACAATAATAAATGTATATTTATATTTTATTATTTTTATTGAGTGTGTTACGGTTAAAATGTCATCAAAGCATAATTTTGTTTTCAACCGACCGTCCTCTATTTTATTTCATATGCATGATGTACACGTATCACATATCAAACACAACTGAATTTTATTTGTAAAATTTAGTTGTGTTTGTTATTGCAAACGGAAAAGATTATGAAATATTGCAATCAATTTCTAGTTGTTGTTAATAAACATTTGTTTACATTTAATGCGTTTGTTTAGTACTGTGTATTTACAGAACAATAAGAGCTATTTCTTTCGGTTTCAAAGTTGCATCGGTTCATTAAGTGGATGCAAAAATTAGTTTTGAGACACAACAATCTAAATTTCAACACTGTTCCAAATGTCGATTTCATATTTCTATGCAAATGAAATTGCAAGTATTTGGTAACATTAGAAAGTAGAAACAATATCACTTTGGTAGAAGGGAAAGACGGGGGACAATTCAGTTGTCCACTATTCACATTGCATATTTTCCATTGATTACACAATAAGACGACCAACAACTCTAACTCGGTAATACAAATCCAATCATTCTTATTCCTTCATAACTTTAGCACATAAATGCATGAAATTCCAGTAGTATATACGCACGTCACTGTTGTGCGGAAATTCAATTGATTTGCACTAATTCCAAAACTGCAGCGGAATGCTAAAGTGCAAAAACAATCAAAAGAAGGATTTAGCTTGTCGACTAATTATCAACCACAAATTCAATGAAAAATAATCACCAAACAAAGAAAAAACAGAAGAGCGCAGAGCACAGAGATTTAACATGGTTCAGCTAGATTGCCTACGTCCACGGACCCAACAACTATTCTTTATTTCACTGAAGAAAGAGAGTACAAAAGAGAGAGATTACAAAATTATAGGTAGTAGTGGAGAGACTAACCTATAATTACAAATTGAATAATCAATTTATCCAAAGACTTGTTTGTGCTCAAAACCCCTAATTTATTGACTGTAGAAATTAAGGTTTACTGAAGAAGAGGATAATGGTGGATGCTCTCTCACATTCATGAAGATGAACTTCCTTCATTTAAATAGGCATGAAAATGAAGGATGCTTGGAGATGAAGAAAATTAATTTCCAGATTATGTGACAACCTTTCCAAGTTACTTTATTTGATTGCAATGCACATAAATGACAAAAAATCTATGTTTCCATAAATTTTCATTGCTTAAACCAATCTCTATGTATAAACTTGTCTATCTTCATATAACAGATCTAACTAATTATTTGATTAGGAATTAATTAGTTTCCTTTCTCTAAAAGATATCACACATATCCATCCTCTTTATCTTTCCATATATAGCCTAATTAATTGATTGAATTAATCAATTAATTATTTTCTTGCCTTCTTTGGAAAATATTTGAATCACATAAATTCAACAGTCACTGACAACAAGAAGAGGCATCTTACATCTCCAACGTTCAAGGCAACAGGTCATTCCAAAATATTATCTCAAAAAGCCAAATCCAATCGCCACTATAATCATATACAGAAAAAATGCAAAAGCAAGCTAAACAAGAACCTACTCCATCAACATCATCACATTGTAAACAAACCACAGGAAAAATTACCCCACGACGCAACTAAAACATTGCATAAGGTTTCTTCCTAGGATCATTGAGAGTAAGCACACTGAAACAAAAGTCAATTGGCATTTAGATTCAGCACAGGGAAAACTATCTGTTAGAAATGAATGAGTTGTATTGGGGAATGTGAAGGCATTAATTGCCTTGGAAGTTGAATAGTTCCACATCTTAGAATATAATAAAATATTTGCGTTGCACCCCGCACACGCCCGCGCCCGTACCCGCATCCACACACGCGGCGTGGGCGAATGGGCGTTTGAGGCATATTAGAGGCACTTAGCACTTTGCAATTGGCTTGGCGTGGCTATTCAAACCGAACAGTTTTTATTTCTGTCTATTCAAATTGAAACGGTCACACCGCCTGGCAAAGGGTCGCAACCTTTCCAACAGTCGCAAGTGTTCAAACAGGTGCCTTTTACAGAATAGGCACCTCCCTGTGCCTATATATATACAGAACGAAATCAGAAATAGATCACTGAATTTTTCCTGCCTTCCTTTCTCCTCCAAAATCTATTCTTAAAATTATTTCTTGAGTTTGTCGTTGCTCTGCAATTGTCAGCACAGCATTGCAGAGATCAATCTGTTTCATCTTGGGAAACAGTTGCTCGTCATCTCTTCAGCGCTATTGAGGGAGCAATTTTGTTTCAAGGAAACAATTTACACTGGACTCGGACAAATATAATCGGTATGCTTTTTATTGCTTATTTGTTAACCGCACAAGTACTACATTTAATAATTTTGCGACGTACCTGTGACGGTTTGTTGTTGTTGCAATTTGCAACATAATTGTAACAGTTTCGTAACACTTTTGTAATGTTACCGTTACCAATTTGTGTATATAGTTTAGTAACACTTTTCTGCCGTTACTAAATACCAATTTCGTAACACCTTTCTGACGTTACGACTAACAACCTTGAAACTGAGTTTTTGTATTTTGTTTATCACTGATTGGAGTTACTATATTTCAGACAATGGCTCAAGACAGCAATACATCGGCAGTCAAACCGACCGTGGCCACCACTGAGAACAGAACAATGGTTCCAACAACCATTGTCACTTTTTCACATGGTGAGAGGCCAGAAAAATTTGCTGGAGTAGAATTCAAACGCTGGCAACAAAAAATGTTGTTTTACTTGACTACTCTTAACCTTGTGCAATTTCTCACCGAGGATGCTCCGGAAGTGGACGAACTAGAGACTGATGCAACCAAAGTTGAAGCACTCAACATATGGAACAATCAGACTTCATATGCAAAAACTACATATTAAATGGACTGGATAACAGTCTGTATAATGTGTATTGCACAGTGAAGACTTTGAAACAACTCTGGGCTTCCCTGGATAAAAAGTATAAGACGGAGGACGATGGAATGAAAAAGTTCATTGTCGGAAATTTTATTGATTTCAAAATGATAGATGCCAAAACCGTTATTAGTCAAATCCAGGAGTTGCAGGTAATAATACATGAAATCCATGATGAAGGGATGTCCTTGAGCAAATCATTTCAAGTGGCTGCTGCCATCGAAAAGCTAGCCCCGTCATGGAAATATTTCAAGAATTATCTAAAACATAAGCGTAAGGAAATGACTATGGAAGAACTTTTTATTCGACTTAGAATCGAAGAGGACAACAGGAAATCGGAAAAGAAAACGACCAATGCAATAATGGCAAAGGAAAATGTAGTCGTGGCTAAGAAAAACAACAAGAAGAAACAAGAATACAATCCAAACACAAAGAAACCAAAGAAGTTCAAAGGAAATTGTCACAACTGCGGGAAGAAAGGGCATAAGGCCAGCGAGTGCCGAGGTCCAAAAAAAAAGAAAGAACAAGCAAATATCACCGAATGTGAGAAACTCTCTGATGACATTTCTGAAATGAATTTGTCTATGGTGATTTCTGAATGCAACTTAATTGGCAACTCCAAAGATTGGTTTGTGGACACTGGTGCCACAAGACATATCTGTGCCAATAAGTGGATGTTCTCGAACTATATACCTGTGACACAAGAAGAACAACTGTTTATGGGAAATTCCTCCACGTCAAAGGTTGAAGGAAAAGGCAGAATTGTGCTAAAGATGACCTCTGGAAAAGAACTTACGCTGAATGATGTCTTACACGTACCAAACATTCGAAAGAATTTGGTTTCTGATTCACTAGTAAGCAAGAATGGCTTCAAGTTAGTTTTTGTATCCGATAAATTTATTTTATCAAAGAATGGAGTTTATGTTGGGAAAGGATATGTGAGTGATGGCTTGTTTAAAATGAATGTAATGACTGTTGTACCAAAGGATTGTGATAATAAAGTTAATTCTTCTGTTTATATCTGGATTGTGATAATAAAGTTAATTCTTCTGTTTATATCATTGAATCCTCTAATATATGGCATGCCAGATTAGGCCATGTTAATTTTGATACATTACAAAAAATGATTAACTTAGACTTTATACCTTAGTTTTCAATAGATCCAAGTTATAAATGTGAAACTTGTGTTGAAGCAAAATTGACTAGAACCTCATTTCATCATGTTGAAAGAGAAACCGAACCTCTAGACTTAATACACACAGATGTATGTGACTTAAAAATGTGTCAATCTAGAGGAGGAAAAAGGTACTTCATCACTTTCATTGATGATTGTACAAAGTACTATTATGTGTATCTCTTTAGAAGCAAGGACGAGGCATTCAATATGTTTAAGCAGTATAAAGCAGAAGTTGAAAATCAATTCAACAAGAAAATAAAAGCTTTAAGAAGTGATAGAGGAGGAGAATATGAATTTCCCTTTGAGAAATTCTACGCTGAGCATGGTACTATACACCAAACTACATCCCCGTATTCACCTCAATCCAATGGTATAGCCGAACGAAAAAATAGAACTCTTAAAGAAATGATAAATGCCTTACTAATTAGTTCTGGCTTACCAGATAACTTCTGGGGAGAAGCTATTCTTTCTGCAAATCATATTTTAAATAAAATACCACGAAAGAAAACATCTAAATCTCCCCACGAACTTTGGAAAAATAGGCCACCATCCTACAAATACTTAAAAGTGTGGGGGTGTCTTGCAAAAGTAGAGGTACCTAAACCAAAGAAGGTCAAAATTAGACCAAAAACCATCGATTGTGTATTCATTGGATATGCACAAAACAGTGCAGCTTGTCGATTTTTGGTATACAAATCTGAAGTTAATGATATTCATGTAAATACCATCATTGAGTCGAGAAATGCTAGATTTTTCGAACACGTATATCCTTTAAAACAGGGTACTGAAAATTATACTCAAAAGAGACCAAGGGAAACTGAAAACTCTAATTCTCTTGAGGATGCTGAACAAAATATTGATAATTTTGGGCAAAATAGTACTAATCAACAAGTGGAGGAACTAAGGAGAAGCAAAAGGTCACGGACCTCAAGAACCTTTGGACCAGACTTCTACACATTTATGATAGAAAACGATCCATTAACATACAAACAAGTTATGTCCTCCGTCGATGCCCCTTACTGGAAGGAGGCCATTAACTCTGAGATCGAATCCATTATGGCTAACCATACGTGGGAGTTAGTTGATTTACTTCGAGGATGCATGACCTTAGGTAATAAATGGATATTTAAGAAGAAATTGAAACCTAATGGTTCAATAGACAAGTATAAAGCTCGTCTTGTAGTCCAAGGATTCAGACAAAAGGAAGACCTGGATTATTTTGTCACATACTCAGCAGTAACTAGAATAACATCAATTAGGATGCTTATTGCAATCGCATCCATACTTGAATTGGAAATACATCAAATGGATGTAAAAACTGCATTTTTGAATGGTGAACTAGAAGAAGAAATATACATGAAGCAAATTGAAGGGTTTTTTAGCCTAGGAAATGAGAATAGGGTGTGCAAGTTAGTAAAATCACTTTATGGCCTTAAACAAGCTCCTAAACAATGGCACGAGAAATTTGATGAAACTATGATATCAAATGGATTCAAAATAAATGAATTAGATAAATGTGTTTATATAAAACATACAGATATTGTATATGTCATTGTTTGTCTGTATGTTGATGATTTGTTGATCCTAGGTAACAATAAAGCCATAATAAAGTCAACAAAGGATATGTTATCCTCTAGATTCGTCATGAAAGACCTAGGAATAGCTGACGTAATTTTGGGTGTCAAAATTTTGATGACAACACAGGGATACGCATTATCTCAATCACATTACATTGCCAAAATACTTGAAAGGTTCAAACAACATAATATAGCTATTGCAAAATCACCAGTAGATATGAACCAAAAATGGGTAAAGAACACTAGTGATGGTATCTATCAGCTTGAATACTCTCGTATACTAGGAAGTATCATGTATGCCATGAACTGCACTAGGTCAGATATCGCATATGCTGTAAGTAAGCTGAGTAGGTATACCAGCAATCCTGGTAAAAATCATTGGAGAGCGATAATTAGAGTTCTAGGATATCTAAAGTATACACAGAACTATGGATTATACTATACTAAATATCCTTCAGTAGTGGAAGGATACAGTGATGCAAATTGGATAACTGGTTCAAAGGACACAAGATCCACAAGTGGATATGTGTTCACACTTCACATTAGGAAATGGAGCAATTTCATGGAAATCATCCAAACAGACTTGCATAGCAAGGTCAACAATGGAATTAGAATTTCTTGCACTAGATAAAGCCGCAGAAGAAGCAGACTGGCTTCGAAGTTTTTTGGAAGACATTCCGAATTGGAACAAACCCGTGCCTCCAATATGCATACATTATGATAGTCAATCAACTATTGGAAGAGCTAATAATACACTATACAACGGTAAATCTAGGCATATTCGTCGTAGACATAAAACCGTAACACTTCTCTCTAATGGAGTTATCACTATAGACTATGTAAGGTCAAAAGATAACATTGCGGATCCACTAACAAAAGGCTTGCCTAGAGAGAAAGTTCAAACCTTGTCGATGGGAATGGGGTTAAGGCCCATAAACTAAAAGTTTCTCTAAAATGGAAACCCTACCTAGTTGACTGGAGAACCAAAGATCTAGGTTCAAAGGGACAACTAAGTTTAAGATAAACTTAATGGCACAAGTATACACTCAAACCATTCCTATGATAAGTCAGTGCATTACTCGTTGGAGAATAGGATAAGTTTTGATACTTTTAATGATGTCTGTACTTGGTAACACTAAAGGACCAAGTAGGGAATTACAAATACCCTTTACGGAATCACCTACGTGAGTGCGAAGGCGCCGCTTCAAGGAGAATTGTGAGGCAAAATTCTCTAAGCACTTATGAGACCAAGCTGGTGTTCATGGCAAAAACGAACACAAACAGAGAACCAAGGATGATAAGAAACACTTATTATGTGTTGTCTATTTTGGATTTACACAAAAAGGCTTATAGTTCAAAGACAACCAAGTCTACTGATTCGCCAGTAAGTCAAAAGGATAAACACTAGGGAAGTTCAAGGCCTACGTGCTACTTTAACCGATACGATAAATGTTTCGCATAATTTTAAAAACAAATTGAACAAATACTCATTCATGTGGGGGATTGTTAGAAATGAATGAGTTGTATTGGAAAATGTGAAGGCATTAATTGCCTTGGAAGTTGAATAGTCCCACATCATAGAATATAATAAAATATTTATGTTTATATACTAAAATGCGGACATTATGACAATTCATATAGATAAAGAGAGACACAAGCTATGATGGGTGGTGCAACGCACCACCCCGCATGCGCCCACGCCCGCGCCCGAGCCCAAACCCGTACCTGCCCTCGCATCCGCACCCGTGGCATGTGCGAATGGGCGTTTGAGGAGTATTAGAGGCACTTAGCACTTTGCAGTTGGCAGTTGGCTTGGCATGGCTGTTCAGATCGAACAGTGAAGGAAAGGCAGGAAAAATTCAGTGATCTATTTTTGATTCCGTTCTGCCTATATATAGGCACGGGGAGGTGCCTATTCAGTAAAAGGCACATGTTTGAACGGTTACGATTGTTGGAAAGGTTGCGACCCTTTACCAGGCGGTGCGATCGTTTGAATTTGAACAAACAGAAATAAAAACTGTTCGGCCTGAACAGCCATGCCTAGCCAACTGCCAACTGCAAAGTGCTAAGTGCCTCTAATACGCCTCAAACGCCCATTCACCCATGCAGCGGATGCGGGCGTGGGCGCGCGCGCGTGTGTGGTGGTGCATTGCACCACCCGTCATGGCTTATGTCTCTCTTGGTCTATATGAATTGTCATAATGTCCACATCTTAGTATATAAACACAAATATTTTATTATATTCTAAGATGTGGGACTATTCAACTTCCAAGGCAATTAATGCCTTCACATTCCCTAATACAACTCATTCATTTCTAACACTATCCACGTCCGCAAAGCAACACAACCTCTTGACAATACAACTTCGCATCTGAGCAACAATAGTGAACCATACAAATCAACCACACTAAGAGCATCTCCAACAGATTTAGGGCATAATATTCGGTCTCATAATATTACGCCCTGAATATTAAGTGGGTAGCTCAACAAATGGGCGTTGATTAAATCAGCGCCCTGTTGTGGGCGCTGATTAAATCAGCACCCAAACATACGTATATTATCCACCTGGGTGCTAATTTAAAGCATTTCAGCACTAAAGCATTTAAATCATATGTTGTGGGCTAATTTAAAACATATGTTGTGCGCACTTCAAAATTAAAGCATTTAAAGACATGTTGTGTGCTGATTTAACACCTATGTTATGCGTTGCTTGTTTCATGGTAATTGGGCGCTGATTTTATCAGCGCCCATATCTGGGCGCTGATTAAATCAACGACCATGGTCTGACCACTGAATATTCAGCTGAATATTAAGCTGAATTACAATCGTTAGAGCGAGATAAAATGAATTGGCTGAATATAAAGGCTGAATTTAGAACCGTCTGAGATGCTCTAACACATCGTCCAAACAAAAACAAGATTTGAGTTAAACTTTGCCAGTTCATCTTCATTATAGACGAGCTTTAGCCCTAGACCTCCAGATAAATGCAACACGATACGCCTCCAAATCACATCAACAACCTCTATACATGATGCAATTCAGACAAAAACTCCATATCGAATTAAAATGCGACAACAACTCAGACTAGCAACACCTCATTCTCAAGCAAATGTAGCTCCAAAGTTAGAAGCAACTCATTATATATCTCGGGCACCACTAGAATGAAGATGACGAGGTCTTTCTTAGGCAGCTTCTTATCAAATCAAGCAACTAACATCGATGACAGCTCTGATTTTCGGGAGACGCGATCCAGACAAGAAGTGGTATGAGATCTTCGAGCGCTTCAAGTTTTTTTTACAGACGAAGTTTAAATTTTCTACAACTTTTTTTGCGGTGCGGTGATTTTCTTTGAAAGGTGAAGAAGAGTTGTTTTCTATGTTTTGTGGTTGAAGAGCACGAGAAGACAAAAGAAAACAAAGAAATGGGAAGTGCAGTGCAGTGCAGTGGAGTTTCTCATAGGTATAAGCTCATTTTTCTAGTTTGCTGATAAAAGCACCCGCGAATTTGTACTTCCTATCACCATGATGATGTTGTTAGTCCTTGAGATGATGGTTTTGATGACAACAACCTTAGAATAGATTATAAAATAGAAATACTAACGTTACAAGTTTAGATATATATGTATTTGCAGGATCTAACCATGCGGGTATCAAGAATGAAGACTGTACAGTATAGAGATTCAAGATACAGAGATAGAAGACTCATGAGTATCAAGATTATCAAGAGTTCAAGGTTAAGTCTGTTTTATTAGGAATATTTGTTAAAACTCGTAGAAAAGCACTGGCATCTTAATATCCAATTTATTCGTGGAATGGAATCCACTTCGAGCCTGTTAAAGGGATGGAACCCTAAGTAGGATGGAACCTACAAAAATCTAGTGGGACATTGTTTTTTATCCACTAATTTTAATTCAAATGATTTTACAAAATTATCTTGTTTTCAAAATGATTTCAAAACTTTCCTTTTAAAAGATTCAAAACTCTCTATCCTGATTTTAAATAATTTTAGCCTCAAAACATCTTTAATTTCAAAGTCAAAATACTCCTGTTTTTAAATGTCTTTTCAAATAATATATTTAACTTTTATTATTTATACTTAGATTTTAATATAAAATTATAGTTAAATTATGTATTTATTGTTCTTTATATTTACTTATGAATTTCAACTATATTCAAGTATATTTATAAATTTTTAAATAGTTTTTATATAAGATAAATATTGTTTTTATAGAAATTCAAATTATCATTTTTGGCTGAGGGATGTCGACATGCACCTAGGTAGTTTGTCAACATAGTGACAGTTTAAGTTCAAATTCAAATTTCAAAAGAAGTGTCTATTCACCATAACTCTTCATGAATGGTCATGGCTGTTGGTTTTCTATAAATAGGGGTCAGTTTCAACGAATTTTTAATCACTTTTTTCTGATTTTCACTTCTCTTCATCTTCCACATTTCTTATTACAAAATCATACCATTACTCTACCGAAATCAATATCGAATCATACTCGATTACTTCTAGTTTGATTCTACATCACTATCTCTACAAAGTTCTCAGTGCTATTCAGAGTTATAGGTTTCTTTGTAATATATTAGCGAGAAAAGGTGTGATTGTAGCCTTTGAAATCAATCAAGCGAGAAAAGGTGTGATTGTAGCCCTGGAAATCAATTAGGTGAACTTGTTGCCCAGTAAATCAAGTATCCCTACCCAGAGGATTGGTATTCTGGAGGGTGTACCTCGTAGCCTTGAAATCGAGGGTTGTAATTGTTGAATTGCTTTTGAAAGGAAATCCGTACTTAGTTGTGCGGGACTGGATGTAGGGTAACTCCGAACCAGTATAAAATCCGGTGTGTTCTTTCCTTTACTGCTTTTACTTTATATTTGCATCTGTGTTTGATTCTGTGTTTGATTCTGTGTTCATATCTGTGTCTGATTAGTGTATACATTGTTAATAAAGTAAGATAAACTCAAAAAGATTAACAAATTTCTTAAAACACTATTCACCCCCCCTCTAGTGTTAATTCTAGCCTTAAGATCCTTAATCCGCATTTCTCACAGATGTGGTATTGGAAAGTGTAAAATTGGATGTCTTTAGTTCCACATGGTGTTGTGTTGTTAAGGGACCCAGTTTTGCACTTCCTAATCCACATGATGGTATTAGAAAGTAAGAATTTGAGTGCCTTTAACAATCCATTTTTTAACTTAAATGGCCTTCACTAATTTTATTTGTACTTAAATATCTTGCTGTTATTTTAGGGTCATTACATTGTTTTGTTGGGAAAATATTATCAAGGATATTTTTAAAGGTTTTTTTTAAGATTTAGGAACATTCAGCAATATTTTTGTCTCAAGGACAAAACGTTTAAATTTTCATTCTAGCCCTAACGGCCGCACACTCGTTCTTTCTTGTTCTTATGCTACTTTGCACGTTCGTTCTTCTACTACTTTGCACGTTAAAAACTTAGTTCCCTTCTTCATCCTTCTCTACACTTGTGTGTGACTTTGATCATCATATTGATTTTGTTTCTCGTTTCTTTATCGGTCTTGTTATTTTCATATTTAGGTATGATTCTTTGACTCCGTTTTTACACTTTCTTCTATCGGAGTTCGATTTAGGTAAATTCTAATTTCTTCTTATTTTTCATTTTAAACATAAAATTCAGCTTTATTGTTGCGTTTAGTTCTTTGATATGATATGGCAAATTTGGAAAGCAGTAGGAGGTATCTTCTGTTTTTTCCTCATTTTTATGCAGCATTGTTTTCTTATGTGTTTTAACTTGTTTGGTATTTGGTTTTTGTTCAATAATGTATGTCTCACTATCTATTTGGTTTGAAAGAAAATGTATTGTTATTGAACTGTGGTATCTCCGTTATGTATGAATTTGTATTAGTGTCGGTACCATTTTGGGTTTTTGTTAGTGTCATATTTATTCATGATATGCATCAAACATTAAATGAACTGAAGAAAGCTTGCTTTGTACAACATTTATCTTTTTGGTATTGTGATTAAGTTATTAGAATTATTTGCGTTCTATTTAATTCAGCTTAATTTATTATGTATATAAGAAGTATATGGTATGGTATCACTTTTAAGTATTCATTTTAGTATCGGTGTGAGGATCAGTTATAGTATCAGTAGGTGTCATTTTTAATAATTCTGTTTTATTTATTTGTTTCGGTTTTTTCTTATCTTATACTATATATCTTATTAGCGGGTCTTTCTCAATACTTTTCCTATTTTCTCATAATTTTAAAATTAAAATACCGTACTCTCATTGATTTACTCAATTCTTAAGCAACCTTTATTTGATGAGCTATCCACCCAAGTTCGAGTCCCGCTAACCACGTTTTATTTAATATTTTAGAATTATTCAACTCTCATTGATTCTTTCTATTGCAAGGAAGACCCATGGAGTCCCTCTCTTCTTTTCCGTCTATTTCATGTTATCTTATATCTTATATCTTATACTATATATCTTATTAGCGGATCTTTCCCAATATTTTTCCTATTTTATCATAATTTAGAATTAAAATACTTCACTCTCATTGATTCACTCAATTCTTAGGAAGCCTTTATTTGATGAGCTATCCACCCAAGTTTGAGTCCCTCTAACCATATTTTATCTAATATATTTTATAATTATTCAACTCTCATTGATTCTTTCTATCGCAAGGAAGACCCATGGAGTCCCACTCTTCTTTTTCGTCTATTGCATGCTAGAATCATGAAGTTCAATAATATGGTTTTACTCCTTTCCTTTGGGCATCCTTTTTCTTAAAACATTTTACCAAATCCTACGTATTATTTTCAATAAGTAAGCATGATTCAGTTCAAAATTTATTGGATTTTTTATATAAATTTTGAACATTATTGATAAACAATAAATATTATCAAACACATATAGTAAATTAATAAGAGTAAAGAAATAAACAAATATATCAATTTTTGTTTTATTATTTTTCTCACTATCTCAAGCAAAACCCATGAAATCTCGCTATCTTCATTTATATAATACATTTTAAAATCACGAAGTTTAATAATATAGTTTTAACCATTTTCTTTTAGGACTCTTCTTTCTTTATCATTTCTATCAAAACCCACATTCAAATCATAAAAGTTTTTATATATTTAATTTAGATAAGTAAGCATGATCCAATTTGGCATTTTGTTGAGTTTTATTTTTCAAATTTAAAACTTTGTTATGCTTTCCGTAATGCATTTTTTACCTTTCCCTCGCTTTTTTAATATATTAGACTAAAGTGGTATTAATTACAGCTATTTTATATGGTTTCATAATTTTTTCCAAGCACTTGTCTTAAACTATGTATCTTATTAGCTGATCTTCCTCAATATTTTTCCTATTTTATCATAATTTTAGAATTAAAATACTACATTTTCATTGATTTAATCAATTCTTAATCATCCTTTATTTGATGATCTATCCACCCAAGTTCGAGTCCAGCTGACCACATTTTCAACTTTCATTGATTCTTTCTATCGCAAGGAAGACCCATGGAATTCCACTATTCTTTTTCGTCCATTGCATGCCATAATCATAAAGTTCAATAATATGGTTTTACTCCTTTCCTTTGGGTATCCTTTTTCTTAAAAAAATTTACCAAATCCTACCATATTATTTTAAGTAAGCATGATTCAGTTCAAATTTTATTGGATTTTTTATAAATTTAGAACATTATTAATAAACTATAAATATTATCAAACATATAAAGTAAAACTAATAAGAGTGAAGAAATAAACAAATAAATCAATTGTTTGTTTTATTATTTTTCTCACCATCTCAAGCAAAACCTATGGAATCTTGCTATCTTCATTTATGTAATACATTTTAGAATCATGAAGTTCAATAATATAGTTTTAACCATTTTCTTTTAGGACTCTTCTTTCTTTATCATTTGTATCAAAACCTATATTCAAATCATACAAGCTTTTTTATATTTGTTTCAGATAAGTAAGCATGATCCAATTTGGCATTTCGTTGAGTTTTATTTTTCAACGTTTGAACTTTGTTATGCTTTCTGTAATGCATTTTTTACCTTTCCCTCACTTTTTTAATATATTAGACTAAAGTGGTATTTATTATAGCTATTTTATATGGTTTCATAATTCTTTAAAGGCACTTTGAGTTTGAAAATCAAAACCATGCAACCCATGGTCAATAATTAAACTATAGTCGATTAACTAAAACTTACAACTTCTATGCACATTTTACACTTCGACAATAAATTGGTACTGGAAACCAACCTCGAGAGAACCCATCGAAGTCCAGAGAAAATCGGAGGAATGTTGTATATTCCAAGATGCACACTGATCATGACACTGGCGATTACAAACACCTCTGAGGTGTGATCGAAAAGCTTTTTTGGAAAAGAAAGCTTCAGTAGTACGTGCAAGCCTCATAGAAGGGCGAGCCAGGAACTGCGGATGCCCATCAATAAAGAACTATAATTAATAATTGAACCGTTGGCAGTCGGCATCCCGCTAGATGGGGCTAGGGGCAGAGTTGAACAGCAAGCACACGATGCTGCTCCACTTATCAATGAGATTTATCCCAAACTTCTTTGGATTATTTTCTATTTTAATTTGAAATGTGCTTTGAATTGCAACAGACTTAAACTAAACTTCTTCCAAAATGATGCAGGTGGCCAAGTACTCAAAGTTGGCTTCCAACCAATCCACGCAGACCTTAATCGGATTTGTGGAGTTTCATCAAGACGAGCATGATTCGTTCGCTCATTATCAACCATGTGCCTTTGATTTGGGGCCAAGAACTAGAGATTGAAAAGCTCATCACGGTCAGATCCCAATACAAAGCCAACATAACCGACCATCCATTCATCGACCTCCACATTTGCCTTGGAGACCTAAACAAGGCTTGGAATGAATATGGCCCGATCATCCACTCCAATCGAGTCATAGAACAAAGTTCGACAAAATGCATATACCCCTCATGAAGCTCAGTGATGCTGGGATCCGTCTAAAGTGGACGTGATTTGATCATCTACACATCAAATCCTACCCTGAACACGAAAGGTTGTTCGAAAGCCCAACTTGAAGTAGCTATGGTAGACTGCCTACTCGTTAACCATCGCTCTCAATACATGGACGCGACTGCACCGTGAAACATATGCAACTTACTTTGTCTACCCAGTAATCCATCATCCTCATTTATTGGAAAGAGATACGAAGCAAATTGTGCGAGACTTGATTATTCAACCCCAGCATGGATGTGATCCAACCATCTGTCATATACCTCCTTCCTTGACTTGATTGGAAGAGCTATAATCACCAAGCGGATGAGAATCGACCGTCCATTTTCAAAGTTTCATCCTTGATGCTGGGGCAGAGTCCCATTCCATGAGCGAACGTGGTTTGATCGTTCATTCGACAACATTAGCCTCGATATGGTAAATGAAATACAAATCAAACGGGTGGAAATACACCTGCACTTCATAAAAATCTCTAAGTCCCTGAAGCGGACTAGAGTACTCTGAGTCCCCAGAGCGCGGACTAGAGTATAAACGACTTAAGGAAAATCTCTAAGTCCCTGAAGCGGACTAGAGTACTCTGAGTCCCCAGAGCGCGGACTAGAGTATAAACGACTTCAGAAAAATCTCTAAGTCCCTGAAGCGGACTAGAGTACTCTGAGTCCCCACAGCTCGGACTAGAGTATAAACGACTTGAGGAAAATCTCTAAGTCCCTAAAGCGGACTAGAGTACTTTGAGTCCCCAGAGCACGGACTAGAGTATAAACGACTTCAGAAAAATCTCTAAGTCCCTGAAGCGGACTAGAGTACTCTGAGTCCCCAGA
Organism: Allium fistulosum; assembly: GCA_030737815.1. NCBI lineage: Eukaryota > Viridiplantae > Streptophyta > Magnoliopsida > Asparagales > Amaryllidaceae > Allium > Allium fistulosum. The sequence continues at coordinate 671,211,980 of CM060906.1, forward strand.
GCGCGGACTAGAGTATAAACGACTTCAGAAAAATCTCTATGTCCCTGAAGCGGACTAGAGTACTCTGAGTCCCCAGAGCGCGGACTAGAGTATAAACGACTCGAGGAAAATCTCTAAGTCCCTGAAGCGGACTAGAGTACTCTGAGTCCCCAGAGCGCGGACTAGAGTATAAACGACTTCAGAAAAATCTCTAAGTCCCTGAAGTGGACTAGAGTTCTCTGAGTCCCCAAAGCGCGGACTAGAGTATAAACGACTTAAGGAAAATCTCTAAGTCCCTGAAGCGGACTAGAGTATTCTGAGTCCCCAGAGCGTGGACTAGAGTATAAACGACTTCAGAAAAATCTCAATGTCCCTGAAGTGGACTAGAGTACTCTAAGGCCCCGGAGCGCAAACTAGAGTATAAACGAATTGAGAAAAATCTCTACGTCCCTGAAGCAGACTAGAGTACTTTGAGTCCCCAGAACGTGGACTAGAGTATAAACGACTTCAGAAAAATCTCTAAGTCCCTGAAGCGAACTAGAGTACTCTGAGTCCCCAGAGCGCGGACTAGAGTATAAATGACTTCAGAAAAATATCTAATTCCATGAAGCGGACTAGAGTATAAACGGCTTGAGAAAAATCTCTAAGTTCTTGAAGCGGACTAGAGTACTCTAAGTCCCCTGAGCGCGAACTAGAGTATAAATGACTTGACAAAAATCTCTATGTCCTAAACTGTGGACTAGAGCTTAAACCATTCGACAAATCTCTACGTCCCCGGAGCATGGACCGAAGCATGACACAAATTGGGCACGAGCCGACCGGGGGAAGAATAACTCTAAGTCACTAGAATGCAGAGTAGCGTATAAACTTTGATAAATAGATGAGTGGATTCCGACCATTCTCTATTCTGCAAACTTCGGCCTAAAATCGATGGGAGGAGTGTAAACTCGCTAAGGATGGAGTTCGACCATCCGACTTGTGGCCTGGCCAAATCAATGTATGAAGCAAGAGTACAAATCACTAAAAGCTGAATACAACAGCTCATTGTAGCTCTAGTTTGGCGTTCTTTACAACGTAAGGCAACAACTGCAAGGAAACCTTAATACAAAGCCAATCGAAACGGCATCCAAAGCTACGAACGATCGACTATATCATACCTCAGATCGATGGTCAATATCGATCCACACCAAGTACATACGAATGTGATTCGAATGTCCCTTGAAAGACTTTGACCACCAGAGTGTGGAAAGGAGAGTAAACCATGAAGACTTGGTCATTAATTCTCCAGCACCCTTTTTCGATCCATTAGAAGGAGTATGAAACTGGATGAGCATGACCCGACTGCTCTTGAGGCAACTTTACCCCAAGATCTGATTATAGAACATGAACCAAAGTGGACGTGGCTGACCGTCCAATATCCAGCTTACGCCCATAAACTGACGACGCATCGGAGTGTTCCCCTTGGAATGAAAAACCACAATACAATCCAGGATAGGCGAGACTCAGCCTTTCATCAACTGACCTGATCCCACAATTCAAGGGGAAAGAGAGTAAAGCTAAAGAGGGCATGGTTGGCCTTCCTACTTATTGGTATATACCCCAAGCTTGGGGGCACGAGTGAGAAGTAGGATGAATGTGAACCGACTATTCACCGATCAACTCTATGTTTTTGGAGTTTAGGTGGGAATATAAACATAGCTAGGGCGAGACTTAACTGTCCACGCAGCACATTTGTCAACCCGAGACTGGGAGCAGAAGCGTGATCATCCAAAGACTAGTTACTATATCTCAATATTGAAACTTATATATAGTGCTTACAGTTACTCAAGGCTACGACCAAAATAATGCCTAGAGATAGAATCATTAAATCAATGCCAAAGCTCGTGGGCAACTGACTGTCACTCCAACCCGAAGGGCGAGTGAAGGATCATGAATGCATTGAATAGAAAATGTGTTACTCGAATGTACAAGCAAATTCAAACTCATAGCAAGATCCAGCTATGCAGTTGCACGCTACTCGAGGCTGACCCCTACTCGACATTTCCTTCATCGTGCTTTATCAACGTCTATGCCTACCAGCCATTACGACAGGGCATACAATAACCTGAGACGTCTGAAAGACGACATAAATAGAATATCGATCTAAGCCAATTCGATATCACTTGTTTCCTTCGAAGGGCTATCCAAGGATGGAAATTAACAGACCTCATACCCGAATTCACTGCATCAGATGACTACTCGACGAGTAGTAGAGAGCCAACCAACAGATGAAAAATGTACGCGGATGGAGCATCCAGTGATCAGTGTTTTGGCGCAGAGGTCATGTTAATGACTCTTGAGGAACGATCGATCTGCTACGTCCTAAAACTCGATTTCCCTGTAACGAACAACGATGCTTAGTATGAAGCCTCGACCACCAACCTCAAACTTGCTAGAGGACTTGGAGTGGAAATTTTATATATCTTTTGTGATTTCTGATTAGTAGTATGCAAAGTTAAGGAAGTTGATCTTGCTAGGGGGCATTATCTTGCTCCTTATCTCGACCAGGTCCAAGAGCTACTAGCTGACTTCACGTATTACATCATTACATACATCCTCAGCGATCGAAATGAAAAGATTCAAGTCACTGGCCATGTTAGCCAGTTTCAGGGACGCGCAACGGACATACTTTGTTTCGATTGAAATACTTAATATTCCAAGCATTGACGGATAGAGATCGGCTAGATCTTGGAGACAGAGCCAGAAAAGGGGTCATGGTTGACTCCTATCAAAGACTATCTACAATAAGAAATTCTTACTGAATGGAGGAATGGAAAATGACAGATCCTCCTAAAAGCTTCATGCCAAATCATCCAAGAAGAAGTCATGTGTAGAAAGAAGTTTATCCATTCCCATGCTTTGGTATATCACCCATAATGATATCAAATGAATCTTGAGCAAAGTATATAAAGAAGAATGCGGCGAGTACATCAGGGGGCAAACTGTAACAAAGAAAATACTCCGCTACGGGTATTACTGGCCAACTATCAATCAAAATGCGGTTGATCATGCTAGACAACGCGATGAGTGCAAGATGTTTGCAAAAAACTCTGGGAACCCCACCGATGGAAATTACTCAAATGGCTGGTCCATAGCCGTTTGCCACTTGGGGGCATTGACATCATCGTCTTCTTTCCGATCCTAAAGGTGGCGTGGAATACGCCATCATAGCGGTTGATTACTTAACCAAATGGGCAGATGAAGAACTATTAACCACGACCAAGATGAAGAAAATAATCAACTTCATTGTCCTTAATGTCATCTGTCCTTATGACCTTCCATGATCCATTATAATTGGTTGAAGCTATGAACAAAATCATCATAAAGTCTATTCTGAAGAGAGGTTTGGAAAAGGCTAGAGGTAAATGGGTGTATGAATTCTCAACAGCATTATGGGCTTGTAGAACTACCCATGAGTTCGCAACTGGCCATACTCCATTCGCCCTTACTTATGGCTCCAAGGCCATCATCTATGTAGAACTTGAAGTCCCCTCTCATTGAGTGGCTGATGACAACCAATATTACAAAAAAAAAATATAAACAAGGAATTGCAATTGCATTGCAATTAAACTAGAAGGAATTGGTGATAAATCACGAAAATATAAAACGCATCCAGGAGCCAATGGCAAGAACATGTACCTGAATGTGCACGTTTATAGTCATGAAATTCAACTTCTTGAAATCAACAGAATTTGGATTTTCACATAGGGTTATTAAGAAAAGACTGGATTAGATAGACGAAGTTTACTAGCCCTAAAATACCAGACACAGATGGCCACTGATGAACTACAATCCTGAATTTATACTATTGGAAATCGACCAAACGTTGGGACGACCAAAGAAGGATATGACACTTTAGGAGGATAAAATTGAAGAATAATGACTATTAAGGAAATATGATGGATTTCTTTCTAGAGACTCTAACTTGCTTTGATTCAAAGCACGTCATGTATGCAACAAGATGTACTTTGGGGGGCAAAGTGTTAACCGGTTATTTGACCCGGTAACGAGAGGCTCGGCACAGAGTTCCCATTTGGCATTCATGGTTCGGCACACAGATGTTACTTGTTTTGGGCCGAGGTATCTTGCCACTGGGCCCACCAGGGAAGTCCAACCCATCTTCGTCTATAAATAGAGAGGCAGGGGCATAGTGAAATGGACCTTTTTTCGAGAACACTGGGGAGACTCTGCCGCTTTCAAGACTCACTCTATTCAGTTCAAACTTGTATTCAAGTCATTAATATATGGATTGTATCTGTATTCAACTACTTGTGAAAGCAATAAAGATCAAAACTCAAAGTGGACGTAGGCAGTTACGCCGAACCACTATAAATCTGGTGTTCTATTTTTGTTGTTCTTTTGGCATTGAATTACACTATTTTTCAGTTCTAATTTATCTTCTTCATTAATCCCTCTACATAATCTTTCTCAACGAGGTTAGTGACCAATTTTGGTGCTAACACTAGCAGTATCAGAAAACACAATCAATGCTGCCCTAATTCGGGAGGAAGACCGAATACAAAAGTCGGTCTACTTTATTAGCAAACGACTAACCGGAGCTGAGAGAAATTATCCGAAGCTAGAGAAGTTGGCTTATTGTCTTGTTATTGCCTCAAGGAAGCTCCGTCCGTATTACCAAGCTCATCCTATCATCGTTTACACCGACCAACCGTTACGAAGGGTCCTTACGCGGCTTGAGACGTCTGGTAGGCTACTCAAATGGAATATCAAGTTGAGTCAGTTTGACATTACTTACACCCCAAGGCGAGCCATTCAAGGACAAGTCCTAGCAGATTTCATAGCTGAATTTACCATCCCAGAGGACTTGCCCGAAACCAGTGAATCTCCCAAGTATATTTGGAAGCTGCATACTGGTGGTGCATCAAATGACCGTTGCTCAGGTGCAGGGGTTGTGCTTGAAACTCCTGAAGGTCGATCTATATATATGCTATGCTTTAAAGTTTGATTTTCGCGCGACCAACAACGAAGCTGAGTATGAAGCCTTACTTGCCGGATTGAGGCTTGCCAAAGATTTGAGAATCATTGCTATGGAGATTTATTGTGATTCACAATTGGTCATGTGTCAAGTTCGGGGGGAATACTAGGCGAAAGGCCGAAGGCTGGCTGCTTACTTAGCTCGAGTCCAGGAGATACTGAATCAGTTCGATTATTATGCCATTTACTGCATACCTCGAGAGTGTAATCAGAAAGCCGATTCATTAGCAAAGTTAGCCGGTACAGGCGAGGCACAACAAATGGGACTCGTTCCCGTAGAGACGTCAGCTTCCCCGAGCATCGACCGAATGGAGACAGATTGGGTATTTGAGGTTATTCCCGATAAGGAGTCATGGATGACTCCGTTCAAAAATTATCTCGAGCATGGAACCCTACCAGAGCGCAGGAGTGAAAAGAGACAGATTCTTCGAAAAGCTTCGCGGTTCACTATTCAGAATGGAGTCATGTATAGAAGATGATACTCTATTCCCTTACTCTGGTGTATCGCTCACGATGAAATCAAACGCGTATTGCATGATGTGCATGAAGGAAAATGTGGCGATCACACCGGGAGGTAAGCCCTTGCCAAGAAAGTGCTTCGATATGGATAATATTGGCCGACCGTAAATCATGATGCATTGGATTACTCCAGAAAATGTAACAAATGTCAGAAGCACGCTCGGATTCCAAGAGCCCCACCTACCGAAATAACTCAAATGGTCAGTCCATGGCCGTTTGCAGTATGGGGCATTGACATTATTGGCTCTCTACCTCTAGCCAAAGGTGGTACGAAGTACGCCATCGTAGCAGTTGATTACTTTACCTAGTGGGCGGAAGCTGAACCCCTTGCTACAATCACAACAAAGAAGGTGATCAACTTTGTAGTGCGCAACATCATCTGTCGATTTGGTCTCCCACATACTATCATCACTGATAACGGGACCCAATTCGACAGTGTTGAATTTAAAGATTTCTGTCAACGATTCCACATTCAGAGGAAATTCTCCACAGTTGCACACCCTCAAGCGAATGGACAAGTCGAAGACGTTGATGAAGTTATAAAGTCTATTCTGAAGAAATGACTGGAAAAGGCCGGGGGTAAATGGGTCGATGAACTTCCTATGGCTTTATTGGCTTACCGAACAACCCACAAGTCCACGACCGGACACACTCCGTTTTCTCTTTCTTATGGTTCAGAAGCTGTTATTCCAGTCGAATTAGAAGTGCCTTCTCATCGTGTGACATACTATGATCCGAGGAAAAATGCTATATTACTTGCTGAATCTCTTGATTTATTGGATGAGAATCATGAAGAGGCTGATTTGAAGGCAGCCGCATACCGAAGTCGAGTCGCCCGATTATTCAATGCCAAGGTCCGACCCTGAACCTTTGAACTCGGCGATCTCGCCCTTAAGAGAATTTACACGGTCCCTTCGCATATGAAGAAACTTGGGAAGGGCCGTATGTTATTGAACGAAAGCTCGGAGATTGTACATTCAAATTATCGACCGTTGACGGTCTCACTCTTCCGAGAGCCTGGAACAGCGAAAGTCTTCGTCGCTACTACACAGGACAGCCTCTGTTTATTTATCCAGTCTATTTTTCATTTTCTATTTGTTTCTGCATTTCGAAATTTGAATTTGTAATAAGGCAACTGATTTGGCCGTATTTTCTTATTTCAACAATAAAATGCAATCTCTTCGAGCTAGAGCTGTGATTTATAGAATGCGTCGTACAACTAACACTATGCATGGAGAGCTAAATTCCACCCGACGGTGGAATTTATTCAAATAGGGAGTGACTGTGATACGACCGGTTACTCGCTAAGTGAAACCCGAGCTCGGGGTAAGTCATCACATTGAAGTCAAAAAAGGATTGATACACGTCAGTCCTTTAAATAACTCCAGTTTCCCAGAGTGCAAACTAGATTATAAACTTACAAATATGGTCTCGAAGAGAGTGGATCCGTCCACCAAACGACTTCACCCGTATCTTGACCAAGTTTGAGGAGGATGGATCCGTCCATCTAACGACCTCGCTTGTTTACTCAGGGTGGATGTGAACCGACCATCCACGATCCTGATAGATTCGTCGTTCCCGGAGTGCGAACGAAATCCTAAAGCCTGAACAGATGTGACTGACCATCTATCGGCCAACTCCATGTTCCCAGAGCGCGAACTGGAGTATAAACATCAACTAACTTTGCATTCCCAGAGTGTGAAACGGAGTGTCAACATAAACACCAACTCCAAATTCCCAGAGTGTGAATTGGAGCATAAACGTTAACTTTACATCCCCGGAGAGTGGATTGGAGTTTAAACACAAACCGGATTGGAATCGATCGTCTGTAAAACAACTCTGAGTCCCCGGAGTGTGGTCAGAGTATAAATGCAAATCGGGTGTGACTGATCACTCGCGAATCCATCTAAAGTCCCCCGAGTGTGGACATGGTTGCAAACATTAAACGGGTGTGAATGACCACCCATGAAAGTGACTTAAGTCCCCGGAGCGTGGACATATCCTTGAAACTTAAGCAGGCGAGACCGACCGCCGACGTACGAATTCAAATCCCTGGAGTGTGATGCAATCGTCGATAAATGAGCGAGTGCGATTTGATCACTCGAGTTTCCTTGTTTCAACATCAATTCAACGACGTTAAGCTCGATGTGTTAAAGGCGAAGTGCAATTGCCACCTGATCTTTACAATTCGTCCTTAAAACTGGGGGCAAAACTTAGGTACCAATCACTGACTGAAATAGTGCAGCATCAGAGTCCAGCTTAACGTTCGGTCATGACTCATAGTTATGATTTCGGGACTTAACAAACAAATTCTGATCCAATCCAAGGGTCGAAGCTTCACAAGCGTACCGGACTGGAGTTCAATTGCTGAAACACTTAAGCAAATAAACAAAAATTGAGTTGAAGACAAAATGGAATTTCATTTCAACTATTTGTGAAAAAAAAATTAAGTACAGGCTTATACCAAAAATCTTACTAGCAGGGGTCGAACCCGCATCTATACACGGCTTAAAAAAGCTAAAGAAATTCCTATCTACTCAAAAACGAGCCGAAGAGACGTATCTACTCTTTTTTCTTCTTCGGTTTCCTCTTCGGTGTGGACCCGCTGGAGCTCTCACTCGGTTTTCTTTTTGAGCCCTTGCTTTTCGGCGGCCGATCTCCAGTCAGGGGCATTATATCAATATCCTCCTCCGAACTCAGATGTATTGGAACACTCCCTGAAGGTGGAGTCAGAGGAATGGGATCAACAGTAGGAGGTGGGATAGGCACATTTGTCTCAACGAATGTTCCTCCCAGAGATATCATCTGTAAAGGAGTTGGACCAGGTCCCGCCATTCCACCTCCAAGGCCGCTACCCCACGTGGCTGCCTCCATTTCAGTGTTAATTTCAGCTATAATTTCCTTCTATTGAAGTGTTTGCGCATCGCTGGAGACTCCCGTAGTTGGGGCCGAGGAACTTTTCATTGGAACGCTTCCACCCTTAACGAACAAGTCTGCAAAAGGGTCATTGTGATGACCGAGGAGTTCCTCCATCATCTGCTCATCAAAAATAAGTGTGCTCCTCTATGCTCCATCACTCGGTGCCGTGGTCTTTGTGGTGGTCGCTATAATGGCCTCCTGCATATGATGTGGTTCTTGAGTTCCTGGAGGCACGACTGGTGTAGCTTCAATCACTGGATGAAAGCAAAAGAAGAACTGTTAATAATCACTTCATGTACGCTTTCGGTTTTGGACAAACATACAAAATGTTCATAGTACCTTCCTCAGTTTGACTCGTGAGCGGCTGAATGGTCTCAGAGATTTGCTCGCTAGCTTGAGATAGCTGCGGTTGATCCGGGTTGTAAGCAGGAACGGATTGAGAATCAACCGCGGAAGTCGGTTCAAGCTGAGTCAGCACAAGAGTTTCAAGACTTGTATCACGGTGCTCGACACCAGAGCCTTCTCCGACCTCCGAATGCTGAGCACCAAGCTTCTCCTTTTCATATGAAATCATGGCATCGTGGAGAACTTTCTATTCATCTTCGCTCAACACCCGGTTCTCAAGCTCGAACTCGTCAATTGATTCAGATTGGTGGGCAGCTTTTTCATCTCCTACTAATCGGCCACAGGCGTTGTATAGATGTGTCGAATAATTTTCAAGCTAGGCTAGACTCCTATGCTTCAAGACATTAGCATTGTAAGTGATGAGGAGGTCTTCAATATCAGTTTCTATCCTAGACTCCGCCATTTTGACTTCCTCTTCAACTTTGGCCTCCACCTCCTGAATTTTGAGCACTGCTGCATCCCTTTCATCCCGAAGCACCACCGCTTGCTCGCATGCTTCCTGGGCTGCTTTATTTGCATCATCCTTCGCCCTGATGATTTCATAAAATTTGGCTTTAAGCTTGTTGAGTTCTTTCAGAGCACCATCCCTTTCAGCGGTAACTGTGGTGTTTCGGTAGCCCATCTCCTCCACCAAAGCGAAATGCGTTTGTCGCATTCTCTCCACAGATTGGGTTACCTCATCCGCTTTTTGGGTGGCCTCCATCTCAGATTTTTAGGAAGATTTGGCTTCATCAATAAGCACTTGGATAATGCGGTCCTTCTGAGCGAGTTCAGTTTCTCAATTGCCTTTGCCCGCTCGAAGGCCACTGCCGATGCTTTGTTTGCAGCTTTCATCCACTCCTTATATTGGGTATAGATATCATAAATATAGTCATGCATTGTGGTTTCTGCTTCTGATGGAATTTTCTTTAAATGAGGGGGGAAGATAAAGCCGTCAAAGCATATGTTTAGAAAATCTTTTCTTAATTGAGCAATTCTGATAGCCCTTCCCTGGTGGGCTCGGTAATGGCCTGTTCAGCAATGGTGGGAGGTTCGGCCTCCGTCCTACGACATTGAGACTCAGACCTTGGGGCGTGAGAAGATGGTTTTTGACGAGGAGGCTCTACTAATTGTTTTCCATGGCCTGAAGGTTGTGTAGGGACTTGAGGAGGTGGAGAATGCAATTGGGATCGATATCTGTTTTCCCTATCCCTATCTCTATCCCTCTTGTAGCGCTTTTGGCTGGAGTAACTACGATCGCGGTTTCTGTCATCCTTCCTCCAACGGGACTCATAATACAAACTCGATGACTGGCGTGCTGAGCGGAGACTTCCAAGCATAGAATCTTGCCTATTCATCGTATCTGTAAAATAAAAGAAGAACGGAGTTAGTGATCTCTCGAAGCAAACAACTTAAGGCTGGAAACCGTGTAGTGCCATGAAGTGTATATGTGTGTGCAACCCCCAGGCCAACCAGTACTATCGGCCCCACTGATGGGTAGAGACTCGCTTAAACCTAGAGCACTTTGAAGACCCTCCAATCCGGCGTCGTGTTGAAGTGACACATAATCCGGAAGTGGAATATCAGCAAGTCCTTCAAAAGGGTTCTCTACTTGTAAGGGAGGAGCCTCCAAAATTCTAACGCCAGAGGTTGGCAGGGACACAACTACATATTTCCATCTTGAAGATTTATGATGCTTGCGTGCAACTGCCTTGCCTTTTCTCCTTCCCTCTGAACCCTGAAAATTGTCAAAAGGCCCAGCCACGGGTTCATCGTTCATAGGCGTGTGTTCTTCATCACCCTCCTCAGTTATTACAACCCCGGGCGCTTTACGCTTCACCTACTTGGTCGAAACTGCCCTAAGCGCTCCTTCAAGTCTTATGCTTTGTTTTCGTTCAATTAAGCCAAGAATTCTTAAGTGCCTGTCGGTGAGCACCGACTCGATTTATCTCATCTCGCCCGGTACTTCTTGAAGGAGCCGTACTATTTCTTTAAAGTGCGCCTTCTGGTTGAGGAATTGCGGCTGTAAAGGAAAGAAAGTATTAGTCCCAATACCAGTTGCAACTATCTTGTTAACTACCAAAAAAGTCGAAGCACTTATGTCTGACCAACCATCGACTAGCATACCGTGGGGGGCATCGAACATAGAACCACTCGGTTTTGAAGTAGCTCAGTCTAGTCCAAGATCTCATCACAACTTGGCAGTTCCTGACTGCCTCTAAGAACGTGAAAGAAGGGCTATCTCCCCGACTCTTAACATTAAAAAGATATCTGATTTCGATTGGAGTCGGGAGTCGGAAAAGATGCTCCATGAATACAATGAATAGACTATTCAGCAGCGCATATCCATTGGGATGTAATTGTGAAGGGGCAGTTCCGAATAAAGCCAACACTTCCCGAATGTACTGGTTGAATTGGGGAAGCATTCTAGCAGTGCACGAATGTCGATTGAAAGTAGTAAACCCTTCCGGGGGAGCATGCGGTCTGTCATTTGGTCTTGGTAATAAGACGTCGTCCAACGGCAGACCGTGCCTTAGGCATATCCGTCCCAGCATATCTTCGGAGATGTTGGACGGCACATAATCTTGTGGGTTCATGATAAACCTAGCACCAGGCAGCTCGTCCGGAGCTGGACCTATAACTTCGGCCGCGATGACCGGTATCTCTATGACTAAGGGAGATGAACTCTGAAGCTCCTGCTGTTGTGAGCTTATAGACTCCATAACTAATCAACTTATTAAAAACCATCATTAGATGATAATAAGCCCGTGTGTTCCCCAGTGTGAAGTGTGTGAATGTGTTGTGTAGTGCAGTGCTACATAATAAATAAGAAAATTCTGTAGAATTTGAGAATTTTTCAAACGACAAGACTTCGAGATTCAACTGGAGTAACCGTCATCGCTGTTCGTCACAACTGAGACATCCAGACTTTAGAGACCGATCCAAGTTAAAGTTTATTAGGGTCAGTTAGATTACAGTCCCATCAACGAGCTTTGAAAGGCAGTCAAATATGCAGTAAAACAGTTAAGTCCAATTATGCAAGGCGGAAGCTCGTCGGAGTCAAATATTCGAATGTGTGAAGAAGTTTGTATCCATCATTCAATGACACAAGGCAGAAGTTCAAACTTGGATCATTCCACAGAAGCCCGATTTCGTATCGATCAGGATAGAATGGGTTTCGTATCGATCATCGATCCTCGGCTTCATATCGATCATTGACCGAGGATTTCGTATCGGTCTCCGACAATAGGAGTTCGTATCGATCATCGGCTCCTCGACTTCATATCGATCGTTTAAGATCGATACGAAGTTCCACCACATTAGATCGATACGAAACTCCCCCTTTCACCTATCGGTTCTGGATCGATGCGAACTTCCTATTCTGGATCGATATGAGATTTGATTTTATCCTTCCTTTATCGATACAAGATCGAGGCTAAGGGTCCTTCCACTGATCCTTTCGTATCCTTCAGTGATGCTTCTTCTCCAAACAACTTAAACGCCGTTTCACCTCCCTCAACCATGCTCCGACCCAACTCCGGCCTCGACACCGCCGGAATCGACCATGAACGTGGACGAACTATCATTAGAACTCAAATCTCATCGTTTTAATATGAACTGATTGGTCAATTACCTAATTTAGACGATTGGTTCAAAGGATTAGCAAGTTATGTTGGCCTAAAGACGAAGTCAGTTCTGATTTCTCAGTTTTCTATCGATACGAAGACAAGGATAAAGTGAAGGAAAATGAAAATTTTCTAAGTACAGAACGTATTTATATAGGTACAAAAATCAGAAGGAAACGATTCGTCTCATAGTTGTTTCGACCGGTTAAAACAAGTTTCTCCACTAATCGACACGAAGAGAGCTATTCGTATCCATGGACCACCTAGTTGAGGCAATGCTTGTTCGTAACCATCCTTCCATCGATACGAAGCACAAACATTACTATGAAGACTGATTCATCTGTTCGCGTCCATCAAACATCTATCGATGGGGAATGGCAAGTTTGTGTCCATCACTTTGAAGACCATGGAATTCGAATCTATCGATGCGAAGAAACTTCGTAAAACCAGCTAATTTCGAATCGATAACCATCGATTAGAAAGAAAATTTTCAACCACCATGGGTACAATACCAAAGCCTTGTAGCCCACATCTCAAGTGTATCCAACAAGTATCGATACGACCCAAGATTCATGCCCATCGTTAGGAACGACATCAAAGCGACAACTAAGTTTGTATCGATTGTTATCGAGACAAGTATAACTTTCTAAATTTTCGCATCAATCCAGGAGAGGATCGATACGAAATGATATTGCAAAACGACCACCAAGCGTCGTTACAATTCGAACTTTACATCAATTCAGGAGAGGATCGATACAGAATTCGATGCATGAAAGCTGACAACGACTCGCAAACGTTGGTGGGAGTCAGACTAACATACATGCATGTATGACAGACTAACATCTAATTCTTGAAACTCACAAAGAGTAAATGCTCACCTGGCGACAATTACAACATTGAACAATGGTTTGCTATCATTCAAAACTCATTTACAACAGTGAACAATACAACGACTGGCAGTCCACAATTCATTATTTATATCATTGAAGGTAATTCAAAGGTTATATCTTTCGATGAAAAGACAACGACCGTTCAACAAGTCAAATAGAAATGTTCAGAATGAAGATCGCAACTTTTCAAAGCACGTCATGTTCTCACAAGACATACTTTGGGGGGCAAATGTTATCCTGCCTTTTGGCAAGGCCGTGACACCAAGAACTTGGCTAGAAACCAAGGACAGTTCGCCCCGAAGATCGGTTATACACAGATTCACTATGGATACTGACGAATTATATCCGAGACCGAATCGAGCTACAATTGATATGACACGACAAACAAAGCTATGGAAGCCAATGTTCCAAATTTCAAGTTAATCCGAGTTCATATGCTCAAGATATGATCGATGCAAGCTAGGGAAGTAGACTTGTTCGTATCCATCAATCAACTTCTCTCGCATCAGCCTTGTTCGAATCAATCAGCATTGACCTTGTTCGAATCCATCGAATGGCGGCTTCCTTCATATCCATCGGACTTGGCCCATTTCGTATCCATAGTATTGCATCCATCCCACTTCGCATCCATCAAAGTCCATCTTCTTCGTATCTCTCAACAGGCATGCTCACTTCGAATCGATCGGCCACTGTCTATTTCATATCCATCGGCAATGATACGAAAGTTCATTTCGCATCAATCTAGTTTTCAAGCACACTTCGTATCGATCGGCCACAGGTCGATATGAGGTCATTATCTCACATCGATACGAAGTAGACTACTATGTGATCGATACGAAGGGATCATTCATCTATCGATACGAAGTGATTGTTAAGCGATCGATACGAAATGAACGCTTCCCATCGATACGAACTAATCACCAAACATCGATACGAAATGAGGCATAGCTGATCGATACGAACAGGACCAAGATAGGTCGATACGAACGAGGCGTAAACATTGGAGAGACTCGGTCAATTTGGCAACGAAAGTGGATCGATCCAAGAATTTAGCGCCACGTCAACATGCAGGCACGTGCTCGGATCGATACAAACAAAGCGATGCGAAGCAGATCGATGCGAATTCAGTAGCCTTTAATAAATTCAAACTTTCATCGATCATAACTCAAAATCTACAAGTCCAAATGCCACCAAATTTTCACAGAAGCTTGCGTACATCCTCAAGAATGTTCATGATCAATTTCAACTCGATTGGACAAAATTTTGATCGATACGAAATTCATTCATATTGATCACAGACCGAGTGCAAATGTCATGGGATCGATCGTGTTGGCCCACCCACATGAGAGAAGAGGTCTTCCAAGATCTGAGCGAGATATTTGTAGCCTACGCCTATAAATAGCAGCCCAGAACCTACAGAAAAAGGATCTTTTGGCTCTTTGATGTCCAGACTCTGCCGAAACCATTGTTGCACTCAAAAATCACTGTTGTACTTGAAATTTACTGTTGTAATTCGCTGTAACCAGCAAGCAAAAGTTAATAAAAGTCGATCATTTCATAGTGGACGTAGGCAACATGTCGAACCACTCTAAATCTCTGTATTCTTTTGTTGTTTTTCTGATTATTGCTTGGAGTGGTTGTTAGATAATCCTCTTTTTACATTTATTTTCTTCATTTTATCTCTTCAAACACTTCCGAAGAGTGTTGTGCCCAATTTTGGTACAAACACTAAGATAATACAAAATTACATTTCCATAGGTCGGTATCAAAATAACAACTCCGGGCCAATGCTTGCAATGGATAGCAAAAGCTTATACAATGTATCAATGAAACATAATTTCCATAACATTATCAGCAATGGATGGTAATCAAGGATACAACATATCGTACACTGCCTCTTGCACCTTGGTAAGCTTTCGGTGTTATCATCTTGAATCGATAAATATATAGTGTATATGATATGTACACTTTACTTGACTGTACTACCTGCTATGGATATAATAAGTTTTATGTATAACCCAATATTATTTGACTTGGTATAAGTTTTCCACACCTTTTACCATTGGTAGTGGTATACCTTATCTAAGCTATTAAAATACAATAACTACACCTTATCTTGAAATTTATGAAAACGAGTGCGAATCCGTGCTACGCACACGACATTGAATGTAAAGCTTTGATAATACAATAGTATGTTATTGGTAAACTCATATTTGTAAATCATGTTCAAACCAGAGTAGTGTGAAAAAAATTGTATGCAACTGTTAAATGTCGGACAATAAAATTCCATGGTGAATATAAAAATACTGCCTTTGATATGAGAACACAAACCAAAGTTTATGTTGCAAACAAAGAAAATAGATGATTTCTTTTGAATTACAAATGATGGCTATGATTGCATTCGGCAATACACTATCGCTAAGGAAACAGATCTAATAACAAATAATTGAGTAGATGCGGCAAACAACCAAAGGTTTGGAACGACCATAACAAAGATAAAACATACTGTTTTGTTAGGAGAACAAAGAAACCGATAACAAAAAAATCAAACACAAAATTCACTAAATTTGATTGTGTAGAACACAATATACTTGATTAGTTTACTATTAAAAGGAATTGTATTGTTAGGGTAACAAAAAAGCATGAATAAAAATTTTATAATAACACATAAGACTAAAAAGGTAATAAAATTATAAATGAGTATAGGTTGTAAGGGCTCTACTACTATAAATATGTGGACAATCCTTTTATGTGCATATTCTTAATAAACAACTTATGTATAATGGTCACACCACTTTAACTAACATGAAATACTTCTTCAATATTCAAAAATAAATATTTTACATTTGACGATCAAATTGATGATATTGGCATGATCACAAACATAGAAGAAACAAATTATTTAAAACATATTTAAGATGTCATTATTGGAGAACAAAGAAACCGAGCATAAAGAAATCAAACACAAAATTCATAAATTTGATTGTGTAGAACACAATATACTTGATTAGTTTACTGTTAGAAGAAAGTGTATTGTTAGGGTACCAAAAAAGCATGAACAAAAATTTCATAATAACACATAAGACTATAAAGGTAATAAAATTGTAGATGAGGATAGATAGTTGGAAAAAGGTTTGAAAATGACAAAATAGAGTTGTTTAAAATTGATAATATTGGCACAATCACAGACATGGAAGAAACAAAATATTTAAACACACCTAAAATGTCACTATTGTGAATTTTTGTTTTACTTTTATGATTATGGTACTCATAATTAGGTATATATTTTTTAACATGAAATACTTACAATAATAGAAGAAATTGTAAATAAAATCCAGGAGACAACCGTGTTTCACCAAACTTGAACACAAAAATATTGAAAAAGTTGGAAAAATGTTTAAAAATGAGAACCTACAATAGTTTAATTGTAGACCTGATCCGAAGCAGATGAGATTAAAACTATAATATAATAGTTTAAAAATGAAAACTTACCTATTGATCTGGTGAAAAGAACCAAAGCATGGGGATCAGATGCAAAAACATTCCTAAGAAAACAACTTCAGAAATGAAAAAATCAACAACTTTTAACTACTTTGAAAATGATGAAATGAAAGCAATCAACAAACAACTTTAGACTACTATGAAAAAGATGAAAAGAAAGTTACCAAATAAAAAACATCCAGATTCATCTTCATCGATGATGGTTTCCTACAAAATGAAAACACCTATATTCCAGATACGTTTTCTTAATTAATGAGAAGAGAGGACAAAGTTACAGAAAAAGAAAGGGGAACTATCAAAAATACGTTTTCTTAATTATTAATAAATTAAGAGTCGAAGAATGCTAAGATACAAAACAATGAATAACAATAAATACAATGGATACATGAATTGTGATTGGAAAAGAGTTGGAGGGTTCAATTGCAAATTGTTTACTCAAATCGATGAGAGATAAGTATTTGACTTCAGATTGAATAAAAAATAAGAATACGAAAAAAAATTTATTCTCTTTTATATATAATATAATAGATATATTTTCTTAATTATTAATAAATTAAGAGCCGAAAATTGCTAAGATACAAAACAATGAATAGCAATAAAAACAATGGATACGTGAATTGTGATTGAAAAAGAGTTGGAGGGTGCAATTGCAAATTGTTTACTCAAATCGATGAGAGATGAGTATTTGGCTTCAGATTGAATGAGAAATAAGAATATGAAAAATCTTTTATTCTCTTTTATATATAATAGAATAGATGGGATAATGCTTAAAAAACATGATTTCTATCATCACCCGTTCAAATGATTATCATCGTCAATTGAACATTACAATTTAGGTAGAGCATTAATTCTAATAAGTTGGTATTATATCATTGCTTATACCTACTAGCCGTCTATGGATTTTACTGTACCAAAATGTTACCACCACTATTTTTGAAATATAATTTCAGTGTTGCATTGTTATTGCTTTACTACCAACGAAGTATGTTCACTTGAGTCAAATGTCCATTGGAAGAGTTTACATTTTTTTTCATCAATGTAATAAATGCACAAAAAGAGTTCAATTACCCTTATGTCATTTTTTCTCAATCCAATAGATGTTCAACTATTAATATCGATTATCGACAATAGAAACTTACCTTGCATTACTTATCCTAGACTTACATCTCTGTATATAGTTGTTTTCTTTCATGACTTCTAACCACGACTATAGCATCATGGCCATAAATATTTTACATCGGACAATTACTTAAGTGATCTTAGTTGCTTTACTATGCAGAAAATGCACACTTTATGTGAATACATTACTGCAATTAACATTTAATCTTGGTACCTAGAGTAAACTATGCATGAAAACAACGTTGTGGCAATATTTGTTAGACTATTGCCATTCTACCCTCTACAACAATTGCTGCCTAATTGAAATGTACCGACAGGTTAAAATATATACATCATATAACACAGAGGATAAAAGGCTTTACAAGTGGCAAGTGAAGATGCGTTGAAGATGGAATTTTAGGAGTTATATTGTAATCTATATCTTTTTAGTATGTACTCAATTAATCATGTAGTAATATATGGGTAGTAATGTGATGTTTTATCTATCTCAGTTTATATTTTTTCCTGAAACATTAATTTCATCTTACCGTCATCTTTGCAATTCAATAATATTAGCATAAATTTATATTACTTACTTCTCCAAGCTACGCCCATAGGTTTTGGCATTATTATGCATTACAAGTACTTCATGCCATATTTAAATCCAACGTACAGTAATTTAATGAGCTCCAGAACTACTTTACAAATAATATTTACATGTAATTAAATTGTTTTACTACATGCCATAGTGATGTATACTACTATCGTATGCGTAGCACAGGTTTGCAGTCGTATTATCAAAAGTACATTTAACCTTTTCATATTCATCTTTCGCTATATTTTCCTTAACTTTTTGAATTAATGTCATCTTATTACTCTAAGTATTCCTTTTACACCCTTTCAAATCCACTTCTCCATTATTTTAATTTCATATCTTACCCATTCATCTTCATTCTCTGTTACTATAATATCCTTATTTACGTTAATACAAACTTTAATTTATACCTTATTTAACTAAGTTTATTACCTTCTAATTTATTTATCTAATATATAAGTACGATGAAAGATTTTATTCTACTTATGTTGTTGATTTCTTAACATCTATTTAGATGCCCACATAATTTCTTTATTGATCCTACTAATATTGCAAAATTATTACTTATGAGTGTTTCTACATTATGATAAAATTTTACTTTTATGTTTTATAATTTTGAACCTTATATTATTTGCTTCTAATTTTTTTATCATAATTATATATTAATTGCCCATGGTGGTTCGATATTTTTTTTCTCCTTCTTTCTAGATATTTAATTTCAAGGCCATCCTTGGTGGTTCAATGTTGCACTGTAGATACAAAGCTTATGAGCATGGTTTAGTGATTGATATAACTTATTCTAATTACACTAAAAAAAATTAATTGTTGTTAAAAATCCACTTCTTCTTTCTCTCTCTATCTTTTATGGCATTGGATTTCAAAATTACTCATGGTAATTGAATGTTGCGCTAATGGCAAAAAATTGCATGCATTATTGGTAGTAGATATTGATTTATATCCCCACTTTTTATTTAAGAGTTGAGTTAATTGTCATTTACTACATAAGATTAATCAAAGTATTAATTCCTTACGTTGGTAGAAGGAGCAACAATTATTTACAGTCAATTTTTAAATGGTGAATCATTTTGACTAAGGTGAATGGAAAGAGTCATTTTCTAAACTAAAAAGGTTTTATTGAGGGAAGAATAAAACAAAACGTTCTCCTCTTTTATAATCTTGTTAAAATGACTAAATTTTCATTTTTATAATCTATATTTCTCTTTCTTCTTAATTTCCAATTCATGTACATCATTGTGCCATAAAATTTGTCTTTTCGTCTCCAAACCCTAAATATTTAATTATGACTATGGAGGAAAACTTATTTCAATCTTAATATTAATTTTCTCAATCTTCATCAAAATCTAAAATAGACAAAATAACATGAGTATTAATTTCATTCCTTCTATTCAAGATTCTAATTATATTATTTGAGGAATTTTATTTCTTTCGTTTTGATTGAATATCAAATTAAGGTATGAGGATTTAAATCAAAGGTATAAGATTTTAAAATGGTAGAGGCATATTATTGATATAAAGAGTTATAACTTTATATCAAAATGACCATAGGTTTAGAGATTTTTCATTCGACAATTCCTTTTTTATGTCATTTCTTTTTTTTACAGGATAATATGTCAAAAGAAATTAATTTGGTAATATAGCTAAATTCAGTAGATGAATCAAAATAATAGGTTCCTATTTTTTCTAAGAAAACAAGGGAAGGACTTGTATTTTATTCTTATTCTTTTTTGATAATATTACTTTTTAGCAGATGGTTATATAAGAACTATCTAATGGAAATAGGATTATTATTTGAATAAATTAAGCATAACCTTCAATATTTGAGCCAAAATTGATTTAGTGTGAGTTGTCACTATTTAAATTCAATCAAACTAAATTTAGGGCATAAATGCAATTATAAATTTATTAATAAATGCAATTAGTATGGCAACTGATGAGGTAATTATGTCAAAATGAGTTACTTCTCCATTTATTTTGATTTAACTTGATCTTTTGCAAAGTATTTTCAATAAACAAAATAAAAGAAGCAAAAGACATTCATTTTTATGTGAAAAAATGAATAATGCTTGATAAAATATATATTCAAGTTGGTTCAATGACCTTGGTTTCCATAATGATATAAAAAACTATTTATTCCTTCTTAAATTACCTTTTACATGGTGTGTGCATGTGTGTATAACTCAATGTTTACTTGATTTGTTTATGTTTTGGAAAAAATGCATATGTGTTCAAAGTGACTTTTAAACTCAAATCATATTATATAATTGTAAAATAAAACAACTTACTCTTCTCCTAATAATTCTCTCATAATATTTTCATTAACATCGTCCATATTTCCAATTTTTTTGAATATTTTCCTGGTCCACTCATTAATTATTTTAAAATAAATTCTTCATATTCTAAATTCTTATCCAATCACTTCAAAATCATTATAGATATTTTCATTAAGTGTTTTCAAATTTAAAATTTTAAGAATTTGAACAATAATATTTCAACTACAAATGTTCATTCATTTATCCAAATAAATTTGTTATGCATAACTAAGAAAGCTAGGATTTATCGAAATAATTATTTACTTTAGCAAAAAATAATAATTTTAGATTCAAATTGAACAATAACATGATAGCATTCATGTAATGAATAAAAGCTTTATAGAAATAACAACAGATTTAAAAAATATCTTAATTACCTAATGGAATTTATTTCACGTACATAATCTTAACAAAAACTAAACCTCTAAATAAATACATAAATTGCAGATTATATTTTACATTCTAGTCATGTTAAACCTTAGCTAGACATGGACATTCCTTAAAAAATCATATACACCAAATCTATTGCTTATATACCTTTTTTTAGACTTTCATATAAGATTGTGATGAATTTTATAGATTTTGAATATTGCATAACTTTCTTGATCCAGTAATTGTTGTTTCTAATTCTGTTATTGTTTACTTAATACTAATAAAGACAAGGATGTAGTAAAGGAGACATGAGAGATGGATCCAATTTAAGGATTTAGGAGGTTCTAGTGTTGTTGTTTTCCATTTAATTTATTCTTTCATATTTTAACGTTTCCAACACTTTATATTGTAATATCAATCTTCGTACTGTAGTTTCATCTTGATGGCTAGTAATATTAGTTTCTTTAGTAACTGAAATTGTGAGATATGAAATAATGCTTGGAAGAGTAAACCAGATAATTATGTACTATCATTGGACACTCCTAAGATTTTTAGTTTTGTTGTAATATGTTTTATTAGGGCTGTTATGGTAATGGTTACCGCTACCATTTCACAAATATCGTTACCGCACCATTTTTACTGGTAAGCGAAAATTGCTTACCGTTACCGTTACCGATAGGCTGGTTTACCGAAGACTGGTATACCGATAATCTGGTAACCGTTACACTGGTAATAGTAAATTACCGTTTGTCTAAAAAAGGTTAGTAACATAACACGTATTCACACCATAACGGTGCTTCATTATACAATTTATAGTGTTACTTAATAAAAGACATAAATGAGAAAAAAGTGAAGTATATTTAACATTATTTTACTTGGTAAATAAACTAAATTTAATCATTTGCTTGGTTCTAAATGGCTACAATAAAGCATGTTACATGAATATATATGTATTATAAATTGACTGGTAAAATTACCGTTACCGCTGGTATTGAAGAAATGTTACCGATGATTTACCGTAGAATATGGTAAATTTACCGTTACCATACCGATTAAACTGGTATACCGATTTCACTTGAAAATGGTAACCGATTGGTTGGTAATGGTATGGTAATGGTAAATTTACCATTACCATAACAGCCCTATGTTTTATAGCTCAAAGTTTTTGAGTGTTTGACATTATTCCTATTATGTTACTAATCTCACATTTTATAATTTTTCCATTATTGTATAATGATAGCGAATGCATGATGCAATTCTTTTTTATGTTTTTTAGGTGTGCATATAGTTACTTGAATTGAGCCACTGTATGTGAGTTATTTTATTAATAACGATCTCTTAAATCCATATTTTAGCCTAATAGCTTAAAATTTGATATGTGCATCTACATAATTATTTATAGGTGTATTACATAATTATTTTAATCTTGTTTTGTATGGTGGATAATTATAGCTGTACAAATATACGCAATGATATAAAATGTATTTTCTAGATAAATAATTTGTACAAAATATAAATAATGTTTAATGTAAAATATATCTTGAAAATAATGGTTCTACTTGAGTTAGTCATAAAAAATATACTCAACCATATTTGCGAAAAAATAGTTGCAATCCGTGTGCGTTGCACGGGTTCGCATAAGTATAAAGAAAATGATATTGTCCTAGAATAAAATGATAACCTGAAGCGAACATTTTTTCATTAATGTTTTTTTTGCAGTGGTGACAATAGCCTTTTTTGTGTGTTTGTATTTGATGATATTTGCAGTGGTGACAATAGCCTTAAGTGTATAAAGTAATAAAGAAATGTTGATATGTACAAAATTATAAGTGTGAATAAGCTTATATGTTACTTAATTTATCACATGTATACATTCATCTTAAGAAGAAGCTTAAGATGGAAGAAATGAAGTGGCTTGAGATGGAAGGAATGAATTGGCTTAAGATGGAAGGTGAAAAGTGGCTTATTATGGAAATAGATAAGTGACTTATAATGGAAGGAACTAAATGACTTAAGATGGAAGGAGTGGATTTTTTGCAAATAAGATTATAAAGGGTTCTAAATATAAAATAATTACCCTTATAAATAAAGGATAACCATCTTCATTTGAAAGATATAGAGAAAAATACTTCTTTTCCTAAAACTTCTTTGCTTTCCTTCTCTTCTCTTAGTTTTAAAAAACTTTCTATCACAAAAATAAATTTAGTTAAGGCATGCAAAGCAAAGGATAGTAAGGAGGATCAATGAGATTAAATCATAGAATATATTCACATAATATTATGGTGAGAAAAGCTATTTAAGTGTATGTTTTCATGTTAATGATGTGATAGTAAAATTGTTTAGTATAGATAGTGGTAGCTCGGAATTGTTTGAACACCTCTCAGTAATTTGACCATAACTTTTGCAAATCTAAATAGATTTTATATTTCTTTAATGTTCTGGAAAGCTAACTCAAATATCTACAACTTTTATTTTCATGCCTTTCCAAATTCATAAGTGATCACAACTGAAATTGAGTTGCAAAGTTGAGCATGTTCTCAGGCCGAAATGAATATGATGACCATCTAAGAACACATTGCTGTATATTGATCATAACTTTTGGTTTATTGAATTGATTTTATTGAAATTTATCTTGTTGGAAAGCTACTTTAATTATCTACAACTTCTATTTTATACACTTTGTAAGTTTCAAATATTTGCTACAAAATTTTTTATTGCAAAGTGACTTATGTTCTTAGACAAAATTTATAAATTCAAACTAGACATTTTTCAGTACAAGCACTATAAATTTTGAGTCGTATAATACTTTTGTGATCAGTAAAATGATTTGGAAAGATAATTTTGTAAACTAGAACTTTCATACTTAATATTTCCTAAATGATTTCCTAAGCTAAAGGTTTGAGATTTTCAAAAGAAAATAGTTACCTATATTGGAAGATGATTACAAAACATAAAAGTATTTTGAGGAAATACTTTGCTTATACTTATGAAAGAGCTTTTATGGATCCTTCATTTATAATAGTTACCTTTGGATGAACGGTATAAGACAATAGATCTTGGATAGTTCACTTTTACTCTATGGTACATATTGATATTGCAACAAGTAGAGTACATCCTTACTTAGTGTTTGGATGTCGGCCGCAATAGGATCTAATCCAAACTGAGTGTACGGTTTAGATACATGTAGAGCAGACTAAGTGTCAATGTGGCATAAGACAATAGATCTTGGATAGTGCACTATTACTTTATGGTACATATTGGTACTGCAACAACTAGTGTACGTCCTTACTTGGCGTTCGAGCACCGACCGTAATAGGATAAAATATCCTAAGATCTAATCCAAACCGAGCGTGCGGCTTAGATTCATGTGAAGCAGACTAAGAGGGTCTAATTCAAACTAAGTGTGTGGTTTAGATTCATGTAAAGCAGATTAAGTGAATCTAATCCAAACTAAGTGTGCGGTTTAGATTCATACGAAGTAGATTGAATGTCGATGTGGATTGGGATGAAAATGATCTTGGTTTTGATAAAGAACTACGTTGGGCTTAATCAATAACTATTCACCACTCTAACATTTATTTACGATATTGACTATATCGATCATATCACATCTCAACCGATTACTCAATCAGTAATGCTTTATCTTATTGACATATTATGCGATAGTTGGGTAGTTAGCTGATGGTTTTGGTTGACACTCTCAGATTTCGACGCTTCAAATTATAGTGGAAAGACGGGGTTGTTACATCCTTAGCTCAGAACCAGATAATATCTGACACTTCTAACAAAGCACGTTACCACCTTTACACGTGTCGCCATTAGATACGTTACCTTATTGTTTTTTTACATTTAGAGAGTCCTTTGTTCTTGTCCTTTTACATTAATATTTTAATACATATTTATTTCCATTAATTCTTAGTGTAGATCCCCCTTTCACAAGCATAGTTCTATATTAGTTCTAGCTTATTTTATGTATAGAAAGTCTTATAAAATTATAGAAAATTCATGAATAATTTCCTTTATCCCCTCCTTGTTTTTCATTTGAATTACAAGTTATTTTCCTTGAATTTTTTCTAGGTATTTACTTTAAAATTTCATAACTATTTATTCTTAAGCCATAAGGTTATCAAGTTACTAACCCATCTATAGGACAATGGTTAGGATATCATAATGGATTTTCATTTTGACATAAATCTATATGAATATCGACAAAATAAGATGCTCCAATCAACCAAAACGAACTGTATAAAAGGTTAACTATTACACACCTAAATCTTTAAGAAATCTTATTTAGATCTTCTTCTCTTTTTCTTAGCTTGTATTTGCTTTATTTTCTCTTTATTCCCGTTTCTCTAAGCCACTGCCATTAACGTATCTTTTGAGCTTTTATTTTACTTTTAGTAGAATGGAATGAATAAATGAAAATGAGTCATGTTTATTGTCCCATATGCTTTGGACCACATACTCGTTTCCTTTATTTCATTACCATTTCTCTATCTTACTTAGCCCCTCTTTGCCCTTCAATTAATTAATTAAATTTTTGTATTTAAGGGGTGTTACAGTCTCCCATCCTTAAGGGAATTTTTCCCCCGAAATTCCATTAAGGCTCGATAATGATTTGCAACCTATCCTATGCTTACCCGAAGCATAACCATGAATTCCCAATTCATAAATAAAATGTACTAGTGTTATATACCAATACAACAATCAACCATAATATTCATATATATAGAAACACCCACATATGGGGTCTACAAGCAACACTATACGTTACATAACTTATTTTCTAATCCGAAACAAACAACTCTGGATAGGCCCTCCTGATTTTGTCCTCTATTTCCCATGTGCGGTCCTCCTGATCTGCGCTTCACTGAACACAGACTAGCTTCACCACTTTGTTCCGAAGCCGTTTCCCATATCAGTTCACTATCCGAACCGATCTTTGCACGTAGGTCATATTTGCCTCTATAACCAGATCTTCTACAGCCCTCAAATTAACTACTATGCCTACATCTTTAATGCATTTCCGCAGATGTGATACGTGAAACACATTATGGATCCCTAAAAAAAACACTAGCCAGTTCTACCTTATATGCCACCTTCCCAATCCTTTCTATGATTGGAAACATCCCTACATATCTGGGTGTTAGCTTTCTAGCCTTTCCAAAGTGCATCATGCCTCTATTCAGAGAAACCTTCATGAACACTTGATTGCCAACTGTGAACTCCAGTTCTCTTCTCCTAGCATCGGCATAACTTTTTTGCCTTGACCACGCTGCTCTCATCCTAGCTCGGATCAGCTCTACCTTCTCAGTAGCTTCCTTAACCACTTATGGACCCCATATGATTCTATCTCCGGCCTCCAACCAACATGCAGACGATTTACATGTTCTTCCATACAATGCTTTGAATGGAGCCATCCCAATCCTGCTCCGTTAGCTATTGTTGTATGAAAATCTACCAACTTTAAATAATCTTTCCAAGATCCACTGTAGTCTAAAATGCAAGCTCTAAGCAAATCTTCTAGGATCTTGTTAACTCACTCGGTCTGCCTATCTGTTTGTGGATGGTACACAATACTCATGCGCAATTCTGACCCTAACTGCAAGCTATGCAAAAATTTACTAGTGAATTATGGGTCACGGTCACTAACAGTAGTGCTAGGGACCCCATGCAATCTCACTACTGCCCTCACATATATCTCTACTAACTTCGACGTAATTCTTGTGGCCTTCACTGGAATGATATGGGCACACATAATTAGTCTGTCCACTATGACCCATATGCTCTCATTCTCTATCCTCGATCTTGGCAACCCATCTACGAAATCCATAGATACTGAATCCCATTTCCAGACTGGCAAATTCAATGGCTGCAGGAGCCCACTTAGCTTTTGATGTTCTGCCTTCACTTGCTGGCATATGTAAGGCATCTTCTCACATACTCTCCCGCATCTTTCTTTATCCCTTCCCAGAAGAAACTCCTCTTCATATCTTGAACTTGCACTAGACCGAAACTGCACATCACATGCAGACAATGTTTCTAAAATAGCACATTCCTCTATCAATGCTAAAACACAACTTTTCTTTTATTGGATCAAGGAATTAGCTACTTTGTTGCCTTTTTCTGCGATATACTCTATCCTAAAATCATACGATTCTTGAGACTCTAACCACCTCTGTTGCCTCATGTTCAACTCTTTCTGAGAGAACAAATATCTCAATGACTTGTGGTCAGTATACAGCTCAAACCTCTCCCTTAAGAGATAATGTCTTCAAATCTTTAATGTGAAAACAACTGCTGCCAACTCTAAATCATGAGTTGGATATCGAACTTCATGTAGTCGCAACTGCTTGGATGCATAGGCAATCACCCTGCCTTTCTGCATCAATAATGCACCCAATCCTGCTCCTAAGCATCCATATACACAGTTAAACCATCATTCCCTTTAGGTATCACTAACACATGCACCTTTATCAATCAATGCTTCAATTCCTGGAATGCTTTTTCAACTCCTATGCCTAGACAAACCGCTCACTCTTCCTAGCCAGCCTCGTCATTGGCGCTGCACCTCGCACAGTTTCATATTTCATTCTTCTTTAGACTAAAAGAATTTAGTACTGTGCCCTGCGCAGTTTCACCTTCCTAAGGTGAATCCTTACTTATTCTTCTCTTTTAAGTACATATACTTAATACCGCACCATGCACAACTATATATTTTATTTCTCCCTCCCAAGGTGAAGACTTTGCCCCGTGTAAGTGAATGCATACCTTCCCAAGGTGTACATCTATTTAACCATTTGTTCTATTGGAACCGCCCTATAGTCGTCGAAATTTGAATGCCTCTCGTCACCTTCAAAAGGTGTGTATTCGAGTAAGCGTCCCCACCTAGCGTCAATAGTCCTTTCGACTATCTTTTCTCTTTAACGCAGGATCCCTTCCTCGTTTTGACATGGCCTATCCTTGAGTCCCATTAACTTATCTTTTATAAGCATTATATATTATTCTCCATTCAGCGCAGAATCCCCCATTCCCATGCATAACGTTCTACATTTCTCTTATTCAGTGTTCCTTTCTAAACTTTAGCACAGCATGGTCCTTTCATACTCAGTGCAGTACATTAACTAATGAAAAATAGACCTGCCGCCCCATTGCCGTACCTCGACAACTCCAACATTCCTGACTTCACCTTTGTATGTGTCATTATTCCATTGGATCTTATTTCACTTTCTGTTATTTACAGTATTCTATTCAGCAAACAATTTGGATCTTTTCTCCCTTTTCCCCAAACCCTGGTTAGAATATTTTCTTATATAATTTAATTCCCTGCATCCCCCGCAGTACCCAAAATCCCCAGCGCGATATTTAGTTGGTTTTACCTCTATTAGTTATAGGAATTATAATAAATTCTCTAATATTGCTCGAACCCTTGTTCTTCCATAGTTTACATATATTTTGCATTTTAAAGAATATTTCGCATGTTATATTCAAGTTAAACAACTTCAAAAACTCGCATAAAATCATATAAGCTTGGAAAATTCCTCAAACTGGAAACCCACTTTAGAAATCATGATTTAAACATTTTGTAAAATTTCCATCAAGTTTCAAAATCATTAAGATGGGAAAACACATGCAAACATCCCATGTTCACTAATCCTTTTGCCAAAATATTCATTAGACTTTTGATCCTTACATAAAAACCCATACGAACCCTATCATACATAAATATATATATATATATATATATATATATATAAACCGAACTCGTACATATAAGATATCGGATTAAAAGGGTTAAGTATTACTCACATAGATCATTAGGATTTATAGATTTGGCTTTCTTTAGTTTCTTCTAGCTTGCGTTTTTCTATCTTCTTCTTATTTACCTACTTATGCTTCCACCATTAAAGAGTTTCTCTAGCTTTTGTTTTTAGTTTGAGTAGAATGAAATGAGTAAATAGAAATGAGTAACATATAATGTCCCATAATAAGTTGGGCCTGGGCCCTATACCCTCTTTTATTGATCCATATCCTTTTACCATTTTTATTAACCTACCATTTTCCCCTTAATTAACTTATTTAATTAATTACAAAATTTAGGATTGTTATTGTCTCCCCTCCTTGAAGGAAATTCGCCCTAAAATTAAGTTAATGTCAACTAGAGACTAGTCCTCTCCCTTTTATGCTTACCCTAAGCATCCCCATGAATTCTCAATCCATGCATGCACAAAACGTATTAGTACTACCTACTAATACAATAAATAACCATAATATCATATACATAAATGGTCTACATCAGTAAAACTCAACATATAACATATGCGCTACTCTATGACAAATAACTCTGGATATGTCCTCCTAAGCTTATCCTCCGTTTTCCATGTGCAGTCTTCTCGATCTACGCTCTATTGAAAACACACTAGCTTCACTACCTTGTTCCAAAGCCGCTTCTCGTCTTAATCCACTATTAAAATCGGTCTACACACATAAGTCATATCCGGTTTAATAACCATGTCTTCTACTGCCTTCTGATCAACCACTACTTCCGGATCCCTAATGCATTTCCGCTAGCATGATACTTGAAATACCTTATAAATACCTATAAAAACACAAGGTAGATCCACCTTATATGCCATCTTCCCAATCCTTCCTATGGTCGGAAATTGCCATATATATATATATATATATATATTTAGGTGCTAACTTCCCAGCTTTTCCAATACGCATCACACCTCTCATCAGAGAATCCTTTACGAATACCTGATCACATACCGTGAACTCCAGTTCCTTTCTTCTTGTGTTGACATAACTCTTTTGCCTAGACTGTGCTGCTTTCATCCTTGCTCGGATTAACTCTACCTTCTCAGTAGTATCTTTTGCAACATCAGGTCCTGACACAACCCTTTCTCTTGCTTCTAACCAACATGTAGGCAACTTACATGACCTTCCATACAAAGCCTTAAATGGAGCCAACCCAATACTGCTTTGATAGCTGTTATTATATGAGAATTCAACCAGATGTAGTTAATCTTCCCAAGATCCACCAAAGTCTAAAACACATGCTCTCGGCAAATCTTCTAGGACCTTGTTGACACTCTCAGTCTACCCATATGTCTATGGATGGTACGCAGTACTTATGCGTGGTTCTGTACTTAATACCTTCTACAAACTTCTCCAAAATTCACTAGTGAATAACAAATCCCGATCACTAATAATAGTGCTTGGAACCCCGTGCAATCTTATTATCGTCCTCACGTATATCTCTGCTAACTTCGGAGCAGTCCGCTTAGCCTTCACTGGAATGAAATGGGCACACTTAGTTAGCCTGTCAACTATGACCCAAACACCTTCATTCCCTACCTTTGTTCTTGGAAACTCATCTATGAAGTCCATAGATACTGAATCCCATTTCCATACTGGAGACTCTAATGGCTACAGGAGCCCACTTGGCTTTTGATGTTCCGCCTTCACCTGTTGGCATGTAAAACATTTTCTCACATACTCTCCTTTATTTCTGTTCATTCCTTTCTTGAAGAAACTCCTCTTCGTATCTCAGTAATCTTCGTACCTCTAGGACGTAAAGTAAACTTTGAGCGATGACACTCGTCCAATACTTCCTTTCGCAGTTCCTTAGTACTAGGAA
Source organism: Allium fistulosum (assembly GCA_030737815.1). Classification (NCBI taxonomy): domain Eukaryota; kingdom Viridiplantae; phylum Streptophyta; class Magnoliopsida; order Asparagales; family Amaryllidaceae; genus Allium; species Allium fistulosum. The sequence continues at coordinate 671,242,870 of CM060906.1, forward strand.
CATACAACCTGCCATGCTTCCATAGTACTCCTTTCTTATCCACACCGAACCCCTTCAATTATACTAGCTCGACTCCTGAGCCTATACTCCTTACCATGTCTGCGCAGAGCTTATCATTCTTTTGCAGTTCAACTATCCTTTCTACCAACACGGGTCTAACTTCTAAGCATTCTAATATCTTATTTCCGCTGCTTGATTCTGCACTAGACCGATACTGCACATTACACGCAGACAACGTTTCTATCATGGTCCATTCTTCTAACATTCCCAAAACACCACTTTTCTATCTCTGGATCAAGTCATCTACTACTTTGCTGCCTTTTCCTAGGATATATTCTATCCTAAAATCATACGGTGCTAGAAACTCCAACCATCTTTTCTACCGCATGTTCGGCTCCTTTTAAGGGAACAAATATCTCAAAGGCTTATGGTTCGTATATAACTCAGACCTCTCCAAGAGATAATGTCTCCAAATCTTCAATGAAAAGATTACCGTGGCCAACTCCATATCATGTGTTAGATACCTAACTTCATGGGGTCGTAACTACGTAGAGGCATAAGTAATTACTCTGCCCTTCTACATCAGTAATACGCCTAAACCCAAACCTGATGCATCAATATACATAGTCATACCATCACTCCTTTCAGGAATTACAAATACAGGCGCGTTTGCCAATCAATACTTTAGCTTCTGGAATGCCTTCTCACACTCCTACGCCTAAAAAAACTGCTCACACTTTTTAGTCAGTCTAGTCATCAGCACTGCTATATGAGAGAAATCCTTAATGAATCTCCTATAATATTCAGCCAATCCTAAAAAACTTTGCACCTCAGTCACAGTCTCAGGTCTCTTCCACCCATTTACTACTTCCATCTTTTCTAGATCTATAGAGAATCCTTCTTCCAAAATCACATTGCTTAGGAATTTCATTTTCCTTCTTCAGAAATGACACTTAGAAATTTTTTCCTTAAACTTATGTTGTCTCAACGTCTCTAGCACAAGCCATAGATAATCTGCATGCTCCTCTTCATCCTTAGAGCACACTAAAATATCTTCTATGAACACCAACACATATCTATCTAGCTTATCTTGGAAGATCCATTTCATTAAGTCCTTAAAGAATGTAGGCGCATTGGTTAGCCCAAATGGCATAACCAACCATTCATAAGAATCATACCTAATTTTGAATGCAGTTAAAGGGATACTTTCCTCCGCAACTCTCAGTTGATGGAACCCGGTAGCCAAGTCCAACTGCGAAAACACCTTAGCTCCACTCAACTGATCAAAAAGATCATCTATTCTTGGCAAAGGAAATTTATTCTTCACCGTCCTCTCATTTAGCTTTCGAGAGTCTATACATAGTTTCAAAGACCCATCAGACTTCTTAATAAACACTGCTGCTGCTCCCCATAGTGAGTTACTTGGCCTTATGAAGCTCTTCCCTTCTAACTCTACCAATTGCTTCCTCAGCTCCTCCATCTCCCTTGGAGGCATTCTACTAGGAGCTCGACTAAACGGTTCAGTCCATGATAGTAAGTCTATGCAGAACTCTATCGCTCTTGGGGGTGGCAACCCCGAAACCGGTTCAAACACATCCCTGAACTCCTTTACTACTCATACTGTTTTCAGTTCCTCTTCTTCCGAAGTTAACACAAATAAAGTGCTCCTGTGCAATTCTCCACTTTCTTTCAATACAACTAACACCCTATCTCTACGTTCAGGACGACTCAAAGCAATTATCCTTTCAGCGCAATGCATCCTAGCATCATAACCCTCCAATTAATCCATCCCTAACATAATTCTAAATCCCATGAAGTCAAGGATCACAAGAAAACTTACACCCACCTAACTCAATATCTAGGTCAGTGCATCTTAATCTAGGAGTTACCATCCTATCGGGTTAGCTACACGTATGGAAATGACTAGGTAGATAATCCTTAACCCAAGTCTATCAACCAAGTCCTAGCTATAAATGAATGTGTAGTTCTAGTATCATGCAGTTCGCTAACTGAAATACCAGAAATCAAAGCCATAACTTCTAGAACTTTCCCCTTGCCTTTCTCTTATACAGATGGTTCTTCCATGGGTCCCTCCAAAGCATACACCTACGCTTTATGCTCTGGACGGTCCTTCTTCAGATGTCCTACTTTGTCACATTTGAATCACTTCATCTTCCCAGTTCCTTGGACATAGGGAACTTTAAAGCGTAATGCCCTTTCTGAGCCCAATTGAAGCACACAACCTCTGTGTTAGCAACTATACCCCCTATCTACCTCCGCGTTCCTTTCCTCCCTTTCGTATATGGGGTAAACTTCTTCTTCTGCTCTGCCTTAGGTCTTACCTCCACCCTCTTGTGCTTCTAGTACATCCCATCGTACCTTCTAGCCATGTCAACTACAAAATCAAAAGGAGATGCTAGATGTGACATCACCTTATTATCAAGACCTTGCCTCAAGCCTATGACAAACATCTCATTTTTCTTCATAGGAGTGTTGATGATCTCCCTACCATACTTACCCAATGCATTAGACTTCTGAATGTACCCCTCCACTGTAAGGTCACCCTGTCTCAAGTCAATGAACTCCCTTAACAATACACTCTGCTGAGACTCCGATATGAATTGAGCCTCAAACCTCTCCTTAAACTTCTCCTAAGTGATTCCCTTCTTTGAAGTTTCTGCAATTACGGTCTCCCACCTATCCAGTGCATTTTCCTATAACCGTCTTTATGCCAGTCTCCTCTTCTACGCATCATTCAATCCCAAGTCTTCAAATATGCGCTCATGGCTTCTCAACCAATTCAACACTTCTATTACAAGCTCTTTCCCTATGAACACCTTTCCTTTTAGTCTTTTGAAATTTTTTAATCATCTTAGGGAAATCTTCCTTCAGTACGATAGCTCTTAGCTGTACTGCCTCTGGGGTAGCTTCCCTCACCATACGAGCCATGTACTCCCTAAATAAGACAATATATCTATGCCTACCTCATTTACAGGCGGTGTAGCTTCCTCCCATACCACTCTTGGAATTCTTTCCTTCTTTCCTCCATCATCTGTGTTTCTATAGCCTCTCTTCTTGCACTGACACCTCTTATCGTGATTCATCGCTTCTCAAATCCATATTGCATTTTTTGTTAAGATGTCTTTGTAACGACCTACCTCTTCGGTCATCGAAAGCCGACGCTCAATACATCCATGGTATTCAAATGCCAAACATCCAAATACCAGAAAGGCAGATTTTAAGGTAAAAGAAAATGAGAAAGAAAAAGAACAGGAGAAACATAATATTGTAGTGAAACGACAACATATAATACAACAAAGACAGTAAAAGCTGTCACTCGAAAATTCATGGTATATCAGAGCTAAAAACAAACCTCATCAGCCTAGATAGTTATAACTTCCCGACCTTACAATTGTTGATGGGTATATATAATAATACAACAAAGAATAAAAATATTACGACATGTGAACATCCAGGTCTGCTCCATCAGCTCTATGTCCAGCCAACAACAACCTAGAAAAATATTCGGTTTAAAATAACACCCAGATCAGTCTGAAAAAGCTAACGTGAAAAAACTCAAGCAATGTGGTAATATATAATAATTTTGTGAGACCACGCCGCTAAACACGAAATGGGTTTTACCTCACTAGCACAACATCCACACATGAATGAATGGAAGCAAATTAAAATAAAACCCAGACCTGAAAGGATGGGTATAAACAAGGTCAAAATCCAAACATAAAGAATGGACACAAATAATTGAACATCGAGAAGAGCTTCAATCACTTCTCGACGCAATTAAGAAAACAATTCAAAGATTTGAATCAATAACAAGGAAAATGAAGTTTTCCAACAATGACTAGGAGGGTGAACCTTCCTCACCGAAAGTATACCTCTAGAAAATATACTTGAGAGGGTCATATACTCTGGAACTCTCTCGGAAACCTCCAAGCCAGACTCCGCCAACCTTATCGAGAATCCAAGTATTTCACATCGTCATGCGTATACCACCGAAACCAATCTAGATTATGTAGGATCGATTTCACCCTAGAGGGGGGGGGGTGAATAGGGTGATACTATTAATTATAAAAATTTAATGTGGAAATATATAAAATAATTGCAGCACTGATAATAGTCGAATAATAGTAGCACAGATAATAGCAGAAAATAAAAAGCAGAAATAGAACAACACAGATTTATCGAGCTTCGGCAAAACCCTGCCAACGTGCTGTCCCTAAGGTTTCTACTAGAAATTAAGTAGTCAGACGCTTACATAGGTAAACTCGCGACACCCGCCATCGACTAACCTAACTCTACGCTCAAAACCCTACCACAACTCAGCCACTGAGTTGTGAATTCTCGAACTACACCACCGTAGTTCGTCCCCATGTCACAAGACTAGAATTTACAAAATTTTAAAAGTAAAATACAAAATAAAAATAACTAAAACAATAAAACCCTAATTTAAAAACTAAAAGCCCAAAGCAAATAAAAGAGCCGGCCCAAAAATATTGAAGTAAAAAACACCGATCCCCTTTATCCTTTTTATTTCTCCGGCCTTGTATTTGCGTTGAAAAATGCCTGCGTTCTTCTTGCTCGTTCATTCCTCTTTAAAGAAAAATTAGGGCTTTGTGATTTTGAAGCCGCCGCTTGGTCGTTGATCGATCTTACTGTCGAACCTCAATTCAGTTTGATGCTTCTTCGATCTTTGTTCGTTGCTTAGCTTTGGCTGCTTCAAATTGTCGAGATTGATGATGCGTGAATTGGTACGTGAATGCCTTTTATTGATTATTGGTTATTCTCGACTTTGATTCGAGTTTATTGATTTTTTGCTCTCTGTTTTGCTTGAACTCGAATACTTGTAAATGCCGATGATGATTGGGTTAAATAGGATTCGAAATCCTATAATCTCGTTCGTATATATTTTATTTGAATTCTTGCTTGGCCATTGATTTTCGTTTGGATGCTTGTGATGTTTTCTATCTGGTTCAGTTCGTATATTTTTCTGGCTTGGTCACCACGGCTTGCGTTTGCTTTTGACGATGTTGATTTATCTTGACTTGTTCATTTTACTTGCCTTGGTCACCACGGCTTTGCATTTGCTTTGGGAATTGACTTCGGCCAAATAACCGAGGCAAATAATATTTCAAAAACACATATTTTAGTTTACACTACAAAAATATTTCCTTTTCAATTTTACCGCGTCAGTGTTTGCTTTGCAGATAGCTCACATGCTAGATACAAATTGAAATACAGATGAAGAACAATTATGAGTGAACGAGTGATATGTAGTAAGGTGCTAGTGTAAATGATAATTGTATAGTGAAAAATTGTATTGTAATTTGAAGTTGTATTGTAATGGAAATTTGTGTGTATATATAGTGAGAGCTCAAATTTGTACTATTCAAAATTGTAATAAAATATTTGTTTGAATTTAAATTCTATGTTATTTATTTTATTCAGCAAATATTTATTTAATTATGTGAAAATAAAATAGTACAATAACAAATACATTTAAATGAATATATATATATATATATGTTTATTATCATCAAAAAAAATCATATAGTTGCATATTCAACAATCTCCCCCTTTTGATGACAACAAACATATATTTAAGATTTTGAATTTATTAAATGTATTTGATCATTAAATTTGCTCTCCCTATTTGAATGCTCCCTCTCTACAACAAAGCTCCCCCTTCATATATGCATGAAAATAAATAAAAATACGCAAATGGACCTAGATGGAAATATGCAAATAAAAAATAAAATATTTGACTTTATTTGCCAAAATCTTAACTTTTCTCTCCCCCTTTTGTTATCAGCAAAAGAGTAATAGTATTAGAAAAATAGAGATAAAGTGATAGACATTAATACAATATTAATACTCAATCGAGTATAAATATTAAATTTTAATAAAAAATCAAACAAAAATCATAAATACTTTGTTTGATGCATGTTCCACTTTAGAGTGATAGGGATGATGTCGGTATATAAAACCATATAGTTGTGTCAATTTGTGGTATATTTATATCATGAATTTTGAATATCTACTAACCACGCATAACCGTTAGGGCTTTTAAATGAGATTAGTAGTATTCCCAATTTTTATAAAAAGTGAATTTCAAGCATCTTCTAACCACGCATAACCGTGAGGACTTTTAAATGGGATTAGAATCAACTTGGCTATTTAATAATCAATTTTGATATGTGTTCCATACATGCATAACCGTGAGGACTTTTAAATGAGCATGAAAGCACATAATCACAAATTCTAAGTAATTCACCCATGCATAACCGTGAGGACTTTTAAATGAGAGTGAATACTTTGGATGTTTTTATTGCTAAAAAATAAAATAAAATGAAAGTGAATATTTCTCGTTTAAAATATCACATATTGACATACTATATTGGATTTTGATGAGTGATGGTCGATAGAAATATGATAGAATTAGAGATGGCAGGGAATTTTTTACCAATCAAAAGTTTTTATAAATGTTGTTTAAATTTTTAAAGAAATTTACCATATATACTGTCTCAAGTTATAATATATGATTAATATCAACACTCATCACTTTTTCAATCACTATTTATCTTTTCGATAATTTTTAGGGATTCAGATTAGTTAATGTAGTCATTTAAGATCAAATCCAAAAATAATTAAATTTTCTAAAATGACTAATATGAAAAAGGTCAACAAAAACTATTTTCTGGAAGGGATTTTATAAAAGAAAAATGTTTGTAATTGAAAATTATTTGAAATGAAGAATATGCAGATATTTTCTTTGAAAACGATGCAACTACTAAATGTCTCAACATAAAACTCGTTCCACTAATACTTTTTCTATCAACTAGGCAACCAGTGTAACCTGCATCTGAATTCCCCTTTAACTCAAGGTTATCATTAGATATATATCATTTCAAAAATTAAAATAAGTAAAAATAAATTTTCTGTAAGGGTGTTTTGTGAAAATGACTTCAAGTTGAAAATCAATATAAATAATTAAATTATTGCAAAAATGATTTTAACATTAGATGATATTAGATACCACTTGTATTTGAGATATTCATGGTGTTATATAGTGGTATATAAGAAAAACGTGTATTCCTCAACACTTGAATTTGTTTGAAATTTTCAGCACATCCATTTATATCAAGCACAAGTAAGAAAACACACATTCTAACAATTCGTCAAAGCCATTTTTCATGACATTCCAAAGTGAATCGATAAAAACTAAAAAATAGATAAATTATAGCATTATCGATTTGCTTTCCAGAGCTTCAAGAATTTCAAAGTTGAGATGGCAGAAATATTTCAGCAATATTGATAAGAACAAAATTAACAATATGTGAACAAAATTTAGTTGAGAGATCATACCTCACTTTCCTTTGATGTCGTGATATCCAAAATTTGCGATGATCTCCATCTAAAGTTTATAGGCTAAGGAACATTTAAATTTTAGTTTATCAATCACTTAGAACAACTCGAAATCTATCTCCATCAAAGTTGTTCCTTAGCCCACTTGTGTGTCTAAATTTTGGAGAAGGCAAGTGGTCTAACTAAGGATGTAAGACCACTATTATAATCTATTGAACTCTTTGGTTCCCAAATTTGTCTATATAACAAACCGTTAGCATCTACAATTGTACCATTGGGAATCCAAATCTATTTAAATTTCAAACCATTTATATTCGTACCTTTTGGAATCCATATTTGTTTAACGGTTTTGTGTTTGTATATATTTCGACAATTATTCTTGCCATGTCCAATATTTCCACACTCTACACATTCGGGTATCACATATTTCCCCTTGACAGTGTTATTAGTTGTTTGTTCATATTTTGACACTTTTTCAAATCCAAGTCCTTTCCTTTTATTCACAAAGAGTTGATTTTCTAGAAGCATATTAAATGATTTTTCTCTAGGGAAAAAGTTTCGAGTAATCAACTCAAGTTTATTAACTTTGGATTTTAAAACTTTATTTTCATTTATTAGCTTCGAACAACAACTAATGGTACTATCTCTCATTTCAAAATTCTTCATTTCCAAGTCCATATTTTCATTTTTTAAGCTCTCTAATTTTACTCTCAATTTCAAGCATCTCAGTTTCAAAGAGTTTGAGTTTTTTATATTTAATTTTTTAAAATCTTTGAATTTTTCAATCTCCTTTTCAAACTCATGATTTAATCTAATAATTTTAGAATTGCTCATAATCACATTTTCCTTTTCAAGAGTTTTGAAATTTTTGTTGACCTCATTTAATTTCTTTTCAAAAATCGCACATTTAGAAATTTCTGACTTCTTAAAGCTATCCAACTCTTTTTGCAAAATATTATTTTTACAAATCAACTCAGTTTTGTTTTTCTCCCGTATTAAGATTTTGTTTTCTAACTTTTGAATTTTTTCATGAAAACGGGCAAATTCCTTTTCATAGTTCAAACACCTTTTGCAATTAGAATTTTCATTTGTCTTGATATTTTTAAGTTCATTTTCCAAATCATTATTTTTCTGATGAAGTTTAGCTTGCTCCCTTTCCAACTTATTAATTTTCAACTCAAGAGCTTTATTACTTTCAATTAATTTTTGGCACAAGTGAACTAAATCATTGAATGGAAAATCACTTATCTCATCGGTTATTGAATCTTCATCATTGCTGCCTTTTGCCAATCCTGTTAAGCATGTTTCTTTAACTGAGTCGATTGTGGAGAATTTCTCATCGTTGTTGACTTTTGCACCATATATTGCATCAAAAGTATTCTAGATTTTCTGTGCATTTTCACAATGAGAAATAAAGTTAAAATTATCTTGATTAATATGAGAATATAGTATATGCATAGCAAGAACATTAATCGAAGTATTTTTCTTGTCTATTATATCACACCATTTTCAATAATATCCCAACATTTAAAATTAACAGATTTTAAATAAAATTCCATTTTTAATTTCCAATTTAAAAAATCTATTCCATCGAAAATAGGAGGAATAATACTAGACCGACCCTTAGTAAAATCATTATTAAAAGAAGCCATTTTAAAAATTCATATTTTAGAACAAAAATTAGTTTTTGAAAAATCAAAATTTTAAAACAAAAATTGACTTTTGTTCCTAGCTTTGATACCACTTGTAGGATCGATTTCACCCTAGAGGGGGGGTGAATAGGGTGTAACAATTAATTATAAAAATTTAATGCGGGAATATATAAAATAATTGCAGCATTGATAATAGTCGAATAATAGCAGCACAGATAATAGCAGAATATAAAAAGCAGAGATAGGACAACACAGATTTATCCAGCTTCGGCAAAACCTTGCCTACGTGCTGCCCCCAAGGTTTCTACTAGAAATTAAGTAGTTAGACGCTTACACATGTAAACTCACGACACCTGCTATCAACTAACCTAACTCTACGCTCAAAACCCTGCCACAACTCAGCCACTAAGTTGCGAATTCTCGAACCACACCACTGTAGTTCGTCCCCTAGTCATAAGACTAGAATTTACAAAATTTTAAAAGTAAAATACAAAATAAAAATAACTAAAACAATAAAACCCTAATTTAAAAACTAAAAGCCCAAAGCAAATAAAAGAGCCGGCCCAAAAATATTGAAGTAAAAAACACAGATCCCCTTTATCCTTTTATTTCTTCGGCCTTGTATTTGCGTTGAAAAATGGATGCGTTCTTCTTGCTCGTTCGTTCCTCTTTAAAGAAAAATTAGAGCTTTGTGATTTTGAAGCCGCCGCTTGGTCGTTGATCGATCTTACTGTCGAACCTCAATTCAGTTTGAAGCTTCTTCGATCTTTGTTCGTTGCTTAGCTTCGGCTGCTTCAAATTGTCGAGATTGAATGATGCGTTAATTGGTACGTGAATGCCTTTTATTGATTATTGGTTATTCTCGACTTTGATTCGAGTTTATTGATTTATTGCTCTCTATTTTGCTTGAACTTGAATACTTGTAAATGCCGATGATGATTGGGTTAAATAGGATTTGAAATCCTATAATCTCATTCGTATATATTTTATTTGAATTCTTGCTTGGCCACTGATTTTCGTTTGGATGCTTTTGATGTTTTCTAACTGGTTTAGTTCGTATATTTTTCTTGCTTGGTCACCACGGCTTGCGTTTGCTTTTGACGATGTTGATTTATCTTGACTTGTTCATTTTACTTGCCTTGATCACCACGGCTTTCCATTTTCTTTGGGAATTAACTTAGGCCATTTTAAATTTGTGATATTTGATTGGTTCACGAATTGCTGTTTCATTCACTTGTACATCATGACACTGTTACAATCTTTGTGTTGACTTCTTCGGCTTGATCAATTCATGTTATCACTTTGACCACCACAGCTTTGACTTTGTTATTTGAAATCTAATATTGTCAAACAGAAGTTCCTATTGACTTTGAACTGTTTCTGTTTTTATCTCATATTGTCACTGCATTTGTTGTTTACCACTTGGTCTTGTAGTCCGCATTGCAATGTCCACTGCCGTGTGCTTCAATATGCATTGTTCTGTAGATTTGAGCCCTATTGTTTTCACTGTTGCATATATGTATACATGATGATTTTGACTCTGACTTGATCAAACTGTTTCTGGTCTGTGTTTGCATTGCTTCGAGTCATGTATACTTGATGCCCAGATTTAGCTGATCTGGTGCATTTTGTTTTCTATGGCAAACATTTTGGTCACTCCATATATATACATACATGTATGTATATATGTGTGTGATGGCTATGCATGTGTTGAAATTGTTGTTCATATGTAATTTTGGTCCAGTTCATCACTGTTTGATCTGAAGCTTGATTTGTGGTCTAGTGGTCTCCTTTTACTGCTGTCATGTGTACATGTGAGCCTGGATGTGTTCAAAACTCTTTGCACATTTCCTTGATGTTGATGTTAGTTATATGTTTGAAGCTTCATGTATTCATTTGTTTGTGTGATCATGGCTTCATGTTCTGACCATCGTTCCATTTTTAGTTTGGTCTTTTTTACATATATGTGCTGGTGAGGTTTGCACTGTTTTGATTCTACCTGACTTTGTTCCAATTTTTACTGGCTTCGATTATGGTATTCGAATTTGCTGACTGCACTTTGGTTGATTGCACTATTTTATAACGAACTTAAATGCTGTCATTTGTATATCATCATTGAAGTCTGGTTTCTGCTTCATTGTTTCTTGTGCATTGAGTCACTTGTGCATTTTATTCTTCAAGTGTACTTTGTTTTTGTACTGGCTTGTAACCTCTGTTGCTTCAAGCCAGTTTTTTGTTTTCTTGTAGTATCTTTCTTTGTTGCCTTCTTTCTTGGTTCTTGCATATGGTATCATGTGCATGTCTGATTGTCGAGTTATAGTGACCTGCCTCGCGATAGATGCTCTGGTTCGTGTTGTTATTTCATGTATGCTGACTTGTGACCCATTTGAGGCTGTGTTGCTTGAGAACTTGTACTCGACAATTTTGTGATGTTTTTGTATTGCACCTGAGTTGAACCTAGCTTTTGATTGGGTTTGACCTTGTGCTCACCTGTCCCTGCAGTTTTGTCAAGTGTATAACGGTGTGCACGGCCTTGTGGCATGTACAGTGATACACTGTGCACGTCATAAGTTGTTCGTGTAGATGAATTCAAAAATAAATATGATGACAAACAACCCAAATAACCGAGGCAAATAATATTTTCGAAAACACATATTTTAGTTTACACTGCAAAAATATTTCTTTTTCAATTTTACTACGTCAGTGTTTACTTTGCAGATAGCTCAGATGCTGGATATAAATTAGAATATAGTTGAAGAACAATTATGAGTGAACGAGTGATATGTAGTGAGGTGCTAGTGTAAATGATAGTTGTATGGTGAAATTTTTTATTGTAATTTGAAGTTGTATTGTAATGGAAATTTGTGTGTATATATTGTGAGAGCTCAAATTTGTACTATTCAAAATTGTAATAAAATATTTGTTTGAATAAAATACTTGTCTGAATATAAATTCTGTATTATTTATTTTATTCAGCAAATATTTATTTAATTATGTGAAAATAAAATAGTACAATAACAAATACATTTAAATGAATATATATATATATATGTTTATTATCATCAAACAAAAATCATATACTTGCATATTCAACAGAGTAGATGTGAAAATACCCTAATGGGAGCAACCCCACATAGCTTGGCCTCACTCGCGCTTTGGTTTTAGTCATTTCCGACAAAGAATATCAACGCTCAAATAAGCAACAAATCACCTTAAATTGACGATGCATAAAGAAGAAAGTTGAATCAATAGTCAATAAATCAACTATTTGTCATATATGGAAATTAAATCTCATACCATTACCATTACTCATCGATTTCAAACTTATACTATTTCTCGATTAAAAATGAAGTCCGGCAAGTTAAGGTAGTGTTACCTCTAAGCATTGCCTTGATAATAATTTTTACCTTTGGGATAGAAACGAGTTTCGGTACCTCTACATTTAGTGCTAAGAGTATGACAAAATCCGTTCCATAAGCGATTTCGTTTACGAAAATTAAATTTCTTATCGTTTCCATAACCGAATCATACTTTTAAAACCGAACTTGTGCCTGAATTTCACTTCACAAATATTTGTAAAACACTTTAAGAAAACGCTCTTTAAAATATTCATTTTAAAGAGCCAATTATATTTTTAAGCGTATTAAAAAAAGGGTAAAAAACAAATGTCATTAAATAATGTTTACTATAAACCCCAAGCAATTTACATTTAGCATTATTTTTAAACATTCCTTTAATAAATCAATCAATTATCTTTAACCACCTTTAATAAGTCAGATAATTAATTTTAAACATCATTATTTAAAATGACTATGTAACTTTAAAACATTATTTATTAAAATGATTAATTAATCTTAAACATCATTATTAAAAATGATTGAGTAACTTTATAACATCATTACTAAAATGATTAATTAACTTTAAACATCATTATTTAAAATGATTAATTAACTTTAAAACATCATTATTAAAATGATTAATTAATCTTAAACATCATTATTAAAAATGATTAATTAACTTTAAAACATTATTTATTAAAATGATCAACTAATCTTAAACATCATTATTAAAAATGATTAATTTTATTATAGTTAAATAATAATTAAGAATAAATTTAGACCTTTAATTCTTTTCAAATACTTATACAATCCTTACAAACCCATCTGAAAAGAATTTACAAAATATTTAAGGTAAATAACCTTTATATATTTAAACAACATTAATTATCCAAAAAGATAATTAAATCCAATTTATTATCTTTTATAAATTTAAATCGACATTAATTATTTTGAAAGATAATTAATCAAATTTATAATCTCTTTATAAATTTAAAGTAGTGTTAATTATCTCGAAAGATAATTAATTAAATTTGTAACTCCTTTTATAAATTTTAAATGAACATTTATCCCTTATTTTTGAAATTCTCAAAATATTTGAAAATATGGTTTAAATAACTTTCAAAGTGCAAAAACACGATCAAACATTTATTTTGTAAAAATATAAGCTCAACTTGAATGCACAATAACGGTTTAAGGGGATGATATTTCATAAGTGACGGTACAATGATAATCGCTGTAACGACACTTACACAATCAAACAGCATGTCATAAATATTATCAACTAAACAACAATATAAACGACATAAAAATATAAGTAAATTAATATTGGGGAGAAACCCGTTAGGGTCTCCCTACAAAGGTCCGCTGTAAATCACACATATGAATATGTATTTCAAGTATTCCATAACGACCTATGTGTTACGTATACTTCGACTTCCTCTTGTTTTTTTCCTTGCAACACAATGGTTATTTATGTCATCCGCTTTTTAAGTGGGAATCAAATCCAAAAGGACAATCAAATAACAATATATAAACTATCATTCATGCATTCAACAATAATCTATAGCAACATAGATATCAGTTTATGTAAAGGTGAGTAAACTCATCAAAATTCCATTTGATGCTTTCGCGTTACGGTTTTGGTCTAAAATCGAATAACGTTCGACTTTAGCCCAATATTCTACTTGCTTAAAATTCAACAAAACCTTATCCAAAACGTAGCTAACGTTCGTATGAGTCCAATGCAAGTAATCGCTTCCAAATCAAACCTCATACGGAAGAGTTATTGAATTTATAAGCTATCATTTTAATTAAATTAATTAATAACTTAACATATTAATTACGATTACCCTTAAACATATTTCTTCCCCAAATCAAATTCTACTTTACCCTCTTAAACAGATACACGTGCACAACATTACTCATTCCAGGCCCGTACAGGCATCCGATTGACCAATCTCTGCTCCATGAAACTCCAAATCGACCTCACAACATCTCCCCCTCCGCGAGTGCTACGCACCCCCTCCATCACCTTGCACTCAACTGCACAGAACGAAATCCAACCTGGGCGCCTCCTCACGTGGCCATGAACTGTTGCATCTCACCATAGAGGGCCGCACACCTCCAAATTTAACCTGAAGCTACTACTCGCCAAGAGGAACCCAATGACAAACTCTACAATGCCTAACTCCACCTAGATCGGCCAAGATCACAAAACCTAGCTCATGACTATAAACCGTCGATCTCCCTAATCATCACCGAACCACTCAACACTCACATAGAATCGAAGATTAAACTCACACGATTCAAAAATTTAAGGTTTGTAAATTTTGGCTAAGTGGTTGATTTGTTTTTTGATTTTAAAGCTTGTGGCCATTGTCGTTTTTTTACATGAAGCATTTAATGAACAGAGAGAGGAAGAAAGAAATGTGAAGTGTTAATTTATTTCATCACCTTGTTTCTATAAACAAAGTCAACTATCTTACTACCAATCCAAGCTAGCCAAAAATTTCAAGTTTACCAACATTTTCATGCCAACATCATATCAATCAAATAATCAAGTTCAAAATTTTGAACTTGATTTAACTTAAAAAGGTTTTGGAAAGAAATATTTGGAGTACTTCGCTAAACGATATTTCCTTCGCGTAACCACGAACGACAGAAATAAAAATGCGATTGTGCACCAAAAAGCGACACGATCACTAAAAAACAATTAAATACACATATTATTTCATTATGTGATATTCCAAAAGTACTATCGTTTTCCAAAAATACGTCAAACGACAATTTAATTATTTTTCAAATTAAAAATTATGGAAAAATCCTATAAATTAAATCAAAATTACATCACTAAAAATCTAGTCGTTTCATTAACAATTGATTTTCTCGTTATTTATTTGAACTATTTAATATTGTAAATAAATTTACAAAATGAGTTTACTATTATTATTCATTAATTAAAAGGAGTTAAATAAGGCTATTGAATCTATTTAATTAATATTTAATTCACAATTCAAATATATAAATAATCACTATGTTTGAATACAATTTATTTAGATTTTTAAACACCAATTGTTCAAATATGTAAAATTAACTAAATATTCAAAATAAAAAGGTTAAAATTCCGACATGTTACAGTCTTCATCAAAACGAAAAGATAGGAAGTGAAATCATAATAGAAGAATAGATATATCTCCCTATATATCTATATAGCAATATATAAATAAGATATATATACAGTTATATACTAGTGCTTCCCCTCCCTGGAGTGTTTATTTATATTTTAATTACTGCATTTATCCTTTATTAGCTCTATTTTATTTAGATGTTCCTAACCTCGCTCTGATACCAGCTCTGTAACATCCTCTACTTGAAACCCGAAGATGAACGCCGATGACGCTGTAGTCATCACTAGAATTATCTTCCAGCAACTAAAATGAGTTCAGTATAATAATACACAACTACATAAACAGAGCAAACTAATAATATCCCATTACACAACAGTCTCTTTTAACATTCATTACAATATTTCGGTTCGTATTAACCAAATGTCGTGACCGCGTAGGGGGTCAAATATAATAGTAAATAACATAATATAAGAGTCTGGTCCACATATGAAGATGCGGCCCGCACTCCATCATACAGCGGAAAAAAAATATTTATTAGCTAAAGAGCCTCCTACTCCGTCTTTAGTCCATGTACCATGGCCATTTATTCCAAACCTACCTAAACCCATAAACTCAGCCTACTCAAATGAGTATCCGTGAGTTTATGAGGAAAACAATAATAAAAACACGGGTCAGATATAAAGTCTAGTGTGAATAATCTATCCCTATAACAAAGATATAGCTAGACAAATCGGCACTGCACAGATTAGATTTTCCCTTCACTATTCAACATCATGAGCAAAACATTATAAACTTCTGAGGCATTTATTCCTTACTTACGCCCTCAATTCAGGCCTTCCTAAGCAGATTTCCTTGCACTGACCCTACCCGAGTCCTTGTTTAGATTGCTTTCTTCTTTTTAAAGTATTTAACACTGCGTCTTGCACGGTTTAATATTTCATACCGCGCGTTGCACGGTTTAATATTTCATTCTTCTTTAGAATTTTATTCTTCTTTGGAATTTAGTACTGCGCCCCGTGTAGTTTCACCTTCCTAAGGAAAATCCTTATTTATTCTTCTTTTTAAGTACTTATAGTAAATACTGCTCCCGCAAAGTTATATATTTATTTCGCCTTCCCAATGCGAGGACTGCTTCCTGCGCAAGTGAATTCATACCTTCCCAAGGTGTACATCCATTTAACCATTTATTCGATTGGAACCGCGCCGCAGTCCCTGGAAGTTGAATGCCTCTCCTCACTTTCCTAAGGTGTTCATTCGAGTGAGCATACCCACCCAATGTCAATAGCCCTTTCAACTCTATCTTTTCTTTTTAAAGTAGGATCCCTTCCCATTCTGACCTGGCTCCCTCGAGTCCCATTAACTTATCTTTTACAAGCATTATACATTATTCTCCATTCAGCACAGAATCCCCCGTTCCCACGCAGAACGTTCTACATTTCTCTTATTCAGTGTTCCTTTCTAAACTTTAGCGCAACTAATCCTTTCATACAAAGTATAGTAAATTTACTTATGGAAAATAGAGCCGATGCCCCATTGCCGTACCCCGACAACTGTGACATTCCTGACATCGCCTTTATATGTGTCATTATTCCATTGGATCTTATTTCACTTTCTGTTATTTGTAGTATTCTTTTAAGCAAACAATTTATATTTTGTCTCTCTTTTTCCCAAACCCCATTAGAATATTTTCTTGTATAATTTAATTCCTTGCGTCCCCTGCAGTACCCAAAATCCCCAGCGCAGTATCTAGTTGGTTTTACCTCTATTTCGTTATAGAAATTATCATAAATTCTTTAGTATTGCTCGAACCCATGTTCTTCCGTAGTTTACATATATTTTACCTTTTTAATAATATTTCACATCTAATATTCAAGTTAAACAACTTCAAAAACTCACATAAAATCATATAAGCTTGGAAAATTACTCAAACTGGAAACCCATTTCAGAAATCATGATTTAAACATTTCGTGAAATTTCCATTAAGTTTTGAAATCACTAAGGTAGGTAAAACACATGCAAACATCCCACGTTCGCTCATCCTTTCCTTAAAATATTCATTAGACTTTTGATCTTTACATAAAAACCCGTACGAACCCAAACATACATAAAAACATATAAATTTAAACCGAACCCATACATATAAGAGATCAGATTAGAAGGGTTAAGTATTACTCACCTAGATCTTTAGGATTTATAGCTTTAGCCTTCTTTAGTTTCTTCTAGCTTGCATTTTTTGTCTTCTTCTTATTTACCTTCTTATGCTTCCACCATTAAAGAGTTTCTCTAGCTTTTGTTTTTAGTTTGAGTAGAATGAAATGAATAAATAGAAATGAGTAACATATATTGTCCCACAATAAGTTGGACCTGGGCCCTATACCCGCTTCTATTGATCCATATCCTTTTACCCCTTTTATTAACCTTCCATTTCCCTCTTAATTAACTTATTTAATTAATTACAAAATTTAGGGTTGTTACAGATAGTAGCCAGCGATTCTAAGAAACACCACATCTTAGTAACAGTTTCAGGCCTTTCCCACCCATTCACCGCGTCAACCTTTGAAGGATCCATGGCTAACCTCTCTTTTGAAATCACATGGCCTAGAAACTTCATTTCCATTCTTCAAAAATGACACTTGGAGAACTTTGCCTTCAACTTGTGCTCCCTCAATGTCTCCAACACATGTCTTAGGTGAAATGCATGCTCCTCCTTACTTTTGGAGTACATTAAGATGTCATCTATGAATACCAACATGAACTTATCTAGCTAATCTTGAAAAACTATATTCATCAAATCAATAAAGAACACTAACTACATTCATCAGTTCAAATGGCATCACTAGCCACTTATATGAACCATACCTTGACCTGAACGCAGTCAAAGGAACACTGTCCTCCACAACCCACAGCTAATGGAACCCCGTAGCTAAATCTAGCTATGAAAATACCTTATATCCATTCAGGATATAAAAAAGGTCATCAATTCTCAATAAAGGATATCTATTATTCACCATCCTTTCATTCAACTTCTGATAATCTATACATAATCTTAACGATCCATCATACCTTTTCATAAATACAGCCGCTGCTCCCCATGGTGAGCTACTTGGCCTAACGAATCTCTTACTTTCTAACTCAACCAATTACTTCCTCAATTTCTCCATCTCCTATGAAGGCATTCGACTAGGAGGTTGACAAACGGTTCAGTCCCTGTTAGCAAATCTATACGAAACTCTACTGCTCGGGGGTGGAAACCCCGAAACTAGTTCAAATAAATCTCGAAACTCCTTCGCAACCCACACCCAGCTCTTCTTCTATTTCTGAAGCTAAAGCAAACAAAATAATCCTACGCCTAATATTGTAATCCTCTAAGACCGCGTACATTCTATTCTTGCGGTCTGGATGGCTAAGAGTAATAATCCTCTTAGCGTAGTGCACACTTGCATAATACTTCTCCAACCAATCCATCCCTAAAATAACCCCAAAACCTATGAAGTCAAATACTTAGGGATCACAAGAAAACTTGCGCTTGCCTAACTCAATATCCAACTCAGTGCATCTCAATCGAAGAGTGACATATCCCCTTATCGGATTAGCTACATGTATGGAGGTGACTAAATAGGTAATTCCTAACCCAAGTCTATCAACTAAACCTCTTGCTATAAATGAATGTGTAGCGCCAGTAACATACGGTACCCTAATTGATATACCGAAAATTAAAGCCATATCTTCCAAGACCTTCCTTTTGCCTCTCACTTCGGCGGATGGTCCTTCCCTCCATCCCTCTAAAGCATAAACCTACGCCTTATGCTTTGGGCAGTCCTTCTTCAAATGCCCCACTTTAACACACTTGAAGCATTTAGTCCTCACAAGACTCTTTGGCACTGGCCACTTGGTAGCACAGTGCCCCTTTTGTCCGTAGTTGAAATAGATGACTTTTGCAGTAGTAACTTCTCCGCTCTTCTCCATCAACACTCCCTTCTTTCCTTTGGTATAAGGAACAAACTTCTTCTTTAACTCAGCTTTGGGCTTTATCTCTACTCTCCTCTGCCCCTAATACATCCTATCATACCTCCTGGTCATGTCAACCACGAATTCAAAAGGAGATGCCAAGTGAGCCATCACCTTATGATCTATCCTTGTTCAAGCCCATGATGAATTTCTAGTTCTACTTCATTGGAGTGTTAATGATCTCCCTACCATACTTAGCCAAAAAATTAAACTTCTAAACATACCCTTCCATAGTAAGGCCTCTTTGCTTCAAGTCTATGAACTCACACTGTAACACACTCCGCTGTGACTCAGATATAAACTGACGAATCTTTTTTCTAAGCTGCACCCAGGTCATCTCTTCCTTTAGTGTTCCAGCAATAACAGTCTCCCACCAATCCAATGCATCCTCCTGCAACAGTCTTGATGCCTGCCTCCTCTTTTGCACATCATTCAACCCTAGATCTCCCAATATCAGTTCGTAGTTTCTTAGCCGGTCCAGTACTTCAACCGTGGACTCTCTCCCCGAAAACACTTTTCCTTCTAAACTCCTATAGTCTTTCCACATCTTTGGAAAATCTTCTCTTACAACAATGGGCCTTGGCCCAACCACTCCAAGCACATTTTTCCTTATCATCTGAGCCATAAACTTTCTAAACTAGGTGTTCACATCCATGCCTACCACATTTATTGGATGTACAACATCTACCCCTACTACTCTTGGGACTTCTCCCCAGCTTCCTTCATTGGTCTGCATACTTTCTACATCTCTCCTTGCACTTGCCCCTATTAAAGCAATTCGCCTATTCCTTAAATCCATCTTGCCTTTTATGTTAAGCAAGTCTTCATAAGAAATAAAAAGTCAAGAGCCAAATAATAATAGAAGGGTAGATATATTTTCCTATATATCTATATATCAACTTACAAATACATTATATATATATACATATATATATATAATGTTGCATCCCATCCTATGGTGTTCACCTTATTCTACGTTCTTATTATACTTCTAGCTCTGTTTTATTTAGATTACCCTAAACCTATGCATTAATACAAACTGTATCATCCCTCACCAAGAGACCTAAAAATGAACGCAAATGATGCTGCAGTCATCATCATAATTATTTTTGAGCAACTGAGAGTGAGTTCTGTATATTCGAAGTAGTATAAGTAATCAGAACATCAAAATGTTTCATTTCTTCAAATTTGTCTTAATATTTATTACATACATTTTCCATGTTAACCCTAAGATGTACACATGCAGGGGTCAAAATATAACCATAGATATACATAATAGAGTGTCGAGTCAATATACGAAGATGCCACTCAAACACTTATAACAGCAAATTAGCATACATTAATAAATAACCAAACCTTCAACACCATCTTTGATCTTTTGCCTATGCTCAAAATAACCTGCGTATCCTATAAACTCAACCTACTCAAATGGGTACCATGAGTTTATGTGGAAATCAATGATAAAAACACGGTTCAAACATAAAGTCAGGTGTGAATAATACTTAACTGAAAGTATAACATAAATACATAGTGAGATCATGTCGTATAATGCAGAACGTAATTTCCCCACACTGCTTCAAATAGCATACATAATACTGTGCCCCTACACAGTTTAACTTAATATAATTTATTACTACACCCCTACGGTATTCCTACTTGGTTCCAAACAGACCATGTAAAGATTTGATTCTGCACGGAATTCCCCTGGTAGCCACCTTAGATTCTCTCTTGCTTTACTAATACTACATTGACCCCAATCCCCATAGTATTATTCAATCGACTTATTTAATATTGTACCGCATGGGTCCCCGCCCCCACAGTATCATTTTATTTATCTCTGGGCTACTATGCTACTCCACTCGCAGCCTCATTCTTATAAACTTATTAAGTTCAAATCTGCTATGAAACAAGCACCCGTAGATTTTCCCTTCCTTCATCTTTTGTATCATTCAATTAGATTTGGGACCACCAGGAATTAGCCACCCGTAGTCCTCTATCTAATATATATTCATTTATTTCTGACCTGCTATCAACCAGCCACCCGCAGGTCTCATATAGTTACTATTTAATTCTGGACTACAAAGAATCAGCCACATATAGTCCTTTGCTACATAGAATTAACCCCCTGCAGTATTAGATTTTTATTTTAATTTGAGGTTGCATAGAATCAGCCCCATGCAAACCTTTGGAAGTTGAATGCCTCTCCTCACTTGAAGTTTCTTCAGGTGTGCATTTGAGCAAGCATCCTTACCCGGTGTCAATAGACCTTCCATTCTCCCCTTCAACTCACATCACTTCGACGCAGTACACTCTGCCTTGACCTATGTGCGCATCACGCTCTATACTTATTAAGCATGTTCTTTTCTAAATGGCAGCATGGTATGATGGAACAGTTTATCTTATTCTCTTCATAATTATGGCGCTCTTTATCTTTCATAAAATAACAGTGCAAAACTACTTTCCCAGAAAATCCCTAGATTCCTTTGGCAAATCAGTACCCTACCATCCAGCGTGGTTCTATTTGGCGTGATTCTTCTTTAAGACCTTTAGCTACCACTTCCTCAGCTCAGAACCTGACAATATCCATCACTTCGGACAAAGCACGTTAGCACCTTTACACATGTTCACCACTAGATGCATTACCTTACTATTTTCTAACATTTATAGAGCCCTTTGTATATCTTTTCGGCTATTTTTATGGATATTGCCCCCTTACATTAATATTTTAATACATATGTCATTTCCATTTTTTCCCAACGCAGATCCCCCTTCCAAAAGCAAAGCTCTACATTAGTTCTAGCTTATTTTATGCATCGAAAGTCTTATAAAATTCCAAAAAATTCATGAATAATTTCCTTTATGCCCTCCTTGTCTTTCGTTTGAATTACAAGATATTTTTCTTGTATCTTTTCTAGATGTTTACTTTAAAAATTCATAACAATTTAGTCCTAAGCCATGAGCTTCTCAAGTTACTAACCCATCTTTAGGACAATGATTAGGATATCATAACAGGTTTTCATTTTGACATAAATCTATATGAATACCAACAAAATAACATGATCTAATCAACCAAAACGAACTAAATAAAAGGTTAAGTATTACTTACCCAAATCTTTAAGAAATCTTGTTTAGATCTTCTTCTCTTTTCCTTAGCTTGTATTTTCTTTATTTTCTCTTTATTCCTGTTTCTCTAAGCCACTACCATTAACATATCTTTTGAGCTTTTATTTTACTTTTAGTAGAATGGAATGAATGAACAGAAAAGAGTCATGTTTATTGTCCTGCAATTATTTGGGTTTGGCCCACATACTCGTTTCCATTATTTCATTTTCCCTTTCTCTATTTTACTTAGCCCCTTTTTGCCCTTTAATTAATTAAGATTTTCATAATTTCAGGGTTGTGACAGAACAAGAAAGAAGAGAACACAATATCTGAATCTCACTACGGAACAATAATATATAATATCAAAAGATAGTACAAATTGTCACTCATCAGCGGACAGTTATGACAACCTGTCCTCATAAATGCTGATATTTACATAATATTAATGCCATGGAAATAAGAATACTACGATAGGTGAAACATCCAACTCGCCTCTTCGAACACCAAGAATATCCAACTAAAACCTGCCTATCATAGACTACTTGAAAGAGCATCCATGGAAATAAGAGAAATACAAACCACGAGTCAGACATAAGTTTGGCGTGAAAAATTCAAGAAATATATGCACAACATATAATTGCACCTTTTGAGACCGTCGTAATGGTTATCCCTTCAAAAGACCCAAACCATCCAATAAGTATGTATTATGATATAATAGATAATGTCTAGGGCGCAGAATATAAATCACAAAATAACTGTGCCACTTGCATCTCACGACACAACAATTTTAATGGTACAATCAAAACCGCTAAGGTATGTTCCCATAATGGATTTTCCATGGTGATCCCTTCAGTCAAGCCAAAATCCAATCTCCTACACATCGGTTAGAAACTACCTCTAACGTCGTATATCTCTAGATAGAATATACCATAAGGTAAACATAGCCTCTAAACACGTGATCCCAAATATCATCACCTACCACATGCAACATCGTTAAGCATACCCTATATATGGAGTGATAATATCCTATCGTGGGTCAGCCAAACTCCCAGCTATGCTCCTACTCTGTTTTCTGCTATTTTCGATGTCGAGGTCACATTCGGTATCTCTTATACAAGTCTTCATTACTCGAACAGAACAAATCTTCAAATGGATTCCAACATCTCGAATAGTCCATGGATCTTTATAAGGATCCCAATATAAGTCGTTCGACAAATGCCAATGCAAACCAATCCCTTAGACTTAACCTTAGGCTAAACAGTTCAACTTTATAGCATTCCACTTCACAACCACTTCCAAATATGTATACTACTTTTGAAGTGGCATTCAATAAGTAAAAACTTACTGAACCCGGTCTCTTCAAAACTAAATGAAAGAGGTTACCATAAATCAAGATATCGAACGCCTCGGAAGACATGTCGAAATTCAAGAAAAACAGAGGATGTCAAAGGTAAAGAAGGAAGAGCACTTGAGCATTCAATGAAAAGGTAGCAAAATTCAAGCAACCTCAAGAAGGTATCGAACATGTATAATCAAGGCATAGAGTGCTTAGAGAAGGGATGATCAGTCTCTAAAGGAGTCGACTTCCAAGCAATTAACAAACACAAAGGATATCGAATGAGGACACAGTAAGGAAGTATTAAGTCTCAACAAATAAAAGAATTTTCAAACATATCCCAGAAGAAGGCGTCGAATCAATAATTGTTTGGAGGTATCAAACTACAACAAGCCTGAAAGAACTTAGGATGCTAAGCTTTTACAACACAAAGGTTATTGAACCTAAATGAAATAAAAGGAATGCCTAAAGATATTGAAATACAAGTGGCTAGCAAATATAAGAGTTGTCGCACTTGAATACAGAAAGAAAGTTGTGTCAAGCCTCAACAACTATAAGGGTTGTCGAGCATATAAAGCAGAGGGGATATCGTGTCCCAAATAACCTTTGAAGATTCAAGCGTGTAACAAACTGAAGTAGCATCGAACACCAACATATATCGAGTTTCTATGATATAAAGTCTTTCAAACTTGAAGACAATTAAAGGGAGTTACCGAACCACTACAACTTGAAATATTACAAGGCGGGAAGATGGCACATTTGGCCAGAGAATGAGGATATCGAGCTTCTCAGAGATGACTAATTAACAGCTACTATCGAACCGATACCCTAATTCTATTGCTAAAAGCTTATGTTAGTGAAAGATACCGAGTAGTCACCAAAAGAAAGTTGCATTATCGAAATCATGAAGGCAAATGGTATCAATTACATCAATACTAAAAAGTTGTCATGTTCCCTTGATAGGGATGTTCGATTTCGACACAGTTAAAAGATATCGAGTCTCACTGAAGGATACCAATGATGAAGGTATCAGATATCAACGATTCAAGCAAGAATATGTATCGCATGTCGAATGGACACATGGCAGCTATACCGTCTGCCGTTACCACTATAAATATGGACCTCATTGCTACTTGGTGGGGAGAATTTTTCTTATCTTATTTCTTACATTTTTCAAGTTGTAAACACTAAATCAAATTGCAGATTTGTAAAGCCTATTGTAAATCGATGACTTTTGCACATAAGAACTTGAATAATAATTTTTTTATAGCATATTACTAGTACATGAAGATATTTGACTATGATGGGACTTATGACTTACATATGATTTTTGTATACTTGTATTTTTGACAGGCACGTGGCTTCTCTTTTCAAGAACCAAAATCATGAACATGCATACTTCACTTTGGACTCATATACTTCTTATGGGTTAACATAAGGTTGTGCAAGCCTTCTATTGATCAGGACATATTTTCTTATCATATTTTAGGTTAACAAATAAATTTGTTAACATTTTAGTGCTAGAATGAGGGCTCGAACCTTTGTCTCATTACGTACTGTGGTAAAGGACTTTCCATAACCTGCATACAAGGGATATAAAGGGCTTTCCTTAGCTTGCATATAAAGGATATAAAGGACCTTAACCTACATATCTCCTTAAAGGACCTTAACCTGCATATCTCCTTAAAGGACTTTCCATATTTTGCAAATTCTTACAAAGAGCTTTAGGGACTTTTCAGTTCTTATAGAGGACTTACCACATCCAGCAAAACCCATTAAGTTGGATAATGACCATTTTGAACCAAGGATCCTCACTTAGTCAAACCAGTTTATCAATTTACTCATAGTTTGCAATTTCATTAAGAAAAGAGACAAGTGACTCCTTATAATCCGAATAAGTGGAGCATAAATTTGTTCCATGTGGGCTCTACCCTAATCCGAGAGAAAAGAATACAAAAAAGGATGTCTTGTTCTTAAGAATGAGGAAAGCCATACAACTCCAATCTAAAGGAACTATTTTCGAAAGAGAAATAACAAAAGACTTCAACAAGTTCACCCACAAGTGGGAAGGCATAGTGGGTCGCTCTTCTAGACCAGTTGAAACTCGAGATTCTTTAAATAGAAAGTTCATGAATAATGCTATTGCACCAATCCAATGTTACAAAAAAGTAAAATGTGGGAAAAAAGCACTATACCCTAGGAATTCCCGATCCTCTAACGTTTATTCCCTTGACACCTCCTACGAGACTATCTATCTCCTAACCAAAGATAGATTGAACTATTGGCCTTTAAAGAAGAAGCAACCAGAAAATGAAAGAAACCTCCGGGGTGCTTATTTCCGATATCACCGAAGAAATGGATACAAAACCAATCAAAGTCGAGCTCTAAAAGGAATGATTGAGAATTTCTTAGGGAAAGGAAAGCTTCAAGAATTTGTTAACAAGATTTAAGCAAAAGGCAAATGTGTTTACAAAGAATAATTGATCAACAAATAGGGATGCTTCCTAAAGTGGATTTATAAAATAAAGAAAAAAGCCTTTGATCCCGCCAAGATGGCCTGGTCAAAACACCTCCTAAAGTGAGGTCAGAGTAAGCCTCCGGTCTCGCCTATAAGGCATGGCTAGAGCAGTGCAAGCCTTTGGTTCCGCCTACGTGGCCTAGCCGAAGCACCTCCTAGAGGGAGGATAAAGTAAGCCTTTGTTTCCGCCTAAGACGGCCTGGACAAAGCACCAACCAGCCTTTAGTCCTGCCTATAAGTCCTTCCTAAAGTGCCTCCTAAAGGGGGGATGGAGTAAGCCTTTGGTCCCGTCTAAGATGGCCTAGCCAAAGCATCGAACCAGCCTTCAGTTCCGCCTATAAGGCCTGACTGGAGTGCCTCCTAGAAGAAGGTCGGGTAATACTTTGGTTTTGCTTAGGATAGCTAACCAAATACACCAACCAAATCCTAAATCATCACCTAAGATGGTGATAAGGGGTCCAGTCAAAACCAAAATGATTACCTAAAGATGGTGATAAGGGGTCCAGTCAATACCTAAATCATTACCTAAAGATGGTGATAAGGGGTCTAGTCAAAACCTAAATCATTACCTAAGACGGTAATAAGGGGCAAAAGAAATCAATCAAGCAAGTTTAAATATTCCCTAAGGAAAGGTCAATATAATATTCTAGAGGAAGAACACTCAAGCACATCTATTTTTGCATCAAGGCAAAGTTAAAGTAACCTTTGAAGGAAAGGTTGAAAGCCATCTATCTAGATTTTAATGCAGGTATTCACATTTGAGAAATTATGACTTATTACTCAAGCCTGGCTCTTCATTCTTCGAGATATTGAAATAACTTTCAATCCATGATCGGAATTCAAATAATCAATAAAAAAGGAGTCTCTATGAATAGTCGGGGTTCTAATTATCAAATAATGGGAATCTCCATCAATAGTCAAATTTATCTTCTTATCAAATAGGATTCTGGATTTATTATCAAATGGATTACTGATTTTCCTACCAGATGGAATTATGGTCTTATTATCAAGTGGATTTTTGATTTTCCAACTAGATGGAACTTTGCTTCTATTGCCAGATGGATTTCTAGTTTATGGTCCTCTTACTAGATGAATTTCTAATATTCAAAGCAACCAGATCACCTATAAAAGAAGGATGAAAAAGCAAATTAATCCAACTTATTTAAATTTTCGCTTATAATCATTTTGAAAAATGAATTTCAAAACCAAACTTTTAGGATTTGAAAGGTCAACAAGACCACTGCTTTAGAAAAAACCTTTAGCATTTACAAAGCAAAATGATAAATTTTAGAAAGGAATAATTTCTCGAAATTATGAAAACCATCATCATTTTTTAGTCTATGTTTTCTAGAGGTAAAGAAAGAGTCTCATAAAAAGTATGAACCGAAAAAGGCTGGTCTAAAAGCATTCTGCAAGGGAACAAAGAACTGGCAAATCTATGCTTAATCAAGGACTATAGATCATATGAAATCAAACTAAAGCTTGAAGTAAGTTGCAAATATTATACAATTCAATGAGTTCAAATGCAAGACAAAAATAAGAGAGAAAGTGCAAAGTCCATTCAAGGTGTCAATTGTTCAGGTACAAAATTTGTTTATTATTACATGCAAAAATTACAAGATATCCAAGAAAGCTAAATCTTTCTAAGCAGAAGGGGAGGATGAGGGAGTGGGTGATGTTGATATACTTTTTCTTTCCCCTTTCCCTCAACCTCGAGAAGAGAAAGGTGACTTCCACTTAGGGAAGGTCCTTCTCTAAGCAAAAAGGGAGGACCCTCCATATCTTTTACATAGTCGGAACACCTATTTAGAAAGAAATGCTGATAGCGTTTAAATCTCGCTTCAGCTGCTTTGCTTAACCTCGAATTCATATCTGGACCTAGGAAAAAATAATCAATTTCTAAGCCAAGGGGAACTATTACTTCAAGTAAATAATCTATAAGTGAATCCAGTAGAAAATTCTCCTATGACATCACCTCGATTATCTTTAGTCGGGATTCAAGGTCTTGTACTTTTTTCATCAAAACTTCAATATTCGAAGAAGGGTCTGTAATGTAACAAATCGACACATTCAGTAATTCTTTAAGTTTCTTATACTTTTTTCAAATAATATTTGTATCATCAATAAATATAATTTGAACCTTTAATGTGTGATTGGGCATTTTGTTGATTACTTTATGGGTTTTAACTTTGCTTTATGATCCTTAAAGCTTTTGCTCAAGAGCGTGCTTCTCACGCCCCATCTCCTCGATTTGGCTTTGGTACTTATTAAGATGCTTCGATACTTTTTCTTCCTATTTTCCTTTTAGAAACTGGATACATTCATAATTGTATGCTCGACACCATCGAGAGATTTCTTCGTGACCTAAACCCGGAGGTGTGTTTAATAGGGAGGGGAATTTCTCCTCGACGGCTAAAGATTGAGACCTAGTCATTCTCGCAGGAGTAGGAGTGGGAAGGCTAGATTCACCTCCACTTGTGATGAGTTTCAACGATTTACAAGATATTTAACTTTTTAACAAGTCCACTTCAAGATCCTCTATCCTTTGACATAGTCGAACAATTTCTGCATCAGCCTCAGTTATTTGGTCTGAAGCATCAGATTGGCTAATCGCATTATGCGCTCTTTCATCTCCAGAATCCCTTTATCTGTTCTTCTAATTTTCTCCTCTATACCCAAGGCTATTTCTTTCACACCACTTAATGTTGATCTCGTTTTATAATACTTAGTGTGCCATTTCTTGGCTTTTGGGTTATCCGAAAATGGTCGAAATAAAGCATCTTGAGAAGAATGTTTCTTTTCGATGTCCAACATCAATCTGGATCTGACATTATCTAGACAGGAAAGGAGATTAAGATCACAAGACACAAGTGTCAATTGACTTTCCTATTAAAAATAAATGAAGAAAAAGAAATTAATATGCAAGAAAATGTGTCCTTTATTAACAATAAGAAGGTTTATAAGTGCAAACAAGTTTGAACTACATTAACAATACAAGTTTTATATATTCAATTCTTAAAGTGTAAAAGTAGTAGTCTAAGCCTTTTTAAGTGAAAACACAAACATAAAAATTGTAGAATTGAAGGAGACATTAAATTCATGAGGAGTATTAACTGTAGGGAATCAGTAATAATTCAATTTCCTGGCAGGGGAACTAGCTTCTCCGCATAACAATTTAGCGCAATTAGATCATACTTCCTTAGGTAAATTATCCTTTTCATCGCTTAAGAAGCCAAAGTATAAGTGAGGGAGTTGTGTGTAAACTTCCTCAAGGTCCCTAATGAAGTGGCACTATGCTAACAGGGAAGTTTTAAGAGTAAACACTTTCTCCTTAAAATCCCCTTTTAGCTTGACAAATTTACTTAAGAGTTCTTTTGAAATAGGAGTACCCGATGGCTCCTAAACCTATGTATGTAAAATAATAATAATAACAAACTGAGTCACAAGGAAATAAAAACATTGCTATTCAAGAAATCGTCCAAATTACATGCTATAACAATGGAACTACTTAGGTTCATGCAATATTGATCCTTTGTAGAATTCAGAAATAAATCTCTCCTTATTGAACTTAACTTTCACTGGGGAAGAGTGTTAAGGATAAGAGGAATGGTGGCCACATTGGGAAGATTCCAGCACTCCCCAGGATGAGGATCGGACCCATGGTCGTCCAAATATCTACTATGCATACGTCTAAGTAAACCCCTGCGTTCCTTCCCTACGAAAGAAAAATCAACGAAACTACTCCTAGAATAGTGTAAAGAAACTCTAGTAAAGCGTCTCTATCTTTGATAAGCATCCAGAAGAGTGTGCTTAACTCTGCATTTTCTTTTAAAACTCTTTCCCTAAGAAGACGAGATCTATTTAAGAGTCGGGCAGCTCATTTTTCCTTGGAGTCTTTTAATCATTTGTATGAAGGCAAAGGCGCCTATACTTGTCTGATAATTTTTTGTATTCCTCAATTACATTTTCAAGTTCTCCATTCAATCGATGCACCTCTCCCTTGATCTTCTTGTACAGAGTCTCAAAATAATATTTGGATCTCTTCCTTAACTAAATTAGTGAATCCATTAATTAAAAGCTAACAGGTAAATTTGGACATTTAAAATAAATCTCATACCTACATAACGGGACCTTGGAAAGTTGGATCTTGAGCATTTTCCTTCATTTTTTGATAGGGAGAAGGAGAATCTTTTGAAGGGATATCTTCCTGCAAAATGTCCCGAGGGACTTGAATATCAGGAAAGTTTCTGTCATGGGCAGACGAGTCTAAACCATGACTGTCAGATCCATTACCTCCATCTCTTGGTCCTTCTAGACTCTTGTTTCCATCATCACCACCTTGATCGTCGTCGTTGTCGTCTTCATCATCATCCTCCCATTCATCAAAGCCTTCATCTCCTCCAAGCGGGGGTAATCAAAAGATAAAAGCCCTTTGGATTGACAGCTTCTTTAGGAAATTAGTCTTGAAGCGATCCCTGAACTCTTCCTAGTATAAGATCGAACTTCCTCTTGAATTTGTTATTTAATTTTGGGAGGGAAGGAATGTCCAAATCAGGGCATTTTCCTTGTTATTATATGCTACAAAAAGAGTATCTTCGTAGCATTTCTCTGTGATCTTAGTAAAAGCCTAATCCAGGAACTAGGAAACTTTCCTTTTGGTAGTTTTTATGATATTATTGGCATAAACTAAGGTGGCATCTTTAGTTTCAAACTGGCTTACTAGAGACTTTATCTTATCGTTCATTTTGGCCTTTTTCTTTATTAGCTTGATCAAGCTCTATCCCTAAAGTCTTCATACTCCCTTCAAGTAAAAATTTGGATTTTTTTTCCTTATCAAGGGTGGAGGCAAGTTTTCTATTCTCAAGAATAGCCTCATTCTTTTCCATTGCAACATCAGTCATTTAACTCTGTAAAAGCCTGACCGTAGTTATTAATGAGGAAACTTGCTCCTTAAGCTTCGCAACTTGACTAACGGACACTGGGAGGCCCGTTGAAGAAAAAATACATGCTTAGCTGCCTTAAACATACAACATACATAAGCTAAGTATGGATATATTAAATTAATGTATAGATTAGCCAAACACGAGAAGATACATACCAAGAAAAGCTGCTGAAAAAGAACATAAAGATGATCCATTGAGAAAGTTAAAGGCTACAATAGCATAAGGTAAGCCACAGTTGGAGACCGAATAGCTGAACTATCAAAGCCATGGGGTTAGTTTGAGTTTGGGTTCCTAAAGGAAGAGATTCGATGGAAAAAGGAGTCAGACCTAGCTCCTCAAACAAGCGTTGAAAACCAAAAGCAGAAGTGGGAATCAAGATGTTTAATAAAGGATTCAAAGTGTGAACATCCTCTAAGTCTTTTTGAGCATCCTGCTCTAGATAACTTGAATCAATCATTTTAGGATCTTGAGTGGTCAAAGCGGCATCCACATTCAATTCTTCAGTAACAACGATGGAAGTCTGGGCCTCCCCGAGCTTTTCCTTTTTACTCAAGGGAGAGAATGAAACATCAGTTGAGCCCTTGAAGACCACTTTGTTTTTATAACATCGATAGCTTTAGCAATAGAACACCCAACATGAGCAGCCTTAGTTGATTCAGCCGAAGAAGAACCGTGAGCTTTAGCCTTTTTAGACTTCGAAGCTACAACAGCAGCAAATGGACCTAAATCAAAAGAAAATTCGTAAGGCACCGATGCAAGAAACTTCATTGGAACTATAATGAAAACTCACTGGAAGAATTATGCCGCATAGGGGAAGAATTAGAAAAGGCATTTTGGTTGCCAATCACTAGAAATTGTTTCCTATGAGCATCCTTCTTTACCATGGGAGGTTTCCAAAGCACATTGTGACGCTTTAGAATCAGGGAGTATTTTTTGAGGTTGGCCTCAGTTAGAATTCTATATCTATCTCCTAAAGTCTACGATGCCGAGTTTAATTCCCCAACTGTTTTAGCTATGGAAGAATCTGTCCCCTTGAGGACTAGTTCTAAAAGAGAATAACAATTGTAGATGACAACAGAAGGTGGTATAAACAATAAAGGAAAAGAAACAAAGCATACTAGGAGCGGATAAAGACCCTCCAATTTTGGAGGTGTAGCCCTTAACATAGAAGAGATGATTCTCTCAGTCTCTAGATTTGTTTATCAATTTGCTAATCAAAATTTTGAAAGGGAGAAGGCGTTACATGGTACTCTCTCGCTGGTTCGCCACTTTGATGGGAGTTACTAACGAGTGAAGGGTATCTACATCAAGAAACGGAAGGTTAGCTTCAATAGCCAAAATTTGGAGGCAGTTTAAATAGGTGTAGGAATTAGGCAGCAATTGTATCAGAACAGTGCCTAAATGGTCCAAGTATCGAATGAAGAAGTCGAAAAGAGGGAGATAATCGAAATGCTAAATGTGAATTGGAGTAATGGCAAAGAAACCTTCCGAAGGATGGTTTATCCTTCTTGATGGGTCCGCTATTCTGGCCTCAACATCAGTAATGCAAAATTGACAAAGGATGGTGTTGACTTCATCCTGGGAGGTAATAAAAGATGGAATGAGTCTATTTCTCAGAAGTAGGAGAAGGATTAGGGCCCTTACTAGATTTTTTGCCAACCATTTATTTGTCAAATGATATCACCCAAGATCAGTGGAGTATTACGTATTTTATTGAAAAACCAACTAACTATTTAGTTCATGCCAAAACCAAGACTAACTATAGAACTTATAACAATTCGATAATTCACTAAGAAGTCCATTTTACGTATCGACCAATAATAAGATATTGGGTATAAATATTTAAAATATTTATAACCAATTGAAAATTTATTAATAATTATTGAATTTATGACTAGATGACCAGTCGATAGGGTCCGATCAAGATACCATGCTTATAGCACTTTATTGGGATTATAAAAAAGTGTCGAACCGGTAACCCAATGTCGGATCCATGATAAAATATTGAGTTCATAAGTAATAAAGTGACTTTAAAATTATTAAAAAATGTTCAATCGGTTATCGAGTTTGTAAGATGTTGAATGCATATATAGTTTATGAGTCCATAATATTATAACTACTTTCCAAAACCATTGTATATTATTGGAGTTAAACAAGATATTAAGTTTGAAACCCATATAACAATTCTTTAATTAGCTGTCGAAATTACAAAGTGGTAGCAGCACACTATGAAGTTACCAAGTTTATAACTGAAACAACAATCTTTCAAACCATTGTCAGATTCATAAATGGTTATCGAATTTCTAGATAGTTGCCAAGCCTCTAACTGATTGTCGGGTTTGTAACCGGTTGGTGAAGCTTAATACATACACAAAAAAATAAAGTTTGATGTCGAATCTTGAAAGGACTGAAGAATTCTTGAACCAGAGTTTAATCGTAAAAGGTTACCGAATTTTAAAAAAGATATCGAGTTTTTAACAATTAGTCAAATTCCAAATTAAGTGTCGAGATCTTAAAAGGGTATTGATCTTATCAATAGTAGAACCCTAGAAAGTTATCGAATTTTCGGAAAGCTTTTGAATTCACGATAACTTCAATCAATTAACAAAGAAGTATTCCATAATTTACATTCGAATTCAAACATTAAACTTCACAGAATTATAATGAGTATAATGGTTCGATTTACAATCCAATCCCGGAAAATGCATAAAAACGCCCTGAGCGATTAAAGCCCTAATTTTAAAACTTAAAAATTCCCTCTATTGCTATTTTTTTAAACTAAGTAAAATAGAGATTATACCTTGAGATTGATATCAAACAATAAAGAGATCAAAAATATTTGCTTTTGAAGTAAGGAAATTAAAATTGCTTTTCTGGAGTTTAAATTGCAGGTAAAAAGCTGAAGAGGAAGAAGGAGCAGGTATCTACAGGGAGAAAAGGTAGTAATGTAAAGCGTTGATTTCAGTTTAAATGGATGGACGAGATCAAATAAAATACCAATAGGCGTTAATGTGGATATCGAGGCTGTAAACGTCAATATCAAGGTGGTATCCTGAAAAGTCAACATTATACTAAAGTATAATACTCTTCTATACAAGAGGGAGTAAATGTTACCATAAATGAAGATATCGAACGCCTATGGTGACATGTTAAAATTCAAGAAAAATAGAGGATGTCGAAGGTAAAGAAGGAAGAGCAATTGAGCGTTCAATGAAAGGATAGCAAACTTTAAGCAACCTCGAGAAGGTATCGAACCTATATAATCAAAGGTATCGAGTGCTTAGAAAAGGGATGATGGGTTTCTAAAGGCGTTGAATTCCAAGCAATTAGCAAACACAAAGGATATCGAATGAGGACATAGTAAGGAAGTATTGAGTCTTAACAACTAAAAGAATTGTCGAACATATCCCAGAAGAAGGTGTCGAATCAATAAGTATTTGGAGATATCGAACTACAACAAGCCTAAAGGAACCTAGGACGCCAAGCTTCTACAACACAAAGGTTATCAAACCTAAATGAAATAAAAGGAATTCCAACCCTCTACAATAAAAAGATGATGAATACTCAAGAAGTTAACAAGCATAGAAGAGGTGCTGAACCTCTAAAGATATTGAACTATAAGCGGTTGGCAATATAAGAGTTATCGAACTTGAATACGGAAAGAAGGTAGTGTCGAGCCTCAACAACTATAAGAGTTGTCGAGCATATAAAGCAGAGGAGATACCGTGTCCTAAATAACCTTTGAAGACATCAAGTGTGTAACAAACTGAAGTAGTATCGAACACCAACAGATATTGAGTTTCTCTGATACAAACGCTATCAAACTTGAAGACAATTAAGAGGGAGTTATCGAACCACTACAACTTGAAATATTATAAGGCAAGAAGATGTTGCATTTGGCTAGAGAATGAGGATATCGAGCTTTTAAGAGATGATTAATTTGTAGCTACTATCGAACTGATACCTTAATCTATTGTCAAAAACTTATCATAATGAAAGATACTGAGTAGCTACCAAAAGAAAGTTGCATTATCAAAATCATGAAGGCAAATGGTATCGAATTACATCAATACTGAAGAGATGTCGGGTTTCATTGATAGGGATGTCAGATTTCGACATATTTAAAAGATACTGAATCTCACTAAAGGATACCAATGATGAAGGTATCGGATATCAATGATTCAAGCAAGAAGACATGTCGCATGTCGAATGGACACGTGGCATCCATACCGCCTATAGTTAACATTATAAATATGGACCCCATTGCTACTTAGAGGAGGGAATTTTTCTCATCTTATTTCTTACAATTTCTATTTGTAAACCCTAAATCAAATTGGGGATTTGTAAAGCCTATTGTAAATCGATGACTTTTACACATAAGGACGCGAATAAAAAACTTTGCATAGCATATTACAAGCGAATGAAGATATTTGACTATGATTGGACTTATGACTTACGTATGACTTTTGTATACTTTTATTTGTGACATGTACAAAGCTTCTCTTTTCAAGATTCGAAATCATGAACATGCATACTTCACTTTGGAGTCTCATACTTCTTATGGGTTAGCATAAAGCTATCCAAGTCTTCTATTAATTAGAACTTATTTTCCTAACATGTTTTGATTTAATAAAGAAATTTGTTAATAGAGGAATTTGGTTAATTTCAACAGCAATGAAAACGATTGCATATGAAAACTAAGTCTCGAATACTTATCACGTTTCTGAACTTTTCAACTTACATTGTCGTTCAGTCAAGAGTGAAGCCAGGTAAGTTAGAGCACTGGTTGCATCAAAGCCTTTCCTAGACACTTCATTCTTAACTCTCATACATAGATAAGCCTATTTCATCGGCTTTTAGTGCTAAGTACACGACTAAATACTTTTCATAAACGAGTAAACACACAAAGCACGATCAAGTCACACAAAGCACAATTAGGTCACATAAGTGACTTTTAATCCCTTTTTATTTATATAATCCTTTTATTAATAAAAAACTCTTTTTAAATACTTGTATATATATTTAAAGTATCTTTACAAAAGATATATGCATGCATACTACGTTTTCACTATACATTTGTACTCCTTCAATACTTCAAAAAGTATTCATATACTTATCTCAAATGGTATAAGTATATTCACAAATCATTAACAAGATTTCTTACTTTAATTCTTTACTTTTTCTATCATTTCAAAAGGTTACATACTTGTTATTACCTTTTAAAAATCCATTCAAAAGGTCTAATTATATTCATAAACCTATTTCAAAAGTTTTAAGACTATTGTTACATAAACCTTATCATTACAAACCCAAACCACTTCACTTATGCTTATTTTTAGAACATTCTTTTAAAGATCTATTTACATTCATAAGTACGATAAAAAAGGGTTAAAAATGAATGTTATTAATGCATTGTCACAAAAAACCCAAAACATTTCCATACTTATTATTATTCAAACATTCTTTTCAAAGATCTAAGTATACATATTAACAAGATAATATACTTTTAATTAACTTCACAAAACAGTTTATTATAACATAAGTGTTATAATTCAAAACTTCCTTTGTTCTTTTATAAAACACTTACTTAACTCACTTGTCCAAACTTGTGTATATATATAAAATACTTATAAATAGGTTTTATATATTTACGTAAAATATTACTTAAAAATAACTAATTTATAATTTGATGAAAATAAATAAAAAGCATGTATTATATTATAAAACCTCTTTACTTGAGAAATTCATAAATAAATATCAGAAATATATTTAAACTTTAAACGAACTTTAAAATACTAAAAAATATGTTAGAAAACATTCACTTAAAACCTCACACAACTTACTACAGCATTTATAAACAATGTTAAATGTCTTGTACAAAGAACAACATAGAATAACATGAACTTCATGGATAGTTTTCACCACTTTAACAAATGATTTAAGAATTGAAAATTTTAAAGTAATTACTAACCTAAGGTTACTTAAAAACCATGGAAATAAAGCCCTAAGTATATCTTCAATTTATTTTAAAAAAATTCCGAAATAAAGGTATATTTCAGTGTATTTATAATCACCTTTTCGCTCTAACTTTAGCCATTTTGTTTGGCTAGTTCTAAAATCTTTTAAACTTTGATTTTTTTTCCAGTAATAACTATGTATATAATAATTATTAAAAATGCAAAAAAATCCTTAAGGATGTTTTTCAAATTAATTACAAAAATTCCCAAAAACAAGGTATTTTAAAGTGCTTACACAACGACCTTCTTCTCGCTATAACCTTTTGAAACTTTGTTGTATAAGTTAGTGGACGGCTTAACCATATTTTTCCATAATAATTACACTTATAGTACTTATCAAAATTGCAAAGAAGCCCCTAGGATGTATCTCAAATTAGACTTTGAAAATTGCTGAACATAAAGCATTTTCAAAGTGCATCCATAGCGACCTATTCGCTTCTAACTTTCACAATTTGGTTTTACAATTTCTCTAGCTTTCCAACCCACTTATTTACTATCTCATACACCAAAATATGTGCAGGGAACAACCAAAACACAAGTTAAGACCAAAAATCTTCCATTTACACAAGTTAAAGTTATGGAATGTCAAAGTGCACTTATAACGAATATTCTCGCTTCAAACACTTTCAAACATACTTCGATTCAACACATTTCAAACAACTATTTAAACATAAATTCAAGGCTACGCCATATGTTATAGAAGGAATAAGAGTGACATTATCCAATATATAAAGTTGTCATTTTCTTTCAAAAGAGAAAGGGTCAAAGTTTATAACTTTAATTTGTTAATGTCACTTTAACTTCATATTTGCACGCACACATACACACGCATATAATATATACATACAAAATAGTGAGATAGCTCACCCAAATCCAAGTCTACATCAAGCTCAAACACATAAGAACAAAGAGCCACTTCCTACCATCACCCAAAAGCGTAAAGTCCAACCTTTAGTACATCTAAGCCAAGGCAGCCTCTTCTCCTCCACTTCATTGCTTACGGCCTCACCATGCTCCTCCCATTTCTTCCATCGTTTTCCACTTTTGACTTTAGATCCTTGCTTCCTAAGGTTATGGTGAAATTTTGGTGGTGTTCGAAGACGATTTGAACTAATTAGAGAAAGATTAGTGAAGAACAAAATGTATTAGTGTTAATCCACTTCCATCATTTCTGAGCTTTTTGAAATAGTCCCCTCTATTTGCTTTGCATGCCTTTAACTTTACACCTTATTTTCCTTAGCAAATTACCTTTATACACAAAATATCTTCTCGTGACCTCACCCATGACATCATCGTATTTTCTTTCCATAAATGGTAAACTACTTTTATTTCATACTATTGATTTCCTAAGTGTTTTAATGTATGTAAAAAAAGTTTGAATAACTTCTGGCGAGTAAAAAACTATTTATCGATAAAACGATTTTTGGTCACATTATTGATATTTCTTCAAAGTATTTATTTTTATAAACATATTTCCAAAACAAGTTTACCTTATTAGTTATGATTTAAAAAGGGGTTAACAAGGTTATTAAATCAATTTAATCATATTTAATCCATGATTCAAATATTTAAATAATTCAGATATTTAAATATGAAATGTTCGAAATTCCAGGTCGTTACCGTGACCATACCCAGTACTGGTCATATATTAGTGATGGTATGTTGAATTGGCCTAGTGGCCATGCCTAATATTGGTATTATAGTATAGGCCATCTGTATTGATAGATGATGATGAGACATCAGTCTTCGTTTTTGGTAGACGTATTTGATTACATGATGTTATATATATATATATAGCTTTATAGCATCGATGTTCCTTTATGATCCTGATGGCATATTATGTGGGATACACCCATCATTCTCTTTTGTAGAGTTGTTATAAGAGTTTGTTAGGAAATCCATGATGTCCTAGGGGGATGATGACAATTATCTACTATGGGATCATATATCACAAGATCACTATAGGGGTATAGTGTGATCCGCAAAGGTCTCAGGTATTTAGAGTAAATCATATATCGTCGAAGCTCATTATAGGGGTATAGTGAGATCTACATTAGACCCATCACTAAAGATGCAGCTCGGGGTCTAAGGTACATTCAGGTACTGGCTCTATTTATTACGAGAGTAGGTTTCAAGTATATAGGTTAGTTCATATATCACCAAAGCTCATTATAGGGGTACGGTGAGATCTACATGAGACCAACCACTGAGGATCTGGCTCGAAGTTTATGGTACAATTAGGTACCGACTCTATTTATCTTTAACCCTTGAAGGCAATCATTGGATCACAATTGGACATCCGTAGTGGAATTCATTTGTTGGTAATGACAAGTGCCAATTTGTATGCTTTGGTTGTTTTTTATTACTAGTGTGTGTTGCTAGTTGGTTATTATTGCTATTGCTGCACTTACTATCATTATGTACCTTGTGATAGACTTATGTAATGATCACCCTACTTTTGGATGTTGGGTTACCTTTATCACCACATGTTGTTACATTTCAGTCAAATTATATTAGTTGTGCTAACTCGTTGGTCGCAGGAGAAGAGCAGGTTATGGTAAGGTTTCTTATTTTTAGGATAGGTTTATTTTACTTGTTTATGGACAGTCTAGGTTACCCTCCAGCCACGATTGTGGAGAGGACCGACTATACCTGAGTAGTTTCTATTTATTGGTATATAATTTTAATATACAATATTTTGATATAGTTCCCTTGCACTAGGCTTTATGTCTGACATGCGTTTTTTCTTTATTTGTTTATGTCATAACAATTCTCGGTACTCGATTAAATGGTCGGGATTTGGTGCTTTTGGGGATACACTTTCAGGATAGTTGGAGCATTCTATGTAGGCGATGTCGATACTTCATATATATACTTGATATTGTAATAGCACATGACAAACGTGTATTTATATATGAGACTCATTAATACTATTCTGACTTTCTGTATTGACATTTATTTATCAGTTACTTTCTCTAGTGTAGTCTCTTATACATTATTCATTCAATTATCACCATGTATATTTAGTATATTATATATTATCATTCTGCTGTGAGATTCTGTTGATATGCCACAGTATAATGTTTATTTTAAATTTTCTTTCCCAACAATCTGTCTTTTGTGGTATTCGAAAGTTAGACATTGTCATTCGATGCTGATTTCAGGGTATTACGAAGCGTAGATTGTTACATTCATCTTCTAGTGGATCTTTGTCCGATGTTATTCGCACTAAAAGTTATTCGAAGGATATGTTGAAGAGAGGTTTAGAATTATTAATTTTTTATTTTGTTGGTTTTTTCTTTAAAGGAGTTGATGTTTTTAGAGAACTTTTGATGGCATACCGAATTCAAAAGGGATATGAATTAGTGTTTTTGAAGAATTGTTCTATGAGAATTACTGCTATTTGCTCTTTGTCTAAGGATGGTTGTCTTTTTAAAGTGCATGGTTCTTGTGATTCTGGACAGCTTAATAAGTTTTTCATTATATATTTGGTTAGTGATCATTCTTATAGGGTTGGTTTTAGGGATGTGAATAATCCACATATTTCTAGTTGGTTTGTTAAATTGTTGATCATTAATGAGATTTGTGATTGTCTTAGTAAAAAGACTAAAGATATAATAAATGATTTTAGAATAGAATACAATTTTCATTTGTCTTACCTTTTTTATTCTGGGAAACAACTTGTGTGAGAAACCGTTTCTTCGACTCTCGAAAATTGACACTAATACATCCTCGGTATTCACGTGCCATAAATCCAAGTGCGGAGAAGTAGATTCTCAAGGGTAAGAAAGAAAAATAAAGACAAAATAGAATCTCACATATGTTATTTCAAACTTTACATCGAAAACTAAAATACATTTCTCAGAGTTAAAAACATGGACATTTATAAATTCTCGTCCTTACAAATGCGAAATACAATATTACAAGAGCGTGGTGGAAATAGACCAAAATCTTCAGAAAAATCTTCTTACTCCATGCTTCGAGCTCCTTCCAGATTTATTCTAAACTAAACCTGACTACTAGGCTACCAGGAAAAATTTGGGCACCCAGAGTTTAAGGAAAAGGAAAATAAACTCTAGGTCAGTCATGGGACTGGTGTGAGAACTCAAATACACGTTTTGAAAACAAAAAGGTATCTCTTAAGACGACGCCGCACATAAACACGGAACGGGTTTTTACCTTATGATAACCAAATCTTTATTAGGTAAAAATAAGGGATGTTATTTTTAATGACGTTCCTTTAGAAACATTTGCAAGTAAACTTATTAATCTTAGTCGATATTGTTACATTATTAAATTCCAGCATACTAGCCACAAACATGGGTTCTACAAACAAAATGGTAGGCACTTATTAGAGAATGGATTTCCATACAAATGACCAGGTGAAGGGACTACCTTCTGGAGTACATCTCTAGTGGAATGTACTGAGGCCCAACTGATGGTCCTCTACCAACACAAGACCGGCCTACCTCTTCCTAGATAGTACCGAATATGTCATCACCTCGGTCGTTACTAACCTATCCGAGGGCCCACACAACATACATCCACAATAATTTAAACCTGAACGTCATAGCAGGTAGAAATATATCTAGAAGGGGATGGTCATATCCTAATGGTTGTGAACCACATAGTCTTGCCGTATCTACCCTGTTTCAGCCATTTCGGGGTGTGAGGCTTGAGGTAACGATTACCATTTTCTTTGCGCATTTCACTTTAATGCCACATCACCATTCCATCGATCACTATTGACTTCCACAAACATATAACCTCCGAGCTCATACGTCTCAAAGAAGGGTGCTAAGCTAAGAGAAGTTTCCTTCTTCGCCACCAAACAGATGTTTGGTTATAAAAGTCAACGATGAAATCTCAAGAATGCAATGTCAGAGATCCATCCATACAAGTTCATTCTACGACTGAACAAAACCGAAGGCACCTTCCTACCACATCCTGTCGAGAATTAACCCTAGGATTAGTAGTGAAAAGTCCTTGCAACCCAAAGAGTTTCAAAAATGAAGGGACCACTACTACATTAGTATTTGGGAGCTAACCAGAATTATCAACAAGCAGTCCTTTCACCTCAAAAATCCTCGGTCCTCATCCTTCATTTTCTTTATCATGCCTTCATTTTTCGAATGCATACATCGGTTCGCAGTGGTTTTCGGATAGGAATTTACCCCAGATCCAACCCTTGTTCCTTTGAACCAATCATCGATAAAAAGAGGTTCTGTGAATAGGGAATCACTCTTTAATTGATTATGTTCTTTTTATCAAAATCTCTTTTGGAGAGATATATATTTCTAAAACATTCTTTTCGGTATATACGGAATCATTAAACCTCTCGTATCATATCTTTTGATTACTTATAACCCTTTTTAAACGTGGAATAATTCGAAATCATTTCATTTTTTTCACTTAGGAAAACATTTCCAATTTATTTCATTTAAATCAAAATAATGATTTCTTTATTCAAAACTCATAATTTTGATTGAGTTAAAACCATGTTATCTAGGATGTTAATCCAAAACTAATAAATATTAAGTGAGCAGAATCTATAGAAATCGTCTAATTCTACTCAATATCAATTCCCGTATTCAACAAATACTATGGGCGGAATAACGGCGAAATTGCCTAAAATTCCACGAATAGTACGAGTTACCTCTTCGGGCTTTAATACCAAGTATAAGAAGATCATCTCTATACAATCAAAGTTGTACTTAATTTGGAAAATTTAAATCTTCTATACTTAATTCGTTTCCGACATTTCGACTTTATCTATCCCCCACCCAGGGAAGAGGCCAGGAGAGCCAGGGCACTTGTTGCTCCTGAACGTCTCCTTAGTTTAAGCATCTCACATTCGGATCTCACGAATAGAAAAATCCAGTCTACTCGTCGGCTTTTAGAGCCAAAATTAAATCACTTAATTTGTAATAGCTTTTCTTTAAACCGTTTATTTAAATTCCTTTCAAATAAACTATAAAACTTCCAAATCATTATTAAAACACTTAATTACTCATTTTAAAAAATTTATAAAAGATTTGGAAAAGGATTGTTAAGTTCAAAGCTATATTTCAAATGTTATAGAAAAGTGTTGCGGAAAAATGCTACGGAAAGTGCTTTTTAAGCTATATTGATCAAAACGACTTTTAATCACTTGGAAATTCATTTTTATAACTTAAATCACTTTTAAAACATTTTAAAAGATTTATACGATTTATTCAACATTTTTAGACAATTTTAAAATACCATTTTCAAAGAAATCCAGTTTTGGATTTCGAACTGCAAAACCGCGATTTTTCAATAAACTTGTTTTACTCATATTTCAAAATCTACTTATCGAAACCTCGATTTTCTATCTTCGTTGGAAATCTATGGATATGATAGTTCAAAAAATTCTTATCTCGAAGAATTCCGAGCTATATTCCAACTTTTACACTTATTTGACTTTTATGGCGCGAAATCGTGAACTACCGTTATGCGACGCGCCAGTTTTTGACTCAATTTTCCATTCTCATTCAAACTTCACCAAAACACTTTCTAATGTTTATAAACATTTCAAACTCATTTTTAAACCATTTTAAAGAGGTTTAATATTCCATACACACCATTTCATTAATTTAAGGAAAGTGATTTCCTTTGTGCTCATCGACGTGTATTTCCATAAAT
Organism: Allium fistulosum; assembly: GCA_030737815.1. Taxonomy (NCBI): domain Eukaryota; kingdom Viridiplantae; phylum Streptophyta; class Magnoliopsida; order Asparagales; family Amaryllidaceae; genus Allium; species Allium fistulosum. Next base: position 671,286,955 of record CM060906.1, read on the forward strand.
ATATATATATAACATTTATATTGTTAACCCGCCTTTTGGCAATGCTGTGGACATGCAGATTTTGTGAGAAATGTGGATTACGGATCTTAAGGCTAGTATAAACACTAGAGGGGGGTGAATAGTGTTTTAAGGAATTACTAATTCTTTTTAAGTTTATATTAATTTGAACACAAATGTATGCAATATTTAGATACAGATATGATCACAGATTCAAACACAGATGCAAATATAAAGTAAAAGCAGTAAAGGAAAGAATACACCGGATTTTATACTGGTTCAGAGTTACCCTACATCCAGTCTCGCACACAAGTACGGATTTCCTTTCAAAAACAATCTTTACAATTACAACCCTCGATTTCAAGGCCACGAGGTACACCACTCCAGATTCACAATCCTCTAGGTAGAGATACTTGATTTCCCGGGCAATAAGTTCCCCCAATTGATTTCCTAGGCTACAATCACATCTTTTCTCACTTGATTGATTACAAAGAAGCATATAACTCTGAATAGCACTGGGATCTTGTTGAGATAGTGATAGAGAATCAAACCAGAAATGATCTAGTTAAATTCAATGGTGATTTTGGCAGAGTAATGGTAAGAATATATATAAAGAAATGTGGAAGAAGAAGAGGAGTGAAAACCAGAAAAATATTGTTAAAAATTCATTAAAAACATCCCCTATTTATAGAAGAACAACAGCCATGTCTATTCGTGAAAGGTTATGGCGAATAGACAATTCTTTTGAAATTCAAATTTTTTGAAACCAACTGCCACTATGTTGACATGGGTATCTTGGGTATGTCGACATCCCAAAGGAAATTTTGGTGATTTGTTTTTCTTTGGAAATTACTTCTATCTTATATTAAAACTATTTTAAACTTTATAAATATACTTAACTATAGTTAAAATACATAAGTAAATATAGAGAATAATATATATATATAATTTTACTATAATTTTATATTTAAATCTAAGTATAAATATATTATAATTAAAAGATAGTTTAAAACAAACGAAGTTTAAAACAAGAGTTTATTTTAAAACAAAATCAAAGAATATTTTAAGGCTAAAACATCTTTTTGAAAATCATTTGAAAAGATAATTTTTAAGGCTAAAACATTTTGAAAAGCAGTTTTGAAAATCATTTTGAAGTAGTTTTGCAAGCTTCTTCCTGCAGAATATCTCATCACATCAGGACTCGAGAACTTGTACGAAACCAGGATGTTCGTGGGTTTGTAAGCCACTTGTCGTAGGTTTGTAAGCTACTTGTCGTGGGTTTGTAAGCTACTAAAAAGCTAGAAATGGGTTCCATCCCAAATGAAATATGGAGTGAAGATTTCAGTGCTATTATGAAGTTTTAACATAATTCTAGACTCAATACTTATCTTGTATTATTAAAATCTTGAACTCTTGATAACTTGATTTCTTGATACTCATGAGTCTTCAATCTTGATATCTTTGATCTTTAAATTCATCAGTCTTGTATCTTTATATTGTACAGTCTTCATTCTTGATACCTGCATGGTTAAATCCTGCATATACATATATATCTAAACTATAATGTTAGTATTTATATTTTATAATCTTATTCAAGGTTGTTGTCATCAAAACCATCATCTCAAGGACTAACAATCTCCCCCTTTTTGATGATGACAACCTTTGTTTATAAAATATTATTTCTATCCTATTGACACCCCCTAAAACTAATAACTCCCTCTTAATATATGCCTAACTATCCTATATTTTATACTTCTCCCCCTTTGTCATCAGCAAAAACTAACTCCAAACTATATAACTCCCCCTCATTCTTGTACTAAAGTACCTGCATTAATTAACTATACAATGGAGTATATAATATATAGATTAAGAGATAATTTTATTGATAAACATGATAATTAATCAAAGATCATATAGATATCAATGCATATGTATACATGTTTTGTACAACAAACAACAATCCACACCAAATATCAATCCATATCAAATCAAATCAAAACAAATGAAATCAAATCAATCAAAGCAAACAATTCAAATCAAACAAAGCAATCAAATCAAACATTATGAGGAACTTCCACCCATCCTTCTTCTCCAAAAATAGGGTCTGCTTCAATGGCATCCCAATTTTCGTTGTCATTGGTGAGAGAGACTGGAGGATGTGCTTCGTTATCATCCTTGTGCAGGGAGGAAATCATCCTTGTGCAGGGAGAAAATCACCTTCTTCTTCTTCTACTATTTCCATTTCATCCATTTCTTCTTCTTCTTCTTCTTCCTCTTCCTCCTCTTCCATCTCTTCATGAGCCAAATGCTCTTCCTTTTCAGCAAGAGTCTCATACGGTTGAAAAACAAATGGAATTTTCATAAGAGAAATATTTGAGTGATTGAAAACCTTTCTTGAAACAAATTCTTCTCCTTTGAAATCTACTCCAAAATAGTTAAAAATCCGAGTGAGATAGATTCCATGATACAAAGTATTCTCACCCATTTCAAGATTTTTGGGACGAAGTTCATCCAAAATAACTTGCGCCCAATTAACATCATAATTTCCAAAAATAGCAGAAAGTGCTTTGCAAACTTTTGAAGTAGGATTGTTAAAATTCCCCGATCTTGGGGTCAAAGTATGTTGTAAAAGAAGATTGACAATTCTAGCTTTTGTTCGAAAGTTTTGATTTTTGAATTCAAAATTATCATTTCCTTCAAAAATATGGTGAAACGTCTCACGATCATTTTCATCAATATTAAAACTAGAAAGATCCAGTCCCGTATTCTTGCAATTGAGAATGGTACCCAAAAGATCACAATTTAAAATGATTCTAGTGCCTTTGACACTACTCCAAATTTCATCCTCGTTTCCATTATAAAATCCTCGATTAAGATTTGCATAAATTTTTTTAACAAGATTTGGATAGCAAACAAAATCATTTAGAGAAGCATCAATAAGACTGAGAACATGATTATTTGCAAAAGGAGAATCAATTTCATAAGTAGAAAAATCTTGAAATAAAGCAAACTTTCCGGGATGTACTTTTCCATAGTTAGCATAATTGATGTATGCTTTTATGGCCTCCGGATCATTGAAGAGTTGCTCTTTTATCTTTCTGGAAATTCTCATGGTGGAAGGGTTGCTTGAAGAAGCCATTAGAGTAGAGAGTAGAGAGCTTGAAGTTTTGAAGAGAGAGTTTGAATTTGAAAATGAAAGTGAAAAGATGTGATAAAAGATAGTGAATAAATAGATTCTCAAAGGACATATTCTCTAGTCAAAAGATGCCTTTTCGGAGAATTGAATGAAGTGAAAAGGTGGAGGGAAATTCAACCATTTGAATTCAAATTTTGAATTTCAAATTCTATACCCATGTCGACATCATGGTATGGACCATGTCGACATGTGTTTTTGAATTTCTATAATTTATATTTCATAAGAATTCTAATATATATATATTCTTATTATTTTTAATGTCTATATATATCTGGAATATTATTAGTATATTCCATAAGATATTATGATACTAAAAAATAAAAATAATAATAAAATAAGATAATAATAAAAAATAAAAATTTTAAATTTCAAACAACACACCAATTCAAAATCAAGCAATCAAGCAATCAATTCTAAGCATGCAATTTCAACCAATTGTATTGTAAATGTGTACCTTTTTCTGAGTCCGTTTCTCTGAATTCGTTGGAGTCGTGAACTGCCGTGAAACACATATTTGAATTATCTGTCTTTTGATCATCATCACTTGAAGACGAGTCTGAGTCATCTAGAGTAGCAGTAAAAGCACGTTTTCATTTATTTACGGAATCATTGTTTATAGGAAGGTTTTGCTTATCTGGATACGGACAGTCTCTTTTGATATGGCATGATTCGTCACAGTTGAAGCATTTGATATTGTTTGGCACTACATTCTGATTTCCTGCATTCTTATAGTTGTTTCTCTTGAGATTATTCATCTTTCTGTATTTTAGAAATTTCCGAAAATTCTTGGTCATAAAGGCTATCTCTTCATCATTATCGATGTTTGAGTCTAATCCATCGGTTAATGCATTGACTACCATTGATTTCTTTTCAGATGCTTTACTTTCTCTTCTCCCGATCATTTGGACTTCAAACGACATTAGATTTCCAATTAATTCTTCTATCTTTAAGGTACTGATGTCATTTGCCTCTTCGATTGCAAGTGTCTTTTGATCCCATTCTGGAGTAAGAGAATTTAAGATTTTTCTGACTTGATCTTCTTCAGAAAATTCCTTTCCCAAGGATATTAGAGAATGCACAATATCCTGAAATCTACTATACATATCTGAAATAGACTCATTAGAATTCATTTTAAATAATTGAAACTGATTTCTGAGCATGGAAATTTTGGTCTGTTTAACTTTGCTTGTTCCTTCGTGAGTAACTTGCAAAGTTTTCCAGATTTCATATGCAGACTTACAAACTGACACTCAATTAAATTCATTCCTATCAAGTGAACAAAATAGAATATTCATTGCTTTAGAATTATTCTATGCAACAGTCTTTTTCTCAGTGGTCCACTGTGCAAAATTAGTTGTGGGTTCAGAATATTCATTCTGTGTGATATTCCAAGTGTCTAGACTTACAGATTGTAAATATATTTTCATCCTACATGCCCAGTATGCATAGTTACTGCCATTAAAAAGTGGTGGTCTGGCAGTAGACTGACCTTATACAAATGAACTAGTACCAGTAGTAATAGAACTAGTGTTAGTAACAGTACCAGTGTTGGTAGCCATTTTGAAAACTTTTCAAAATTCAGATTATGAAACATTGAAAACCTTGCTCTGATACCAAATGTGAGAAATGCGGATTACGGATCTTAAGGCTAGTATAAACACTAGATGGGGGGTGAATAGTGTTTTAAGGAATTACTAATTCTTTTTAAGTTTATATTAATTTGAACACAAATGTATGCAATATTCAGACACAGATATGATCACAGATTCAAACACAGATGCAAATATAAAGTAAAAGCAGTAAAGGAAAGAATACATCGGATTTTATACTGGTTCAGAGTTACCCTACATCCAGTCCCGCACACAAGTACGGATTTCCTTTCAAAAACAATCTTTACAATTACAACCCTCGATTTCAAGGCCACGAGGTACACCACTCCAGATTCACAATCCTCTGGGTCGAGATACTTGATTTCCTGGGCAATAAGTTCCCCCAATTGATTTCCTAGGCTACAATCACACCTTTTCTCACTTGATTGATTACAAAGAAGCCTATAACTCCGAATAGCACTGGCATCTTGTTGAGATAGTGATAGAGAATCAAACCAGAAATGATCTAGTTAAATTCAATGGTGATTTTGTCAGAGTAATGGTAAGAATATATATAAAGAAATGTGGAAGAAGAAGAGGAGTGAAAACCAGAAAAATATTGTTAAAAATTCGTTGAAAACATCCCCTATTTATAGAAGAACAACAGCCATGTCTATTCGTGAAAGGTTATGGCGAATAGACAATTCTTTTGAAATTCAAATTTTTTGAAACCAACTCCCACTATGTCGACATGGGTATCTTGGGTATGTCGACATCCCAAAGGAAATTTTGGTGATTTGTTTTTCTTTGGAAATTACTTCTATCTTATATTAAAACTATTTTAAACTTTATAAATATACTTAACTATAGTTAAAATACATAAGTAAATATAGAGAATAATATATATATATATAATTTTACTATAATTTTATATTTAAATCTAAGTATAAATATATTATAATTGAAAGATAGTTTAAAACAAACGAAGTTTAAAACAAGAGTTTATTTTAAAACAAAATCAAAGAATATTTTAAGGCTAAAACATCTTTTTGAAAATCATTTGAAAAGATAATTTTTAAGGCTAAAACATTTTGAAAAGCAGTTTTGAAAATCATTTTGAAGTAGTTTTGCAAGCTTCTTCCTGCATAATATCTCATCACATCAGGACTCGAGAACTTATACAAAACCAGGATGTTCATGGGTTTGTAAGCCACTTATCGTAGATTTGTAAGCTACTTGTCGTGGGTTTGTAAGCCACTTGTCGTGGGTTTGTAAGCTACTTGTCGTGGGTTTGTAAGCCACTAAAAAGGAAGAAATGGGTTCCATTCCAAATGAAATATGGAGTGAAGATTTCAGTGCTATTATGAAGTTTTAACATAATTCTAGACTCAATACTTATCTTGTATTATTAAAATCTTGAACTCTTGATAACTTGATTTCTTGATACTCATGAGTCTTCAATCTTGATATCTTTGATCTTTAAATTCATCGGTCTTGTATCTCTATACCGTACAGTCTTCATTCTTGATACCTGCATGGTTAAATCCTGCATATACATATATATCTAAACTATAATGTTAGTATTTATATTTTATAATCTTATTCAAGGTTGTTGTCATCAAAACCATCATCTCAAGGACTAATAGATTTAACTAAATCGACTACTCATTTGTCGAGGCTGGAATACGATGGGTTTGAGTGAACTGGATGGATAAATGATCAATCACAAATGATAAATATGATTACGAAGCCGTGGTTTGGCATAACATGGTTCGGTCATTGGAGTTCGGCTATGTGGGTCGGCCGTTCGATCAAGGTGGCTTGGCCGTACATAGCTCGGTCGAGGAGAGGAGATCATGCATGGTTCGGTATGGTTGGAGTGGATCGGCAGAAGGTGGGTCGGCTTCGAGGAGTGCTTCAGGTCGGCGCGTTCGTAACTCCGGGTCGGTGAGTCTTATACTCGGGTCAGTATCTTGGATCAGATCGACATGGAAGGGACTAGGCTGAATTGGCTGTGATGAGAGAACGTAGATGATTCAGCACATTTAGCAGTGGATTGGCATGCTTGAGAGGTATTAGAGTTGGGAGTGGCTCGGTGTTGGAGTATGGATATGGTTCGGCCAAGGTAGTTCGGCATAAGTCAATCGACATGTGTGGATCGACATCTCGTTCTGGGTTCGGCAAACATTTGGAGACACTGGATCGATGTTGTGAAGGCTTTGGGTCGGTAGGAAGGTGGTTCGGTCATGATGGTGTGGGTCGGTCGGGTGGATAGGGTCGGCATTGAGGAAAAAGGGATCAGATCGGCATATGGAGCTTGGGTTCGACATTAGCTTTGCTCCGAGTTCTAGCCTAGTTTACTCCGAGTCTTGGATAGGTCTGTTTCGAGTCATGCCCGAGAGATATTGGGTCGGCATATTATGAACGTGGGGTCGATCGTGGTGTTCGAGGTTTGGGTCGGCTATGGTGTTGGTGGGCCCGGACCACTCAGGAAGCCCAGTAACTCAGGTTTTGCCTATAAATACAGCAGGCGGGGCTTCAAAAAAGGGGGCGTGATTATGTTTCTCTTCGTCTTCTATACTAAGGCTGCTCTGTCATTGTTGTTCTAAAAACTCTGGATTGTAACTGTAATTGATTCTAACATCAATAAAAAGGAAATTTCTGGAGTGGACGTAGGTCGAAGTCAGCCGAACCACTATAAATCCTCTGTTATCACTGCCTTCTTTTTAATTTTTACTGTTCTTTATATTTATACTCTCTACATATATTTTATCTGTTATCTGTGACTGTTGGTTGGTGCTTTCATCTGGATTTGGGTGTTAGTGACCAATTTTGGTGCTAACATTTTGGTGCTTTCGCCGAGAAAGCTAGCGCTCAGGGATTCAGAAGCTTGGATTCTGGAGACTATGGCAAAGCAATCAACCAGGAGACAGAGGATGGAAACGAGTCAGCAAGAGGGAAGTCAGGAAGCTTCCTCTAGAGCTAATCAAGCTTCTGCCTACATCACTAGGGACGAGATGCGGATCATGATGAATTCCATGCAGGTGAAGTTGATAAAAAGGCAAGTGGAAATGATCAGACACTTTTCAGACAATTTGGAGAAGCAGGAACTGCAGGAGCTCAGATCCATGGAGCTGGATTAGAAGAACTCAACAGGCAAGCAGATGGAATGGTTCAGCAGGGGGCAGGCCCCAATCAGCAAACAACTATCAATTTGGATGGTCCTAGACTCGGGGGCACACCACCAGGTAATGCTGGACGAATCCATGGAGGGATACCAGATGACGCTGCGCAACCCGACGCCAACAGGAATACAGGAGTACGTGACGAGGAGTATGTGCCAGAATTCCCTCGTGGACTTGGAGGACAGTTAGGAAATGTGGATGGGGGGGCAACCCTTGGCAGGTAACACTGGATTGGTTGACATCATCAGGCGAACTATTCGCGGAGGTCTGAAAAACAGGGATTTGAAGGGAGTAAACAAAAGTCCATTTACCCATAATATCAGGATGGCTAGGAATCCAACCGATTTCAAGTTGCCCACTCTGGAAGTATACAACGGTAAGATGGATCCCACTGACCACTTGATGAGGTACACAAGGCATCTGGAAGTCTTGAGGGCATCAGAGAAGGTTATGGCCCGATGTTTCCCCCTGTACTAGACCGATATAGCTTCTATGTGATTCAGATAGCTGGAGGGTGGATTTATTGGAACATGGACAGAACCAGTGGATAGGTTCTTGAAACAGTTCCGAGTTCACATAAAAAGGCCGAAGAATGCAATGATACTGACGTCAGTTAAACAAAGGGCGGATGAATCGCTCAGGACTTTCTTAACTCGGTTTAATGCACCAGTTTCTTCGATGGATCGGCCAGATCCATCAATGGTTCTGATGGCGGCAGTATCAGGAGTCAGGGATAATTTGGATTTCAAACTATCATTGATACGGGACCCACCATTGGACCTCGGGGAATTCTTTCATGAAGCTGAGAGATTTCTTCGATAAGAAGATGCATGTTTGGATATGAGGTTAAAGGAAGTAAACATGGCTAAGGATGGAGGACCGCCCGGTGAAAGCTCGGGTAAAGACAAGGATAAAGGGAAGAGGAAGCCCTGGAGAGAACCAAAATTCTCCACTTACATGGGATTGAATGCAACATTGGAGCGGATATTCTTGGATACTCAAGATCGCCATCCTTATCGAAGGTCGGCAAGGAGGGAATCCTCAGAGCGCGAAAGGGCACCAGGAAGGCACTGTCTCTTTCATGACCTGGACGGGCATGATACTAACAGCTGCCGATATCTAAAGGATATAATCGAGGAGCATGTAAGGAATAGTCGGTTGCGATAATATGTCGAAACTCGGAATGCAGCGGTGGAACAAGAGCAACCACCGCCTACCTTGAACGACGATGGCGCAAGGCCCAGGAATGGTGGTTGGTTGGTCATCAACTAATCATGATGGTTTGAAATAAGTAGTAAACTCTGGGCATACGGCTAAGTCACTTACTCATGTATGGGAATGGAGACAACCCCTAGGCATGCTCTGAGATGATGATAAGCCGTGACGCTTTGGTTTGTGAAACCAGTTTTATCTTTTTGGCTTGGACACTTGCTTTTTCCGCTTTGGTTTTGGAGTTTGGTTTGAACTCTTGGTTTTGTTGGTTTTCTGGTTTGGATTTTGGTTTGAATGCTTGATTTTTGATTTGGATTTCGATTAGGATTTTTGATATGGATTTCTGGTTTGATTTGGATTTCGGATTGGATTTTGATTGACTTTTTGTCTGGTTTTTGGCTAAAAGGTCGTCGAGCATGGATTATGCTCGGCAAGGGTTCGGAGAGACCAAGAATTGGCCTAGGACTTAGGCCCCATATTGTCTACTACTCAGATCGTCGAGTATGGACTATGCTCGGCAACGGTCCGGAGCGACCAGGATTTGGCTTAGGACTCAAGCCACAACATTACTTAACATTCAGGGACACTGAATCAGGAATACTATGGCATTACTTAACATAGGTCACCGAGTGTGGATTACGCTTGGCAAGAACCCGTAGAGTTTATGGATTTGGATATTGGCTATGAACAGCTAAGGGTTTGGGCATGGACCCGGAGCTGTCCCGGATTTGGATATCGACCCGGAGAGTTCGCGGATGTGGTTATTGGTTATTGGATATGGATGCATTAGAACTTGGTTGTCGGGTTCGGATGGATGTGGAATTGGATAAGGATTTGGTTACTGGATAGGAATTAGATATCGATTCGGAGCAGTCGTAGATTTGGATGAGGATACGATAATGGCACTTGGATAAAATGGATTGGATTATGCATTGGAAGGTATGGCTATGGATAACATACGGACATCGGATTTGAGGCTATTCAAAACACACCTTCCAATAGCAAGGCATGTTTTAGGGGGCAAGTGCTAATCCGCCTTTTGGCAACGCCGTGGATAGGCAGATTTAACTAAATCAGCTACTCGTTTGTCGAGGCTGGAATACAATGGGCTTGAGTCAACTGGATGGATAGACGATCAATCACGGATGCTAAATATGATTATGAAGCCGAGGTTCGGCATAACATGGTTCGGTCATTGGAGTTCGGCCATGTGGGTCGGCTGTTCGATCATGGTGGCTCGGTCGAGGAGAGGAGATCGTGCATGGTTCGGTCTGGTTGGAGTGGATTGGCAGAAGGTGGGTCGACTTCGAGGAGTGCTTCAGGTCGGCGTGTTCGTAACTCCGGGTCGGTGAGTCTCATACTCGGGTCAGCATCTTGGATCGGATCGACATGGAAGGGACTGGGCTGAATTGGCTGTGATGAGAGAACGTAGGTGGTTTGCCACATTTGGCAGTGGATCAACATGTTTGAGATATATTAGAGTTGGGAGTGGCTCGGTGTTGGAGTATGGATATGGTTCGGCCAAGGTAGTTTGGCATAAGTCGATCAGCATGTGTGGATGGACATCTCGTTCTGGGTTCGGCAAGCATTTGGAGACACTGGTCGGTGTTGTGAAGGCTTTGGGTCAGTAGGAAGGTGGTTCGGTCATGATAGTGTGGGTCGGTCAGGTGGATAGGGTCGGCATTGAGGAAAAAGGGATCAGATCGGCATATGGAGCTTGGGTTCGGCATTAGCTTTGCTCCGGGTTCTAGCCTAGTTTACTCCGAGTCTTGGATAAGTTTGCTTCGAGTCATGCCCGAGGGATATCGGGTCGGCATATTATGAACTTGGGGTCGATCGTGGTGTTCGAGGTTTAGTCGGCAATGGTGTTGGTGGGCCCAAACCACCCAGGAAGCCCAGTAACTCAGGTTTTGCCTATAAATATAGTAGGCGGGGCTTCAAAAAAGGGGGCTTGATTCTGTTTCTCTTCATCTTCTATACTAAGGCTACTCTGCCATTGTTGTTCTAAAAACTCTGGATTGTAACTGTAATTGATTCTGACATCAATAAAAAGGAAATTTTTGGAGTGGACGTAGGCCGGAGTCAGCCGCACCACTATAAATCCTCTGTTATCACTGCTTTCTTTTTAATTTTTACTGTTCTTCATATTTATACTCTCTACATACATTCTATCTGTTATCTGTGACTGTTGGTTGGTGCTTTCATCTGGATTTGGGTGTTAGTGACCAATTTTGACGCTAACACATATTAAACAACCAAATTTGATGATCAAATCATATTAAACATGTGAAGACCCAAATTATTGAGATAAAAATAATTTTAAAAAAAATGAGAATATTTAAGAAAAGAAAATATAGTCTGACAATAATAATATTAGGAGTAAGTGAAATGAATAAATAAGAGGATAGAGATCTTTCAATAAAATATAGTGGGAAGAAAATGATCAAATATGAGTGAGATTTTATATACAGATATCTCCTGTATATATATATACACATATATATATAAATATATATGTATTAGATATAAGTAGCCAAAGAAGTATAAAATGATAAAGTCCTTTTGATAACTAAATTGCATGAAAACCAGTTTAGTACTATTGTGCATAAATACCTTCTCAAAAATAAATCAGGAAATAAATGGTTTGAAATAATATAAGAGGACCATTCAGGCCTAACAAGGTATACAATGTATCTGAGTCACACAAAGATGATGTGTAGATGGATCATGCAAATAGCATGTGCACAGAAAAGCAGAGAAGCAACTGCTTTTACTAGAAATAGAAATCAAGAGAAAATGGCACATTTAGCCATAATAACACACACATAATTCTCTGAGTAATGTGAGGATAAAATGGATTTTTCCTTTAGTAAAACCCTAGCAAAATGATTTAAATCAAGAGGGAAGCAGAGGTTTTCTCTGGGGGGGAAAACAGAAACACACTAAAAAAAATAATAGAAAGGAGAGCTCACCCTGTTTTCAAGCTTAGACATTCTCGGGGAAGAGAGGAGGAAGGTGAGTGATTAATCACTTATGATCTGTAAGGCATTAAGACCCATGTTAAGGGCAGCCAAGTTATTTTATATAAACCTTACATTATGTTTTTCCTATTTGATTTTATTCTCTGGATGAAAATATGTTGATCATGGATGGTATTCTGGTTGAGTTTTTGGATGAGGTTTTAATCTGTTTTGATTTGTTGTGATGGTTTCAGTTTTTGTTTTAAAATATAGATAATCAAACAAATACACTAATCACAGAAATAGATTTTATATATGCTAGTTTTGATATGAAAAATGAATCAAATGTTTTACTGTGGGATAGGGTATCAATGAAAGAAAAGAAGTAGGCAGTGTGAATAATTGAGATTCATGCTTATGTCTAGTCTATATTAAAATGATATGAACAATGCAATATTACAAATATGTGCTGATTTGTTCAGATCATAAACCAATAAGTTTTTATGGGTTTTTCTCAAAAACCATTCCCTATGTTCACAGTAAAAGAATAAATATAGTTTTGCATATGACTTCTTCATATTTGTGCAAGCAATGGAAAATTTCTAGAAATAAAAATATAAGCAGGTTTTAGAAAAATGTGATTAAAGCAAAAATGACTTTGAAATAAGGTGTGCAATTTTTCATGAATGCTTTGTATGTCTGGATATGATCTTTGGGTGATTTTAATAATTCTTGACCTATATAAGGAAGGAAAGAATACGAGCATCTCTGGAATCAAAAGAAAAATTCCCCAGAAAGAAATAAATAAGCATGGTCTCTAAATTATAAAATAATTTAGGAGTAGTGCCTTGATCTACTCATCAGCAGGTGGTTGATGGGTATGTGCATGACTTGTTTAAGTCCTGTAGGCCTCTGTGTAAAGGGTTAACAGAACTGAGCCCCTTTGCAATGCACACATGGTGTTCAATGGCAAGAGTTCAGACCAAACAAAATGAAAAGATGAGAAAGAGAAATGATGCTATGGAATTTAAGGAGTTAATCCATAGGAGTTTTGTACTTGTACAACTGAATGAAGTGAATGGATGAATGCTTGGATGTATGTTTGTAGGTAAAACTTAAAAATACAGAGAAATTATGCTATGGAATTCAGGGAGTTAATCCATAGGAGTTTTGTACTTGTACAACTGAATGAAGTAAGTGGATGAATGCATGGGTGTATGTTTATAGATAAACCTAAATATACACATTCTCAGATTTTAATTGGGATTTGAATTGCATTTTATAGAAAAGTTCTCTGTACAGCCTTAAGAATTTACAAGATATTTTGCATACTTGATTTCACTCACACCAGAATTTATTTCTGACCCTATTTGTTGCCTTTGCAATACTTGGGGTGTCTCATTTTATTGAGGCAGTTCAAAGTTTTGCTGCAGGGAAAGATGCATGAATTGCTTGCTTGCTTGCATGGATATTTGGAGATCTTGAGGAATTTAAAGTGTTTAAGAGAAGTAGCAGTGTCTTTGTAATAATTAAGTTAGGCAAACTCTAATATGTTCTAAGTATTTTAATGAGTGTCTTTTACTTTGATATCTGGAAAACAGTATGTAAGAAGAAAAAGAAACTTAAATGTTATATGTATTTGTGAGCTGTGGACTTAAGTAACAAGTTCTGAAATAGTTTTAGTAGATAATGCTGAAGGAGAAGATGCCATTTAATCTGATATGTGAACATGTTTTTCTAGACAGTCTTGAAGCACTTCAGTTATGATACTAAGTAGGAGAGATCTGATACTATAAAACTGATACTAAGTAGGAGAGATCTGATACTATAAAACTGATACTAAGTAGGAGAGATCTGATACTATAAAACTGATACTAAGTAGGAGAGATCTGATACTATAAAACTGATACTAAGTAGGAGAAATCTGATACTATAAAACTGATACTAGGTAGGAAATTTCTGATACTATAACTACTGATCTAATACTAGGTTGGGAAAATCTGATACTATAGCTTCAAAACTGATACTAAGTGGTAAGACACCAGATTCAACACTTTTCTAGCTCCAGATATAAGAAGTTGTGTGATTTATAAAGTAGCTCACAACACCATCACTCATATGATGACTATCTGCTCAGTTAACCAGGAAATATGTATTTTGTCTGTCATGATTGGTTTGTGCTTGTTGTGTCTAAACCCTGATCACATGTGTTGTTTTTCTCTGCTTAGACTTCAACCTAGTTTATCACCTCAGTATTCATATGATAAGTACCAAATCACAAAAGAATTTCGGAATTTAAAAGTATGGCTTGTAAACCAAGAAACCAATTAATTTGAGAAGTAAGCAAGAAAATTATAAGTGACAATATTCGAATTTAATATTAATCAAGCTTGAGATCAAAAAGGGGAATGTAAAAATAGAAATGGCTATGTGACACCAATTCTCTGAAAAATGAGAAATATTGTGTGATTGAATTTTCCTTGTTAATTTTTAATACTCTGATAAGCAAGGAAACATTTATATATCTTCATATATATAAATGACTTGAATTGACTTATATACTAATATTTTTATATTGGTAAGAATTTGGATCTTGGGGGAAATGAAATTAAAGAAGTGATCGCTTGGTTTGGAATAACAATCAAAAAAAAAATCTCAACAGTAAATCACTGAAAAAATAACAATCCAAAAGAAGTGGGTCACTTCAGTTGGTATCAGAGCTATGTTATTAAAACATAGCATAAATATATTATCCAATTTTCTTGTATGGATAAAATTCTAAAAAAATATATAGTAATGATAGAAATAAACATCCACAGTAGAAATAAATTTCAGAAAAATAATTAAATTAGAAATATGACTGACTAGCTATGCAATTGAATAGTGAATCATGGTAGGAAGACCACCAAGTCATGGAGCAGGACCCTCCAATACAACACCAATGGTTAACTTGCAAGATTTGGTGAGGGCATTTAGAGAAGGAGCAGTGCAGAGGGAAGAGAATCCTCATGAGGAATTAGCTAAGTTATTGAAGACATTTTCAAATTTGGGAGGCAAGGATTTTGAAGGCACTGAGGGAGTTATGGGAGTGCAGACATGGTTGAGAACTTTGGAAAGGATATTTGCAGATATGCAAATTAATGACCAAAGAAAGAGGCAAATAGCTTCAAGGAGACTCAAAGGAGCAGCCTTAGATTGGTGGGAGGTGATCATCACAGGAAGGCCAGAAAATGAGATAACATGGGATCAATTCAAGGAAATGCTTGAAGCAAGGTTTGTTCCAGCAACAGCTAAGGCAACATTGCTTGAAGAATTCATAAGGCTGAGGCAAGGACCAATGAGTGTGACTGAATACACTCAAAAATTTGAGAGTTTGTCCAAGTATGGAACTATGCTCATAGGAGATGAAGAATCAAAGAATTCAAGATTTATCCAAGGATTAAATGCAGGTCTGAGTAGAGCAATGTTACCATACAAGGATAAAACATTTGATCAAGTCATAGACCTTGCTCTTTCTTTTGAACAACATGACAATGCAAGGGAAAAATTTAGGAGCATGAGGGCTACCAATCAAAAGAAGGGGAAAAATAGAGCACATCCCTATGACAAAAAGAATATGGATAAGAAAATGGAGGGAGCAGCCACTGGGGAAGCTAAGAAGAAGGTTACTTGTTTTAATTTTGGCAAAGAAGGACACATGAGTAATAGGTGTCAAGCAGCCAAGAAGGCATTGTTTAGCTGCTATAACTGTGGGAAGGAAGGCCATATTAAAAGAAACTGCCCAGAGTTCAAAAAGGGAGCAAAGGTAGGAGCACTTGAGGGCAAAGCAAAAGCAACTGCAGTGGGAAGTTCTGGACAATTGGAAGGTATACTTCTAATTAAAGATCACCCCATCTCAGTTATATATGACACTGGAGCAACACATTCACTAATATCCCAAGACATAGTGAATAAATTAACTCTCACATGCTATTTAGTTGATAATCCCTTGTTTATTCAGAGCCCACTAGGTAATTCTTGCATGCTAGGGATTAAATGTTTGGGAGTAGAGTTAAACATAGGTGGAAATATGTTTAGTTCCGATTTGTTTGTGCTAAAATATCCTAGAATAGGAATTATTCTAGGAGTAGATTGGCTAAGAAAATACAAAGCAATTTTAAACTTAGAAAATCTTACTATTTCTCTGAAAACAGAAAATGGTAAAAATATTATAGTTATGAGTGAAATTGCTAAAATCAATTACTGTAACCACATATGTAGCATGACTGAGAAAGAATTAACACTGGAGGACATAAAAATTATAAATGAATACCCAGATGTCTTTGGTGAAGTCATAGGTGTTCCAGAAAATAGGCAAGTAGAATTTCAAATAAGGCTAATCCCAGGAGCCAGCCCAATCATCAAGAAGCCAACTAGAATGGGTCCTAAAGAACTTGTGGAATTGAAACATCAGTTGGAAGAACTGGAGCAGAAAGGCTTCATAAGGCCTAGTAGTTCAAACTGGGGTTCTCCAATTGTATTTGTGAAGAAGCAGGATGGTACTTTGAGAATGTGCATTGATTATAGGGAATTAAACAAAGTCACCATTAAAAACAAATATCCACTTCCTAGAATTGATGATCTATTCGATCAATTAAATGGAGCAAGGGTCTTTTCAAGGCTAGATTTAGCCTCTGGGTTTCATCAGATGAAGGTGGAGGAAGAGAGTATTAAGTATACTGCCTTCAACACAAGGTATGGATTATATGAATTTTTGGTGATGCCTTTTTGATTGACAAATGCACCATCATATTTTGTAGATTTAATGAATAGAACATTTAGAGATTTTCTAGACAAATTTGTGGTTGTCTTTATTGATGACATATTAGTATATTCAAAATCAGAAGAAGATCATGCAAAGCACTTGCATCTGGTTTTGTCTAGACTGAGGGCACATGATTTAAAGGCCAAATTTTCTAAATGTACATTTTGGCAGAAGGAAGTAAAATTTTTGGGGCACATTGTATCACAACAAGGGGTTAGTGTAGACCCAAATAAGGTGATGGCAGTGCAATCTTGGAGTAGACCCAAATCAGTAACTGAGGTGAGGTCGTTTTTGGGAATGGCAGGCTATTATAGGAGATTTATAAAAGATTTTGCAAGGATAGCAATCCCATTGACCAAGTTAACTAAAAAGGAGCAACCATATGTGTGGACAGAGAAGTGTGAACAAGCTTTTATATCACTAAAGAAGGCACTGGTAGAAGCTCCAGTTTTACAAGTACCAGAGGGTAATGAAGAATTAGTAGTTTACACAGATGCTAGTGGATCTGGATTGGGGGCAGTGCTTATGCAACATGGTAGAGTCATAGCTTATGCATCAAGGCAACTCAAGCCAAATGAAACTAGGTATGCTACACATGACTTAGAACTAGCTGCTGTGGTGTATGCATTGAAACTTTGGAGACATTATTTATTGGGTGCTAAGTTTGAATTGTTTACTGATCATAAGTCACTTAAATATTTGTTCTCCCAAAAAGACTTGAACATGAGGCAACATAGGTGGGTAGAATTTCTAGCTGCCTATGATCTTGATATATTGTATACCCCTGGAAAAGCTAATAAAGTAGCAGATGCATTAAGTAGACATCAAGCTAAATTGGCAAGCTTAATGATGGCAGAATTCAAGGATTTGACAATTCTTAGTGAGGTGGAAGTGAAAGAAGAAGCTAGTGTATCAGATAAGACACACAGTAAGATGATTGAATATGGTAGATTAAGCCTCTTATCCTTAAAATCAACACTGGTTGATAAAATAGGACAAATGCAAAATCAAGATATAAATTTGAAGGAGAAAAAGAACATGATATCCCAAGGCATGACAGTGGAAAACTATGAGGTAGATGGTAAAGGATACTTAAGGAAAAAGGGGAAACTCTGCATACCAAATGTAGGGGAACTAAAGCAAGAAGTTATGGATGAGCATCACAAAACAAAGTATACTATCCATCCAGGTGGTACAAAAATGTACCATGATCTCAAGAGAAATTATTGGTGGCCAGGAATGAAAGGAGCAGTAGCAAAATATGTGGCAAATTGCTTGACATGCCAACAAGTAAAGGCAGACTATCAAAGGCCCTCAGGCCTATTGCAACCTTTGGAAGTGCCTACTTGGAAATGGGAGAGTATATCAATGGATTTTGTGGATGGTTTGCCAAGAACAAGGAAGGGAAATGATAGTATTTGGGTAGTGGTTGATAGACTCACAAAAACAGCACACTTTATCCCAATAAGTTCAAACAGAAATGCTCACAAGCTAGCTCAATTATTTGTGAAGGAAATAGTGAGGTTGCATGGCATCCCCAAGACTATCATTAGTGATAGAGATACTTTGTTTACTTCAAGGTTTTGGAGTAGCTTTCAAGAAGCTATGGGGACAGAATTAAGCCTAAGCACATCCTACCACCCACAAACAGATGGGCAAACTGAGATTGTTAATAAAGTTTTAGAGGATTTGCTGAGAGCATGCATACTTGATTTTGGAGGCAATTGGGAGGATCATATTTATTTAGCTGAGTTTGCTTATAATAATAGCTACCAATCCACTATAGGAATGGCTCCATTTGAGGCTTTGTATGGGAAGCCTTGTTTATCTCCTACATGTTGGATGGAGGCTGGTGAAAGGGTGTTGCTTGGACCAGATAATGTGAAAGAAACTTCTGCAAGAATTGAATTAGTGAGGCAAAGAATGAGAGTAGCTCAAGAGAGACAGAAAGCTTATGCAGATAAAAAGAGAAGGCCAGTAGAATTTGAGGTGGGAGACTATGTGTTTCTCAAAGTTTCACCAATGAGGAAAATATTGAGATTTGGAAAAGCAGGGAAACTGTCACCAAGGTATGTAGGACCATATGAAATTATTCAAAGAATAGGGACTTTAGCTTATAGGTTGAAGTTACCAGAGGAATTGAGCAAAATACATGATGTATTTCATGTATCCCAATTGAGAAAATGGGTGCATGATAAAGAGTCCATTCTTGAATCTCCTACACATGTTGAAATTCAAGAAAATCTGGTTTATAAAAAGGAACCAGTGGGCATTGTGGCTAGAGAAGAAAAGAAACTGAGAAATAAAATAATTAAACTAGTTAAAATCCAATGGAGTTTGGATGGGAATGATTGCACTTGGGAGGCTGAAGAGAGGATAAAGGATAAATATCCTAATCTGTTTTCTACTTAAAGGTATGTTTAAAAATTATGATGAGACCTTAAAATTATTTATTTATGTTTGATTGATTTGGAATGAATGAGTTTCTGAAATTTCATTCAATTGAAATTATGCTTTGTATACATTTGGATGGAAATGTATGAGAGGATAATTGTGGGACACAATTCCATTTAGGAGGAGAGTATGTGAAGACCCAAATTATTGAGATAAAAATAATTTTTAAAAAAATGAGAATATTTAAGAAAAGAAAATATAGTCTGACAATAATAATATTAGGAGTAACTGAAATGAATAAATAAGAGGATAGAGATCTTTCAATAAAATATAGTGGGAAGAAAATGATCAAATATGAGTGAGATTTTATATACAGATATCTCCTGTATATATATACACACACATATATATATATATAAATATATATGTATTAGATATGAGTAGCCAAAGAAGTATAAAATGATAAAGTCCTTTTGATAACTAAATTGCATGAAAACCAGTTTAGTACTATTGTGCATAAATACCTTCTCAAAAATAAATCAGGAAATAAATGGTTTGAAATAATATAAGAGGACCATTCATGCCTAACAAGGTATACAATGTATCTGAGTCACACAAAGATGATGTGTAGATGGATCATGCAAATAGCATGTGCACAGAAAAGCAGAGAAGCAACTGCTTTTACTAGAAATAGAAATCAAGAGAAAATGGCACATTTAGCCATAACAACACACACATAATTCTCTGAGTAATGTGAGGATAAAATGGGTTTTTCCTTTAGTAAAACCCTAGCAAAATGATTTAAATCAAGAGGGAAGCAGAGGTTTTCTCTGGGGGGGAAAACAGAAACACACTAAAAAAAAATAATAGAAAGGAGAGCTCACCCTGTTTTCAAGCTTAGACATTCTCGGGGAAGAGAGGAGGAAGGTGAGTGATTAATCACTTATGATCTGTAAGGCATTAAGACCCATGTTAAGGGCAGCCAAGTTATTTTATATAAACCTTACATTATGTTTTTCCTATTTGATTTTATTCTCTGGATGAAAATATGTTGATCATGGATGGTATTCTGGTTGAGTTTTTGGATGAGGTTTTAATCTGTTTTGATTTGTTGTGATGGTTTCAGTTTTTGTTTTAAAATATAGAAAATCAAACAAATACACTAATCACAGAAATAGATTTTATATATGCTAGTTTTGATATGAAAATGAATCAAATGTTTTACTGTGGGATAGGGTATCAATGAAAGAAAAGAAGTAGGCAATGTGAATAATTGAGATTCATGCTTATGTCTAGTCTATATTAAAATGATATGAACAATGCAATATTACAAATATGTGCTGATTTGTTCAGATCATAAACCAATAAGTTTTTATGGGTTTTTCTCAAAAACCATTCCCTATGTTCACAGTAAAAGAATAAATATAGTTTTGCATATGACTTCTTCATATTTGTGCAAGCAATGGAAAATTTCTAGAAATAAAAATATAAGCAGGTTTTAGAAAAATGTGATTAAAGCAAAAATGACTTTGAAATAAGGTGTGCAATTTTTCATGAATGCTTTGTATGTCTGGATATGATCTTTGGGTGATTTTAATAATTCTTGACCTATATAAGGAAGGAAAGAATACGAGCATCTCTGGAATCAAAAGAAAAATTCCCCAGAAAGAAATAAATAAGCATGGTCTCTAAATTATAAAATAATTTAGGAGTAGTGCCTTGATCTACTCATCAGCAGGTGGTTGATGGGTATGTGCATGACTTGTTTAAGTCCTGTAGGCCTCTGTGTAAAGGGTTAACAGAACTGAGCCCCTTTGCAATGCACACATGGTGTTCAATGGCAAGAGTTCAGACCAAACAAAATGAAAAGATGAGAAAGAGAAATGATGCTATGGAATTTAAGGAGTTAATCCATAGGAGTTTTGTACTTGTACAACTGAATGAAGTGAATGGATGAATGCTTGGATGTATGTTTGTAGGTAAAACTTAAAAATACAGAGAAATTATGCTATGGAATTCAAGGAGTTAATCCATAGGAGTTTTGTACTTGTACAACTGAATGAAGTAAGTGGATGAATGCATGGGTGTATGTTTATAGATAAACCTAAATATACACATTCTCAGATTTTAATTGGGATTTGAATTGCATTTTATAGAAAAGTTCTCTGTACAGCCTTAAGAATTTACAAGATATTTTGCATACTTGATTTCACTCACACCAGAATTTATTTCTGACCCTATTTGTTGCCTTTGCAATACTTGGGGTGTCTCATTTTATTGAGGCAGTTCAAAGTTTTGCTGCAGGGAAAGATGCATGAATTGCTTGCTTGCTTGCATGGATATTTGGAGATCTTGAGGAATTTAAAGTGTTTAAGAGAAGTAGCAGTGTCTTTGTAATAATTAAGTTAGGCAAACTCTAATATGTTCTAAGTATTTTAATGAGTGTCTTTTACTTTGATATCTGGAAAACAGTATGTAAGAAGAAAAAGAAACTTAAATGTTATATGTATTTGTGAGCTGTGGACTTAAGTAACAAGTTCTGAAATAGTTTTAGTAGATAATGCTGAAGGAGAAGATGCCATTTAATCTGATATGTGAACATGTTTTTCTAGACAGTCTTGAAGCACTTCAGTTATGATACTAAGTAGGAGAGATCTGATACTATAAAACTGATACTAAGTAGGAGAGATCTGATACTATAAAACTGATACTAAGTAGGAGAGATCTGATACTATAAAACTGATACTAAGTAGGAGAGATCTGATACTATAAAACTGATACTAAGTAGGAGAAATCTGATACTATAAAACTGATACTAGGTAGGAAATTTCTGATACTATAACTACTGATCTAATACTAGGTTGGGAAAATCTGATACTATAGCTTCAAAACTGATACTAAGTGGTAAGACACCAGATTCAACACTTTTCTAGCTCCAGATATAAGAAGTTGTGTGATTTATAAAGTAGCTCACAACACCATCACTCATGTGATGACTATCTGCTCAGTTAACCAGGAAATATGTATTTTGTCTGTCATGATTGGTTTGTGCTTGTTGTGTCTAAACCCTGATCACATGTGTTGTTTTTCTCTGCTTAGACTTCAACCTAGTTTATCACCTCAGTATTCATATGATAAGTACCAAATCACAAAAGAATTTCGGAATTTAAAAGTATGGCTTGTAAACCAAGAAACCAATTAATTTGAGAAGTAAGCAAGAAAATTATAAGTGACAATATTCGAATTTAATATTAATCAAGCTTGAGATCAAAAAGGGGAATGTAAAAATAGAAATGGCTATGTGACACCAATTCTCTGAAAAATGAGAAATATTGTGTGATTGAATTTTCCTTGTTAATTTTTAATACTCTGATAAGCAAGGAAACATTTATATATCTTCATATATATAAATGACTTGAATTGACTTATATACTAATATTTTTATATTGGTAAGAATTTGGATCTTGGGGGAAATGAAATTAAAGAAGTGATCGCTTGGTTTGGAATAACAATCAAAAAAAAATCTCAACAGTAAATCACTGAAAAATAACAATCCAAAAGAAGTGGGTCACTTCAAAACATCCATTTCAAACATCATATCATCATCCAAAATATAATATAACAGTTTAGGAGTTCTCACCTTCATTTTCCCTTCGAGCTAATAGAAAATCAGCTATAGCTCCACTATCACGAAATCAAACTCCACGAAATCGAGCTTTGAACCTTTGAAGTGGCTCGACCTAGCGTTGGTGCTCACGGCCTAGGTAGTGTGGGGTGGTGGCCATGGACTTTGGAAGAGTAGAAGAGGTGTTTAGAACTAGTTTTGAAGTGGATCGATATTATAAACTGGTGTATACATTTTTCTTTTTTATTTGATATAATTTTTCTAACTTTCCTAAAATATTTTTTTTATGAATAAGAAGCCATTAAAGAGGCTCTTAGAAAGCTTGAAAAGAAGAGGAAGAAGAAGTGGAATGGTATTAGGATTTTTTGTGAGAAGAGGGGTGGTATTTATAGAAAAAACCTTAGAATAAAATATTATATTGCATAATTATCTAAACACCTCTAGCCCACACTCCTCCCCTGGCCTCTAGCGCACGGCTCCTCCCACCAAAGCCAAGTGATGGTTGATGTGAGGTGATGGTGTGGTACATTGAAGTGATGTTTGCTTTATGGTTACTTAAAGGTTAAGCTTAGGAATTTTTAAATCATTTTTGTAATATATATATATATATGTATATATATTTATGTATGTATATGCATGTTATCATATGCATGTGACATATATATATGTATGTACATGTAGGTGCATAACACTTCGAACATCTTCGAACAACTTTTGTTTGTTAAATCGTTGAAATCCGGAGAACCGATTATCAGTCACATTTTCTCTTATTTATTAACGTACATATATTTGTAAAAAAAATTCAAAAATAAATTTCTTATCATTTTAAACAAATTAAAATGATCATGTTTGAATTATAAAACCATATAAATTAATATTAAAATTTATTTACAAAAATTGCCATTATACCGATAAAGCGATATCGATTTTTCCTTATATTTTCAAATCAAATATATATCTTTATAAAATTATTATAAATGATTCATTATCAATTTATAACTATTCAAAATGAATTACTATCATTTAAAATTATTTGGATAATTAAATAATTATTAAACCATTAAATTTAAATTTAAATTTAAATTCATAAATTTTTATTTAAATACAATGTCATTTTATCGATATAAATTTTGAGGAAAATTTTATTCAAAATAAGATTACTATTACTTATTATCACTTGGAACAATATTATCCTTTTCTTTGCATATATTTAAAAATAAATACAATTTATCAAAGGGATAAATTGGTGGGTCGTTACAACTTGCTTTGATGGAATTGCATAGTAATGATGATATGTCCTACAATGATTTAAGTTGGTATTTAGAAGCATTGAAGAAGTATAATCCCAGTAGTTATGTTGATATGGACGTTAATGCTTGCAATAATCAATTAGAAAGTGTGTTTACTTATTTTGATGCTTGTTTACTTAGTTTCAAGCATTTTCAAGCTATGATATTTTTAGATGTTACTCATTTAAGGGGACGTCCAGGTGTGTTGATGGACGCTACCGCAAAAAATGGTAATCAAGGTACGTTTTTATCTTATTTTAATGTAGTTATATTGTTTGTTTGTTTTTTAAATACTATAGAAAAGATTTAGTTTATATTTTTGTTACATTTAAGTATCAGAAATTTGTGTATAGTATATAAATTTGAGAATAGTTATATTATGTGGGATCAGAATTTAATTACTTTGTGTTATGAAATTTTGTTATTATTTGATATTAGGATTTGAAAAAAGCTATATTATGTAGTTATAGAGTTTTGGTACTGTTGTATATTAAATTTTACTTTATGGTTGGTATCAGATTTTAAAAAAACTATGTTGTATGGTATTAGATTGTAGATAATATTTGGTATTGGAATTTAAATAACAGTTGGTATCAAAATTTAAAAAAGTTATGCCATATAGTATTAGAATTTACTTCATATGTGGTATTAGTTTTTAATTGTTGACTAGTATCAGAATTAAGTTAACATTTGATTAAATTTTGTTTTATATAGTTTTTTATTTGCAGGATTTTTTCCCTTTAGCTATGAGTATAGTTTCTCTAGAAAATATGGATAATTGGAAATGGTTTTAAACCATTTAAAACAAATGCCTCAAGGAGATCGTGATTTGGTTTTTATGTCGAATCGCTTTCAAGGTTTGATTTTAGGTGTTCGCTAATGTTTTTCCTTCAGCCTTTCATAGTTATTGCTATCTTTATTTGGAACAAAATCTTCTTTCAGCAGTGAAGGCAAAAAATGCAAATTTGTCTATTGTTGATTTATTCAAAATGTGTTTTAGAGCTTCTAACATATATGAATTTGAAGAAAAGCTCTAAATTTTGTGAAATTGGTAGTATTACTGCTATGAATTTTTTGAAGCATAAGCCTTATGATAAGTGGGTTGATTTGTTTTTTTGTAACATGCATCATTTTGAGGCCCGAAACTAAGCGCTACAGATGCTGCAATAATCCATATTATTAATTTTCAATGACAAAATACGGTCATGTTATAAATATCAATCACATCCGAAGCACAAGAATATGAATTTTCTTAAACACAATTTCAAACCATATCTTTCACATTTCATTTCAAAGATAATATTTCATATTTATTACATAATCCCAAACGTTACCCAGGTTCAGATAAAATATAATTATTACAAAATACTCCAAGAGCGACATATGAAGATGCCCCCTTGGTTGATAAGAGTTTATTACAAGACAGTTATAACATCTGCCATTACATACATTCCAACTAAATAAAACTTCAACACAGTGGATAATATACATGGATAAGTTCTAGCATTGCTAGTTCTGCCTCCTGCATATCCCTAGAAACTTTATTTTTCCATTCTAAATAACCTGTAATCCCTTACTCTCGACCTACTCAAATTAAATTTTGAGCACCGGAGAGTTTAAGGGGAAAACATAAACTTTGAGTCAAACAAAAAGTCGGATGTGAATAATAGTATTCCACCCTGATTTATGCATATCTAGTGCGACCACACCACTGAGCGGAACAGGTTTCCCCTCACTAATATCTTTCAAAAACATATCTTTTGCAAATCAAACTCCTGCAACCATAGTTGTAAAAATAGACAATAAAACAGTAAGGCATGCATGCAACATGGGTAACCTTGACCAATCTGTCTAAATCAATGGACTATCTATCCCAACATCATAGTTGTCTCAAGGTAACTACAAACTAATGGCTGACTTGGGCCTACCAGATATATCAAATTCTTTAACTTATTGTTAGAATGAAACTGAACAGTCTGTCCAAAACTTACTATTCCTAGGGTCACTTTGATCCTAATGGTTTTGCGGGCTCACCAATAACCTATCTCATCTTTGTGTATGTCTGTTTGTGTGTAAACCTACTTTTAGCTTTACCCGTAACAAAGCCCTATGCACTAGAATTGTGGACTAATATCAGCTAGGGGCTAACAGCCGAAGTACATGGTGCTACCCTATACCAGCCCCATATGGCTTTCTAATCTCTGAGTCAATTCATCTTATCACAATTTATCTAAAGGCGATAAGAACAATAATCCTTTTAGTAAAATTCTGGGGTAAATACCCTTTTTATTTCCTTGAAAACATAATTCTTTATATTTAACCCTTGGAATCATACTTTAAAACAAGGAAAATTTTAGCCCTTTACTTTATTCAAAATGCTTATGTTATGATATATGCTTTTATAAAGTAATTTTAATGAGATTCGACATCACTTAGAGGTCATCACCCCTCAAAACATAGGCTATAAAGCCAAACCCATTATATGTTGATAATACTCAACGTCTACATTGTCGTTAAGGGTTATCGCACATCTTAATTAGAGAAAACATGTTAAAGAATCTATTTTATAACTATAAGGCCATAAGGATAAAACCCATTTACATCGCCTATAAAGGTTGCCGAATACAAGCGGCGTCACTAATGGTTTGCATAGTATAAAATTCTAAAATTGGAAATTGATGAAGGTCGACATTGACGACTGGCGGCATCAACGCCTTAAAGTAAAGTGCGGCATCACTAAAGCCATCTTAAAATTAACGTCGAAAGTCATAAGATCGGTGTCATTATAACTAATAAGAAAATAAGCGGCACCACTGCTTATAGGACCGGCGATGTTATAGAAGATATGCGACGTCATTTTTGAAAGCAGGCAACATCATTAATGTCGCTGTAAAACATGCGGCAATATCAATGTCAATAATAGGGATGTGGACATCGTCGTTATACTTCCTTCTTCAACCATAACTGATTCACTTCATACCAACCATAGCTGACACTGTGTGTATCTCAATTAGTTAACGTCGAGAGCATAGCTGCGGTGTAGATGGAATGCGGCATCGACATTGCCGGCATGACATTTGTGTAATTAACATTAAATCTGGTTATTACCATTAAAAGTAATTCCTTTTCCACCAACTCCTATTCTTTGTCAAAATTCATTGGTTAAGAATCACTTTATCAAAATTCTTTTCAGAAAACTGCTGTAGAACATATTTATCATTACCAAAATAATTTGCAAACCATACATTTTTATATTAATATTTTTATATAATAATTAAGCTTTTCTGGTCTAAATAATTCATAATAAATCAAAAATACTCTAGAAAAATTCTCAAAAATCACGGTAAATCTGATTTATTATTTTCTTTAAATATAAAAATTTCTAGGCTAAAAATACTGTTTAATTATTTTTAATAATTAAAACCCAAAATAAACCATTTTCTCCACTTAAGAAAATTATAAAATATTCATACTTGCTTGGAAAATTATGAAATTAAAAATCCATACTATTATAAAATGGCATAATACAAGCAAAAGATTCGGGTTCATACTTAAAACCAAAAATAATAGATAAAACTTGAGATGCATAACGATTATTCACCTTGATTTGATAAAGGAACTTGAGATTTGAGTTAAAAATTGGTTTCGCTTAGCTTAAATATTGATTTCCTAGCTTTTCTTCCTCCTAAATCTCTTGTTAATGGTCGGCCTTGCTCTTTTAATTTCGTTTGTATAAATGAAGTGAGACAGGAATAAGAATGGGAAGGTTTATGTTAAGGAACTGTGCTATTCTCATATTTTTCCCTCCTCATATATCCTCCTTTTTATTAATGTTCTAAATAATCCCATTAATTTATTAATTAAGGCTCGACCCATATTAGATTCCAAATCCCAATCTTCTTATCATTTGTCACAACCCTGTTGTTAATTACCTAATTAATTAAGTTTAATTATGGTTAATTAATTTTATTATAAAGTTATGAAATTTAATTGTGAAATTTAGTCTAGTATTTGAGGATAGTTATTCAATTTATTCAAAAAATGAGTTTCAATTCCTAAATAGAATTTCAATTTAAATTTTGAAATGTTATTAAATCAATTATTTAAATTTGGCATTTAGGATAAAGTGTCAATATTGAGATTTATTGTTTAAAATAAGAATTTACAATTTATAGTTTAATTTTTATTAAAAATAATGAGAATAATTTATATTTGCAAAGGTTATATTTAATTTTATAAAACTATCTCAATATTAATAAAAATGAGAATTTTTAACTTGTGGTTAGTTTTGGTAAAATTGAGAAATCAATTCATATTTTTATAGAACATTGTTTAGTGTAAAATGGTTTTTTAAAGTAAGTGAAAACAAAAGGAATTTAGTTGTTATTTAGAAAATAAAATACTATTAGTTTTTAAATGGGTTTGTTATAAAGTTAAGCCCATTTAAAAGAAGTATTACTTTTCCTTTCTATCATATGTATGTTACTTTCTCAAGGCAGCAAACAAAAATAAGAAAGAAAACCCTGGTTCCTCTTTTAAAACCTAGAAGCTAATTAGCAAATCAAATATAGGAATCAATTGCTAGTCAATCTAGAGAATCAAGGTAATGTTTATATCCCTATTCTAGCTTTAAAGCAATTCAATTCCAGTTTTACAATAGTTGATTTCTGGTTATTATTTGCTTGGATTGAGGTTATTGCTAGGGTTTGCTATTTGAAGAATTGGGATTGCTATTATTATCTTGGCTATTGAATTGAGAAAGCTAGGTGAGTTTACCTCACCACTATTTCTAAATCCAGTGCATGGGTGATTGCTTAATTCAATCATTGATTTTTTTAGTTTTATTGAATCAATATGTTGTCAATTTCATCTTTCTACTTGCTGAAAGTATTGGATATATGTAGTTAGTAAACTTATAATCAAATTGATGTTATGATGGTTTACATGACTTGAAATGGTTGCATATACACCCTAAATCAACCGGACAAGACACGAGACCAAGCTGACACCTTCGAGGACCAACTAGAGGGCAACCTAGAGCTAAAACAGCTCCAGTTGCATCACCACCGGTGGACCGGTGGGGCACCAGTGGTGCACTTGTGGCAAACGCCTGGAGCTGATTTAGCTCCAGGTGAAGCCCCTCCGAATCACTTATTTGTCACCTCGTTCGTCGCCTTGTTTATTGTTGTTGTTTCCTATGTTCTGTGTGCTCTATTGCAACACTTTTGGCGTTCATTTCCATTGGTTTTCTAATTTATAAATATATGTTAGGAGATGATATAGAAGTCAAACCCTATGGACCAATTTGTTGTTATGATCTTGTAATGAGTAGTAGGGTATTCTCTTGTATTATGGATAATGAATGACCTTGATTTAAAGGGTTAGAAAATTTTAAAAATTATACCTATCTATTTTCTAAATATGAATGTACAAAATTTATACATAAATAATTTTGTAAAAGAGACTTTATTAAGTTTACAAATATCAAACTTGTTTCTAAATTAATCTAGTTTTTTATAAATGACTTTTACAAATAGTTATATATATATATATTATTGGTGTTATAAATGGTTACGGATTTTGGAAATATGGTTTTAGAATTATAAACCTAATTTATTTCTAAATAAAATGGTTATATATATATATATATATCTATATTAAATTGGGTTTGAAAGAGTAATAAATATAGTTTTATAAATATATGGTTATTTATATATAAATATGGCCTTTGGAATATGGTTTGTGAATAATACAATCTTTATGGAATTTGAGACAACCACATCTATATGTATATTGAGATCAAATGGAATATATGGTTTAATTTATCTTATGATAAATAAAGTATTTGGAAATTATTTCCTCTGTGGAAAATTATAATATTTGATTTCTAAATTATAAACTCTTATAAGAAATTTTTTTTGAGCACCTTAGTTCTATAATGTGGGGAGTAATAATCATTGACTTAGCACTATCGATTGGTTTAAATGATTTTGAATAACGCTTCATCGAATATAGTATAACTCATTGAATAGAATGTTTGAGTGGAACTTACAAGCTCATTAGTGGATACTTGAATTTCACTGGGTAGCATGGGATGCCTTGGATAAATTCTTACGATTGCTATTAGGAAGTATTTAACACTATAGAGTTGTATTCCCTTTTGATGTTCAGTGGGACTGATAGATCCTTAAGAGAATATAGTTTAGGTTTTCCAGTTGTATCTGTAACGAGTGAGATTTACAATCCTCTAGTAAATACTTGAATTTCACCAAGCGATATGGGACGTTTTGGTTAAGTTCTTATTATTGAACGCAATAGTATTTGGCACTTTAGAGTATTTCCTTTTAGGGTTCGACCGAGGGCCGATGAATTCTTAAGAGGTATAATCCTGCAATTTTTTTCCAAACATAAATATATAATAATATTGAATAATCTTGAGTTTTCAAGTCATGGTTGCCACGATCGTCTTGATCGGTCGAGATTTGGTTTCCTCAATCGTTGTGATCGTGTCGAGCTTCTGCGTTACACGATCCTTATGATCGTATCGAGATTCTGTGTTCCCGATCTTTAGTATCAGATCGGTATGAGTGATACCACAATTGTTTGTTTGCCACGATTTGGAATTGGTTTTTTTGTGTTAGGAATATTGTGATTTATTCTGTGATTTTGTGTTTAGTGACTAATGTGTGTTTGTGACCAAATATATATACATGTGCCTTGAAATAAATTATGAGTTAAATTAGTTTAGTGAGTTGTTATCTTTTAAACATCTGGATTTACCTAAATGTTATTTATTTTTGTGTTATACCTTATTCTCACCCTTTTTGATATTTAGAGATAGTCTGACCCGTTTATTTTATAATACTCAGGTCACGCTGAGACTTTTTAGGTTACAGGAAAGGTGGACCTTTGGATGGCTGGGCTAGTAGGGGGAGATAAACTATTTTAACCTTTAGTTTATCTCATGTAGGATTTTGTGTCTGTATTTGAGATGTATATTTGAGTTTATGATTTGTAACACATGTATATTATGTGGGTCTAGTATTTTATTTTGTAGACTCATGGTTTGTGTATATATATACGAGATTAATTATTTCATTGTGATCTATGATTACTATTTTATATGATATACTGTTTCTGAGAAACCAATGTAGTTATTACCTTGAACTGAGACTGCACATGTCAAATTTTAATCTAGAGATTTAGTAAAATGGTAAGTATGACGTGTCAGTGTTATTTTAAAGTTATATTCACATTTGGTCGCCCTGGACAATCTGTATTCTTTGTATTATTAGACAATATTATTTATAATGTTCTTTAATTATATGGGTATCGCGATGGTGACGTTACATCATTTTACATTATTTTATTTTATTTATCTAATTGAATATCGTAAATAATGTTAATCAAAATTAGGGGTGTTACAGACTCCCCTCCTTAAAGAATTTTGTCCTCGAAATTACTATAAGATACATAATAAACATATAACAAATACATAAACATTCCATCAAAACAAATCAGGACAAGTGTCACTAGTCCCGTCCTGTCTCCCAAAATACAGTCTCTCTGGTCGTCACTCTACAGGACTTTTACTAATCTGACTGTTTTGTTCCTTAACTTCTTCTCATCCTTAGCTACAATTCGGACTGGTTGTCTTAAAATTATCATGTCCAGTTCCACTACTAGGTCCTCCAACGAAGTCAGAGTAATAGTAGTCTCTGGATCACGAACACACTTTCCAAGATGAGAAACATGAAAACATCGTGGACTCCTGCCAAACTGCTCGGTAACTCTATCCTATTAGCGAGCTTTCCGATCCTTTCTATAATAGGAAATGGTTCAATAAATCTAGGTGTTAATTTCCCCGACTTCCCAAATCTTACTACACCCTTTATCGATGAAACTTTGACCAAAGCATGATCTCCAACCGAATCTGCATAATTTTTCTGCCTAGACCGAGCTTCCTGCATTCTACCTCGAATTAACTCAATCTTTTCTATGGCTTCTCTCACTATATCTGGACCAAGAACTAATCTA
Organism: Allium fistulosum; assembly: GCA_030737815.1. NCBI lineage: Eukaryota > Viridiplantae > Streptophyta > Magnoliopsida > Asparagales > Amaryllidaceae > Allium > Allium fistulosum. The sequence goes on from CM060906.1 coordinate 671,319,243, forward strand.
TCTCCGGTGTCTAACCAACATACAAGTGATTTGCATGGCTTTTCATACAAAGCTTTAAAAGGTGTCATCCCTATACTAGTCTGATAACTATTGTTATACGAGAATTCGACTAAGTGTAGATGGTCTTCCCATGATCCTCCAAAATCTAGCACACAAGCTCTTAATAAATCCTCTAAGACATTGTTAACTTTTTCCGTTTTTTCATCGGTTTGTGGATGGTAAGCGGTACTCATTTTGAGCTTGGTACCTAAAACCTCTTGTAGACTCTGCCAGAATTCGCTAGTGAATAAGGTATCTCTGTCACTGACTATACTACTAGGAACTCTATGTAGTCGAACTATATTTTTTACAAATAACTTGGCCAAAACAGGTGCCATCCTTGTCGACTTAATGGGAATGAAATGTTCACTCTTAGTCAGGCTATCCACTATAACCCAAATACTTTCATTTCCTCAATTCGACCTTGGCAACCCATCTATAATATCCATTGATATAGAGTCCCATTTTCATACTGGTATATCCAAAGCCTGAATCAATCCACTTGGCTTCTGATGCTTGGCTTTTACATGTTGGTAATTCAGACATTGTTTTACCAATAAGCCTACATCCCTTTTCATTCCTTCCCAGAAGTAACTTCTTTTCATGTTCTGATACATCTTAGTTCCTCCTGGATGAATAGTAAACTTCGATTGATGACACTTTCTAAGAACTTCTTTCCTTAGGTCACCAACATTCGGAATACACAATCATCCATTCTTTCTCAACCATCCATTTTGATCAAGATTAAAATCTTTCAAATCATCAATCTCAGTTCCATCTCCCAATCTTTTGATTATTTCTACTAATATTGGATCATCTCTTTGTTTAGAAGCAATCTTTTCAATTAGTACTGGTCGGAATTCTTAACAAGATAACACCGTAGTACTCTGACTAGAACTAGCCGTTGATCTTGACTGCACTCTACAAGTATTTAATACTTTCAAATCTTTTCACTCCGATATCATTGCTAACACTGCATTTTGGTGTTTTCTACTCAGCGCATCTGCTACTTTATTCCCTTTCCCTGGTATGTACTCAATTCTAAAATCATAAGCAGCTATAAACTCCAACCATCTCTGTTATCTCATATTCAACTCCTTCAGAGAGAATACATATCTTAAGGACGTGATCTTTATACAAGTCGAATCTCTCTCCCAAAAGATAATGCCTCCACATTTTTAAAGAAAAAATTACAGCAGCCAACTCTAAGTAATGGGTTGGATACCTAACTTCATGCGGTCTAACCTGTCGAGAAGCGTATGCAATCATTTTATCCCTCTACATTAACACAGCTCCTAATCATGTTCCTCATGCATTGGTATACACCACTAAATCTTGATTTCCATCTGGAACAACTAACATGGGCACATTAGTCAATAAATGTTTTAGCTTCTGGAATGCCTCCTTAGATTTATCGGTCCAAACATACGTTACGTCCTTCCTTGTTAGTTTATTCATCGGTGCTGCTATATGAGAAAAATCCTTGATGAATCTCCGGCAATAGCCAGCTAATCCAAGAAAACTCTTTACCTTAGTCACTGTCTCGGGTCTCTTCCAATTATTAACTACTTCTATCTTAGTTCGATCTACTGACAACCCTTTTTCTGAGACTACATGACCAATGAACTTTACTTCTTTCTTCCAAAAATGACGTTTTAAAATTTTGCCTCCAACTGATGCTGCCTCAACGTTAACATTCTAAGGTGAGCCTCATGATCTCGCTCATTCCTACAATATATCAAAATGTCATATATAAATACAAACATGAATCCATCCAAATGCTCTAGAAAGATCTAGTTCATCAAATCTATGAAGAAAGCAGGCGCATTAGTTAACCCGAATGGAAACCACTCATACGAACCATGTCTTATTCTAAACGTTGTCAAAGGAATATTGTCCTCCGCCACTCTCAATTGATGGAACCCTGTTGCCAAATCTAATTGAGAAAATACTTTGGCTCCACTCAACTGATCAAATAAATCATCAATTCTTGGCAAAGGATATCGATAATTTATCGTCTTTTCATTCAACTTTATGTAATCAATGCACAATCTTAACAACCCAACCGGTTTCTTCACGAACACTACGGTCGCTCCCCAGCGTGAACTGCTTGGTCTAATAAAAATGTTTCCTTCTAAGTCCATCAACCACACCTTTAGCTCCTTCATCTCGGTAGAAGTCATTCTGCTAGGTGGTCCACTTATGGGTTCAGCTCCAGGTACAAGATCTATTTGAACCTTAAAACTCGTTTCGGTGGTAGTCCTATAACAGACTCAAAGACATCTGCAAATTCTCTTATGACAAAGACACGATTCAACTCATCTTCCTCCCACATTGCACCCATCAAAGCACCAACATCAAAACTTGGATTTTCCACTGAGTATATAATTCGATCGTTGTTCTTAGGGTGTCTTAGTGATATTTTCCTATCTTGAAAAAATATCCTAGCATCGTATTTACTTAACCAATCCATATCCAAAACAATCCCAAAGCCTATGAAATCAAATACATGCAAACTGCAGGCAAATATATGATCTAGTAATTTAAACTCTAAATGGTCACATCTCATCCCAAGAGTTGCATACTGTAACGACCCAGAATTTTGAACAAATTAAGTTGAAAATATTTAATTTATTTTAAATATTTGAACGATAATTTAATTTGAAATCCCCGATATAACTTTGAATTTGGTGATTAAAATTTAAAATTTAATCTATATAGTATTGAATAAAAATTTAAATCTTCAATTTAAAGCCGAAGAAAAATATTTCAAAAGCTTTTAAAATTCGTATTGATAATTCTGAAGGTAATAGAACTTTCAGAATTGAATTTGAGACTGTTCTGTTCAGCTTTGAAATTTAATCGTTTAAATTGAATTTAAAAATAGGGTTCCGTGGCACAGTCTCGGAATTCGACGAAACCAGTCTCATTGGGTCCGTAATATCGAATTATTATCGGATTCCAAATTTCGTATTTTTCGGTGTTGATACGTGAGCACACGACACGTTAACGCGTTGAAAATTTAAATTGAATTCAATTCTTAAATTTAAATTTTTAACTAAGTCAAACATCAGCACGTCTTCTTCCCTTAGTTTCAACCGAGAATCACGAAATAATCGTGCCGACCATACTCCCTCGATTTCAAATACTCCTCTCCCATTCCCTCCTATTCTTTTAAATTCCTTTCCTCTTTCATTTCGAACAACCGAGACGAAAAAAAAAATCGATTGAAGCCTTTCATTCTCGTTCGAACGAACAAGAATTCGTTCCTCGTCTGCATCTAATCGCACGGGGTCGGGCTGTAAATTTAGGGCTTCATTGTGGGGCTCGTTCACGATGGCGTTCGTGAGTCTAGAGGTGCAAGTGGTGTAGGGCTGCGCTCAATTTCGATTCGAAGCTAGGGCATCGAGGCGTTCGTTCGCGTGGGCGGCGATGTCGCGCGGGATGGCGACGAGTAGCTCGCGGCAGCAGCTAGGGTTATGGCAACTCTGGCAATGGGATTCGCGAGGCGTGCACGTCGTTCTAGGAGATGTCGAAAGGGGAGGGGCCAGGCAGGGAGGTTGGCGCTCGCGGCGCAGCAACGTGGCTTCGCGAACGAATTTGAAAGGACGAAGGCAGAGGGCTGGGAGTAGCTCGTGACAGGAAGGGGACGTTCGACAGCATAGTCATCAAAATTCGATCTCGGATTTTGGGTGGAGGCGACTTCAAAACATATGGTATTCTCGTTTTTACCCAATTCAACCTAGTTTATAATTATCTATATATATATATATAAGGAGAGAAATAAATACATATATGTAAGGATAAGATTTTGAAAATGAGGATTTTAATTGTTTGAGAAGTTTTGTATGAAACCAGATTTACAAAAATCTATATAGATTATTTTAAAAATATACATAGATTTTATTTTAGTATATGACTTCGAATGAAGAAAATAATAACTTGTTAAATTTATTTTAGTTATCAAGAAATTTGTTCCAAAGGAAAGTTAGTTAGAAATTTAAAAGGTTTAGTTAGATAAATTTATTTAAAAGAAATTGGGTCAAGATAAAATCACTGGTGAATCGAAATTATCTAATAGGAAATAAATTATTAGATTTGTTCAAATTGAAGGTGTTAACTAATTTAATCTATTGAAAAGCAATTTATTATTCGAGTTGATTCGAATATTAATAGAATTGTATAAATTGTTATACAAGGTTAAACCGTGAAGAAATGATCAAAAATGGAAATGGAATTGCAAATAAAAAGCTAAGGTGAGATTTTTCTCACTCAAAATATATTTGGATTGCAGTTATTGATTTGTTGACTGTTTGGATATGATATTAGATATAGTAGGATATATCTATTATATATAGCAATATATACATATTGGCATATGTATATATTGGATTGATTGATTTCCCGCCTTGTATAGCGGATGAGACCCTATTGCACCGTTAGTAAGCGGATGATTTTTATAAAACCCATATACCGCGATATTCCACCTCGAAGTGGAATTGGTATTGTGCTAACGTCTGTGGATGCAGGGAAACAGGTTGGAGGGATCCAACTGGATTCCTCACCAGTATTTATTTATTTACAGATATTGATGTATATTCTGTTATCATATTGATGTATGATGTTTGTTGTTGTGATTGACTAATTGGTGCGTTGCATCATCGGATTCAGTTTTGAAGTTTAAAAATAACGACTTTTACTTTAAAAGGATTTTAAAGTGATTTTTGGAAGTAGTCGTTTTATTTAATTTTTTAATTAATAAATAAACGTTCAAACTTTAAAGTTATAAAAGTTAAGATTTGTGAATTATAACCAAAAGGTAATTTCTTTTGAAATAAATAGTTAAGAAATTTATAAAATGGTTTTAATTGGAATTTTTGAATTATTAAAAACGATGTATGTAAAAGATGTACAAGATTGAATATTTATAACTTTAAAATGTTGGTATTATAAAATGAGTTTTTATAAGCGTTAAAATGAATTTTTAAGAATTTATAAATAAATGAAATTTATACATTGTGAACTTATAAATGGAAATGATTTTGTAAAATAAAGGAATTATAAGTTATTAACTTATAATATGGATTGTTGGTATAAGATTTGAGTTATGAATCGAATTGTTAATAAAGGAGATTTATTAAATTGAAGTTGTTAAAAAATAGAAATAGAATTTATAAACGTTGTTTTATAAATTCGAAATCAATTGGATTTGATAAATTAAATATAGAAGGTTGTTAAAGGAGATATATTCACGATTTTGGATAGCGAATTATTATTGAAATAAAATGTGTAGAAAATATTGAAATGTGGTTAGTGAAGTGTATTCACGATTTTGGACAGTGAATATATTGTTAAGTAAAATGGATTTATTTTTGAAGAAGTGACATTAAAAATGAAGTTAAACATTTTAAAGACGTTTTAAAATGTATTATGAATCGAAAGCATAGATTTCAACGTTCATTGTTGAAATACGCGTTTTTGAAAATATAAGGAAATGATGGACTATAACACTGTTGTTATAGTAAATGATTTCCGAAAGGAAATGTTTATATAGTATTTGGATTTATATACCTATCTTAATTTCGAATCCCTATACTAGTGATTTTGAGTCGTTGTAACGATGTTTTACGTAACATTCGTTTTGACTCAAATAGATGTTGTTATAGTAAATGATTTCCTTAAAGAATGAAATATATTCTTAATTTTGATTTAAGTATATAGAATATTTTCCAAGTGTTGAAAATAAATGATTTGTGAAATACTTATTATTAAATAAGTAGGGAAATGCATTTCCAAAATGAAATGAAACGTTTTGAGATTTTATCTTCTTAAAGATAAATTGAAAATGAATATTGGAATCGATTTGAAAATCGTATATCAGTAGATATTTTTGAAATATAAATTCACTATGGAATTTATAAAAGAAAGGGAAGTTGTTTAAAAATAAACGTTGATTTATTTTTGAAGTGGAAATTTTATATCTAGTAAAGATATTTTTGAAGATAAAATAATTTTGGAAAATTATTTGGAATCTAATGATGTTACGCATCTTTATTGATAGTTAAATAACCGACTATCAATAACTACCTTGAATGGGTATTTGTTGTGAATTGGATGAATTTGAATGCCACACTTATTTTTGAATAATCTCTCACTATTCGGGTTAGCCGGGAAAGGACCATAGGGTCGTATAACCCATTCCGAATATGTGATACGTCGTTATGAATTGCATTTGATGACCGGTGTTGAAGACCGGATATTTTTGAAAACGGAAGGATTACCGTCGAGTTACTCTACATCGGCTGATCTCCGATTTAGAGGTTTTATCACCCTTAGTGACGGGAAGTCCGGACGTGATTAGAAATTTATCCGGATGTGCTAGGGCTTCGTGAGAAGTGCCTTCGGTTCTATTCGATCCCGGAACAGACTTGTATGGATTGTATGTCTGACGTTACAAATTGAGATATAAAGCTGATTTCTTTCAAATACATTTCTGTTGGTGGCGGAGAATTTATTCTCTTAGCTTAACACCCTTCTCTGAGACATACGAGCTCAGAGGTTATGTAGTTGAAATTTATCAGCAATATACTCCCAATTTGGTAACGTGACATATTGAGTGTTGCTGTGAAATGATCAGTGTTTGATCATTTGCGATATGATCATTTGTTTGATCTTATATCTTTGTGATCATAGGCTGATCATTTGTTTGACCCGAAGCATGGCTTTGTGACAAAGCGTAGCTTTGTGGACGAAACTTCGTCGAGCCTCACACCCCGGAAATGGTCAAAACAGGAAGGATGCGGCAAGGTTCTAGGGAGTAGCGCCCCTTAGTGTATGTCATTCCTTCTGGATAGAGGTGGTATCATGGTATGGAGCCCAGATACTTAACCTAAGTGGTTGCTGCATTATTATTATGTGGTTTGTTGCGAATCGGGGATCCTCGGGAAGATCGGTTACGATCGGGGGATGGCATACGCGTGTCAGTAGTTACCTATTTTTGCAGAGGTAACCCGGCCTTGTGTTGGCAGAGATCCGGTTAGGTTCTCGGGTCGTCTATTCCAGGGACGTACCCATCGTGGCATAGGAAGTTCCTTAGCCTGACCATTTGTTGGAAATCCAAACTCCAATACACACCTTGTACGGTATTAGTTGTAGAACCTGCCATTTACGTACGGTGGTCACCACTGTTTAGATGGTAGCTATAGTAGGCATACGATACTGGTCGTATGTTGGCTAAGATTAATATTATACTTTTGAAATGTTTTCTACACTATGCACTAATAATAATATTAAAAATGATTTGATTTTGCGTAGTAAGCATCTTTGACTATCATAAGAAGAAATCTCCTCCAATTCTGCGTTTGCATTGTGTGTGTGGCGGGAGGTCTTATGGTAGTCTCATTTTCCAAAAGCATTGCGAATCTATTTTAAAATATTCCTTTGTTGTCTTTTAAAGATAAACTATTTTACGATCTCACACCAGTCACCATGACTGACTCGGAGTTTATTGTTTCCCTTCTAAACTCTGGGTGCCCACCAATTTCCACACGGGCAGTCTAGAGTTATGTTATCAGGATATTCTGGATATTCTGGAGCTTTGGAAGCAAGCTGGATGGCGAGACGTAGTATTTGTATCTGATATATTTATTCCGCTGTGTATTCTGTATGAGGACAAGTTTATATAACTGTCCATTGTTGTATTGAGTTGTATATTGACTCTGATGATTGATGTATTGTATATAACTGATATAGTTCATTGTTTAAAAGACTAGTGATTATCTATTATATTTTTGTTCCGCTGCGAATGTGAGATTCTGATATTGTTCTGTTTCTGTTGTTGTTCTGTTCTTCTTCTTTCTTTTTCTTCTATCTTCTTCTTCTACCTTTTTATTTTTTTAAAACCCCTCATGCTTCGTATTTCCGTGCATCTTGAGTTAATCAAGGGATATTAGTGTTTAATCAAGGAGTACGGATTTGCGGTTCGTGACACATACCCTTCAATCGGGTTCGCAACCCTTAAGGAAGTAACTAAGTATGATGGTTCTAAACTTAAAGTATCTACCAAGCAATGAGATACAAAAGAATGTGATGCACCAGTATCGAATAATACTCTAACAGGTATACCATGAATCAAAAGCGTACCTCCTGTCACAGCCTTTCCTTTCTTCGCTGCTACAGGTTTTGAGGCAGTTGCTTCCAAAGTGAACACTTTTCCTTTCTCATCTTTAGCTGGTTCCTTGCATTGATTCTTGTAATGTCCAATATGATCATAGTTGAAGCACTTGATATTCTTCCTTCCAATGACCTTCTTTCCATCACCGAAACGAAATTCATTCGCAAAATGCCCTTTCTTGTCACACTTGTAAGACACAACTTTTGCCTTCCCTTTCTTAGCATCTCCTCTCTTCCGAGGTCCCTTTTTTTGAAAGAACTTCCTCTTCTGATTCTGCCCACTCTGTGTCTCCATTGCGTTGTTACCACTAAATAAAGCAAGCATCTCTTCATCCTAATAGCCATGTCCACTACCACGCTACATGGATCCCTGAGATATGACAAGTTTTCCCTAGCAAGCTCGGGTCTTAATCCACTGATAAACTTTTCATTTCGCTTAATTACGGTATCCACTGTGGCATATCCATATCTGGATAACTCCTCAAATCTTGTTGCATACTCCAACACAGTAATGTATCCTTGCACTAACTCAGCAAACTTTTTTAGAAAACTCAACTTGGCAATTTCAGATATAAACCTCTCCTCGAATCTCCTCCTGAAGTCTACCTAAGTTCTCCTCTGGCACTCCAATAGTAACATTGTTCCATCGGTATAATGTAGCTCCTAGTAATTGCCTGGATGCCGATCATTTCTTCTATTCATCATTCAGTCCCAAGTTAGCAAAAATTCTTTCACAATGAAGTAACCAATTCTCCACCTCAATAGCATCCTCCGTTCCAATAAATGGTTTCCCTCAAAGTCTTGCATAATCTCGACTCAAAAGGGCATAATTGTTGACAACTAGAACTTCATGATTTGCTCCTCCAGCATTTCCACCAGCTAATCCAGCTGTAGCTCCTACTTGCACATGTTGATAAAGAACTGGATAGCTCTTATATCCACCATGGTGTTCCAAACCCACATTAGCAGTTGTTTATAGACCCAGATTCCTCCTAGTATTGGGCCTAACATTTCCATTAGTAGTGGTGCTTCCTTCACCGAGATTCACTCTTCCGTTTCCTGCCTTCATATCTTAATTTTCCTAAAATCTGCATTCGAACATTTGTAAGACATGAAAGAACAGTCTAAGAGAGTGAGAGAGAGAGTAAAGATAAGGCGTATACTTATATATAGCAAATATAAGTTTATTACTATAGCATTATCCCATACCCCAATCTTATTCTTTGATTCCTTTGGATTATATTTCCAAAACTCCTTTTAGAGTTCAAAATTCTTTTAGTTTTACATAAACCTATGCCTTGATACCAAGTTGGTACATCCCCATTTTGAGGCCCGAAACTAAGCGCTACAGATGCTGCAGTCATCCATGGTATTAATTTCTGGTGACAAAATGCGGTCCTGTTAATAGTATCAATCACATCAGAAGCACAAGAATATGAAATTTTCTTTAACACAACTTCAAAATAAATCTTTCAAATTTTATTTCAAAGATAATATTTCATATTCATCACAAAATCCCAAACGTTGCCCAGGTTCAGATAAAATATAATTTTTACAAAATACTCCAAGAGAGACATATGAAGATGCCTCATTGGTTGATCAGAGTTTACTACTAGATAGTTATAACATCTATCTTACATACATTCCAACCAAATAAAACTTCAACACAACGGATAATATATATGGATAAGTTCCTATATAGCTAGTTCTACCTCCTACATGCCCTCGAAAGCTTTATTCATCCCTTTTAAATAACCTGTAATCCCTTACTCTCGAGCTACTCAAAGTAAATTTTGAGCACCCGAGTGTTTAAGGGGAAAACATAAATTCGAGTCAGACAAAAAGGCTGGTGTGAATAATAATATGCTACCTCGATTTATGGATATCTAGTGGGACCTCGCCGCTGAGCGAAACAAGTTTTCCCCTCACTAATATCTTTTAGAAATAAATCTTTTACAAATCAAACGCCTGCAACCACAGTGGTCAAAACAGAAAATAAAACCTTAAAATGCATGCATGCAACATGGGTACTCATGACCAATCTGTCTAAATTAATGGACAGACTGTCCTAAAATCATAGTTTTCTCAGGGTAACTACAAATTATGGTTGACTCGGGCCTACCAGATATATAAACTTCTCTAACATACTGTTAGAAGGCAACTGGATGGTCTGTCCAAAACTTACTATTCCTAGGGTCACTCTGATCCTAATGGTTTTGCGGGCTCACCAATAAGCTATCTCATCTTTGTGTATTCCTTTTTGTGCCCAAACCTACTTTTAGTCTTACCATGACAAAGCCCTAGGTACTAGAATTGTGGACTTATATCAGTTAGGGGCTAACGGCTGAAGTATTGGGAGCTACCCAACACCAGTCCCATCTAGTTTTCTAATCTTTGAGTCAATTCAATCTATCACAATTTATCTAAAGGTGATAAGAACAATAATTTCTTCAGTAAAGTTATGGCTAAATACCCTTTTTATTTCCTTGAAAACATAATTCTTTATCAATGATTTAACCCTTGGAATCATACTTTAAAACAAGCCCTTTACTTTATTCAAAATGCTTATGCCATGATATATGCTTTTATAAAATAATTTTGATGAAATTCGACATCATTAGAGGTCATCGCCTCTCAAAACAAAGGATGTAAAGCCAAAATCATTATATGTTGATAATACTTGGTGCTTACATTGCCATTAAGGGTTATCGCACCTCTTCTTTAGAGAAAACATTCTAAAGAATCTGTTTTATAACTATAAGGCCATAAGGCCAAATCCCATTTACATCGCCTATAAAGGTTGCTAAATACAAGTGGCGTTACTAATGGTTTGCATAGTACGAAAATCTAAACTTGAAATTGATGAAGGTCGACATTGATGACTAGCAGCATCAACGGCTTAAAATAAAGTGCGGCGTCACTAAATCTATCTTAAAATCAACGTCGAAAGTAATAAGATCAGTATCATTATAGCTAATAAGAAAATAAGCGGCACCACTGCCTTATAGGGTTAGCGATGTTATAGAAGATATGCGGTGTCATTATTGAAAGCAGGCAGCATCATTAATGTCGTTACAAAACATGCATCAATATCAATGTTGATAATAGGGATGCCGACGTCGTCGTTATACTTCCTTCTTCAACCATAGCCGATTCACTTCATACCAACCATAGTTGACATCATGTGTATCACTATTGGTTGACGTCGAGAGCATAGCTGCAACGTTGATGAAATGCGACATCGATATTGCCGACATGGCATTTCTGTAATTAGCATTAAATCTGGTTTATTACCATTAAAAGTAATTCCTTTTCCACCAACTTCAATTCTTTATCAAAACTTCATTGGTTAACAATCACTTTATCAAAATTCTTTTTAGAAAACTGCTATAAAGCAGATTTATCATTTTCAAAATAATTTGCAAACCATAGATTTTTATATTAATATTTTAATATAATAATTACGCTTTTTAACCCAAATAATTCATAATAAATCATAAACACTTGGGAAAAGTCCCCAAAATTCATGGTAAATCTGATTTATTATTTTCTTTAACATATGAAAATTTCTGGGATAAAAACACTATTGTGTTATTTTTAATAATTAAAACCCGAAATAAACCATTTTCTCCACTTGAGAAAATTATGAGATTAAAAACCTACTTTTAAAATAATATTCTAAAATCATATCAAAATCTCAAATCTATTGGGTATCAAAAACTATGTTTTCACACTCAAAACCTATTAAATAATTCCATAATAAATCCTAAAATTCTTCATTTAAGCATATAATCATCCATACTATTATAACATGGCACAATACAAGCAAAAGATTTGGGTTCATACTTAAAACTAAAAATAATAGATAAAACATGAGATGCATAACTATTATTCACCTTGATTTGATAAGAAACTTGAGATTTGAGGATTTCCCCTCACTTAAATCTTGATTTCCTAGCTTTTCTTCCTCCTAAAACTCTTGTTAATGGCCGACCTTGCTCTTTTAACTTTGTTTATATGAATGAAGTGAGGGAGGAATGAGAATGAGAAGGTTTATGTTAAGGAAACGTGCTCTTTTCCTACTTTTGCCTCCTCATATATCATCCTTATTAATGTTCTAAATAATCCTAATTCATTAATTAAGGCCCGACCCATATTAATTGTCAAATCCCAATCTCCTTATCATTTTACATCATTTTACTTTATTTATCTAATTAAATATTCTAAATAATGTTAATCAAAATTTGGGGTGTTACATTTTTACGAAGAAACATTATGGTGAGTATAATTTAAATGATTCTGAAAGTTTTAATAGTTGGATTTTGGATGAACGAGCCTTGCCTATTACTGCATGTTTAGATGGAATTCGTGTTAAAGCTATGGAACAAATGGCAAGAAGGAGAGAGGAGTGTCGTTTGTGGAATACTACTCTTTGTCCTTCTATTGAGTTTCATTTAGGTGAAACGATTGAAGAAGGATTTGGATGGGATGTATTCAAGTCTTTAGAGTTTGTTTTTGAAGTACACCAAATTCTCATCATGTTGATTTTAAAGAACAAATTTGTAGTTACAACCAATGGAAAGTTACAGGATTTCCTTGGAATGGTTTCCCACCCAAGCTAGTGTAATTCTATGTTCAGTCCTTTGAATATCCTTTCACATGAGCGGAGCCATGCTTGCACTTCAAGAATAGACTCGGTTCCTTGGAATGGTTTCCTTCCTGAGCTAGTGTAATTCTTGCAAAGAGTTGCAAAGTTAATTTGAGGTTGCTCAGGGATTACCACTTCCTCAATTGATGTAGCATTTGATCGACTATTGGTGGCTGTAGTGTTGCTACCCCCCTTCGTCCTCTTCTATTACTCATCTCCTAATATCTGCATATAGTAAGAAAACATCTTTAGAATTATAGACGAAATAATGTTAGGGAATGGGTATTAAGCATAAAATGACATGAGTGGATTTATTTGGATGAAAATAAAAATACGCTCTCTCATTGATTAAACTCATTCTAGAGTATTACTAACCATCTATAATGAGTCTACCCCATCAAGACTTAGGTGTTCGCTCAACCTAAGCTCTGATACCAACTGTGATGACCCACCTTTTCAACCCTCGAAGATTGACACTAATACATCCTCGGTATTCACGTGCCACAAATTCAAGTGCCGGAGAGGCAGATAATTAGGGTTTTTAAAAGAAATAAAGATAGAAGATAGAATAACAACAGAATCTCACATTCACATTAATTATGCATATGGAAAGTATATACAATCACTCGAAGTGAATCATCAGAGTTACAATAAGTCCTATCCTAGCCAAGGATAGTTATAACTGCCTATCCTTATAGAGGCTAGTAGATACTAAATACATACTACATGATACAGCGGAAACTGGAAATAAATCGCTATTGACAAAAGGATCCTCCAGTCTTCATGCTCCATGCTCCTTATAAAATATGCCAAGTTACCCGACTACTTGGCTGCACAGAAAAATAGGGCACCCAGAGTTTAAGGGAAAAGGAAAATAAACTCAGGGTCAGTCATTGGACTAATGTGAGAAACTCAAAATACGAGTATTTGGAAAACAAAAGGGTATCTCATAAGATCATGCTGCATATAAACACGAAATGGGTTTTTACCTTATGATAACCAAATCATTTCCACGTTAAATTCATTGATATTATTTTTAAAGACTTCTTTGAAAACTTTTCAAATAAACATATTCAAATAGCCGAAATTATTACATTGGTTAAATTTGACGGCATAATAGGTTTACAACTAAAACCCGAGGAACTTATTCGAGATTAGGATTTCCAATGAATTGCGAGGTAAGGGACTACCTCCCATACAGTACATTTCTAGAGGAATGTACCGAGGATCGACATCTTCGAAACCTCCGTGAATTAAGACCGGCCTACCCGTAGACCCATCTGGTGGTGAATAGAATCGAATATGATAACATCCCGACCATTACCGACCTATCCGGGATTCCATAGCATACACCACATAATTTAAACCTAACGTCATAGCGGGTAGAAATAAATAGATCTAGAAAGGTGATATCATACCCTAATAGTTGCGATCCACTTAGCCTTAAAGCAACCCCTATTTCATAATTCCCCAAATGTGAGGCTTGAGGTAACATTTACCTTTCTTAGAACATTTTCACTTAAAATACCACATTACCATTTCCTACAACACACTATTGATATCCACAAAAGTAAAACTCTGAGCTCGTATGTCTCCGAGAAGGGTGTTAAATATAAAAGGGGTTACCTCCTACATAACAAAACAGATGTACGTTTGTAGAGATCAATGCAATATGATCTTAGAAATGCAAAGTCAGACATCTATCCATACAAGTTGTCCAGAAACAGGACAGATTGAAGGCACTCTCCTACCACATCCTATCGAGCATTACCCCTAGGATTAGTGGTGAGTAGTCATTACATACGAAGATCCTAGAACAAATGGACCACTGCTATTTATTTATCTCGGTAGCTACTCCGAAATTATCAACAAGCAGTCCTTCCATTACGAAGATCCACGCCTTCAACTTCATTGTCTTTAACAAGTCTTCACTTTGTAACTCATAAATTGGTTCAAAGGGGTTTTCGGTTAAGAATTACCTAAATCCGACTTCGGTTCCTTCGAACGAATCATCGATAAAAAGATGTTAAGGTTTAAGGGTAATTATCATTTCATTCATTAATATCTTTTATCAAATAAATTATCTCTTTAAGAGATATAAATATTTAAATCATATTCTTTTCCAATATATATGGGATCATTAAACCTCTTTTAACCAAAATCAAAATCATTCCTCATAAATCATATTGCAAAACCTTTTTTTAGTAAAAATGGTTGATAGAAATTATACTAATTCTACTCAACATCAATTTCCGTATTCAACCTTTACTATCCGTCGAATATATAGCGGTGAAATCACCTTTTAAATTCCCACAAATAGTACAAGTTCCCTCCTTGTAATTTAACACCAAGTATAAGAAATTATTTCTACACAAATTCCAAGTTATATTAAATTTGGAAAAATTAAATCTTTTATATTGCCTCACTTTCGACATTTCGACATTATCTATTCATCGTCCAAGAAATAGGCTAGATGAGCCAGGGCACTGATTGCTCCAGAACATCTCTTTAGTTTAAGCACCTCCCATTTGGATCTCATGAATTGAAAAATCCAGTCTACTAATCGGCTTTTAGAGCCAAGATTAAATCACTTAATTATAATGACTTTTCTTTAAATCATTTATTTAACTCCTTTAAAATAAATTATAAAACCTCCAATTTATCTTTATAATACTTAGTTATAAAATATTTGGGAAAGAATACTTAAGTTTAAAACCATATTTCAAAAGTTATTAAAAGTGCTGCAAAAAGTGCTGCGATAGAGCTTTTAAGCTTATTTGATCAAAACAACTTTTCTATCATTCAGAAATTCATTTTTATAACTCAAATATCTTTTAAAAAATTTAAAGAATTTATCTCATATTCTTAAAGAATTAAAAATATCATTTTTAAAGAATTTATCGCTTTGGTTTCCGAACTGCCAAACCGCAACTATTTTGAAAACTTGATTTGCTCATATACCAGAATCTACTAAATGAAATCTTGATCCTTTTCTTTTGTTTGAAAACTATGATTACAAGAGTTTGGAAAAATTTTATTACAAAGAATTCCGACTTCGAATCCATCGTATAAATGGATTTAACTTTCTACGGCGCGAAATCGTGAACTATAGTTACGCGACACGGCTAATTTTGACTCAATTTTCATAGCATGTCAAAACTTCACCAAACTGGATTTTAGTGTTTATAAAACATTTATAAACTATTTTAAACATTCCAAAGGGGTTTAATGATTCCATATCACTTTTATAACTTGATTCGAAAAGTGACTTCCTTGTGTGATATCGACGTGTATTTAACGTGACTTGTTTACACAATTAAACAACTATATTAAACAACCAAATTTGATGATCAAAGCATTGTAAACAACCATAGCAATCATATCACATCATATATATATATATATATACATATACATATATATAGTTTCTCACTTGATTTTTGATCGTGCTAGTTCTAAAATAGCTATAGCTCCGCTATCTCGAAATCGGAGCTCACGACTACTAGCCCAAATGCTCCTAGGGGGTTCGACCTTGGTCATGGAGGCTCTGAAGGCTCGGCCTTGCTCTGAAAATGGTGGTGGAGGGCTTGGTTGCACATGGCCTTGGTGGAGGAGAAGGAAGAGATTACTAGCTTGAACTTCGGTTTGAAGTGGTATAGATTTCGATTAATTTTGGCATAACTTTGTTTTTATTTTGTAATATTTTCTTTCTTAGGCTATGGAAGCCATTAATGTAGATAAAAATAAAATGAAATATCTTAGGAATTTTATGAAGAAAAAGTGCGAATGAAGTGAAGAGAGGTGGGTGCTATTTATAGGCAAAAATGAGAATAAAAATATCACAAATACATCACCGTTTCATTACCACCACTTCCCTTTCTCCCCTCATCATGTTCGGCCGAACATCCCCCTCACCATATGCATGGCCATTTGCTTGTACTTAGGGTGTAAGATATTGATTTTGGTTTTACTTAAGGGTTAAGTTTTTGGAAAATATCCTAGATAATTTCTAATATATATAGACACACACACACACACACATATATATATATATATATACACACTTGTATAGGTATATTTGTATATGTATATGTATTCATGTGCATGTGAATGTGTTCATGTATATGTACATGTATGTGTGCATATGTATATCTCAAATGATTTACAACGTTGCACAACTTTCTACGTTGAATCGTTACGGATTTCGATTTCGATTTCTGGTCATGTTTTCACTTCTTATTTTTTTTATATATCTATAAACAAAGTTTGATAATAATATTTCTAATATTATATAGTAATTAAAATGCCTTATTTAATAATTAAAATAATTATCAAATCATTTAAACTCAATTTAAATTCAAAAATCATTTATTCCAAAATAGCGATATCATTGATGATGTCATGAAGAGATTTTATTTTCAAAATTAAAATAAATAATTTTATTACATATTCTTACTTATATATGTAGATGAGTGTATGTATCCAGCTCCATGCACGATGTTGGATGGTCTAAGAACTGTTTATTGACAAAACGGTGTTCGGTCATTTTATCGGTATGTCTTCCAAAGTATATATTTTTGTAAATATTTATTCAAAATAAGATTACCAATATTATTTACTGTTCAAAACATTATCATTTATGTTAAAAAATATTATATTTGAATATTTAAATTTTTTTTTGAAGTGATGAATTTGCGGGTTGTTACAGATTTCCCACCTTAAAAGAATTTCGTCGTCAAAATTAAAGATGAGAAGAAGATAGCTCAACCAGAATATATCATATATGATGAAATCTATATACATAGCTATGATAAGTGACTACACCAGGTGAGTACACTATCTCGATATGATATATATACAATTTATATATCCATCCTAAACTCTGGATATGCCTTCTTTATCCTATCCTTTGTTTTCTATTTACAAACATTAGCATCACCACTCCATTAAACTTTAACTAATTGCACAACCTTTCTCCTTAATCGCTTCTTATCACGATCCACGATTTTATTAGGTTGTTTGATAACTGCTAAATTAGGCTCTACTTCTAAATCCTTCCGGGCAGCTCTTTTTATAATCTGTTCCAGATCATACGCATACTTACGTAAATGAGATACGTGAAACACATTGTGTACACCCGATAACCTCTTTGGTAGTTCTACTCGATAGGCTAATGAGCAATCTGATCTAGAATAGGAAAAGGTCCAATATATCGAGGGGCTAGCTTGCTAGTTCTTCCAAATCTCATGACTCCCCTCATCGGAGAGATCTTCAGAAATACCTTGTCTCCAACTAAGAATTCTAAATTTCTACACCTTTGATCGGTGTAACTCTTATGTCTGCTTCGTGCTTCTTTAGTTTTTTTCTGATCATGTCCACTTTCTCTGAAGCTTCTCGGATCATATTAGGACCAAGTACTTACCAAACTCCGGTTTCGATCCAACATGCTGGAGAACTACACGGGCGACCATACAAGGCCTTATAAGGTGCCATATCAATATTGGCCTGAAAGCTGTTATTATAAGAGAACTATACCAAATCAAGGTGGCTTTCCCATGAACCTCCAAAGTCTAATACACATGCTCTCAGTAGATCCTCCAATACTCTGTTTACTCTTTCGGTTTGGCCATCAGTCTGGGGATGAAATGCGGTGCTTATATCCAGCTTCGTTTCTAAAGCTGTCGGTAAGGCTTCCCAGAACAGACTGGTAAAGATTGGATCTTGATGGCTTATGATGTTTGTTGGAATTCCACGTAGTCGAACAATCTCCCACATATATATCTTAGCTAAGCTTGAGGCTATTTTTGTGGAGTTTACTGGGATGAAGTGTGCGCTTTTAGTCAATCTATCAATGATGACCCATACACCTTCATTCCCTTTCCTTGATCAAGGCAAGCCATCATTGAAATTCATGGATATTTGGTCCTATTTCCACTTTGGAATCTCGAGTGGTTGGAGTAGTCCAACAACCTTTTGCAGATCACTCTTGATATGTTGACAATTTACGCATCTACTCACATGGACGGAAATGTCTCTCTTTATACCACCCCACCAGAAAGTCTTTTTCATATCCCTATACATCTTGGTAACTTTGGGATGTATGCGAGTGAAGAATTGTGGCTTCCAGTTAAAGATTGCTGTCTAATCCCATTAACATTGGGAACACATATCCTTCCATTCATTCTTAGAATTCCTCGCTTATCCACTTTGAATCTTATCCATCTTCCTGGTATCACATTCTCCTCTACTTCCTTGGTTATCCTTGCAATAATTGGATCCTTTATCTGATTCTCCTTTATATGATAAATCAATGTTGGACGCGCTACTAAATAAGCTATAATGGCAAGCTTTCTTCTTAGCGCATCAGCTACAACATTGGCTTTTCCTGGAGTATATAGAATATCCAAATCATACGATGTGAGGAATTCTAGCCAACGTTGCTGCTTCATATTTGAGTCTGTTTTAGTGAAAAGATATTTCAAAGATTTATGGTCCATGAAGCGATCTAACTTTTCACCTATGTAAATGAATATTATTTACCAAGTTAAATTAAAGCTTATTAAAGTAAACCCTAAAGAATTCTTACCCAGCAAATAATGTCTCCATATTTTTAATGCAAACACCACGGCTAATAGCTCCAAGTCATGTGTCACATAATTACTTTCATGGATCTTCGGTTGTCTGCTCGCATATGCGATGACCTTTCCATGCTGCATCAGAACGGCACCTACTCCTTCCCCACAAGCATTAGTATACATAGTTAAACCGTCGCTTTCATCAGCAATAGCTAATATGGGAGCAGTAGTTACCCTCTTCTTGAGTTCCTGAAATACTTCTTCACATTTTTGCGTCCACACAAACTTAGCATCCTTCGTTGTCAGCTTTTTTAAGTGGAAGGAAATTACGAAGAAGTCATGAATAAATCTTCAGTAGTATTCGGTTAATCCCAAGAAGCTACGGATGTCCTACGGAGTCTATGGTTGTTTCCAATCTTGTATGGTTGAGATTTTTCCTGGGTCTACTGAAACTCCATCCCCTAACACAATGTATCCCAGGAATCTTGCCTCCTTTTTCCTAAAATGGAATTTTGAAAATTTTGCTTTCGGCGCATTCCTTCTCAATATTTCCAACACAATCTCCAAATGCCTTTCATGCTCTTGTTTAGTCTTCAAATATGTGAGAATATCATCAACAAAGACCAACATGAATTTATTGAGTGCGTCCCTCAATACTCTGTTCATAAGTTCCATGAAATGGGTGGGTGCATTGGTTAGCCCAAATGGCATAACCATCCATTCATAGAAACTATCTGGTCCTCGGAATGCTATCATGGGAATGCAATCTTCTGCTATTCTCAACTGATGGAATCCGATAGCTAGATCCATTTATTGATAATATACCCGGGCACCATGTAATTGATCAAACAAGTCGTCTATGCGGGGTAGAGGATACTTGTTTTTAATCATTTGCTATTTAGGTCTCGGTAGTCTACACACAGTCTAAGTGAGTCTTAGGACTTTGCCATAAAAACCACAACTGTGCCCCAATTCGAGCAACATGGTCTAATTAGCCCCTTTTTAAATAATTCATCAGTTTGTTTTTCCAACTTAATCTTTTCTTTTGGAGCCATCCTATGAATATGGGTTTGGCATCGGGGATTAAGTCAATAAGGAATTCAATTTCCCAATACAGGGGCAAACTTTCAACTTCCGCAAAAACATCTTGAAATTCTCTAACAATCGATATTCTTTCCAAGTTCATTTGATACGATCTAACGCATATGTGAAGCTGTCTCATACTGGACTAGGTCCTTCACATATTATTCGGCCGAACACCCTTCCGGTTGTGGCTTTTAATATAATCATTCAATTTTTGCAGTCTAGAGTAGCTCTATACTTGGATAGCCAATCCATTCTGAGTAAAATATCAAACCCAATGAAATCAAGGACAAATTGGTCGCATAAGAATTGGTGGGTTTGTTAGGTAACTTGTACATTTACACAGATCATACAAAGATTGATCGTATTGCCTATGGGATTAGATACGCGGATAGGGGTTTCTACTATTTCTAGGGTGAGGTTTAACTTATCAACCAATTTCTTAGTAATAAAACTATGGGAATCCCCAGTATCAAATAATACTCTAACTGAAATATCATTAAAACATAATTTATCTTCTAAGACTCCCTTGCCCTTCACATCTTCAGAGGTTGAAGGCTCATTCTTTATAGCATAAACCTTGATCTGTTCTCCCTTCTTCATTAACGGGCACATGTTTTTCCAATGTCCCGGTTGATGGCAATTGTAACAAATACTCTTCTGAACAATACGAGATACGGTTCCTTGCTGTTGCTTCTGCACCTTGGGACTCCTACTGTTTGTTGCAAAATGGCCTTTCTTTTGGCAATTATAATAAATAACTTCCTTATAACGGTTCTCTTGAGATCCTCCACCATTCTTTCCCTACCACGACTTCTTTCTCTTGTTCTGATTATTGCTATTTCCTTGTGCTACCATCGATTCCTTTTATCCAATAATTTATATCGAAAACCCATATCTAATAAGTCCATAGAAGTTCCCTTCACATGTGTGATCATACGGTCCTGATATTGCTCTTTCATTCCTATAATAAACATCTCATTCTTCTTTAAGGGCATGTCTATTAGTCCCGGTCCAAAACGAGATAACTCAGTAAACTTATCTAAGTATTCCTCCATAGACATATCTTCTTGTTTCAAGTCCATAAAATTTCTATAAAGACGGGATTTTCCGACTGTAGGTATATACTGCTCTTCGAATAATTCTTTAAATATGGTCCATGAGAAATTGTCTTCAAAATCATTCAAAGTGATGGATTCCCATCATTCTAGAGCTCCTTCCTAAAATTGCCAGGAAGCTAGGAACCTCTTTTGATCATCCTCTATATTCAATCGTTTGAATATCCTTTCACATGAGTGAAGCCAAGCTTGCACTTCAACAATAGACTTGGTTCCTTAGAATAGTTTCCCTCCCGAGCTAGTGTAATTCTTGCAAAGAGTTACAAAGTTAATTTGAGGTTGCTCAGGATTACCACTTCCTCAATTATTGTAGCATTTGATCGACCATTGGTGGTTGAAATGTTGCTGCCTCCCCTTTGTCCTCTTCTATTACTCATCTCCCACTGTCTGCATATAGTAAGAAAATTCCTTTAGAATTATAAACAAAATAATCATAGGGAATGCGTATTAATCATAAAATGACATGAATGGTTTTATTTGGATGAAATTACAAATACGCTCTCTCGTTGACTAAACTCAATCTAGGGTATTACTAAACCCTATCGCTAATGAGTCGACCCCTGCAAGGCTTAGGTGTTCGCTCAACCTAGGCTCTGATACCAACTATGACGACCCACCTTTTCGACCCTCGAAGATCGACACTAGTACATCCTTGGTATTCACGTGCCGCAAATTCAAGTGTCGAAGAGGCAGATAATCAGGGGTTTTTAAAAGAAATAAAGATAGAAGATAGAATGACAGCAGAATCTCACATTCACATTAATTATGCATATGGAAAGTACATACAATCACTCCAAGTGATTCATCAGAGTTACGATAAGTACTATCCCAGCCAGGGATAGTTGTAACTGCCTATCCTAATAGAGGCTTGTAGACACTAAATACATACTACATGATACAGTGGAAATTTGAAATAGATCACTACTGACAAAAGGACCCTCCGGTCTTCATGCTTCATTCTCCTTCCAAAATGCTCTAAGTTACCTGACTACTAGGCTGCTTGAAAAAATAAAGCACCCAGAGTTTAAGGGAAAAGGAAAATAAACTCCGGGTCATATGGGACTGGTGTGAGAAACTCAAAATACGAGTATTTGGAAAACAAAAGGGTATCTCATAAAACCGTGCCGCACATAAACACAGAACGGGTTTTTACCTTATGATAACCTAATCATTTGTACGTAAAATTCAATGATATTATTTTTAATGACATTCTTTGAAAACTTTTCAAATAGCCAAAATTGTTACATTAGTTAAATTTGAAGGCACAATAGGTTTACAACTAAAATCGAAGGCACTTATTAGAGATTTGGATTTCAAATGACTAGGGAGGTAAGGGACAACCTCTTGTACAGTACATTTATAGAGGAATATATCGAGGATCGTCATCTTTGAAACTCCTGCGAATTAAGACCAGCCTACCCGCAGACCCATCTGGTGGTGGATAGAACCGAATATGATATCACCCCGGCTGCCACCGACTATCTGGAATCCCATAGCATACACTACATAATTTAAACCTGATGTCGTAGAGGGTAGAAATAAATAGATCTAGAAAGGTGATATCATACCCTAATGCCTAAGATCCACTTAACCTTAAAGCAACCCCTATTTCACAATTCCCTAAATGTGAGGCTTGAAGTAACGTTTACCTTTCTTAGAACATTTTCACTTCAAATGCCATATTGCCATTTCCAACGACAATTGATTTCCATAAAAGTACAACCTCTGAGCTCGTACGTCTCAAGAAGGGTGTTAAGTATAAGAGGGGTTACTCCTACACCGCCAAACAGATGTATGTTTGTAGAGATCAATGCACTGTGATCTTGGAAATGCAATGTCAAACATATATCCATACAAGTTGTCCAGGAACATGACAAACCAAAGGCTCTCTCCTACCACATCCTATTGGGCATTAACCCTAGGATTAGTAGCGAGTAGTCCTTGCATATGGAGATCCCAGAACAAAGGGACCACTGCTATTTATTTATCTCAGTAGCTACTCCGAAATTATCGACAAGCAGTCTTCCATTATGAAGATCTCCGCCTTCAACTTCATTGTCTTTAACAAGTCTTCACTTTCGAACTCATAAATTAGTTTGAAATGGTTTTAGGGTAAGAATTACCCAAATCCAACCCCGGTTCCTTCGAACCAATCATCAATAAAAAGATGTTAAGATTTAAAGGTGATTACATTTCATTCATTAATATCTTTTATCAAATAAATCTCTTTAAGAGATATAAATATTTAAATCATATTCTTTTCCAGTATATATGGGATCATTAAACCTCTCTTTAACCAAATCAAAATCATTTCTCATAAATCATATTGCAAAACCGTTTTAATAAAAAGGGTCGATAGAAATTATACTGATTCTACTCAACATCAATTTCCGCAATCAACCTTTACTATCCGTCGAATAGCAGTTTTAAATTCACATGGATAGTATGGGTTTCCTCCTTGGAATTTAATACCAAGTATAAGAAGATTATTTGTACATAAAAGCCAAGTTATATTAAATTTGGAAAAATTAAATCTTTTATACTTTCCTCGTTTTCGACATTTCGACCTTATCTATTCCTCGCCCAGGAAAGAGGCCAGATGAGCTAGGACACTGGTTGCTCCTAAACATCTCCTTAGTTTAAGCACCTCCCATCCGGATCTCAAGAATAGAAAAATCCAGTCTACTCATCGGCTTTTAGAGCCAACGTTAAATCACTTAATTATAACGGCTTTTCTTTAAATCATTTATTTAACTCCTTTAAAATAAATTATAAAACCTCCAAATTATCTTTAGAATACTTAGTTATTTATTTGAAAATATTTATAAAATATTTGGGAAATAATACTTAAGTTTAAAACCATATTTTAAAACTTATAAAAAGTGCTGCAAAAATAGCCAAAATCTCGATCCTTTTCTTTTGTTTGAAAACTATGATTGCAAGAGTTTGGAAAATCTTCATTACAAAGAATCCGATTTTTGAATCCATCGTATAAATGGATTTAACTTTCTATGGTGCGAAATCGTGAACTATAGTTACGTGACGCGCCTAATTTTGACTCAATTTTCATACCTTGTCAAAACTTCACCAAACAGGATTTTAGTGTTTATAAAACATTTATAAACTATTTTAAATCATTTCATAGGGGTTTAATTCCTTATCACTTTTATAACTTGATTCAGAAAGTGATTTCCTTGTGTGATATCGACGTGTATTTAACGTGACTTGTTTACACAATTAAACAACTATATTAAATTAACAAAACTTGGAGATCAAAGCATAGTAAACATCCATAGCAATCATATCACATCATCATATAGGTATATATAGTTTCTCACTTGATTTTCGATCGTGCTAACTCTACAACGGCTATAGCTTTGCTATCTCGAAATCAGAGCTCACGACTACTAGCCCAAATGCTCCTAGGGGGTTCGACCTTGGTCATGAAGGCTCTGAAGGCTCGTCCTTGCTTGGAAAATGGTGTTGGCGGGCTTGGTTGCACATGGCCTTGGTGAAGGAAGAGATTACAAGCTTGAACTTTTGTTTGAAGTTTGATTTTGATTGATTTTGGCATAACTTTGTTTTGATTTTGTAATATTTTATTTCTTAGGCTATGGAAGCCATTAATGTAGAGAAGAAGAAAATGAAATAGCTTAGGAATTTTATGAAGAAAAGGTGTGAATGAAGTGAAGAGGGGTGGATGCTATTTATAGGCAAAAATGAGAATAAAAATATCACAAATACATCACCATTTCATCACCACCACTTCCCCCTCTCCCCTCATCATGTTCAGCCGAACATCCCTCCTCTCCATGTGCATGGCCATGTGCTTGTACTTAGGGTGTAAGATGTTGACTTTGGTTTTACTTAAGGGTTAAGTTTTTGGAAAATATCCAAGATATTTTCTAATATATATATATATATATATATATATATATATATATAATTGTATAGGCATATTTGTATAAGTGGTCATGTGCAAGTGAATGTGTTCATGTATATGTACATGTATGTGTGCATATGTATATCTCAAATGATTTACAACGTTGCACAACTTTCTACGTTGAATCGTTACGGATTTCGATTTCGATTTCGGTCAAGTTTTCACTTCTAATTTATTATATATATTTGTAAACAAAGTTTAATAATAGTATTTCTATCATTATATAATCATTAAAAGGTCTTATTTAATAATTAAAATAATTATTAAATCATTTAAACTCAATTTAAATTCAAAAATCATTTATTCCAAAATAGCGATATCATTGATGATGTCATGAAGAGATTTTATTTTCAAAAAGAAAATAAATAATTTTATTACATAGTCTTACACATATATGTAGATTAGTGTATGTATCCAGCTCCATGTACGATGTCGAATGGTCTAAGAGTTGTTTATTGATAAAACGGTTTTCGGTCATTTTATCGATATATCTTCCAAAGTATATATTTTTGGAAATATTTATTCAAAATAAGATTACCAATATTATTTATTGTTCAAAACATTATCATTGACGTTAAAAAATATATTGTATTGGACTATTTTAAATTTTTCTTGAAGTTATGAATTTGGGAGTTGTTACCGACTTCCCACCTTAAAAGAATTTCATCCTTAAAATTAAAGATGAGAAGAAGATAGCTCAACCGGAATATATCATATATGATGAAATCTATATACAAAGCTATGATAAGTGACTACACCACAAGAGGTGAGTACACTATCTCGATATGATATATACAATTTATATATCCATCCTAAACTCTAGATATGCCTTCTTTATCCTATCCTTTGTTTCCCATGTACAATCATTAGCATCACCACTCCATTAAACTTTAACTAGTTGCACAACCTTTCTCCTTAATCGCTTCTTATCACGATCCACGATTTTATTAGGTTGTTTGATAACTGCTAAATTAGGCTCTACTTCTAAATCCTCCTTGGCGGTTGTTTCTATAATCTGTTCCGATCATACACATACTAACATAAATGAGATACGTGGAACACATTGTGTACATCCGATAACCTTTTTGGTAGTTCTACTTGATAAGCTAATGAGCCAATCTGCTCTAGAAAAGGTCCAATATATGGAGGGGCTAGGTTGCCAGTTCTTATCTCATGACTCCCCTCATCAGAGAGATCTTTAGAAATACCTTGTCTACAACTAAGAATTCTAAATTTCTACGCCTTTGATCGACGTAACTCTTCTGTCTGCTTCGTGCTTCTTTCAGTTTCTTTCTGATCATGTCCACTTTCTCTGAAGCTTCTCGGATCATATCAGGACCAAGTACTAACCGATCTCCGGTTTTGATCCAACATGTTGGGGATCTACACGGGCGACCATACAAGGCCTTATAAGGTGCCATATGAATATTGGCCTGATAGTTGTTATTATAAGAGAACTCTACCAAATCAAGGTGGCTTTGCTACGAACCTCCAAAGTCTAATACACATGCTCTCAGAAGATCCTCCAATACTTTTTTTACTCTTTTAGTTTGCCCATCAATCTGGGGATGATATGCGGTGCTTATATCCAGCTTCGTTTCTAAAGCTGTCTGTAAGGCTTCCCAGAACTGACTGGTAAAGATTGGATCTTGATGGCTTACGATGTTGGTTGGAATTCCATGTAGTCGAACAATCTCCCACATATATATCTCAGCTAAGCTTGAGGCTGTTCTTATGGGCTTTACTGGGATGAAGTGTGCACGTTTAGTCAATCTATCAATGATAACCCATACGCCTTCATTCGCTTTCCTTGATCGAAGCAAGCCATCGATGAAATCCATGGATATTTGGTCCCATTTCCACTTTGGAATCTCGAGTGATTGGAGTTGTCCGGCAACCTTTTGCTGATCACTCTTGATCTGCGGACAATTTGCGCATCTACTCACATGGATGGAAATGTCTCTCTTTAAACCACCCCATTAGAAAGTCCTTTTCATATCCCTATACATCTTGGTAACTTCGAGATGTATCGCGAGTGAAGAATTGTGACATTCGGTTAAAGCTTGATGTCTAATCCCATTAACATTAAGAACACGTATCCTTCCATCATTCTTAGAATTCCTTGCTTATCCACTTTGAATCCTATCCATCTTCCTAGTATCAAATTTTCCTCTACTTCCATGGCTATCCTTGCAATAATTAAATCCTTGATCTGATTCTCCTTTATACGACAAATCAATGCTGGACGCACCACTAAATAAGCTATAATGGCATGCTTTCTTCTTAGCGCATCTGCTACAACATTGGCTTTTCCTGGAGTATATGGATGTAACATCCCCTATCTGGAGGCCCAAAGCTAAGTGCTATAGATGCTGTAGTCATCCATAGTATTAACTTCCGGTGAGAAAATACGGTAATGTTAATGGTATCCATAATATCAAAAGGACTTGAATATGAAATAAAATTATTACAGATTAAAACATTTTTCTGATTACATTTTAAAACAACATTTCATATCCAAGTTACATAATCCCAAACGTTTCCCAGGTTCAGATCAAATATAATTATTACAAAATACGCTAAGAGCGACATAAGAAGATGCCCTCATGCTTGACTAGAGTACTAAATAGTCATAACAGACTCAATACAACATAGCGGAAATAAAACAAAACAACTCCTAAATATAGCTAGCCTCGGCCTCCTGCTCATCTCCAGAAGCTTTATTCGTCCGCCTACTAAAACCTGAAAATCCTCAACCCTCTGCCTACTTAAATCAAATTTTGAGCACCCGAGAGTTTAAAGGAAAAAACATAAACTTTGAGTCAGACATAAAGCCTGGTGTGGATAATACTATACATCTCGGTTGTTTGATATTAAGTGAGACCAAGGTGCTTAGCGGAACTGGGTTCCCCTCACTAATATCCTTTTAAAACATATCTTTTGCAAATATTAATCCTGCAATCAAAACTGATTAAAACAACAATACCATATCATGAAAGCATATAAATCAGGTAACAAATGGACTAACTATCCAACACTATAGTTTGGTTTGGCTAACTACTAACGTTTGGCTGACTCGGGCCTACCAGACAAAATACACAAATAATCTAACTTCTATTAGATACTCCTCTTCTGGATGGTCTGTCCCTAACTTAATTCTCCTGGGTCAACTGATCCTAATGGTTTTGTGGGCTCACCAATAAACTATCCTCACTCTGTATATTCCTTTCTGTGTATAACATCCTTTTAGTCTTACCTAAGATAAAGCCCTACACATTGGAATTTTGGACTAAATTAGCTAGGGGCTAATAACTAAGGTATCGGGCACGACCCTATACCAGTCTCATCTGGTATTCTAATATCTAAGTCACTTTACTTAGGGTTAACTACCCACAAATTTTCCTTGAAAACCATTTCTTTCAAATTGATTTAAACCTTTAAATCATTCTTTAAACAAGGAAAATATACTCTATGCTTTACTCAGATCATCTTGCCATGTTATATATGCTTTACACAAATCCTTGTTGATGAAAACATTTAACCTTTGAAAGTACCCCTTTCGAATCCATTGAAAGTACCCATTTCGATACATGTAAAACCTTAGGCCGTAGGCCAAACATACCCTTTCGAATCCATAATAGACCTTTCGAAACCATTGAAAAACATCACCTTCGAAAGCTTTAAAACCTTAGACATCATATCTTTAAAACACTTAACATTTCCTTTCGAAAACATTAGAAACCTTCCTTTTAAACCTTTCGAAGCCATTAGGGAATTAACCCTTCGAAACGTTCATTTAGACCTTTCAAAAGCATTAAAATCCTTTGTAAACATCAAACCTTTCAAAAGCATTTAGGATCAAGTAAAACATGTGGAAACCTTTCGAAACCATTTGAAAACCTTTCCTTTCGAAACCTTTGGGTTCTACCTTCAACAGAACAAAAGGGTCATAAAACATTTAAGTCGAAAGCACTCTTCCGAAAGCTATTTCCTAAGTAAAGAAGTGATGGTGTCGAAACCAACCCTTCAAAAGCATTGGAGAAGTGGCTAGGTTTTAAAACAAAGTATCATTTCGAAACCATTTGCTTCGAAAGGTAGAAATCGGCAGCAAGAGGTTTTGACCCCCTTCGAAAACATTTACTTAAAACAAAAGGCGCAACCTCATTCGAAACCATTCCTTAAATCATTTTGCCCCAGTCGGAAGCCAACCAAGTTGAAAGCATTCCTTTCAAAAACAAAGCAGGCGCATTTCCATTTGAAAGCAAAATAGCGCTTCAACCACATCGGAACCCTTGCTTCAACCCAATACCTTCCGCCTATATCCAATTCACTATGTACCATATCATTGATAATATGTGCATTGGTTTTGATGGTGATGGAGACGGAAGTACTCAATCGAAACCTAGGTGCCGAAAGTGGTGAAACATGTAAAAAGCATGTAAAGCCTGATTTTTAGCTTTTTAAAGTAATCTTTTCAACTAACCTGCCTTGTTTGCCAAAATATTATTGGTTGCTAATTTTCTTTTCTAAAAGTTCTGCCGAGATTTCTGAATTAAACAAATTAAATTATTTATAAAATACTCCTTCTCCTTTTATAAATAAATAAAACATTTAAGTCCCATACCTTAAATAATTTTATATATTCATTAAAACACTAAGGAAAATTCTATAAAAAAATTTATAATCATTATTAATATGTTTTCTAACACATATAAATTTCAGACCCAAAACATATATATCTTAGCCGTAAATTATTTTAAAACCAAATATTCATTTTCCTCACTAGAAAATTAATATAAAATCCAAATTAATTCAGAAAATTATGAAAATTGAAACCCATCTCTAAAATATCATTTCTGATCTACTACAATCGCAAGACATTTGGATGTCATTTAATAGGGTTTTCACATTAAAACATATCATAAAATCCATATGAAATATCATAAATCATCAACAAGCATGTATATTTATTTCTAACAATCAAAACTTGGCAAACCTTGCAAAATAATTTGAATTTAACCTAAAACCGAAAACAATTAGAAAACATGAGATGTAGTCATTATTCACCTTTAGCTTGAGATTAAGGAGTTGAGATTTAGGAATGGCTTAATGTTGATTTAGCTTCTTCCTTTAACTTATCTTCCTCTTGTTCTTGCTTAATGGTGGCCGACCTCTTAGTTTTAATTTTTGAGAATGAACATGTAGAATGAACACGGCTTAAGGAATTAGGGTATTAGAATGTGTCTTTTCCTATTTTGCCCCTTATCCAACTTCCCTTATCATTTCATTCTAATTCATTTTATTTTATTTATTAACAAGGCACGACTACCCCTTAGTTTACACAAATCTCAATCCCCTAATCATTACATTATTTTATTTAATTTAACCAATTAAATATCCTAAATAATGTTACAAAAAATTAGAGTCATTACAATAGAATATCCAAGTCATACGACGTGAGGAGTTCTAGAAAAACGTTGCTGCCTCATATTCAAGTCCTTCTGAGTGAAAAGATATTTCAAAGATTTATGGTCCGTGAAGAGAACAAACTTTTCACCTATTTAAAGAAGGAATATTATTTACCAAGGTAAGTTAAAGTTTATTAAAATAAACACTAAAGAATTCATACCCAGCAAATAATGTCTCCGTATTTTTAATGCAAACACCACGGTTAATAGCTCTAAGTCATATGTCGCATAATTCCTTTCATGGATCTTCAGTTGTCTCCTCGCATATGAATGACCTTTCCATGCTGCATCAAAACTGCACCTACTCCTTCCCCACAAGCATCAGTATACATGGTTAAACCATCACTTTCATCAGCAATAACTATTGTGGGAGCAGTTTTTACCCTCTTCTTGAGTTCCTGAAATGCTTCTTCACATTTTTGCGTCCACTCAAACTTAGCATCCTTCATTATCAGCTTTTTTAAGTGGGATAAATTATAAAGAAGTCATGAATAAACCTCTGGTGATATTCGGCTAATCCCAAGAAGCTACGGATGTAATACGGAGTCTATAGTTGTTTCCAATCTTGTATAACTGAGATTTTTCCTGGGTCTACTGAAACTCCATCCCCTAACACAATATGTCCCAGGAATCTTACATCTTTTTTCCAGAAATGACA
Organism: Allium fistulosum; assembly: GCA_030737815.1. Lineage (NCBI taxonomy): Eukaryota > Viridiplantae > Streptophyta > Magnoliopsida > Asparagales > Amaryllidaceae > Allium > Allium fistulosum. The sequence goes on from CM060906.1 coordinate 671,350,947, forward strand.
TTTTGAAATTTTTTCTTTTAGCACATTCCTTATCAATATCTCCAACACAATCTCCAAATGCCTTTCGTGCTCTTCTTCAGTCTTTGAATATATGAGAATATCATCAATAAAGACCAACACAATTTGTTGAGTATGTCCCTCGATACTCTATTCATAAGGTCCATGAAATATGCGGGTGCATTGGTTAGCCCAAATGGTATAACTCGAGCGACATGGTCCAATTAGCCACTTTTTTAATAATTCATCAGTTTGTTTTGCCAACTCAATCTTTTCTTTTGGAGACATCCTACGAATAGGGTGAGTAACGGGTCTGGCATCAGGGATTAAGTCAATACATAATTCAATTTCCCAATGTGGGGGCAAACTTTTAACTTCCACGAAAACATCTTGAAATTCTTTAACAATTGATATTCTTTCTAAGTTCATTTGAGACAAATCAAATGCATACGTGAAGCTGTCTCTAACTGGACTAGGTCCTTCATATATTATTCGGTCTAGCACACTTCTGGTCATGGCTTTTAATATAATCATTCGATTGTTGCAGTCTGAGTAGGTCTATACTTGGATAGCCAATCCATTCCGAGTAAAATATCAAACCCAATGAAATTAAGGACAAATTGGTCATATAAGAATTGGTGGGTTTGTTAGGTAACTTGTACATTTACACAGATCATACAAAGATTGATCGTACCGCCTATGGGATTAGATACGCGGATAGGGGTTTCTACTATTTCCGGGGTGAGGTTTAACTTATCAACCAATTTCTTAGTAATAAAACTATGGGAAGCCCCAGTATCAAATAATACTCTAATTGAAATATCATTAACATATAATTTATCTTCTAGGACTCCCTTGCCCTTCACATCTTCAGAGGTTGAAGGCTCATTCTTTATAGTGTAAACCTTGATCCGTTCTCCCTTCTTCATTAACAGACACTTGTTTTTCCAGTATCGTGGCTGATGGAAATTGTAACAAATACTCTTCTGAACCATACGAGAGACGGTTCCTTGTTGTTGCTTCTGCACCTTGGGACTCCTACAGTTTGTTGCAAAATGGCTTATCTTTTGGCAATTATAACAAACAACATCCTTGTAAGGGTTCTCTTGAGATCCTCCACCATTCTTTCCTCGCCACGACTTCTTTCTCTTGTTCTGATTATTGCTATTTCCTTAGGCTATCACCAGATTCTTTTAATCCAATACTTTATATCGAAAACCCATATCTAATGGGCCCGTAAAAGTTCCCTTCACGTATGCGGTCATCTGGTCCTGATATTGCTCTTTCATTCCCGCAATAAACATCTCATTCTTCTTTAAGGGCGTGTATATTAGTCCTAGTCCAAAACGAGATAACTCAGTAAACTTATTTGAGTATTCTTTCATAGACATTTCTTCTTGTTTCAAGTCCATAAAATTTCTATAAAGAAAGGATTTTTCGGCTGTAGGTATACGCTGCTCTTCGAATAATTCTTTAAATATAGTCCATGAAAAATTATCTTCAGAATCATTCAAGGTGATGGATTCCCAACATTCTAGAGCTCCTTCCTAAAATTGCCAAGAAGCTAGGAACCTCTTTTGATCATCCTTTATGTTCAATCCTTTGAATATCCTTTCACATGAGCGTAGCCATGCTTGCACTTCAACAATAGACTCGATTCCTTGGAATGGTTTCCCTCCCAAGCTAGTGTAATTCTTACAAAGAGTTGCAAAGTTAATTTGAGGTTGCTCGGGGATTACCGCTTCTTCAATTACTGTAGCATTTAATCGACCATTGCTGGTTGTGGTGTTACAACATTCCCTTCGTCCTCTTCTATTACTCATCTCCTACTATCAACATATAGAAAGAAAATTTCTTTAGAATTATAGGTGAAATAATCTTAAGGAATGGGTATTAATCATAAAATGACATGAATGGATTTATTTGGATGAAATTACAAATACGCTCTCTCATTGACTAAACTTATTCTAGGGTATTACTAACCCTATTTCTAGTTAGTCGATCCCATCAAGTCTTAGGTGTTCGCTCAACCTAAGCTCTGATACCAACTATGATGACCCACCTTTTAGACCCTCAAAGGTCAACACTAATACATTCTCGGTATTCACGTGCCGCAAATTCAAACGCCGGAGAGGCGGATAAACATGGGTTTTTAAAAGAAATAAAGATGGAAGATAGAATAACAACTGAATCTCACATTCGCATTAATTATGCATATGGAAAGTACATACAATCACTCCAAGTGATTCATCAGAGTTACGATAAGTACTATCCCAGCCAGGGGTAGTTGTAATTGCCTATCCTTACAGAGGCTGGTAGACACTAAATACATACTACATGATACAGCGGAAATTTGAAATAGATCACTATTGACAAAAGGACCCTCCAGTCTTCATGCTTCATGCTCCTTCCAAAATGCTCCAACTTACCTGACTACTTGGCTGCGTGGAAAAGTAAAGCACCTAGAGTTTAAGGAAAAAGGAAAATAAACTTCGGGTCACATAGGACTGGTGTAATAAACTCAAAATACGAGTATTTGAAAAAAAAAGGTATCTCATAAGACCATGCTGCAAATAAACACAGAATGAGTTTTTTCTTTATGATAACCTGATCATTTCTACATAAAATTCAGTGATATTATTTTTAATGACATTCTTTGAAAACTTTTCAAATAGCCAAAATTGTTACATTGGTTAAATTTGAAGGCATCAAAGGTTTACAACTAAAACCGAAGGCACTTATTAGAGATTTGGATTTCCAATGAATAGCGAGGTAAGGGACTACCTCCCGTATAGTACATTTCTAGAGGAATGTATCGAGGATCGTCATCTTCGAAACTCTTGCAAATTAAGACCGGCCTAACCTCAGACCCATCAGGTGGTGGATAGAATCGAATATGATATCACCCCAGCTGTCACCGACCTATCCGGGATCCCATAGCATACACCATATAGATTAAACCCGATGTTATAATGGGCGGAAATAAATAGATCTAGAAAGGTGATATCATACCCTAATGGCTACGATCCACTTAGACTTAAAGTAACCCCTATTTCATAATTCCACGAATGTGAGGCTTGAGGTAACGTTTACCTTTCTTAGAACATTTTCACTTAAAAAGCCACATTGCCATTTCCAACGACACACTATTGATTTCCCTAATAGTACAACCTCTGAGCTCGTACGTTTCAAAAAAGGGTGTTAAGTATAAGAGGGGTTACTCCTACACCACCAAACAGATGTACATTTATAGAGATCAATGCACTGTGATCCTATGTAGTTAAAGCGGCGGAGGTGCAAAAAGTCATAGTGGGGATACAGCGAGGATATAGCAGATGACTCTAAAATAGCATATAAAACTCGTACTTAATGTTTTTACAAATACATAAATGGTAACTAAATGAAAAATTAACATTCAATTGAATTATAATTAATACATAAATAATTTTAAATAAAAACATATGCAAATATACTGTAAATAAACGTAAATATAACATAATTGAATTTAGTAAAATATTAGAGCATTTTCATTTCTGAAAATATATTAAAAATTCAATTAAATAAATTAATTTCATAATTTTAATAATGTATAACTGTCATTTTTCAATTCATTTCTTTTAAAGAAGATATAGCGGAAATATCATAATATAGCGGGAATAACGGGATATAGCGAAAATAGCGGGGCTTAAAGCAGAAAGGCCATATTTAGGGGTATATGGAAAAATCGTAGCAGTAGAAATCCGCTATGAGATATAGCAGGGTTATAGCGGGGTAATAGCGGGGCATTAACTGCATAGCTGTGATCTTAGAAATGCAATGTGAAAAATTTATCCATACAAGTTGTCCAGGAACATGACAAACCGGGCACTCTCCTACTACATCCTATTGGGCATTAACCCTAGGATTAGTAGCGAGTAGGCCTTGCATACGGAGATCCCAAGACGAAGGGACCACTGCTATTTATTTATCTCAGTAGCTACTCCGAAATTATCGACAAGCAGTCCTTCCATTACGAAGATCCCCGCCTTCAACTTCATTGTCTTTAACAAGTCTTCACTTTCGAACTCGTAAATTAGTTCGAAGTGGTTTTTGGATAAGAATTACCCAAATCCGACCCCGGTCCCTTCGAACCAATCATCGATAAAAAGATGTTAAGGTTTAAGGGTGATTATCATTTCATTCATTAATATCTTTTTTCAAATAAATTATCTCTTTAGAGATATAAATAATTAAATCAGTATATACGGGATCATTAAACCTTTCTTTAACCAAATCAAAATCATTTCTCATAAATAATATTCCAAAACCTTTTTTAGTAAAAAGGGCCGATAGAAATTATACTAATTATACTCAACATCAATTTCCGTATTCAACCTTTACTAGCCGTCGAATAGCTGAGAAATCACCTATTAAAATCACACGGATAGTACAGGTTTCCTTCTAGGAATTTAATACCAAGTATAAGAATATTATTTCTCCACAAAATCCAAGTTGTATTAAATTTGGAAAAATTAAATCTTTTATACTTGCCTCGTTTTCGACATTTTGACCTTATTTATTCCTCACCTAGGAAAGAGAACAGATGAGCCAGGGCACTGGTTGCTCTGACTGCTCCTGCATATCTCCTTAGTTTAATCACTTTCCATCCGGATCTCACTAATATAAAAATCCAGTCCACTCATCGGCTTTTAGAGCCAACATTAAATCACTTAATTATAATGTCTTCTCTTTAAATCATTTATTTAACTCCTTTAAAATAAATTAAAAAACCTACAAATTATCGTTAGAATACTTAGTTATTTATTTGAAAACATTTCTAAAATATTTGGGAAAGAATACTTAAGTTTAAAACCATATTTCAAAAGTTATTAAAAATGCTACAAAAAGTGTTACGAATAGTGTTTTTAAGCTTATTTGATCAAAATAACTTTTCTATCAATTATAAATTCATATTTATAACTCAAATCTCTTTTAAAACATTTAAAAAGATTTATAGAATTTATCCCATATTTTTAAAGAATTAAAAATATCGTTTTTAAAGGATTTATCGCTTTGGTTTCCGAACTGCCAAACCGCGACTATTTTGAAAACTTGATTTGCTCATATTTCAAAATCTACTAAAAGACATCTCAATCTTTTCTTTTCTTTGAAAACTATGATTATAAGAGTTCGAAAAATTCTTATTACAAAGAATTCCAACTTCGAATCCATCGTATAAATGGATTTAACTTTCTACGGTGCAGATCCATTGTATAAATATATATATATATATATATATATATGTATGTGTATGTGTATATCTGTTTGTGTGCATGTGAATGTGTTCATGTATATATACATGTATGTGTGCATATGTATATCTCAAACGATTCACAACGTTGCACAACATTTCTACGTTAAATCATTATGGATTCGATTTCGATTTCGGGTCATATTTTCACTTCTTATTTATTATATATATATTTGTAAACAAAGTTTGATGCTAATATTTCTATCATTATATAATAATTAGAAGGTCTTATTTAATAATTAAAATAATTATTAAATCATTTAAACTCAATTTAAATTCAAAAATGATTTATTTTAAAGTAGCGATATCATTGATGATGTCATAAAGAGATTTTATTTTCAAAAATAAAATAAATAATTTTATTACATAGTCTCACTCATATATGTAGATGGGTGTATGTATGCAGCTCTGTGCATGATGACAGATGGTCTAAGAGCTGTTTATTGATAAAACGGTTTTCAGTCATTTTATTGATATATCTTCCAAAATATATACTTTTGTAAATATTTATTCAAAATAAAATTACCAATATTATTTATTGTTTAAAACATTGTCATTTATATTAAAAAATCTTGTATTTGAATACTTTAAAAAATTTCTAAAGTGATGAATTTGCTGGTCGTTACACCTAATTTTGGTTAGCCTATTGTTGAAGCTAGTATTGAAGAAGTTATTAAACCACCTAAGGAGAAACGTGGAGCCGGTAGACCATCTATCAAACGCATAGAAGTATTTGCATATTCTCAAATTAAGTAAAATAGATGTGTTGTATGCAAGCAATTTGGTCACAATAAGCATACTTGTCAAGCTTCTAAGAAGATATGAATTGTTTTTTTTAATATACTCTAGGATAACCCAGCGGACCGGTAAACTCCTGAGGGAAATTAAGTTGTGCATGTTCACTTCAACTCATGATGAGTTGTTTCTCATTTTGTTATGAATTTGTGGAGATTTATAGTTGGTTGCATGACTTTTTTTTGGCAATTTTTTGTACTTGAACTTGATTATAAAAGTGTATTCATTTTAGCATATTTTTTATTTGACATTGATTTGCTCTTTGTAATGGAACCTGGTTATATAGTATCATTTGTAGTTTCAATTTCAGTACCAGTTTTGTAGTATAACCAGTATTAGTTTTATTATTTACTTTTTTGTAGGTTATTTTGGATCATTACTTAGAATATTTGTATGCTGATTTTTTCTCTATTAAGTCAAGGCGATGTTGCTTAGTTTATTCAATATTAGTTCTTTAGTATCAATTTTTGGATACTATTATATCCGTTTGAGGTATAACAAAATGTGGTATTGGTTTTCATATACTATTGATATCTGTTTCAGGTATAAGAAAATACGATATCAGTTTTTGCATACTATTAGTATCAGTTTCAGGTATAAGAAAATATAGTATCAGTTTTTGCATATTATTAATATCAGTTTCAGGTAAACAAAATGTGGTATTATTTATTGTATGCGATTAGTATTGGTTTCAAGTATAACAAAATATGATATCAGTTTTTACATACCATTACTATTAGTTTCATGTATAATAAAATGTTATATTAGTTTTTGCATACTATTAATATTAGTTTCAGGTATAACAAAATAGGGTATCAGTTTTTGCATACTATTAGTATAAGTTTAAGGTATAACTGAAAATAAAATATAGTCACAACATAGCATCACATGTAGGTAAGGTTAAATTAAGCTATTAGTTACACCATTAGAAATAAGATCATAGTTTCTACAGCAAATTAATAAAATTTCAACAAGCAAGTGTTTATATCTAAAGTAAAACAAAGCTAACTTCAATTAGTTTTATGTAACGACCTTTAAATTAATCACTTTAAAATAATGGATATTTAATATATTTTTAAATAATTAATTAATGGATTTTATAACTCAAATAAGACTCTTTAAAATAATAATCAGCGATGGTGAAATGGTTGTCAAAATTTGTTTACAAAAATATTTTAGTTTGAAGAAAAATCAAAAATGTGGCCGAAAATTGTTTTTCGAATTTTCGACTTTTCATCGTCTAAAAGCTGTCCGAAATGTTGTGAACATTTTAGTTTACATATAAACAAACTAGAATTTAAAAATGATAATACATAGGTATATATATGTTTACATAAGTTTATAAAAATGTGATGTGAGATTTTACGAAAAACATTCAAAATAAAAATTAAAAGAAAAGTAAGTGTCACATTATATGAAAGATTTAGTACAATAGTCATTAACTACATGTCGGCATGTTCGAAAAGAAGGGGGGACAAGAAAATTTCGAGTTTAAAGGGGAGGAGAAAAGCTTGATCAGGTGGCAACAAAGGAAAGGAGGTTATGTACTTTAAGGATAAATTGGTAATTTAATTTATCCCTTTGTATGTAAGAAAATTTCCTAGTGCTTTTTCTCATTTTCACATTTCTATTTCCATTTTCTAAACCTTCATTCAAGTTATACTTAAGCTTTCATGGCTTCCTAAGTTTAAAAAGTGAGAAATATCTGCTTTTTTACATTTCTTCCTTAAACAAAAACCACTAAAATTCCCTTCTCTTTTCAACTACCCCTCCTCCTTACCAAAACAAGATCCATATCCACCTAAACCCTCCAAGGCCGAGCTGCCTTAAGCCCTAGGCCGAACCATATTGCCTCTAGCCCATAAAAATCAAGTCTTTCCAAAAGCAAAACCAAGACTGAGGCTGATCCAAGATTTATTGAAAGTTCGGTTTGATTTAGTGAACATTTCGGTGAGTAAAGCTCACTTTTTAAACTAAAAGTTTGAACTTTATTTTCTCCATAACCTTGTCACTATATTAGTTGCTTGGTGGATAATATTAGAATGTTATGTTGTTCCTTTGGTTTGTGCTCGAAAAAGTAGACATTTTTAGTAATTAGTTAGTAGCTAAAACTAGTTGTAAAGTGGAAGTAAATTGTTTATGTGATACCTTCTATATGTTTATGAACATGGTCTACTTTTGTGTGTACATCATACTTATGATATGTGATGCTTGGATGTAAAACAAATGGCATAAAAGTGTTAGTTAAAATGTATGTATAGCGACTATCACTATATATGCAGTTTGAAAAAAAATAGCATCTTTTCGAAACTATTTGGTTTAATCTTGCGCTTGGATTTTATTTTACAAAGTTAATTAAGTTTTTGAATAATGATGAGTTTTTAAATTAATTAGCCATTTTAATAACGATTTTTAAATTTAATTAATCATTTTAATTAATAAGGATTAAGGTTAATTAATTATCTTAATAACGTTGAGTTTAAATTTAATTAATTACATTGTTAATGATATTTAAAATTAATTAGTAATTTTATCTAATGATGTTTAAGAATAATTAATCATTTGAGTAATGATGGATTAAAGTTAATTAATTATTTTTATTAATGGTGTTTAAAATTAATCAACCTTTTTAATTAATGACTTTTACAGTTAATTAATTAGTTTAAACTTAATTAATCTTTTCTTTAATATTGTTTTAAATTAATTAATCATTTTTAATTAATGATGTTTAATTTTTATTAATTAATTTAATTAACTATATTTAAATTTTATTAATTAATTTAATTAAGGATGTTTTTAAAAGTGATTAACCCTTTTTAATTTTGGACATTTAAAGTTAATTAATCAAATTAATTAACGAAGTTAAAGATAATCAATCATTCTTATTAATGATGGATAAAGATAATTAATAAATTTAATAAGTGTAACCCTCCTTTTGGAAAGGCAGTACACAGGCAGATTTAACCCAAGGGACATCATGATCATCAAGGCGAGAATCTTGAAGAAACGGTTACCAAGCTCGAAGATGGCTATAAACGAGACTATGGATGATGGTCAAGCGGATTCGGATTAGATACCTAATTATTGTCCCAATCAAGGTGAAATTGGTATAAAGTGATAGGGAAGGCCTCGTGAGGCTAAATTTCAAATTTCAAGTCGATCGGAGTTCGTATGCTAGAGTTATGGGGCAAAAGAAGAGGGATCGGATCATATTCAGCTCAACAGCATAACTCAACGATGATCGCTCCATAACATCTACAACCATAAGACGGATTGAATTGAAACTTTGGAAAAAAGAATAGGGGACCCTATGGAGTCTACCTTAGGGATCGCATGGCACTTGGAGAAGTTAGAGGGATCGGCATCTGTTCCTCAATAGGGATCGGTACCAATCCCTCTTAGGGATCAGCTAAGCCCAATTTCATAACAAGGATCGATCTATATCTCCACATCTACACATCCAATTGACATGAAACTTAGAGGACAAGCTAATTAGAACATGTGGAACACCTCATAGGGATCGCATAATATTTGAAGAGTGTTGGAGGGATCGGTACCTATCCCTCCATAGGGATCGGCTATAATCAGCCTTAACACCATATTGCAACAAAGATCGGTCAATAACTCGAGTTCTACTTATCCAATTTGCATGAAACTTGGAGGCTAAGCATAATACAATATGAAGAAGCTCCCACAGGAATCCCATGGCATTTGGAAAAATTTGGAGGGATCAGTACCTATCCTTCCATAGGGATCGGTAGAAGTCAGGATTTAAACAACACCACTTCACGGAAAACGCAGTATCTCACAAATAGTAAGTCGAAATGGCATGAAATTTGGAGGGCAAGTAGCTAACATCATGGGTAATCCCTCAAAAGTATTACACCCCATTTGGACACCAAAATAGGGTCGGTACCTATCCCTATTGTGGGCCTCAATGTGCTTGGAAACTTTTGGGTGGCCTCGTCTTGGTCTCCCGAACCTTCTATCAAAATTTTAGCCCCATCCGTGCACGTCTTACCCTATAAATATAGCAGGCATGGCATCAGAAAAGGGATCTTCTTTCTACTTCTCTTTATCTCCAACGGAGGTTACACTCTGTCAATTTGATTCTTGGATTTCAAATTGTAACTTTAAAAAAACTTCAGTATAATAAAAATGATTATTTGGGAGTGGATATAGGCCAGAGTTAGCTGAACCACTATAAAAAAATTCTCATTTTACTTACTTTCTGAATGTTTTAATTTTGTTCTTCATTTATTTCTCTTCATATTTCTATGATTGAATTGGATATTCGAGATTTTGCATAATTGGGTGTTGGTGGCCAATTTTGACGCCAATAATAAGAATGTTTTAAGTTATTAAATCATTTTAATAATGGTGTTTTAAAGTTAATGTACCATTTTTGCAAAGTTGTTTAAAGTAAAAAACTTGTAATGAGAAGCCCAAGCACGAATTCGGTTTTAAAAGCAAAAGTTCGATTATGGAAAAGAAGTTTCCGTAAACGATATCGCTTAGATGTAAAGAATTTAGTCATACTCTTGCCACTAAACGTCAAGGCTTGGAAATTTATCACTATCTCGAAAGTTAAAATTATCATCAAGGAAATGCCTAGAGTTAACACTACCTTCAGTTGCCCAACTTCATTTTTAACCAAGAAATAGTACAAGTTTGAAATCGACGAGTAGTGGTAGGAATATAAGGTTTTTCGACTACCGATTACCTCTGCCTTCTTTATATTTCGTCACTCTAAGACGATTTGTTGCTCATTTAAGCTTTGTTATCCTTTGTCGAAAATGAATAAACCTAAAGCGCGAGTGGAAGCCAAGCTATGTGGGGTTTCCCCCATTAGGATACTTTCACATCTACTCTAGATTGGATTCGGTTTTGCGCATTAGGATGTGGAATACTTCGATACTTTGTAAGGTTGTTGGGGTCCAGCTTGGATGTTCTCGAGAGGTGTCACAGAGTGTATGACCCTCTTAAGTATATTTCTAGAGTTATACTTTTGATAAGTGGGCGCACCCTTCCAGTCATTGTTGGAAAAAATTCCTTTTTTGGTTTCATTCGAACCTTCGAATTTATTTTCTTTAATTGCATCTAAAAGAGTCTAGCACTCTTCACAATGTTTAATTATTTGTATTCATTCTTTACATTTGGATGTTGTTATTATAAGAGGAAACCCGTTCTTCATTTAGCGGCGTGGTCTCACATGTTGTTGTTTAATTACACTTATTGTCTGACCCGAGTTGTTTGTTTTCCCTAAACTCTCGGGTACTCCTTAATATATGAGTAGTCTGAGTGTAGCAGGTCTTTTATGGGTTCTTTGAAGTCGACGTCCGAGAAGGAGGCCTTTATCTATTTAGTTGTCTATTTCCACTGTTCGTTTAATTCAAGTAATTGTATTTTGTTTCAGCATGTGTAAAGGCAGGTTGTTATGACTGCCTAAGCTGAGTGTAATACTTCTGTGTAACTTTGATAACTCCATGTTAGGGAGTAACCTTATGTACTATTTTACTATTATGATATATTTTACAATTCTGTTATGACAATTTCTGTTCTATTCTTTATTATTACCCTATGACAACTCTTCTTTCCGATGCTTGGGCAATGGCACATGAATACCGTGGATGTATTAAGTGTTGTTCTCCGGGGTCAGAAAGGTGGGTCATCATATTCTAACGCAACATCTCAAATGCATATTAGTTGAACTAAACATCAAAGCAGTTTTTACTACGAATTCATTTCTATACATTTTCATTCTCTTCTAGTCTTAACATGATACCAAAAAATTCCAGCAGCAGTTGTTATCTGCCAATATCTCTAATACAATTCTTGCTCTGGTTTGCAACATAAGTTCAGGTTTTATCATAATTGGTATTTGGCTTTTATTCAGCGATATGATAAATATCATGACATATATTCCATAGTCAACCCTGCTTAAAGAAAAATATAATGTTAATATCAGTTTCCATCAATTCTAGTATCAGGTACATAACAAATATATAACATTGTATTTAAGAGATAATGGTGCTAATAGATAATATGCTTTAAAATGAAATAATTAATAGTTTTAGTATCAATGTTAACATCAGTTGTAGTATCAGCTTTAGTGCTTGTACGTATCATTTTTAACATCTGTGATAATTTTTTGGTTTCTGTTTTAGTTATATATAGTTGTAGTATCATTTTTTTCACCTATACGTATCGGTTTTTTTACATATAGGTATTATTTTTTATGTCTATAGGTATCAATTTTGATCTGAAGCAAACTTTTAATGTACCGAAAGAAAATTTTGTTTGTACAATAAATAATTTTTTACTATCATGACCAAATTATTCAAAATAGCTTGTGTGCCCATCTAATTCAACTTAGTGTACTAGGCATATAAGAAATATATAGTATTGTATATAAAAGACCATAATGCAAGCACATAACATGTTCTAATATTAAGTAACTATCGTTTCAGTATTCTCATCAATTTCAGTTCTAGTATCAATTTTATTGTCAATGGGTATCATTTTTAACAAATAAAATAGCTTACATATCTTCTCCTTGTTGTGCAAATTTAATCTAATGAATTTCATTTGCTTCACTTTCATATCTTGTATATTATTGGTTTTCCACAAGTCTTGCAATATTTGCTCAACTTCTTTTCTTTATTAAAGACAAAACAGTATAAAGTTAGTTAATGTTCACTTTGTTTCAATTATATTAGTTAATTTTTCTGAAAAAATATTATACCAATTTTTGTGTTTCTTTTAGATTTGGATTTTTTCTACGTAAGACAATTGCATTGTAGGCTATGTCAATGTTACCAAAGTCCAATGGTCCTCACAATGTAGAGGGAAATAAATAGCATCTACATATTTTTCCCTCACAATTTCTTCAAGTAAAGGTGCAAATGAATGTGTTAATACTTTGTATATCAGAGGCTAGTCCTTTCTATTGAATAAGGAAATTAGTTATAATTTAGTTTACGTAGCAACTATTATGTACTTGCATATTAAAGTGTTAGTTACCACCATTGTTGTGGTCATTGCATAGTAGTGCTCTACCAGTCCACATTTTTAGATATACCAATCTATTATCTATGTTAACAATAGGAAATTGTAAGTTTTTATTATTGGTGGAGCAGTATTAAATAATAAATAGTACCAGTATTATAAATAGTAGTAGTATATATTGAAAAGTTTTAGTATCATTTTTCTCGACAGTATCGGTTTTGTAATTATTTTGATAGTTATCATTATTATTAAGCAAAAACAATTATATATACATGTCCCTGTAAAGTTTCCTTCAAGCACATGTCAGAGCATATATTTTTTTATTAGGCACCCTCCTTTGATAGTGTTTTTGTCATTCCATGCTACTTCCCTGTTTTAACAAAAAAATTGTATCAAGTAATTAAAGTTGTTTAAATATATTTAGCATTAGTATCAATATTTATACACTTACTTCTGTTTTCCTATCAAAGTAAAGAAAGTTTTAATTATGCTCTGCTATTCTCTGTTCAAGTATGCTAAGCATTTGCAGTGTTCTAGTTTTAAATTTGCAAATGTTGGTTCTATTACCGCTATTAGCTCTATGATGGATTGTTTTGAACTTTCTTCTTCATCGTTATTATTTTTTCTTCTTCAGTTTTTTGCATTTTTGCTATTTTTTTCACCCGTTGTCCATACTCAAAGTTGTCATTCTCTTTTCTTTTTCTTGTTCTTTCTTTTACTCTCTTGACATAAGAAGCTGTTTTTTTGTTTTTTGGTATCTTTTTTCACTGTTTGCTTTCTTCTTCGACTAGTAGGTTTTGTTGATTTAATTTCCTACTGTGGTTTAGTTTTTTAACTTCAAAGTCTTGTGAGTCATATAGTTTGAAAGATGGAGGAGTGAAGTAGAGTATTGGATTATGGTATGGTATGATTTGGTTGTTAATAATGGTATCTTGTTCCATTGAATTGTGTATTTCCTTTGTTGTGTCCCTTTTTTGTGCATTCTCTATTTCCATATTTACAGTTGTATCTTGATTCATTGGATAGTTTGTTTCATTTATTGTGTCCATAATGTCTGCATTTTCTCTTTTTGTCTCTACAGGTGTATCTTGATTTATTATATAGTTTGTTTCATTTGTTTTGCGCACTTTTTTTGCTTCAGGTTCTATATTTCTCTCTTCATTCTCTTATTCCATATTTCTAGCATTGGATTTCATTTCTGCATTTTCTGTTTCTGTCTCTATAGTGTATCTTGATCCATTGTGTATTCTGTTTCATTTGTTGTATGCACTATTTCTACTTCGTGCTCGGCATTTCTCTCTTCATTCTCTTCATTATTATTTCTAGCTCTACATTTTATTTCTGCATTTTTTATTTTTGTCTTTATAGGTATATCTTGGTCTGTTATGTAGTCTATTTCATTTGTTGTGTGCGTTTTTTCAGCTTTGGGCCCTACATTTGTCTCTTTGTTATCTTCTTCATTATTTCTAGCTCTGGATTTCATTTCTTTGATTTCTTATTTCAATTTTTGAATTTCTTTTTCTTCTTGTAAGCTTATTTACTTTTCCATTTCCAACACCTTCTTTGTTTTCTTAAATTCATTTTCCAAATCTTTATATGCATCTGCAATACTTTGATGGTTAGTTCTTCTTCAAATGTTCCAAAAGTTTTTTCCGTCTCTTCAAATTTTCTTTTTTTCGCTTTGCTTTTATTTTTTCTTTTTTCTTTTTATTTGATTGTCTTGTTGTTGAGGTTATCTGAATAAGCCTTGCCTTATGCGAAATAATTTTTTTTATTTCTTTCACCTATAAAATTTGTGGGGAAATTTTGTATTAGTTTTAAGCTATGTTTTAATTTTATTTACTTAATAGTTAAATTTTGGTTTAAAAAATTACTGCATTCTTAAGGATAATAAAATCTGGTACTAAACTTCTATAATAATGAAACTGAGCAGCTAATACAAAGATATCGAGCAAATGCAAAATTGATATTTAGCAAAAACTAATATGTTACATGGAAAAATACAATATTGAAAATGACACTGTGTAGAGGAAAAAAATGATAACAAGCATCATAGTGTGTTATAAATGAATTTTTATAGAAGCAAAAATCATAGTATTGAAACTGATAAAACGCAGAGGCAAAAACCAATACTATACAGAGGCAAAAATGATGCCAAGTATCATAGTGTGTTATAACTGATTTTTATAGAAGCAAAAATCATAGTATTGAAACTGATAATATGCAGAGGTAAAAGCTGATATTATGCAGAGGAAAAATAATACCAAGGGTCATAGTGTGTTATAACTAATTTTTTTATAGAAGCAAAAATCAAAGTATTAAAACTGATACAATGTAGAGACAAAAACTGGTATTACGTAGGGGCAAAAGTGGTACCAAGTATAATAGTGTGTTATAATAGATTTTCTATAGAAGAAAAATCATGGTATTGAAACGGATACTAAGCAGGGACAAAAATGATACCAAGTATCATTGTGTTTATAACTGACTTTTTGTAGAAGAAAAAATCATAGTATCGAAACTTATACTATGCCAAGGCAAAAATGATACCATGCAGAGGCAAAAATGATACCAAGTGTCAGTGTATTATAACTGATTTTTTATAGAAGCAAAAATCACAGTATTGATACTTATACAATGCAGAGACAAAAATTGATACCATGAAGAGGAAAAAATTATAGTAGAAGAAATATAGTGTGAAATTAAAGACTAAGTAGAAAATAAAATGATGCTGATAAATGTAGACATGATAGAGCTTTAACTTACCTTGTCCTGTTTAACATTGTCCAAAATTGCTTAACTATTATGTGTTTTAACTTCTACAAATCCCATCTTCCAAACCTTGGCAAATTTTCATTGTATCGCGGCCTTGGTCGAATGAGCTTCATTTTCTCACAAATGCAATACTATAAATGTTTGAAAAACTGACTAGATATGATTAGAAAAAATAATATTTATTTCAAATAATAATGTTTTGAATAACATATATTACCATGGAAGTATAGAGCATCCCGACATGTTCCTTGGCTTGTTAATAAATTATTTTACAAATTTTTTGAAAATTTTCTATTGTTTTGGCCAAGAAACTGTCTTCAATCTTTCCATATTAATCAAATTTGGTTGAAATTCCCTTCTTAACTATTGTTGATTGTTGGAAAAGAAGAATGTTAACAAAATTACCATTATTAGTAATAATGGCAAGTCTTACTCATTTTGTTTTTTTCCTCTATTTCTTGCTTTATTTTTCTTTCAAGTAAGTTTCCAGTGATGAACACATAATTCCCAAAATTTCTTGTAACAAACTCTCTACATTCCATTAGGATAGTTTTTCTTATCATTTTCGTCGTTGGCTCTATGTTTCTTACTTCCATTGGTAATCCAAATAGCAAGCTGATATCATTTGTAGCCACTTTCATTTTTCTTCTCCAAATATAAAAACTTCATGTTCTGTTAAATAACAATTATACAATGCATCTAAATTGTTTTGATACTTCTTGCATTATTTCGTTGTAATGTTGTTTTCATGAAAAATGGTGAAGAATTGTTAAAATTAGGTTTCTTTCAAAATGTCTATCTATTTTTTGTAATTCCATTTCTTTCTTTACCAATTCTATAATCTTATATGTAGCTTGCAAGCCACATCTATATGCAGAATCAAATTTTGTTTCTTTATCTTTATCGTTTTCTTCATAAGTCATTTGGTCAGATTTTGTATATTCCAATTTTTTGCTTTTGTGATAGACCTCTAAAAAAGCATTATCATCTCGTGGTATAAACAGTGGCATCTAGTTGATTAGCAGGTATCAATTTTGCAATATATTGGTATCAATTTTGTTATAAATGATGGTTAAAACAATTTCTAAAATTACAAAGCACCAACTCCTATCAAACATACACTAAGTATCATTTTTGCAATATTTTGGTATTAGATTTTTATAATTTATAGTCAAAATAATTTCTAAAATTATAAAGCATCAACTTCAATCAAACGACACCGAGTATCATTTTTGCAATATATTAGTATCAGTTTTGTTATAAATGACCGAAAATGTGTTTCTAAAATTACAAAGCATCAACTCATCAACAGACAGTAGGTATCATTTATGCAATATATTGGTTTCAGTTTTGTTACAAATGATAGTGAAAATTATTTTTAAAATAATAAAGCATCAAATCGAGTCAAACAAACAGTGGGTATCATTTGTAAAACTACAAAGCATCAACTTCAATTAAACAGACTGTATGTATCATTTTAGCAAAATATTGGTATCGGTTTGTTACAAAAGATAGTGAAAATAATTTCTAAAATTATAAAGCACTAACTCCAATCAAACAGACAGTGGGTATCATTTTTGCAATATTTTGGTATCAGTTTTGTTATAAACTACAGTGAAAACTATTTCTAAAATTACAAAGCATCAACTTCAATCAAATAGATAGTAAGTATCCTTTTGGTAATCTATTGGCATCAGTTTTGTTATCAATGATAGTGAAAACAATTTCTAAAATTACAAAGCATCAACTTCAATCAAACAGACTTTATGTATCATTTTAGCAATATACCGATATCAGTTTTGTTACAAATGATAGTGGGAATAATTTCGAAAATTGCAAAGCACCAACTCCAATCAAACAGACAGTGGATATCATTTTTGCAATATTTTGGTATCAGTTTTGTTATAAATGACAGTCAAAATAATTTCAAAAATTACAAAGCATCAACTTCAATCAAACATATAGTACATATAATTTTTGCAATATTTTGGTATCAGTTTTGTTATAAATGATAGTGAAAACAATTTCTAAAAAACAAAGCATCAACTTCAATCAAATAGACAGTGGGTATCATTTTTATAATATATTAGTAACAGTTTTGTTATAAATGATAGTGAAAACAATTTCTAAAATTACAAAGCATCAACTTTAATCAAACAGACAGTAGGTATCATTTTTATAATATATTAGTAACAGTTTTGTTATAAATGACAGTGAAAATAATTTCTAAAAATACAAAGCTTCAATTTCAATCAACCAGGTTGTAGGTATCATTTTAGCAATATACTGTTATCAGTTTTGTTACAAATGACAATAAAAATAATTTCAAAAATTACAAAGCACCAACTCCAATCACACAGACAATAGGTATTATTTTTGTGACATTTTGGTACCAATTTTGTTATAAACGACAGTCAAAATAATTTCAAAAATTATAAAGCATCAACTTCAATCAAACATGTAGCAATATATTGGTATCAGTTTTGTTATAAATGACAGTAAAAACAATTTCTAAAATTACAAAGCATCAACTCATATCAAACAGAAAGTAGGTATTATTTTTGCAATAAATAATAGGTTATAAACTGAAACTATTTGTAATTTTACCGAATTTATTTATTCCTTTTTAGATTCTTCATTTGCACTTTTTGCCCTTTTCTTTTTCCGTTTTTTCTTGTTTAATTTTTTTGATATCATTAGCATATATATTTAATAATATGATACTTTTAGTATAACTTTAATAATTTTGTAGTATCATTTACCTATTGCACTGTCTTTTAAGTTTCTTTCTGATTTTCCTTTTGAATTATTTTTTCATTTTTTTTGTTCATCTTTTTAATGTGCTGTTGTTCTTCATTTTATTTCTCGGCAGTTGTATATTACTGTGTGTTTTCTTCATTGTTCTAACAAAAAATTTCAATGCTGTTACAATACAACTTTATTAACTCTGTTGTACATGATTTTATAGTATTAGTTACCTTCTGCAATATGTTTTCTTTCATTTTTGCTTGATTTTCATTCTCTACAGGTTGTCTGTTTCTTCTCTTTATTCTTCTTTCTAACTTTTGTTGTGTTCTTTTTCAATTTGCGGTCTTGGTAACTTTAGCTCTCTAGCATAGATTTTCGTCGTTTGTATTTTTGGGGCCATTTTGAGCTAGGTTTCGAAATCTAAAATTAGGCATTACCGTTGGATTTCTGATGGTTGTTCGGGCAGGCGTTGAAGTTTGTGTTTCTGTTAGTGATACTGATTTGCTTCTAGTTTGAGATGCCGTAGTTATGTTGGTTTTGAATTTTGAGAGCGAATTAAACAAGAAGTTTGAAATTAAACAGATAGTGAAGAAGGGAAGGAAATAGAAATTTTTGTTTTCAGGTAGGGGTAGGGGGTACGACTTATTTCATAACTGGGTTTAGGGCCTATCCTTATAGAAAAAAATAGACATGTGTCCTTGTGCTTAAATTATTAGAATAATTTGTCCTTTAAATAATTTTTTTTTGTATATTGTTTTATAAATTTGAAACTCTAGATTCATCTAGGATTGATATAACAATACACACCTTAATGGGTCCGAATTTTGACAAAAATCGAAATTCAAGTCCATTAGAGTACAAATTGTTGGTTTTGGTAACTTGTAATAAACATAAGTAAATTAGAGATCGACCAAACTAAATTCACATCGGAATAGAAAAATATAATAGGATGGCCACTACTTTGAAATCAGTGGTATTCCTTGGACATCCAATTGCCTTGTCAGTACCAAACATGAATAAGAAGATGTCCCCATCAACCATTCTGTCTTACTCCAATGACATGTTCCTCTAAATTTATCCTGTTGGTTCTAATGAGGAGGGGGTTAGAACAAAATTTCGATGATTGAAAAATTGTATACTTTATCCATAACATAAATTTACACTATTTGGTTTTTATTTAAATGTTATATCTGCTACTAATGCTAACTCGTTTAATTTAATAAATGTGCATACGATATATCTATCCTAAACATCTCCAAGTATACTATACATACATACATACATACATATATATATATATATATGCCTACGTATATATATACATTCAGCCATTCTCTACCCAAAACCCTGGCCACTTTATACTCCTTAATTGTGAAGTGGGCCTTGTGCATTGTCATCGCTAGTCTGTCGGTCCTAGATATAGAGACCAATGACTCCTATATACGACTTTACTAATAATATATAATTTATCTGTCGTACTACTACCTCAACTCAAAGACTTACCTAAGGGTTAACATGCCCACCTCTACTAAAGTAATTTTCAACTATCTCTATCATGAGGTCCGTGCATATCCCATACGGATTCTACACTAGTAATAAGCGAAATCCATCAGGACGTAACCTAAGTCTTTACTATCGCTCTTTTGGGATCACTGGACGACCATGCCTACATGCCAGACCTACTATTAAATATTGGTATCAACTACTAAAATAACCTACTGACCCTCCATAGCTGACATCCCCATTTATACTAATTTAAGTAGTCAAGGAAAATACCTCCTTTGGTTACTTACTACCTCTTACTGGATAGGAAGCAGACCCCATTTCCCAAAAGGTACTGCGCCATTTAATACTTCAAATCCAAGGCGAACCCCAGGGCATACTTTCCCCTAACCTATCTGCAACCTAAAACCCTTTTCCACGGGTCCTAAGGTTGGAAATGTCCTACATCAGTAGTAAGTGTACACAATTGTTGGTAGCCTTTGAGTGAAGGGCAGACTTCTGTTGTGTAACTCTATTGACCTCGCATCCCAACCCACTAAATCAAATTAATTACCCTAAACTTTAATATTGGGAAAAGTCTGCTAATCTGTATTTGCATATTTAAGGCTATATAATTTACTCTAATGATAATTATATTGCCTTAAAATATTCTATTACTACCTAACATTTTTATTTACTTTTCTATAAATGTCATTTTGTCTGAAATAAATGATTATTATCTCAACGGACGTTTTCTAAATACATTTATTTACTTATTCAAAAAATTTCAAATATTCCTTCTTTATCTTTCCATACTTATTATTCTAACAATCTCATTAACCAGTCTCATTACTCCATTTATACCCTATTTAAACTCTTGTAACCCCCAAAGTTATTCCATATTTATTACCTATTTATTTGGAGTTACAATATTTCCATCTCTATTTCCTAGTTCTATTATTCAAGGCACGATTTATTCTAACGTTCTAATTATACTCAATGCGAATATTACACGTAAATCGTCGTATTAGTTAAATTTTCATTTTAATTGATTCGCGTGGTTTAATACGTATATATATTTTTACTAATTATATTTCTAGTTATCAATCCCTAATCAGAATATTCTTTTCCATATTTTAATTTGTTGGAACTATATTTCTAAAAAGGTTTTCCGTTATGATTTCCATAAATTAGCCCAAATTAAGAGATTTTCTTTATTTGAAATTAAAAGGAATGATTTATTTTCTTTTTACTGAAATAGATAGCGTAAACTATGGAAGATAAATCTATATTTTACACATCTCTTTCCTATGTTTACGCATATTGTTAAATCAAATGATGCACTTTTATATGTAAATAAGAATATTAGGCAAATTTATAAAAAATTAAACGGATAATATTCCCAATAATTAAAATACAGAAAGTCCACATTCTAATAGAATCAGGGTATAAATCTAGATTGTACTAACATCTTTACAACCCAATTGTAGATCTAGAATAAATTCTACAGCATATCAACATTCAACTCTTAATATCTTGGGGACTGATTTCCAGATCTAGGGGTAAACGATATTTCTAATCAAATTTCCTAATTGGTAGTATATGTAGGCATGTTTTATACGTTTAATTCGAGCCTATAACTCTTAGATCTTTATTTAGGTATAATAATCAAATAAAAATCCAACGAAATAAATTTCAATGTTATAAACAAATTATATAATTTCCCACTCAACTTTTAGAGCATTCCAAATCTCCATATCTGAATTTGATTCTTTGATTGCACTTTATCTCTTTTTTAATCCAAGAAATATGTATAAAAATGATATATACATACATTAGAATTTCAGATCTGAGAAGAGATCTGGGGTTGAAAGGGAATATGAATTTACAATATTTAAATTTACCTTGTTGTTTGCGCAACATTGATCCGCTCCTTTTCTTCTATTTATTTTCTACTCTTCTCCAATTTGTATAAATACAAACTATTTTAAAGTTAACAAGAATAGTGGAGAGGAGAAAATGGCAGAGCTTCGCTGCCCTAGATCAGAAAATACGAAAAGAGAAGGGAGGGGTTAGGTCTGTATTTATAGGCTCTCGAATCATTTGTAACCGTTAGATTAAAAAATATTAAATCCAAGCCGTTGGCCGAGGTTCAGATCACACTAAAAACCCTCGACCGGTCGACAGCACCCTTTGGAGCGATCGACCACTACAAGTTGGCCGGCCCATAGAGTGGGTCGACTGGTGGATCCCGGTTAATTTATTATAAATGTTAACTAATTATTGTAAATTATTTTTGTTTTGTATTCTTTAAACGCTTGTAATTTCTTTGTTTGAACTCCGATCGTGAAACTCCAAATATAAAAGTTGTTCAAAAAATCGCCACGAATGCAATAGTGAAAGTTTCATGATCAAATTTCATCGTTTGCTCAAATTGTATTTTTGGAGCGTAATTAATCATCAAATTATTAACATAAATTTATGGGGTGTTGCATTCTTCACTCCTTAAAAAAATTTTGTCCCTGAAATTACTCTAATGATTAAATCATGGTAATGTGGTAATCATCCTAAACTATTCAACCAGTTAGTGTACAGCCAATTTTGCAGCCAAACGTGCATAAGTGCATAATGTATCACTGCATAGAAAAGATATATGCAGAATGATTCTAAATCAGGCCTTCCAATATGAATGTATACTTTTAAAAACATTTTTGAAAATATGATGCAAATAGCCTACATATACTGGCAATTCTATATGCATGCAGGTTTTGAAAAATCTTTTTCACATAAAAATCCATACTCCTACGAATAGAAGCATGGTTCAACCAATTTTGCATCTAATTCCTACCATCCAAAAATCTAACACGTTGAATTATCACTTCCTAAACATCCACTCCTATGCCAAAAAAGGGAATTTAGGTGGAGAATTATACATACTAACCAATCTATTTGGTATCAATCACGTTGTACATTGGAAATTTATTCACTATCCCATATCTTCTCCAAATTTTTCCATGTACAATACGCATAAGGAGGCTTATTTTCAAGCTATAAAATGGAATTGAATCCAAAATGGACTCTTGTGCGTCGTTGACAGGGTATGGAAGTAGAAATTTCAAGGCTAAAACAGCTTTTCCCTTGTTATCGTCTGTGCTTTATCCTAACCTCATCCTTAATGCACCACTAAATTTTTATTTATTAACTCATCTATCTTTCCTACGCTTGTATTTGGCATTTCAAAATCAAAATTTTCCATGAAAATCCTTTTCATTTTTCAATCAAATTTGCACATGATTTGAAAAGTCAACTTCCAAAACATTTAAATGCCAATTCAAATAAAAACAATTTGGGCAAAAATTCAAAAAATTGTTTGAACGTTAAAACTTTTATTTTTCGATTGTAAAATTTTTCAAACATTCACATTTTCTATTTTTAATAAATCTAGTCACATTTCAACATAATTAGAATCCAGTTACGAGTTAACGCATATGCTCAATTCTAGCATTCTACAATTAATCTTAGAACTTTAAAACTTACTTCCTTACTCTAATTATTCATTTATTTAAAACAACAAAAAACTAACATATTTGTAAATTTTAGCTTTTTAAGGAATATGAATAATGATCAGCGATTTCAAAACAACCTTAGCATGTCCTTCACTTGCTAAAATTTACTATTTATAAACTTCCAGTCTTACATTGCATTTACCGTTGGTTAAGAGTCTTTATGAGATTCCCATATTTATATTGTTTCTTCTAAATATACATACAAGAGCGGTCCACATATCCAGAAACAACAACACAGTGAATAAATAGGAATATATCTCATTATATCTCACGCATTTTTTATACACAAGTGACAACCAACGGTTATAACCCAAACAGCCTAAAGAAAAGAAAAGAACAAACGCTGGAAGGAAAATGATAACAACTACACTACTAGACCTAAGATACTAACTATAGACTATGAGATGTCCTGATCATCTACGGGAGCTCAAGCCATTGCCAAGGCCTCAGAATAGGCGTAGCATAGCGGCTATGCACCCAATCTTGTGGCTTTGGCACTACTGCTCAGCCAGAATCTCTCAGATCTCTGCCTGGACTTGATGATTACCAAATAGCTTAGTGCTTTGGTATTCTCTAGCATCCTGCCCTTGCTCTGCCTCCTACTGTGGCTACTCTCCTAGTAATGGTGGATTCGGGATTACCATCTTCCTAAGTGAGGCTATATCGAATGCAGGAGGGGCCTTCTTCTGGACCGGAACTCCAAAGAAGTTCACTCCGTACAGCCTAAAGGAGTGAAGAGATGGCAATACGTAAAGTAGCTCCGGGGAGTATCAACCTAGGACTAATGAAGTTGCTCATGATAGCACGAGCTCAATTGACGGCCATACCACCTATGACGATGTAGGTGGCCTTCTGAACCAGCAGATAAATCTGATCAAAGCCACCGTCTTCGGAACGATGTTCCGCTGAACTATGTGAATGACAAGGCAGGCCGTAGTTCATAATATCCTGACCTCCATATGTCGATAGCTCTAGAAAAGATATGCTACAAAATCTTCAGATTAGTTATGTCCACATCATATAAATCTGCTCTCTCTGCGACTATCCCTAATATGTCGCTAAAATCATCGTTAGATGGATCAATTTCGACTCCCTTTACTTCCGACCGAAGATTGCTGACGCCTTCATCAAAGTTGTATATGCCAGATTTGCGTCAAATAGATGCATGCAGCATGGGTAGCATTCCTACTCAAAAGTGTCGTAGTGGAAGATCGGTGCTAATTCTGGCACCGTGAACAATTCCTCGAGTCCAAAAGAGATACGAAATCTCCAAATTTGATTGGCCATCCCCGAAGAATGGTGAAACCTGTTGAGGCCAAATAAACAAAGATTTTCTGGTCGCTCCGGTCGAGCCAAGCGATCTCCTAAGGGATGAGACCTGGATGGCTTGAGGAAGATCCAGAAGTTCGAGGCGGTGCCATGGACCGAGTGGAGGTTAGAGAGGGGTGATTAGGTTAAGATATGGAGTGGAGGCAGGGCGAGATCTGGAGCATAAAAATTAGCACACGGATGGAGGGGTTACTACCGCTTGAGGGGGTGGGGTCTACAGTAGGCGAAGGAGAGGAGGCGGCAACCTAATTGGAGGAGGAAGAAGTGGATTCGGCAAGTGAAGAGAGGGGTGGGGGTCGACTAAATGAGCCGACTGAATTGAAGGGATGCGACTTATAAGTTGCGTTCCAGGTTCGGGTCATGCCACAACCCATTAACCGATCGATCACCTTAGGACAAATGATCGACCACTACCGGTCAACCGCTAGGGGTCGGCCCGTCGTCGAATTTTTGGCACAGGTTGAACCTGGACCCTACTCGAGCCGGGTTAATTAATGATAATAACAATAATAATCATTTTGTGCCATTTTCTTCGATCCCACACGATCTGAAAAATTCTTGTCCTCTTCATGACGGTGCTCTAACTTACCATCTAGCTCTTTGAACCTTCTCCTCAATTATTCGCAGTATTCCTAACCTATACTACTTCTACCATCAACAATTTCAAAAACCCAAAAATATTCCATCTGCTATTCTCCGTATTATTTTTATACAGGTATATTCCTCCTATTCGCTAGTGGGCATTCAACACACTTCCTAACCACATACCCCAACTAAGTTAAGTGTCATTTCTATTTTATCTGCCCCTTTATTGGAGAGAATTTTTTTGAAAAAAAACTTCCAATTTTTATAAACAGGAAAAATCATCGAGCTATAAATATGCTTATTCCAATTTGTTTCAAAAACGAGAAACTATTTTCTCCCCAAAACCTTTTTAAACCAAAATCAAGCTTTTATTTTACTATATATATATATATATTAAGAATCTCAAGACTTTCCTAGATAAAATATGCATCTTCAACTGCCAATCCATCAAAATCCACAGTCATAAGGTAGCTATGTCTCAACGATCAAGTCAAACACAATCCAACCTTCAGGATCCTTCTATATGTCGTACTCATGATCTCCTAGGTTAAAGCCTTACGTGCACCCAACGCTCAGTGAGATAATTAGAGTAGGTGTAAAAATTTTAAACTCTATAAATTTTTCCTTACTCATAACTGCCTCGTCCATCCTTTTGGAATATGGTCGCAATTATTTCATAGTTGGAATTTATAAAGTTCGGCATCTTATATATATATTTATAGCTAGAAAACTACAAATACGTACTCGCAGAGTATCCTAAACCCTTTGATCGACTAACCTAGGCTCTGATACCAGATGTAACAACCCGCACCTTAATGGATCCGAATTTTGACAAAAATCGAAACTCAAATCCATTAGAGTACGGACCGTTGGTTTTGGTAACATGTAATAAACATAAGTATATCAGAGATCGGTCAAACTAAACTCACAGCGGAATAGAAAAATATAATAGGATATAAATTTTGACTGAGGCCACTACCTCGAAATCAATGGTATTCCTTAGACGTCCAATCGCCTTGTCAGTACTGAGCGCGAATAAGAAGACTTATCCATCAACCGTTCCATCTTGCTCCAGTGACATGTTCGTCTAAATATATCATATGGGTTGTAATAGGGAGGATGTCAGGACAACGTTCTGGTGATTGGAAAATTGTATAATTTATCCATGACATAAATTTACACCATTTGGTTTCCATTTAAATATTATGTATGCTAATAATGGCTAATCCATTTAATTTAATATATGTGCGTACGATATATCTACCTAACCTTCTCCAAGGTATACTACACATATATATACCTATGTATATATACATTCTAACCATTATCTGATCAAAATCTTGGCCACCTAATACTTCTTAATTGTGAAGCACGCCTTATGCATCGTCATCGCTAATCAATCAGTCCTAGCTATAGAGACCGATGACTCCAACATACGGTTATACTAATAATATATAATTTATTTGTCGTATTACTACCGTGACTCAAAGACTTATCTAAGAGTTAACTAGGCCACCTTCACTAAACTAATTTTCAACTATCTTTATCATGAGGTCCATGCAGATTCCATACGGATTCTACACTAGTAGGAAGTGAAAACCGTCAGGGTGTAACCCAAGTCTTAACTACTGCTCGTTTGGGATCGCTGGGCATCCAAGCCTATATGCCAGACCTACAACTAAATATTGGTACCAACTACTTACATAGACTAATCTAAGTAGTCAAGGAAAATAACCCCTTTGGTTACTTACTACCACTTATTGGATAGGAAGCAGACCCCATTTCCCATAAGTTACTGGGCCATTTAATACTTCAAATCCAAGGAAAACCCTCAGGCATACTTTCCCCTAACCTGTCCGCAACGTAAATCCCGTTCCCATGGGTCCTAAGGTTAGAGCTGTCTTACATCAGAATAAGTGTATACAACTGCTAGTAGACTCTGAGTGAAGGGCAGACTTTTGTTGTGTGACTCTACTGACCTCGCATCCTAACCCATTAGATCAAATTAATTACTCTAAACATTGATATTGGGAAAAACCCACTAAACTTATTTGAATATTTATGGCTATATAATTTACTCTATATGGTAATTATACTACCTAAAATATTCAGTTACTACCTAACATTTTTATTTAGTTTTCTATAAATGTCAGTTTGTCCAAAATAAATGATTACTATCTCAATGGACGTTTCTTAAAGACATTTATTTACTTATTTAAATTTTGCCTATTATTCCTTCTTTATCTCTTCATATTATTATTCTAACAATCTCATTAATAAGTCCCATTGCTCCATTTATACCATATTTAAACTCTTATAACTCTCAAAGTTATTCCACATTTATTACATATTTATTTGGAGTCACAATATTTCCATCTCTATTTCCTAATACTATTATTCAAGGCATGATTTATTTTAACGTCCTAATTATACCTAATGCGAAGCGTAAATCATCATATTAGTTAAGTTTTCATTTTAACTGATTCGCTTAATTAAATACATATATATATATATATTTACTAATTATATTTCTAGTTATCGATCTCTAACTAGAATATTCTTTTCCATATTTTAATTTATTGGAGCTATATTTATAATAGGTTTTCCATTATAATTTCCATAAATTAGCCTAAATTAAGAGATTTACTTCGTTTGAAATGACAGGAAATGATTCTTTTATTGAAATAAAAATTGTAAACTATGGAAGATAAATCCATACTTTACACATCTCTTTCCTCTTTTTACGCGTATTCGTTATTAAATCAAACGCTGCACTTTTCTATGTAACTGATAATATTAGGAAAATTTATAAAAAATTAAACGGATAATATTCCCAATAATTAAAATACAGAAAGTCCACATTTCAACGGAATTAGGGTATAAACCTAGATTATACTAACATATTCACAATCCAATTGTAGATCTAGAATAAATTTTACACCTTATCAACATTCAACTCTTAATATCTTGGGGACTGATTTCCATATCTGGGTGTGAACGATATTTCTAATCAAATTTTCTAAGTGGCAGAATATATAAGCAATGTTTTATACGTTTAATTCGAGCCAACAAACTCTTGGTTCTTTAGTTAGGCATAATAATCGAATAAAAATCTAACAAAATAAATTCCAATGTTATAAAAAAATTACATTATTTTTCATTCACCTTTTAGAGCGTTCCAAATCTTCAGATCTGAATCTGATTCTTTGATTCCACTTCACCCCTTTTTTTAAACCCAGAAATATATGTGAAAAGGGTATATACATACATTAGAATTTTAGATCTGAGAAGAGATGTGGGGTTGAAGGGGAATATAAATTTACAATATTGAAATTCACCTTGTTGTTTGTACAACGCTAATCCGCTCCTTCTCTTCTTCTACTTAGATAAGAAAATATAAAAAGAGAAGTGAAGGGTTGGGCTTGTATTTATATGCTCTCGAATCAGTCATAATCGTTGGATTAAGGTATATTAAATTCGGGCCGTAGGCCGAGGTTCAGATCATGCTGAAAACTCTCGACCATTCGACCACTCATAGACCGCACCTCTATGAGCAGTCGACTTCTACTGGTTGACCAGAGGGTCGACCGGTGGGTCCCAGTTAATTTACTATAAATGTTAATTAATTGTTATTTAATTATTTTAGTTTTGTATTCTTTAAACGCTCGTAACGTCTTCGTTTTAACTCCGATCGCAAAACTTCAAATGCGAAAGTTTTTTTTTTGAGCAAGACGGGTGTGTAGTGTGACACTACACAGCCGATTA
The DNA here is from genome assembly GCA_030737815.1 of Allium fistulosum. Lineage (NCBI taxonomy): Eukaryota > Viridiplantae > Streptophyta > Magnoliopsida > Asparagales > Amaryllidaceae > Allium > Allium fistulosum. The sequence goes on from CM060906.1 coordinate 671,380,287, forward strand.
GTAGCATATATAATATAATATTGTTTCGATCAACTGGCCTGATCGATGGCACGTACAGCAAGTACAGAAACTACACAAACATTCGACATAGTTAGGACAAGGCAGAGTAAGAATATATACAAGGGTATCATAACAAAATAACAAAAGGGAAGACAGAGATCTGAAAGCATCAAGTTACTACCAACGGTTCGCAACTATGGCCTAAGCTGCTGGCCGGGGGGGTACGCCGAAGTGCTTCTTTGTGATTCGGTTTGGGATGAACTTCTCTGTGGAAGACAAAGTCTGAAAGGTGCAGATAAGCTTCGACCTGTAAAAGTGGTGAATAGATGAGTTATACGTCTGCATATGCCTTCAAAATGATATTTCGGTTTATTAAACACGTGTGCATTGCGTTCTTTCCATATGCACCAACAGAAGAGAGCGATGAAGACATCCAGGAGGAGGTTAGGGGGGTTATATTGCCAGTGATCAAATATGACGGGCGGTTCAGGGATATGGCCAAGGAGGTGGGCACTGGTTGCAACCCAGATCGAGTAAGCAAAGTCACATTCACGAAACAAGGGAGGAATATCTTCAATGTGATTAGAGCAAAAGACACAAGACGGGTCAACCGGGATATGTAGACGGATAAGTCTCTCTTTGGTGTTGATTCGTTCATGAGCAAGACACCATAGGAAGAAGGCGATACGCGGCGGAAGAGGGCATTTTCAGAGTCTGGGGAAGGCAAAGAAGCGGCCAGGGTTATTGAGGTGGGAGTAACAGGAGGCGACGGAGAAGCCATTAGCAGGTGCAGGGGCCTAGACTATACGATCCGGCAAGGTGGTGAACTATAGAGAATGAAGCAGATTGGACGCGGTGATAAGGTCGGAAAAGGTGACAGTGTCGAAGAGGGATGGAGGGCAAAGGAAGTCAGGACCGAAGTTGACACAATCACTAACCGAAATTGAAGGGGTACTCGAGTGGGAGAAAAGGTGGGGCAAAGATTTGGCGAGGGGAAGTTGATTATGCCATGTATCTAACCAAAAAGCTCAGTTGTTACCATTTTTGATGACTACATGAAAAAGAGGTCTGATACGGGGAAGGGTTTGAAGCACGCCAGCCCAGAGCGGAGAAGGTCTACGTCGCGGTGGGAAGTGAAGGACGAGGTGGTGGTTTAAGCGGTAATGAAGCGAGAGAATCCAATCTTTCCATAGAAAATTGCCAGGGAGAGTAGTCTCCAAAGCCATTTCGTGAGGAGCGCGGAGTTAAAGGCACTGAGATTGGTGATACCTAGACCACCCTGATCCTGATGCAAACAGGCGGTACTCCAATTAACAAGCCTTTTGACACCACCGCCGTTCCAAAGGAAGGTACTTCTGATTGTATCAATTCTGTTGATGACCCAGGAAGGAAGTTTGTGGAAGGACATACAATAAGATGGGATGGCTGATAAGACAGATTTGACAAGGACGAGGCGACCAGTTGCGGAGAGTGAATGGGCCTTCCAACTTAGAAGTCTGGATTCGATCCTGGAGATAAGTGGGGCCCGGTCTGATCTATGAAGCTTGGTGGGACGAAGGGGGATGCCAAGGTAAGATAAAGGGAAATCTGAAAGGTTACAGTTAAGCAACGATGAAATGGATGGGCCAAGATGATTCGAGTTACCTAACATGATGAAGGAGCTCTTGTTAAAGTTGATGGAAAGGCCGGATATGAGCTCGAATGAGTAGAGAGCCACTTTCAGGCAATGGATGTAGTTGATCTGGGGTGAGGCAAAAAGTATTGTGTCATCAGCGAACTGCAAGTTGGAAACTGCTAAGGAGGAATCTGGGAGTTTAATGCTGGAGAAGAGGTTGTTGGATATGGCTAGTTTGATCATTCTGTTGAAAACGTCGACAACTAAGACGAAAATAAGAGGCGAGAGAGGATCACCTTGTCTTAGGCCACGAGCTGACTTGATGTGGCCCCCTAAAACACCGTTGATCGAGATAGAAGAGAGGCTTGAGTTAAGAATATGTTTGATCCAGTTGCACCATCTGGGGGGAAAGCCTCTATGTTTCATGAGATCAAGAATGAAATTCCAATTTACCGAATCAAATGCTTTAGAAAAATCAAGCTTCAATAAAACTCCTGGGGTCAACATTTGGTGGCAGAAGGAAATGATTTCTTGAGTTGTTGCTACACAGTCCATGATGTTTCTACCAAGCATAAAGGTTGACTGCTCAACACCGACCAAGGGGGCAATAACTGCTTGAAGGCGGTTGGCAAGAACCTTAGTAATGATTTTAAAGGTTGTGTTGAGAAGGCTAATGGGACGGAAGGAGGAGAGGGAGTTAGCACCAGGGGATTTAGGGAGGAGGATGATGTTTGCATAGTTCAATCTAGATATGGCTGAAGGATCGGATTGGAATTCAGCACACAGTTCTAAAATATCGGTTTTTACAGTTTCCCAGAAATGTTTGAAAAAGAGTGGGCCGAAACCATCTGGGCCGGGTGCTTTGTCATCAGACATGTCTTTCAAAGCGGCCCAAATCTCATCTTCAGTGAATGGATGATCGATGGGGATGAGGGAGGAGGTTGGATAAAGAAGGGACCAATTGATGACGGGGAGAGCTGGGGATTGTTTGCCTAGGATGCTTCGGTAGTAGTCTGTAAACAGGCGGAGATGATCAGAGAGGTCAGTGAAGGAAGTGTTATTATGGGATATTTCAGAGATTAAAGTGGATCTGCGGCGGCCACTAGCCAGGCGGTAGAAGTAAGAGGTGTTTTTGTCCCCTTCCTCCAACCATTTAGCTTTGGATCGTTGTTTCCAGCCTATCTCTTCTTGCTATATGAGTCTATCCAGTTTTGATTCTAGATCTCTCAGGCGAGTCAGTTCAATATCTGAAAGCGGTCGTGATTCCTCAAGGATGTTAAGATCTAAGATCTCATCTTGGGTTGATGAGATACGCGAGCGAAGGGATCCCCAAACGGATTTGGCCCATGGTCTGATAATTTTCCTAAGGGAGCGGAGTTTGAAAACAATTCTGGTGGAAGCTGATTGGATTTGCGTGGGTTGGGACCAAACTTGTTTGATGAAATTGTCGAAGGATGGCTCTAGAAGCCATAGACGCTCAAATCTGAAAGGGCGTTTGATGTTGGGCAAAGATCCGGTGTCCAAGATGAGAGGGCAATGATCGGAGATGGTCGTAGCGAGGCCAGAGACCGAGGAAAGGGGGTGGAGGTCATCCCAGGCTGCATTGAAGAGAAATCTGTCTAGTTTTGCTTAGGCAGGATCAGCTCTACGGTTTGACCAGGTGAAGAGGCGATTGCAGATGGGTAGGTCTATGAGAAAGCATGCATTGATGAAGGAGTTGAAAGAGACTGAATCTTGCAAGTTGCTGCCGGAATTTCGCTCCTCGGAGGATCTGGTGGTGTTAAAGTCTCCTCCAACTATCCAAGGTCCATTAAGATAGGAGGCAAAGGTAAAACAGTTGGCCCAGAGTTCATTTCTCTCTTGAATGCTTTGGGGACCATAGATGTTTGTGAAAAGGTAGATTGTACCAGATTGTATATGGCGGAGTGTTACGTGTAAGGCGGATGGGTGAGCAGTGGTATGACAATGGGACCATACAGCTTCGTTCCAAGCAGTGATGATATCTCCTTTGGAACCATCAGCATTTATGTGAGCCCAACCCGTTAGAGTGGGCCCTCCATGTGTCTAATGAAGGATTGGGGCAGGTCTATAAACTTAGATTCTTGTAAAAAAAGAATGTCTACTTTATGAGGGGATAAAATAAGGCTAATTGCATGCCTTTTAGATGGGTCCCCCAAACCCCTTACATTCCATGAAATTAGTTTCATTGGGAAAGGGACAATCACTCTGATTCTAGTGCTTGCATGGCAGTGTAGTGTTCATCACGCAAACTCACACCCATGCAATGTGCCATTTTTTTATTTAGACTTTTATTGGCTGAGGAAAAAACAACAGTTCTCGAAAAATCTCCATGGACGCAAGTTTCATAGCTAATTTTAATCATTTGCCCAAATTCCATATTTGGAGCCCAGTTAATTATTAAATTACTAACCTAAATTTATGGGGTGTTACAATTGAGCTACATGCTTTGTAGTTCGGGAATTCTCAACATAAGCATAAAGTCGAGGTAGCGTTACTGGGCATTAGATTGGTATATTAGGGTTAGCAAAGGCTGCGAGTTTACAGATGTTGTAATCATCGAATATTTAACTCTAGTAGTAACTTTGGTGGTAGCAGTAGGCTAACGAGTTAGTGGTCAAAGCTGGATGTATCTATGTGTTCTTTAATTTTCACATTTATATTTTCGCATTATTTATTAGCTTATCTACGAGATATTGTAAATGCCCTATTCACCCCTTGTAACGACCCACAAATTTATCACTTTGATCATTTATATTTATTTTTAAAATATTCAAATATAAGTTTTTTAACATAAAACTATGATGTTTTGAACAAAAAATGATGGTAATCTTATTTTGAATAAGTATTTACAAAAATATACACTTTGGAAAAATATCGATAAAATGACCAAAAACCGTTTTATCAATAAACAACTCTATAATTATTAGAAGTGGCATACAGAGTTGGATGCATACACTTATTTATCCATATAAACAAGAATATGAAATAAAATTATTTATTTTATTTTTTGGAAATAAAATGTATTTATGACATCATTAATAATGGCATCATATTTAGTAATTGATTTATGAATTTAAATTGAGATTTAATGATTTAATAATTAATATAATTATTCAAATACTTGTTTTTAAATGATAATAATTCATTTTAATTAGTTATGAAGTGATAATAAATAATTTATAATAGTTTTATAAAGATATACACTTGATTTGAAAATATAAGAAAATTGATATCACTTTATCGATATAATAGCACTTTTTCTAAACAATTATTTAATATGGATTTTGATGGTTTTATAATTCAAATGTGATCATTTTAATTCATACATGCACATACAAATAGAAATACATACATACATGTATACAAATTAAATAAATATCATGATAATTCTCTTAATACTTCACCTTTAAGCATACAAAAAACAATGCACATGCTATGATATGATGGTAATGATGGGAAGGGGTGTGGGCCGAGCACATGGAGGGTAATTGGGGGTGGAATTCACGCCAAGAGATGAGGTGGAATGGTGATGCAATTATGCTTAGATAAGAAGAAAATATCGTGATATTTTTAGTGCAAAACTTTCCTATAAATATCCACCTCCATTCAAACATTCATTCACACAATTCACTTCTTCTTTTTCCTCTTCTTAAAGCTCATTAATGGCTTCTAGTTCATAGAAAAAAATGTAGCAAAGCTATGGCAAAATATTTCAAAATAAAGTAAAATATATACACATGTATATACCATGTCAATCCACTCTAAAACCAAGTCAAACACCTCCTCTCCACCTTCCAAACTCACGGCCAATATCTCCTACCACCAAGACCAAGCACTCCATCTCTTCCAAGCTAGGTTGTGGCTTTCCAAAGGTCCCGGGCTCGACTCCACAGGCTTGATTCGATCGTATCGAAGCTATAGCCGTTTTAAAGATAGTTCGATCGAAAATCAAGTGGGAAACTATATATATATGATGTGATATGATTGCTATTAATGTTTTACTATACTTTGATCATCAAGTTTGGTTGTTTTAATATAGTTGTTTAATTGTGGAAACAAGTCATGTTAAATACATGTCGATATTACACAAGGAAATCACTTTCTGAATCAAGTTATAAAAGTGATATGGAATCATTAAACCACTTTGGAATGATTTAAAATGTTTTATAGATGTTTTATAAACAAAAAAATACAATTTGGTGAAGTTTTGACAAGTTATGAAAGTTGAGTCAAAAATAGACGTATCGCGTAATGGTAGTTCGCGATTTCGCGCCGTAAAAGTTTAAATCCATTTATACGATGGATTCGGAGTCAGAATACTTTGTAATAAAAAATTTTCAAACTCTTATAACCATAGTTTTCAAACAAAATAAAATGATCGTGATTTCGTTCAGTAGATTTTGAAATATGAGAAAATCAAGCTTTCAAAATATTCGTGGTTTGGCAGTACGGAAACCAAAGCGACAAATTCTTTATAAATGGTATTTTTAATCCTTTAAAAATATGGGATAAATTCTATAAATATTTTAAAATGTTTTAAAAGAGATTTGAGTTATAAAAATGAATTTCTAAATGATAGAAAAGTTTTTTTTGATCAAATAAGCCTTAAAAGCACTATTCACGGCACTTTTTGCGGTACTTTTAACTTCTGAAATATGGCTTTAAACTTAAGTATTCTTTCCCAAATATTTTATAAATATTTTCCAATAAATAATTGAGTATTTTAAAGATGATTTAGAGGTTTTAAAATTAATTTTAAAGGAGTTTAAATAAATGGTTAAAATAAAAGCTATTAATCAAGTGATTTAATCTTGGCTCTAAAAGCCAATGAGTAGACTGGATTTTTTTATTTGTGAGATCTGAATATGAGGTGCTTAAACTAAGGAAATTTTCAGGAGCAACCAGTGCCCTAGCTCACCTGGCCTTTTTCGTAGGCGAGGAATAGATAAGGTCGAAATGTCGGAAATGAGGCAAGTATAAAAGATTAATTTTTTCCAAATTTAAGACAACTTGGATTGTATAGAAATAATCTTCTTATACTTGGTATTAAATTCCGAGGAGGGAACCCGTACTATCCGTGTGAATTTAAAAGGCGATTTCACCATTATTCGACGGATAGTAAAGGTTGAATGCGGAAATTAAAGTTGAGTAGAATTAGCATAATTCTATCAACCCTTTTTACTCAAAAACGTTTTGCAATATGATTTATGAGAAATGATTTTAATTTAGTATAATTTCTATGGATCTGTTTTACTTGAATACTAACTAATTTTGATTTACCATCCTAGATAACATGGTTTCAACCTATTAAAAAGATATGTCTTGGAAATAAGAAATCTTTTGTCAAGATTTAAATAAATTATTCGGAATTATTTTAATTCCTGTGGATCCTTTTACTTAAATTTAATTGTTTTGGGTTTACAGTAAATGATGTCTTAAATAAAATTGTTTTTGACCCGTTTAAAAGTTACGATTTGGAAATAAGAAATCTTTGTTAAAGATTTAAATAAATGATATGGAAATATTTTCCTAAGTAAAGGATGAAATGATTTGGAATTACTCTAAGATTTAAAAAGGTTTTAATTAAACAAAGATTTAATATATGCGGTTTAATGATCCCGTGTATACTGAAAAGAAATGGTTTTAAAAAGATATATATCTCAAAGAAGATATTTTGGATAAAAAGATACTAATTAATGGAATATTAATCACCTACCTACTTAACATCTTTTTATCGATGATTGGTTCGAAGAACCAGGATCAGATTTGGGTAATTCCTATCCGACAAACACTTTGAACTAATTTACGAGTTCGAAAGTGAAGACATGTTAAAGACAATGAAGTTAAAGATGGGGATCTTCATAATGGAAGGACTGCATGTTGATAATTTCGAAGTAGCTCCCGAGATAAACAAATAGCAATGGTCCCTTCATTCTGGGATCTTCGTAAGCAAGGACTACTCGCTACAAATTTTAGGGGTAACGCCCGACAGGATGTGGTAAGAGAGTGCCTTCGGTTTGTACTATTCTTGGACAACTTGTATGGATGAATGTCTGACATTGCACTTCTAAGAACACAGTGCATTGATCTCTACAAACGTACATTTGTTTGGTGGTGTAGGAGGTAATACCTCTTATGCTTAACACCCTTCTCTGAGATGTACGAGCTCAGAGGTTTTACTTTTTGTTGAAATCAACAATGCGTTGTTGGAAATGGCAATGTGGCATTTTAGGTGAAAATGTTCGAAGAAAGGTAAACATTACCTCAAGCTTTACACCCAGGGAATTATTAAACATGGGTTGCTTTAAGGCTAAGTGGCTCGCTACCATTAGGGTATGATATCACCTTTCTAGATTTATTTATTTCTATATGCTATAATGCCAAGTTTAAATTATATGATGTATGCTATGAGACATCTCGGATAGGTCGGGAACGACTGGGGTGATATCATACTCAGTTCTATCCACTACCAGATGGGTTTGCGGGTAAGTTGGTCTTAATTCGCAGAGGTTTCGAAGATATCGATCCTTGGTACATTCCTCTATAAATATATTGTACTGGAGGTACTCCTTTACCTCGCTATTCATTGGAAATACATTCTCCAATAAGTGCCTTCGGACTTAGTTGTAAACCTACTATGCCATCAAATTTAACTAGCGTAACAATTTTGGCTATTTGAATATGTTTATTTGAAATGTTTTCAAAGAAATGTCATTAAAAATAATATCATTGGATTTTACGTAGAAATGATTTGGTTATCATAAGGTAAAAACCCGTTCCGTGTTTATCTGCGGTGTGGTCTTATGAGATACCCTTTATTTTCAATGACTCGTATTTTGAGTTTCTCACACCGGTCCCATGACTGACCCAGAGTTTGTTTTCTTTCCCTTAAACTCTAGGTGCCCTATTTTTCCAAGCAACATAGTAGTCATGTTTAGTTGGAGCATTTTGAAAGAGCTCGGAGCATGGAGCTAGAAGATTCTTCTGAAGATTATTATCCATTTCCACCACACTTATGTACTATTGCATTTCACATTTGTAGGGACAGAGATCTATAACTGTCTATGTTGATGTTAAGTTAAACTCTGATAAATGTATTTAAAATTTTCCGCTGTAAAGATTATATGTTGAAATAATATATGTTATTTCATTCGTGTGAGATTCTATTTTCTACTCTGTTCTATGTCTTTATTTTCTTTTCCCCATAACTATCCACCATTTCATTCAAATTGAGTTTCATATGTGTGGTTTATTATCAACTTAAAATGTACGGAATTGTGGGTCGTCACATTTGGTATCAGAGCTTAGGTTGAGCGAACACCTGAGCCTGGTAGAGGTAAAGTCTCATCAAAGATAGGGTTAGTAATGCCCTAGGATGAGTAACTCATTAGAGATAGGGTTAGTAACAGCCTAGAACGAGTTGAGAGTATTATATATGAGCGCATATTTATTAATGTTAAAAATGATTTTGTTTTTGAAAAATTTGGGTAAACGAAATAATTTTACCTAAGATGATATTTTATATATAAAGAAATAACTTTCTCAAAGGTAAAATTATTTATAGTGTGATAGTTTGCAATTAAGGGAATAAGAATATTCAGTTATTATCATTGATTGATTAATTGTTTGATTTATAAAACACGAACACCTAGTGAATTAAGTTTCACGATTTGACTATATGGTGTTTGGTAATAATATTGGTTTAAAGTTAAGAAATTTATTTAAGATAAATAATTTATGAGTCTAAAAATGTAAAAATAAGATGATCCTAAGAAATGAATGTATAAATCAAGGTTTATAAATAAAGGAATTGAAAAGAAGAATCTTATGATGACTAGTTCGAGTGCCTCGGAAGTAACTAAAAATGGACAGGAGATATTTTCGGATGGTAAACACTTCTCTTAAGTATTACCCTTTTGGTTAAGGGGAATATGATACTATTGGTAGTTCCGAGTTCCTTGGTATCAATTTGGCGTTACTCGATCTATAAACAAAATTAAGTTAAAGATTAATGCAAATCATCAATTGATAAATTGATTAATAATTATAAACATCTTTATAAAAGTGTTAAACTAAAGATAATTTGGATCGCTAATTGGTAATAAAACAGAATTTTCGATGATTTTGGACAGTCGAAAATTCCGAATCACACCTAACTCAAAACTAAGAAATTTTGAAAATATAAAAGATAAACAAATGTGAAATGTTTTGAGTAAATAAAATTATATAAGTGTAATTTATAAATGTACTTTATAAAAAAAGGATTTAAAAGCTGAGAATTTGAGAATTTAAATCCAGTAATTTGAAAATTGTTCTTCAAATTGAGAAAATAATAACAGTATTATTTGAAAGTATTTTTGAATAAAAATATATGAGATAAGTTTTATAACTTACGAATTTGAGATGATAGTAAATTACAACAAGTTTTAAATTGTCAAACACCGTTATGCAAGTAAAATCAATTTGAAATTTGAGATTTGTGTATATATATATATATACTCTAAGGATGTAATGGAGTATTATACAAATATAGACTTAAATCGTGAACTATCTATACACTAAACTAATGTTGTAAGGGTTAATTCAATAATCGATTTAGTATGAAGTGAACGGTTATGAAACTTAAAAGTGTTGATTAAACCAAAGTTGTGTTTATAAATGTTTATAAACTTAAGAAATAGTTTTATGAAATGGTTCATAAATTGATAGTGATATAAAATTGATCGTGACAGTTATGAAAACCAATTGGAATAAATACATAAGTTATACATAGATCATTTTATTCGCTTAATTGTTTGACCTAAGATTCGAGTACAGAACTATGAGGTACTTACACTGGTCCGAAAAAGGATTTATCACTTGATTCTTGACGGCGAACATTGATGAGGGTTTGTTGTCGGATCCTTACATTTCTGTCATAGTTGAGAGCTATACAAGAAAAAACAGAAGTTTTTGAGCCTGATCGGAGTCCGCACAAGAGGATCGGGGGATCAATACTAGTTCGGAAGCAAAGTTCTATACTCCAATAGTAGATCAAATCAGATATTGTATACGTATAATCTATATACATTATACAAGTGTAAGTTTAAAAAATAAATATTTTTGGCAAACACTTTTGGGATTGCGTTGTTATTTCGAGGACAAAATTCTTTTAAGGAGGGGGAGTCTGTAACGACCCGTAAATTTATCACTTTGATAAATTATATTTATTTTTCAAATATCAAATATAAGATTTTTTTATCATAAAACTATTATGTTTTGAACAATAAATAATGATGGTAATCTTATTCTGAATAAGTATTTACAAAAATATATACTTTGGAAAAATATCGATAAAATAACTGAAAACCGTTTTATCAATAAACAGCTCTATAATTATCAGAAGTCGCACATGGAGCTAGACACATACACTTATTTATCCATATAAACAAGAATATGAAATAAAATTATTTATTTTATTTTTGGAAAATAAAATGCATTTATTACATCATCAATAATGACATCATATTTAATAATTGATTTATGAATTTAAATTGAGATTTAATGATTTAATAATTATTATAATTAATTACATAATTGTTTTTAAATGATAATAATTCATTTTAATTAGTTATGAAGTGATACAAAATCATTTATAATAGTTTTATAAAGATATATACTTGATTTGAAAATATAAAAAAATTAAAAGCGCTTTATCGATATAATAGCACTTTTTGTAAACAATTATTTAATATGGATTTTTATGGTTTTATAATTCAAATATGATCATTTTAATTCATTTATAATGATGAGAAATTAGTTTTCAAATTTTGTTTACAAATATATATGTAATTTAACTAAGAAGCAAAAATATGACCGGAGGTCGGAATCAAAATTCGTAACGATTTAACAAATAGAATTTGTTTTAAGTCGGTGCAACCTTATAAGATAAATATGCACACATAAATACATACATATGCATGTCATACATACACAAACACATACACATACAAATAAATATACATACATACATGTTTACAAATGAAACAAATATCATGATACTTCTCTTAATACTTCACCTTTAAGCATACAAAAGTCAATACACATGCTATGATATGATGGTGATGATGGAAGGGGGTGTGGGCCGGGCACATGGATGGTGATGGAGGGTGGAATTCACGGCTAGAGATGAGGTGGAATGGTGATGCAAGCATGCTTAGATAAGGAGAAAATATCATGAGATTTTTAGTGCAAAATTTTCCTATAAATACCCACCTATATTCACACATTCATTCACGTAATTAATTTTTTCTTCTTGCTCTTCTTGAAGCTCATTAATGGCTTCTAGTTCATAGAAAAATTTGTAGCAAAGCTATGGCAAAATATTTCAAAATAAAGTAAAATATATACACATGTATATACCATGTCAATCCACTCCAAAACCAAGTCAAACACCTCCTCTCCACCTTCCAAACTCACGGCCACCACCTAATACCACCAAGGCCGAGCACTCCACCTCTTCCAAGCTAGACCATGGCTTTCCAAAGGTCCCAGGTGTAACATCCCTTATTTTGAGGTCCGAAGCTAACTGCTACAAATGCTGCAGTCATCTATAGTATTAACTTCCGGTGACAAAATACATTAATGTTAATGGTATCCATTATATCAGAAGCATATGAATATGAAATAAAATCAACATAGATTTCAAAATAGCTTTTCTGATTACATTTCAAATCAATATTTCACACTCAATTACATAATCCCAAAACGATTCCTAGGTTTAGATAAATATAATTGTTACAAATATGCAAAGAGCGACATATGAAGATGCCCCCTTGGATGAACAAAGTACTAGATGGATAGACATATCAGTCATAAATAAATCACAGCGGAAATACTACTAAATAACTCCTACATAGCTTGCTTTGCCTCCTACACGTCTTCTAAAGCTTATTCGTCCAACCTACTAAACCTGAAAATTCCTTAACTCTTAATCTACTCAAATTAAATTTTGAGCATCCAAGAGTTTAAGGGGAAAACATGAACTTCGAGTCAGACATAAAGCCTGGTGTGAATAATTCTATTACATCTCGGTTTATTGATATTAAGTGAGACCACGCCGCTTAGTGGAACGGGTTTCCCCTCACTAACATCCTTTTAAAATCATATCTTTCACAAATCAAAATGCAACAATCAAGCTGATTATAACAACAATAGCAATAACATATATGCATATAATCAGGTAATCAATGGACTATCCGTCCAAACATTATAGTTTTATCTGGCTTACTATTAACCACTGGTTGACTCGGGCCTACCAAACATAATAAATATTCTAACTACCGTTAGACACAATACTGGACGTCTATCCTTAGGTCAACTGATCCTAATGGTTTTGCGGACTCACCAATAACCTATCTCTACTCTGGGTATTCCTTTCTGTATGTAATATCATTTTAGTCTTACCTATGACAAAGCCATACACATTGGAATTTTGGGCTTATATTAGCTAGGGGCTACTCGCTAAAGTATAGGGTGTGACCTCACACCAGTCCCATCTGGTTTTCTAATATCTGAGTAATATACTTAGGGCTAACCACCCTATTCAATTTTCCTTGAAAACATTTCTTCCAAATTGATTTAACCCTTTTAAATCATACTTAAACAAGGAAAATATACTCTTTGCTTTACTTAAAATATCTATGCTATGATATATGCTTTATACAAAACAATGTTGATGAAAACCTAAAATCAATAGGGTTATCTATCCCTTCGAAACAAGTTAAATACTTTAACTTTGAAAACATTAGGCTGAAAGGCCAAAACCTTCCTTCTGAATGCATTGGCAATAGACCTTTCGAAATCATTACTTAAAATCTTAGACATCCTCTTTCGAAACCATTAAACATATCTTTCAAAACACTTGGAAACATTCCTTTCGAAACACTTAAAGACATATCTTTTGAAAGCATTAGGTTCAAGTGAAAATTATGGAAGCATAGCTTCGAAGCCAATTAAAAGTACTTCTTTCGAAACCAAAGTTTGAGAACAAAACAAACTACAAGGTAAAAAAGGGACACACTCGAAAGCCATCCTTTCGAAAGACCTAGGGTGACGGCAACATGCTTCTGCATGTATACTTATGTCTTAAGCAAAGCGGTTTTAACCATGTCCGAAGGTATAGATGTGGCACTTTCCCTTTCGTATGGATGGGTTAAAAGGAAAGCGGCTCAATGGTTGCGGAGGGGTATTGGTTCGAAACCTACCTTCTGCACTCATTGATTTAAGGTAAAAGTATTGGTGCTGCAACTAGGGAATCAAAGGGGTTCAAAGGCAGCAACCCTTTCGTAAGCATACTTTAAAACAAAGGCAGGTCAATGAGTTCGAAAGCTATTAAAGGCGGCTTCAACCTCATCGCAAGCATGCCTTCGCCACCATCCCTTCCTTCCGCCTAACTCCAATACACTACGTACCAAATGATTGATACCATATGCATCGGTTTCGTACGAATGCGGATGATTTACTAGCTGGGGTATGGTGACAGAAGCAAGCAGGGTAAGTAGCAAAGTTGTAATTAAATTAAAAGCTGCAATTTTGTTTTTAAAAGAAACTCCTTTTCACATAACCATCAATTTGTCCAAATCTCATTGGTTTATAAAACTTTACAGATTTCTTTCTCTGAAAATACTACCACATGCTATATGCATGAATACTCAAACAATTTACACTTAAGCTCAAATTTAAACATTTACTTAAGCAATAAGCCTTTGTCATTGAAAATAATTTATTTACTCATCCTAAACTCTTAGGAAAAATCCCCAAAGAATCAAATTAAATCAAATTAAGCATTCTCTTCCTTATCTCAAAATTTCAGGGGCCAAAACAATATTTAATTATTTATAATAATTAAAACCGATTAAACCCATTTCTAGGATTAGAAAATTCACCATAAATCCATATTAACTTGGAAAATTATATAACTTGAAAATCACTTCTAAAATAATGATTCTCATATCGTATCAAAATCTCAAGTCAACAGGATGTCATATGAATGGTTTTCTAACTCAAATATAACATAATATATCATATTTAAACCATAATTCATCAAAATAGCATCTAATCACTTTTAAACACTAAACATGGTATATACTTGTAAAAAATGTGTTTACCTTTAAACCGAAATCATTCATAAAAAATAGAGATGTAAACTAATTATTCACCTTTGCTTTGTGTTAAGAAGGTTGAGATTTGCTCTTATATTGAATTCTTCAAGCTTTCTACTTGAATCCTAGCTTATCTTTGCTTTATATCTTCTTAATAGTGGCCGGCCTAAGCTTAGTATTGTTTTTGTTTAGTTTGTGAATGCAGAATGAATGAGGAAGTGGAGAGAATGGAAGGGTTTAGGCTATACGAATAAAGGCTATTCCCATTTTACCCTCATCATATTTCTCCTTCTTAATTATGTTTGGTTTCCCTTCTGTTAACACATTCATTAAGGTATTGCTCCTCCTTAATTTAAAAATCTCAATCCCTTAACTTGCTACATTATTTTATTTAATTTACCCAATTAAATGTTTTAAATAATGTTAACTAAAATCAGGGCCATTACAGACTACCATCCTTAAAGAAATTCGTCCTCGAAATTACGATAAGGTACACACAACAATCAACATAAAGGTAAAACATACCATCAAACAAGTCAGGATAAGTGTCCTTAATCCTACTCTTGCTTTCCCAAGTACAGTCTCTCTCGTCGTCACTCCACTGGACTTTGACTCATCTTACTGTCTTGTTCCTTAGTCCCTTCTCATCTTTCGCAACTATACGAACTGGTTTCCTAACTATTGTCACATCCGGTTCCACTACTAGATCTTCTAACACAGTCGGTGTAATAGTAGTCTTTGGACCTCGAATACACTTCCTTGGATGAGAAATATGGAAAACATTGTGGACTCCTGCCAAACTATTCGGTAACTCTACCCTATACGTGAGTTTCACGATCCTTTCAATAATAGGAAATGGTCCAACGAATCTTGGTGCCAATTTTCCTGACTTTCCAAATTTGATCACACCTTTCATCGGTGACACTTTTACGAAAACATGATCTCCAATTGAGAACTCTAAGCCTTTCCATCCCTTATCAGCATAACTCTTCTGCCTAGGCTGAGCATCCTTTATTCTAGCCCGAATTAACTCAATCTTTTCTACATCTTCTTTAACCAAATCCAGACCAAGAACTAGTTTATCCCCGGTCTCCAACCAACAAACTGGAGATTTGCACGACCTTCCATACAAAGCTTCAAACGGTGCCATCCCTATACTTGCCTGATAACTGTTGTTATACGAAAACTTGACTAAATATAGATTGTCTTCCCATGATCCCTCAAAATCTAGCACACAAGCTCTTAAGAAATCCTCTTAGACTTTGTTAATTCTCTCTATTTGCCCATCTGTCTGTGGATGGTAAGAGGTACTCGTCTTGAGCTTGGTACTTAAAGTATCATGTAGACTCTTCCAGAACTCACTAGTGAATAAGGAATCTCTATCACTTACTATACTACTGGGTATTCAATACAGTCTAACTATATTCCTCATGAATAACTTAGCCAAATATTGTGTTGTCCTTGTCAACTTAACAGGTATAAAGTGTGCACTCTTAGTCAATCTATCCATTATAAGCCATAAACTCTCATTTCCTCTATTCGACCTTGGCAATCCGTAGAAATCCAATGAGATAGAATCCTATTTCTAGACTAGAACATCCAAAGGCTGAAGTAATCCACTCGGTTTCTGATGCTCGGCCTTTACCTGTTGATAGTTCAAACATTACTTCACCCATAGGCCTACATCTCTCTTCATACCTTCTCATAAGAAACTCATTTTCATATCCTGATACATCTTAGTTCCCCTCGAATGAATAGTGAACTTAAAACAATGGCATTCTCTAAGAACTTCCTTCCTATTGTTTCCCACACTCGGAACACATAGTCGTCCTTTCTTCCTCAACCACCCAATTTGGTCAAGACCGAAATTTTCAAGTCATCGCTCTCTGTTCCATTCCTTAACTTTCTGATCCGCTCGGCTAATAATGGATCTACTACTTATTTAGAAGCAATCCTTTTGATCATCATCGGTCGAACATCCAAACATGATAACATGGATATTTCACGACTAGAACTAGCCTTATATCACCATTGTAATCCGCATGTACTCAATGCTTCTAAATCCTTCCACTCAGCTATCATTTCCAATACTGCATTCTGATGTTTTCTGCTAAGTGCATCTGCAACCTTATTTCCTCTTCTCGGTGTGTACTCAATACCAAAGTCGTATACAGCTATGAACTATAACCATCTCTGCTGTCTCATATCACTACACCAGAAAAGGCCTTTTGTAGCGCTGAAAAAACGCTGCCAAAACTTTTTGTAGCGTTTCGATAAACCCTGCGATACGACATGCAACTAAAAGTCTGAAACTTTTTGTAGCGTTGTAGAAAACGCTACCAAAACTTGACCTATTGTAGGGTTTTAGAAACGCTACAAAAAGTTTCATACTTTTAGTAGCATGTCGTATCGTAGTGTTTAATAAAATGCTACTAAAATTTTTGGTAGCGTTTTTTCAACGCTTCAAAGTCATATCACATCTATTTACACTTATTTTAGTGGCGTTTTAAAATGCTACTAAAAGTTATTAACTGTTTTGTAGCATACTGTACACGCTACTATTTCATCTTAATGGCTTGTACCTTTTCCAGCCATCGCTCACATAATAGTCTTATTACAACCAGCAATCAATCACATAATCGTCGTATTCAAACAATCAATCACATAATCATCGTATTCAAACAATTAAAAAAACAAGTTAATCATATAATCAAATATAATATCCATAACCATTTCGATAATAGTTTTTCGACCAACCGAGCAAATTCACATAAAATCCATAACCATTCATAAACAAGTTTACACAACAAGTACTAACAAAATGTTATAGTATATATAATAATTAAAGACTTGTTCATTACTTGATTACCCATAATTCTTTCCTGCAGCTGGCCTTTATTCCTAAAAGCTAATTACATGTAGACAAGTTTAACAATCAACAAATGATTATGAAACTGTTTCATATTTAAAGTATATCAAACATCCTTAGTTGGACTTTTCTTAAATTTAAATAATTTTAATAAAACTTACTTAAATTTTTATAAAACTTGGTTAATTTTTCTAATAAACTTATTTAAATTTTAAAAACTTATTTACGTAGTTAAATTTTAATAAAACTTAATTAAATTTGTATAAATTTATTTAATTTTTATAAAACATAGTTAAATTAAATAACTCTTAGTTAATTTTTATAAAAATTAGTTTTATAAAGCTCGGTTAAATTATTTATAAATTTATTTATATTAACTCTAGTAGAACTTAAATGTCATGACTTATATTTTAATTAACTTAAACTTATGAATTATCTTAAACTTAAATTTTATTAACTTGGTTAATTTTTATAAATTATCTCAAACTTATAAATTTTTCATAAACTTAGTTAATTTATTATTATTATTGTAAACTTAGTTAATTTGTTACTATTACTATTATTATTATAAACTTAATCAATTTTTATAAGCTTATTTATTTTTTATAAAACTTAGTTAACTTAGTTAAATTGTATAAACTTAGTTTTAGTTATTATTGTTGTTTTTATTATATTATTATAAACTTAGTTAATTTTTTATCAAACTATAGTTGTTTATTATTATTATATACTTAGTTAATTTTTTATCAAGCTTAGTCTATTCTTATTAATAATATAAACTTGTTAATTTTTATAATACTTAGTTAATTCTTATAAATGTATTTAATTTTTATAAAATTAGTTAACTTAGTTAATTTTTATAAACATAGTTATTTAATCATATTCAAACTATTGTTTATTATTATTCTTATTATTATTAAATTTATAAATTATCTCAATTGCTAAAACTTAAAATGTCATAACTTATATTTAATTAACTTAAACTTATAAATTATCTCAAACTTAAACTCTATTGTCTTAGTTAATTTTTATATATTATCTCAAACTTATAAATTTTTCATGAACTTAGTTAATTTATTATTATTACTATTATTATTATAAACTTAGTTAATTTTTATAAAACTTAGTTAACTTAGTTAATTTTTATAAACATAGTTATTTAATCATGACGACTGCCTCTTCTCCAAGTCCCTTTCCATGACACTAACACTTAAAAATTATTTCATATTGTGATGAAAGAATAAAAATTATGCAACTTTTCTATCATTAAGTAACTAGATTCAAAATGAGAATGCCAAGAAAATTTGCAAGATTTAACATTAACCGTAGCACAAATCTAATTTTTTTGGTTAAATAGTTAAATATATATTCAGAATAATTTATACTAGTTGCTTTGGAAGATAAATTAATCATTATCTTATCATTGTTTTGAACCCAGGAGTAAGCCAGAGCAGTTGTTCATTAAGGACTTAAAACAATATTAATCATTGCCTTATTTATAAATATGATTTCTGATTTGATTGTTTATTTATAATCTGAAATTTCATTGTAATGGTCTAAAGTTAACTATATACTTAGAATCTGTTACATGTTTATAATGTTAACTTTTAAATCGTATATCATATTCAACATTCGCTAAGAAGAAATGTCTATGTTGGTTCATGTATTAGCAACAAATAATAAACATTGATCATGTAAACAGTTTTTGTAGAAAAAAATATACTTGCACAGAAAGGTTAAAAACTGATACCTTTTTTGTTCAGCAATCATGATCTCAATCTCTGCTATACAGTGTCTGGATAATTCATATGTATGTTCACATCACCAACCATAACTGCAAAAGAAAGCAAAATGTAAGTTTTGAAAAATACAACACTTTGTGGACATATCACCATAATAATCACCTTTTGTTCACTCGTATTATCAGATTATTATAAATTGTTACCTTTTTTATTCTAAGGGCTGCAAGTTTGTTGTGCATGATATGTGAAGGCATAATCATGCAGATTTACGCCAATAGTAGTTGGAATCTGATATAATTTTCATCTGCACTCCGGGGATGAAAATCTCTTGCACTTGAACTTCCTAAAAACAGTATGCAATATTGTAGTAGTATTTGCACTAACGCTTCTTGGCATTAGACTTTCATAATTGTAGACATCGATATTTCATCCAAAAATGACACAAATAATCAATAATTTGTGTATTTTTCCAGCGTTGCACAATTATGAGAGGAATGAAGATTTGTTTGATGTCTATGGAATACTTTGATGTCATAAAAGTTTTACTAGGACACACTGATAAGAGATGAGATACTTGAAATAATGAGATGGAAATATATCCTATATATTTTAATATCACGTAGCTTGAGTTGGATATTTCGATTTAGTCTCACCTGCATCGATAAATGGGTTTGAAGCTTATGGACTACCCAATGACTTTAGACCAGGAAGCATACCCACTTCTTCAAATCGTCCTGCATAACAAAATAAAACATAAACTTCTTCAATTCAAGTAGCGACAATTTGAATATGGATTCTTATGGGAGCTTTATAAACTATAAATGAATTTGCTGAATTCAGTTTGTAATTTAAGGCAAAATATCATGTGATCTTTTAACTACATGAAAGCCAAACCTCTTGGGTACTAATTGCTCTTCAAAATTTCCATCTCTGCACAGGCAAGTTGAAGTTCATATTTCAACGAAACTATGCAGATCTGTGAACAACCATAGCTATCAGGAAAAGAAAACTTATTTAAAATTGAAACTATTTCCCCATAGCATATATATATATATATTGTAATTCGGAAGGGGGCTTCAAGCATTAAGGGTTGTGGCCTTGTACGGATCAATAAAGGATGAGGTACTGTATTAATTGGTAAGGGTGTTGGAGCCTCCAAAATGTACGTGATTGATTGTTGACCCCGCTGCTTTCATCCCATTGATTAAGTTGATAATTTACATTCCAGCCTGATGGTACTGTTTTCTCATCACATACTACCATTTGTTCATCACATAAAAGTGTACCATTTGTTTGGTCAAAATTATTCCAGCCTGGTGGTACGGTTTGTTCATCACATACTTCCCTTTGCTCCTCACATAGTCCGTTTGACATCACTGCAATCAAACAAATTAATGATTATGAATTTGGTACAGTTTTTACTGATAAAATTTTAACAAGTTGTAGCTGGGGGAGGGAAAAAAAACCCTGTGTCTAGTTGAGAAAGAAACCCCTGGCCGTAAATTTTAATGTAGATGTTCAGAAAAGTTTCGTGCAGCTCAATTTCGCCATTTTGATTAATTTGAATGTTGTAAAATGCTATATTTTCATTTATCTTCTCTATAGGCAACCCAAACATGCTGCAAAAAATAATAAGAAAATTGAGAATGAATTTTCTGGATCAAATTATGTATCTGTTAATCAGACCTTTGCATCACAATACCAAATTTCATAATTCATAATGTACATGAATTTTAATATAATAATGTAAATTAGAAACCAGTCAGTTAAAACATATTTCATAGTTTAAAAAAATTACTAGAAATGATTAACTGCTCACTTACTCAAAAATAAACAATTCTACTTCCTGAGCAAGAACAGGATCAGCGTTTTGGAATTCAAATATCATATGATGATACAAGCCACTAAGTCCATGCACAGAAATCCTCGCTTGAAATCTCGGATCATCAGTAGAATATAGTCCAATGGCCATATTACAGGATCTACAATCAAAGCTTCCTAACAGGACCCGGTGAAACATGATCCGACCCGTTCCACTTGGACCCGCTGAAGTACCTGCTTCACCTTCCATTCCATCACCCACCACCACATTGCTAAAAACATTCACATCAGCCGCCTCTTCTGGTTCAATTACCACTACCTTCCCTCTATCATTGCCATCCACATTTTCTCCCACGTTGTTCCCATTATTAGCATTGCTATCGTTTCTAATTTGTAAGTATTCTTCAAGTGAACCAGTATCTCCTAGTAGTTCCTTGACCATTTCTGACGTAATCATCTCTTCACCATCCTCGACGACATTGTTGTTGCCCCCTACATGGTCGAATTCATCACACAAATCAATGATTTCAAGGACATCATTTTTATCACTTGCACCAACAATAATATCATCTCCTCTTATAACACTATTGTTGCTTCTTATGTTTTCTCCGTTACATCCAACGGTTTGTGTTGCATTATTGTTATTATCATTTGCATGATGATTTTCTACATTGCTGTCAATGTTGTTGTTGTTGTTGTTGCAACTCTCATTAGTAATACTGTCAGGTTCGAAAATGGCAGGATTGAGATACTCTAGGTAGGAAAGAACGTTTTTGTCAATGGGTGGGGCATAGAAGCTAGGATAGTCCGAGTTAATCGGAACAGGCCAAATGGGTGGAGGGGATAGAGGCACTGGAGGACTTGTGAACGGTAACGGTTTGGGTTCGTTAGGATTTACATGTTGATGTATATTGAGATTGGGATCGTATGGTCCACTGTCGCTGCCCATTGAGAAATGCAGTTAAGGGAAAATGGAGTGTTAGATGTAATGGGCAATGACCGAAGAGTTTTGATAGACCGGTCGAGTGCCCAATTGAGGAAGATGGTGATTGACTTGAACGCAGAAGAAAGGTAAGGGTGGATAAGTGTGGAAGTTTAACTCAACATGCTAACTGCTGCTTAATTTAACTCAACAGGCCAAGCTCCTTCACCATACAATTAAGTTCCTTTTCTAGTGCATACTAACAGGCGATCTCAATGCTCACTTCTACCTTCTCCTATGGCCAATCGTATGACCAAATTGCAGAAGCAATCTTCTCGCTCCAATCATTGATCCCCCACGGCCATGGATCTGCTCCCTCATGTTGGCCTCACCCCAGCCCCGACAATTGACATCACTCTGTCCTTGACACCATCAGCATTTCAGTCTCTAACACTTTGATGTTTTACAAAATGACATGCAGCCTGTTTTGGTTGAACTGACGTTTCCTTCGAGTGACGCTAGCCTAGAGGTCAACCATGTCTTCTCTACAAATTATCATAATTGTGTAGTATTCAAAGTTAATGTAGTCAGCTAAACCTATTAAAATTTTGATCATTCATCGGCCCTCTCTTTTTAATGTCATCCAGGACAAATACAACCACTCAAGACAAAACTTATAAAGGTACTTAATAAAAACCTAGCCCTTAACTGTCCAGAAATAGGATATAGCCACAAACGTACCAGAACTATAGACCACATCCTTAACTGTCCAGAAATAGGATAAAGCCATAGAAGTATCAGAACTATAGACCACATTCAGATTTAAGATTTATTAGTCCCGGCCTGACATCTCTCAAATTTGAATCCTTGTACTGAGATGTTTAGTAGGAATATACAGGTTGTTAGCTTGAATTTAAACACGGTAATAATGAGTATAGAATATGAAAGGGAGTAACTATAAATAACAAAATTTGCACCTAAAATATATAGCATATTTTTTGCACAGGTACTAATACATTTAGATATGAACTGCAAATATAAATACTTCATGATTTGATTGTTGTTTAATAGTGCTAACATGTAATCATTCATCCAACACAAATAAACCAGTCATAGCTCATAATTTCTCAAATAAAACATAAATACAAATGTACAATAACATGATAAAGACGGACTTACCACAATGTACTCATAGTTGAAACTTCTGTATCTTTGGCTTGATGTTCTTTGCCACTTGATATTGTTCACATTAACAAGTGTCTCCTCATTAAATTTTCCACTTTCCTCAATTGAAAGTTTGTTGAATCTCTTCTTATCATGTTTGATACTTCTTTTCACTTCCACCTTATTTTAAGAAGCATATGAAATTCAATGTTAACATCAAAGTTATGGTGTTCATTAAGACAAATAAGCATAGGAGTATTATGGTTGTTTATTCAAAGAGTTTACTTAAATCTTTAAGCAATGCATTAGGGTGAAAGTAAAATATTATCTTAGGCTTGGAAGCATCAATGATTAAATGATTAAAGAAATGCGGAAGGTGCATGAAACAAATATATGATTTAATGATTTGCATCAATATTTCATCTAGAACCATCAACTGTTTACAGGGAGATAATAAAATGCCATCTGGCATGAAAGATAGAATTCAAAGAATAATATAACATAGTTTGATTCAAACATTTACATAAAAACTTTCAGGGTTTTCTTAACCTAACATGGACGAAACAAGCCGTTCTTATAATAACAGCTGAAATGACAATCAAGAACATAAAACAATGTATAAACCAATATATGCAGTGACATGAGAAAAGGACAATGCTCATGCACAATGTGATTCCCTGTTTATATGTTCATACACCATCTCATTTTACTTTCCTCGCTGACATTTACTACTGATTGGCTTACGAACTAACGCTGCCAAGGTTTGAAACTCTACGTTGTAGATTATGTATATGAATCTTCTATTGGAAGCATACGTAGCACCCCAACTTACTGTTGAGTACACAAAGACAACCTTTTAGAGGCCAGCAAATCAAGAAAATCTCTAGGTGTTATAGGTAAGTCGGTCTAACTTGACCACATCCCAGCAACTAAAAAAAGGATATCATTTTCAAAATCTTTGATTGAAGTAGACATACCTACAAGATGAAGTAGAAACAGTGATATATATATAGGTGAAATTATTAAAGTACCGGTTAAGTATGACTGTGTTCCAGTAAAATGCATTCCCTGCAATGTATTTTGTCACCCAACATTAAAATGTAACTCAAAAACTACAGAACAGTGGGTGCCAAAAATTAATATGGTGGATACTATAAGCACTACCGATAAGCAAGCAGAAAAGAGTATCGCATACAAATGATAACATGAGAAGTGTGCTATTCCACTTACACAAGCACACCTTACTGAAAATAAACTTAAGAGTTATACTTCAGTTAAAGAGAAATGAAAAGCAAAGTTAAAACACAACATCAACTGAACATGCAACATTTCACAAGCTACCACTTCTTGCTTGTTTGCGACGAAAAATATAGTATAAGGGGATGATAAAGATATATCACAATAAGTAATAGTAATAAAAAATTGGTATAAGGGGATGATACAGATATATCACAATAAGTAATAGTAATAAAAAATTGGTATAAGTTTCTTTTGAATACTTAACTGAAGAGAATCCATAATTCTCAAAGGATAAAAATATCAACCATGAAGGAGATGCTTCAGATGACTATAAAACAACAACTAACACCATTCTTGATGAACCTGCAATAATAGAAAACATTTCTCAATACATTAAAGAGAAAACTACCCACTCTGCTGATGAACCACATATATAAAATTATGTTGAAGACAATGAGGACTACATAAACGAGGTAAAACTCGAATAAACTCTAAAAATACCTTAAACAAAAATAGTAAAAACTCTGCTGGTGTCCCACTTAAAGTACATACTAGGGGGGAAAATGTACTATGGGAAATAAAAATAATAATCAATGGTTTAGCTTGTAATGTTAGGGGATTAAAACACTAACCTAACAATGGATTAAGTAGTAAAACTCATTTACAAGCATAAAACCATCTATGTTTGGTTTTCTTGAAAATAAACCATTAACTAGTAGAATAAGTTTCTTTACTAATAAATTTCAAATTGACTGAAAGTACACTTGCAATATGTATAACACTTCAAAAGGTAGGATAGCAGTTGCATGGGACTCAAAAACTTGGCATATAACTGTGATATATAAGAGCTTGCAACACATATAACTTGTTTATCATAGTATCATGGTGGATTTGAAATGTATATTACTTTTGTATATGCACTTAACCATTATTCTGATAGAAAATAATTATGGGCTGACATTATAAATGAAAGTGAAAAGATAAAACTTGGCTTCTAAATGGTGATTTTATTCATACTCGATGTTAAAAAGACAGGATTTATTATCCCTTTAAAATATTTAAGGGGACATACAAATTGTATTATGAGTTGTGGACTTGCAGAAGCTCAAATATAAGAATAAAAATTTACTTGAAGGGAAGGGTTAGCCACCTATACTGACAAAAAGTATTGGTCAAAGATGTTTTACTTGCAACTTTCCAGAACTCTACAACAATGGTTCTGACATTTGTTTTAAGTGATCTCAATCCTGTATACATCGAGATTCACAATAAACAAACTATCAAAATTCAAAATTTTAATGGCTACAAAAAGGAGACATGAATTCAAAATTATTTTTTGCAAAGGTTATGAGAAGATATAAAAACAATATTCAAGCTTGGTTGAAAGTCAAAGCATATAGAGCAGGAAGTTATTGAATACTGCACGAACCTTTATAACTTTGATGATATGGACCAATACAACATACAACAACAAATAAACTACAGGAAGCTGATAATTGATATGGGAAGAGAGCAATTAGCTAAAGAGGTAATCGAAGAGGTAACCGAAAAGTTTTAGATAAGTGTTGATAGTGGAGGAAGCGTAGATAGGAAACGAGCAGATACTGGCAAAAGTAGCGACAAGGTGGAAGCGAAGACGAGGTAGAAGAGGGAGGTGGAGAAGGAGGTAGTGGTGGACATGGATGCAAATGAGAACTAGGGTTATGGAAGGAGTGAGAAGAGGGAAATGAAAATTAGACAGTGTGGAAACTAAAAAAGTGCGGGAACTAAAAAATCAAGAGTCGCGGTTTGCTAAGATTAAATTCATTTTTGGATGCTTTTCTTTTGGAGGAGAAATGTCAATAGTTGCATTTCTACAACAAACACTACCATAAAGTGCAACTGATACCTACTTTTCTTGTAGTGTATTCAACTCCTTCCGAGAGAATAAATATTTTTGTGACTTATGATCCGTAAATAGCTCGAATCTTTCTCCTAAAAAGAAATGTCTCCACACCTTCAATGCGAAAATTATTGCAGCTAATTCCAAATAATGAGTTGGATATCTAACTTCATGTGATCAGAGCTATCGAGAAGCATAGGCAATCACTTTACCCCTCTGCATTAGCACAGCTCCTAATCATGTTCCACATGCATCCGTGTATACCACTAAGTCATGATTTCCCTCTGGAACAACTAACACAGGTACATTAGTCAATAAATGTTTCGGTTTCTAGAATGCCTCCTCACACTTATCAGTCCAAACAAACTTCACATCTTTCTGAGTTAGCTTAGTCATCGGTGCTGCTATCTGCAAAAAATCCTTAATGAATTTCCGGTAATAGCCAGCTAACCCAAGAGAACTCTTTATCTCAGTCACTGTCTTGGGTCTCTTCCAACTATTCATTGCCACGATCTGAGCCAAATCTACTGACAACCTTTTCTCTGAGACTACATGACCAAGAAACTTCACTTCCTTCTTCCAAAAGTGACACTTCAAAAAAAAATTCTTTCAACTGATGTTGCCTCAGTGTTTCTAGCACTATCCTAAGATGAATTCTGTGCTCTCTCTCATCCTTGGAGTATATCAAAATGTCATCTATTAATACTAACACAAATCTAACCAGATGCTCTTAGAAGATTCTGTTCATTAAGTCCACAAAAAATGTTGGCACATTAGTTAGTCCGAACGACATCACTAACCATTCATATGACCCATACCTTGTCCTAAATGCCTAACAAAATGCAAGAATCTAAATTCGGGTTTTCTACAGTGCATATAATCTGATCACTACAACTAGGGTGTCTAAGTGATATTTTTCCTAACATGGCATATCCTAGCATCATACTTACTTAACCAATCCATACCTACAATAATTCCAAAAACTATGAAATGAAACACATGCAAACTGCAAGCAAATATATGACCTAACAATTCAAGCTCTAAGTGGTCACATATCATCCCAAGAGTCGCATACCCTCCTATCGGATTCGCAACCCTTAAGGATGTAACTAAGTATAAGGGTTTTAGGTTAAGTTTATCTACCAAACAATGACATATATAAAAGAATGTGATGCATTAGTATCAAATATAACTCTAACCGACATACCATGAATCAAAAGAGCACCTCCCAACACAGCTTTTCCTCTCTTCTCTACTATTGGTTTTGAGGTAGCTGGTTCCAATGCAAACACTTTGACCTTTCCATCCTTGGCTGGTTCCTTGCACTGGTTCTCATAAGTCCAATCTGATCACAGTTGAAACATTTGATATTCTTCTTCTCGATCACCTTCTTTCCATTCCCTGAGCGACATTCATTAGAGAAATGCCCTTTCTTATCACACATGTAGCAGATAACTTCTGTCTTTCCTTTCTTGGCAGCTCCATACTTCTAAGCTCCCTTCTTGTGGAAAAACTTTCTCTTCTGGTTCTGCCCACCTTGAGTTTCCACTGCTTTGTTACCACTAAGGAAAGCGAGCATCTCCTCATTCCTCAAAGCCATCTCAACAACTACATCGCACAGATCACTAATATTCGTATCTCGATAATTCCTCAAATCTGGTAGCATGCTCAAGCACTGTCATGTCTCCCTGCACCAATTCAGCAAACTTCCTGAGCAAAGTTGACTTGGAGATCTCCGACATGAATCTTTCCTCGAACCTTCTTCTGAATTCTACCCAAGTCTTAGCCTTTTCAGCTACTCCCACAGTAACTTTGTTCCACCAATACAGTGCTACTGCTTGCAACTGTCTGGATGCTAATCTCCTTTTTTGCTCATCGTTAAGTCCTAATTTAGCAAAAATCCTTTCGCCATGAAACAACCAATTCTCCACTTCAATTGCGTACTCAGTCCCGATAAACGACTTCCCTCCAAGCCTAGCATAGTTTCTGCTCAGTACTACATAGTTATTAGCCACCGGAGCTTCCTGACTACCTTCTCCAGTATTTCCTCCAACTAATATAGCAGCTGCTCCAGCTTGCATCATGTTGACGAAAAACTGATACGTAGCTCCCACATCAACTTGTGGTGCTCCAACACCCGCATTAGCAGCTTGTGCCCGGCCTGGAATCCTTTGAGTATTCGATTTGGCATTTCGATTAGTTGTGGTGCTTCCTCCACCAAGGTTAACTCTTCCATTCCTAGCATCCATATCTTACTTCCTTTAAATCTGCATTCGAATATTTGTAAGATATAGAAGGATAGCCTAAGAGAGAAAGAGAGAGGAGAATAGAGATAAAGCGTATACTTATGTATAACAAATACAAGTACGTTACTATAGTGTTATCCCATACCCCAATCTTTTCTCTAATACCTTAGGATTATGTTTTCAAAAATCATTTTAGGTTTAAAATTTCTTTTAAGTTTTCATAAACCCATGCTCTGATACCACGTTGTAACATCCCCTATTCTGAGACCCGAAGCTAACCACTACATATGATGCAGTCATATATAGTATAAACTTCCGGTGGTATAATACGGTAATGTTAATGGTATCCATAATATCAAAAGCACATGAATATGAAATAAAATCAACACAAATTTCAAAACAGCTTTTCTGATTACATTTCAAATCAATATTTCATATTCAATTCATAATCCCAAAATGATTCCTAGGTTTAGATAAATATAATTATTACAAAATACGCCAAGAGCAAACATAGCTAGCTTTGCTTCCAGCATGTCTTCGAAAGCTTATAAGTCCAACCTACTAAACCTGAAAAGTCCTTAACTCTCAGTCTACTCAAATTAAATTTTGAGAACTCGAGCGTATAAGGGAAAAACATAAACTTTGAGTCAGACATAAAGCCTGGTATGAATAATTCTATTACATCTCGGTTTACTGATATTAAATGAGACCACGCCGCTTAGAGGAACGAGTTTACCCTTACTAATATCCTTTTAAAATAATATCTTTTGCAAATCAAAATCCTGTAATCAAGCTGATTATAACAACAATAGCAATAACATATATGCATATAAATCAGATAATCAATGGACTATCCGTCCGAACATTATAGTTTTATCAGGCTGACTATTAACCACTAGCTGACTTGGGCCTACCAGACATAATAAATATTCTAACTTCCGTTATACACAATACTGGACGGTCTGTCCTTAACTTACTTCTCCTAGGGTCAACTGATCCTAATGGCTTTGCGGGCTCACCAATAACCTATCTCTACTCTGGGTATTCCTTTGCATGTGTAATATCATTTTAGTCTTATCTGTGACAAAGCCCTACACACTAAAATTTTGGACTTATATTAGCTAGGGGCTACTAGCTAAAGTATAGGGTACGACCCACACTAGTCCCATCTGGTTTTCTAATATCTGAGTCATATACTTAGGGCTAACCACCCTATTAAACTTTCCTTGAAAACATTTCTTCCAAATTGATTTAACCCTTTTAAATCATACTTCAATAAGGAAAATATGCTCTTTGCTTTACTTAAAATATCTATGTTATGATATATGTTTTACACAAAACAATGTTGATGAAAACCTAAAATCAATAGGGTTATCTATCCTTTCGAAACAAGTTAAATAGTTTAACCTTGAAAACATTAGGCTGAATGGCCAAAACCTTCCTTCTGAATGCATTGGAAATAGATCTTTCGAAATCATTACTTAAAATCTTAGACATCCTCTTTCGAAACCATTAAACATATCTTTCAAAACGCTTGGAAACATTCCTTTCGAAACTCTTATAGACATGTCTTTCGAAAGTACTGGGTTAAAGTGAAAAGTTATGGAAGCATGGCTTCGAAAACAATTAAAAGTACTTCTTTCGAAACCGTAGTTTGAAAACAAAACAAACTACAAGGTAAAAAGGGGACACATTCGAAAGCTATCCTTTCAAAAGACCTAGTGTGACGGCAACATGCTTCTGCATGTATACTTATGTCTTAAGCAAAGAAGTCTTGACCATGTCAGAAGGTATAAATGCGGCACCTTCCCTTTCGCATGGATGCATTAAAAGGAAAGTGGCTCAATGGTTGCGAAGGGGTATTGGTTCGAAACCTGCCTTTCGCACTCATTGATCTAAGGTAAAATATTGGTGCG
Organism: Allium fistulosum; assembly: GCA_030737815.1. Taxonomy (NCBI): domain Eukaryota; kingdom Viridiplantae; phylum Streptophyta; class Magnoliopsida; order Asparagales; family Amaryllidaceae; genus Allium; species Allium fistulosum. Next base: position 671,410,866 of record CM060906.1, read on the forward strand.
GCGGCTAGGATATCGAAGGGGTTCAAAGGCGGCAACCTTTTCGTAAGCATACTTTAAAACAAAGGCAGATCAATGGGTTCCAAAGCTATTAAAGGCGGCTTCAACCTCGTCGCAAGCATGCCTTCAGCACCATCCCTTCCTTCCGCCTAACTCCAATACACTACGTACCAAATTCCTGATACCCTGTGCATTAGTTTTGTATGGATGCGGAAGGTTTACAAGCAAGAGTATAGTGATGGAAGCAAGCAGGGTAAGTAGTGAAGCTGTAATTAAATTAAAAACTACAATTTTGTTTTTAAAAGAAACTCATTTTCACCTAACCATCAATATTTGTCAAAATCTCATTGGTTTTAAAACTTTACCAATTTCTTTTTCTGAAAATACTACTGCATGCTATATGCATGAATACTCAAACAATTTACACTTAAGCTCACATTTAAACATTTAAGCAAATAAGCCCTTGTCAATGAAAATAATTTATTTACTCATCCTAAACTTTTAAGAAAAATCCCCAAAAATCAAATCAAATCAAATTAAGCATTCTCTTACTTATCTTAAAATTTTAGGCGCGAAAACAATATTTAGTTATTTATAATAATTAAAATCGATTAAAACCATTTTTAGGCTTAGAAAATTCACCATAAATCCATATTAACTTGGAAAATTATAAAACTTGAAACTCACTTCTAAATTATTGATTCTCATATCATATCAAAATATCAAGTCAATCGGATGTCATATGAATGGTTTCTAACTCAAACATAACGCAATAAATCATATTTAAACCATAAATCATCAACATAGCATCTAATCACTTATAAACACTAAACATGATATATACTTGCAAAAGAAAACGTGTTTACCTTTAAACCGAAATCATTCTAGAGATGTAAACTAATTATTCACCTAGGCTTTGTGTTAATAAGGTTGGGATTTGCCCTTAGATTGATTTCTTCAAGCTTTCTACTTGAATCCTAGCTTATATTCTCTTTAAATCTTCTTAATGGTGGCTGATCTAATTGCTTAGTATTGTTTTTATTTAGTTTGTGAATGTAGAATGAATGAGGAATTGGAGAGAATGGAAGGGTTTAGGGTATAGGAATAAAGGCTATTCCAATTTTACCCTCATCATATTCCTCCTTCTTAATTATGTTTAGTTTACCTTTTGTTAACACATTCATTAAGGCATGGCTCCTCCTTAATTTACAAATCTCAATCCCTTAACTTTCTAGATTATTTTATTTAATTTATCCAATTAAATATTCTAAATAATACTAACAAAAATTAGGATCATTACACTGGGCTCGACTACATAGGCTTTGATTCGATCGTAGCGGAGCTATAGCCATTTTAAAGAGTCCGATCAAAAATCAAGTGAGAAACTCTATATTTATATGTGTGTGTGTATGTGAGTGTGTGTGTGTGTGTGTATAATGATGATGTGATATGATTGCAATGGATGTTTTACTATGCTTTGATCATCAAGTTTGTTTGTTTTAATATAGTTGCCTAATTGTGCAAACAAGTCACGTTAAATATACATCGAATATTATACAAGGAAATCACTTTCTGAATCAAGTTATAAAAGTGATATGGAATTATTAAACCCCTTTGAAATGATTTATAATGGTTTATAAATGTTTTATAAACACAAAAATCCAATCTTAATGAAGTTTTGACAAGTATGAAAGTTGAGTCAAAAATAAGCCCGTTGTATAACGGTAGTTTACGATTTTGCACCGTAAAAGTTTAAATCCATTTATACGATGGATTCGGAGTTAGAATTCTTCGTAATAAGAATTTTCCAAACTTTTATAATCATAATTTTCAAACGAAAGAAAACGACCGAGATTTCGTTTAGTAGATTTTGAAATATGAGCAAATCAAGTTTTCAAATAGTCGCGGTTTGGCAGTTCGAAAACCAAAGTGACAAATTCTATATAAATGATATTTTTAATTCTTTAAAAACATGGATAAATTCTATAAATATTTTAAAATATTTTAAAAGAGATTTGAGTTATAAAAATGGATTTCTAAATTAAAGAAAAGTTGTTTTGATCAAATAAGCCTTAAAAGCACTATTCACAGCACTTTTTGCAGCACTGTTCCAAAATAATGGCATCTTCTTATACTTTTATTAAATTCCAAGGAGGGAACCCGTACTATTCGTGTGAATTTAAAAGGTGATTTCACCATTATTCGACGGATGGTAAAGGTTGAATACGGAAATTGATGTTGAATGGAATTAATATAATTTTTATCAACCCTTTATACGTAAAAAGGTTTTACAGCATGATTTATGAGAAATGATTTTGATTTAACATAATTTCTATGGATCTGTTTTACTTGAATACTAACTATTTGGATTTACCATCTTAGATAACATGGTTTCAACCTATTAAAAAGATATGTCTTGGAAATAAGAAATCTTTTGTCAAGATTTAAATAAATGATTTGGAATTATTTTAATTCCAATGGATCATTTTACTTAAAATTAATTGTTTTGAGTTTATAGTAAACGATGTCTTAAATAACATTATTTTTGACCCGCTTAAAAATTATGATTTGAAAATAAGAAATCTTTGTTAAAGATTTAAATAAATGATTTGGAGATATTTTCCTAAGTAAAGAATGAAATGATGTGGAATCACTCCAAGATTTAAAAAGGTTTTAATTAAACAAAGATTGGATATATGAGGTTTAATGATCCCGTGTATACTGAAAAGAAATGGTTCTAAAAAGATATATATCTCTAAGAAGATATTTTGGATAAAAAGATGCTAATTAATGGAATATTAATCATCTACCTATTTAACATCTTTTTATCGATGATTGGTTTGAAGAAACCAGGATCGAATTTGGGTAATTTCTATCTAAAAACCTCTTCGAACCAATTTACGAGTTTGAAAGTGAAGACATATTAAAGGCAATTAAGTTGAAGGCAGGGATCTTCATTACTAGTAGATATAGTATATAGCATTGGCATGCTACCAAAAGAGTAATGATCAGATGCGTTAAGAGAACCATTAACCTTCGATTACAATATTAGAAGTTTCTAGCTGTTTTTGAAAGAAACAATGATGCACATTGGAACACTTTATCTGATGAACTCCAAAGCAATGAATAACTATATTTTTAGCATAGTTGGTAGAGATGTTTCTTGGAAATTTAAGAATTTTTTTTTCCGCTTAATCCATCATAGAGCCTGAGATGATGCACTAGTTACTGATAGTAAAAAACCGGATTGCATAAGAAATCTGGTAGTTGAGATTTCGTAATAGAGAAAACCGATAGCAGCTGCGTTGATCCATTATGATAGAACCGTGGTATTGTAAAAGTTCAGAACCATTATTACAATGGGAAAAGATGCTAAATATGTCGTATGCACAATACTATTTTTCTCTTCAGGAGATGTTATGGTCAATCACGTTCGCTCTAATGAAAATTTGACTGATCTTTTGATGAAATGATTAGCCAGATAGAAAGTCCTTACACATCTAAAAGAATGAGACTATTGTCTTTAGAACGTCGAGTCGCTCATCATAGTAACCGAACCTAAAAACCAAAGATCCTAAGACTATGTTCAATAGGTAAAAACAAGTTGTGAAGTGATACGAGTTGACCATACTATTTTTTATATCATAGATGTATGTGTTCCATCTTAAGATCTATACTTTATGTGGAGTGAGTACAAAGGTAAAAAAATTACTCTTGATAGACTCACATATAAGAATGTGGAAATGTGATAGGTTCCTATGGAATTTTGGAGCAAATTTTTTTAGAGTATTCATAATACCGGGATAGATGTACACTGCCTTGTATGCACGAGCTATTAAATGCACTCTAAAAGGATTATGTGTGATCCGATGTCAGAGATAGAGTTTAAGATTACATGTCACTCTAGTGTAATATGAATATAATTCATTATGCAAAGTGTCTAGTCGAAAGATACCTTTGTTTATGCACAATCTTAAAATTTCGTAACTTGCTCAAGAAAATATTTTTTTAAAATTCATATGGAGGATTAGTGGATTTTTTTATATTAAATTTGTGGATTTTGAAGAATCTTGATAAATGCATTGAGGCCCTTTAATCACACTTCTCATGAAATTTAGAGTTGTGTGTGCGCATAAGCCATTATATTGAACCAATTTATGCTTTCAACGTATTTATTTAGGTTGAAGAGAGCACATGCGCACGCCATCTATTTGACCGTCTTTACTCGACCCGAACCGGGTTGGTTGGCGAGGTATGGTCCGATGAGTACTTTATATTTTGAAAATCATTCAAAAACAATATTTTGTTTCGGACATGTTATTTTATGTTTCTATGTTACCGTAGCAAAAATGAGATCCAGTTAATACCAACACGATCACATTTTTATTTTGTCGATCCGAATTTTTCCTCACTCGCTAACGTCGTTCTCTTTTTTCGCCGAGAAGAAAAACTGTCTTATTAATCTATGAGCAGAAAGTGAACAGAGAGTACAACAAACTATATCTGTTCTTCCATTCTTGAACTGCCTTTTCACAAAAATTGAAAATCACCCGAAGTTTCCCTGAGAAAGCTTAAGTGTGACAATTTTCCCCAGTGCAAAAGGAATCATATTATTTAGAAATGGGATGTTTTGCCTTGAGTACTACGCGGCCATATTCTACGTTGCACGATTTGGATAGATCTGCAGATGTCTTAACTTAAAGAAAGTTGCTTTGTCCATATCATGCACAGAGACTCAAGCGGTACGTAGCACTGTACTCCAGCATTGTATTCCGTCTAGTGGAGTTAACACCAACGCTAAATTTGTTGCCTATTCAGGCTATTCTCAGTTCTCATGTCCACCAAAATATATGAATACAGGTCCTAATAGAACAAAAATACAAAAGCTCTGTGGTTGTATGCTGTTACATTATAGTTTTTTTAATTATTATTTTTATTATATTATTACCTACGTACAAATAGTGTCTGGAATCAATTTCATATGTTGTATGGAGTAAAAATATTCTAAAGATGATTGTAAGTCCTACCCAATTGAACAAAGACGACCAATCTACCTATGGACATCTTGGAACAGAAATTACGGGATTTTTTGGCTTTTAGAATGTATGAAGAGATCAAGAATGTACAGAAAAAAAGGCAAGTGTAGATGTGAGATATGGTTTGGTTGATTCATGGATTTTTCGTGTGTAACGACAAATGGAACGTAATGAAAATAACAACTTCCTGTTTACTGCCACAACACTCACATGGTTTCCATTTTTATCATAATTCGGTAAAACGACTGCAGTATCTAATTGCTGTTGTATGACAAAATCAAATTATTATACATCAACGTTCGTTATTACTAACACATTCATTACATTTTTCACAAAGTTACACACACATATACATATGAGTTGGATGATAAGTGATCACCAGTTAAAGTTCTAACCAATAAATCCATGGTTAACTTAGAATATATGTTGTGTAGGTTCATACTTTTTGAAAGTTTACCAGCGTATTAGATTCTCCTAGTGAACAAACATCTCTGTAATAACACGTCTTTTATTAACATATGTCAAAAGCGTAGGTTACATTTAGGATACTACAAAACCATTTTTAAACATTAATCATACATAATTCATTTGATAAATTCACTGGGTATACTTGATTTTTCTATATAAAATACTTAAAATAACTTTCTTAATTGCTCTCTGTTAGCCATTAGTACCTGCACAATAACTACTCCTATTTAACTTGAGAACGTCGTTGCTTCAAGTCATTAATGAAACGTGTTTAAGTACCAAAGATGGGCTAATGAAAAATGTGAACTCTGGAGTCTTGGATTAGGCTATATATTCTTCTTGGGATTCATGAGATTTGAATGTTCTTTTAACCTAATCCGGAATAGTGACTGTACTCGTCTATAAATAACATCTTCTTCTACTCTTCTATGTCCTACAATTACATATTTATTTACACAATTTTTCAACTCAAACTCAATGGCTCTTTTGGTATTCTTCCACAGCTTTCTTGAACTGCTTGATTTAATTAATCAAATACGCATAAACTGCAGTTCAATAATGCTGTGGGAAATTACAAGGAGAGACTTAATTATACTAATAATCCTCTAGGCATAATTACTTCAAGTGAGTTTGTGTATCCCTGTAATTTTCATCTTTACTGCATGTAATTTGTTTTCAGTATTTTAAAATTTTTATGTTTCCTTTTCTTTCGTAGAATTCTTAGTTTATTTTGTCATTTATGATAATAAGTCATAATTCGATATGTCCATTACAAATTAAGAACTGTGCAGATGAAAATAAAGCACACGTAATTTTGTTAGTTTGCTTTATTTTTCGTGGAAAAAAATATGTACGAGTGATTATTTGTTTGTTTAGTTTTTGTATCTTATTGCGCAATTTTCCTTTTTTGAGTAATGGATATATAATAAACCTGTGTTATTATGGCTGAAAAATATTTCCTTAATTCCCATTTTATGGTCAAGTTATTTCAAAAAGTATATCATGAGCAATTGCACTAAAATATTTGGTAGTAAAATGATTTTCTATCCTAGCGGCAACTCATTATGTTTTAACAGAAAGTTAATCCATTTACAGTAATTTATGTCAACTGCTTTTCAAAATTAATTAAGACTGCTTTGATCAATTTCATTGATTTGCTTTCCTCTCTGTCTATACACTGTATGATTTAATTGGCATTATATATCATGATGGAAAATATCACATCAAACGCTTTCTTTCTTTTCATATTTCTTTTTTATTGTTTAATTTTACATATATTCTGCTCTAATAATTGGGATTGCCAACTTCTTGAAATAGTAAGAAGAAAAGTGTGCATAAACAAGAATGAAGTATGCGTTGATTGTAAAAGAAATTTTTATTTTTCCAGTGTCTACTTTTTTGAACAGTTTTCTTAATTGGGTACAAATCAGAAGTACCCAAAGTACTACCGTGTCAGTGTACCCAATCATTCAACAATAGACACATAGATACATTTTTACAAATAAATCCTTGAGAAAAAGATAAATGGATTTGTTTATAAAATTTCAAGCAAATAAAATTTGGGTAGATCAAAGCAACTTTATTCAATTTAAAATTTGAACGTTTATATAAGTTTTTTTTGGTTCAAAGTAATAGTAATTTCTAGATTCTTGTTCCAGTATTACACGAGGTTCGTGCACATTTTTTCTATAACTATAATGTTGTATGGTTAACTCTGTATAAGTTTCAAAGCATAATAGCTTTGTAATCTGGTGAAAACGCTGAAATTTTCATCTTCTTAATTCCAAAGGGTTGATTTCTCACGCTCTTAAGAAAAGAAAAAAAAAAATATGGAAATGGGTTTTTCAGCTTGGACAACAAAATTTAGTAAAGCTGTGCAATTTTAACACTGAGGGCTTGAGAACAAATCTTCTATTTCATTTCATGCTGTTTTCATGTGTCAAATAAATCTTCATCGTTCATAACTAATTTATTCGTAAAAATAAAAAGACGAAGGAGTGGAATTCCACTATGTACGATACAAACAAAAAAATGTAATCAAATGGTATTTTTTTTGTTTTCAAATTCTCTTTGTTCCACTTTTCCTTATCCATGTGTTCCTCCTTACCCCTGCCATTCATTTTTTTTCTTTCATTAATTAACTGAAATATTGTTGGAAATAAACTTGATTTTGATCTAATTAATTATTTTGAAAAATATTACATAATTTAGACAACAGTAATTTTAGTATTTATGGAGATAATTAAGTTATACTGAAGAGGCTAAAATTTAGCCTGCAGAATAATCTAAAATTTGATGAAGTAATTGAAAGTCTCTAGAATATCTTATTTGGGAATCGAAGAGGACTCTAGAGAGTAGGCGGAGAATTAAAAAATATTCTAGAGAATGATTGCACATCACCACCGTTCAATTGAGATGTGTTGCTACTATAAATAGGGATGGAGTGACTTATTTTGCATTGAAGCAAGCAAAATAATTGTTAGACATAAATGAGTAGCATTCGGGAATGTGAATGTATTAAATGCCTTGGAAGATGAATAGTCTCACATCTTAGAATAAAATAAATTATTTGTGTTTATATACTAAGACGTGAACACTATGATAATTCCTATAGACAAAGAGAGACTCAAGCCATAACGTGTGGTGCGTTGCATCACCCTGCGCCCGCAGCGCGGCGCAGGCAAATCGGTACACTCCTATACCCATCTGTTCGAGGCACTTAGCAATTTGCAGTTGGCAGTTGGCTTGGCGTAGCTGTTCAGACTGAACAGTTTTTGTTTTTTGTCCGTTCAAACTCAAACGGTCGCACCGCGTGGTATAGGGTCGCAACCGTTCCAACAGTACTGTTTGAATAGACACATATTACCGAATAGGTGCACCTCCCCGCACCTATATATAGGCAGAAAGAAAACAGTGAAACATATAATTAAGTTTTTCTGCATTTTCTTTCTCTTCACAGCACTATGTTCTTAAATATACTTTCTTGAGTTCGTCATTACTCTGCGATTGTTGCGTAGCATCACAGAGAATGTCCGTTTCATTTTGGAAAACAATTGCTCAATATCCTTAAGCCGGAGGAGCAATATTATTTCAAGGAAACAGCTTTCAAATGCTGGACTCAGACAATCTAATCAGTACTCTATTTACTACTTTATTTGTTAAATGCATAGTTCTGCTCGTAACATTTTTGCGACCTATCTGTGATAGTTTGTTGTTGTAATTTGCAACATAATTGTAACAGTTTCGTAACATTTTTATAACATTACTGTCAACAATCTTTGTATACAGTTTCGTAAGACTTTTTTGACGTTAGTGATTAACAGTAATAAAGGAAGAAAGTTTGTAATCAAGCATAAATATTGTAATGAAAGTTTGTAACAAAATTTTCTTCCTCTTTTAAATGTCCATATCTCTCATTTCTAGTTGTTATCAAATTCAATTCTTCTTCTTCTTATAAAACTTTTCAACAGTGGTATCGGAGCTAGGCTGAAATCATGGGATTTCTATTTTTTTCTTCGTTTGATCTCACAAAAGAAATTTTTGAATAATGGAGTAATAAAAAAAGAGGAGTTAATCTCCAAAAGATTATGGGAAACTGTCAAAGATGGTTATAAATGGCTGAATGATTTGGAGAGCATGTCGCACGTTGACAGGAAAGCTTTTGCGAAATTACGATGATCCATCGTGCTCGTGTTGTGATGAGTGAGAACGTTGATGAAGTAGCGTATGATCATATTCTTGGAGAAGGTTTCGTAAAAGGTTCGTGGAATTTGTTGAGAGAAGTATATGGAAATAATAACACAATAGGAAAATTCTATTTCAACCCGAGTATTTACTTAGTAGACCCCCCCCCAAATTAAAAAGGTCTATAAATCCAAAAAATAACTTAGTAGCCCCTTACCATTTCTAGAACTACCCTTCCTATCACGCAAAACGTAAAAAATTATTTTTTTTTCTTTATTGATTTAGAAACTAGGGGTAGAATTTTTTCTTCACTGATTTAGAAACTTAGTATTGAAAAATTGAATTTTTTCTTAGTAAAGTCTGTAAACCCAAAAAATAACTTAGTAGTGAAAAATTGATTTTTTTCTTCACTGATTTAGAAACCCAATTCATATTTTCTTCAGAACTACAATTATAAAAGTCTGTAACTCAAAAAATAACTTAGTAGTGAAAAATTGAATTTTTCCTTCACTGATTTAGAAACTATGGATTTGAAGAAGCGGTGGTTTAGACAGTAAGAAACTGACGTAAGAAGATAATGGAATTGAGAAGAAAGAAAGTACGTAGCTTTCTAAGGGTATTTTAGTCTTTAAAATTTTATTTATTTTAAGGGGGCTACTAAGTAATTATCTATGTTGAAATAGAATTTGCCCAAAGAATAACACTATAATAATAGAAAAAAACAATCTGATTGATGAGAAAAAGAAAAGGAAGGATAATGAGGAAGTAAAAGATGCTGAAAAATTCTTGAAATTTGAGGAGTTGGAGAAGGATAAATTGAAAGAAGAAGGAAAACGTGTAGAGGACGAAAAAGAAGAAGATGAAGAAAATAAAGTAAGCGAAGATGGCATCAACAATGAAGAGTACGAAAGCAAACGAGATGAAAATGAAGAAGACATAAATCAATGAGATAAAATTCAAGAGCTTGGAAGAGATTTGAAATATGAGCAAAAATCCGAAGAAATGGAAATGGATAATGTCAAAGAAATAGAAATAGAAATGGTCAAAGATGAAGCCAAAGTGGCAAGGATGAATTTAATGATCATGAAAGTAAAGAGGTGAGCAAAGCTTGTATAATTTTGAACAAACCTATTTTTCAAATGATGTTTTTTAAAATGGAATGCAAAAGTGAAATTTGGAAAACAAATAATGCCAATTGAAAGGGTCAAAGATTGTAAAAGTGAATTTATGGGAGAATTCAAAGATAACATATATGACTCATTATAAATTTATGACATTGAAACAAGGTGAAAGTTAAAATGCTTACTTTTTGGAAAATTCAATTGTAATAATGGAGGACAAAATAAAAGGAGTAAAACAAGAATCCGTGAACTTGCATTGAAGATCTCGACGTTTGGTAAGAAGGTCAATACAATGAAGAAAGTTTGGATAGTATCTCTATTCCTACCGAAGCACGTGAAATACAAAGATTTCAAACATTACTTATTATTACAAAATCAAGTTTACAAGGGGCATTGGAAATAAATTTGATTTTGTTAATCTAGATTTTTCCATATAGGAAATATCTTAAATATATGTTAGATATTTATGGAATAATATATTTGAAATTATGAGATAATATTTAGGAGATATTTATGGAATAATTTATTTGAAATTGTATGAAAGAATATTTAGGAGATATTTATGAAGAACCATCAGATTAAGTGAATCTCCACCGTTTGTTTGACATATAAACTCCTATAAATAGAGATGCATTCACTCATATTTAATATATGAAAAAAATAAGAAAATATATGAACTTTTGTAATAAAGTTTTTCTTCTTGAAAAACAAACTCGTTCATTTTTTTCTCCGACCTCTTATCTATCTTCTTCTAAAATCAATTCTATTTGCTATTGAAGAAAACTTCCAATAAATATTACAAAAAATAGGCAAGATTTCGTTGGCATACCGAAACACAAAGAATCTAAAACATGAGGTTTTGTGCGCCTAAACGATCACTCTTCACAACAGTAACAGGTTTCTCGTGATGCCAATCGATCCTTGATAGCTAGATCCACAAAAATTATTTATTAAATAAACTATATCAAAGTAGCAACATCTATGAACATTGACTTCCATGTTCATAGGAGTTATTAAAACAAGCTTTAAAAGTGACTTGAAGACCAAAGTGTTAGGGTTATCTCGTTTATGGAAATAGAAATGACGGTTTAGATTGGAATAGTCACATATTGCTAAAATTTGATGAAGATGTGATGTATAAATATGAATTGATATGCATGTAACATTGAAGATTCTTTGTATTACAATGTGTGTGTGTTCACTCATATGCAAACGCGACATGCTGGATATGGAAAGCTTGGTCCGACCATCGTTACTCAACACAGTGTATATATCAGTTAGCAATTCGGAGCTTTATGGTACGTACGATGCGTGTGCACATAAAATTATTCTTGAATAAAATAGTGATCTAAAGTAATTAAAATATAATTTTGTATATAGTTGTAATAGCATAAAATGAAAAATATAAGTAGAAAAACAAACATTTTTGCCGAGTTCAAGAAATTAGTTCGTAATGTATACATGTTTTTGATATGCCAGTATATAGATGATGATATTTACACCACAATGGACATGTTAGCCCCTCTGTATACATGTGTGCTATCAATGTATGTGTGTGTGTGTGAGAGCGCGCGCGCATGCGTATGTGTCTATATATATTTAGTTTATAAAGCAACTACAAATTTAATGTAAAGAATTTATAAATTTCAAATTCAATTATTAGATTAAAATCTAAAATTTAGATCTTGATCTGGATCAACAAATTAAATATATAGTATTTTCAAATTCAAACTAATATATTAATTTTGAATAAATACATATATATAAATATATGTAATTCAATAATCTTTTTTTAAAAGTATATATATGTACTATATATATATATATTTATATATTAAATAATATTTAGAAATACTATATATATGTATAAAGTATACCTATAAATATATTTTTTGTAAATTAATAAATTATAAATACACATATTTTCTGGCCAAAAGATACCTCTTTTTTTACTTTGTTTTTATCAAAAATGAATTTTATTTATTTACTTGATTCACATACGAAAATCTATAAAAAAAAGTTTTATTTTTAGAACAATATAAGTATGTTTTATTAAACATTTATATACACACATTTTATATAATTTATAATATGTGTATATATACGCACACACACATTTATTTAGAGATAACATTTAATTTAAATAAAATACTATATTATGTTCGAATATAAAATATTATAAATACATATGACGTTTTTTTGGAAACTGTAAATGTGTCCATGTATGTGTGTGTGTGTGTGTGTGTGTGTTTGTGTGTGTGTGTAACGACCCGCCTTTTCGAACACCAGAAGTTGACACAAATACATCCATGGTATTCCCGTGTCGAACAACTAAGTGTCAGAAAGACAGATTATTAAGGGAAAGAAATAAGATAGAAGATAGAAGAAACTAAACAATAATAGAATCTCACTACATAATGGAATAACATATATTAATCAACATAATACTTTACAGAGTCATTTCAAAAATGATACATCAGAGTCATACTAATATAGCGGAAACAAGATAATGACTAGCTATCTATGAAGCTTCCTGCTCCAAGCTCCTCCAAAATGCATCCATGGGAAAACCTGAACTACTTGGTTGCCCATAAAAATTTGAGCACCCAAGAGTTTTAGGAAAAGAAAAGAAAACTCCAGGTCAAACATGGGTCCGGTGTGAGTAAATTCAAACAACTGAATTATTATGTTTAAAACTCTTTTAAAATCAAAGGTATCTCGTAAGACCACGCCGCACATAAACATGAACGGGTTTTTACCTTACGATAACCAAAATACTTTTTATAGAAAATCCAATGATATTATAATAATCTCTGAGCATTTAAAATAAATATACGAAAATAGCCGAAATTGTTACCATTATTAGATTTCAGCATACTAGGTTCTACAATCAAAACCGTAAAGGCATGTATTGGAGATTGGATTCCATACAATGATAAGGCACCGGGGTACCACCTATCACGGTACACGTCTATAAAATGTACCGAGGACCTCGTCGGGATCCCCTGCCAACACAAAACCAGCCTAACCCTGACTGGATAGTACTGAATATGTCATCACCCTAGTTGCTTTGCAACCCTTTGTATTTGAGATTTCATGTACAACCAATCCATAAATATGTAGATGTATCTAGAAAGGTGATGACACACCCTAATGGGAGCGACCCACTTAACCTTGCTGCATCTCCCCTAATTTTAGTCATTCCCGGTTGATGAGGCTTGAGGCTACACTTACCTTTTGAATAGCAATCCTACTTGGAATGCTAACACTACCTTTTAGGTAGTAATGTAGTGCCAACATTCATCCATACAAGTTGTCCAGGATAAGGACAAACCGAAGGCACTACTTCTACTACATCCATTTTGGAATCACCCTAAGGACTAGTAGCAAGCAGCTCTTGCATTTCAATGCTTCATCTTCGATTCTATATTCTTCAAGATATCTTCAGTTTGAAACGCTTGAGTTGGATCGAAGTGGTTTTCAGATACAATATCTGATCCCGGTCTCTTCGAAGCAACTTTCGATAATTTTCGGTAAACTCAGCCCTAGTTCTTTAGGAAATAAACAGACAAAGATAAGATGGAGTTCACCTCCTAACCGTTTGTGCACGAATTTCCTTATCGTTTATCCTAAAAGAATGAAATGAGACTTATACGCATAGTACAATATCATTGGGGATGACTGTGTCATATAACCCACGTGTTTCTCCTAGATATTTCCAAAGGTATGTTAGGTCCAGATTTGATAGTCAATTATTTAACTATCAAATAAAAAATCATTCAACATTGATTTGATTCCATATGGGATCCACTAAGCCTTTATTACTTAATCTTTAATTAATTAAAACATTTTGCAAAACTTGATTGAAAGATCTTTTTAAAACACTATTCCTAAAACCATTTACATTCCTTTTATACTTGAGAAACATTTTTACTTATCTAACAAATATAAGTATTTACCAAAAACATTTGAAAAATTCCCTTTTCTCAAATTCCATATTTAATAGCCAAGAAATTTCCTTTTCAAAACATCACTTGCTATAAAACTCATTCACTTTATAAAACTCATTCACCTATCCCTTATAAAAATTATTTTTATAAGTTCACTTCATATTTCAACCCTCCTTATAAGTCTTCAAAATAGATTTAAACTTCTTTTTAAATCTCTAAAATGATTTATAAAATCTCTTTCCATGTATAAAACTCTTTATAAAATTTCCTTTATAAAATATCTTTGACATTACAAAATAACATTTACAAAATTTTGTTTTTAAATCACTTTAAATAAACCCTTTTATTTAATAAAACCATTTTTATTTAAACAAGTTACTATTTATAAATACCTTTATAAAATAATTATATAACGTGAAAATCATTTATAAACTTCAAAACCCAAATTGATAAAAGAATTGAAGTTAATTCAAAAACATACTTCATAAATTCAAAAGGAGGCTTAGCAATCCCAATGGTACTAATTTAAGTTACCATTTAATTTCAATTTCATTCTCAAGTCATTCAACAATTTATTTACATAAGTCAACATTTATGTAAATACACTTCATATCCAAATCAGAAAATAATATGTCAATACAACTAAGCTAGCATATACATGTCAGATAACATAATAGCATGATGGTGATTTGTCCTGCTAAATAGATGTCCAAACAATTCACTACTTATTGAAAAATGGGAATTTATTCTACTAAACATATTTCCACACTATAAACAATTACATTATAGCAGAACAGGGATTTATTCTACTATCAGATGTCCAAACAATCAAATAATTACTTATAGCAGAACGAAGATTTATTCTGCTAACACAAGCCCACACAATCAAAACTTTTACATAATTCATTCACAATTGTTTATCTACTTAATAGTATCCACATTTTAATCCCTTGTGTTCAAAATCATCCTTGGAAAAAGAAGTACCCTTACAACAATTTAATTCTTGAAAAATAAGAATTAAAAACTTAAAAATCCATTTAAAATTATTAATTACATGTTAAACTCTTATTAAATCATAATTAGTCTTTATTAAATTTGAACTTAATTTAATTATAAATTAATAAATAATTAAACCTTTAATAAATAATTTATTTATAAATTAAACCCTTAAGTAGTCTTTTATTAATTATTAAAACAATAATTTAAAACCTTTATTTATAATTAACTATTTATTAACCTCAATTAATTAAATAATCTTTTAATTAAAACTTAAATAATAAATTAAACCTTTAATAATTAAATCCTTAATTAATTTAAATAATTTAAATAATTGATTTATTTAAATAATTTACCTTATACTTAATTAATAATTAATTAAAAATAAACCATATACTTAAATTATATTTAATTAAAAATTAATCTTATTTTGATTAATAATTAATTAAAATTAATCTTATCTTTAAAGGATAATTAATTAGAAACTAATCTTTACTTAATTATAATTAATCAACCCTATTAAATCTTAATTAATTATTAATTATTTAGACTTAATTAATAAAAATTTAATCATTAAAAACTTAATTAACTTTTATCTTTAATTAAAATCTTGGAAAAATATATTTTGAAAAGTTAATTTAAAAGCACTTTACTTAAAAATGTTGATTATTCCTCGAACCACATTCAGAGTGACTATCGCTATGGACGTAGTAACTTAGAATTTATTTCTAAATTACTAACCTCCAAACTTCTTCCTTTAAATTGTTTTTAAACTTAACTCAAGTAAAATATTTGAAAAACCAGAACAAAGTTTAAAAAAATACTTTAACTTTTAAAAGTCTTAAACAAATAAACAAAGTTTCCAAGGGACTCGAATCTTACTTAACAACTTTGCAAACTAGTTTGCCATTAATCATCACATCCAAATACACTTACAATATCATAACCAAATCCACTTAAACAAAATATCTCATGTTCACATAATATATCACATCAAAGTTCACAACTTTAAACCATACTAAGTGGACTTCAATTCATGTCCATTTTTACCATATATCTCATATCAACCATAATCAAAATATCCAACACATAACCAACCAAATATAAGCCAGCATACATCATAAAGTAAATAAAAATCACATATTTCAAGCTAATAACTTTGAACTTTAAACTAATGTTTACTCACCAAAATATTTTGGAACTTGAAATGCTTTAGGCTTGCAAAGCTTGGAAAACCACACAAAAACTACTTGAAAATGAGTCATTTTCTTCTCGATTTTTGGACCACTTATTCTCGGAATTTGAAAATGTAGTCAAAAGAAAAGTTTTAGAAAATTATTTCCTCTATAATTTAGAAAAAAAGAAACACTAAATTTCAGTTATTCTTACGGAAGATATGGCCCAAATAAGAACGACCATTTTCGGACTTGGATCTATAAGTCCAAAAATATGTCTGAAAGAAATGCATTTTTGACATAGCTACACTTAAAATTTGAAAATACGGTACAAACAAAAGTTGTAGATATTGGAATTTCATACGGTTTGAAAAAAAGATTATCTCCATTTGGAGTTGTATGAAGGAAGTTATGGACGAATGAAATGTGAATAAAAATGGAGAAGAAAGAGTTTTAAAACAAGGTTTGAAAACATTTGAAACAAACTAAAATTTTGAATTTAAATTTTATAATTTTAAAATAGGAAGCCATGAAAGCTTCTTGGAAAACTTAAGGAAAATGAAGGTAAGATTTTTTAAAGAGTTAGAAATGAGAATAGAAATGAAAGGATATTTAGAAATTGCTTTTATATAAATTGCAAAAATATGATTACCAAAATACCCTTACCTTACATAACCTCCATTACATGAATGCCACATCACTACCCTTTTTCCCCCTCTCTAAATTTCGAAAATTACCTTGTCTCCCCCTTCTTTTCTTTAGTTCCAACATTTATTTATGGATAGTGTACTTTTTGTTTGCAAATGACATGACATGTTATGAAAATTTCCATTTTACCGTTTTAAACTTAATTAAATTTTCATTAATGTCATATGAAAATTTTAATAAACTTAAGTATGTATTTATATATCAAAATATACCCAAATTTATTTGTAAATGTGTATATACATTGACTCAAATGTGCACAACGTTTTCTGATAACTTTCAGACATCGAAAAGTCGAAAATTCGGAAAACGATTTCCGGTCACATTTTCGATTTTTCTTCGAACTATATATTTTTGTAAAAAAATTTGGAAACTATTTTACCATCATTATTTATCATTAAAAGAGTTTTATTTTCATTATAAAACCTATATATTGAATATTTAAAATTAAATAAATATTCGAAAATCAAAGGAGTGAAAATTACCAGTTGTTACAGTGTGTGTGTATATAGTTTGGGG
Organism: Allium fistulosum; assembly: GCA_030737815.1. Classification (NCBI taxonomy): domain Eukaryota; kingdom Viridiplantae; phylum Streptophyta; class Magnoliopsida; order Asparagales; family Amaryllidaceae; genus Allium; species Allium fistulosum. The sequence continues at coordinate 671,428,517 of CM060906.1, forward strand.
TACACCCTAGGGGAAGTTATGTAATTTGTTACATATATCTAACTCATCGGTTAATCTTGTTCGAAATAAAGGTGTTTCCTTTCTATTATACACTTGATATAATATAGTTATATTAATTAATTAAAAGTATATTTAATAGAAAATCCATAAATGGTATGTTTTGTGATAGTAGTTATAAAGTGTTGTAACTGTGAGTAATTTATCATAATAAAAATAAATATACAATTTTAAATGTTCCTAGTCAAGATGCACCGAGACTGGATATCGATATATCTGTTGAGACCAGAGTACATAGCGCTCTCCAAATGTTGGGCAGTGTATTACTCTTGACTACTGGGGGCACCTAGGGGTTACGTAATAATAGTTATTGGATAACTATGGAATGACTTGTTCGATAGATTTTTGTTAGTTAATATAACTAAGGTCGAATAGAAAATATCGATGTGAATAATTTGCACAGTTCTTTTCGACTTGAGAATACCGTGAATCTTCTATATGAAATCTCCACTTTGATTATAGTCAAATCATGGCACGACGTCCATCGAGTGACTATAGTTGGGTCAAGTGGAAGTATTGGAAGTGAAACACTATTCAAGAGAGGATTCGTCTCCTCGGTTATATGGGGTTAGTGTCACGGTCAACTCAAGTCAACTTAAAGTCAAAATCTCTTACTAGAGTAGTTCGATTAATAATAATTGTTATTATTGAACCAAGAACTTTATGTTTGGACTATAGCGTTGAATGTGGACGATGTTGGAATTTTTGACCATTACCAAATCAATAAGTCCAAAGTGATATGGTTTTGACGACGAGAATTGGTGTAAATAATTGTCACAACTAGGTAACGCTTATTAAATTAAAATAAGATTTTTTTCGAAAATGAGTAAGCGATGAATTTGGCTATAATGTCACACTACCTGCTAAGTGAAGTGTGAACGTTAACGTTCAAATAGTTCGACGTTAATCGTTGACCGAATTTACACCCAAGAGTCACACAACCGAATCGATAAATTCTCTTAAGACCAAATGATTTAATTAGTTTATAATTCTTATATATTGATTAAATTAATTAATATTTATGAAATATTAATTATAAAACTTGGATATGATTTGAGAAATAATTTTTTTGATGTATTTATAAAAGTTATAAACATATTGATCGATATGAGATATCGACAATAAATTTAGTTGAATATGATTATGTATATTTAAATTAGGTTAAACGGGCTCACAATCCATGAATTTTAGAGGTGAAAGTTGTTGATTTTGATAGAGAAAGGGGGCAACTACTATGCATGAGATTAGGGTTTTGAGATGTGTGGTTGAGGTCGTTATTTGCGCTCTTATCCTACCCATATAAAAGCTAATCTCAAAACCCTAATCAAAGGCTAATTCATTTTTTGAGCTGACACTTTCTTCTTCTTCTTCCTCATTTTAATAGAAGAAAATCTCCTCTAAAATCATCCTAAAAATTCTCAAATCCAATTTAAATTAAAATATTAATTTGTAATAGAAGGTCTCCAATCCCGGATTAGCAACCTGATGGACTGAGAATTTTTCTTAGAAGAGAATTCATTGTTCAACGTGGACTCAAAAGCTTCATTAAGAGGTGAACTTTTATTTATTATTATTGTATTGATTTTAAGTTTATTATATGAATGTTGATTTACATCCAAGTCACTTATTTGTATTCAGATCTATTTATTATTTAGATTAGGTGAGAATTTTGTGGGGACGTGTGGTCGTTACAATTGGATTGGTTATGTGTTTGTTGTAGTATTTAGTTTATTGATGTATTATTGAATTTTTATTCTTAAAAAATTAATTTTGATTTATATTATATATATATTAAATGTACACAGATTTGCAAATTGTCTATATGTATAATTGTACATATGTTTATATCTTATGTATATTTAATCTAAAAAATTTCTTATGAAGTTTTATACTTACCGTGAATCATAAAATATAAAATTATTTTATTAAATATGTTTATACATATTTTAGTATTATTTAATGATTTTTTGAATTGTTTATTATGTATAAAATAATAAATGGTTCAAATTTTTAATTTTTATATTTTCTACACCATGTAGGATTCTTACTTTAAAATTTTAAGATTTTTTGAACTTAATTTATTATTATTTTTAAATTAATCTACCTTTGGCCTACAATCAATTATTTAATTAAAATATAAATTCAACTGCTAAATTCAGGAAATTTTTCTTAAGCATTAAAGGTTTCACGGGTACCTTCAAAAAAAGTTTTAGATTTTTAAAACTTAATTTAATATTTGTTATAATTAATTTATTTTCGAACTGCGTTTAATTATTTAATTAAAAATATAATTTTAGTTGAAAAAAATTCTAAAAAAATTTCTAAGCCCAAAATGTCTCTTCTACCTTCATAAAAGTTTCAAAATGTTTTGACTTGATTTCACATTTTTAAGAATTAATTTGATTAAGGACCATTATCAACTATTTAATAATAAATATTATTTTAATTAAAAAAATGCCATAAATTAATCTTAATCCCAAAATATGTTTCCAGATTTTCTAAAATTATAAAACTTGTATTTTTATCATGGGATTATTTTACATTAATTTATTATGGCAGAAACTTTTTTATTCAATATATATATATATATATATATTCATATACATATATTAGTATCCTATTTTGACATATTATACAAGTACATTTTTGAACAAATTATTGTAAACACAAAATGAGCTAATGTATCCGTTGCAACGTAAATCTCAACATCTATATACTGACACGTTATACCCTTCACAGATTATGATGTTACACATGCACACATACACACACACACACACACACACACATATATATATATATATGTATATATATAAATATATGGATTGTATACATACACACACACTCTTATATAAATAAATAAAACGAAAGCAAATAAGTCTCAAACTACAATTTGTACAGTTATAATACATATGGACATATTAATAAACCTTGCCATGAATAAATTAATAATTAATGACATTAAATGTATAAATCAATTCAAATTAAAAAGAGAAAATGAAAGGTTTCTCTCTCCATTTAATGCAATTAATACTCTCAATTAATTCTTGTTTTAGGGAAAGAAATGAAAGGTTTCATCCATATACATTAATTAAACGTTAGGTGTATTTGATACACTATATATTTGAAATTAAAATCTTCCTTTAACTAATTTAAATTAAATAAATGATTTTATTTAAAACAAATTTAGAAATTTTCTAAATAAATTAGGCTTCATAGGCCAAACTAAGATGCAATAGGGTTTTTTTTTTTGAAATTCACTCATTTCTTCCACTGCGGGCTGGCCCAGTTCCTTCAGTGGTATCGGAGCCCAATAGTCTATGCGGCCTAAATTAGTCATATTATGGCTAACTAATTAAGCTTGCCCACTTAGCACTGTGTCTAGAAAGGTAATGTCTAGGAATGGAATTGGACAATCAAGTACCCTATCCTACTTGGTTACCAACCTGGCATGAAAGGTGATGTGAGTCCAAAGGTTGCCCCTAACAGAAAAAACCCAACTTGAATTGTGCCTTGGGCTAAATTTCAAAATGTATCAAAAATTAAAGATAAAGATTTTAAATATAACTGTTAAATTTAAAATAAAATATGTTTATTATAAAGGGGCATTTCACTAGAAGGGCAAACTTTGCAGTCCAATTAGTTTCTAGGACACACATTCAAAGAAATTACTTTCATGGCCAAAATCAGCAGAATAATTACTTTCAAGGACAATGTCAACGGTCCAATTACTTTTAAGGATATAATTTCATAGGTTTTTAGGCCCTAGAAACTAATTATTTTGCGTTTTGTCCTTGAAAGTAATTATTTCAGTTCTGTGTTCTAGAAACTAATTCCACTTGCTAAAGAGGCCCTTGTGGCTAATTTCCACTATTATAAATTTATAATATAACATAATTTTTCAAAATGTTTGAAAAACAATTAACATTAATTTCAAATTTTAAATTTATTAATAAGATTAATAACAGTAAATTAATTAAATAAGTTAATTAATTAATGAACATGTGCGTGTATTATATATTGAGATATATGTTATGTTGTTTTTAAATTGTTTAAAATAACATAAGTATACATGTATGTGTGTGAATTGAATTTTGAAATTAATATAATTTAATTAAAATAGTTTAATTAATTAAAGGTTAATTGATTAAAACACACACATATATAAGATATATGTGTTACACTATAAAGGTTATAGCATGCACTATAAAGATTATAGTAGATATGTCCAATATAAAAGTTATATTAGAATACTAATATAAAATTAATTAAAAATTTAATTAATTAAAATCAATTAAATAAGATTTAGTTAATATAATGTTATACATAGGACTATTATATAAGTAATATTTAAAAGTTATATAATACTAAAACTTATATAGTATAAATGTATAATTAAAGGTGGAACATTAAAGAAACCCTAAATGGACTTAAGGAATAAATACATATGTACATGTATGAATACCGTGATTTATGGTGCGTTTGACATTTGAATCATGATAATATTTCATAAGAAATACATTATTCCATAAGTCGATATCACTCGATATAATATATTGAAGATAATGAATCTTTAACATAAAATTGTTCTCTATCATATATATATATATATATATATTAATAAATTACTTGCATACTCCTTAGTTGTTGAGCAAACTCAAGCTAGAGATGTTATGTGTAGTATTATTAATATATCGAATAGACGAGGTAAAATAACTATATGTATTTATTGAGCAAACTCAAGGTACACATATTATACTCAGGCCATCGCGATATGGTAGGTATGAGTCAATAATCTCTTTCGATTTGTTAAGCAAACCCAAGGTTGAACTGTGGTTAGGATAAGGTAACATGGGTTAGGAGTTGTATGTGATACAACCTACAAGGAGTTATCCATCGACCGTGGAGCTATGAATTATTGAGCAAACTCAAGGGCAAAAATCAAAGACGGACGAGTCCTAACAACATTTAACCTTTCTAATATTGTAAGAACATATGATATATAACGTTATAAATATCTACATTGATAAATTTGTACGTTTAATAGGATTTATTAAATGTTTATCAATTGAGATATACAAATCAAATGAATATTGACAAATAAAAATATAACATATACCTACCAATTTTTTTTTTCATATTAACATTTCAATACCCATGTAAGTGCCTGATATTACAACTACTAAATACATTCGTATTTTGGTCATTTACATATTATTTAGTCCAAACCATGTATTACATTCTATGAGTTTCAAACTCTAAAAGTAATACAACACTATGGATATTTGATCCATATACAATCACATATAAATGTTATATGGTGAAAGGTTGGAGTTTGTACTGTAAATATTTCGATGAAATTAGTTCATTCGAATAACCAAATAAACCTTAGTGCAAGATCAAGTATTCAATTTGACTGATTACAAAAGGATCATAACACTAGAGCAAAACTATAATATAAATCTAGGAACTCGATCACTGAAATGTCAGTTTGGTCAGTTTACGCAAAGCGACATATTTGATGTTCTTAAAAGTTAAAGATAATAGAATACGTTTTTGTAAAAGGTTCATTAGGATATTGTAGTAAGTATTTTCTTTTCAATGGTTTGACCATTTAGAAAGAAAATGAATGTACAAGAGTAGATGTGATTTAAGGTATAGTTGGGACGAAGAGAGTGAACATCCACTTCTACTTCATAAAGAAACATCAGAAACGAGAATTGTAATAATAAATGATTGGTACTTAACGTTGGAATAAGAAATATGATTTCTACTCCGAAATATATTTTCATATAGAAAATTGTTTTTTATGATATTTATTTCTCTTGAGTTCAAGATATTTGATCGAAGAACTCTCCACGGTAAACTAGTTGCAGCATCTGAAATAAATAAATCTATATTAAGTGAAGATGGACCTTCGAATACAGTATGATATTATAATAATGGAAGAAATAGTGGGAGCATGCCATATAACACTTATTGATTGCATTATATTATGAAAATTATTTTCGTAAAACCTGTCGAATATTATTTATGAAATATGATTATTGTTCGGTATCGAGTAAGAAATAGATGTAGCTATAGTTCAATATGAATATTATGAATATTTGGTACAAAATAGAACTATAATGTGGTATTTGTTTTTATAACAAAAGTGATGCAATATAGAAGTATCTAATATTATTTATAGTTATTTTGGAATTATAGACTAAGCCATAGTTTTGAGAAAATGTATGATTTTGAATCATGTGATACTGGTTAATTATATCAAAAACAATTAAGGGCTATGCACCCATTTAGTGGGAGCATCATAAGAGTTGATGAACTCTTTGGATTGATACATATGGATGGATGCAATCGTAAGTCCATTAATACAAAATCGGTTCAACGTACTTCGTCATATTCAGCGACGAGTTATCATAAACAGGGACATGTGCATTTGATACACATGTAATATGTCTATGGCAAACTCACAGAGTATAAAACAAAAGTATGTAAAATAACATGCAATAGAAATGATTCGATTTGATTGAATGAGTGAGTATATTGGAAAAGATTCCAAACATACCTAAAAATGAATAAAAATTCAATCTCAAAAATCACTCCTCCATGTGATACATAATGATGCATCGATAAGAATTAATCGAACTTTGTTGGATAATATACGATTAATTATGAGTGAAGTTTAGTTAGTTTCTTTCTATAAGGTCATGTACCTAAGAATACTACACAAGGTTAATATAATTTCATCTAAACAACATTTTATAAAATCACACAAGATAAGGGTTTATGAGAAACTCCAACATATCCTAAGCCAAGGAGTTAGCAGGTTGTGTGAGTTGAAAGATTGCATGTAATAATTGTTCATTAGAAATCTTGTATGAATCTCCCCAAAAGGATTTTGGGAAAGACTATCATTGGATGACATATTTATGTTTTGAACATAAATTTTTTAAACTAAAACCAAATCAGTCTTATAAATAAAGAAATTCATAAAACGTTTATGAATACTTGTTCTGTTGCATTGAGAAACAATTGTTGTTTTAAGAAATACCAATTTTATTGTGAAGGAATTTCTTTGACGAATTATTGGTAGTAAAATGGAATTGGATACGATCCATAGATAGAACTGATTAGATGAGATGAAATGAAATTAACTAATCTAAGCAAACACATCGCATTAGAGTGTCTAATAAGTATTCTCGCACATTGAAGAGAAACTATGAGTTTCTTATCAATGTCAAAAATATATAATCCTCCGTTGTTTAATTAAACTATTAAGAATGTTTACTCTAGGATATGATATGATGTGCAAATCCGAAAGAATTCCAAGTACGCTATCAAAATATGATTTTGGCAGTCGTAACCGAAAGGATGTGATCTATCGACCGTGATTGTTTCTTTATGAGCTAGACTAATGCAGTTGAAATTTAATGAGCAATGTTGATAAGAATATCCTTGTAAGTTTCAATTGTTGAAATTAGCTTAATAGATTTGTTATTCAATGTACTCAAGTTATTTTAGATTTAGTTACAAAATTATAGCTTGATAAGACCTAGTGTTTTGGTATATATGTGTTGGAATAGAAAATTCTAAATAATGATTTAGAATAGTTTATTTGCACATAACAACCAAAGTGTCTCGAAGTCAGTGGGAGCGATATAGTGGTTGCAAATTTTTGAATATGATCCAAAAAATGATACAAAAGTATCATTTTATAAGCATCAAAATTGAATATGTATTTTGATAGAAATATCAAATTGTTTGATTTTCAATCAAAGTGCGGAGAAAGCATGTGTTCATTAAGAAAGAACGTTAAAAGATACACTGATATAAACTATAATTAAACACATGTTGTTGATTTTAACAACGAACTTCTATTAAATCAACCTTAGTTATTGTAATACTCAACTTTGGATTGTAAATGATGTCTTTTATAGTGAGTATAGAAGATATTGAGAATGTCCCAAATCGATATGTAGAGACACCTTATTAAATTTTTTAATATGGAACATGTGAGACGATTTCCTTATGCATTTGGTAATAGGAATTATCATACATTTTTTGTTGTCTACAATATCGTGATTTGTTATGTATTTGATACATGAAGCAAATACCAAATACAAATTGATATCACTAAATGGTTGTTTGAGGTATTGTCGTGTATTTCTGAATTACTAAATAATTATTTAAAGAAACAAAAAATCCTTATGAAGGAGTGTACAGACTCAAACATCATAAATGAAGTTGAATAAACATGTCAATAATAAATTCAAGTTAAATGTTCCAAATAAAAGACCATGGCTGATTCAATAAAAAAGGCTAAGTACATCGCCTTGAATACCGCCGCAATAAAAGCATGTGTGTGTGCGTATTATTGCACTAATTTATAAACTGAGCCGATTTCAAATGTTGAGAATCCCATGACATTATTACATGATAACGATTTCACGATATAGTTCATAAAAAGAACTTAGAGCTCACTGAAAGTCGAGAGACATACTTTGAATTGTTCCACATGATAAAACAGTTTATCACCATCCGAGAAAGTTGATTAACAGAGTAGAAAATTGAAACACTATAGCATTCCCATTCAATGAGGGGCTGAACCAATTGGTTTTAAGAAAACCGATTGGAGAAGTAGGATAAGATTCCATAATTGACCCCAAAGCAAGTGGGAGATTGATAGAGTTTGGGGTATGCCCTAGGGGAAATTATGTAATTTGTCGTATATATCTAACTCATCGACTAATCTTGTTCGAAATAAAGGTGTTTCATTTCTATTATATACTTGATATAATGTAGTTATATTAATTAATTAAAAGTATATTTAATAGAAAATCCATATATGGTATGTTTCGTGATAGAAGTTACAAAGTGTTGTAACCGTGAGTAATTTATCACAATAAAAATAAATATACCATTTTAAAAGTTCCTAGTCAAGATACATCGAGCCTTGATTTCGATGTATCCATTGAGACTAGCTTACGTAACGCTCTCCAAATATTGGGAAATGTATTACTCATGACTGCTAGGGGCACCTTGGTGTTAAGTACTAATAGTTATTGGATAACTATGGAACAACTCGTTCGCTAGTTTTCTGTTGGTTAATATAATTAAGGTCAAACAGAAAATATCGATGTGAATAATTTGCACAGTTCTTTCGACTTGAGAATACTGTGAATCTTCAATATGAAAGCTCCGCTTTGATTGTAGTCAAATCATGGCACGGCGTTCATCGAGTGACTACAGTTGGGTCGAGTGGAAGTATTGAAAGTGAAGCACGACGTCCATCGAGTGACTATAGTTGGGTCGAGTGGAAGTATTGGAAGTGAAGCACTATTCAAGAGAGTATTCGTCTTAGTTATATAGGGTCATTATCACGGTTAACTCAAATTAGCCCAAAGTAAAAATCTTTTGCCATAGTAGTTCGGTTAATAATAATAATAACTGTTATTATTGAACCAAGAACTTTATGTTTGGATTATAGAGTTGAATGTGGACGATGTTGGAATTTTTGACCATTACCAAATTCAATAAGTCCAAAGTGATATAGTTTTGACAAAGAGAATTGGTGTAAATAATTGTCACAACTGGGTAACGCTTATTAAATTAAAATAATATTTTTTTCTAAAATGAGTAAGCGATAAATTTAGCCATAATTTCACACCACATGCTAAGTGAAGTGTAAATGTTAACGTTCGAATAGTCCAACGTTAATTGCTAAACGAATTTACACCCAAGAGTCACACAACCGAATCGATGAATTCTCTTAAAACTAAATGATTTAATTAGTTTATAACTATTATAAAGAGATTAATTTAATTGATATTATGAAATATTAATTATAAAATTTGGATACGATTTGAGAAATAAATTTGATGCATGTATTTATAAAAAGTTGTAAACACGTTGATTGGTATAAGATATCGACAAAATTTTTAGTTAAATATAATTATTTATATTTAAATTGGATTAAATGGGCTCACAACCCATGAATTTTAGAGGTGAAAGTCGTTGGTTATGATAGAGGAGGGGTAGCCACTGTGCATGGGATTAGGGTTTTGAGATGTGTGCTTGAGATCACTATTAGCTCTTTTATCCTACCCATATAAAAAGCTAATCTCAAAACCCTAAGTCTAATTCATTTTTTTGAGCCGCCACATTCTTCTTCTTCTTCCTCATTTTAATGACAACAACTCTCCTCTAAAATCGTCCCAAAAATTGTCAAATCTAATTTAAATTAAAATACTAATTTGTAGCAGAAGGTTTCCAATCCCGGATTAGCAACTTGATGGATTGGGAATTGTTCTTTGAAGGAAATTCAATGTTCAATGTGGACTCAAATGCTTCATTAGGAGGTGAACTTTTATATATTATTATTGTTTTGATTTCAAGTTTATCATATGAATGTTGATTTACATCCAAATCACTTGTTTGTATTCAGGTATGTTTAATGTTTAGATTATGTGAGATTTTTATGGGTGCATGTGTTTGTTACAATTGGGTTGGTTATGTGCTTGTTGTAGTATTTTTTTGGTTGATTTCTTAGTGAATTTTTTTTAAAATAATTTTGATTTATATTAATATATATAAATAGATCTAGATTAAATGTATACAGATTTGCAAATTGTCTATATGTATAATTGTATATATGTTTATATCTTGTATATATTTTAGTCTAAAAAATTTCTTTAGATGTTTTGTACCTATTGTAAATCATAAAATATAAAATTATTTTATTAAATATGTATATATATTTTTATTATTATTTAATAATTTTGTGAATTGTTTATTATGTGTAAAATAAATAATGGTTTAAAATCTCAATTCTATATTTTTTATATTTTCTGCACCATGTAAGATGTTTACTGTAAAATCTTAAGATTTTTTGAGCTTAATTTATTATTTTTTTAAAATTGATTTTACTTTTGGCCTACAATCAATTATTTAATTAAAAATATAAATTCAATTAATAAAATTCTGGAAATTTTTCATAAGCTTTAGATGTTTCACAGGTACCTTCAGAAAATTTCAGATTCTAAGAACGTAATTTACTATTTTTGTAATTAATTTATTTTCAAGTGAAGTTAATTATTTAAATAAAAATAGACTTTCAGTTGAGAAAATTTTCTTAAGCCCTAAATATGCCTCACATACCTTAGAAAAAAGAATTCTGAATTTTTCAACTTGATTTCATATTTTTATAAATTTAATTTGATTAAGGGCTATAATCAACTATTTAATAATAAATATTATTTTAATTAAAAAAAATTCATAATTTAATCTTACACCTAAAATATGTTTCTAGATTTTCTAAAATGATAAAACTTGTAGTTTTATCATGTGATTATTTTACATTAATTTATTATGGCGGAAACTATTTTATTCAATAATTTACACACACACACATTAATATTATGTTTTGACATATTATACAAGCGCATATTTGAGCAAATTACAGTACATACAAAATGTGCTAATGTGTCCGTTGCAATATAAATCTCAACATCTATATACGAGTACATTATATCCTTCATGGATTATGATGTTACACATGCGCACACACACACACACAGATATATATATATATATATGTGTATGTATATGTATATATATACATATGTGGTTTATATATATATACACTTATATAAATAAATAAAACAAAATTAAATAAATCTCAAACTATAATTTATACGGTTATAATACATATGAACATAGTAATAAATCTTGCCATGAATAAATTATTAGTTAATGACATTTAATGTATCAACCAATTAAAATTAAAGAGAGAAAATGTTAGGTTTCTCTCTCCATTTAATGCAGCTAATACTCTCAATTAATTCTTGTTTTAGGTAAAGAAATGAAATGTTTCTTTCCTTATACATTAACTGAATGTTAGGTGTATTTGAGACACTTTACATTTGAAAATATAAATTTCCCTTTAACTAATTTAAATCAAATAAATGATTTTATTTAAAACAATTTTAGAAATGTTCTTGTAGCATCCCCTATCTTAAGGCCCGAAACTAAGCGTTATAGATGATGTAATCATATATAGTATTAACTTCTGGTGACAAAATACGGTAATGTTGATGGTATCCATAATATCAGAAGCATATGAATATGAAGTAAAAGTCAACACAGATTTAGAACATCATTTCTGATTACATTTCAAATCAATATTTCATATTCAGATACATAAACCCAAAACGATTCTTAGGTTTTGATCAAATATAATTGTTAAAAATTACGCCAAGAGCGACCTATGAAGATGCCCCCTTGAACGATCAAAGTAATAAATAGACATATCAACCATAATACATCACAGCGGAAATAAAATTAATAGCTCAACTTTGCCTCCGGCACTTCTTCGGAAACTTATTTGTCCAACCTACTAAAATTGAAAACCCTTAGTTCTCAATCTACTCAAATTAATTTTTGAGCACCCGAGAGTTTAAGAGGAAAACATAAACTTCGAGTCAGACATAAAGCCTAGTGTGAATAATGCTATTACATCTTGGTTATCTGATATTAAGTGAGACCACGCTACATAGAGGAACGGGTTTCTCCTCACTAATATCCCTTTTAAAACGTATCTTTTGCAAATCAAAATCCTACAATCAAACTGATTAAAGCAAGAATAGTAACATCATATATGCATATAAATTAGGTAATCAATGGTATATATGTTTGAACAATATAGTTTAGTTTGGCTAACTACTAATTATTGGCTGGCTCAGACCTACCAGACAAAATAAATAATTTAACTTCAATTAGACACACTTCCAGACGGTCTGTTCTTAACTTACTTCTTCAAGAGTCAACTGATTCTAATGGTTTTGCGGGCTCACTAATAACCTATCCTTCTCGGTGTATACCTTTCTGTGTGTAACATCATTTTAGTCTTACCTGTGATAAAGCCTTACACACTGAAATTTTGGACTTATATTAGCTAGGGGCAATTAGCTAAAGTATAGGGCGCGATCCTATACCAGTCTTATCTGGTATTCTAATATCTGAGTCATTTACTTAGGATTAACTACCCCATCAAATTTTCCTTGAAAACATTTCTTTCAAATTGATTTAGCCCTTTAAATCATACTTAAACAAGGAAAATATACCTTTTGCTTTACTCAAATATCTTTGCCATGGAATATGCTTTGCATAAAATAATGTTGAAGAAAACCTAAATAAATAGGGTTATCTATCCCTTTAAAACACGTTAAAGCCCTTCTTTAACTTAGAAAACATTAGGTTTTAAATCCAAGATATCACATTCGAAACCCTTGTTTAAAAACTTTAAACAGTCCCTTTCGAATCCATTGAAAGTATCCCTTTCAAAATAGTTTACTACTTTACCTTGAAACACTAGGCCCATTAACCCGCCTTTTGGCAAGGCTGTAGACATGCGGATTTAACTAAATCGATTGCCTGATTATCGAGGATGGAATACGATAGGTTTGAGTCAACTGGATGGATGGCTTGGAAGAAGGATATTGGATTGGATAAAGTTGGATCGGCTATAACTTGAGTCTAGGAAATATGGATCGGCTAAATATGGATTGGTATAGTTTGAAGGACTACTTGGAGTTGTTGAAGGGGTTGCTTCGGGTCAGGGAAGCACATACTTCGGGTCATTCCAGGCTTTACTTCGGGTTTCTGAGCGATCGGTGGTATGGTTTTAGGGTCGGCGTTGGGTGGATCGGAAGTTGAGTTGCTCGGCCTGCGTGGCTCGGCAGATGTGGCTCGGTGGTGATCTAGGTCGGCATTTTTGGATCGGCCGTGTTAGAGTGGGTCGGTAGGAAGGCTACGAGACGACGTGGAGTGGGTCGGCATTGGAGTGGATCGGTAGTGAAGTGGATCGGTTGAGGAGGGTCGGTCGGACAAAGGAGGGAAGGTCATGCATGGTTCGGTGTGAAGGAGTGGACCGGTAAGCCATGGGATCGACATAGGGAAGTAGGTCAGCATCAAAGGGGATCGGTGTTTTGAGGAAGGTATTTTGGCATTGAGTGGCTTCGAGATCCAGCCCTGTTTACTTCGAGTCAATTATGAGGTTGCTTCGAGCCACTCCCGGGGGATGACTGGCTTGGCATGCTCGGAGTTTAGGGTCGATCGTAGTGTTGGGGTCTGGATCGGCTATGGCATTGATGGGCCCGGACCACTCCGGGAGCCTAGTATCTCAGGTTTTGCCTATAAATACAGCATGCGAGGCTTCAGAAAAAGGGATCTCGATTCTGTTTCCCTTCGTCTTCTATACTAAGGTAGCTCTGCCATTGTTGTTTTGAACACTCTGGATTGTAACTATAATTGATTCCCATATGAATAAAAAGGAAATTTCTAGAGTGGACGTGGACCGGAGTCAGCCGAACCACTATAAATCCTCTGTTATTACTGCTTTCTTTTTAATTTTGTATTTATACTCTCTACATAAATTCTATCTGTGATTTGTGACTGTGATTTGGTGCTTTCATCTGGATTTGGGTGTTAGTGACCAATTTTGGCGCTAACATTTTGGTGCTTTAATTGAGAAAGCTAGCACTCAGGGATTGAAAAGCTAGGATTTTTGATTTAAAGGCTTAGGAACATGGATTCTGGAGACTATGGCAAAGCAATCAACCAGGAGACGGAGGACAGAAAGAAGTCAGCAAGAGGGAAGTTAGGAGGCTTCCTCTGGAGCTAATCAAGCCTCCGTCTACATCATTAGGGACGAGATGCAGGTTATGATGAATTCCATGCAGGAGAAATTAATGAAAAGGCAAGAAGAAATGATGCAGACACTTTTCAGACAATTTGGACAAGCAGGAACTGTAGGAGCTCAGATCCATGGAGCTGGATCAGAAGGTCTCAACCGGCAAGTAGATGGAGTGGTTCAGCAGGGGGCAGCTCCCAATCAGTAAAACACTATCAATCTGGATGGACCTAGACTCAAGGGAACACCACCAGGTAATGCTGGACCGATCCATGGAGGTATACCAGATGACGTTGCGCAGCCTGGCGCCAATAGGGATACAGGAGTGCGTGATAAGGAGTATGTACCGGAATTCCCCTCAGGGCTTGGAGGGCAGTTAGGAAATATTGATAGGGGGAAACCCTTATTAGGTAACACTGGATTAGCTGACATTATCAGGAGAACTATTCGTGGAGGTCTGGCAAACAGGGATTTGGAGGGAGTAAACAAAAGTCCGTTTACCCATAAGATCTGGATGGCTAGGAATCCACCCAATTTCAAGTTGCCCACTCTGGAAGTATACAATGGTAATACGGATCCCACTGACCACTTGATGAGGTACACAAGGCACCTGGAAGTGCTGGGGGCATCAGAGGAGGTTATGGTTCGATGTTCCACCTGTACTTGACCGATATAGCTGCTATGTGGTTCAGACAGCTGGAGGATGGATCTATTGGAACATGGACGAACTGGTGGATAGGTTTTTGCAATAGTTTCGAGTTCACATAAAAAGACCGAAGAATGTGATGATGCTGACATCAGTTAAACAGAGGGTGGATGAATCGCTCAGGACTTTCTTAACTCGGTTTAATGCAGCAGTTGCTTCGGTGGATCGGCCGGATCCATTAATGGTTCTGATGGTGGCAGTATCAGGAGTCAGGGATAATTCGGATTTCAAAGTATCGTTGATACGGGACCCACCAATGGACCTCGGGGAATTCTTTCATGAAGCTGAGAGATTTCTTCAACAAGAAGATGCATGTTTGGATATGAGGTTAAAGGAAGTAAACATGGGTAAGGATGGAGGACCGCCTGGTGAAAGCTCGGGTAAAGACAAGGATAAAGGGAAGAGGAAGCGCTGGGGAGAACCAAAATTCTCCACTTACACAGGATTGAATGCAACATTGGAGCGGATATTCTTGGATACTCGGGATCGCCTTCCTTATCGAAGGCCGACAAGGAGGGAACCCTCATAATGCGAAAGGGCATTAGGAAGGCACTGTCTCTTTCATGACCTGGACGGGCATGATACTAACAGCTGCCGACATCTAAAGGATATAATCGAGGAGCATGTAAGGAATGGTCAGTTGCGACAATATGTCGAAACTCGGAATGCATCGGTGGAACAGAAGCAACCACCGTCTACCTTGAACGACGATGGCGCAAGGCCCAGGAATGGTGGTCGGTTGGTCACTAACTAATCATGATGGTCTGGAATAAGTAGCAAACTCTGGGCAGACGGCTAAGTCACTTACTCATGTACGGGGATGGAGAAAACCCCTAGGCATGCTTTGAGATGATGATAAACCGTGACGCTTTGGTTTGTGAAATCAGTTTTTTTCTTTTTGGCTTGGACACTTGCTTTTTCTGCTTTGGTTTTGAAGTTCGGTTTGAACTCCCGGTTTTGTTGGTTTTCTGGTTTGGATTTTGGTTTGAATGCTTAATTTTTTGTTTGGATTTTGGTTTGGACTTTTGATATGGATTTTTGGTTTTCTGGTTTGATTTGGATTTCGGATTGGATTTCGATTGGATTTTCCTCTGGTTTTTGGCTAAAAGGTCGTCGAGCATGGACTATGCTCGGCAAGGGTACGGAGAGACCAGGATTTGGCCTAGGACTTAGGCCCCATAATATCTATCGGTTACTATTTCAGGTCGTCGAGTATAGACTATGCTCAGCAAGGGTCCGAAGCGACCAGGATTTGGCTTAGGACTTAAGCCACAGCATTACTCAACGTTCAGGGACACTGAACCAGGAACACCATGGCATTACTTGACACAGGTCGTCAAGTGCAGGTTGCGCTTGGCAAGAACCCTGAGAGGTTACGAATTTGGATATTGACTATGAACAGCTAAGAGTTTGGGCATGGACCCAGAGCGGTCTCGGATATGGATACCGACCTGGAGAGGTCATGGATTCGGTTATTGGTTATTGGATATGGATGGATTAGAACTCGGTTGTCAGGTTCAGATGGATGTGGAATTGGATAAGGATTTGGTTGCTGGATAGGAATCAGATATCGACTCGGAGCAGTCGTAGATTTGGATAAGGATACGGCAATGGCACTTGGATAAAATGGATTGGATTATGAATTGGAAGGTATGGCTATGGATAACATATGGACTTCGGATATCGGATTTGGGGCTATTCAAAACATACCTTCCAATAGCAAGGCATGTTTTGGGGGAAAATGTTAACCCGCCTTTTCGCAAGGCCGTAGACAGGCAGATTTAACTAAATCGATTGCCTGGTTATCGAGGATGGAATACGATAGGTTTGAGTCGACTGGATGGATGGATGATGCAGCGCGCTTGGAAGAAGGATATTGGATTGGATAAAGCTGGATCGACTATAACTTGGGTCTAGGAAATATGGATCGGCTAAATATGGTTTGGTATAGTTTGAAGGACTACTTGGAGTCGTTGAAGGGGTTGCTTCGGGTCAGGGAAGCACATACTTTGGGTCATTCCAGGCTTTACTTTGGGTTTCTGAGCGATCGATAGTATGGTTTTAGGGTCGGTGCTGGGTGGATCAGAATTTGAGTGGCTCAACTTGAGTGGCTCGGCAGATGTGGCTCGGTGGTGATCTGGGTCGGCATTTCTGGATCGGCCGTGTTAGAGTGGGTCGGTAGGAAGGCTACGAGACGACATGGAGTTGGTCGACATTGGAGTGGATCGGTAGTGAAGTGGATCGGTTGAGGAGGGTCGGTCGGACAAAGGAGGGAAGGTCATGCATGGTTCGGTGTGATGGAGTGGATCGGTAAGCCATGGGATCGGCATAGGGAAGTAGGTCAGCATCAAAGGGGATCGGTGTTTTGGGGAAGGAGGTTCGGCATTGAGTGGCTTTGAGTTCCAGCCATGTTTACTTCGAGTCAATTATGAGGTTGCTTCGAGCCACTCTCGGGGCAAGACTTGGTTGGCATGCTCGGAGTTGGTCGACATTGGAGTGGATCGGCAGTGAAGTGGATCGGTTGAGGAGGGTCGGTCGGACAAAGGAGGGAAGGTCATGGATGGTTCGGTGTGATGGAGTGGACCGGTAAGCCATGGGATCGGCATAGGGAAGTAGGTCAGCATCAAAGGGGATCGGTGTTTTGGGGAAGGAGGTTCGACATTGAGTGGCTTTGAGTTCCAGCCATGTTTACTTCGAGTCAATTATGAGGTTGCTTCGAGCCACTCTCGGGGCAAGACTTGGTTGGCATGCTCGGAGTTTAAGGTCGGTCGTAGTGTTGGGGTCTGGATCGGCTATGGCATTGGTGGGCCCGGACCTCTCAGGGAGCCCAATAACTCAGGTTTTGCCTATAAATACAACATGCGGGGCTTCAGAAAAAAGGATATTGATTCTATTTCCCTCTGTCTTCTATACTAAGGCTGCTTTGCCATTGTTGTTTTGAAAACTCTGGATTGTAATCATAATCGATTCTCATATCAATAAAAAGGAAATTTCTAGAGTGGACGTAGGTCGGAGTCAGCCGAACCACTATAAATCCTCTATTATTACTGCTTTCTTTTTAATTTCATATTTATACTCTCTACATACATTCTATCTGTGATCTGTGACTGTGATTTGGTGCTTTCATCTAGATTTAGGTGTTAGTGACCAATTTTGGCGCTAACATTTTGGTGCTTTCACTGAGAAAGCTAGCACTCAGGGATTGAAAAGCTAGGATTTTGGATTTAAAGGCTTAAGAACTTGGATTCTGGAGACTATGGCAAAGCAATAAACCAAGAGACAGAGGACGGAAAGAAGTCAGCAAGACAGAAAGAAGTCAGCAGGAGACAGAGATCGGCTAAATTGTAACATCTTCTATCTTGAGGCCTGATATAACACTCTAGATTTTTGTTAACATTATTTGGGAGATTTAGTTAGATAAACTAAATAAAATAATGTGTTGATAAGGGGATTGAGATTTGATTTAATTAAGCTAGCCGTGCCTTTTTAACTAATAAACTAAATGAAGGGTTTAAAAATGAATTAGAGGAGGGGTAGTATGGGAAAGAGGCCATTCCTGTATTATCTTCCTTAGGCCATGTATTTCAAAACACACGTTCATTCTCATTTTCAAAAAAAATTGAAAGCTTGGTCGGCCATCATTAACGAAGGAAGAAGAAGAGGAAACAAAAGAGAAGCTTAAGGAAAGCAAATTCAAATCAAACTCATTCAAATCTCAAGCTCCTTAATCATTAAAGCAGAAGGTGAATAATGTTTACATCTCTAAATAATTTTGTTTTTGGTTTTAAGGTTAATTCCGAACGATTTTGCAAAGATTTGCCACGTGTTTGAATGATAAAGAGATTATATATACATGTTGATGATTTATATATGTTCATATAGATTTTATGACATGTTTTTAGATGAAAACCCTATTAAATGACATCCGTTAGCCTTGCGAATTTTTATGATGTTTTAAAAAGTTATTTTAGAGATGAGTTTCGATTTTCATAATTTTTGTGGAATTGTTATGAATTTTCTAAGGAAGAAAAGGTTAATTTGGATTATAAGATTATTTACGGGAAAAATAATTATAGTTTGGATTCGAAAATTTTATATGTTGAAGAGAACATATTATTTGATTTTATGGAATTTTTCCATAAATTTTCAAGATGTTTTAATAGTTATATAAAATTATCTAAGGTATGTGACTTAAATATTTTATATAATTATAAAGGAGAAAGGGGCTTTTTCAAAATTATTCAAATTTCCAAATAAGAAAAGTTGACAGCACTTTTGAATATAAAATTCTGGAAACCAATCAAAATTAGACAAATTAGGCAGGTGGGGTACAAAATAATTGTTTTAAAGTATAGTAAGTAGTCTTTCTTCTATTTCAACCCTTTCGGCAGAGCTTCCGCCTTCATTCCAGACCTTCCGACAAGGTCGAAAGGTACCAAACCTTTCGGCTGGATCAAATACCAAGGCACAAGGTATCAAGCAACTGGTACGTAGTGAATTGAAAGAGGTTGAAAGGTTTAGGGACGAAAGGTCACATCTATTGAAAGAGATGAAGGTTTGTTTTGGTTTAAAGAAAATACGCCTGCTAGCTTTCGACAAAGAGCTTTCGAAATTGTCAAAAGGTTTAAAAGAAAAAGGTTTCGATTAGTTTGCTTTCTTGTTTTAAATGAAACCTTCTGATAAGGTCAAATGGTATAGCTTTCGAAAAGGCCGAAAGCTTAGTTGCCGCTTCCTAACCTTTCGACACAGATGGAGTCAAAGGTTATCTTTTGTTTTCTAAAACTTGCCGCCTCTCTCCATTGATTTCGAAGGGATGATTTCAATACCAACACTTCATTGTTTTCAAATGGTTTCGAAAGGTTTTATAAAGGTTTCGAAGTAGTTGCTTTCGACTCCAATGTTTTTCTGATCCTTTTGCATAATCCAAATGTTTTAAGTCGAAACATTTTAAAGGTTTCAAAGTGGTTAACTTTGAATGGTTTCGAAATATTCCACTGTTTTTAAATTGAACCCAATGTCTTCGAAAAGTTTTGGGTTTCATTGCTTTCGAAAGGTTTATGAATGATCTTATAGGGGTGGTACCCCAAGCTTTCGACAAAGTCGAAAAGAAACCTTCCGATGAGGTCGAAAGTTATGGTTTTGCAATGTTTTTGAAAGGCTAAGGTTTAAAGGATTTAAAAGGCGGATGTCATATGTTTTAAAGCTAGTAAAAGGGAAGGCTTTTCAAAGGTTTAGAAGGAGTTACCTTCATTGATTTCGAAAGGTTTATTAAAGGATATGAAGAAGTTACCTTCAATACTTTCAAAGGGTTTTATGAATGGTTTTGAAGGAGTTACCTTCTATGTTTTCGAAAGGTTGTTTAAGGGTTTGAATCAAAGGTTTCGAATAAAAGAACTAGGCAGATATCCCAAGTATTTTAAGTTATAAAGGAGATTTACTTATTTTAAAGGATATCCAAACCTTATTGAACATCGTCAACATTATTTTGGGTAAAGTATATATAACATGGAAAAAATAGCTTAGAGTAAAGCTAAAGATATATTTTTCTTGTATATATATGATTTGACGGATTAAATCATTTTGATAAAGGCTTCAAGGAAAATTTGAAGAGCAATTAGCTCAAATATTTTAAAGAGCAGTTAGCTTAGATATCTTGAAGGGTAGTTAACCCAAAAGAAAATTCGAGTGGTCAGCTCATTTTAAATTTGGATAGTTAGCCCATTTTGAGGGTAGTCAGCCCAGAGGACAGTTATTCCAGAAAGAGCAGTCGGCTCTGATATGAACAGATAGTTCATTTATTAGCATAACGAATCTTGCTAAATTTTTAGGGATAGTTAGTCCACCCTTTTTACCTGCTTTAGGCAGATAGCCCATTATCTAGCATAAAAGGTATTGCTATGATCAATTTTAGGACAGATAGTCCAGAAAAGAGCAGATAGCTCAGAATTTAGAACAGATAGTTCAGATTTTAGACAAATAGTCTATTTCATTTCCTGTTTTAGCATAATGGATATTGCTATATTACTATTATAATCAGTTGATTAACCGGTTTGGTTGCAGGAAAGGATTTGCAAAATATATGTTTGAAAAGAGATATTAGTGAAGGGAAACCCATTCCGCTAAACGGCCTGGTCTCATTATTTATCAGTAAACTGAGATGTAACAGAAATTATTCATACCAGGCTTTAAGTCTGACTCGAAGTTTTTGTTTCCCCTTAAACTCTCGGGTGCTCAAAATTTGATTTGAGTAGGCTGAGGGTTTAGCTTTTTAGGTTTTTGCAGATTTTGGTGAATAAAGCATCCGAAGACGAGCAGGTGACTGATGGATAGCTAATTTAGGAAATTATGTTTTAAAATTGTTTCCGCTATGTATTAAGACAATTATGTCTATATTGCTTTGATCATCCAAGGTGGCATCTTCATATGTCTCTCTTGGCGTATTCTTGTAAATTTATATTTGATCAATGCTTGGGATTACGGTTGGGATTTTTGTAACTTGAATATGACATTATATGAAATGTAATCATTGTAAATTGATGTTTTTGGAAATCTATGATTTTGTTTATATTCAAGTGCTGTTGATATTATGGATACCATTAACACTGCCGTATTTCGTCACCAGATGTTAATACTGTGGATGACTGCAGCATCCATAATGCTTACCTTTTTGTCTTCAGATACGGGATGTTACAGCTTGGTATCAGAGCATAGGTTTATGAAAAATTTAACTAAATATTGGTTTTGAAAACAAAAAATCCGAGGAAATTGGAGTAAGATTTGGGGTTAGGTTAACGCTATAGTAACGTACTTGTATTTGCTATATATATGTATGTGCTTATCTTCATTCATTTATCTTTGATTAGGTTATCTTTCTGTATCTCATGAGGTTTGAATACAGATATGGATGGTAGAAGAAGCAGAGTTAACCAAGGAGGGGGAAGCACTGAAAGGAATGCCGGACCTAATGCATGGAGAGGCCAAGGTTAGGCAGAGAATGTTGGTGTTGAAGTCCCGTGGGTTGGAATGGAAGCCATGCATTAGTTTTTCAAGAATATGATGTAGATAGGAGTTGCAGCCGGAGTGGTAGGAGGAATGCCGTAGGAGCAGGGGTTCCAGAGGTTCCAGTAGTTAATCATTTCGCTAAGATGAGCGGTGATTATGTAAAGCTAGGATGGAAGCCCTTTATGGTAATGAAGGATGCCATTAAAGTGGAGAATTGGTTATTGCACTGTGAAAGGATTTTTTTAAAGATTTAGGGCTTAATAACGAGCATAAGAGGAGGTTGGCGTCTAGGCAGCTTCAGGGGGTCGCATTGTTCTGGTGGAACAGTATAACAGTAACAGTTGATAAGGAGACAGTAACCTGGGAGGATTTCAAGAGGAGATTTTAGGAGAGATTTATGTCAGTAATGGCACAATCAGCTTTGATTAGGCAGTTTGCTGAGCTGGTGCAGGAAGAGATGTCTGTTGCTGAGTATGCCAGGAAGTTCGAAGAGTTGGCCCGGTACGGGTATGCTTCTGTAGATACCGTGTTGAAACATAATGAGAAGTTTATCGGAGGATTGAAGCCAGAATTGGCTAGTGCTAATTTGTCTCATCTTAGAGATCCTTTTGATATTGTTATAGAGATGGATTTGAGGCAGGAAGAAGTCCTTGAGTCTCTGGAGAAGAGCAAGACAAAAGTGGTCCAGGTTGGACAGAGCCAGAAGAGGAAGTTCTTTTCCAAGAAAGGTGCTCATAAGGGTGGAGCAGCCAAGAAAGCGAAGTCTGAAGTTGTCTACTATAAATGTGACAAGAAAGGGCACTTTGCTAATGAGTGTCGCTAAGAGAAAGCGAAGGATGTGGCTAAGGGGAAGAATATCAGGTGTTTTAACTGTGACCAGATAGGCCATTATAAGAACCAGTGCAAGGAGCCCATTATAGATGGTAAGGGAAAGGTGTATGCATTGGAGCATGCCGCTTCCAAGCCAACAGCCCAGGAGAAGGGAAAGTCAGTTCTTGGGGGAACGCTTCAGGTTCATGGTATGTCTGTTAGGGTTCTATTTGATACTGGTGCATTGCATTCTTTTACATTTAAATGTTTGATAGATAAGTTTAACCTTGAACCCACATATTTAGTTACTTCCTTACGGGTTGCGAATCTAATAGGAGGCTATGTAGCTCTAGGGTTGAGGTGTGACCAGTTTGAGTTTGACCTATTAGGTCATACTTTTGAGTGCAGTTTGCATGTGTTTGATTTTATGGGGTTTGGGTTCATCCTAGGTATGGATTGGTTAAGTGAGTACGATGCTAAGATATTTTGCCAGGGTAAGAAGATATTTCTTAGTCACCCGGATTGTAGCGATCAGATTGTTTTCATCGTAAGAGGTTCTAGCAATGCAGCGTTTGCTTTGTTGGGTGCATTGCATTCAGATGTTGAGATGAGCCGAGTTTTTATGGTTAGAGAATTCGTAGATGTGTTTGAGCCTGTAGTTGGGTTGCTGTCGAAATAAGCCATTGAGTTTCAGATAGATTTGGTTCTAGGAGCAGAACCGGTGAGTAGACCGCCTAGTAGGATGACCCCTTCAGAGATGAGGGAGTTGAAGGTGCAGTTTGTGGACTTAGAGGGCAAGAGTTTTGTCAGGTCGAGCAGTTCACCGTGGGGTGCAGCGACAGTGTTTACTAAGAAGCCGGACGAATCGTTGAGGTTATGTATTGATTATCGTAAGTTGAATGAGAGGACGATAAAGAATCGATATCCATTACCAAGGATTGACGATTTGTTCGACCAGCTAAGTGGAGAAAAGGTATTTTCTCAATTGGATTTGGCAACGGGTTTCCATCAGCTCAGAGTAGCAGAGGATAGTATACCTTTGACAGCATTCAAGACCAGATATGGATCATACGAATGGTTAGTCATGCCGTTCGGACTAACGAATGCTCCAGCTTTCTTTGTGGATTTGTTGAACCAGATTTTCCGAGAGCACTTGGATAGGTTCGTGCTGGTTTTCATAGATGATATCTTGATTTACTCTAAGGGTGAAAGAGAGCGTGAAGTTCATATTAGAGTAGTGCTTGATACGTTGAGGCAACATCAACTGAAAGCGAAGTTTTCGAAGTGTCACTTCTGGAAGAAGGATGGGAAGTTTCTTGGTCATGTCGTCTCAGAGGAAGGGTTATCAGTAGATCCAACTAAGATTGAGGCAGTGAATAGTTGGAAGAGACCCGAGACAGTAACCAAGAGTAAGAGTTTTCTTAGGTTGGCTGGTTATTATCAAAGATTCATTAAATATTTCTCGCAGATAGCAGCACCGTTGCTGAGGCGACGAGGAAGGATTTGAAGTTTGTGTGGACCGATAGTGTGAAGAAGCATTCCAGAGTTTGAAACATTTATTGACCCATGCACCTGTGTTGGTAGTTCCAGAGGGGAATCAGGACTTGGTAGTTTATACTGATGCATGTGGAATAGGATTAGGAGTGTGCTGATGCAGAGAGGTAAAGTGATTGCCTATGCTTCTAGACAGCTTAGACCGCATGAGGTCAGATATCCAACGCATGATTTAGAGTTAGTTGCTGCGATTTTTGCTTTGAAGGTGTGGAGACATTACCTTTTGGGAGAAAGGTTTGAGTTGTTTACAGATCATAAGTCGGTGAAGTATTTGTTCTCTCAGAAGGAGCTGAACATGAGACAATAGAGATAGTTAGAATTCATGGCCACTTTTGATTTTGGGATTGAGTACACACCGGGAAAGGAAACCGGGTTGTAGATGCACTAAGCAGGAAACATCAGAATGGAGTGTTGGCAATGATGGCTGAGTGGAAAGATTTAGAAGCATTAGTAGGTTGAAGAGTGCAGTGGAGATCCGAGGCAGGGTCTAGTGGTGATACAGTTGTATTGTTTTGTTTGGAAGTTCGACCAGTTCTGGTCGAACGGATTGCTTCTAAGCAGATAGAGGATCCAATGTTAACTGAACGGATCAGTAAGCTAAAGGATGGAACCAAGAGCGATGACTTGAAAGATTTTAGTCTTGACCAGAATGGGTGGTTGAGAAAGAAAGGAAGACTATGTGTTCCGAGTGTAGAAAACATAAGAAAGGAAGACTATGTGTTCCGAGTGTAGGAAACATAAGAAAGGAAGTCTTAGATGAATGCCATCGTTTGAAGTTCACTATACATCCCGAGGTACCAAGATGTATCAAGATATGAAGAAGAATTTCTTCTAGGAAGGAATGAAGCGGGATATTGGTTTGTGTGTAAGGCAGTGCATGAATTCCTAGCAGGCAAAGGCCGAACACCAGAAACCGAGTGGTTTGCTTCAGCCATTAGATATTCCAGTGTGGAAGTGGGATTCTATTTCTATGGACTTTATAGATGGGTTGCCAAGGTCGGACAAGGGGAATGAAAGTATATGGGTTATAGTGGACAGATTGACCAAAAGTGCCCATTTCATTCCAGTTAAGTCAACTAGGACGGCGCCTGTTTTAGCAAGGTTGTTCATGAAGAATGTGGTTAGACTGCATGGAGTTCCTAGCAGCATAGTTAGTGATAGAGATTCCTTGTTCACTAGCGAGTTTTGGAAAAGTCTGTAGGAAGTTTTGGGAACCAAGCTTATGATGAGTACCACTTACCATCCACAGAAAGATAGGCAAATAGAAAGAGTTAACAAGATCTTGGAAGATCTGTTGAGGGCTTGTGTTCTGGACTTTGGGGGATCATGGGAGGGTCATCTGCATCTAGTCGTGTTTTCATATAATAACAGTTATCAGACTAGTATTGGGATGGCACCATTTGAAGCTTTATATGGAAGGCCATGCAAATCTCTTGTTTGTTGGTTAGAGACCGAGGATAGGTTGATTCTTGGTCCAGATTTGGTTAGAGAAGCAGTAGAAAAGATTGAGGTCATTCAAAATAGGATGAAAGAGGCTCCGTCTAGGTAGAAAAGTTATGGAGATAAGAGATAGAAAGATTTGGAGTTCTCGGTTGTAGACCAGGTTTTTATCAAAGTATCACCGATGAAGGGTATGCTTCGAGGAAGTTATCTCCTAGGTTCATAGGACCTTTTCTATTCTTGAGAGGATCGGAAAGCTCGCATGTAGACTTGAGTTACCGAGCATTTTGGTAGGTGTCCATGATGTTTTTCATATTTCTCACCTCAGAAAGTGTGTTAAAGACCCAGAGACTGCTATTGCACCGACAGTGCTAGATGATTTAATGGTAGAACCGGACTTGACCATAGTGAGAAAGCCAGTTCGCATGGTCTCGAGAAATGAGAAGAGGCTTAGAACCAAGACGGTCAGAATAGTCAAATTCCAGTGGAGTGATGATGACAGAGACTGTACTTGGGAAGTTGAGAGCAGGATTAAAGATACTTATCCTGACTTGTTTTGATGGTATGTTTTACCTTCTTGTTTGTTTTGAGCCTTATTGTAATTTCGAGGACGAAATTCTTTAAGAAGAGGAGTCTGAACACCCCAGATTTTTGATAACATTATTTATGAGATTTAGCTAGGTAAAGTAAATAAAATAATGTGTTGATAAGGGGATTGAGATTTGATTTAATTATGGTAGTCGTGCCTTTTTAACTAATAAATTAAATAAAGGGTTTAAAAATGAATTAGAGGAGGGGTATTATGGGAAAGAGGCCATTCCTGTATTATCTTCCTTAGGCCATGTATTTCAAAACACACGTTCATTCTCATTTTCAAAAAAAATTGAAAGCTTGTACGGTCACCATTAACGAAGGAAGAAGAAGAGGAAACAAAAGAGAAGCTTAAGGAAAGCAAATTCAAATCAAACTCATTCAAATCTCAAGTTCCTTAATCATTAAAGCAAAAGGTGAATAATGTTTACATCTCTAAATAATTTTGGTTTAGGTTTTAAGGTTAATTTCGAACGATTTTGCAAAGATTTGCCATGTGTTTGAATGATAAAGAGATTATATATACATGTTGATGATTTATATATGTTCATATAGATTTTATGACATGTTTTTAGATGAAAACCCTAATAAATGACATTTGTTAGCCTTGCGAATTTTTATGATGTTCTAAAAAGTTACTTTAGAGATGAATTTCGATTTTAATAATTTTTATAATTTTTGTGGAATTGTTATGAATTTTCTAAGGAAGAAAAGGTTAATTTGGATTATAAGATTATTTACGGGAAAAATAATTATAGTTTGGATTCGAAAATTTTATATGTTGAAGAGAACCTATTATTTGATTTTCTAGAATTTTTCCTTAAATTTTTAAGATGTTTTAATAGTTATATAAAATTATCTAAGGTATGTGACTTAAATATTTCATATAATTATAAAGGAGAAAGGGGCCTTTTCAAAATTATTCAAATTTCAAAATAAGAAAAGTTGACAGCACTTTTGAATATAAAATTCTGGCAACCAATCAAAATAAGACAAACAAGGCGGGTGGGGTACAAAATAATTGTTTTAAAGCGTAGTAAGTAGTCTTTCTTCTATTTCAACCCTTTCGGCAGAGCTTCCGCCTTCATTCCAGACCTTCCAACAAGGTCGAAAGGTATCAAACCTTTCGGCTGGGTCAAATACCAAGGCACAAGGTATCAAGCAACGGGTACGTAGTGAATTGAAAGAGGTTGAAAGGTTTAGGGATGAAAGGTCATAGCTATTGAAAGAGATGAAGTTATGTTTTGGTTTAAAGAAAATACGCCTGCTAGCTTTCGACAAAGAGCTTTTGAAATTGTCAAAAGGTTTAAAAGAAAATGATTTTGATTGGTTTGCTTTCTTGGTTTAAATGAAATCTTCGGACAAGGTCGAAAGGTATAACTTTAGACAAGGCCAAAGTTTAGTTGCCGCTTCCTAACCTTTCGACACAGATGGAGTCAAAGGTTATCTTTTGTTTTCTAAAACTTGCCGCCTCTCTCCATTGATTCTGAAGGGACGGTTTCAACACCAACACTTCAATGTTTCAGAATGGTTTTGAAAGGTTTTATAAAGATTTCGAAGTAGTTGCTTTCGACTCTAATATTTTTCTGATCCTTTTGCATAATCCAAATGTTTTAAGTCGAAACGTTTTAAAGGTTTCAAAGTGGTTAACTTCGAATGGTTTTGAAAGGTTTCCACTATTTTTAAATTGAACCCAATGTCTTCGAAAGGTTTTGAGTTTCATTGCTTTCGAAAGGTTTATGAATGATCTTATAGGGGAGGTACCCCAGGCTTTCGATAAAGTCGGAAGGTGAAACCTTTCGACTAGGTCGGAAAGAAACCTTCCGACAAGGTCAAAAAGTATGATTTTGCAATGTTTTCAAAAGACTAAGGTTTAAAGGATTTAAAAGGCGGATGTCATATGTTTTAAAGCTTGTAAAAGGGAAGGCTTTTAAAAGGTTTAGAAGGAGTTACCTTCAATGATTTCAAAAGGTTTATTAAAGGATATAAAGGAGTTACCTTCAATACTTTCGAAGGGTTTTATGAATGGTTTTGAAGAAGGTACCTTCTATGTTTTCGAAAGGTTGTTTCAGGGTTTTAAACAAAAGTTTCGAATAAAAGAACTAGGCAGATAGCCCAAGTATTTTAAGTTATAAAGGACATTAACTTATTTTAAAGGATAACCAAACCTTATTGAACATCATCAATATTATTTTGGGTAAAGCATATATAACATGGCAAAAATAGCTTAGAGTAAAGCTAAGGATATATTTTTCTAGTATATATATGATTTGACGGATTAAATCATTTTGAAAAAGGTTTAAAGGAAAATTTGAAGAGCGGTTAGCTCAGATATTTTAAAGAGCAGTTAACTCAGATATCTTGAATGGTAGTTAACCCAAAAGAAAATTTGGGCAGGCAGCTCATTTTAAATTCGGATAGTTAGTCCATTTTGAGGGTAGTAAGCTCAGAGGATAGTTATTCCAGAAAGAGCAGTTAGCTCTGATATGAACAGATAGTTCATTTATTAGCATAACGGATCTTGCTAAAATTTTAAGGACAGTTAGTCTACCATTTTTACCAGCTTTGGGCAGATATCCCATTATCTAGCATAAAAGATATTGCTATAATCAATTTTAGGACAGATAGTCCAGAAAAGAGGAGATAGCTCAGAATTTAGAACAGATAATTCAGATTTTCGACAGATAGTCTATTTCATTTCCTTTTCTAGCATAACGGATATTGCAATATTATTATTATAATCAGTTGATTAACCAGTTTGGTTGCAGGAAAAGATTTGCAATATATATGTTTTGAGAAAAGATATTAGTGAGGGGAAACCCGTTCCGCTAAGCGACGTGGTATCACTATTCATCAGTAAACTGAGATGTAACAGAAATTATTCGTACCAGGCTTTAAGTCTGACTCGAAGTTTATTTTTTCTTTTAAACTCTCGGGTGCTCAAAATTTGATTTGAGTAGACTGAGGATTTAGGTTTTCAAGTTTTAGAAGATTTAGGCAAATAAAGCATCCGAAGATGAGCAGGTGGCTGACGGATAGCTAATTTAGGAAATTCTGTTTTAAAATTGTTTTCGCTGTGTATTAAGACAATTATGTCTATATTGCTCTGGTCATCCAAGGGACATCTTCATATGTCGCTCTTGATGTATTGTTGTAAATTTATATTTGATCAAACCTGGGATTACGGTTGGGATTTTTGTAACTTGAGTATGATATTATATGAAATGTAATCACTGTAAATTGATGTTTTTGGAAATCTAAGATTTTTTTCATATTCAAGTGCTGCTGATATTGTGGATACCATTAACACTGCCGTATTTCGTCACAAGAAGTTAATACTCTGGATTACTGCAGCATCCATAGCGTTTAGCTTTTGTCCTCCAGATATGGGATGTTACACCTAAAGCTAAGTGCTATAGATGCTGCAGTCATTTATAGTATTAACTTCCAGTGACAAAATACGATAATGTTGATGGTACCCATAATATCAGAAGCACATGAATATGAAATAAAAATCAACACAGATTTAAAACATCTTTTTTGATTACATTTCAAATCAATATTTCATATTCAGATACATAATCCCAAAACGATTTCTAGGTTTTGATCAAATATAATTGTTACAAATTACACCAAGAGCGACATATGAAGATGCCCTCTTAGATGATCAAAGCACTAAATAGACATATCAGTCATAATACATCACAACGGAAATAAAATTAAATAGCTCCTAACTTTGCCTCCGGCACGTCTTTGGAAGCTTATTCGTCCAACCTACTAAACATCCGGCACGTCTTCGGAAGCTTATTCGTCCAACTTACTAAACCTGAAAACCTTAACTCTCAATCTACGCAAATTAATTTTTGAGCATCCGAGAGTTTAAGGGGAAAACATAAACTTTAAGTCAGACATAACGGCTAGTGTGAATAATACTATTACATCTCGTTATATGATATTAAGTGAGACCACACCGCATAGCGGAACGGGTTTCTCCTCACTAATATCCCTTTTAAAAATATATCTTTTGTAAATCAAAATCCTGCAATTAAACTGATTAAAGCAAGAATAGTAATATCATATATGCATATAAATCAAGTAATCAATGGACTATCTGTTCGAACAATATAGGTTTTTGGCTAACTACTAACCATTGGCCGACTCATGCCAACCATACAAAAAAATAATCTAACTTCTGTTAGACACACTCCTGGATGGTCTGTCCTTAACTTACTTCTCCCTGGGTCAACTGATCCTAATGGTTTTTTGAGCTCACCAATAACCTATTTTCTTTGTATACTCCTTTTTGTGTGTAACATCATTCTAGTCTTACCCGTGACAAAGCCTTGCACACTGGAATTTTGGACTTATATTAGCTAGAGGCTATTAGCTAAAGTATAGGGCGCGACCCTATACTAGTCCCATCTGATATTCTAATACCCGAGTCATTTACTTAGGGTTAACTACCCCCATCAAATTTTCCTTGAAAACATTTCTTTCAAATTGATTTAACCCTTTAAATCATAACTAAACAAGGAAAATATACCTTTTGCTTTACTCAAATATCTTTGCCATGATATATGCTTTACGTAAAAAAATGTTGATGAAAACTTAAATCAATAGGGTTATCTATCCCTTTAAAAAAATTAAAGCCCTTCTTTAACTTAGAAAGCATTAGGTTTTAAATCCAAGATATCACCTTCGAAACCCTGGTTTTAAAACTTTAAACAGTCCCTTTTGAATCCATTGAAAGTACCCCTTTTAAAATTGGTTAACTACTTTACCTTGAAACACTAGTTTGAAAGGCCATAACATACCTTTTGATATCTTTAAAATTAGACCTTTCAAAATAATTGAAAGTATCCTTGCAAAAGCTTCATAAAACCTTAGACATCCTCTTTTCAAATACATAAACTTGCCTTTCGAAAGCATTGAAAACCTTCCATTTAAAAGCTCAAGTAAACCTTTCGAAAACATTGGGGTACCTCCCCTTCGAAACCTACATTATATACCTTTCAAAAGTATTAAAATTCCTTACATAAAACAAACCTTTCGAAAGCATTGGGTCCAAGTAAAAATTTATGGAACATAGCTTCGTAACCATTTTAAAACCATTCCTTTCAAAACCTTGGGTTTATCTTTTAATAAAACAAAGGGTCTTAAAAGAACTGGAGCGAAAGCATTGCTTTCGAAAGCATTATTCCTAAGTAAAAGAAAGTGGGTGATTTCGAAACCAACCCTTTTGAAAGCATGGAGAAGCGGATTCAAAGTTTAAAGGCAAAAGTACCCTTTTGAAAGCATTGATTCGAAGGGATGAATGCAGCAGCATGGGTTTCGAACCCATTCGAAATCTTCACTTAAAAATAAAAAGGCAGCAACCACTTTCAAAAGTCCTTTTGATAAAACCAAGGCATATTTGACAGGTCGAAAGCTAATATAACTCCTTCGAAAGCCTTCTTTATAAACATAAGTGATTCGTAGTCAAAATAGTAGCTTCTAACCCTTCGAAAGCATGTTTCAACTCCATACCTTCCACCTAACTCCAATCCACTACGTACCAGGGCATTGATAGCTTGTGTATTGGTTTCAACTTGGTTGGAGCGGAAGTATGGGGTCGAGAGGTAGCTGTTGTAAGTGGCGAAGCAGTAATTCTTTGCAAAATTGATTATTAGCCTTTTAAAGTAATATCTTTCCAACTAACTTTCCTTATTTGTTAATATATAATTGGTTGCTAATTCTTGTCCAAAATCTTTTTCTAAAAGTGTTGTCGAATTCAATAATTAACAAATATAAACTTTTAGCAAATTAGCTTATTCTCCTTTTAGAAGTGTATAAAACATTTAAATCTCATACCTTAAACAATATTATATCCATAAATAAATACTTAGGAAAATTCTTCGAAAATTCCCATAAATCATTTTTAATATGTTTTCTAACATATTTAAATTTCAGACCCAAGGCTATCATATATTTGCCGAAAATAATATAAACCCAATTTAACCATTTTCTTTCCTAAATTCATAATCTACATTAACTTAGAAAATTACAAAACTTGAAACTCACATCTAAAATAATGTTTTTGACCTTATATCAAAAACACAAGTCATTAGGATGTCATTTAGTAAGTTTTTCAAATCAAACTCATTATAAAATCTATATGAAGCAACATAAATCATCAACTAGATTATATATCCATTTAAATATTCAAATCATGGCATTTTACTTGCAAAATAAATTCGGATCTCATCTAGAAATCGAAAATAATAAAAGAGAGATGTAATCTATTATGCACCTTAGCTTGTTATTAAGGAGGTTGAGATTTGCTCTTGAATTGATTTGATTAAGCTTCCTACTTGAATTCTTGTTTATCTTCCCTTTTGTTTTCTCTTAATGGTGGCCAGCCAAGCTTTGAATGTTCTTGGTTTTGTTTGCAAATGTTTAAAATGGATAAGGGGTGAAAGTAAGAAGGGTTTAGGGTATAACAACTTAGTTTATTCCTATTTTTCCCTTATCTTATTCCTCTTACTTATTTCATTTTAATTCTCTTTGCTTATATTATTTGAGGCACAACTACCTTATGATCATACAAATCTCAATCCCTTAACCATTGACAATATTTCATTTAACTTATCTGATTAAATGCCCTAAATAATGTTAGTCAAAATTAAGGCCATTACAGTTCTAAATAAATTAGGCTTCATAGGCCTAATCTGATCCAATAGAGTAAAAAGTTTTGAAATTTCCCCATTTCTTCCGCTGCGGGCAGACACAATTCCTTTATATATATATATATATATATTAGTGTAAAATATATTTTATTTAACAACATTTATTTTAAGTCATTTTTCTTTAAATCGTGTATTGTTATTTATTTTTGAAATAAACAATTTTATATGGCCGTGAGCAATATATATAATTATACATATGTAATTTTTTACATATATGCAATCAATCTAATAAAGACAACACAATGTTATATAGATTTGTGATATATTTAACTATTATCTAAAAACATATATCATATAATAATCATTATAGACATTACTATATCATTGTAAAAAATAGAATTTTTCATCTCACCTAATGCTCAGTTAGTACACCTTGAAATGTAGATACAAAACTCCTTGAAACGATTTCAAAATATAGAAAATGCTACTAGAATGACTGTTATCACCGATGTTTGAATCTTATTTTATTTAGTATTTTAAGCTTGAAAATTTTAAGGAGAATGGAGGGAAAGTGGTCGTCCTGGCCTAGCCATGGCTGTAGCAAATGGAGGAAGAGAGTAAAAAATAAAAAGAGGGGTTAAAGATTAATATACGGTGGAGATATAAGGTGAAAAAGGAGGAACTAGATCCACTTTTCTCTCTTACATATTCATCTCTTTGAATTCAAAATTTAAGCCCTCCTTAGCCAACGTATGGCTGGCCTCCCTATGTTATCATCGTCGCACTCAATAGGTCCCATCATAGGCCTCAAAATCACATCAAGCTCGATCAATATTATCACATTTAAATCCAATGTAAACACCTATCGATATCGTACATCGATTAATTTATAACTATTATATATACACTTCTAATACTGATCAACAAATATCAAATAAAATTGTATAATTAATACTTAATAAGTATTAATTAAATAAATTAATTTATAGCAATTATAATTTAAATAAATTGGGTAATAATGGGAGTATTCAATGTTTCAGATGCGTGACTCATAGGTGTAAATTCACTAGCGATTAATATCAAACAATTCGATTATTAACGTTCACACATCACTTAGAAGGTGTTGTGATATTATGACCAAATTTATCGCTTACTTGACTTTGGTAAAATTCAATTTTAATTTATTTAAGTGTTACCCAGTAGTGGTAATTATTTACACTAATTCTCTTCTTCAAAACTATATCACATTAGGACTTATGTAAATTGGTAATGGTCAAAATTCCTATATCATCCATATTCAACTTTATTGTCCAAATATAAAGTCCTTTATTTAATAATAACAATTATTATTAACTAAATTGTTTTGGCTAGAGACTTTGACTTTGAGTTGACTTTAGTTGATCGTGATACTAACCTCATATAACCGAGGGGATGAATCCTCTCTTGAATAGTATTTCAATTCCAGTACTTCCACTCAACCCAACTATAGTCGTTTGACAGACGTCGTGCCATGATTTAACTATAATCAAAGTGAAGCTTTCACGTTGAAGATCAACATTATTCTTAAGTCAAAAGAACTATGTAATTTTGTCATATCGATATTTTCTATTTGACCTTAGTTATATTAACTAATAAAAAACTATCGAGTGAGTCATTCTATATTTATCTAATAACTTTTAGTACATAACACTTGGTGTCCCCAAGAGTCATGAGTAATACACTATCCAACATTTGAAGAGCGTTACGTACTCTAATCACAACGGATGTATCGATATCCAGTCTCGATACATCTTGACTAGGAATTTAAAATAATATGTTTAATTTTATTATGATAAATTACCCATGGTTACAACACTTTGTAAATACTATCACAAAACATATAATTAATGGGTTTTCTATTAAATATACTTTTAATTAAATTAATTAATTAATGTAACACATTATATCAAGTATACAATAGAAAGAAAACACATTTTATTTGAAACAAGATTACTTATCAAGTTAGATATATGTAACAATTACATAATTGCCCATAGGACATACCTCTTACTCTATCAATCTTCCATTTGCACTTGGGACCAATTATGAAATCTCTATTCCATCCCTTTAATCAATTTGATGAGAATGGATCAAGCTAGACCCTTCATAAATGGATTTTCTATATTATTTTAATTATCTTCTTTGTTAATCAACTCTCTCTGATGCTGAAAAGCTGCCTTTATCATTTGGAACTATTCAAAATATGTTTCTTGAATTATAGTGAGTTTTTTACATTGTTATCATATAGCAATAATATATTATTCTTAGTACTCGGATTCACACCTAACCTGTGCAGTTAATGTCCCGCTATTACCCCGCTATAACCCTGCTATATCTCATAGCGGATTTCTACCGCTACGATTTTTCCATATAGCCCCAAATATAGCCTTTCCGCTTTGAGCCCCGCTATTTCCGCTATATCCTGTTATTCCCGCTATATTCTGCTATTTCCGCTATATCTTCTTTAAAAGAAATGAATTGAAAAATGACATTTATACATTATAAAAATTATGAAATTAATTTAGTTAATTGTATTTTTAATTTATTTTCAGAAATGAAAATACTCTAATATTTTACTAAATTCAATTATGTTAAATAACAGTTTTACGTTTATTTACAGTATATTCGCATATGTTTTTATTTAATATAATTTATGTATTAATTATATTTCAATTGAATGTTAATTTTTCATTTAATTACCATTTATATATTTGTAAAAATGTTAAGTACGAGTTTTATGTGCTATTTTAGAGTCATCCGCTATATCCCACTATATCCTCGCTGTATCCCCGCTATGACTTTTTGCACCTCCACCGCATTGAATCTGTCAAGCGCTTTAACTGTACAGCACCTAGCTCAGTTATAAATTTATGCATATACACACACACATTGCTTTTATTGTGGCGCTATTAAAAACGATGTATTAAGCTCTTTCATTGAATCAGCCACAATGTTTCATTTGGAACATTTCCAACTTAAATCTCTTAACTATGGTCCGAACATGAGACTAATATTGACATATTATACTCGATAGAACTTATGAAGTTTGAGTCCGAACACTCTTTTATAAAGAGTCCATTGTGTATGTAAAAGGTTCTTTAGTATTTTGTAAATACTCGAGAGCACTCTAAACTACCATTTAATGATCTTAATCCGGATTTGATATTTGCTTCATGCATCAAATACATAAGTAAAATATGATATTGTAGACAATATAATATGTATGATAATTTTTATTATCAAACATAAGGAATCCATCTTACATGTTGCATATTAAACATTTTATTACGGTGCCTTTGCATATCATTTGAGACATTCCCAACATCGCTTATACTTATTATAAAAGATATAATTTACAAATCCAATTTCGAGTATTAAACAACCAAACTATTACTGATTTTAATCTAAGTACATTGTTTACAATCAGCAGTATGTTGTTTACTTATAGTCTAGAAATACCTATGTACCTTTTAGTGGTTCTTTTTTATGAATGCACACTTCCTCTGCACTTTCATATCCAAAAACCAACAAACTCTATATCGCTTCTTGCCTTTGAGACACATTGGTTGTTGTATGAAAATAGTCTATTTTAAATCATTACGTAGAATTTTCCATTCCAACACATATGTACCACAACGCTTAGTCTTGCCAAGCAATAATTTTGTGAGCAAATCCGGATTAACTTTAGCACTTTGAATAACGAATCTATTATGCTAATTTCAACAACTGAAATTTACGATATAATTCTTATCGACATTATTTATTATATTCCAACTGCATTAATCTTGCTCTTGAAGGCTCATTCGTAGCCGATGGATTATATCCCTTCGGGTACAACTTCTAAAATCGTATTTTGATAACATACTTGGAATCCTTTTTATATTGGTGCATCATACCATTCATAGATTTAATACTCTTAATGCTTTAATTGACAACTAAGGATTATCTATTCTTGAGATTGATAAGAAACCAACAATCTCTCTTTAATGTGTGAGAATACTTATTAGACTCTCTAATACGTTATGTTTGTTTAGGTTAGATTAATTTCATTTCATACTATGTAATTAGTTTCTACTTTGCATCGTATCCAAATCCATTCTACTACCAATAATTTCTAAAAGAACTTCCTTCACTTCAAAGTTAGTATTCCTTGAAATAACATTTGTTTCTTAGTCTAATGGAATAGGTATTCATAAACACTTTATGAATTGCCTTATATATGAACTTATTTGGTTTTGTTTATGACACTTATGTTCAACACATAAATTGGTCATCTAATGACGATCGTTTTCAAATTCTTTTGGGGAGATTCATACAAGATCCCTTATGTACAATTATTACGTGCAATCTTTTGACTAGCACAACCGCCAACTCCTTGGTCTAGGACATGTTGGAGTTTCCTATAAACTCTTATCTTGTGGATTTTGTAAACTATTCTTTAGATTAAATTAATTTTAACATCGTGCATTACTCTTAAGTATAGGACCTTATAGAAAGAAGTTAACTCGACTTCATTAATCATTAATCATACTTTTGTCAACAAAGTTTGATTACTCCTTATCGATACATCATTAATCCTAGGAAGAAGTGACTGTTGAGATTGAATCTTTATTCATTTTTAGGTAAGTTTGGAACTCTTTTCAATATACTCAGCTATTTGATCAAATCGAATCATTTTTATTTTCTATTGCATATTATTTTATTTACTTTCATTTTATATTCTTTGAACTCATCATTAACATACCATATGTGTATCATATATACATATTCATGTTTGTGATAATTTATCAATGAATATAACAAAGTATGTGGAACCATTTCAGAATTAATGGACATTCGATACGTCTATATGTATCAATTTGTGGAGTTTATCAACTCTTATGATGCTCCCATTGAACAAGTGCTTTCTCCTTAATTTTCTAAGATATAATTTACTAGTACCATAAGGTTCACAATTATACAATAAAAATTATTTCTCAAAACTTTGGCTTACTTCATAATTCTATAATTAGAAATAAATTTGGATACTTCTGTATTTTCCAATGCATTACAAATACCATTGCTATAGTGTTATTTAGTAATGAATATTCATAATATTCATATTGAAATAAAATTGTCTATTTTTCAGTCAATAATGAAAAATAATTATTATTTCATAATAATGTTTGATATGTTTTATGAAAATAGTTTTCTTAATTTGATGCAACTAATAAGTGTTATATGGCATGCTCCAACTCTTTCCACCATTACTATAATAACAAAAAAAATACGAAGCTCCATTCAACCATTTAATATATGCTATTTATTTCATTTACTGTTACTGATTTACAATATAGAATTTTAAGATCAAGTATCTTAAATTCAAAAGAATAAATCTCATAGAAAACAATTTTCTATATGAAAGTACTTTTGGAATAGATATCATATTTCTTATTCCTTATTAATTATTTATTTTTATTTTACAATTCACGTTTCCAGTGTCTCTTTATGAAGTAGAATTGGTTATTCACTCTTTTCATCCCAACTATGCCTTAAGTTATAACTACTATTGTATATTCACATTCCTTTCTAAATGGTCAAACAATCAAAGGGAACTCTTACTATAATATTATAAAGAATTCTTTACAAAAGCACATTTAGTCATCCTTAAATTTTAAGGATATGAAATCAATTGCAGTTTAAATAAAATAATCAAACTGACATTTTGGTGATTGAATTCATAGATCTATCTTGTAGCCTTTGGTTCAGTGTTACATTTAACAAAACAAGATCATTATTGTAATTAATCATATTAAATACATGATCTCACACTATAGTTTACTTTCTTATTTCAATGAACTATATTCATTGAGGTTTTTTTATTAGGAATTATGATTGTTCATTGTATTACCTTTATATGTGATCATGCATGGATCGAATATTTGTATTCTTGTATTGCTTTTAGAGTTCAAAACTCATTAAAGATAATACACAACCTCAGGCAAGTAAATTCGTAAGTGACCAAGTTACAAACGTATTTAGTGATTGTACAATTAGGTGCTTGCATGGATCAACATGCAAAATTTTATTATTATGTATATTTTATATTTCTATTTGTCAATATTAATTCAGTTCATTTGTATATTTTAATTGATAAACATTTTATCTATCATATGTAATGCACAAATTTATCGAAGTGGATTATTTTAATTATACATAGCAAATGTCTTACAATATTAGAAAGGTTAAATGTTACCATTTTGTTTTTTAATAAGGATTCCACTAGTCTTTTATGTTTCTTCAAACCCTAAGATGAAACATAGAATCTTTTGACTTCACTAGTCGGCGTTAAGACTCATTTCTCTTGGGATTCTGACCTTGAGTTAGCTTAACGAGTCATGGCCCTACAAACGATTGATAACTCCATATCGATTGTATCATATATAACTCCTAACCTATGATTCCTTGTCCTAATATTATTTTGACCTTGCGTTTGCTCAACAAATCAAAAGAAATTATTCATTCGTATTTACCATTTCACCACGACCTAAGTATAGTATACGTACCTTGAGTTGCTCAACAAATACGTATAGTTATTTTACCTCATTAGTCAATATATTAATAATACTATACATAACATTTCTAGCTTGAATTTGCTTAAAATCCAGATAGTATGCAAGTAATTTATTAATATATAAATGGTAGAGGAAACACTTTCTTAAAGATTCATAATCTTCAATATATTTAACTGAGCGATATCGACATATGGAGTAATGTATTTCTTATGAAATACTCTCGTGCTTCAAGTGTCAGACACATCAGAAATCACGATATACGTACTTTATGTATGTATTTACTCCATATGTCTATTTAGGGTTTCTTTAATGTTCCATCTTTAGTTTATACATTTGTATTATAAAAGTTTTATTTTTATATAACTTTTATATTAATTTATATAATATTTTATGTATAACTTATATTAATTAAATCATATTTAATTAATTTAATTAGTTAACACTTTAATTAATTATTATATTATTCAATTTTAACATATTATTTTGAATATATATATATATATGTACGTATGTATGTATATACGTATGTATGTATTTATACATACAATATAACCATTATAGCACTACACATATATTATAAGTATATGTATTTTAATTTATTAATTTACTTTTAATTTATTTATTTAATTAAACAATTTTAACTTAATTTTATTACTTTTGAAAATTCTTTCTTACATACATATATACTCATATTGTCTTAAACAATTCAAGATAACATAACATGTATCATTATATATATTATACATTTATATATATTTAATTAATTAACTTATTTAATTAATTCATTTATTTTATTAATCTTGTTAATAAATAGTAATTTTAAAATTAATTTTATAACGTTTTGAAAAATTATATTATAACTTTTATAAAATGTATTTTATTTTAAATTTAATTTTCAAATTTAAAACTTTTATTTTCAAAACAATTTAAAATTTTATATTATAACATCTATAATATGTTTCTTACTTTTAAATTTAGAACTATTATTTTAAGTTTAGAACAACTTTAAAATTAGCCCAAGGCCCAAATTAGTTTGGGCCTTTATATTGAGGATAACTTTTGGGCTTACCTTATCCTTTCTGACCAAGCCAGCGGCTAGGTAGAGCATAGAACTAGATTATCCAAACCTAACCTTAGATACTACTTTTCTTAATATCTTACTATATATGTAAGCTTTAATAAGTTAGTCATAATACTGTAAATTTAGACCTCATAGGCTATTAGATTTCGACAGTATTATTGGAACTGTGGTAGCAACAGTAGGTTAAATGGGTAAATTTCAAAAAAATTATTCCATTTTGTATCTTATTAGGCCTATGAAGTCTAAATTTGTTTAGATCATATTAAGTTGTATTAAACAAAATCAATATTTTATTTTATCTATAAATAAAGTTTTATTTATTTTAAATTTATATAATATATGCGCATAAATGTGTACATGCACATGAAAAATAAAAGGTATACATGGTTTGACATGCATGTATATAGATGTTGGGATTTATACCGCAACATACATGTTAGCCCCTTTGTATACATATGTGATGTCAATATATGTGTATATATATAGTTTATAAAGTAGTTATAAATTTAATATAATGAAATCATCAATTTTAAATTCAATTATTAGATTCAAAATTAAAAATTCATATTTGGATCCAGATCTAGATCTACAAATGAAAAATCTTGTATTTTCCAATTCAAACTAATGTACTAATTCTGTATAAATACATATATACATATATATAATTCAATTTTTTTTAATATATATGTATGTACTATATATATTAAATAATATTTAGAAAAACTATACATATATATAATGTATACTTATAAATATA
This sequence comes from Allium fistulosum, assembly GCA_030737815.1. Lineage (NCBI taxonomy): Eukaryota > Viridiplantae > Streptophyta > Magnoliopsida > Asparagales > Amaryllidaceae > Allium > Allium fistulosum. The sequence goes on from CM060906.1 coordinate 671,470,465, forward strand.
TTTTGTGTAAATTAATATTTGTATAAATATTCCTATTTTTCGACCAAAAAACCTCCTTTTTACCTTTTTAATCAAAAGTAAATTTTTTATTTATTTGATTTCCATACAGAAATCTATAAAAAAATTAATTTTTTTATTTCAAAAACAATATATGTAAGTATTATGTTAAATATTTACATAAACACTTTTGTACAATTTATAATGTATATATAGATATATACTTAGATATAATTATTTAAATATATTGTATTTGAATATAAAATATTATATATATATATATAATGTTTTTTTGAAACTATAAATGTGTAAATGTATATAAATTAGTGTAAAGCATATTTTACATAACAATATTTATTTTAATCATTTTTCTTTAAACATTTATTTTTATTATTTTTGAAAAAAATAAAAAACAATTGTGGCCATGCGCAATATGTATGATTTTACATATGTAAATTTTTTATATACATATATATACAATCCACCTATTGAAGACATCACAATATTATACAAAATCATGATATATTCAACTATTATCTAAACACATATACCATATAATGAACATTGTATACAACAATATATCATTGTTAAAAGAGAATTTGCCCTTCACCCAATGCTCTGATAGCACACCTTGAAATGTAGAATCAGAACTCCTTGAAATAATTTCAGAATCCAAAAAACACTGCTAGATTGAATGCAACTACCATCGATGTTTGAATCTTCTTTGATTTAATATATAAAGCTTGAAAATTTTAAGGAGAAGAGAGGGGAAGTGGCCTGCCATGGCTATCACAAATGGAGGAAGAGAACAAAAAATTAAATGAGAGGTCAGAGAAGAATATATAGCGGAGATCTAAGGAGAAAAAGGAGGATTTAGATCACTTTTCTTTTTTACCCATTCATCTCTTTGAATTCAAAATAAAGGCCCTCCTTAGCCATCATATGGCAAGCCTCCCTATGTGATCATAGTCGCACTCAATAGGTCCCATCATGGACCTTAAAAATTACTTGAAGCCCAATCATTAAATAATAAATTTAAATCCCATTTAAACACGTGTCGATATATCAATTTGTGTATTTATAACTATTATATACACACTTCTAATATTGATTAAGAAATATCAAATATATTATATAATTAATATTTCATAAATATTAATTAATTTATAACAATTATAATTTAATTAAATCGAATGGTAACTGAAGTATTAAACGTTTCGGTTGTGTCACTCTTAGGTGTACGTTTGTCCAGCGTTTAATATCGAACAATTTTTATATTAACGTTCACACATCACTTAGCACGTGGTGTGCATTATGACCAAATTTATCGCTTACTTGGCTTTGGTAAAATCCAATTTTACTTTATTTAAGCGTTACCTAGTAGTGGTAATTATTTACACTAATTCTCTTCGTTAAATTATATCACATTAGGACTTAAGGAAATTGGTAATGGTAAAAATTCCAGTATCATCCATATTCAACTTTATAGTCCGGACACAAAGTCGTTAGTTCAATAATAACAATTACTATTATCCGAATTATACTGGCAAGAGATTTTGACTTTGAGTTGACTTCAATTGACAAAGGATACTAAACTCATATAACTAAGGAGACGAATTCTCTCTTGAATAGCATTTCACTTCCAATGTTTCCACTTGACCAAATTCTAGTCGTTTAATAGACGCTATGCCACAATTTAACTATAACTAATACAGATCTTTCATATTGAAGATCAACAATATTCTCAAGTCAAGAGAACTGTGTAATTATGTAATCTCGATATTTTTTGTTTGATCTTAGTTACATTAACCAACAATAAAGCTATCGTGTGAGTCATTATATAGTTATCCAATAACTATTAGTTGGTAACCCCTTGGCGCCTTCAACAATCATGAATAATACACTACCCAATATTTAGAGAGGTTTTCGTACTCTAATCTCAATGGATGTATCGATATCCAGTCTTGATACAACTTGGTTAAAAATATTTAAAACGGTATATTTAATTTCATTGTGATAAATTACTCATGATTTCAACACTTTGTAACTACTATCATAAAACATACCATTTATGAATTTTCTATTAAATATATTTTTAATTAAATTAATTAATTACCATAACATATTATATCAAGTATATAATAAAAATTAAATATCTTTTATTTCAAACATGATAGGTTATTGAGTTAGATATACGTAACAATTGCATAATTGCCTCTTGGGCATTCCCCTAATTCTATCAATATGTGTGTTGTATCAATAGAGAAAAAAATGAGAAAATGAGCAAAATGGGGGAACCACTTATGCTATAAGCAATTAGGTAAGAAGGAAGGAGGCCTTGAGCTTGTATTGGTGGGGTGAAGGATTGGTCATGTTTTCTTTAAGTACAAATGAGTTTAATCACTAATCTACTATATAGACTTGTTATATGTTTATTATAATATCTGCTACATGAAATGAATATATGGATTGACTATGATAAAGTTTGCATTTAAATGGAAAATGCATAAAATTTTAATAATCTCGATGGGGTGCTATAAAACTATTAAAAAATGACATGGTATTTTCAAAGGCATTTATGAGAAACCAAAATTATCAGTAAATTTTAAAAGTTTGTTGACGATTTTCAAATCTAAAAATGAAAAAATTGAAAAGCCATCATCAAAGTTTTTCAAAAAATAACCGTTGTACATATATGCATGTGTGCATTTTTATATTTACATGCGTGTGCATACACAAACATACATACATACTGTTACAGCCAAATTTTCAAGGATTACACATGAATGACGTTATCGAGAGTTCAAAAGCTGCAAGCCACCGAGGGTTAAATATGCAATGAAGATGTAACGACCTAGAATTTCAGTCATTCGAAATTGAAATATTTAATTGATTTTAAATATTCAAAAGTAAATTTTATAAGTTGAATAACGTATATTTCAAATATATTGATTTATTTGGATAATTAAAATTGTTTAATTTAATATTTGAAATTGCAGAAATAGTTAGATTTTGAATTTAATGTGAATGAAAATGATTTATAAAGTTGATTTAAATTCTATTTGAATTGGAATGACATTAGTAAACTTTTAAAATGGAACTAAAAGTGAATAAACAGAAATTGAAAATTTTATATTTTAATTAACGTGTAAAAATAGTCATTTTTGACACTGTCTTGGATTTCGACGAAACCTATTTCATTGGATCCGTAATAGTGAGTTATTATAGGATTCCAAATTTCGTATCGATCGGACTTACGGTTTGGTCGTGCGAAGTCTAAACGTGCAGAAATAAATTAAAGGAATTTAATTTAAAAAAATTCAATTCGAACCTATCTTCCAAATATGATGGAATTGGCTCCCGATATATATTCCATTTAGTTCGGAATAAGGGTAAAACATTATAAATGGCAAGCGGCACGCTTCGTTTGGAGTTCGAAAGATATTTAGGTGAATAGTGTTTTGAGATATTTGTATATAAGGACCTCAAGCCCACTTTCATTTGCCAAAACCCTAGGAAATTAGGGCCAGCTGCCACCCTATATTCAATGGCCAGAATTTTGTTCTCTTTCCCCTCGATCTTCTCCACATCCACGCACAATTAGCTGAAACTTCCAACTACAAACTTGTATAGCATAGCAAGATCTACAAATCCAACGACTATGATCGGGTTTCATTCATCGTGGAGGCCAAATTTTGGCCATGAATGGCGCGCGTTCGAAGGGGTGCCGCGTCACGTGGGGTTGAGTGAGCTTGACGTGGTCGCGGGCAGTGGTGTGTGAGGCCATGGGTTTTCGAATGGTGGTCTCCGATCGTCGTCTCGTTCAATGATGTGGTTGTGGCATTCGAGGGTTCGCGTGCATGATGGGTTTCGAAATTTGAATAGCCTGGGTAGTTCACATTTGTAAAGGAAGAGGGGGAAAGGTTTAATGTAATTAAATTTTATTTAAGTTAATTATATTTTAATTATATCGTTAAGCTAATAAATGTCATAACTTCTTCATACGAGGTCGAAATCAGAAAAAACGAATTGCGTTGGATTTCTATTATAGAGTACTACAATTTAGAGCTGGTTTGGATGGATTTGGAGCTGTTGAAAATTTTGGTTAAATTCGAACGCCTGTTCATTTTTAATCGAAATAAAACGCTGCAACGACGACTACAACCAAAGTGAGTAAAATTCACCCTCTCTGTTTCGCTTATATTTTTATATAAGTGAGAATAAATTTATTTATGATGATTAATGCTTGTTTGGATGATATATGATATATATTAGTTGGTTTGGATATATTCCCGCATATTTTAGCGAATGAGACCCTATACGTTCCCGTATATGAACGGATGACCATTTGTATGCGCGTTTGCCTCGAAGCAGACATTTTACATATTTTTCTCATATGTATATTTGTTGCAGGTGATAGGTTGGAGAGATCCAACAGGATTCCTCACTATGGTTGATGTTTATTTACACATATTGTTATATATGTTGTATTATGTGATATTTGATGTAATGGATGCCATGATTGCTATTATTATTGTGAACCCCCTTATTTAGTACTTTTGTAGCATTGGACCATATTTTGGAATTTTAAAATATTAAAATGATGATTTCAAATTAAAAAGGTTTTCAAAGTGATTTTGAAAATATATATGTTTTAATAATTTTTGAATTTTTAAAGAAATGAATTTAATTTAAATAAATAAAAAGTTTTAATTTTTATGTTATAAAAATTATGGTTTTGTGAAATATACTTCAATATGATTTTAGAAATATTAAGTTAACTACTTTGTAAAATAAGTTAAATTGAGAATTTTGAACTTATTATAAATGGTTTATATATAAGATTTATAAAATTGATACTTTATAAATAAAAGTAATGGAATTATAAACAAGTTTTATAAGTGTTAAAATGAAAGTTTATAAAGGAATGTTATTAACAATGAGATTTAATGAAATGGATTTTTATAAACGGTGTTTTATAAATATTAAAAATGGAATTGTAATCAAATTTGTAAATGGATTTGCAATAAAAAATTAGAAATGAATTTATAATGGACTATAAATAATGAGATTACAAAAGAATGAATTTGTGAATAAAGAGATTTATAAGTAAATAAACTTATAATGGGATTTTGGCATATAAATGAGATAAACGAGAAATTGGTTAATAAATAAATTTTATAAATGGAAGTTTTTATAAAATAGAAATGTGAATTATAAACATTGTTTTATAAATGTGAAATCAATTTAATTTGATAAGCTAAATATGGATTTTTATAAAAGGAAATATATTCATGTTTTTAAAGTGAAAAATCCTTAAAATGAATGTTTTGGAAAGTGATATTATAAAATGGAGTTTAAATGGTTTGAAAATAAAATAAATTGTGAATTCACTTATTATTAAAATAAGTATATGGAAATGTTTTCCAAATATTAAAATATTGAAATGGTTTTGGAATTATATCCTTTTAAAGATAATTTGAAGTAAATGATTTGGAAAAGCAATTTAATTAATGAAAGATTATTAAATCAGGCCCAGTGACTACTTATGTGCTAGATTTTGTTTGTTGCTTTGATAGTTAAATAACCGACTATCAAATTTGGCCATTTTAGTTTCTTGACTTGATGTAGAAACTAATTAGTCGTACACTTAGTGCGTAACTGACTGTGTAGGCTTGATTATCGTTTGTGTTGACAATGTTGATTCCTGTAGTGCGGAGTGATTACTCCAATCTACCGAGCTTCCTTCTTGGTTGAAGGATAGCAAGTTGAAGGTTGGAAACATGATAAGTCTACGAGACTTGGTTTCTGTATGAGGTTGAGTAACGCTTTTGCATAGTTGGTTTGAAGGACTGCTTGTTGATCGTTTGGCGTTAAAATCCCAATATACATATAGTAGCAGTAGTCTCTTCGTTATGAAATATCCGATGTAAGGACTATTCTATACTAATCCTTGGGATTTCCCGACAGGACGTGGTAGGAAAGTACCTTTGGTTTGTCCTGTTCCTGGACAACTTGTATGGATGGATGCCTGACACTGCATTTTCTGAGATTACGTACATTGGTTTTTACAAACATAAATCTATGGTGGCGGAAAAGGCAACTTCTGTTAGCTTAACACCCTCCTTGAGACATACGAGCTCAAGGGTTGTATTTTTGTAGAAGGCAATTACTAGTCAACGGAAATGGCAATGTGGCATTCAAAGATGATGTGATATGTGATATGTGAAAGGTAATCGTTGCCTCAAGTCTTATCAACCGGGAAATGACCAAACAGGGTTAGATGCAGCAAGGCTATGTGGGTCACTCCCATTTTGGTATGATCATCCCCTTCTAGATATATTTTTTCGCGTTATGACATTCGAGATGTTAATTATTATGGATGTATGCTATGAGGGCCCTCGGATAAAGGTTGTTAACGACCGGGGGATGATATATTCAGTACTATCTAGTTACAGAGATAGGTCGGTCTTGTGTTGGTAGAGGTGCCCTTGTGTGGCCCATGGGACATCCATCTTAAGGTGTACCCATTGAAAGGTAGTCCCTTCACCTGGTCATTTGTATGGAAATCCAAACTCCGCTACGTGCCTGCCATTTTGTTTGTACTATTCACTTTGTGGCTATATGCTAGAATTTAATCAATGTAACAATTTCGGCTATTTTAATTATTATTTGTATAATAGACGCTAGTAATAATATAATAGGATTTGATATGAAATGTTTTGGTTGTCTTAAGGTAAAACCCCGTCTGTGTTTATGTATGGGCGTGTCTTATGAGATACCTTTCTTTTAATAAAAGAACGTCTTTATAACTTTAAAATAAATTCAGTTGAGATGTGTTTTTCTCACGCTGGTTTACCAGACTGATCCGGGCGTTCTTCCCTTTCAATGCTCGGGTCAGACCGAGTATATTTACAGGTTCAGATTTGGTGCTTTTAGAGCTTCAGCAGACGAGCTGGAGATCATCATGTCGTATACACGTATCTATTTATTTTCCACTACATTGTTGTTGTAAATTATCAGCATTTGTGAGGATAGGTTGTCATAACTGTCCAAGCTGATAATTATTTATTCGTGTACTCTGATATTGATGTATGTATATTACAGTTTCTCTTTTGTAAAGATTATTCATCTATATTATATGTTGTTCCACTGCGATGTGAGATTCTGTATTGTTATTGTTCTGTTTCTCTCTTCTTCTTCTCTTCTCTTCTCTTCTTCTCTCTTCTTTCTCTCTTCTCACCCTCTCTCTTCTTTCTAACGACTTTCCGTCATTCTATGCTTTTTGGGTTGGACATGTTTGGTTTATTGTCGATTCAAAGGGTGCGGATTTGAGGGTCGTCATAGAAGATATTGAGTATCAAATTGGAAAGCACTACTGAGTACCAAGATGGAACAAGCTATCGAGTGATAAAAGCGCAAAGAAATTATCACACTAAATGTACTAAAGCTATTGAGATTTAAGATGCAATGAACTATTACATGCTTAAAAGAAAAGCTACCGAGTATTATATTTGGGAGCTATCAAGTACTAATTCATGAAAGGCTATCGCATGAGCAAAGCTATCGAGTACTAATTCATGAAATAATATGCTAGCAAAGCTAACAAAATCTAATTCATAAGAGGCTATTGCATGCTAAAGAGCAAAACTATCGAGTATTAATTGATGAAAGGGCTGTCACATTCAATGAGTGCTCTGCTTAAAATAAAGCATCGCAATTGTTATCAAAAAATAAAGTCTATCGCATTCTAATGATATTAAAACTATTGAGGTTCGAGGTACAAGGAGCTATCAGATGACAACTTTAACGTTAGCGAGTACTAAAAAATAGCAAGCTATCGCACAACAGTAATGATGCTATTGATTTTTGAAAAGTAAAAGTTATTTCATGCTAAGTTATGAAGCTGTCGAGTGAGAAGAATTGGTATGCTATCATACGCCCACAACAATGCTATCGAGTATCTAAAACCACTGCTATCACATGACTAAAAATCAAGCGAAAATTGTTCAATTAGTCATGTAGTAGCTTTTGGTATGCGTGTAGTCATGAAGAAAGCAAAACAAGTTATGTCACATGTTGTTGGAACTGGGCCAACTCACAACAGGGTTAAATGTTAAATTCAAAAATAATTCCGATTGAGGATCTATTGCGTCTATGAGGTCTAAATTGATTTTAGACCAAATCTAATAAATTTTTAAGTAAAATCTTATTTTATTTAACTTTGTTTAAAAAGGTTTTAAAAATTTACATTTTAATCAATATGAGAGTTTATATAAGTTGGAGCATATCAAATATACTCATGTGTAAATATGTGTAAAGTTACATGTTAAAATTAATTTAAGAAGAAAACCTTTTATTTCTCTCTCTTAATTTGTATAGTTAATTAGGGGAAGATTTCTCCTTATTTAGAGAGAGAAATCTTTCATCTCTCTTTTTAATAAAACGATTGACTTATTAAATAACATTTATGACCAAATTTATACTAGACATTGATTGTGAGTATATCCAAATATTCTCCAATGTAAAATGTGTAAGTGCAACATGGAAAAAAGGTGTGCATGGTTAATACAAACGTATACAGATGTTAGGATAACATCCTAACGTATACATTACCAATTTATATGTGCAATGACTGTCACAAAAATAATTTAAACTTATACTGGAATGTTTATATATACATATATCAAAATTAACTTATATATTAAATTAAATGAATAATTTAATTTTTGAATAGATTTGAAATAAAAAGGTCTAAATGAATGGGTAGTGGTGCATTCAAATGGCAGTAAAAGAAAATGTAAAAGGCATTTAAATGGGAATTAAGGAAATGTAAAGATTGAAATGTTTTAGCCTTCGTTATTCTTTCCTTAGCTTGTTTTCAGAATATTTTAAACATGTATGTGTGTGTGTGTATCAAAATTAATTTACATATTAAATAAAATAAATCATTTAAACTATCTGAAAAGATTGAATAAGTCAATAAGTAAGATTTGAATTTAACATCCAAGCATCAAATGGTGCTAAGTAAATAACTTCCAAGTTGAAAAAAATAAAGTAGTTAAAGATATTTAAAATATGTAATATATATATATATATATAATTTTTTAACATAAAAGGTGGCCTAAACAATGTCACTAATATTTTAAAAGCATAAACTATTTTCAAAAAAGCATTATGTGTCAGCCCAGGATGGTGAAGTGTTAGGTCGCGAGCGACCTAACCATTTCTTGAGTAATGAACGACTTAACGGGTCGCGAGATAAGGAGCTACGACCTAACTTCGAAGAAGTAATGCGAGCTAACAAAGTCCTAGGTCGTGTACGACCTAAGTCTAAGGTCGCCGAAGAGGGGTGCAAACGACCTAACTCATATGCCGCTTCTTTAGGTCGCGAACGACCTAACTTACATGCCGCTCCTTTAGGTCGCGAACGACCTAACTCACGTGCAGTTTCGATAGGTCGCTCCAGTGATAGGTCGCAGGAAGATTGTCATGAAGCTCTGTTCTTAGGTCGCAAGTCCTTAGGTCGCTCAAGAGTAGGTCACGAAGCTTTAGGTCGCGTACAAAGCTTAAGTCGCTGAAGTTTATGCCGCCTGGATTGATTGAATCGCTATCTCTTAAGTCGCCCTATTTTTAGGTCGCGGTTGTTGTTAAGTCGCGTGGGTTGTATTGTTAGGTCGTTGCCGACCTATGTGCTGTGTTGTATTGTACTTAATGTTCTTTTCGTTAAGTCGTGTACTGTTTGTTTTAGGTCGTCTGTTTTTAGGTCGCGTCTGTTTTAGGTCACTGGTTTGTTAGGTCGTGAACGACCTATGTGTTGTACAAATTTCATTTGTGTGAGTTGTAAGCCTATAAATAGGCGGGATGGGTCATTTGTAATGGTTTTTAGTTGATTTGAATAAAAACTTTTGTTTTGTTAGCTTTGTGCTTTCACCAAATTGGTAGTTGAGTGTAATCTCCTATCTCCTCTTTCGGCATTCGAGTGCGCTCGAATCAACGATCGTAGAAGCCAATTCACGGTATCAAGTGCGCTTGATCAATGTCTGAAGAATTGCAGATCTTCTTTCACGGTATCGTGCGCGATCAACGTGACGAAGATAGCTAGAATTCGGTATCTTCGGATCAACGAATTTGGGTCATTCAGTATTCTTCATTCCATCGATTGCTACTTTCACAGAATCATCATTTTGTTATTCCGTTGCTGCATCATTTGGTATCAAAGCGAGATTAGCCAATCATAGCTAAGCCGAGTCTTAGAGCCAATATTCTATCGAAGAGTTTAAGCCGTACATCATTTGGAGAAGTTAGTTGTTCATCGTGTTCATCGCAAAATTACAACAAGTTGAAGAATTCGATCCATTTCATTTCGGATCAAAGATTGAAAGGTGTTTGAATTTTGCCGTGGGAGTGTGCGCGCCAAAATTCGAGATTTGGAGTTAGAGCCGAGAGTTTAAAGTGAAGGCCGTGCATCATATTGTTCATACCGAAAGTTGAAGTTTGTTTCATTCAACAATGCCGCCGAGGAGAGCTAATCGACATCAAAATATTGAAGCTTTGTATAGAAGAGAAGAAGCTGATGAGATGGAGCAAAGAATAAACGAAAACTTTAGTGAGAAGCTTAATGAAGGGATTGGTCGATTAGAGAAGATGATGTTGGAGATGAATCAGAATCGGAGAAGGGTTTCACCTGAATCTAACCATGGGGAAGTAGAGTTTCACCACATTCCAATCGGGAGAGAAGTGTTGATAATGATCATCGAAGTGTGAGTCGAGATCGTTATAGTAATGTTGACAGTCGAAATCGTGAGAATGATCGTGAACGAAGGAATGTAGATAAAAGGGATGTTGGTGGAAGACGGGATGGTAGTAGAGACGTTGGTGGTCAGGATCGACATCGATATACATCAGATTTCGAGGAGGAGTTTGATGGTGGTAGTGTTCATGGACGAGGACGAGGACAAGGAAGGAATCAGTCGGAGTATGATCACAAGTGGGAGTCTGGGATGAAAACTAAAATACCAGAATTCAAGGGAGGTATGCAAGCCGAAGAATTTCTTGATTGGTTAGCTTATGTTGAGGAAATATTTGACTTCAAGGAGGTTCCGGAGGATCGTAAAGTGAAGTTGGTTGCTACTAGGTTGAGGGGGAGAGCTATGGCATGGTGGCAGCAAACCAAACTAACTAGAGAAAGGATGGGGAAGTCAAGGATTGTTGCTTGGGAAAAGATGAAGAAATTGATGAAGGCTACTTTCTTACCCTACAACTACCAATCATTAATGTATCAGAGATTACAAAACTTGAGGCAAGGGACGAAGGCTGTTACTGATTATGCAGATGAGTTCTACCAGTTGATTGCTCGAAATGACATCATGGAGACAGAAGAACAATTGACCGCTAGATTTGTGGGTGGACTTAGAACACAGATCCAGGATATGGTGAACATGTTCGACCATAGATCTGTGGCAGAAGCACATCAAAAGGCGTTGGCTTGGGAGAAACAAGGAAGACGTGGGGGAGGTGTGTTTCCAAGTTTTACGGGGCAGAACAAAGGAGCGGGTAGTAGTTCTAATATTCCTAAAGCATCGAGTAAGCCGGTTGTTCATGAAGTGGCTAAATCAAAAGTCAACCCCAATTTCAAATGCTATAATTGTCAAGAAGTGGGTCACAAGAGCAGCGAATGTCCAAAACCGAAGAAGAGAACTGTGATTGCTGAGGCAGAGGAAGATGATGTAGAAGCTGACTATGCTAATTCACTACATGATGAGGAGGAAGAGAATGTGTCGGGAGATGAAGGGTATTCATTGATGATGAAGAGGTCGTGCTTGACACCAAAACAAGAGGAGGAAACTAGCTGGTTGAGGAGTAACATCTTTCAATCAACATGCACTATCTTGGGAAGGGTTTGCAAGTTTGTCATCGATGCGGGAAGCTGTGATAATATTATCTCTACAGAAGCTGTGAAGAAGTTATCATTGAAGATAGAGAAGCATCCGAAACCTTACAAGTTAGCTTGGTTGAGGAAAGGTGGGGAGGTGAAAGTTGGAAGGAGAGCTTGTGTTAATTTTTCAATTGGGAAGAAATACAAGGATGAAATTTAGTGTGATGTTGTGGACATGGACGTATGTCATCTGTTGCTGGGGAGACCGTAGCAGTATGATATGGCTGTGCAACATGATGGACGTACTAACAGTTACAGTTTTATGTTTGAAGGAACTAAAATCACTTTGATTCCTAAGAAGCGACAACGAGAAGAAAGCAAGTTGGAGGAGATTGAAGAGTTGAAAACTTTGTTATCATTGAAGGAGTTTGTTAAGGAGGTAGAAGAGGAGCCTGAAGTATTCTTGTTGATTGGACGTGAGAGTCATGAATTGGTTGAGATCCCTGAAGAAGTAAAACCAGTGCTGAGAGAATTTGACGATGTATTTCCTGAGGAACTACCAACGGAGTTACCGCCGTTGAGAGACATTCAACATCAAATTGATCTTGTTCCAGGAGCTGTGTTACCTCATAGACCACACTAAATAATGAGTCCAAAAGAACATGAGGAGTTAAGAAGGCAAGTGGAAGAATTACTTGAACAAGGGTGTGTGCAGGAAAGTTTATGTAACGACCCGTATTTTTACGGATCGAAACATCGTAAAACTATTGACATTAGATCGATAGTATTGTTAAATCGTTTGAAGCTTGAGTCGAGTAGTAGCTTAAGTCGTGTAGAAGATGAGTCGAGTGGTAGCTTAAGTCGTGGAGCGACTTAAGAGATAGAAGAGACCTAAGGAGTTTGGTCATGTTGGAGCTTAGGTCGTGAAGGAGGTTAGGTCGTAGACGACTTAAGGAATTGGAACGGCTTAAGGAAAGTTGGCGACTTAAGGAAAGTTGGTGACTTATAGGATTGGCGACTTAAGATAGTGGCGACTTAAGAGTTAGCGGCATAGGAAACTAAGCGGGTTAACGACCTAGGGAGTTTGAGTCGTTCGAGCGACTTAAGGAGTGTTGTAGTTAGGACGTGAGCGACCTAAGTCTAGCAGTTAAGTCGTAACCCAGTTAAGTCGTGGTCGAGTTAAGGAGATAAGTTGATGAGTCGTTGAGTCGCTTGGGCATGTTTAGTTAGGTCGTAGACGACCTATGATAGTATGCTGGGTAGTTAAGTCGTTAGACGGCCTAAAAGTTATTAAGTCGTATCCCAGTAAGCCGTTAAGTCGTGTAAAGGTGATAAGTCGTAACCTAGCTAAGTCGTGAGGTTGTTGAGTTGTAGAGTTGTTAAGTCGTTAAGGCGTATCCTAGTTGAGTCGTTAAGTTGCAAGGAAGGTTGAGTCGATGAGTCTTAGGTCGTGCCTAAGGGTTAGGTCGCGCGTATGTGTTAAGTCGCGCAAGTGGTTGAGTCGAAGGATCTGCTAAGTCGAAGGTCTTAAGTCGTGGGGTTCTAGGTCGTAAGATTTTATAAGTCGTGAGTCGTGGAGTTCTGATGAGTCGTGGATGACTTATGAAGGCGGACGACTTAGGGGATTTCAGCCTATAAATACGGGGTTTTTCTTCACTTTTTGGGATCCGAATTTTGAAGCGACGAAGTGCTGCTATTTTGAGAGCTCGAGTTCTACACTTCTTCACTTCTTTTCTCCACTTTAATCTTGTGCTTTCTTCCATCCAAATCGAAGATCGAATCGAAGATCCAAGAGCTTAGATTGAAGATCTACATCCATCGAAGAGAGATTTCATCGTTTGAAGCGGATTTGTGATAGATCGAGTTAGATCCTTCGCTGTCCAGATCTGAAGTGTGTTGCTTTTGAGGTGTTTAGGTGATTCGGTGAGTGGTGATTATCTCTCACACGGATCCAAAGGAGTATATTAGATCGTTGGCTTGATTTTGTGTTAAAGTAGTGATTTCCATGCATTTCCGTAAACTTAAGTATAGATCTATTGTTCATGATGATTTGACATCCATTTTACTATATGTTAACCTATGCAAGTTCATTCATCAAGTTATGGAGATATTGCTCATGTTTTCATGCTTGTTAGATTTAGACTCTTTATTTACAAGATTGCCATTATTGTTATAATTGTTTATTTGATCATGTTTGAATGCTTGATTACTTGGATTAATGTTTGACTTGATTGATTGTTGTAAATTAGTTGATTGATGATTTGATTTGGACAAGTTAGTCGAAGATGATTCAAAATCTAAGGGAAAGGCTCTTGAATTGGAAAAGTTGCTCGTGGCATATGTGGCGGATGATGAAGCTCATATGGATAAGATTTGATGATGTTGATGTTGAGATGAGGCTTTGCTATGATGAGATGAAGCGAGGCATGGTATGAGATAGCCTTGGTTTAATCTAGGTGGGATCATTCCAAGCATGTTGATAACTCGGTGAAATGGTTCGGGTTTGAGGATAATGGTTTGCTCGAGAGGCGCTTGAGCTAGTATGGAAATAGTCGTCGAGGACGATGACTAGAAGGCTGAGATGTCATCGTTGTTGAAGGTTCTAGCATGCTCAAAGCAAGAGTACGCTGGGCAGATTCGATAGTCCCAAAAGGCTACTGATTGGTAGTCGAGTACTCTGGGCAGATTCGATAGTCCTAGGCACGGGCTGCGACGACGTGCAGAGTTATGTCTAGAACCGGGGTTTCCATTAGCCCTTGACGGACGGCTGAAAGAATGTGCCGGTCATTCAATTAACGGTGGTATCGAAGCAAAGATAACAGTGATAGCCAGAGTCATGGATGTTTGGTTGTATCGTCATTCGGTCTCAAGAGCGGTATTTTCTGGGTGCTTATCTGATCTTGGTTTAGGCCTTGGGGTTTGTACTTGGAAAACATCGCCCTTGACTCGAGTGATAATTGCTTTACTTTAAATGTTTGCTTTGCTATGTTTACTTCTGCTTAGTGTGTGTTTGGGGGCTATCACTGTAGAAAGAGGTGGAGTGGGAGGGTTGGATTATTGTTCCTTTTTCCTTTATGCTCTTTTGGTATGTTCTTAGTTAATTTACCGCTCACTAAGACTGTTGTCTGACTCAAGGCTTTATGTTTAACTCTTATTGCCTTGGGCTGTTCATCCATTTTGGGATGGGCAGACTAGGTAGCAGGTGACAGGTGCTGTTCTTACTTTCCACGATGCTGATGACGAAGATGAGCTGGAGGCTTGCATATTATTCTCTTACTATATGTACTGGATGTTCCGCTGCTTGTATAATTCTCTGAGTGATATGTAGTGAGGCTTGATGTATTGACTATTCAGATGTTGTATTCAACTATTATGAAGTTTTATTGATGAGATTCTATTCTGTGAAGCTTCACTATATATATATTCTCTATTGTATTTTATCCATGCGCTGTGAGTAATACGATAGATTCTGCTGTTTTAATTTAACCCTGGCAACCGTCCATGGCTGCCTGGCACACTTTACAGCGCACTACTCCTATGTTCAGTGCAGGGGTCATGGGCGGTCGTCACATTTGGTATCAGAGCATTAGTTAATCGATTTTACCCAACGCTCGCTGACGTAACTACGTATGAGAGACGTAATTGTATTTTGATGGATGATTACTATATATATAATATAGTAGCTTAGAAGGATTTGAGTTTTTTATGCAGTTGTTCTCAAGGTGTATTAATCATTCCTTTTTATAGATATTAAGGATGAGTCGAAGAGGGAGACCAGCTGCTAGGGAAGGCCGTGCTATAGAGGGGGCTGCTGTTTATGCAGCTATGTTCGAAGCTATGATAAATTCGATCATGAGAAGGATGCCAGCTCCGGGGCCATCTGAAGATGTTGGAGTTCAAGTTCAAACTCCAAGACCGGTGGATTTTGCTAAGCTATGTAAAGACTATATTGCTCTTGGAGGAAAGGTTTTCTTGGGAACAGAGTCAACCATTGAAGTCCAAAGATGGATAGATGCT
Source organism: Allium fistulosum (assembly GCA_030737815.1). Classification (NCBI taxonomy): domain Eukaryota; kingdom Viridiplantae; phylum Streptophyta; class Magnoliopsida; order Asparagales; family Amaryllidaceae; genus Allium; species Allium fistulosum. The sequence goes on from CM060906.1 coordinate 671,486,357, forward strand.
TGTATAAGGATCTTTGGTGATTTGGGAATTGAGGATGCGACTAAAAGGAAGCTTGCATCAAGACAGCTTCAAGGAAGAGCTTCTGATTGGTGGAACTCTATCACTATTGATACTCCGAAGGAAGAAATTACTTGGGAGCAATTCCAAGCCAGATTTGAAGCTAAGTTCATTTCTACAGCTCAGAAGTCTGTTTTGTTCAAGAAGTTTGTGGAGCTCAAGCAAGGAGGAAGACCAGTTCTTGATTATGTTTCTGAGTTTGAAGCTTTGTCCAAGCATGCCCGGTCGTATATTGAATCTTCGTACCAGAAGAATGAGAAGTTTGTGACAGGCTTGGACAGTTATCTTGGGAGGCAGTTGGTGGATCATTTGGACGATTCATTTGAGAAGCTTGTGGAGAAGGCTCTGAGGCATGAGAATCTGTTTTCTAAAGAAGGATCTGTTGTTGCTGTGACCAAGGAAGAGTCTAAACCACAGCAGGGTGGAAACAATAAGAGGAAGCAGCAGCAGCAAAAGGGTAAGGATGGCTAGAAGAAGCCAAAGGGTGAAGTGACCTGCTACAATTGTCAGCAGAAGGGCCATTTCTCCAGAGATTGCAAGAATCCGAAGGTGCCGGTGAAGTGTCACAACTGTGACAAGCTGGGGCATATTAAGAAGAATTGTCCAGAACCTCAGAAGGACAAGCAGATTGTGCAAGCTTATGCTTTGGGGCTTGTTCCATCATCTTCGAAAGCTCCTACTGCTGAAGAGAAAGGAAAGAGTGTGGTGGTTCAAGGTACTCTTTCCATATGTGGTGTTCCAGTTAGAGTGCCATTTGATACTGGGGCGTCGCATTCTTTTGTTTGTAATGAACTTGTAGGCCGGTTGGGTTTAGAACCGGATATTGTTGATAGCCCATTGGTTATGACTAATCCAGTTGGGGGTTCGTCTTGTTTGTGTATGCTATGTCGTGGTCTGATTGTATCGAGTCATGATTGCTCTTTTGTTTGTGATTGTTTTGTTCTGAACTTTGCGGGGTTCGAAATTATTTTGGGTATGGACTGGCTTAGGAAGTATGCGGCAAAGGTTGATTGCGAAAGGTTGGAAGTGACAGTCGAGAATGTGGAGGCACTACACCAGAAACAGCTTTTGACAGCGTTTCAAAAACGCTGTTATATGATACGACAGCGTTATTATAAACGCTGTATAACGACATGCTGTCGTAGATGCAAAAGTTTTAACAGCAAAATAGAAAACGCTGTAAAAAACTTGATACCACAGCATTTATTAAACGCTGTTATATGACACAACAGCGTTAGAACAAACGCTGTATAACGACAAGCTATCGTATAAAGAGAACTTACAACAGCTTAATTTTAAACGCTGTGGAAATTATTCTTTTGACAGCGTTTTATTTAGGCTGTTAATATTTTTATTACAGCGTTTAATGCGTGCTGTGTTATGTTTTTACAGTTGGAATGATGTTTTACTACAGTTTAGAACAGCGTTTAATAAACACTGTTACTCACTATTTAATGATAATTACAACACGAATTAAACGCTGTTGTTTCTTCATTGACAGCATTAAAATAGATGTTGTCTTCTATTTATATGATTTTTACAGCATTAACATTCCACTATATTTGCATATTCCAGAACTACATTTTGAGTATAATCAAGCAACCGGTATATATAACATGTTCTAATGAATAATAATTTGTTAAATAAACTAGCTAAAACAATATTAATATACAAAAAACATCTATAAATCAAGTTTCAATAATATTCATAAACAAAAATAACACAGTAGACCAAATTATCATAATATTGTTAAACAAAGATAAGGTATATGTTAAACAAAAATATAATATCACTCCAGACATAATCAATGTAAACTACTATACTGAAAATTATTAGTACCGATCATGAATATAAATTCAAACAATATCACTAACCAGTTCTTGAACTACACAACTTCAACATCGACGTTCTACTTGACAGCGACAAGCTTACATCGACAGCCACCACATCCCTTGACCTATGTTTGTGAACTAACCAGTTCTTACATCTAATCGATTCTCCTATTTATCTCCTGAAGAAGAAGGTCCTTCATATCCTCAATGTTATGCAACTAAGACTCAAACCCTTCAGATCACTAGGAAAGCAAGTTTCAACACCTATAATCAAGTTCCATTGTCCCACTTAGAACACCTATAAACAGTTCAAGAGGATATTAATTCTACTTCAGAATACACTTAGAACAGTCAAAGGAATTCTCGATTGCATAAGAAATTTCTGAAGAACAGTAGCACTTTATTTATTAAATTGCTCAGCATACAAATGAAATTGGAAAACTAAAATAAATTAATAAAAAATTGCACTCCAAATGCTAGAGGAAAATATGAAATACAAGAAGATACATGAAAAGAAAACATCAACTCCTACAGCCCCCCTAAAAGACATACAAGGGACTCATCAACAATTAAATGAAGGCTTGTGCATGGAATATTAGAGGTTTGAATACAGACAATAAAATGCCATTTGTGTTCAGATTTCTACAGACTCAAAGGTTGTCGTTAATAACCTTATATGAGACAAAACTGTTAGATTCTAGCATTGCAAAATGTATGTCCAAATTCCTTCCCCACTGGTCCTGCATCAATAATAATGATATGGGATCCAAAGGTCGAATATTTGTTATCACCAATGATAAAACTTGGAGTTTACACATCTTTAACAAGAGTTATCAGCATGTCGAGTTGTTTTGACTAATTCAAGAGGTTTTATGTGTACTATCACTTTTGTTTATGCTAGAAACACTTCCTCTGAAAGGGACAAATTGTGCAGCTGTCTTATTCCTTATGCCTCTTCTATTCATATGCCTTGGGTTGCATTTGGGGATTTTAATAATGCTTTGAACCCTAAATATAAAAGGGAGGATTGCCTATACCATTTTCTTATCTTAATGGATTTAGAAATTGTTTATTACAATGTTCTTTATAGGGGTGTAAATACATTTAGAGAAAGAGTGGAATGGAAAGCAACATAGATAAAGTATTGGCAAATCAGGAGCTATTGCAGATTTTCCCAACACTTTTGTTGTTGCATAACCAACCAACCTAAGTGATCATACCCCTATATTACTTACTTTTACCGATAACAAGCCAAAGTCAAAGAACATGCCTTTTAGATATGTTAACGAATGGTGTCACAGAGATAGATATATGCAGTGTGTTTATGATAGGCTCAAAGCTACAACCTGGGGTGACTATATTCATAATTTTATTATTAAACTAAAGAAAATCAAGGAAAATCTCAAATCTGGTACAGACACATCAGCAAAACAGATAACGTGCAAAAGCTAAAGGATGAGTACATGTCAGTTTTTTTGCAAACTGATAATGACCTAGAAAATCTATCTTTATATGAGCATGTGATATCTATTAATTTGGAATTAAAAACCAGGTTAAAATGCAATATGAAGAATTGTTGCAAAAAAGGAAAACTTTATGGTTAGTGGAAGGGGATACAAATTCAAAGTTTTTTTTTCACGCATGTCTATGAGGAAGCATAGGAATCAAATCCAGGCTCTACTCCTCCTAGTGGTGAGTACATTTGTAATCATGAAGCAATAGCTTAGGAATCTCTATAGTATTACTCCACTCTTTACAATGGAATTAATTCACTGTCTTTCCCATACATTGAACCACGAATGATGATAATTAGTGAGGCCAAAGATACTTATCTCCACTAATTGAATTGGAAGAGATCAAGACAACAATGTGGTCCATTCATGGTGCCAAAAGCCTTGGTCCTGATGGCTTTTCAGCAAAAAAAAATCAAGCTGCATTATGATCTATTGAAAGAAGAACTCTACTTAGTCACATTGAAATCTTTCAAACTAGCAAAATTGCTAAGGGGATGAATCATTCCTTTCTTACTCTTATACCTATGAAAGATAAGCCGCAGACTATTTCTGTTTACTGGCCTATAGCTCGTGCAAATGTTGGTTTATAAAATTGTGGCTAAGATTATATATAATAAAATTAAAGTTTTCCTTCCTTCCTTGATTGCCGAAAATCAATATGCATTTGTGCTTGGTAGAAATATTAGTGAAAACATTTAGCTTGCAAATGAACTCACCCGAAATTTCAAGAAGCTAGGAAACCTAAGATGTGTATTAAGATTGACTTGTAAAAAGCATATGATAAGATAAATAGGGATTCACATGTCATATGATGGCTGCAATGTGTTTCCCTGTCTTACTTATCAATTTAATCTATGAATCCATTATCACTCCAACATTTTCAATTTTAGTCATACACATTCCTAATGGTTTCTTTGAATCAAATAGAGGTCCACGACAAGGAGAATGAATGTCTCTTAATACTGTGATGCAGTTCCTATATATATTTCAGATTGACAAGAGGTTTGCCAAATATATGTTGAAGACCATGAATGCCTTAACATGAACAAAGCCTAATTGGTTCACTGTTGGCATCATAAAATAAAAGTGAATTACCTTAAGCATGTTATAAGTGGTGCATGATTCCTGGTCTTCAGCATTAAGAGTGTCTGCAAGTCGCTTTGGATCTGACCTGCAAATGATGAAATGGAATTGCACGTATGAATAGAAAATCATCAATTAAGTACACTATCAAATACCATATTCGAACGTTAGATTAAGTAAATATTCTTTCATGATTTTACCAATGCTCGTGGACAGAAGTTCCTCATGTTGCATAAGTGTGGGAAGAGTTGACATTATGCATAAAGAAAGTTTCTATTTCCTGGAAAGTTTAGGAGAAATAAATGTATCTTCAGATTTAGTTAGATGAATTTGTAAGTAATTTCAACGTATAATATTTGGTATTTTTTAAGGCTGGGTTATATTTATGTTTATCAGGTAAAATCTTCACTTTTGACTAGATGTTAGCAATCATATTACCTTATAAAGTAGATCACCAGTAACCTCATAGCGCGTTTGTGCTCCAATAACAATTGGGATATGTGTATTGGCATGGAAGCCAGAAAAATCGTCAACCTGCACCAAAACCACAAATAACAGATTCTTGTTGCTTCAATCAATAAATAAATAATTAAAATTTTAGTCGGTTATCACAATATCCAATGGCCTCATAGTAGCATTAGCCTATTTCATGATTCAAGCAGGTATCAAAAGAAGCTAACCGACCTTTAATGTAAGTGGACCTAGAAAGCATGGCTTGTCAAAGAGATGAGCCAAAGTTAAATGCTTTTGATCACCCTACATCAATTCAAATATTCAATAAATAAATAAATAAAAGCCAACAAATGGTATGGTCATAAATCTAAAGACTACTTCGATATTAGCATAATAAGTTAGGAAACCGCTAAAGAGACTCCAAAATGGTTAGGTGGAATTTTTTCTAAGTGGACTCTGGATAACAGCCACTTTGAATAAAATGAAATCACATACTCTTATTTTTAGTCACAAAGAACTGGACTCAAATCCATCATAACTATCTTCAACACATTTTCAATAGGAAGACAAAATCTGTTTATTGTAAGTTTATTAAGAAAAAATATGGAGATTTTATATGACTAATTACTGTATAGAATTAAATAAATGATTGATAGTTTAGTGTATAAGCAAAATATTTGATTTTTGCAATTTGATGATGAAACAAAATGTAAAAAGGTGTTTGATATCATGTCAGCGAAAATTATTCAAGTGCCTTACGGTTTAAGAATTTTATTATTTGAGGCTAAAAATGAAATCACTAATTAGATTATAAAAGAAAACAAAATAAATCTAGTGTCCTCTCATAACAATAATTAGACTAGGAGAAAATAATAAATTTCTTAACTATTTCGGGAGTCCTTTAAACAGTCCCGTGGAGTATACTCAGTATATGTTAGTAATGAAGAAAACAGAACATGTTATGTGAAAATATGAAAGTGAAGATGCTTACAGTTATTTTGTACAGTTTGTAAAGAAGTTCATTCATGCCTCCTATTTCATCATTGAGGGATGTCCAATGCCTTTCAATTCTATAATCTAGTATCACATTTTTCACTCAATTTGCAAAATAGTCTGCAATCTTAGTAACCATATGTAAAGCCCGAGCATTACCAGCATTTATGTACTAATCTAGTAGTCCTGCCATAATATGTTTAAGCAACACGATCAACACGATTTGCACTTACTGCGGTTCTAGTAAATCAGCTATTAGAAATTGGTGATTTAATTCAATAGAGTGACTAATATAATATGTCAAACATTTTGAAAATTTTCCTAATCATTATTATTGGACCGTAATGACTAAGATTTAGATATAAACTAAAATAGATTGCCATTTGATTTAGTGGAGCTATTAATACAATTTGCCAAACATTTTGAAGAGTTTCCTTATCATCAGCACTGTAGCATATTAAACAAAGATTTATAAATCAACTAATATAAGTTGACCATTTAATTGAATGAAGCAGTAGCATAATACATTAAACCTCTTGAATTTTTCTTTATCATCAATGTTGCACCATATTGATTGGCATTTAGATATTAACTAATAAAAATTAGCCATGGAATTTAATGGAGAAATTAATGAAATATATCAAACAATTTGAAAAAATTTCTTATCAACAATTGTGTACCATAATGGTCAGCATTTATAAATTAAAAAACAAATTTTGACCATTCAATTCAATAAAGCAATTCGCAAAGCATGTCAAATATTTTCTAAATTTTCTAAATTATAAATGGGCTACATCATTAACATTTTAAAATAACATAACTTCATATTAAAGTTTTAACTGCAAATTATAGGGGTTTAATCTTATTTTCAAGTTTCTACTGCATAAATAATAAAGTCCTAAAATAATATAATTTAATGAATATAATCTAGGTATGATGATATAAAAATTTAGCAATAGAATATCTAGAGCATGCAAATAAGTATTGAGTAATTCATCAATTCATCATTAATGCCTACACGAATCAGTGAATGGTGGATCCTCAACGAATAAAAACCAAACCAGCCAGTTAGAAATGAAACAAGATGTCTTACTAAAATCAGAAAGAATATAACTCAACTAGAAAGAATTTCATCAAAGAGGTTAAGAAAAGATTTAAACAGTTGCAATCGATAAATACTGAACAAAAACTAGGGTAAATTTTGAACTCGATCTGATAAGAAAGATCTGATAATTCGCAACTATTCTAACTCAAACAAAAAACTAGAATTGAGAAAAACACTCACCACTTTCCAATTTCACTGAGTTTAGGGCTACAAAATTCAAAATCGACGACAGAGATGCTCAATCAAAATCGAAGCGATGGATGAAGGAAGATGAATTCTGGTGTTGAAATCGAAATCGATGTATGGAAACTGAAATTAAAGAGGGAATGGAAACTGGAATCAACATATTTTCTTTTTTCCTCCATGTAAATGAGAAGTGGCGGCAAATGAAATAAACACTTGTGTGTGTGGCGGCAAACAAAATAAACACTAATAATATTGTCAGCGTTGAACCTTTGAAACAACTTTCTTATAAACATATTCTACAGCATTGAACTTTAAAACGCTGACTGTAATTGCAGTTAAAACTCACTTTTCTTGTAGTGAGGGGCGAAAGGTTGTGATACGATGTAAGCATGAGGAAGGCGTCTTCATGAACTTCATGTATTCGCTAGTTGTTCCACGGGATGGACTGTCATCTGTGCCAATCGCTAATGTATTTGAGGATGTCTTTGATGAGGTCAAAGGGTTACCGCCGCATAGAGAGATCGAGTTTCGTATCGATCTAGTTGAAGGAGCCAGACATGTTGTGATGCCTCTTAGGCGGATGGCGCCTAGGGAACAGCAGGAGTTGAAGGTGCAGGTTGATGATCTTTTGCAGAAAGGATTCATTCGGCGTAGTGTGTCCGAATGGGGTGCACCAGTTGTGTTTGCAACCAAAGCAGATGGATCGTTGAGGTTGTGTGTGGAATATCGTGAGCTGAATAAAGTGACTAAGAAGAACAAGTATCCATTGCCGAGAATAGATGACTTGTTTGATCAGCTTCACGGAGCTAAGGTGTTTTCTCAGATGGATTTGGCAACGGGATTTCACCAGTTAAGAGTGGCAAAGAATAGTGTGCCGAAGACTGCTTTCAGGACACCATCCGATTTCTTTGAGTGGCTGGTAATGCCGTTTGGATTGACCAATGCACCAGCATATTTTGTGGATCTTATGAATAGAGTGTTCAGAGATCAGTTGAACAAGTTCGTACTTGTGTTCGTGGATGATATTTTGATTTATTCCAGAACTGAAGAAGAGCACAAGACGCACTTGCGTATTGTTTTGGAAATCTTACGGAAACATCAGCTGAAGACTAATTTTTCGAAGTGTCACTTCTGGAAGAGTGAAGTGAGGTTCTTAGGCCATATTATCTCTGGAAATGGAATAGCGGTTGATCCCGCTAAAGTGGCAGCAATCCAGGATTGGGTTAGACCTAAGAATGCATCTGATGTGAGAAGTTTTCTTGGATTAGCAGGATACTATCGTCGATTTATCAAAGACTTTTCCAAGGTGGCTGCACCGTTAACATGATTGACGAAAAAGAACCAAGTATTCAGATGGGATGCTAAGTGTGAGCAAGCTTTCGGAATCCTGAAAGAGCGACTGACAAGTGCTCCTGTTTTGACTATTCCAAGTGGAAATGATGAGATGGTGGTTTACACCGACGCATGTGGTACTGGACTTGGAGCAGTGCTGATGCAGAAAGGTAAAGTTGTTGCGTATGCAAGTCGACAACTGAAGCCACATGAAAGGAATTATCCGACTCATGATTTGGAGTTGGCAGCGATTGTTTTTGCTCTGAAGATGTGGAGACATTACCTATTGGGAGTTAGATTCGAGTTGTTTACAGATCATAAGTCGTTGAAGTATCTTTTCTCCCAAAAGGATTTGAATCTAAGGCAGCAACGATGGCTAGAGTTTTTGGCATCATATGATTTTGGTATAGCGTATACTCCGAGAAAGGGTAACGCAGTGGCAGATGCGTTCAGTCGAAGAAATGCAGGATTGGGAGCCATGTTTTCAGAATGGAAGAGTCTCGAGTATTTAGCTGGATTTGACTTCAGGCCTAGATGTGAATTGGAACCTGAGATGTTGGCAAACTTATCGATAAGACCGACCCTTGTGGAAAGGATTGGCGAAAGCCAAAAGCGAGACGATAAGCTTGTCAAGATTATCTGTGATTTGGAATCGGGGTTGGACCCAGAAAAGGAGAAAGGATTCGAGGTCGATCAAGAGGGTTGGCTTCGGAAGCAAGGACGACTAGTTGTTCCCGATATAGATGAATTGAGAAATGAAGTTCTGAAGGAAAGTCATCACTCGAAGTTGACAATTCATCCAGGTGGAAATAAGATGTATCGGGATATGAAGAGAACCTATTACTGGGAAGGTATGAAGAAGGATGTTGGAAATTTTATTTCCAAGTGCATGAACTGCCAGTTGGTAAAAGCAGAACAGAAGAAGCCAAGTGGATTGCTTCAGCCATTAGAAGTTCCTACATGGAAGTGGGAGGAAATATCGATGGATTTTATCGATGGGTTACCTAGAACAAGAACGGGAAATGAAGGGATTTGGGTCATCGTAGATCGTCTGACTAAGAGTGCAAGATTCATTCCTATTCGATCAACTAGGACTGCATCAAAGTTGGCTGAGCTGTATGTTAAGTGGATAGTTCGATTCCATGGTATTCCGAAGAGTATAGTGAGCGATCGAGACCCATTGTTCACTAGTGGATTTTGGAAGAGCTTCCAAGAAGTTTTGGGAACCGAGTTGTGTTTGAGTACAGCTTATCATCCCCAAACAGATGGTCAGACCGAGAGAGTCAATCGAGTTTTGGAAGATCTCCTCAGAGCTTGTGTTTTAGATTTCGGAGGATCATGGGAAGATCACCTTCATTTGGTGGAATTTTCGTATAATAACAGTTACCAGTCAAGCATTGGTATGGCACCATATGAAGCATTGTATGGAAGACCGTGTAACTCTCCGACATGTTGGTTGGAAACAGGAGAAAAGTTGATACTTGGGCCAGAAATGATTCGACAGACTTCGGATTGTATAGAGATCATTCGGCAACGAATGAAGGCAGCCCAAGACCGTCAGAAAAGTTATGCCGATAAGCGTCGTAAGGATTTGGAATTCGACGTAGGTGATATGGTTTTTGTGCAGATTTCTCCACTGAAGAATGTTATTCGATTCGGGAAGAAAGGAAGGTTGACTCCGAGATTTGTTGGACCATTCCCGATTATCGAGCGAATTGGAAAGCTCGCCTACAAATTGGAGTTACCAGAAAAGATGTCGAGCGTGCACAATGTTTTTCATGTATCGTATCTACGGAAGTATGTGCACGACTCGAATACAGTGGTTTCTACTGATAGCTGTGAAGATTTTGAGATTGATCCAGTCGATAAGAGACCTCATAATCCGCTTCGTGTTGTGGAAACCGACACGAAACAGCTTAGGAGGAAGGTAGTTAGGTTGCTCAAGATACAATGGAGTGATGATGATAACGACTGTACATGGGAGGTGGAAGAGAGGATGAAGGCAGCTCATCCTGAACTCTTCAAGCTATGGCCATAAGGTGTCGTGTCATCTCACGATATTGTAACTTGTTCTAGTTTTAGAATTCTGCATGCTAGGCTAGAATTGGACGCATGGTTTGTTGATTGCTATGGATGGTAGGCATGCGGAATAGTTTTTGATTGCTCTTGTTTGTTTGGAATTTCGGGGGCGAAATTCCTAAGGGGGAGAGAATGTAACGACCCGTATTTTTACGGATCGAAACATCGTAAAACTATTGACATTAGATCGATAGTATTGTTAAATCGTTTGAAGCTTGAGTCGAGTAGTAGCTTAAGTCGTGTGGAAGATGAGTCGAGTGGTAGCTTAAGTCGTGGAGCGACTTAAGAGATAGAAGAGACCTAAGGAGTTTGGTCATGTTGGAGCTTAGGTCGTGAAGGAGGTTAGGTCGTGAAGGAGGTTAGGTCGTAGACGACTCAAGGAATTGGAACGGCTTAAGGAAAGTTGGCGAATTAAGGAAAGTTGGTGACTTATAGGATTGGCGACTTAAGATAGTGGCGACTTAAGAGTTAGCGGCATAGGAAACTAAGCGGGTTAATGACCTAGGGAGTTTGAGTCGTTCGAGCGACTTAAGGAGTGTTGTAGTTAGGACGTGAGCGACCTAAGTCTAGCAGTTAAGTCGTAACCCAGTTAAGTCGTGGTTGAGTTAAGGAGATAAGTTGATGAGTCGTTGAGTCGCTTGGGCATGTTTAGTTAGGTCGTAGACGACCTATGATAGTATGCTGGGTAGTTAAGTCGTTAGACGACCTAAAAGTTATTAAGTCGTATCCCAGTAAGCCGTTAAGTCGTGTAAAGGTGATAAGTCGTAACCTAGCTAAGTCGTGAGGTTGTTGAGTTGTAGAGTTGTTAAGTCGTTAAGGCGTATCCCAGTTGAGTCGTTAAGTTGCAAGGAAGGTTGAGTCGTTGAGTCTTAGGTCGTGCCTAAGGGTTAGGTCGCGCGTATGTGTTAAGTCGTGCAAGTGGTTGAGTCGAAGGATCTGCTAAGTCGAAGGTCTTAAGTCGTGGGGTTCTAGGTCGTAAGATTTTATAAGTCGTGAGTCGTGGAGTTCTGATGAGTCGTGGATGACTTATGAAGGCGGACGACTTAGGGGATTTCAGCCTATAAATACGGGGTTTTTCTTCACTTTTTGGGATCCGAATTTTGAAGCGACGAAGTGCTGCTATTTTGAGAGCTCGAGTTCTACACTTCTTCACTTCTTTTCTCCACTTTAATCTTGTGCTTCCTTCCATCCAAATCGAAGATCGAATCGAAGATCCAAGAGCTTAGATTGAAGATCTACATCCATCGAAGAGAGATTTCATCGTTTGAAGCGGATTTGTGATAGATCGAGTTAGATCCTTTGCTGTCCAGATCTGAACTGTGTTGCTTTTGAGGTGTTTAGGTGATTCGGTGAGTGGTGATTATCTCTCACACGGATCCAAAGGAGTATATCGGATCGTTGGCTTGATTTTGTGTTAAAGTAGTGATTTCCATGCATTTCCGTAAACTTAAGTATAGATCCATTGTTCATGATGATTTGACATCCATTTTACTATATGTTAACCTATGCAAGTTCATTCATCAAGTTATGGAGATATTGCTCATGTTTTCATGCTTGTTAGATTTAGACTCTTTATTTACAAGATTGCCATTATTGTTATAATTGTTTATTTGATCATGTTTGAATGCTTAATTACTTGGATTAATGTTTGACTTGATTGATTGTTGTAAATTAGTATTGATGATTTGATTTGGACAAGTTAGTCGAAGATGATTCAAAAGCTAAGGGAAAGGCTCTTGAATTGGAAAAGCTGCTCGTGGCATATGTGGCGGATGATGAAGCTCATATGGATAAGATTTGATGATGTTGATGTTGAGATGAGGCTTTGCTATGATGAGATGAAGCGAGGCATGGTATGAGATAGCCTTGGTTTAATCCAGACGGGATCATTCCAAGCATGTTGATAACTCGGTGAAATGGTTCGGGTTTGAGGATAATGGTTTGCTCGAGAGGCGCTTGAGCTAGTATGGAAATAGTCGTCGAGGAGGATGACTAGAAGGCTGAGATGTCATCGTTGTTGAAGGTTCTAGCATGCTCAAAGCAAGAGTACGCTGGGCAGATTCGATAGTCCCAAAAGGCTACTGATTGGTAGTCGAGTACTCTGGGCAGATTCGATAGTCCTAGGCACGGGCTGCGACGACGTGCGGAGTTATGTCTAGAACCGGGGTTTCCATTAGCCCTTGACGGACGGCTGAAAGAATGTGCCGGTCATTCAATTAACGGTGGTATCGAAGCAAAGATAACAGTGATAGCCAGAGTCATGGATGTTTGGTTGTATCGTCATTCGGTCTCAAGAGCGGTATTTTCTGGGTGCTTATCTGATCTTGGTTTAGGCCTTGGGGGTTTGTACTTGAAAAACATCGCCCTTGACTCGAGTGATAATTGATTTACTTTAAATGTTTGCTTTGCTATGTTTACTTCTGCTTAGTGTGTGTCTGGGGGCTATCACTGTAGAAAGAGGTGGAGTGGGAGGGTTGGATTACTGTTCCTTTTTCCTTTATGCTCTTTTGGTATGTTGTTAGTTAATTTACCGCTCACTAAGACTGTTGTCTGACTCAAGGCTTTATGTTTAACTCTTACTGCCTTGGGCTGTTCATCCATTTTGGGATGGGCAGACTAGATAGCAGGTGACAGGTGCTGTTCTTACTTTCCACGATGCTGATGACGAAGACGAGCTGGAGGCTTGCATATTATTCTCTTACTATGTGTACTGGATGTTCCGCTGCTTGTATAATTCTCTGAGTGATATGTAGTGAGGCTTGATGTATTGACTATTCAGATGTTGTATTCAACTATTATGAAGTTTTATTGATGAGATTCTATTCTGTGAAGCTTCACTATATATATATATATTCTCTATTGTATTTTATCCATGCGCTGTGAGTAATACGATAGATTCTACTATTTTAATTTAACCCTGGCAACCATCCATGGCTGCCTGGCACACTTTACAGCGCACTACTCCTATGTTCAGTGCAGGGGTCATAGGCGGTCGTCACAGTTTAAGTCCTTGTGCGGTGCCAGCTTTGTTAGTACCAAAGAAGGATGGAACGTGGAGGATGTGCACTGATAGTCGAGCACTGAATAAGATTACTGTGAGATACAGATTTCCAATGCCGAGACTTGATGATTTGTTGGATAAATTGAGTGGGGCTACTATCTTTTCGAAGATTGATTTGAGAAGAGGATATCATCAAATTCGTATAAGACCAGGGGATGAATGGAAGACATCATTCAAGACGAGAGAAGGATTATATGAATGGCGGGTCATGCCGTTTGGTCTTTCGAATGCACCTAGTACATTCATGCGGGTGATGAATCAAATCTTTAGACCATTCATTGGGAAGTTCGTGGTGGTGTATTTTGATGATATACTGATATATAGTGGAAATGCAGAAGAACACTTGCAACATCTGAGAGAAGTGTTGATGGTACTGCGACAAGAACAATTTTATGCTGCAACGAAGAAATGTGTGTTCATGACGCATAGTGTTTTATTTTTGGGGTATGTTATATCGGGAGGAGGTATACAGGTGGATCAGAATAAAGTTGAAGCAATTAGAAATTGGCCACAACCCAGGACGATTACAGAAGTTAGAAGCTTTCATGGTTTGGCATCATTCTACCGAAGGTTTATTCCACACTTCAGTAGCGTGATGGCTCCAGTTACTGATTGTATGAAAGGGAAGCAATTTTCATGGTCGGAGGAAGCAGGATTTGCCTTTGAGAGAATCAAGGAACTATTGACGACAGCACCGATTCTAGTGTTGCCATATTTTCAGTTGTTGTTTGAATTGCACACTGATGCATCGAAGGTTGGAATTGGAGGGGTGTTGAGTCAGAAGGGACGTCCTATTGCATATTTCAGTGAGAAGCTATCGGGAGCAAAGATGAGATATAATACATATGATGTGGAATTCTATGCTATCGTGCAAGCTATCAAACATTGGAGACATTATTTGTTTCAAAAAGAATTTGTTTTATATACCGATCATGAGGCGTTGAAGCATATGCAGGAACAGGACAAGATTACGGCAAGGCATGCTTCGTGGATTGCATACTTACAACAATTTACATTTGTGGTGAAGCATAAATCGGGAATTACGAATAGAGTGGCGGATGCATTGAGTCGGAGGAATCATTTGCTGACTACAATGAAGGTTGAAGTAACGGGGTTTGATGTGTTACCAGAACTATTTATTGATGATCCTTACTTTGCAGAGTATGTAGATGAAGTCAAGGAGGGGAAGACGGATGAGTTTTTAATGGTGGATGGTTTTCTTTTTAAGGGAAATCAATTATGTATACCGGAGTGCAGCTTACGTATGAAGATTGTAAAAGAGTTGCATGAGGAAGGTCATGTGGGCAGAGATCGTACTTTGCAATTGATTACTCAATCTTATTATTGGCCTTCGATGAAGCGGGAAGTTGGAAAGTTTGTGGAGAGATGTCATATTTGCCAAGTTTCCAAGGAACAGCGACAAATGCGGGATTGTATATGCCGTTACCCATGCCGATTAGACCATGGGTTGATATCAGTATGGATTTTTTTTTGGGATTACCGAGAACTCAGAGGGGGAATGATTCGATATATGTGGTAGTAGACAGGTTTTCGAAGATGACACATTTCATCGCTTGTAAGAAGACAGCTAATGCCGTCCGTGTTGCCGAGTTATTCTTTAAAGAAGTGTATCGCTTACATGGTTTACCAAAATCCATTGTTTCTGATCGGGATACTAGATTTCTAAGTCATTTTTGGCTGAGTTTGTGGAAGATGCTGGGAACAAAGCTAAATTTCAGTAGTGCTTACCGTCCGCAGTCCGATGGACAGACCGAAGTTGTTAACAGATCTCTGGGAAATTTATTGTGGTGCCTGGTGAAGGATAACCTAAAGAGTTGGGATATGAAGTTATGCCAAGCAGAGTTTGCTCACAATCATGCTATTAACCGTAGTACGGGTTTTAGTCCATTTCAGATAGTGTATTCAAGTTTACCAAAGGGGCCGTTGGATTTGACGATAGTACCACAACTAAAGGGAACCGTTAAACGGGCTGTTGATTTTGTTGACGGATTGGCAGAATGTCATAAAATTGTTCAGGAACGATTGGAGAAAGCAAATGAAAAGTATAAACGAGCTGCGAATTTGAAACGAAGAAGCGTTGAATTTAATGAAGGAGATTTAGTATATGTTGTACTAACGAAGGATCGTTTTCCAGTGGGAACATACAATAAGCTTAAAGCTCGAAAGATTGGTCCTGTAACGATCGTGAAACGGATCAATGAAAACGCTTATAGGTTGAAGCTGCCGGAGGATATATACACTTCTGACATGTTTAATGTTAAACATCTTATACCATATCATGGAGATGAGCTTGTTGTGGAAAAGGAAGGCGCAAATTCGAGGATGATTTTTTTTCAACCAGGGGAGGATGATGCAGCCCAGGATGGTGAAGTGTTAGGTCGCGAGCGACCTAACCATTTCTTGAGTAATGAACGACTTAACGGGTCGCGAGATAATGAGCTACGACCTAACTTCGAAGAAGTAATGCGAGCTAACAAAGTCCTAGGTCGTGTACGACCTAAGTCTAAGGTCGCCGAAGAGGGGTGCAAACGACCTAACTCATATGCCGCTTCTTTAGGTCGCGAACGACCTACCGCTTCTTTAGGTCGCGAACAGCCTACCGCTTCTTTAGGTCACGAACGACCTAACTTACATGCCGCTCCTTTAGGTCGTGAATGACCTAACTCACGTGCAGTTTCGATAGGTCGCTCCAGTGATAGGTCGCAGGAAGATTGTCATGAAGCTCTGTTCTTAGGTCGCAAGACCTTAGGTCGCTCAAGAGTAGGTCGCGAAGCTTTAGGTCGCGTACAAAGCTTAAGTCGCTGAAGTTTATGCCGCCTGGATTTATTGAATCGCTATCTCTTAAGTCGCCCTATTTTTAGGTCGCAGTTGTTGTTAAGTCGCGTGGGTTGTATTGTTAGGTCGTTGCCGACCTATGTGCTGTGTTGTATTGTACTTAATGTTCTTTTCGTTAAGTCGTGTACTGTTTGTTTTAGGTCGTCTGTTTTTAGGTCGCGGTTGTTGTTAAGTCGCGTGGGTTGTATTGTTAGGTCGTTGCCGACCTATGTGCTGTGTTGTATTGTACTTAATGTTCTTTTCGTTAAGTCGTGTACTGTTTGTTTTAGGTCGTTTGTTTTTAGGTCGCGTCTGTTTTAGGTCGCTGGTTTGTTAGGTCGTGAACGACCTATGTGTTGTACAAATTTCATTTGTGTGAGTTGTAAGCCTATAAATAGGCGGGATGGGTCATTTGTAATGGTTTTTAGTTGATTTGAATAAAAACTTTTGTTTTGTTAGCTTTGTGCTTTCACCAAATTGGTAGTTGAGTGTAATCTCCTATCTCCTCTTTCGGCATTCGAGTGCGCTCGAATCAACGATCTTAGAAGCCAATTCACGGTATCAAGTGTGCTTGATCAATGTCTGAAGAATTGCAGATCTTCTTTCACGGTATCGTGCGCGATCAACGTGATGAAGATAGCTAGAATTCGGTATCTTCGGATCAACGAATTTGGGCCATTCAGTATTCTTCATTCCATCAATTGCTACTTTCACAGAATCATCATTTTGTTATTCCGCTGCTGCATCAGTCATACATATAGTATTAAAGTTATCTATGTTTAAAGTGTGTGTATAAAATAATTAGGGCCCAATTTTTTTAAATACAAAACTCCAACAATGATATTTACAACACATAAAAGATTAAAATATATATTTACATATGCACATTCAAACGGCCATAGGTGATAACATTTGCACATATAAAATCATTGTAAAATATGAGGGATATACTCTACACTAAAAGATACGGGATATAATTAAAATTAGGATTATATAATTACCATATGAAATAGCCTTAGAAACATACCTTCAATGAAGAAATCTTTACAGATCTCTAAGATTCACAACTATTGTGGGCACTTTCGCCGTCAAAATCAAGGCTTGGAATTAGCCGAGTGGAAGTAACAGAAATGTAGTGTTGTAGCATATCAAGAGAAGCAAATGAAAGGTAGACATGTTGCAAAGGGTTTGAGAAGCACAAGAGAATTTGAAGGAGGAAGAGGAAATCCCACCTTGTTCGGTACCCAATGTACCAAACAGAAGGTCTTGTCTAGTACCCAAGGTACCGAACATGAAATCATATTTGGTACCCAGTGTGCCGAACATAATCTTTTGTTCAGCATATTGGATGCCAGCCGAGGAGTAGCATTATTTGAAGACCTAACCAAGGAATAAGGAGGGGACCGAACCAAGAGTTAAACCAAGGAGGGAGGTTGTAACAATCCATGTTTTACGTTTCGGAGGATTGTAAAATAATTTTATTTAATTCATTTGGGGTCATATGATTCTATAATTTTGGGATATGACTCTTAGGGTATTTAACACCCTTGTGATTTTTCCCGAATTTCTCCATGACAATTTGGACATAGAAAATCTTGTTTGGATTATAAATTTTCACAGGAGCCGAGTTAGAGGATCTACTAGTTTCATTGCTTCAGGGTGGTGGTTTCCCATTACGTAGAGTGGTCATATTAGGAAATCAGACTTGCGGTTAGGAAGTTATACCTGCTTTAAGTTTTGAAAACTACTAGGCAGAATTAGTGTGTAAATAGTAAGCCCAATTAGTTAGCACATTAGTCTAACTAGATGACATTATAAATAGGGGTTGAGATAGTTGAATGAAAGGTTTCCCTCTCATTCTAAATCAGTTTCAAAACCAATATTGTCCAAAATCCTCCCCAATTCACCTAGATTTCATCCTAGATCATACTTGATTGCTAATTAGTTATTAGATCTTCATTTAGAAGATTTTTCTCATTTTCTTGCTTGATTGGAAGTGTGATTTGCTACTGTCCGAATCAGATCTATCATTGTTTGATTGAATTTGGTAATTGGTGAGTGGCCTATGACTTCTCACTCTTTTATGTAGGATCATATGTTAGTATTTTTTGATTACATGCTAAAACGGTAAGGCTTGACATGAATTGGATGGGATCCAATTTAATTTGGTGGTAGAAACCTAATCTAACTTTAGTTACATGTTTTATAAGCATATGATCCATATTGGCTTAGAATTCATCCTATATATATGCATATTCATGATTTTAAATAGTTCCATGATTAGAAAGTGATTGCTTGCCTTGTTTGAAGATTTGCATGTTTAATTGGATGAAATTGTATGTTTGATTGGATGAATGCTGTTATGCTTTGTTTGGATGCTATGCTTTGATTTTTTGCTGGTGTTGTGGTTGCATAGGAAGTTAGGTCGGAGAATTGAGCAAATTGGTAGCTAAGTTGATCAGAAATGGATGAAACTTGATGGATGTGCTCTGGAGCATGGTAGGATGCTATTAGCTAATTCACATGGCAATTGGAGCTAAGAGGTAGATTCGGCCCCGAATTGGCATGGTTGATTCGACACTGAATTTAAAGGAAGGCTCATGGGACTTGGAAAATTGAGGGATCGTGTAAGAAAGGCATTGGGATGTTGTCTATAGCTTGGAGCAAGAGATTGGCTAAGTATGGAAGGACAAGATGAACAAATTTCTACGACTTGAAGATGGATGCTTGGAAGATATAACTCGGATGCTACGATTGATAGGTTAGAGTCTATGGCATCTAGAAGGAAGGCAAACGAAGCTGGAATGAAGTTTGGACCAAGATTTGGCTAAGTAACTAACTCGGGCTGAATTAAGGATGTTGATTCGATACCGAATATAGCAGGGAGGTCCAGGGAATGTGCAACTTATGGCGATGGATACAGAGGTTCAGTAGGTCGTGCTAGAGATGGTGGCTCGTTCACATCATGAAGGATGGTGATATAACAACATGATGAATTTATGGCTCTTCGTTTTATGACTCGTAATTGGGGTAGGTACCGAAGAGGATAGCTCGAGATGTACGAGGCTAAGAATAATGGAATGGATTGAGTGAGTAGGGATTGTTATCCAATATGGAGCTCTGAAGACTCAGATGTTATGGGTGTGCCAAGGAATCATTGATAACTCGGAGTATTCTTGTTGTGATCAAAGCAGGGGTATTAATGGTGATGCCCATGGATTGGAATTTAGGTCCTGAAGGTACGTATATCCTTGACCACTGGATCGGGTATAGTGTCTTGCTTCGAGCTAGTTGACATGTACTAGGCTTCAAGTCCTGAAGGTACGAGAGTATAACTAGAATCGAGATTTCCATTAGTCACTGGCTAATGAAGATGGTTATATGAGTTATCATGTATTTGGGGCATGTAGAGGGTGATAGCTAGGATTTGCTTGATGATTGCTATGGTTGCTCGCTTGGGTAGGCTATCACCTATAGGCATCAAGGAGGGGGGTACTGGAGATAGGGTTGGTTGTATCCTTTCCATCCTATGTTGTGTATAGTACCTTTATTGATGTTATTACTTAGCATATTATTATATGTGCTAACTCTTTCGTTGCAGGGAGAGGTAAGGTATGATTTGTATGACTCTGTCCATTACCATACTTTCTTGCATAGTACTTTGATTTCCATTTTCTGCTCACACCAAACTGTTGTCTGACTCGAGGTTTTATGCTTTGCTTCTTATTATCTCGGGTACTCATTAATGAGTGGACTAGATAGCAGGTAGGTAACGCTGTTGCTGTTCAGAGGACGAGCTAGGAGAGGCTATGACATATACCGTGCTATATATATATATATATATATATGGATTTCTTCCCTTTCCGCTGGTAGCACTATGGAGCCCTGACAACGCTGCTATTTTTGATTCTTTGTTGTTTGAGAGAGTGATGATGTAGTGAGGAATTATTGTACACATTTTATATGACATTTGTATGTGACCTTATGATTCTGCTCTGACGATATTTCATTTTGTTATTGCTCACTATTTCATCATATATGTGTTATTATATTTTTTCCATTTTGAATCCCGATGATCATTCTATATCAGCCGAGTACGATTTCAGTGCACTATTAAGTTATATTGATGCTGGTGGTATAGGACGGTCGTCACATTTAGTTTTAGAGCTTTGGTTACGTGATTAACTGGAGTGGATGCTAGGATCCAGTAGAGATAAGGAAGGAGTTCTCACCTTAGACTGGATCAGGAGTATGCATAATAGAGAAAGCGTACTTATTATAAGTTGATTTTGAAAGCTATATAGTAATATTATATAGTATAGTTGCATGCACTTGAGCATCATTTACGGCTTTCATTTGTAAGAGACTAATCATTCTTATTATAGATAAGAATGAATCGAAACACGTGGAATGCTGTTAGGAATACTGCTTCAGGAGTAGAGGAAGGGGTAGGGGTTGGGAGCTACTACTCCTGACTTTCAGGCTATGTTTGATGTGATGATGACATCGATGATGTGGAGAGCCCAGACTGCTCTTGGAGTAGCTATATGTGGAGGTTCTTCTATGCATGCACCTATGGTTGACAATACTAACTTTTGCAAGGATTATTCTACTCTTAGAGGGAAGCCATTTCTTGGGACAGAGTTAACCATGGAAGTTCAGGATTGGATAGATATTTGCGAGAGCGTCTTTAGGGATATAGAGGTGGAAAATGCAATGAAGAGGAAGTTAGCTTCGAGACAATTTCTAGGACGTGCTATGAATTGGTAAAATCCTGCCACCATTGCTAATTCAGAAGATCGGTGCTCTTGGGATCAGTTTAAGCAGAGATTCGAGGAGAACTTTATATATCTGCTCAGAAGCCTATGCTATTCAGGAGATTCACCAAGCTGAAGTAAGGAGATATGAGTGTTTCTGAATATGTAGCTGAGTTTGATGCACTGCCCAAGTATGGGATGTCATTCATCAACATCTCTTGAGGAATAATGAGAAGTTCATTATAGGACTGGATGACTATCTTGGAGAGAAGCTTGTTTATTATATTGATGAGCCTATTGATAAGTTGGTTAAGAACCACCTAGGTATGAGAATATGTACCCCTAGAATGGAGCTATTATTGTTGTTGCTTCTCCAAAGAAAAAAGATCCAAAATCACAACAAGGCAGTGGAGGCAAGAATAAATGGAATGGAAAGAGGAAGCAGCAACGAGTAAATGGGGGATAAAAGAAGGGAAAGACTGAAATAACTTGTCGTGGGTGTAAGGAGAAAGGTCATGTTATCAAGGATTGCCAAGCTACTAAGGAAAAGAAGTGCTACAACTTTGATAAGCCGGGGCACATTAAGAGGGATTGCTAGGGACTGGTGACGGATAAGCAGATAGTGAAGGCGTATGCTTTGGACGCCGTCCCAACTTCGTCGAGTGCTCCCTCGATGAAGAAGAAGAAGGGGAAGAGAGTTGTCATTCAAGGTATGATTTCAATTAGAGATGTTCTTGTGCAAGTTTTTTTAAACCAGTGCTTCACATTCATTTATATGTAGCGACCAAGTAGATAGATTGGGATTGATACTTTAAGATAGTAGATCGACTGATGATTATGACAAACCCTACAGGAAGCTCGATTAGCTTGTGCTTGGTTTGTAGCGGTTTAGTCTTATCGAGTCATGGATGCTCTTTTGTGTGCGATTGCTTTGTTTTGAATTTTGTTAGGTTCGAGATTATCTTGGGAATGGACTGGCTAAAGAGGTATGCGGCTGTAGTGGATTGCGAGAAGCTGTTGGTGACAATCGGGGATGTGGATGGGCGAACGGTACTGGTTAGCTGCCTACCAGAGGATGGGGTGATGGCTAGATTCTATATTCACTTGAGGTGCCACAGGAGGGGTTATCATCAGTGGCGATCGCTAAAGAGTATCCGGATATCTTTAAGGAAGTGACTGAATTTCCACCGCATAGAGAAATTGAGTTTCAAATTAATTTAGTGAAGGATGTCAGACCTATAGTTATGCCTTTGAGGCGTATGGCATCCAGAGAGCAGAAGGAATTGGAGGTGCAAGTGAATGACCTTTTGAGAAAAAATTCATTCGTAGAAGCATATTCGAGTGGGGTGCACCTGTTGTATTCGCGACTCAGGCGGATGGCTCTTTGAGGTTATGTGTAGATTATTGTGAGCTGAATAAGGTGACAAGGAAGAACAAGTATCCCCTTCCGCCTATTGATGACCTATTCGATCAACTACGTGGGGCAACAGTGTTTTCTCAATGGATTTGGTAATGACATTTCACCAGCTTAGAGTAGCGAAGGAAAGTGTGCCTCTTACTTTATTTCTTACACCATCAGGCTTCTTTGAGTGGTTGGTGATGCCATTTGGATTGATCAATGCTTTGGCATACTTTGTGGAACTGATGAATAGGGTTTTTAGAGACCAGTTAAATAAGTTCTTGCTTGTGTTCGTGGATGGTATTCTGATCTACTCCAGACCTAAAAAGAAGCACAAGGCGCACTTGAGGATTGTGTTAGACATATTGAAGAAGCACAAGGCGCACTTGAGGATTGTGCTAGACATATTGAAGAAGCATAAGTTAAGAGCGAAGTTCTCTAAGTGTCAGTTTTAGAGAGAAGAAGTGACATTGGGTCATGTCATTTCGGGACAAGGTATAAAAGTAGATTCTGTGTAGGTGGCAACGATCCAAGACTAGATGTAGCCCAAGAATGCTATGGATGTGAGAAGTTTCCTAGGATTGGCGAGATATTATAGACGCTTCATAAAGGACTTCTCGAAGGTAGCATCAATATTGACCAGTGCACCAATATTGACCATTCAAAGTGGAAATGAAGAGTTAACAGTGTACAATGATGCTTGTGGTACTGGATTAGGTGCAGTATTGATGTAGAAAGGAAAAGTTGTTGCTTATGCTAGTCGACAACTAAAGTCGCATGAAAGGAATTTTCCAACTCATGATTTGGAATTGGCAGCGATAGTTTTTTCTTTGAAGATGTGGAGGCACTATCTATTGGGAGAGAGGTTTGAGCTGCTTACGGATCACAAATCCTTGAAGCATCTTTTCTCTCAAAAGGATCTCAACCTTCGTTAGCAACGGTGCTTGGAGTTCTTGGCCTCTTATGACTTGGATATTTCCTATACTCCAGGAAAAATGAATGCAGTTGCCGATGCATTTAGTAGAAGGCATGCTGAATTAGGAGCAATGTTCTTGGAGTGGAAGTATATGGAGTATATAGCTGGATTTAATTTCAGCCCACATTGTGAGCTAGAGCCTAAAAAGTTGGCAAGTTTGTGGATCAGAACTACTCTTGTAGAAAGGATTGGTGCTAGTCAAAAATGTGAAGCTAGTAGAAATAATGGCAAGGATAGAGATGGGAGTAGAATCTGAAAACATGAGCAGTACGAAATCGACCAAGATGGTTGGCTTCGTAAGGATGGAAGACTATTTGTTCCTGATATTGTAACGACCCATAATTTTTAACGATTTCAATAACGTAATTAACTGAATTTTTTCTTGAAAATAAACAATAAAATTTTCATCTGAAAATATGGAAGTTAATTCAATTGTGTAATTTTCAATTTCAATTTTAAATCAGTTAATTAGATAAAAATAAAATGTTTTCGAAATCTGAATATTTTTATATAATAAATTTGTAAATCATTTTCTGAGTGAGACGTTGTATTTAGTTTCGCCAAATTTGGACTGCTTCAGCTCCGTTTATCGTATTTTCGGCGTTTTAGCAGCAGTTTGTCAGCGAATATCGACTTTTGATAGGACGATCGTATCGTTGATATCTATGTACCGTTTTGTTCGTCTCGTCGTGCTGATCTCCGTAGTATATTCAGTTGTCAATTTTGATGTCCGGTGCACGGCGGAATCTGTGAAACAGATAACCGTATCGAAACCCGTTTTGTGCCCTTTCACTATCAACGTAACAATAGCCATTAATAATTTCAGAATTCAATGCGTGCCTTCTGTCATTCACTACATTTCAACTTCAATATTATATGTGCCCAATGGTTCTCACTGGTTCAATTCTCTCCGTTGCTTTCGTTCAGGATGCTTTATAAAAAAATTATATTTATATACAAATGTTTAGTTATCAAAGATATTACTTCTCCTTCTTCTTTGCATAGAAAAACATATATTATTTAAAGTTCTAATGATTTGCTTGTGAAGCACTGCTTCTTCCTTTTGTTCAATGACCTGCAAACCATTTGCCTCCCACTAGAGAACACCTAGCGCCACCTCCCCTCTCCATTTCCTTTCACCTTCATTTTCCCCCCATAGCCGTACGGCCTCCCTCCTCCGCCGTTCTAACCACCACCTCCTCCCCTCGAACCGCCACCTCAGCCTCGCCTTTTCCTTCACGCAACCCAACACCTAACACCATAGCCGACCGCATCCTCCTGCCTCCGCCTTTCACCACCCTCGACCTACATCCAAGCACCGCCCTTCGATCCTCCACATGCCTTCCTAGCAGCCTCTGTTCACCATTGTTTCTTCCTTCGGCTCTAGCCGCTGCACAAACTCCACCTTCCTCCACATGTGGCCGCCCTTCTCTCCCTCTACCCGCGTCCGTGGTGTTCCGCCCCTCCGCCTAGCATCTCCACCACGCCCTGACAAAGCGCGGCCATTCTCTCTCCACTTCACCAGCCTATGCCTCCCAGTCCACTACTTTTCGCGACATCACCCCACAACCGAGACAGCCGCCGCCTCCTTTCACCGATGCCTCACCTTGCTCCGATCACCCGCAGCCCACCCACGTCCACCTGAACCCACTCTTCCCTCCGACTTAGACCACCGCCTGCCCCTCTCCTCTCTCGCCACCATCGATACAGCTTCCTCCGACCATGATAGCAGCTCGTGTGTGTATATATAAATATTATTGTTATATATATGTTTGTTTGGGAATATGAGGTATATGTATTGTATATATTCCAGTTATATACATACAGTTTTTTCTAAGTTATATAAGTATATGTTTGACTGTACATATATTTACATCTTGCGTTTGGGTACAACATGTATATGTAATATATGTTGTATATCACAGCATGCATATCTTGGTTTCCTCTATTTTGCAGCTTTTCAAGCTTGCAGTTTTTTTTATAACATATACTACCTATTTTTATATCATCTGCATATGTATGTATACAGTAGCTTTAAAGTATATATGTTGAAGTATGAATGTATGTATATAACATGTTTAAAGTATTTACTTAAATTATGTTAATATCTTTAAAAATTGGGTTTTGTAATAACTTTAGAATATATATATATATATATTGTTTAATGATTTTGCAACATAATGTGTATATATAAAGATTCTTATTTTTAAAATATGTGTTCAAATTTAAATTTGATTTTTATAAAATAATATATATATTGATTTTGAATTATGTTATATTAAGGTCTTAATTGATTTTAAAGTATAATATATAAATGTCGATGTGTTTATTTATGCATATAATGTATATATATATATATATATATCGATGTTTGGATTTAAAAAAAAGCTTTAAATATAATATATAAATATTTTGATCTTTATAATATATAGGTTTGTTTTCATTGTTGAGAAGCTACTTGATTTTAGTATGCTTTTTTTGTTATATAGAAAGATTTTGATTTTAATAAGTGTTTTAAATTAAAAATTGATTTTAATATAAAATTTATATAGATATATATATATATATGTGTGTGTGTGTGTGTGTGTGTGTGTGTGTGTGTGTGTGTATTTCATACCAATAGGTATATACTTTGTTTTGTCAATCAATATCCGTCATGCTCAGCTTTGTTCGTCGAATTTGTGTCCATCGTGCTTTGCCTCAGGATTCGTAGCTTATTTCGTTGTAAAATTTCTCTAACCTCGAAAGATGAGCAATCACTCACAATTAACATCCTTATATTTAGTAAATTTGATTTCACTTTAAACGACAATTGAAATATGCTGTCAAATTTGAATTCCTAGTTATTTAATTGTTAAATATGATATGCCATTATCTGCAATTGTTCACCTGTGATATATGACACCATATCCTGTTGTATATATTTTATTTAATTGTTATTGATGATATATGCTTGTTGTTGATACGTTATATTATTATCATATTTGTTCTCACACTGCAAGTTCCCTATTAGTTTAGAAATCCCTATGGGTTGAAATGATACATACCCGAACGATATTATAGATAAGGGAAAATCGTTATGGGTTAAAATGATAAACTCAAGCGATTTTCATTGATTTTGAATTTTTGGGATTGCAGATTGAAATGATATATACCCGTAGATATTTAAATTGTGGATTGAAATGATAAATATCTGTATCACTTGATCATAGGATAGAAAATTATATACGGACACCATTGGTCTATATTTTGAAATGATTTCCAAAGTTTTGAAATGAAATATATGGTTTTTAATAAATATTGATTTTTAAAATATAATATTTAAATGTTATTTTTATATATGTCTAAATTTTAGATTTTTAAAATTATATGTTTTGGAAATTTTAAATTTATAAGTTAGTTTTGAAAATATAATTTTTAAAATTTTACTTATAATTTTACTATTTTAAAATATATAAAAATATATTTAATATAAAATAAATTTAATAATAATATTTAATTTAATAAAAATTTAATTTAATTAGTTTACAATATGTTTAAGTATTTATTTAAATTTATATTAATAAAAAATAGATTTTTTTAACTTAAATAATAAAGGTTGGGAAGAGAAATTAATGTTGACTTGGAATTTAAGTTGGTTAATGATTGAATTTAAATAAGAATTGATTTAAACTTATTGATTTTGAGGTTTTTGAAAGATATGATTTATAACTTGATTTGATAAAAAGTGATTAAATGAATATTCTCAATTTTAAATAAAATTGAGACTGAGTATTTAATATTGATTTAAAGTTATAGATTGAGATTTTACATAATTGTTATTAAAATGATTAAGTGAATATTTTCCAATTTGAATAAAATTAAAGTTAAATGTTGAAATCTAAATGAAACTTATATTAAAAATGTTTGAATATTTAAACTTTGAATCTTATCGGAAGTGAGGTGATAGTTCAAAAACCTGGATTTGAAATCGATATAGATTGAAATGGTTTATTGAGAATTTAAATTAAATCCTTAACCTTTTAAATTGAAATTGTTGAACTGGGATTGGTTTAAATTGAATTTTGGAATTTAAGCTGATTTGAATCGATTTGTGAAATTGGAGGAAACTATTTTTATTATATAAAGTGTTTTTAATATATATAAACTATTTTTATATATAAATTATTTTAATATATAAACTATTTTAATTTATAACTATTTTAATATATATATACTATTTTCAATATCTAAACTGTTTAAGTTGGACGTGTTATGATTTCAAAAGTGTTATGATTTTTAAAGTGTTACGATTTTGGAAATGAATATTATTTAAAGTGAATAATGATATCGAGTTTATATGGTTTTGAATTGAATATGATATTTTGATACGAAGTATGAACTATTTGAAATGAAATGACCACGGTGTGAAATAAGCGTTTGGTTGTTAAAGAGACCGGGATCAGATATTGTCATACTCTCTGCCAATACCGAAAACTACTTTAACAACTATGTACGTGGTGGAGATTCCAGAACAAAGTAGGATGGTTTGGCGACGATTCTGTATGAGGTATTTACGTAGCCCTAACTCCCGTGAGTCAGCTTGATGTGGCTAAAACAGGAGCCACGTCGGGCCAAGTGAGGTCGTTCCTCCTATCGAACACATTTCTTCAATACCATTCTATTACTTTGTGATTTGATTGGGTGCACCTTTGATTTGGGAGTGTGTCTCGAGGTGGGCGGTAGTAGCTGCTATGCGTTACCACCAGTCCGGATCCGCAAACGGTATATCTATCCTGGCATTGCCTTGCATGCCTTGTCACATGCTCTATCGCGCCTTCTACGAGTTTGTTTTGTGTCGTACCTATGGAGTGCTCCTTGATAGCCCACCTGCGGGTGGAGTTTACAGTATCTGTATAGACTACGACATTATATAAAATGCGTTAAAGGGGATATGGGTAACGCCTTAACACTATTTTAATAGCTTACTTTACTATAGACATATTATAATAGCGTATTTTACTACATGGTAGATAGTTCCACGGATCCTTAGAGGATGGAAATCCCAACTATCCTTTAAGTTACTTGTATTTCAGTTGACTTTTCACTTGAGTTGAATTTACTGATATAAGAATGTTAATCCTGACTCGAGTGTTTTGTGTTTTTCTTTATGCTCGGGTCAGACTGAGTGTCATAGCATTTGAGAGTCGCCTTTGGATATTGGAGTTTTGTTTGAAGATCTATCTATCCAGCTTTCAGTTATTTCGTTTTATTTCAACTATTTATGTTTATACTCGTCAGTTGCTTATGTATTTGAGATTCATTCGTATTTGAGATTCTGTTGTATTTTGTTCAGACCCTGATGTTTTATAGTAGCTTCATGAACTATTATTTATCTATTTCGTTGCTTATTGTTGTAATACTCCGTGTTTGTGATTCTGTGATTGATTTATTTACTGTATATGCTAAGCTTTGCCAAATATAAATTAACAATCTGACATCTTCAGTAATTCAAGTCTGACATGTGCGGATGCAAATGGTTCAAAATATCAGGTCGTTACAGATATTGATGGATTAAGAGATAAAGTGCTAAGAGAGTGCCATCATTCCAGATTGACTATCCATCTTGGAGGTACCAAGATGTATAAAGATATGAGGCAGACTTACTACTGGAAAGGTATGAAGAAGGATGTTGGGAAATTCATCTAAAAATGTATGAACTGCCACCTAGTGAAAGCAGAGTAGAATAAGCCTAGTGGGTTACTTTAACCAATAAACATTCCTGAGTGGAAATGGGAGCAAATATCTATGGATTATATAGATGGATTGCCAAGGACTGGAGCAGGATATGATAGAATATGGGTAGTGGTGGATCGACTGACCAAGAGCGCAAGGTTTATAACTATCAAGTCAAATAGGATGGCATCCAAGCTAGCTGACTTGTATGTGAAGCGGATGGTACAATTCCATGGTATGCCAAAAAGCATTATGAGCGATAGAGACCCGCTATTTACCAGTGGTTTTTGGAAGAGCTTATAAGAAGCATGGGAACCGAGTTGCATCTTAGTACAGCTTATCACCTATAGATGGATGGATAGGCCGAGAGAGTGGATCTTATATTAGAGGATCTTTTGTGGGCTTGCATGACTTTGGAGGATCATTGGAAGATCATTTGCATTTGATGGAGTTTGCATACAACAACGGTTATCACGCGAGTATTGGTATGGCTCTCTACGAAGCATTGTATGGACAACCGTGTAACGCATCTTCGTGTTTGTGGGAAATAGAAGAGAAGCCGGTACTTGGGCTAGAACTGATTAGAGAGACTTCGAATAAAATTGAGATCATCCAGCAACGAATGAAAGCTTCTCAGGATCGACAGAAATGTTATGAGGATAAAAGAAGGAAAGACTTGGACTTTTCTGTCGGGGATATAGTACTGGTGAAGGTTTCTTCTCTAGGGAACGTAGTTCGACTCGACAGAAAGGTAAAGTTGGCACCTAGATTTGTAGAACCCTTTCTGCTAATAGGAATGATTGGGAAGCTAACATATAAAGTTAACTTGTCTCAGAAGATGGTGGGCATGCATAACATTTTTCATATCTCCTATCTACGAAAGTTCATGCACAACTTAGGCATTGAGATAGAACCAGATCAGCTAGAAGATGTTGAGGTAGAACCAAAGATTTCTATGTCTTGTATGCTACTTTGTATTGTTAGTATGATACGAAACAGCTTAGGAGAAAGATAGTTAAGTTATTTAAGGTGCAATAGAGTGAAAGTGATAGTGATTGTACATAGGAACATAAGTGAGCATGAAAGCGACTTATCTGGAGCTCTTTGGATGGTGAGACCCATTGTTTATTGTATCTACTTTCAAACAATGTACTTGGTTAATTAGTATTCCACATGCTAGGATAGACATATATTATTGGTTGCATGGCTGCTTGATAGGTATGTTTGATGGTCGATAGTGGTTGGTAGGCATGCAAAATAGCAATGGTTGTTTATGCTTTAACTTGTTTGGGATTTCGATAGTGAAATTCCTAAAAGAGAGGATGTAACGGTTCTGTATTTTATGTATATAAGGATCGTAAAATAATTCTACTTAATTCATTTGGGGTCTTATGATTCTATAGTTTTGGGATATTACTCTTAGGGGTATTTTACACACTTGTTATTTTTTCCAAATTTCCATATGACCATTTTGACCCTCAAAATCTTGTTTGGGTTAAAATTTTTGATAGAAGCTGAATTAGATGCTCTAACCAATTCCATTACTTCGGCACAGTGGTTTCCCATTCCGTAGAGTGATCATACTAGGAAATCGAGCTTAGGGTTTGGGAGTTATGCTTGTTTTATGTTTTGAAAAAGGCTAAGCAAAATTATTTTGTAATTAGTAAGCCCAATTAGTGATTAGATCTTCATATAGAAGATTTTTCTCATTGTCTTGCTTGATTAGGAGTGTGATTTGCTGCTGTTCGGATCAGATCTACCATTGTTTGGGTTGAATTTGATGATGGGTGACTGGTTTATGACTTCTCACGCTTGTATGTAGGATCATATGTTAGTGTTTTGTGATTACATGCTAAAATGGTAAATTTTGACATGAATTGGATAAGGTCTAATATAATTTGGTAGTGTAACCTAATCTAACTCTATTTACATGTTTTATAAGCATATGATCTAAATTGGCTTAGAATTCATCCTATATATGTATGCATATTCATGATTTTAGGTAGATCCATGATTAGAAAGTGATTGCTTGTCTTGTTTGATGATTTGCATGTTTAATTGGATGAAATTATATGTTTGATTGGATGAATTACTACTATGCTTTATTTGGATGCTATGCTTTGATGTGTTTGCTCGTGTTGTGATTGCAAAGGAAGTTAGATCGGAGAATTGAGCAAATTGGAAGCTAAGTTGATAAGAATCAAATGAAACTTGGTGGATTGCTTTGGAGTATGGTAAGATGCTATTGGCTAGTTCGCATGGCAATTGGAGCTAAGGGGTAGATTTGGCCCTAAATAAGTATAGTTGATTCGGCACCAAATTAAGGGGAAGGCTCTTCGGACTTGGCGAATTAAGGGTTGGTGCAAGCAAGGCATTAGGACGTTGTCAACATCATGGAGTAAGAGTTTGGAAAGTGTGGAAGGATGAGATGACTTAACTTCTACGACATGAAGATGGATTCTTGGAAGAGAATAATAGAATGGATTGAGTGAGTAGGGCTCGTTATCCAATGTGGAGCACTAACGACTCAGATGTTATGGGAGTGCCAAGGAATCATTGATAACTTGAAGTGTTCTTGCTGTACTCAAAGCATGGGTATTTGTGGGAATGCTCATGGACTGGATTTCGGTTCCTAAAGGTCCGTATACCATGGACCGTTGGATTGGGTCTAGTGTCTTGCTATGGGCTTAGTGGCATGTGCTGGGCTTTTGGTCCTGAAGGTACGTGAGTACTACTAGAATCGGGATTTCCATTAGTCCCTAGCAAATGAAGATGGTCATAAGGGTTATCATATATTCGGGGCATGTAGAGGGTGATAGCTAGGATTTGCTTGATGATTACTATGATTTCTATGGTTGCTCGCTTGGTTAGGCTATCACCTATAGGCATCAAAGAGAGGGGGTATTGGAGATTAGGTTGGTTGCTGGTCGTATCCTTTCTATCCTTTGTTTTGTATACTACCTTTATTAATGTTATTACTTAGTATACTACTATATGTGCTAACTCTTTGGATGTAGGGACATGTCAGGTATGATTTGTATGACTCTGTAACACCCCGTAAAATGAACCACAAATAAGTGAAGTAAATTAAATTAAATATGATAAGGATTGAATATGAAAATTTTAAAATAGTTGGAATGACCACGAAAGTTATTCTGATGAGTTCGAGGTGAAATTTTGATCAGTTTCCAAATATAATATGTTGAAAATGGAGCTCAAGCAAAGAAGTTATGAGCATTTGAAGTTTCTTATTTAAATTAATTTAATTTGAATTCAAATGCAAATGAGAAATCAAATTTAGAGTTTAAATTGAAAAAATTAGCTTGGGTGCTAAGTATATGTTTAGTTAACGTTTGACGTTAAAAAGTAAATTAAGAATAAAATAATCGTGCAACGAAAGAAAATAAACATTCCCCAAAATAAAGGAGCGTTCGACCTATATAGGTCAACCAATCGACCGTAGCGGTCGACCGCTCGCACATAGGCGGTTGACTGCTTGGCAACAAATGTTGTCAGTGGCAGCTAGGGTTTGAAGCTACGTTATATTCAGTTGTACGCTTTAGATTTACCCATTTCTTACCTACTTCCATCCTATGGTTCTGGTGCATTTTAACAGCTATATATAGAACCTTATCCTCTCCATTTTTTATTTATTTTATTT
Organism: Allium fistulosum; assembly: GCA_030737815.1. NCBI lineage: Eukaryota > Viridiplantae > Streptophyta > Magnoliopsida > Asparagales > Amaryllidaceae > Allium > Allium fistulosum. The sequence goes on from CM060906.1 coordinate 671,519,395, forward strand.
TAGGGAATATGACAAAATTCTTCTATTACTATCTCTCTCAAATAAGATTTAGAAATTCCATAGAGAATTCAGGTAAGAATTCAAATTATTTCTTATTTGTTTCTTCCTCTTCCAATCTATTCTTATCCTATTCTTCTCCAATTATTCTGAATCTAATGAATATACATACCTATTCCATATTGTGTATGTAAATATCAAAAGAGAGAGATTCTGGAAGAGATCAGAAGGCTACAAATCCACTTGAGTGAAGCTAAGACTAATCTTTGAGTGGAAACCTTAGTGTTTCTTTTCAACAATTGTTTAGTGTATTTCGTTTTGGATTTGAATATGCCTTAGGGAATTTGGGATTTCGAAAATATGGTTGATAAAATCACCCATACTTCATTTTTATTTCGATATGTCAATTCTATGTTGAGATTTCAATTATTTACATTAATTTGATGAAATTTTTTTGTTTATGCAATTTTTGATAATTTCTTTGTCTACTCCACTTCTCTTTCTTCTTTGGGTTAAATTGCAATTCTCCCATAAAACAAGGGGTTTAGATTACGAATTCCATTCATAGTTTACACCACTTATTCTTTCTTATTTCTTTTTAAAAGAGGGGTTGAATAGAATATGGGGTTTAGATTGTAGTTCTTACTGTTTAGGATATTCCATTGAATTGGTGTAATAAATTGAGTTTCTATCTTATTTACAAGTTTGTCATTGCAGTTTTGGTTATGAATATTTATTCCCTATTTTGGATATAGAATCTCATGAAATCTTAGGAATTTGAAGAAAAAAGACTTGAAATAATAATTGGTTAGGGAATTGACATTTAACATTAGTATAGAGCATAAAATCTGTGCGTTTAGAACTTATATTTATATATCTATATTTACTTAATTAACGTATAATTATTGCATATATGGCGTAGTTAATTAGACATTTATTTCCCTATTAGGAAGGTAATTGATTGTGAGGCGAAAATAAGAGAAAACTCATATATAGCCCAATTATTATTTTAAGCCGTGACAAGGAAGATTCCTTATAAGGCCTTATTTACGAAATGGTGAGATGAGTGTGTATGTGTGTAGAATGATTTGTGGCTAAGTCATAGAGATGCGAGGTCAATAGAGTTACATAATGGAAGTCTACCCTTTACTTTGAGGCTACCAGCATTTGTGTATACTTTAATTGATGTGAGATATCCTTATATAAATATTTATGATGACGCGAGGTTGGTCTCAAATTCTATAAGGGAAATCTGCCCAGCTAATCTGGCTATTAGTTTTTACTAATAGTTAGGCTAATGTGACACGTCATTGTGAGTATGGACCATACGACGAAGGGCTTGCTATAGGGTCTTGAGGTATTAAGTGGTTGGACCCACCTCTTTTCCTCGGATGAAGTATTAAAAGGCCATGGGAACAAATTAGGTGGTACCCGTACAGGGGTCCGCTTTTGGAAATAGGTCTTAAATGATGGGGGTCTTAAGGTATTAAATGGCCAAGTCTACCTATTTTATGCATGGAAGTATAAAGTGGCCTAAGAGGTTCCATATGATGTTAGCTAGATTGTACCATTGAGGAGCACGCCTTGGAAATAGGTATTAAATGATGGGTTGTGCCTTAATTAAGGTATTAAATGACCAAAGTCTGCCTATATTCCAATAAATGGTATTAAGTAGCTTGGATACCATTTCTTAATTATTAGCTATTTATGATGTATGATTGGGATATGAGATTTTAGAAACATGCTTCTAGAATGGAAGGTATTAAGTGGTTGGACCTGCCTCTTTTCTTTATAAAGAATCATTAAATGATTTTAATGATATTATATTCGTAGACATATTCTTATTTTGAAATATACTACCCCAGTACTAAAAAGGTAAGATTCGAGGTTTTTATTCACCAGACACTAATTGTTCTGACTCCCTTCTCATTACAACATAGATTATGGATGGAGTGATCGTAGTGACGATGCTTAGAGACAAAAAAGCTTGGCTTCTGGCAGTACTTGCATTATTATTTGCTTTTATGTGTACCCATATAATTTTGACAATTGTTGTAACGGATATCATGTTACGTTTTTATGAAATTTTATGTTATGACATTTTTATCATTTTGAAATAAATGGGTACACTTTGCTATTATATTTTGTTCCATCCGCTGTGAGTCTTGAAAGTTTAGTTATGGCTCTTCAATATTATTTCTTTTTACTACCAATATCATACGTTAGAATGGACCTAAGTTACGATGGGTCTTTTCTGGATCGAAATTTAGGCTTATTCCGGGATAGGTTGTTACAGACTCGATCCATTACTATATTTTCCTGCATAATACTTTGAGTTTCATTTACCGCTTACACCAGACTGTTGTTTGAGTCGAGGTTTTATGTTTTGCTTTTTATTATCTCGGGTACTCTTAAATGAGTATACTAGAGAGCAGGTATATATAGACTTCTTCTCTTTCCATTGGGTAGCACTTTAGAGCCTTGGCATTGCTATATTTTTTATTCTTTATTGTTTGAGAGAGTTATAATGTAGCGAGGACTTGTTATACACATTCTATATGACATTTGTATATGACCTTATGATTCTGCTCTAATGATATTTCATTTGGTTATTGCTCACTATTTCATCATATATGTGTTATTGTATTTTGTCCATGCGCTATGAGATACGGTAGGTTTTGTGCCACATTTATTCATTCTGAATCCTGATGATCATTCTATATCAGCCATGCATAGTTTCAGTGCACTATTTAGTTATATTGGTACTGGTGGTATAGGGCGGTCGTCATAGAGGTGCATGAATTTCCCTAGCAAAGTGTAACTACCCGCAAATTTATCACATTGATAAATTATATTTATATTTGAAATATCCAAATACAAGATTTTATAACACAAATTATAATGTTTTGAACCATAAATAATGATGGTAAACTTGTTTCAAAGGTATATTAACAAATTTGGATATTTGGGGTTTTTCATCAGAAAAACGACAAAAATCAGTTTAAAGGAAAATTGAGATTTTCTCAATATTAAAGTGAACAGAACCAGATACACACACACACACACACACACACACACACACACTTGTTTTTCCATTTAAGCAAGAATATGAAATAAAAATTATTTATTTTTGAAAATAAAATATATTTATGACATCATCAGGGATATCATCACTTTTATATATTTTTCGGAATTTTAAATTAAATTTAAATAATCAAATAATTTTTTTAAAATGACAGTAATTCATTTTGATAAGTTATATAGTGATGATAAATCATTTATAAAGATATATACTTGTTTTAAAAATATAAGAAAATTCAGAACATTGTGTCGATACGACGACTCTTTTTGTAAACACTTGTTTAATATTAATTTATATGGTTTTATAATTCAAATGTGATCATTTTAATAATTAATAATGATAAAAAATTATTTTTCAAATTTTATTTATATTTATATGTAATTTAATTAATAAGTGAAAATGTGGTCGGAATTCGGACTTCGGGTTCACAATGATTTAACAAACAGAAGTTGTATCAAAATGTTGCAACTTGGTTTGTCAAAAGTAAAAATAAAAACACATACACACATGAATACATATACATTTACATATATAATTACCATTTACATCTTATATTTACTAATGGTAAATTAAACAAAATGTCATGATATTTATTTACAAAAATCTAGATATTTTCCTAAACAAAGTAAAACAAAACTCATCATCACTTGGTAGACCATAGGAGGGGCTGTGGGTGAGGGGATGGCCTATTGTGGGTGATAGGAGGGGAGGGGAGTGGGTTGGCACATGGTGAAACTAGATGTGGTGGATGATATTTTCCAAAAAAATTCATAAATACATGCCCCCTCTTCACATAAATCCTCACACCAAAACCATCTTCTTCTCTCTTCATTCTAAGCTTTCTAATGGCTTTTCTAATGGCTTCTCTAGTCTCTTCCATCATAGCAAAGCTCTACTAAAATAAAAACTACCATATATGAAGAAATACCGCCTTAAAGTCGAGATATGAGTCTGTACTCCACTTCTCTCATCTTATGCATTTGACCACCCTTCATCACCATCTAGGCCGAGCCCATCCCACCATACAAGCCTAGGCCGAGCTTACCTTAGGATCCCAGGATAGGATTCGTAAGCTACGACGTAGTGATAGCGAAGCTGTAGTCAAATTTAGTAAATCTAAAAACCAATGAAGGTAAGAATTACTCCGCTAATTTATTTTAACTAATATGATGATTTGATATATTTGTTATGATTCTTTTATATGTTTGATCATCATGTTTTGGATGTGATAATATGTTTGTTTTGTTTTGGAAATAATTCCGTTAAATACACGTCGAATTTACAGAAAGGAAATCAATTTCCTATATGAATTATAAAAGCGTTACAGAATAGTTAAACCTCTTTAAACATGAATAAAATGGTTTAAAATCATTTATAAATGCTTTATAAACATTAAAACTCATTTAGTAAAGTTTGGAAAAGAATTGAAAATGGAGTCAAACTAAGCGCGTCGCGTAACGACAGTTCCTGGTTTCGTGCCGTAAAAGTTAAACCAGTGTATAGAATGTAATATAGCTCTAAATTATTCAAAAGAAGAATGTGCCAAACTCCTATTACTATAGTTTTCAAATGAAGAAGAAAAATCAAGATTTTATTGAATAGAATTTGAGTTATGTCAAAATCAAGTTTTTAAAAATATCGTGGTTTGGTAGTTGTGGGAACCAAAGTGGTAAATGATTTAAAATTGATATTTTTAAATCTTTAAAAATATGAAATAAAATTTATAAATATGCTAAATTGTTTTAAAAGGGATTTGATTTATAAAAATGGACATATATGAAATGGAATTAGTGTTTTGAATAAAGAAGCTTTAAAAACACTATTCGTAGCATTTGTGCAACGGTTCGGTAACTTTTGCAAATCATGGTTTTAATTTAATTATTATTTCCCAATCTTTTTAGAAGAATTTTTAAATGAATAATTAAGTATTTTGAAGATGATTTGGAAGTTTTATAATTATTTTAAAGGAGTTTTAAATAAATGGTTAAGGGAAAATTGTTTTAAACAATATTCAGAATCGTGTTAAGTAATTGAAAATCATCTCTTAAAGATCATATAACAGAGTTTAGAGTTGATTAAATAATTTGACCACCTCATGGATGGCAGAGAGATAGTCTTTAGACCCGAGCTTGGACAACCAATGTCAGAGTTCCGCTCTAGCTATCCGGACTGACCCAATGGAGGGGATAGTAAATTTGATTTACTTGAACTACATTTTCCTAAGATAAAAAGAGATTTGGAGATTTCCAAAAGTTAAACAAGATTTTAGAATAATAAGATTTTGCTGATATATGAAATGTAATGGTTAAACTCTGTATTAATTCCGAGGAGGGAACTCGTACTATCCGTGTGAATTTAAAAGGTGATTTCACGGTTATTCGATGAATAGTACAAGTAGAATACGGAAATTAGTATTGTAGTATAATTAGTATAATTTCTATGGACCCTTTTTTACTCAATACAAATTGGTTTGGGTTTATAGTAGACGATATCTTAAATAACATTGGTTTTGACCCATCTAAAACTTATGATTTGAAAATAAGAAATCTTTTTTAAGTTTTAAATAAATGATTTGGAAATATTTTCCTAAAAGGTGAAATGATTTGGAATTGTTCCAAGATTTAAAAAGGGTATAATTAACCAAAGAATTTTATAAATGAGGTTTAATTATCCCGTATATACTGAAACAGAATATGATTTAAAGATGTATATCTCTAAAGAGATATTTTACTTGGATAAAAGATATCGATTAATTAAATAATAATCACGCTCATACTTGACATCTTTTATTGATAATTGGTTCGGAGAAAACGGGGTCGGATTTGGGTGATTTCTATCCGAAAACCACTTCGAACTAATATACGTTCGAAAGTGAAAACATGTGGAAGATAATGATTTTGAAGATGGAGATCTTTATAATAAAGGGATGCTTCCCACTAACCTCTGGGTTAATTCCCTTATCATATATATGGTGGAAGTGGTTCCTTAAATTTGAAATCTTCGATGCAAGGACTACTCGCTACTAATCCTAGGAGTGATTCTCAAACAGAATGTAATAGGAGAAGTGCCTTCGGTTTGTCCTGTGCCTAGACAACTTGTATAGACAAGTGTCTGACATTACATTTTTGAAACCACGTATATTGTTTTACAAATGTATATCTGTTTGATGGTGTAGGAGGTAACCCCTCTTATACTTAACATCCTTCTCCGAGATGTATGAGCTCGAGGTTGTACTTTTGTGAAAATCAATAGTCTGTTATTAGAAATGGCAATATGGCATTTAAAGTGGAGTGTGTTTTATGAAAAGTAAACGTTAACTTAGACCCCATGCATGGAAATGGCTTAAATAAGATATGTCATAAGGCTATGTGGTTTGCAACCATTTGCTTATAATCATCACCTTTCTAGATTACCCTCTGTATATCGAGTTTATTGTGTATGCTATGAGACGTCTCGGATAGATTGGTAACATCCAGGATGATGTCATATTCGGTACTATCCAAGATTATTGTGTTGGTCATTCGGAAAGGGATAGGCTGGTCTTGCCAGATGTAGAGGACTATCTGTGGGTCCTTAGTACATTCATCTAGAAATATACTGTTTGGAAGTTAGTCCCTTACATGCCATTGTTGGAATCCAATTTCCAATACGAGCTTTACGAACTTTGTTGTGCCATTACTGGAATGTGAGATACAAGCATTTCAGCAATGTTATATATTTATTTGAAAGATTTTTTTCAAACTATGACATTAAAAATAATATCTCAAATTTTACATAGCAAATATTTTTGGTTATCATAAGGTAAAAATCCGTCCGTTTTTATATGCGGCATGGTCTTATGAGATACCTTTGATTTCAAAAGTATCTGTTCTTTTGAGTTTTCTCACTCCAGCCCATGACTGACACGGAGTTTATTTGTTTTCCCTTAAACTCTGGATGCCCTATTTTTCTAGGTAGTCAAGTAGTTCAGGTCTAGCTTTGAGCATTTTCAGAGGAGCCTGGAGCTGAAGATTTCTATGTAGATAGTTATCCATTTCCATTTCCGATGCATTTGTTTACTATTGTATTCAGCATTAGTAGAGATAGAGATTTATAATTGTTCAGCCTAAGATTAGGATGGACTCTGATGCATGTATTTAAAATTTCCACTGTAAAGATTATATATTGAAATAATATATGTTATTCCATTCTGTCTTTATTTTTCTTTTTTACCCTTGATTAATCTGTCTTTTCAACACTTGGATATTTGACATGTGAATACCGTGGATGTATTAGTGTCCATTTCCGAGGGTCGAAAAGGTGGGTCGTCACACAAAGTGTCTATGTACATTCCACCAAAACCAATCAACACCTGACTGCGGTTTCCTGCCAAACCGTGGAAGTTATATATGGAATAAAATATTGATATTTTGAAAATTGGCAATCATGTCTTTTGTATATGGAAATATTCGATATGGACGAGCTATATATGGAAATTTCATGACTTACTGGATTAACCACACCACCTCTCCACCTTTATAAATATCCAAGCATTTAGTTTTCATGGGGATAATTTTGAGAGCATCAAGCTTTTGTATAACAACAGCAACCGAACCGAGCTTCCAGATTCCTATATTCAATCATAAATTACTATATTTCATATCAAAACTCTTGTAAAAGTTGAGATATAGGAAAAGGAATAAACATTAACAGTAGGCGTAAGCCTATTTTGGCCGAACTACTATAAACTTGTGTGTCTCTTACTTTCATAGTATTTCCCTTTCTGTTGAATTTGTTGTTATTAATCTGACTGGAGGTGTTTGACCATTTTTCATGCAAACATTTTTGGTGCTTTCATTGAGAGCTTCTCAACATGCCTCCTAAATCTAAAAGCAAGACTGGTGGAAATAGCGTAAATGCTAATTGAGATATTATAAAACAAGAAAACCATTCATCTAGTACCTCAGCACCAGACACCATCACTAGAGGTGACTTAGACAGAGTTATGGTGGACCTTCATACCCGTCTCACTGCCCAACAGCAAGCTATATTGGAGTAGATCATGTCACGCTTAGGGCAGACATAGTCGACCGCACACAACACTGAGACATGGGGAAGAACCGGATCTTGAGGGTTCGAAAGAAGAAGGAGGTCATACTCTAGCGATGGATATTCAGATCGAAAAAATAAAGGAGTAGAATGAGTAAACGTCGAGGAAGCAGGTTGAGTAAGGACTTAACATGACACCATGCCCGAGGACAGGTTTGGCACCGAATCGAATAGAGGATGTAATGAACGAAAGGTGGCTATGGCTGAACCTTCCCAACCTAGGCAATGCTCTCCAGTCTTGGAAGAAATAGCAACTAATGGAACACGAATTATCATTAGGAGCAATTCCGAAGCAAGGAACGAAGCCGGGTTTGCAGGGTAAGCCATTATATAAGGTATGAAAAAAGCCTCTCGCCTTAATGGGAGAGGTCAACCCAGCTCCGCTCATCTACCAAACCAAAAGACCGTATGGCATGAATTGTAAAAGAGTGCGTCTACCACGAGCAAATAGAGTGTTGAATCGAAGCAAGAATAGGTATCCCATTTTATGTAGAGATAGATACTAATAGACATCTTAGGACCTTCCGAATGCCCACTACGGACCCTTACCAAGGCCTGACTAATCCCATACTGTATCTATAATGATATACACAACATATGTTAATAAGTGGGGTGACATAAGAAGTTTCATGTAAGTGTTTTCCCCTCTTCCTTTCGGATTTGGCGACTATATGGTTCTACTATCTTCCTCCGGCTCAATCCAATCATGGGAGACGTTGAAAGAAAATTTTATCAACTAATCCAGGTTCATATAGAGCAACCTAAGGACCCGTACTCTTTTTTTATATGAGAAACAATGGAAGGACAAGACTTTACAGCAATACTTGACTCATTTTAATATTGCGGCTGCCAACGTCTAGAATGCTAATAAATGTTTGACTCTTATGTCACTGTGCAATGCTGTTCATCCTGACACAAATATGGCTCAGAGGTTGACTAACAAGATGTTGGCCACTCTACATTATTTCTTTTATGAATTAGCAAAATATATGCAGTTGGAGGAAGCCGTAGATGGGCGACAAGCTGGAGCAACTGTTAGACCATCAATGGTTTTTAACAGCGTGAACACTATTGTTAAAAACAATGAAGGTAGTGTGTAGAGAAGAAGAAAAATAATAACTCAAGCAACTCCAACGGGAAGAAAATGGAATAGAGAAGGTTCAAGCCTTGCACAAGGTTGATACTTATATGGATTTGACTTATGCCTTTGAAAATATCTACCTAGCCATGCAAGTGGATCTCAAATACAACATGCCTACATTGAAGAAAGAAACCAAAGCTGAAATGAATACTAGGAAGTATTGTAGATTCCATGAATCCCATGGGCATAACACTAACGAATGTCGTCATTTGAGGGATATAATAGAAGAACACATAAGAAAGAGAAAGCTTGAACGATATATCAGGAATCTGAATGCTCCCTCTACTTCAGAACAGTAGGCCTCGAAGCAGCTCCCACTTGGAAATGGGGTCGAGGGCCCCAGCGCTAATCATGGAAAAGATGGGATGTTGGTGATTGATACCATTATAGGAGGGCCGCACGTAGCTGATAGAAGTTAAGCTGAGATGGAAAGATACGCAAAGTCCAAAAAGAATGGAGAAGATTACATGTGTGCCTTAGGTGAGGAGCAGAGAGTTAAGACCCCATGTCGAGAGCAGGATGTGACAACCTTTGACAACAAGGACTTATGAGAAAAGCACTACCCACATATGGACCCATTAGTAATTTCAGCAATGTTTGGCTCGACAAAGGTGCATCGAATTTTGGTAGACAATGGGAGTTCGGTAAATATTCTATTTAAGGATGCATTTGATAAGATGGGGTTGTCCGTGGAGGATATCACATGTAATGATTCAGATTTTTCGTCATTGATTTTGAATATTTAAATGGTTTAAATATTGGATTTGGAATTTTAATTTAGTTGGTAAGTTTTTAAAATTGAAATTTCAAGCGATTCCGCAAATTTTGGAATCGACGTGTTAAAATATCGATCTGGGGCACAGTCTTGGAATTAGATGAAACCAATTCCATTGGATCCGTAATAATGTGTTATTATCATATTTCAAATTTCATAGCGTTTGGATTCACCATTTGGTCGTACGAACTGAAAACGCCTAGAGATAATTTAATTGAATTTAATTTAAATAATCGATTTAAAAAGCTATCTTCCATATACGATCGAATTAGGACTCGAAACTTGTTCCATTCGGTTCGAAAGAGTGGTATAACATTATAAATGTCAGGCGGCACGCGTTAATAGTGTTCGAGATAATGAGGTATTTTGATTTATAAAAAAATTAAAAAGTCAAACATGCCACCTTTTCTCTATTCAAACACGCGACCCCTCATTTCTTTCAATTCATAAATCATGTCTTCTCCCTCCTTTATTCTTTTGGTTCAAATCGCCCACTTCTCTAACTAAAATCACTTCGTTCGTTAAAAAAAATTCAATAACGTGATAAAATCGCGTAGCAGAAATCTCGCGTGCGATGGAGGGGTAGTCGTGAGCTCGAATTGAGCTAAGGTTTGGGTTGCGTGGCCGAGTGGAAGGCACGAGGCTGGGGGGTTGAGTTTGACGTGGTGACTAGGGAAAGAAGACGGTTGCCTGGAGCTTGAGGCATAATCGAGCAAATCGCGACTGCTAGGTTGGGAATTTTGGAGAGCAACTGCCATTCGCTCGCGGGCGCATTCGAGGAGTCGGCGGTGACTAGAGGGATGTCGCATGGATGTAGGGGCGCTGTAAAGACCCGCAAATCCGTCTTCCGAAAACTCGACACCGATACGTCCACTGTACCAAATGTCGAAAAATCGAATGGCGAAAACGTGAAACTTTAGGGTTAAAAGAAGAGGTAGAAGAAAAGATAGAAGAAAAAGAAAGAAGAACAACACAAAAAAACACAGAACAGGAACAATATCAGAATCTCACATATCGCAGCGGAACAATATATAATAGATAAATCAATAATCTTTAAAACAAAAGACTATATCAGTTTATACATACATCAATCATCAGAGTTTACAACAATGGACAGTTATATAAACTTGTCCTCATACAGAATACACAGCGGAATAAATAACAAGTACGATAGTACGCTTCGCCATCCAGCTCATCTCCAAAGCTCCAGAATATCCAGAATATCCTGATAACATAACTCTAGGCTGCCCGTGTAAAAAATTATGGGCACCCAGAGTTTAGAAAGGGAACAATAAACTCCAGGTCAGTCATAGTGACTGGTGTGAGATCGTAAAACAGTTATTTTCGTAAAGAAAATAAAACAACTTCGCAATGCTTTTGGAAAATGAAACTACCATAAGGCCTCCCACCACACACACAATGCAAACGCAGAATTGGAGGAGATTTCTCCTTATGATAGTCAAAAATGCTTACTACGCAAAATCAATTAATATTATTATTAATGTCTAGTGTGGAAAACATTTCGAAAGTATAATATCAATCTTAGCCAACATACAACCATTGTTGTAAGCCTACTATAGCTACTACGTTCAATAGCAGGTTACCGCCACATTCCATAGCAGGTAATACAATTAAAAACCGTACAGGGTTCGTATTGTTTCTTTGGATTTCCAACAAATGGTCAGGCAAAGGAACTTCCTTATACCGAAATAGAACGCCTCTGGAAAGACGCCCCGGATCCTAACCGGATCTCTGCAAACAAAAGGCCGACGCTACCTCATGCTCTAACCGAGCTGTAACTAGGTAACTAACACACGAGCTATGCCATCCCCTGGTCATTACCGACCTTTATCCGAGGATCCTCAATCAAAACGTAACATCCACAAAATATAATCAACATAGGTAAAATATCTGGGCTCCATACCATGATATCACCTTTTATCCAGAAGGAAATGGCATTCCCTAGGGGCGCTACCCCTACAAACCTTTGCCGCACATTCCTGTTTCGACCATTACCGGGTTGTGAGGCTCGACGAAGTCTCGTCCACAAAGCTACGCTTTTCACAAAGCCACGCTTTTTCACAAAGCCACGCTTTTTCACAAAGCAACGCTTTGACCAACAACTGATCAACAACACTTCGTGTGCCACATTACCAAATTGGGAATGTATCACTAGTAACCATCAACTACATAACCTCTGAGCTCGTACGTCTCAGAGAAGGGTGTTAAGCTAAGAGAATAAATTCTCCGCCACCAACAGAAATGTATTTGATAGAAACCAGCTTTACATCTCAAAGTGTAACGTCAGACACACATCCATACAAGTCCGTTCCGGGATCGAACGGAACCGAAGGCACTTCCAAAGAAGCCCTTGCAATCCGGATATTCACTAATCACGTCCGGACTTCCAATCACAAAAAGAGTGATATAAATCTCTATACCGGAGCAACTTGGTGCAGAGACATTCGACAGGTTGTCCATTTTCACAAATATCCGGTCTTCACACCGGTCTTCAAATGCTATCCATTCGCGACGTATCACTATTCGGAATGGGTTATATGACACAAAGGTCCTCTCCCGGCTTAACCGAATAATGAGCGTTTGTTTTAAAAACAAATCAAGTGTCATTTCAAAGGCAAATATTGATAGTTGGTTATTTAACTATCAAACAACATTCACAACAAACATCCAATTTAAATAATTTTTCCCAAATTATTTATTTTCAAAATATCTTCATAAGATATATATTTTCCACACTTCACATTTGAAAATCAATTTCAAATCATATTTCACACTTCACATTTGAAAATCAATTTCAAATCATATTTCACACTTCACGTTTGAAAATCAATTTCAAATCATATTTCACACTTCACGTTTGAAAATAAATTTTCAAATCATATTATGGTCCATTTAAACCAATTTGATAAATCCTTATCGATTTATTTCAAATTTACATTTCAAATTTGTAAATTTATTTCCACACTTCATCACTTTGAAAATCCGATTTCAAACCATATCTTCCACACTTTAAAAATAAATCAATATTTATTTTTAAAACAAATTTCCCTTTCCTTTACAACTTCTATTCGGAATTTACATTCCCAAAAATCCACTTTTACACGATTTTCAAATCGTTTTCCAAATATTCATTTTTTACACCAAATCAGCTTTCAAATTGATTTTTTTCAAGTTATTTCAAATCCCAAATCGAATTTCAAATTGATTTCTGAATTTACTTCAACACCGAATCACATTTCAAATTGATTTTAACTTTAATTCCAAAGACTAAATCGTTTTCACAAATCGATTTCCAAATTTATTTTTCAACACAAAAATCAATTTTTGTCCAAACACCAAATAGATTTTTATATCGATTTCACAAATTATTTATTTCAAATACCCGATCAATTATCAATTTGATTTCAAACAAATTTATCTCCTTTTAAATAAATTCTTTTATTCTTCCAAACCATCTAAATTCAATTTTTAATTTCAGAAATCCAATTTCATTTATTTCTGGTATCCAACGATACCAAAAATACATTCGGCTAAATTTTAGCTCTCAATACATTCAATCACAGATATAATCATACGCAGATTATAAATAATCAATCAAACAACATATGAAATCAATTCAAATGTTTTGGGGAATCCTGTTGGATCCCTCCAACCTGTTTCCCTGCATCCACAGATGTTAGCACAATACCAATTCCACTTCGAGGTGGAATATCACGGTATATGGGTTTTATAAAAATATCATCCGCTTACTAACGGCGTAATAGGGTCTCATCCACTATACGAGGCGGGAAATCAATCAATCCAATATATACATATGCCAATATGTATATATTGCTATATATATAGATATATCCTACTATATCTAATATCACATCCAAACAGCAAAACAAACAATAACTGAAAATTCCACTTTTCAATTTTTGAGTGAGAAGATCTCACCTTTGATTTTAATTTGCAGTCCATTTTCCATTTTGACCATTTCTTCACGGTTTCAAACCTTGTATAAACAATTTATACAATTTATTAATATTCGAATCAATCGAATAATCAATTTTCGTTTTGATAGTTTTAATTATCCAATGATTTTAAACCAATTAATTAAACAAATTAATTTCCAAATATACACTATGTTTAAAATAACCTAGTAAATTAAAAATGTGTACAGGTAAATTCATTTCCTTTTGAACTGCATAACACCAAAAATCCATATAGATTCCGAAACTAACTTTTATATACATATATTATTTTCTCTGCTTAAAATCTGGTATGTATATCATTCATTTTTTTTCTTGATTTCACCATATATAAATTATATAAACAAATTCCAAAAGAAAATACCTCACTGTTAAATTTGTTCCTACTCTCGGTCTCAATCGGCTTCGTCGACGACCCCAAATTCACTGCCACATGGGAACGCCATCGCCACTGTACACACTACATCATCGAAAGCCACGTGTTCCAGCCTCCTTGCGAATGCCTTCACTCGACCAGCCCATCGCTTGAACCCACCAGAAATGTCATCGTGAACCACGACCTCCTCCCCAACCGGTCGCGAGCTCGAATCCTTGAACGAAGCCCTAGCTTCGTCGTTGCTCAGACTCGCGACACCCAGAAGACAACGCCGCCCAAATCGAGTACGACTCCTGCTTTGAATCGCCTCACGATGTACTTTGCTCAACGAACTCAGTCGCAAATGACGATATCACCCCTCGTGAGTGATTCGAACGATCGCGACTCGAAAAGAATGGAGCTCGGCCATTGATTAAACTCGAAGCTGTTGATTTCGAACAGGAACGAAAAAAAAGTTTTCGTTTTGATCTCATTCTGCCATTTTTATTAAAAATTTTCGTTATCCCCTTTTCTAACTAATTTCTTTTGAACCGGTTGGCTTTTGAACGAAAGAGAAGGGAAATCGCGAATTTATTTTTCATTTATTCCTTTCAGTAACGTGCCTTTGACAATTGCGTGATGTTTTAAAAAGAGGCAACATGATTTGAAAGGAAGGCCGCATGCTGTCTCCTAGCTACTATAGTGATTCGAAAGGAAAGAAGGCAGTTGGGAATTGACTGGCCAGTATTTTATATGTAAATTTAAATTTAAGTTTAAATCTGAATCGTCTCGAAAATCATAGCTCAAAATCTCGACCCCCACTCGAGGCATGCCGCCAGGCGTTCGTAATATTATACGCCTATTCCGAACACAATGGAAAAGGTTTCGAGTCCAAATTTGATCGTATGGAGAAGATAGCTTTTTGGACCAGTTATTAAATTAAATTTCCGATTTAATTTCAGCGCGTTTGCTTATCGTACGCTCACACTATAACTCCAAACATCACGAAAATTGAAATCCGATAATAATACAATATTACAGATCCAATGAAACTGGTTTCGTCGAATTCCGAGACTGTGCCCCGGAACGCTATTTTCAAATATCGATTTAAACGATATAAATTCAAAACTGAACAGAACAGTTCCAAATTCAATTCTGAAACTTTTATTATCTTTAGAATTATCAATATAAATTTTCAAGGTCTTCAGATTATTTTTAAATCAGCTTAAAACTGAAGATTCAAATTTTTACCCAGTTTTAATAATTAAATTCAAAACTTTAATCACTAAATTCACTCTGATATTTGAATTTCAAATAAAAATTATCATTCGAATATTTAAACTCAATTTGATATTCACATTTTAAATGTCAAAAATTCAGGGTCGTTACAATCTTCCCCCTTAAAAGAATTTCGTCCCGAAATTACAAGTTAGGAAAAATGGTCCTTAACTCGTCTACTATTTTTCAACATTCCAATAGTTTTATCAACTTATCAAAACAAATCTTTTTATTAACAACCCACTATTACTTCAACTAACTTTCCAAACTTTTCCATAAGTTTCAAACAACATTGTTTCCTTAACAATTCAAATTTAAATCTAAATTCAAATTTCAAACTTTCAAAATTTTCTCAAAATTTTCTAACACTCGAAATTTTCGAAAAATTTCGCCAGCGTCTCCTTTGCGCGGCTAATACGGTACGACTACAAAACGTCCCTACGGACTCTCAGATCTCAAAAGAAAACAAAATGCCAAGTGGCAAAATCAGAATCTCACCAAATTTCATACTGAAATTTAAATACATACCTTTTGGTCGAGCAAATTCAAATTATCTTCAAAATTTAATCCAATTCCATTTTCCTATCGCCTTTACAATCCCTGTATATTTTACTGAACAATAATGTCCAAATTCACTTATTGGATTTCCCAATACCAATTTACTTAAGAATTTCATTCATTCATTTCTTAAGTGCAATATAAGTATTACATACTTCTTATATTCGTTTTCACTTCATTAACAAGGTCATATTCATTTCCATTCAACTTTACATTTTCAATTCCATTTGAATTCAATTTACAAATTTCAATTCTATTTGAATTCATTTTATCTTCAGATTTTCATTTCGAATTTTACTTGAATTCGATTCATCTTCTATTTTCGAATATTGAGCTTTATTCACTTTTATCTCAATTCCCAATTTTTAAATCTTTTGTCGTTGGCCAAAAATTTCCAAAAATTTCAAAAATTTTCTAACTCCCAGTGAAAACACTTAAAAATCCTTTTAAAAATGGATATGGAAAGCACGTTCCCCCATGGATCACAGTTACTCGGCGGTTCCGCTACTATCCCAGTAGAATCACTTGTAACTGTAGATTTCACATCTCTTAAATTTCGCCATAGTTGTTGCCATAGATCGTAGTTCACATGGCGGTTACACCACTATCCCAGTGGAATCGCTTGTAACCATAGGCATCTCGCCCCTCGAATTTCGCTGTGGCATCTAGATCGCAGTTTACACGGCGGCTGCGCCACTATCTCAGTGGAATCGCTTGTAACTGTGGGTATCACACCCCTCGAATTACGCTAGCATACGTCGTGATCAATCAATATGATCCCATCGCGATCAAACGGATACTCATACTGAGTTCCAATACCTTCACAATTTTTCAATGGAAGGTACTTTTCATATCCTCAGTTTAGAAAACATAATATGTCATATATGTATAGTACTTCATTTCCAATTGATTCCATTCAATTTTAAATGACATTCCATAAATCAAATCTCATTGAAAACCATTCAAATTTATTCCATCTACTAATTTAATTAGTATATTCACTCGTCCAATTTAAATTTCAAATTTCCATATTCAATTCGTCTCAAATTTATTTTATCAATAATAAGGAAATTTCAATTTATTTTTTCTTTCTTACTTACTTGAATTTATATACAAATTCAAACCATTTCATTTTATTCCTCCAAGTTTGGATTTTTATTCACTTGATTCAAATCAATCTCATTTCATTTTTCAATTCCAATTCACTTATTTACAAATGTAGTTTCATTTGTTCATTCATAAATTCATTCATTTTTCAATTTGAATCTTATTCCAATCAAATTTCAAATATTTTATAAGTTATCAACTTATTTACATTCCATTAATGAATTTTATTTCAAATATTTCCTTGGAATTCTATTTCAATTTGTAAATCACATTTACAATCTATACTTACAAATTTCATTCGTATATGAATTTTACTTCCTTATCTTTTTCAATTCATATTTATAAATTTCATTTGTCAAATGAATTTATCTTCAAATTTTTGGTTATTATTTTAATTTCTCATTCAATTCCATATAACAATGATAATAATTCAATATTATCTCTTCCTAACAACCAAGCATCCATATACTATGATAATTCATAGAAAATCATTTCTTTTCTATACAAAAATAGTTTTGGGCAAAATTATTTCATTTACCCCATTTAAAACAATACTGTGTCGGTTTATCTTGTTTAAGAGTTTAGAAATCCCTATCGATTACAGTTGGCCACCCTGCACCGACCAGAATTTATAAACAATCAACCGATAAGTCAACACAATACAAAACAAATTTTGTATTCACTATCAAATACGTGCTCATATCTATTATTACACGCACACTCATTCTAGAGTACTACTGACTCTATCTCTAATGAGTAACACCCAACAGAGCAGGGTTGTCGCTTAACCGGATGCTCTGATACCACTTGTAAAGACCCGCAAATCCGTCTTTCGAAAACTCGACACCGATACGTCCACTATACCAAATGTCGAAAAATCGAATGGCGAAAACGCGAAACTTTAGGGTTAAAAGAAGAGGTAGAAGAAAAGATAGAAGAAAACGAAAGAAGAACAACACAAAAAAACACAGAACAGGAACAATATCAGAATCTCACATATCGCAGCGGAACAATATATAATAGATAAATCAATAATCTTTAAAACAAAAGACTATATCAGTTTATACATACATCAATCATCAGAGTTTACAATAATGGACAGTTATATAAACTTGTCCTCATATAGAATACACAGCGGAATAAATAACAAGTACGATAGTACGCTTCGCCATCCAGCTCATCTCCAAAGCTCCAGAATATCCAGAATATCCTGATAACATAACTCTAGGCTGCCCGTATGGAAAATTATGGGCACCCAGAGTTTAGAAAGGGAACAATAAACTCCAGGTCAGTCATGGTGACTGGTGTGAGATCGTAAAACAGTTATTTTCGCAAAGAAAATAAAACAACTTCGCAATGCTTTTGGAAAATGAAACTACCATAAGGCCTCCCACCACACACACAATGCAAACGCAGAATTGGAGGAGATTTCTCCTTATGATAGTCAAAAATGCTTACTACGCAAAATCAATTGATATTATTATTAATGTCTAGTGTGGAAAACATTTCGAAAGTATAATATCAATCTTAGCCAACATACAACCATTGTTGTAAGCCTACTATAGCTACTACGTTCAATAGCAGGTTACCGCCACATTCCATAGCAGGTAATACAATTAAAAACCGTACAGGGTTCGTATTTTTTCTTTGGATTTCCAACAAATGGTCAGGCAAAGGAACTTCCTTATACCGAAATAGAACGCCTCTGGAAAGACGCCCCGGATCCTAACCGGATCTCTGCAAACAAAAGGCCGACGCTACCTCACGCTCTAACCGAGCTGTAACTAGGTAACTAACACACGAGCTATGCCATCCCCCGGTCGTTACCGACCTTTATCCGAGGATCCTCAATCAAAACGTAACAGCCACAAAATATAATCAACATAGGTAAAATATCTGGGCTCCATACCATGATATCACCTTTTATCCAGAAGGAAATGGCATTCCCTAGGGGCGCTACCCCTACAAACCTTTGCCGCACATTCCTGTTTCGACCATTACCGGGTTGTGAGGCTCGACGAAGTCTCGTCCACAAAGCTACGCTTTTCACAAAGCCACGCTTTTTCACAAAGCCACGCTTTTTCACAAAGCAACGCTTTGACCAACAACTGATCAACAGCACTTCGTGTGCCACATTACCAAATTGGGAATGTATCACTAGTAACCATCAACTACATAACCTCTGAGCTCGTACGTCTCAGAGAAGGGTGTTAAGCTAAGAGAATAAATTCTCCGCCACCAACAGAAATGTATTTGATAGAAACCAGCTTTACATCTCAAAGTGTAACGTCAGACACACATCCATACAAGTCCGTTCCGGGATCGAACGGAACCGAAGGCACTTCCAAAGAAGCCCTTGCAATCCGGATATTCACTAATCACGTCCGGACTTCCAATCACAAAAAGAGTGATATAAATCTCTATACCTGAGCAACTCGGTGCAGAGACATTCGACAGGTTGTCCTTTCATTTTCACAAATATCCGGTCTTCACACCGGTCTTCAAATGCTATCCATTCGCGACGTATCACTATTTGGAATGGGTTATATGACACAAAGGTCCTCTCCCGGCTTAACCGAATAATGCGCGTTTGTTTTAAAAACAAATCAAGTGTCATTTCAAAGGCAAATATTGATAGTTGGTTATTTAACTATCAAACAACATTCACAACAAACATCCAATTTAAATAATTTTTCCCAAATTATTTATTTTCAAAATATCTTCATAAGATATATATTTTCCACACTTCACATTTGAAAATCAATTTCAAATCATATTTCACACTTCACATTTGAAAATCAATTTCAAATCATATTTCACACTTCACGTTTGAAAATCAATTTCAAATCATATTTCACACTTCACGTTTGAAAATAAATTTTCAAATCATATTATGGTCCATTTAAACCAATTTGATAAATCCTTATCGATTTATTTCAAATTTACATTTCAAATTTGTAAATTTATTTCCACACTTCATCACTTTGAAAATCCGATTTCAAACCATATCTTCCACACTTTAAAAATAAATCAATATTTATTTTTAAAACAAATTTCCCTTTCCTTTACAACTTCTATTCGGAATTTACATTCCCAAAAATCCACTTTTACACGATTTTCAAATCGTTTTCCAAATATTCATTTTTTTACACCAAATCAGCTTTCAAATTGATTTTTTTCAAGTTATTTCAAATCCCAAATCGAATTTCAAATTGATTTCTGAATTTACTTCAACACCGAATCACATTTCAAATTGATTTTAACTTTAATTCCAAAGACTAAATCGTTTTCACAAATCGATTTCCAAATTTATTTTTCAACACAAAAATCAATTTTTGTCCAAACACCAAATAGATTTTTATATGGATTTCACAAATTATTTATTTCAAATACCCGATCAATTATCAATTTGATTTCAAACAAATTTATCTCCTTTTAAATAAATTCTTTTATTCTTCCAAACCATCTAAAATTCAATTTTTAATTTCAGAAATCCAATTTCATTTATTTCTGGTATCCAACAATACCAAAAATACATTCGGCTAAATTTTAGCTCTCAATACATTCAATCACAGATATAATCATACGCAGATTATAAATAATCAATCAAACAACATATGAAATCAATTCAAATGTTTTGAGGAATCCTGTTGGATCCCTCCAACCTGTTTCCCTGCATCCATAGATGTTAGCACAATACCAATTCCACTTCGAGGTGGAATATCGCGGTATATGGGTTTTATAAAAATATCATCCGCTTACTAACGGCGCAATAGGGTCTCATCCACTATACGAGGCGGGAAATCAATCAATCCAATATATACATATGCCAATATGTATATATTGCTATATATAGATATATCCTACTATATCTAATATTACATCCAAACAGCAAAACAAACAATAACGGAAAATTCCACTTTTCAATTTTTGAGTGAGAAGATCTCACCTTTGATTTTAATTTGCAGTCCATTTTCCATTTTGACCATTTCTTCACGGTTTCAAACCTTGTATAAACAATTTATACAATTTATTAATATTCGAATCAATCAAATAATCAATTTTCGTTTTGATAGTTTTAATTATCCAATGATTTTAAACCAATTAATTAAACAAATTAATTTCCAAATATACACTATGTTTAAAATAACCTAGTAAATTAAAAATGTGTACAGGTAAATTCATTTCCTTTTGAACTGCATAACACCAAAAATCCATATAGATTCTGAAACTAACTTTTATATACATATATTATTTTCTCTGCTTAAAATCTGGTATGTATATCATTCATTTTTTTTTCTTGATTTCACCATATATAAATTATATAAACAAATTCCAAAGGAAAATACCTCACTGTTAAATTTGTTCCTACTCTCGGTCTCAATCGGCTTCGTCGACGACCCCAAATTCACTGCCACATGGGAACGCCATCGCCACTGTACACACTACATCATCGAAAGCAACGCGTTCCAGCCTCCTTGCGAATGCCTTCACTCGACCAGCCCATCGCTTGAACCCACCAGAAATGTCATCGTGAACCACGACCTCCTCCCCAACCGGTCGCGAGCTCGAATCCTTGAACGAAGCCCTAGCTTCGTCGTTGCTCAGACTCGCGACACCCAGAAGACAACGCCGCCCAAATCGAGTACGACTCCTGCTTTGAATCGCCTCACGCTGTACTTTGCTCAATGAACTCAGTCGCAAATGACGATATCACCCCTCCCGAGTGATTCGAACGATCGCGACTCGAAAAGAATGGAGCTCGGCCATTGATTAAACTCGAAGCTGTTGATTTCGAACAGGAACGAAAAAAAAGTTTTCGTTTTGATCTCGTTCTGCCATTTTTATTAAAAATTTTCGTTATCCCCTTTTCTAACTAATTTCTTTTGAACCGGTTGGCTTTTGAACGAAAGAGAAGGGAAATCGCGAATTTATTTTTCATTTATTCCTTTCAGTAACGTGCCTTTGACAATTGCGTGATGTTTTAAAAAGAGGCAACATGATTTGAAAGGAAGGCTGCATGCTGTCTCCTAGCTACTACAGTGATTCAAAAGGAAAAAAGGCAGTTGGGAATTGACTGGCCAGTATTTTATATGTAAATTTAAATTTAAATTTAAATCTGAATCGTCTCGAAAATCGTAGCTCAAAATCTCGACCCCCACTCGAGGCATGCCGCCAGGCGTTCGTAATATTATACGCCTATTCCGAACACAATGGAAAAGGTTTCGAGTCCAAATTTGATCGTATGGAGAAGATAGCTTTTTGGACCAGTTATTAAATTAAATTTCCGATTTAATTTCAGCGCGTTTGCTTATCGTACGCTCACACTATAACTCCAAACATCACGAAAATTGAAATCCGATAATAATACAATATTACAGATCCAATGAAACCGGTTTCGTCGAATTCCGAGACTATACCCCGGAACGCTATTTTCAAATATCGATTTAAACGATATAAATTCAAAACTGAACAGAACAGTTCCAAATTCAATTCTGAAACTTTTATTATCTTCAGAATTATCAATATAAATTTTCAAGGTCTTCAGATTATTTTTAAATCAGCTTAAAACTGAAGATTCAAATTTTTACCCAGTTTTAATAATTAAATTCAAAACTTTAATCACTAAATTCACTCTGATATTTGAATTTCAAATAAAAATTATCATTCGAATATTTAAACTCAATTAGATATTCACATTTTAAATGTCAAAAATTCAGGGTCGTTACAGGCGCGATGGTGGCTCGGCGGCTGTCGATCGAAGTGGGGGTAAGGGTTTGTCGCATTCGACTTGGCCAAGGAGGGGTTTGTGTCGAGATTTGTAAAAAAAGGTAATTACTGTTAATAATTTTAATTAATTTAAATAGTCTTATTATTTTTAAATTCGAGTTGTTTAAAACTGTATCATTTTAATTCATACGAGGTCCAAAATCGATGGAACAAGTCGTATTTGGTTCGTAGCTGTGAGGTCTGCGAAATAAAAATTATCTGGAGATTTTTTGGAGTCAGCTAGAAATTTAAATAATTTAAAAACCTAGATATTCGGCTAATTAAGAAATAAGGTGAGTAAAATCTCACTCATTTGGATTGCTAGTTATAATTTAAAAGTGTTGAATTTAAATTATTGGTTGATTGGATGAATTTATAAATTATTATCGGTTTGGATGTTATATATATAGTAGTATATATATAAGTAGTTGGATATATTTCCCACCAATTAGAGCGGATGAGACCCTATGCGCCTCGCATAATAGCGGATGACCCTATATACCACGATATCCCCCTTGAAGTGGGATTGGTATTTTATGTTGTATTAAAATCTGTGGTGCAGGGAAACAGGTTGGAGGGATCCAACTGGATTCCTCGAATTTATATTGATTGTTTTCATATATAATAATATATGATGTGTTAGAATAATCTGTTATAGATTATTGTTGTGATGTGAATTATTGAATGCTATAGTAGCACTGGCCTAACCTTTGGTATTTTAAATACCATAAGTATTATTTTTGGAATTTTAAAGGATTTAAAAAGGAGATTTTGAATGTAAACATATTTATATCGATATTTGGATTATTTTTAAGAAATTGATCTGGATAAAACAATAATTGATTTTGGTTTGTATTTAACTATTCGTAAAAATATTTTAAATGGAGATTTTTAAAATAATTTATATAAAGGATTTTTAAACGATATTTTTGGGAAATATGTAAAGAACTCGAAATCGATACTAAAAATAGATTGGCAAAAATGAATAGAATTTATAAGGAATTGAATTTATAAAATGGAATTTAATAAATGAGATTATTTTTATAAAAAGTGAAACTCAGAGAAGTTATAAATTTATAAGCGATGTTTATAAATAAAGGAAATCGATAATAGATGAAAATTTGGGAATATAAAATTCATAGGGTGATAGAATATGGAAATAGGGTTGAAAAAAAAAGTGGATACTATTTTTGAAAAGTGGAAATGGATAGGATGCTGAAATGGAATCGATGGGTTGTAAATCGAGAGGATTTATAATTTAACTAGTTATTGGAGTTTTAAAAATATATCTTTAATTTTAAGAATTTAAGTTTGTTTTTAAAAGGAAAATGTTATATATCAAACTATGAAATTTTGAACTAGTAGAATTAAAGTACATCGAAAAGTGAATTTTTCAAATACTTAATATTTATTTTAATAAATTCTAATTTTAAAAATCATCTTTGAAATTGACTTGTTTATAAATAAAAAAATGAGTTATTGATGTTTATAAAAAGGGTTCGATATTTTTAAATAACCACTTAAACTTGTTTTTAAAATAAATTATTATTTTTTAAATACTTATTATATATATAGAGAGTTTTGAAGTGATTGAAAATTTTATTTAAATTCTCTTGAGATTCGTAAATGGGGCTTATAAATGGATATGATTTTGAGGAGAGGAATTTTATAAGGGATTTGGAGGAAATGGAATTTGAAAATGTTGAATATGGGAACTTCGAAAATGAAAACTGAATTCATAAAAAAAGTTATAAATTGTTGAATGGGGTTATAAATAAATATACTAGGTTTTGGAAATTGTAAAAGGGAATTTATTAATGATTCCAGAGAATTATGAGTTAAGCTGCGAAATATTCTCTTAAGTGTTGATATTTGAAATGATTTTGGAAAATAAGACTTATAATATTTTCCTAAGTATTAAAATGGCAATTTGGAAATATTTCTAAGTGTTTAAATGGTTTGGAAATATCATGTTATGGATTTAAGTATTTGAATTTGTTTCCAAACATTGAAATATTGAAAGAAATTTGGTATATATCTTATAAAGATATTTTGAAAATAAATTCTGGAAAATTTGTAATAAGGCCTGATGTCTGCTTATTGATGTTTATTGTAGTTAGATATCCGACTATCAATTATTGGTAAATTTCGTTGATCGTTTCGAAGAGACCGGGAACATATTTAATTATCCGAAAACCACTTCGATCCGATTTGAGCGTTACGAATGGATATTGTGAAGATAGTGAAGACGGTGATTCAGTTTGTCCAGACCCAGGACAAATTGTATGCGCGAATGCTATCAGAACATCATCATTTAAGGACGATGAGCATTCTAAGTGAAATTGTTCTTGAAAGGTAATCGTAGCCTCAAGTCTCATCAATAGTAATGACTGAAAATTAAAGAAGATACAGCAAGGCTAAGTGGATCGCACCCAATTAGGGTTTGTTATCACCTTTCTATATACCCTTAGATATATTATAAATTATGGATACGGTGGTGCATGGAAAAAGATCTCTCGATAAGGGTGGGAACACCCGGGATGATAACATATTCGGTTCTATCCAGGTTAGGGATAGGGCCGGTCTTGTATTGTAGGGGATCCCGGCGTGGTCCTTGGTACATTTTTCTATATGTGTACCGTGATAGGTGGTACCCCAGTGCCTAGTCATTGTATGGAATCCATTCTCCAATAAGCATCGTACGGTTTTGATTGTGCCCAACTATGCTGAAACGTGAGATGCAAGCATTTCAGCTATTTTCTATTTACTTTGTTTAGACACTATTATAATATCAGACGATTTTGATAAAAATGTTTTGGTTATCGTAAGGGAAAAACTCATCATGTTTATATGTGACGTGGTCTTACGAGATACTTTTGTTTTTCAAAGTATTTTGATAACTTTAATAATTCAAATTGAGTGTGTTTTCTTACGCTGGTTTTCCAGACTGACTCGGGTATTATTTTATCATAATGCTCGGGTCAGACCGAGTATTACAGATTCAGGTTAGGATGCTATAGAGCTCAGGAGACGAGATGGAAGAGTTCAGACGTATATCAAGTACTTGGTTATTGCCGCTGTGTGAGTTATGTATATCGGGACAAGTTAATATAACTGTCCAGATTGATGTATTGATTGTTGTACTATGATGATTGTAAGTATAAAACAATTACAAGTTCTTTTGTACAAAAATCTGTTATTATATATATTATATTTTGTTCCGCTGCTTTTGTGAGATTCTATGTTGTTGTTCTATTTTCTTCTATCTCTTCTTCTTCTTTACCCTAGTTATTCGCTCTTTCGCACGATTTGGGTTGAACAAGAGCGAATTATTATCAACTCCAAGGGTACGGAACGACGGGTCACTACATCACACCATGCAACCGACGATTACATGGTTTCATGGGAGAGGCCACGATGCCCTTAGGAAGGGTGGATTTGTTTGTTGAGGTTGGAACCCATCCCCGATCAGCGATACGAAAGCGAACTTTCAACTTCGTGGATGGATTCTCGGCATAATGCCTTCCTAGGGTGTCCGACCTTATCCTACTTTCGCATGGTGGTAGCTCCATGGTACTTAACCATGAAATTACTTACAATAAATGGAGTAAGAGTTGTGGAAGGAAATCAGGTGCTACCAAGGAGTACTATGTAGTGGAATTCAAGGAAAATTAATGACGAGCGAAAGGAAATAGTGTAGAGGTCGTATTCTGCACCAAGAATTCTATTGCATAGCAATCAAAAGAAGGGCCCCTACATGGTACACAGGCGATCCTCATAATGAACTAGACCCCGAAGATGGAGGAGAGGAGGCCACAGTTGAGCCTAGAGAGGTAAAGAAATTTTTGTAGATAGATAATAGGTATCCAATGAGACTCATGAAAATCATATTCAAATTGGAACGAAGTCCTAAGATGTAGCTAATAAGATTCTTACAAGACAATCAGGAAGTGTTTGCCTGGTCTCATGCAAACATGTGTGTAATCTCCCCCTCAATTGCATTTCATACTTTAAATGTTTACTCCAAGAAAACCCCAATGTTGCAAAAGAAAATAAGTATGGGTCTGGAGAGGTCAGCTGCTCTAAATGAAGAAGTGAATTCCTTATTAGCAAATGACTTCATTAGAGAGTCTCTGTACCCAGAATGGATTGCAGACCCGGTCTTGGTCAGGAAGTCAAATGGAAAATGGTGAACATGCATCAACTTCTCTGACCAGAATGATGCTTGTCCTAAGGACTGCAATGAGCTCTCGAGGATTGACCAGCTAGTAGATGGATCTATTGAACACGAGCTTCTATCTCTTATGGATGCATACTACGGATATAAACAAATTGTAATGCACAACCCCGATTAGGAACATAGTTGCTTTATTACCGACTTTGGGCTTTATCGTTACAAGGTTATGTTGTTTGGGCTTAATAATGCAGGAGTGATGTATCAATACTTAATTAATAAGATGTTCGTCGACAAGATTGGAAAGACTATGGAAGTATACGTCGATGACATGCTTGTAAAATTGAAAAAGGTTGAAGATTGCATCTTACGCTTAGAGGAGATGTTTCAAATTCTACGGGAATTCAGAATTAAGTTGAATCTGCTAAAATGTTCCTTTGAGGTATCTTTTGGAAAGTTATTGGGATTTATTATGCATGCTGGGGGAAACGAAGCTGATCCGGAATAGATCCAAGCCTTGAAAGACATCAAAATTATAAAAACTCGAAAGAAGATGCAAAGTCTAAACAGGATGGTAGCAACGTTAAGCAAGTGCATATCCAAGGTGATGGATTAATGTGTTCCATTCTTTGAAGCACTCAAGAAAGAAAAAAACAAGTTCACATGGACATACAAGTGCTTAGTTACTTTCTTAAACTTGATGGAACACTTTTAGAAGTCATCAGTTCTTTCTACACCAGTCAAGGGAGAAGACCTTTATCTATACTTAGGAGTGCCATTACATGCCCTGAGGGAAGCATTGGTTAATGATGAATATTGAGTGAAATGTCTAGTATACTTCATGAGTAAACAGTTCACTGGCCGAAGTCGGGATATCCTAAGCTGGATAAGTCTACATACCGCTTGTTAATTGCATCTCGAATGTTGAGGCACTATTTCCAGTCATACCCCATCCGAGTGCTTACAGATCAGCCCTTGGGACAAGTTCAACATAGGCCTGATGCTTCGAAGAGACTTACCAAATGGAGTATCTAGTTAAGTTAGTACGAGATAACTATCATCTATGAATTGTGATCATAAAACAAGCGCTGGTAGATTTTATCGTTGAATTTACCATTTGAGACGATGAAGTAAAATCCCAAGAGGAAGAAATTCTTAAGTGGCGAATGTATGTAGACAGAGCATTGAATGATCATGACTTCGGTGCAAGAGTGGTATTGTTGACACCTAAAGGAAAGAAGTTGAGTTATGCAACGACTGGGATTTAAGGAAACACACTTCGGGGTAGAATATTAAGCTTTAATGGTAGGGCTAGAAATAGCAAAGGAGATGGGAAAAGGTTCATTGCGCATCCATAATGACTCGTTGTTGATCATGAATCAGGTGCTTGGAGAATTCCAGGCTAAGGGAGAGCGCTTGAAGTCATATCTAGAGAAAGTGAAAATCTTATTTAATGAAATGGAGCACTACGTGATCAAACACATTCCTTGAAAAGAGATCCGAGATGTGGATGAGCTAGTAAAGTTAGCAAGTTCTGGAATCAGGCTTCTATTGGGATCAGTACCCGTTATGACCCTGCATAGTCCCAACTTCGGAGAGGTGGGCATGATTATAACTATCAATGAGGAGGCAACCTGGATGACACTGTTAATAAGATATCGGAGTGAATGAGTATTACCAAGTAATAGGAACGAAGCTGAAAAAGTCCTATGGAAGGAATCCAATTTCATCATTTAGGATGGAGTGCTATATTAAAGATGATTTTCTAACCCACTTCTAAGGTGCATCGCCATAAAGAAAACCGAGGAGGTGTTGAAGAACATACACGAGGAGACTTGTGGAGACCAAACCGGGGGTAGACCTTAGTAAAGAAAGTGTTGTGATATGGATATTTTTGGCTAACGTTAGACCAAGATGAGAAGGAGTATACAAAGAGGTGTGACAAGTGCCAGCAGTTCGTGAAGATTCGAAGGTTGCCCCTGCCAAACTAACTCATATGGTTAGCCCTTGACTTTCGCGGTCTGTGGGGTAGATCTAATCGGAGAACTTTCTATGGTGCGGGGTGGAGCAAAGTATGCTATAACGACTTGGAATTTTATCATTTTAACTGCAAATATTTAATTATTTCAAATATTAAAATAATTAATTTTAAAACCTTAATAACTCCTTTTAATTGTCAAATAATAATGGTGAACTTATTATAAAAAAATATTTACAAAAGTAAATAGTTTGAATTAATATCGATAGTGTGACCAAAAACCATTTTATCGATAAATGGTCATGAAATGCATGAAATTATCATTCTAGGACACTGCCTTGGATTTTGACTAAACTAGTGTCATCAAAATTGGAATATTGAGATGATGTATGTCGATGAGTTCCATGACAATCGAACGTGCTGTGTGATCATGCAAGGTCGAAACACGCAATGATTTAAAAAGAATTAAATAATAATATAAAATATTATAAATAACCACCTCCCTCACTCTTCTTTGACACACTTCTTTTCCCTCTTTCCCTTTCCATTCTCATTTATAATAAAAATGAAAACCATGCCTCACTATCAAAAATCAAAATCGAGAGCTGGAGGCCATGAAAAATCACAAAACCGGATCCGTTAAGTTCGTATTGGCAAGGGCTTTAAATCTATATGGTCTTTGTTGGGTTCGACCATGTTTAGGAATGACCGAAGTTAGATGGTCGAAACTAGAGTTAGAGATTGAAGGCAATTAGGGATGAGTGAGGTGAAACAGAGTATGGCGTTGAGTTCGTGGTGGCCAGACGAAGTTGTGGTGGAAGTTTGGGGAGGTGCGGTTCTTGATTGTGGAATGCGACATGTAGCTTGTGTGAGGAGGATGTCCAGGTCACAATGGCCATGGATGGTTCAAGCATCAAGTGGCTGTTTGCGTTACGGAGAGCACTTGAAGGAGAGCGCATTGCAATCGATGGTGGCCGATTTCATTAAGAAACAAGCGTGAGAGAGAGGAGAGAAGTCACGACTATGGATGAGTTTGTGTATGCATGTGTCAATGTACAGTGGATGGAAAAATTGGGGAAGAAGGTGATTTAAAAAATTCAATTAAGTAATAAGAGTATTAATTAATTTAATTAATCCAAAATCTTATAAAATCAATATCTTTTGCATACGAGGTCCAAATTGAACGTGGTCTTTTGCGTTGCGCTCGTAGGAGTTTAATCTATGAACTGGAGTCGATTTTGTCAAGTTTGGAGCAAGTGGAATTTTTCTAAAACCGAATGCCATTCAATTTTAGATAAGCAGAAACGCGTAAGCATCAGTTGGAAATTTGATTAGTTAACTTACCTTTAGATGAGCACTATGGGATATATATAGATATAAATTATTGTCTGCATGCTTAAATGATTTCTTTTTTTGGTTTGTTTAAATTCCATTTTGGAAAGTGGATATCATATAAAATGAAATACGAGGAACTCATAAATTTTGTAGAGGGATCTATATCCCTCGCCATTTTTGATTTTATTTTCATTTATATACTTGTATAAATTGTTGAATGCCAAAATCTTGATATCTTGGCCTTATTGGATGTGTTGATATGTGACTTTGATATTGGCCTTATTATTATTCTTGTTACATTTACATGGGAAGCACTTTTTAACTGTTATGTTAGCTCTAGGCCTCGTTATAGTATTTGGGAAATACTATTATTTGCTGTTTGATTTGATTCGAATTATGGTTTTAGATGTGACTTTTGGAATTTTCTATGCCATTTTATTTAGAATCGGTTTTTGAACTTCTCTATTTTACTTCAACCTTTTTGTTAGTCTCTTCTGATTTATATGGAAATTTTTTAAAAGTATTTCAGGAAGTATTTATTATATAGAAAAGTTAACATAATAACGGATGTTTATTATAAGGATAAAAAAGGGGTTTATCTTTTATAATGAAGCAATTCTATTTTAAAAGAAGTTTTATAAATATAAAAGAGACTTATAAAAGGAGTTTTATAAATGGACATGAGATTTAAAATAAGAGATTTTTAAAAGAAGTTATATAAGTAGAAAGGAGTTTTATAAGCAGAAATGAGATTCAAAATAGGAGATTTATAAAAGAAGTTTTATAAAAAAAGGAGATTTATAAAAGGAATTTTATAAATAGAAAGGAGACTTGTAAAAAGAGTATCAAAAATAAAAGGGGAAATTTATAAAAGGAGATTTGCAAATATAAAATAGATTTATAAAAGAAACGAGATTTGATTTCCATTAATGATCTGTATAACTTATGGTGGTATGGAAAGTATCATTTCATATTTAACACTAAACTCCAAGATATGGAAACTCATCTCTATTTGTGAGAATTAAAAATGTATATCGAGGCAAGGATAGTTCTCTAACTGTCCGACTGCATTGTTAATCGAGAGATAATACAAGTTTGGATTCGAAAAGTGATGGTAAGTATATGTGGTTTAATTTTCATACGATTATCTACTTATACCAAATGGAAAGTGGTTTGGGTTTATAATAAACAATGTTTTTAAATAACATTGTTTTGGCCCATTTAAGTGTGCTTTTGAAATATGAAATCTTTCATAAGCGTTTTGTGAATATTCCTATACCATTGAGATAGTTATATGGTTACATTTTCTAACTATTGAAACTGTAGTGTTTTATGAATATACTTATACTGACAAGATAGGTATATGGATATTTTCCAAGCATTGAAATAGTATAGATGAAATGAAGCGAATGAGTAGTATACATATGTATATCTTTGTAAAAGTATTTTGATACAAGTCTTTAGAAAGAGATTTTAATTAATAAAAGGATTAATTAAAGAGGCTTAACTGTTACTAATGTGCTTAATCATGCTTGGTTTCCATATGAAGTTAAATGTCTGATTTTGTTGTTTGATTATTTGATAGTTAAATAATCGACTATCAAATCTTGGCTAGTTATGAAACTATCAATTATTGGTTCGAAGAGACGAGGATTAGATAAGTTATCCAAAAACCACTTTGAACCAACATAAGTGTTCAAATTGAAGACAACATCAAGGTGATCGAAGATAGATTTCTTTGATGTATAAGGGCTACTTGCTACTAATCCTGTAGATGATTCAAAAATGAATGTAGTAGAAGTAGTGCCTTTGGTTTGTTCAGTCCAAGAACAACTTATATGGATTAAAGTTGGCTTTGCATTATTGCCTGGAGGGCAGTGTTTGCATTCCAAGAAGGATATGCGAAAACGTAAAACATAAAGTCAAGCCTCACACCTAGAAATGACTAAACCATGAGTTATGTCACACGGCTATGTGGGTTGCTTTCATTACGGTATGGCCATCGCCAGATCAAGATCGATATTTACGGATTTATGTATTCTTCGGACCCAATACGGTTCGTCATATTGGCAGGCGAGGGTGATCATATTCGATGCTATCTAGGAAGGGGTAGGCCGGTCCTGATTCGCAGAGGTGTAATAGGTTTGCATCCTCGGTACATTTTCTCTAGAGATGTACAGTACGAAAACTAGTCTCTTACCTTGTCATTGATAGAATCCATTTTCCAATACATGCCATATGGACTTAGTTGTGGGCAAATATGTTAGAAAGTGAGATGCAAGCATTTCAGCTGTGTTATATATTTGTTTTAAATGTTAGACAATATTATAATATCATTAGATTTTCTAATGAAAATGGTTTGGTTATCGTAAGATAAAAATCCATCCATGTTTATTTGCAGTGCGGTCTTATGAAATAACTTTATTTTAAAAGAATTTATATCGTTAAAACTCTATATGATTTGAGTTTCTCATACTAGTTTACCAGACTGATCCGGATTTTATTTTCTTATAATGCTCGGATCAGCCTCGAGTATATTTCAGAATTAGTTATAGATGCTTTGGAGCTTTAGGAGACAAGCCAGATGCCTTCAAATATTCACGTATTTTATTTTCCACTGCATTTCTTGTATTATACTTATAAACTTGTAAGGACGGGCTGTTATAACTGTCCAGGCTGATGATATGTTAGTTTACTTTGATTGATGTATGTATATTGCAAATTTTCTTCAGTGAGGATCATGTGTATATTATATATCACTCATCAAGATGTGAAATTTCATTCCTCCTTTTATTTTCTTTCACCGTAACAATCTGTCTTTTTGGCACTCGAATAATCGGCACAAGTCAATATTTGAGGTTCGAAAAGGCGGGTCATGCCAGCGTGATATCGAAGCTTAGGTTAAGTGAATACCTAGGCTTTGACCGGGTAAAACACATTAGAGATAGGGTTAGTAACACCCTAGAATTAGTTGAGTGTATAGAGAGCATGTATTTGTTAGTGCTATAAAATTGTTTTATATTATGTTGATTGATCGGTTGAGTGGTTTATGAATTCCGATCGATATAGAAGGAACAAGTGTATTGATAGGGATTTCTAAACACTTGGACAAAGCAAATGACATAGTAGTGTTTTTGAAAATTGTGAAATGAAATAATTTTACCTAGGATTATATTTTATATATAAAAGAATAATTTTCAAAAATTGATATAGTTATGTATGATGTGTTTGTTTTTTAAGAAATGATAATATTCAATTACTATCATTTATTGTTTGATTAGTTGTGCTCAGCCAGTTTATGATCATTGACTATTGTTGTTGATCAGTTTATGAGCAGTTTTACCTTTTCACTACATGGGTTGGGTAGATAGTAAATTGTGGAAACATTGAATTCACAATATGACTATAAGGTGTTCAGTGATAATGTTGGGTTAGAATTTAATTTTAATAAAAGTTGATTATTATAATCTAAACAAAGATATACTTTTATGAAATGATTTTATATACAAAAGCGAAGTTATATAGGTATGGTTTATAAATAAAAGGGATTTAAAACTGAGAAGTTGAGAATTTAAATCCTAGTATATTTGAAAATTGTTTTTCAAGATTTTTGAGAAATAAAAATAGTATTATCTGAAAGTATTTATAAATAAAAAGATTTAAAAAAGATTTTAAAGGAGATAGAAAGTACTAAACTCACTTCTGTCGTTGGAAAATAATTCTGGTGATGACTGCAGCATCATCGGCGTTCATTTTCGCGTTTCAAAGTGAAGGATGCTACTATAGTAGTTTGCAACAGAGTTGTATTGGTAAAATAGATTTTGATTCAATCCCAAAAGTATGATTTGATACACGAAAAGAGGTATATATCATTATTATTTCAAAATGATATGATATAAAATCCGGTGTTTGGTTCTTAAGTTTTCTATTAAGTTATTTTATGGACACATGTACCATGTGCATTAGAGTAATTTGGTTTGTGCATCTCATTATGATATGTTGTTTGGTAATTTTCATTTGTTGAAATGAAAAATAATTTTTGACTATTTTGGACAGTCGAAAACTTTTGAATTATTTGAGAACTGGAAGCTAAGTATTATTGTGAAAATATAAAAGAAGAGTTTTTAAAACCCTTAAATCGTTAGATAGTAAGTTAAAACAAGTTTTAAATTTATTGAACAACCTGGCTGAGTTAAACAAATCTTATATTGTATATATACACCTAGGATGTAATGGAGTACTATACGAATATGAACTTAAGTCTTGAAACGTTTTAAATGAAATTTTGTTTTAATGAAATGTATTATAAGTCAAGATAAGTCTTTACAAAGTGCTTATAAAATAAAGATAGTGTTTTATGAAATCCTTCATAAATTAATTGTAGTATTAAATAACAAATGATCTTTGAGAAAACGAATGTGATTTAAAAATGAAAAGTAATTGGTGTGATTAAGGAATTGATAGGATAAATACATAAATTGTACATAGATTATTTTATTCGCATAATTTTTCTTGATCCAGATTCGAGTACATGATTCCGAGGTGATTTACACCGATCTGAAAAATGATTTTTCACGGCGAACACTTGATATGGATTCTTGATATGATTTTGAAGTTCCCTACTATAGCATACAGACATGTAAGGAGAACGGAGGTTTCTAATCAAAGAATATGGTTGGAGTCCGCATTAGAGAAGTCGTGTGAGTGATACTAGTTCGAAAAAGAAGTTCACATATTTGATTAATTGATCAGGTTTAGGAGATATTTCCTTCCTTCGAGAATTTCAGAGACGAAATTCCTTTAAGGAGGGCAGAATGTAACGACCTGGAATTTTATCGTTTTGATTATGAATATTAAATTAATTTTAAAAGCTTAATAACTACTTTTAATTATTAAATAATAATGATGAACATGTTATAGAAAAATATTTACAAAAAAAATAGTTTGAATTAATATCGATAGTGTGATTGAAAATCGTTTTATTCGATAAATGATCTTGAAAAGAATAAAATTATCATTTAGGGGCACTGTGTCGGGTTTTGATGAAATTAGTGCCATCAGAACCAAAATAATGAAGTGATGTATGCTGACGAGTTTCATGACGATCGGACGTGGTGTGTGATTGTGCAAATTCGAAACGCACAACTATTTAAAAAGAGAATTAAATAATAATATAAAATATTATAAATAACCATCTCCCTCACTCTTCTTTAACACACTTCTTTTCTCTCTTTCCCTTTTCATTCTCATTTAAAGTAAACAAAAAACCATGCCTCACTATCAAAAATCAAAATCGGGATCTAGAGGCCACAGGAAATCAAGAAACTGGATCTGTTGAGTTCGTATTGGTGGGAGATTCAAATCTATATGGTCTTTGTTGGGTGTGGCCATATTTGGGGATGACCGACGTTAGATGGCCGAAACTAGGGTTAGAGATTGAGGGCGATTGGGGAGGATTTAGGTGGAACGAAGTGTGGCGTTGAGTTCGCGGTGGCAAGAGGAAGTTGTGGTGGAAGTTTGGGGAGGTGTGGTTCTTAATTGTGGAACGCGACAGGTAGCCTACTTGAGGAGATTTACAAAAGAAGTTTTAAAAATATAAAAGAGATTTCTAAAAGGAATTTTATAAATAGAAAGGAAATGTATAAAAGGAATTTTGCAAATACAAAAGTGATTTATAAATGGAGTTTTGTAAATAGAAAGGAGATGCATAAAGGTGTTTTGTAAATATAAAAGAGATTTATAAAAAGGAGTTTTTTTTAAAAGGAACATGATTTGATTTCCATAAATGGTCTTTATAACTTATGGTAGTACGGAAAGTATTTTATTTAACTCTAAATTCTGAGGTGTGGAAATTTGTCCATATCTGTAAAAATTAAGAATGTATGTCGAGGCAAGGATAGTTCTCTAACTGACTTCATTGTTAAATGATAGATAATACAAGTTTAAATTCGAAAAGTAATGGTAAGTATATTTTTGGTCAAATTTCCATACGATCCATCTTTGCGTTAGCAGAATAGGGAACTTAAGGGTAAATTAACACTGGGGTGAATAGTGTTTAACGGATTATAAGAATATTTTTCAAATTCTTTAGTATTCTACTTGGAATGATGTAATTAATAATCATAAAATCATAATACAAATAAAAGTAAATGTAGT
This sequence comes from Allium fistulosum, assembly GCA_030737815.1. NCBI lineage: Eukaryota > Viridiplantae > Streptophyta > Magnoliopsida > Asparagales > Amaryllidaceae > Allium > Allium fistulosum. The sequence continues at coordinate 671,556,183 of CM060906.1, forward strand.
AAAAGTAAAAAGGAAAGAACACACCAGGATTTTATACTGGTTTGGATTTACCCTACATCAGTCCCACATAATTCCTTGTAAGGAATTTTTTAAATTAGTAAATGCAAATACAATCTCAATATTAAGGCTACGAGATACACCTTCCAGAATCCTGACCTTTAAGTAGAGTCACTTGATTTCCTAACTACAAGCACACCCACTATATTTACGGGCTACTAAGCACAACCAATTGATCTTACAAGCTACAATCACACCTACTTGGATTTCAGGGATACCAAGCACACCATAAAGTATAAGAGTATGATTTGATTGAGTTTATAGACTCGGTCTTCGATCTTGATTACAATTGATCCTATAACTCTTGAATAGCACTTTGATCTTGGTTTGAGTGAGAAAGATGAAAGAAATCAAAGAGTAGTGAAAATCAAATAGTTATGATTGAATTTGATTATGGTTGAATTTCGGCAGAGCTTGGATAAAAATCGATTTAGAAATCAAGAGAGTGAAAAGCGGAGTGAAGAATAAGAAAGTAGATTTTAAAAATTCGTTTGGAAGTTTGGTATATATATAGGGAAACAACGGTCATGTCCATTCGTGAAGAGATACGACAAAAAGACACTTCCATTCAAATTTGAATTTCGAAAAATATGGTCACTACGTCGACATATATGGATAGGATATGTCGACATATCCCTTTGAATTTTGTAAAACAATTTAAAAACATTATTTTGGAAATCCGTTGCTATGGAAAATAATTTGATTCTTTGTAGAATAATTTACATATAGTTTATACGTATTATAATCAAAGTATAACATAATATAACTTTATAAAATAATTTTAAAAGATTTAAAAAGATTACTAAATGATATATAACAAATCCATACAATATAATGTATTAAAGTATAAACAAAAATTCAATATATATATGTTATCCCGCCTTTTGGTAAGGCCGTGACACCAAGAACTTGACTAGAAACCTAGGACAGTTCATCTTGGAGATCGGCTATATATAGGTTCACTATGGATACCGGTAAATTTTTCCCGAGTCCGGATCGAGCTACAATTGATATGATTCGACAAGCAAAGCTATAAAAGCCAACGTTCCAAATTTCAAGTCAATCGGAGTTCGTATGCTCAAGATATTGATTGATCACGGTTGAGAAATCCAACTCTATTCGTATCCATCCGATTTCGTATCCATTCCCCAAGAGAGATTCAGTTCGTATCCATCGCCTACTAACTTCCTTCGCATCCATTAAATGAAGCTACTTCATATCCATCATGTTAACAGTACTTCATATCCATCGACAAATGCTCATTTCGTATCGGTCTCCCTCCATCCATCTCGTATCGATCTCCCACCATCGATACGATCAGCAACAACCACCGATCGATACGAAGAAAGCAACATGAAGTATCAATATGAAGGCGGCCTCCAACCATCGATATGAAGTAGCATTCAAGCATCGATACGAATAGAGCCACGCTATCGATACGAACGGCATCGATACGAATTCAACAGCCTTCGAAAAATCCAAACTTGCATCGATCATAACTCAAAATCTACAAGTCCAAATGCCACTAAATTTTCACAAGAGCTTGCGTACCACCTTGAGAATGTTCATGATCGATCTCGACTCGATCGGACAAAATCTCGATCGATGCGAATTCGGTTCGTATCGATCACGGATCGAGTGCAAACAGCATGGATCGATCACGTGGGCCCACCCACATGCGAGAAGAAGTCCTTCGAGTTCTAGGTGAGATATTTGCTGCCTACGCCTATAAATAGCAACCCTGGACCTACAGAAAAGGGACTTTTGGCCTCTCTATGCCGATATTCTGTCGAAATGATTATCAAACTTCATTTATACTGTTGTAATCTTTTGTAAACAGCGAGTGAAATTCAATAAACATCAATCATTTCATAGTGGACGTAGGCAATTCGCCAAACCACTCTAAATCCGTGTGTTTTTGTGCATTTTCTTATCTGTTTATTGGTGTGTTTGTCAGATCTACTTCATTTTTCATTTATATTCTTCATTTTATCTCTTCAGACACATCTGAAGAGTGTTGTGCCCAATTTTGGTACAAACACTTTGGTGCTTTCACTGAGAAAACCCAGCTTTTCTCCTGCTCTATGGATCTACTACCGTCGTTGGATTGCAAAAATCTAAGGAGAAGATCCAGATCTGTCATCCAATGGTTCCTTCTATTCTATTCAGATTGCTCCAGATCTAAGAGGAACTACATTCATCAAGATTTTCGTATTCATATTTTCGTCTATAGAAAATATGGTGATTTTCGTATCCATATTTTCGTCTGCAGAAAATATAGTGATTTTCGTATCCATGTTTTCGTATCCAGTAAATATGGTGATTTTCATATCCATGTTTTCGTATCCATGGAAATATGAAGATTTCCATATCCATGTTTTCACATCCAGAAAATATGGCAACATTCGTATCGATCGAACATCGTATCGATCAGTTTTCATATCAATCGAATTTCGTATCGATCAGTTTTTGTATTGATCAACATTCATATCGATCGACTTTTGTATCGATCACTATTCGTATCGATCGACTTTCGTATCGATCACTTTTCATATCGATCAGTTTTTGTATCGATCGACTTTCATATCGATCACTATTCGTATCGATCAACTTTCGTATCGATCAATTTTCGTATCGCACAACATTCGTATCGATCACTTTTCGTATCGATCAGCATTCGCATCGATCAAAATTCGTATCAATACTCACATGCAGTTCGTATCGATCCATCTGCGTCCAATTCGTATCGATACTCACACGCAGTTCGTATTGATCCATCTGCGTCCAATTCTTATCGATACTTACATCCGGTTCATATCGATCCAACCGTGTGCATTTCATATCGACCCTCAGATACCACTTCGCATCGATCCAGCCGCGTGCATTTCGTATCAATCCTCAAATATAATTCGTATCGATGCAGCTGTGTGCCTTTCGTGTCGATCCAAGTGTCCACTTTTCGGATCGTTCAATTCACCAACATTTGTATCATTCAAACATGGCTAAGAACGACATGAAATTTCAAAAAAAATATTTTCGGATACGACCCAAATTTCTAAAAAAGGGGCTTCCATCGACGGTCAATGTCGATCCTCTTTGACTACAAATCGATGTGACCCGAACGTCCATCGAATACCTTTGACCAATAGAGCATGGATAGAAGAATAATCCATGAATGATTGTGACTTGAGCATTCGTCCTCCGTCGCCTTCCTTCGATCTGTCAGGAAGAGCATGAGACCAAATGAGCATGACATGACTGCATTTGAGCTGACTTTATCCCTAGATCTAACGTGAGAACGTAAATTGAAATGGACGTGGTTGATCGCCCAACTCAAAAAGAATGCAATGCGACCATTCATTCTTTGACTCATAACACGATCCGACTAAACGAGCAATTCACAACAAGTGCAACCTAAATGTCCACGCACCAATTCTTACCCTAGATTCGACAAGGGAAGCATCAATCCTGCATTGGATCTGACTGGACGATTCACTCTTCAGTTTTTGCCCAAAGTATGGCCACATAAGCAGCGAAGTGAATGTCATTGAACGTCCAGAATCTAGCTTATGTCCGAATGTCGAAAAAGTAACAATGTATTCCGCCTAGAGGAAAGAACTAGAACATAATGCAAGATAGGCACGACTCAACCTTCCATCGGTTAACTCGATCCCATGGTTCAATGGGATAGAATACAAAATTAAAGCGAACATTATCTACCCTGCCACTTAGCGAGATATTCCCCAGACTTGGGGCACGAGCAAGAAGATAAGATTAATATGATTCAACCATTCATCAATCAACTATGGTTCTTAAGCTTGAACTACAGTATAAACACAGCTAGGACGAGACTAGACCGTCCGCATAATGCATCTGCCAACCGAGACTGGGGGAAAAGAGTGATTATCCGAGAGTTGACTATGACAACTTGAACCTATGACCCATGCCTGATATTCATAACAACTCTAGGTTGTGACCGAAAGGATGCCTAGAGATAGAATCATCGGATCAATACCCGAACTCATGAGCAACTGATCATCATTCTGACCCTTACAATGAGCAATGCATCACGAGTACATTGAATGAAAGCGCATCATTCAGAAACACAAGTAAATTCAATCTCAAAGCTGGAGCCAGCTATGTAGCAGCATGCAGTACAAGGCAAAGTTCTACTAATCCTTTGATTCAATGTCCTTATAAGCCTGATCATTTACCATTGCAAATAAACACATGACGCACCTACAACCCATCACAAGTATTATAGATCAGATCACAACTCTGCGCAATGATGATGAAAGAGTCGACTGTTTTACTTCAGGTGAATCTTGATGTGTTCGCTTGGACTCGATCTTATACATATATATATATATGGACTCTCGCCAGCCATGAAGAACCCTGCATTAAATGTCGACCCAAGGCATGTCTCGGTGAACAAGAACGATGCGACATGGATCCAGAGAGATCTGTTGCACTTAAAGAGGATGCGAATCTGCTCAAAATCAGTGGGTTTATCCATGATGCCCTCCAACCAAAATGAGTATCCAAACCTTTACTTATAAGAAAAAAGAACGAAGAGTGGAGGACATACGTCAACTACTCAGATTTGCATAGGGTATGACAAAGCATAGCTCTCCACTTTCAATGAACAACCAACTAATGGACCCGACCATCAGACATGAATTACTCACATCCATGGATGCAAAATCCAGATACAATCAGATACTGAAGCATGTCCTAGACCAAGAATACAACTGTTTCATTATTGACCTAGGCCTATAGTGCTATGCTGAAATCCCTGGATTCAAACTTGAGAACGCTTATGCTACTTACCAAAGGACGATTAACAGATCATTCAAAAAACATATCGGCCGATCGATGAAAGTATATGTGGTTAATATGCTCGTGAGATCATGACCATTAAATGACCACATCAATGACTTGGCAAAGATATTCAATGCTCTCCAACAACTGCAGGATGAAACTCGATCCTTTGAAATGCTCTTTCACCATTACATCAGAAAGATTCTTTGTTTTCATCATCAATTCTCGTGGAATCAAGGCTAATTTCCAGAAAATTCCGACAATTAGAGACACCCATGTACCAAAGACAACCAAGCAGGTACGGATCCCAAGTCAGAAGATTACCGTCCTAAGTTGATTCAACTCTAGGACCATCTACAAGTGAATTCTCTTCTTCAACTTGACCAAGAGAGGGAAGAGAACTTTTGAATGAACTAACAACTGCGTTGATGCAATTCTAGCTCTGATAGATCGCTTAAAGAGACCTCCCATTTTACCCAAACCTTTGGATCACGAAGATTTATACATCAATTAAGCCGTGTCAACACACGCCATAAGCATCGCATTGCTATGTGAAGAGAAGAGAATCCAAAAACCAGTATATGATGAAAACTAGCTATTGACAAGCTCACCCCGTTAACGTCTGTATTGACTAGCCGTTACGATAGGTCCAATAGCAACCTTAGATCTCTGGAAGGTTACTCAAATGGAATATCGAGCTAAGCCAATTTGATATCACTTGTCTCCCTCATAGAGCTATTCATGGTCAAACATTAGCATACTTCATATCTGAATTCGCTACATCATACGATTATCCAAAGAATAGTGGAGAGCCGTCCACATAGATGGAATTTCCGATAATCGGCTTTTTAACGTCGAAGTTGCGTTAATGACTACTGAGGAACGATCGATTTGCTATGCCCTCAAACTCAACTTCCCTGCAACAAATAACGAAGCTAAGTATGAAGCCTTGGCACTCAAACTTGCAAGAAAACTAGGAGTGGAAACTTTGCATGTCTTATGTGATTACTGGTTAGTAGTACACCAAGTCAAGGAAGATTATCTGACTAAGGGGCAATGTCTTGCTCCTTATCTCAGCTGGGTCCAAGAGTTATTAGCCGACTTCGAGTATTACACCATTACACACATCCTTGGAGAACAAAATGAAAAAGCCGAGTCATTGGCCAAGCTAGCCAGTTCCGGGGATGCACGACATATAGACTTTGTCCCAGTTGAAATACTTATTATTCCAAGCATTGGCAGATGAAGATCGACTAAATCCTAGAGACGGAGCCAAAAAGGGAGTCATGGATGACTCTTACCACAGATTATCTACAATAAGGCATCTCTCTTGACGAAAAGATAGTTGAATGCTCACCTGATGACAATTACAACAGTGAAGAACAATCGCTAGCACTCGACACTCAGTTACAACAATGCACTGCATAATCATTGGCAGTCAACAAATCATCATTTATATTACTAGAAATCAATCGAAGGTTACATCTTTTGACGAAAAGATAGCAACTACTCAACGAATCAGATAGAACTTCTTCAGAATGAAGGATGCAGATTTTCAAAGCACGTCTTGTTCACACAAGATGTACTTTGGGGGGCAAATGTTATCCCGTCTTTTGGCAAGGCCATGACACCAATAACTTGACTAGAAACCAAGGACAGTTCAACATGGAGATCGACTATACATAGGTTCACTATGGATACCGGTAAATTTTGCCTGAGTCCGGATCGAGCTACATTTGATATGATTCGACAAGCAAAGCTATAAAAGCCAACGTTCCAAATTTCAAGTCAATCGGAGTTCGTATGCTCAAGATATTGATCGATCACGGTTGTAAAATCCAACTCTATTCGTATCCATCTGATTTCGTATCCATTCCCCAAGAGACATTCGGTTCGTATCCATCGCGTACTAACTTCCTTCGCATCCATAAAATGAAGCTACTTCGTATCCATCATGTTAACAGTACTTCGTATCCATCGACAAATGCTCATTTTGTATCGGTCTCCCTCCATCCATCTCGTATTGATCTCCCACCATCGATACAAACAGCAACAACCACCGATTGATATGAAGAAAGCAACATGAAGTATCGATATGAAGGCAGCCTCCAACCATCGATACAAAGTAGCATTCAAGCATCGATACGAATAGAGCCACGCTATCGATACGAACGGCATCAATACGAATTCAGCAGCCTTCGAAAAATCCAAACTTGCATCAATCATAACTCAAAATATACAAGTCCAACCACTAAATTTTCACAGGAGCTTGCTTACCACCTTGAGAATGTTCATGATCGATCTCGACTCGATCGGACAAAATCTCGATCGATGCGAATTCGGTTCGTATCGATCACGAATCGAGTGCAAACAGCATGGATCGATCACGTGGGCCCACCCACATGCGAGAAGAAGTCCTCCGAGATCTAGGCGAGATATTTGCTGCCTACGCCTATAAATAGCAACCTTGGACCTACAGAAAAGGGACTTTTGGCCTCTCTACACCGATATTCTGCCGAAATGATTATCGAACTTCATTTATACTGTTGTAATCTTTTGTAAACAGCGAGTGAAATTTAATAAACATCAATCATTTCATAGTGGACGTAGGCAATTCGCCGAACCACTCTAAATCCATGTGTTTCTGTGCATTTTCTTATATGTTTATTGGTGTGTTTATCAGATCTACTTCATTTTTCATTTATATTCTTCATTTTATCTCTTCAAACACATCCGAAGAGTGTTGTGCCCAATTTTGGTACAAACAATATAAAACTAAAAAAACACTAAAATAATATCATTATAAGTATAAGAGACTGAAAATCATTTTGGAAAATATTTTGAAAAGATTTAAAACTAGAATATTTGAAAAGCAACATACAAGAAAATTAGAGAAGGCGAGAGAGATCAGCAAAGTGGTATCAAGGTTTTAACATAAATTCTATGACTCTATAACTTATCTGGAATATCTTTAAATCTTGAACTCTTCAATACTCATGAGTTTTGGATTATCATCATCTTGAATCTATTCTTGATATTAGCATCTTGATGCTGTACTTCCCGATCAATACCTGTCTAATATCCTAAACTATATACTATATATATCTCGACAAACCATTAGTATCTATATTTTATATAATTTCCTATAGTTGTTATCATCAAAACCAATACCTAAGGTAATAACAATCTCCTCCTTTTTAATGATGACAACTTCTGTATATAAAATATAATATAACTCCCCCAGAGTTACAAAACTCCCCCTTAATTTATGACTAGATTTTATATATTTCTCCCTCTTTGTCATCAACAAAAATAAACTAACTATAACTCCATCTAACTAAGATGCTATAGTAATAATGATAAGAATGATATATAAGAAATGATGAGTGATAACACAAATCATTAATAGTAACCATACCAAACCATATATTCATTCAATATCACAATACAAAGTAATCGCAATCCAATCAAACCTTAAACAATACATATAAGTTCAAAGTAAATTTGTCAAATCAAATATACATATCACACATTCAAAGCAATTAAAGAAAATAAAATATTATCTAACGTGAATTTCTAATGATTGGGGATTTGTGAATAGGACAACGAGGATAATGAAGGCAAAAGTTCCTTTTTTGTTCAACCAGATTTCCACATTAATCGAAACATACTTCTCTAACGCATCAGACTTTGTCATCTTCCTCCATGTATTCTTCCTCCTCTTCCTCACCATCGCTGCCCTGAATGGATTATGAATAGCCAAATTTGCAGAATCGTCTTTAATAACTATTGGATTCGTAGAATTATTCAATAGATATTTTTGCAAATTGCGAAGAATTCTGCTTTACTTCTCTTGTTCTTTGATCATACAAAGTTGCACCACATGAATTTTAATGAGCATTTGTAGAATATTCTTCATTTCATCCTCCATTTTAGTGATCTTGGCCATAGTATTGTTTTGGAAGGGGCCTTGGGTAGGAGAATGAAAGAAAAATGATGAATTCTCTTCTCTAGAACGTTTGGGATTAGAGAAGGCATGATTTTTTTTGTTTCATAAGTTTAAAACAAAGATAATATAAAAAAATAAAGAAGAAAACCGAAATTTGGTTATTATATAACCAACAATTTGAATTTTAAAGCGAAATTTAAAAATCAGAAATTACCGTTATATGTTGACATAGGAGGTTAGGGTATGTCGACCTACATAGTATTATTTTAACTATTTTGTCCTTCTTTATATTTTGTATATTTTACTTCATTATTTTTAAATTTCTAATAGAACAAATTCCTAACTCTCTATTTAACTTAGTAAAAGACGTTTGATTCAATGGTTTCGTTACTATATCAGCTATTTGATTTTTATATTTATAAATTCAAGTTATATTATTTCTTCATTTACATTATCTCTTAGAAAATGGTATTTTATACCAATATGTTTAGTTCTAGCATGATGAGTTGGATTTTTGGATAGATTGATCATACTTATATTATCACAGTATATGGGTGATTTAGTAAAATTTAAACCAAAATCTTTAATGTTTATTGCATATAGATAACGTGTGAACAGACTAATGCTGTTGAAATATATTCTACTTCCATCGTAGATAGAGATACAGTTTCCACTTGTACTTTTTCGGTCTGATTTGCAACCAGCATAGTCAGCATCACTATATAAAGTTAATTCAATGGAGTCTTTTTTGGGTAAAATTGTCCATAGTCTAATGTGTTGTTTACATATCTCAAAATTCATTTTACAAATATTAAGTGAGTTTTGGGTTGAGATTGATATTTTGCATCGAGACAGAAACTATGCATTATTTCAGGTCTATTAGCAGTTATATAAAGTAGCGATCCAATCATTCCTCTATATAATTTTATATCCACATATTTTGAATATTCTTTTTTATTTAATTTTTTATTAACTGCAATAGGAGTTGGTTCACCACTAGTATTTGACATACCAAATTTCTTAACTAAATCCTTAGCATATTTTTCTTGACTTATAAATACTCCATTAGTTAGTTGTTTATTTGTAATCTTAGAAAATAATTTAGTTCTTCCACATGACTCGTTTTAAATTCCTTAGTCGTTATCTCCATGAATTCTTTATTTAGTTTATCATTGGTAGATCCAAAAATGATATAATCCACATATATTTGTGTTATCTGAATATCATTTTTATCTCTTTTGATAAGAAGTGTACTATCTATTTTGCCTATTTCAAAATTTGATTGCAATAGATAGGATTTAAGTCTGTCATACTAAGCTCTTGGAGCCTATTTCAGACATAAAAAGCCTTCTTTAATTCGTAAACATGGTTAGGTAGTTTTGTGTCTTCAAAAAATAGTGGTTGTTCTACATGTACATCATCTTTGACAAAACCATTTAAAAATGCATTTTTAACATCCATTTGATATAAATTAAAATTATTATGATTAGCGAAAGCAAGTAAAATTCATATAGGTTCTAATTTTGCTACGGGTGCAAAGGTTTTATCAAAATCCATTCCTCCTTTTTGACAATAATCTTGTGCAACTAATCGAGCTTTATTTCTCACAACCCCTACTTGTTCATTCATTTGGTTTTTATATTCCCGTTTAGTTCCTATTATGGATTTATCGTCAGGTCTTGGGATTAATTCTCATACATCATTTCTTGTAAATTGATTCAATCCCCTTGCATAGCAAGAATCCATGAATCATCAGTTGATGCTTCCTTTGGATTTTTAGGTTCAATTATTGAAATAAAAGAAACGTTGCTCATTTTATTTAGTTGATTTCTAGTTTTAACAATAGATTCAATATTTCCAAGTATGTTTTCTATAGGATGATCTTTCAAGTATATTGTTCTTTTATTTTCATGTGAATTTTTTGAATTATTATCATTTTCATTTTCGGTAATCTCATTATTACTAATTTTGTTTGGGTTATCAATATTTTCTTCTTCATCAATATTTCGATTATAAACTTCAAAATTCTCATCAAATGAGACATGTAATGTCTCTTCAATAGTATTAATTCCGGCATCGAAAACTCTATAAGCTTCACATCTAATTCAATATCAAATAAAGATTCATATATTACGATTTAGCATCAAATTCATCCAAATTATCTTTAGTGTTTAAAATGAAACATTTACTACCAAAAACTCTAAAGTATGATACTTTAGGCTTTTTGTTATAGAATAATTCATACGGTGTTTTCTTAGTTAATGGTCTTACTAAAATTCTATTTAATATATAACATGCAGTACCAACTGCTTCAGCCCAAATTTTGTTAGGTAAATTACTATCATGTAGCGTAGTTCTAGCGCACTCTTTAATCATCCTATTTTTACGTTCCACCACTCCATTTTGTTGCGGTGTTCTTGAAAATGAAAAATTATGAATTATACCTTTCTTATTACAGAAATTCTCAAAATTTTCATTTTCGAATTCTCCACCGTTATCACTCCGAATATTTTTAATTTTACCATTTGATTTTAGGTCTGTTTAACAAAGATTTTAAATATTTCAAAAGCATCACTTCTAATTTTCATGAAAATCGTCCAGGCAAACCTATAATAATCATCTACAATTATACATATCTGCTGTGATATATAGATTGCATCTGTGAGGGACCGAAAAGATCTAAGCGAAGAAGTTCAAGGAGTTGAGAGGTAGAAATTATATCTTTTTATTTAAAAGAAATTTTTCTAAGCTTTCCTAAGTGACATGCATTGCATAAATTATTAACTTTAAAATTCTTTTTGGGAAGACCTCTAACTAAACCATTTTTAGCAATTTTAGATATTAGTTTGAAATTCAAATGACCAAATCTTTTATGCCCAATCCATGAGTCACTTGATTCAGCCAAAAGACACAAGTTATCATTCGCGATTTTTATACTTAATATATGGATGTTTCATTTCCTAATGCCTTCAAAGATAATGTTTGACTCATTATCTTCAATATGACATTTATCATTTACAAATTTAATTTTGAAACTCTTATCACACAATGGACTAAAACTCAACAGATTATGCTTTAAATTCATAACTAACAAAACATTAGAAATAGTAGGAATTTTAGAATTACCCACATTGCCAATTCCAATCACATATCCTTTAGAGTTGTCTCCAAATTTACTGATCTACCATCTTTGTAAAATATATCTTTCAAAATCTTCGGATTTCCAGTCATGTGTCTTGAGCATCCAGTATCCATTTGTCCTTTTTGGTATGTAGATTTTGATCATCGGGTGTTTGTTTATCAAAAATTCATGTAACACATCCATTCTTGCAATTCATACCTTTTCAAAAGATCGTGTGATTTTTCTAATGAATTTATGAAACGACATTATGATGATTTTGCAAATTATATTTTCAAAATAGTGTTAGAAATATTATAAAAATTACCATTATAACTTTTTCAAAAATCAAATTTTGAATACTTTGAAAACCAATGCTCTGATACCAAATGTGAGTCGGTGGAATAGGGATGTTAAGGCTAAATTAACACTAGAGGGAAGGTGAATAGTGTTTAACAGATTATATGAGTACTTTTTAAATTCTTCAAGGTTCTACTTGGAATGATGTAACTAAACAGTCATAGAAACAATCACAGCACAGATAAAAGTAATTGCAGTGAAAGTAAAAAGGAAAGAACACACCAGAATTTTATAATGGTTCGGAGTTACCCTACTTCCAGTCTCACACAATCCCTTGTATAGATTTCTTTTCAATTAACAAATACAATCTCGATTTCAAGGCTATAAGGCACACCCTCCAGGATCCCAAACTCTGGGTACAGTCACTTGATTTTTGGGCTACAAGCATACCCACTTGATTTATGGGCTACTAAGCACACCCAATTGATTTTACGAGCTACAATTACACCCGCTTGGATTTCAAGGATACCAAGCACACCACAAAGTATTAGAGTATGATTTGATAGTGTTTACAGACTCAGATCTTCGATCTTGATTACAATTGATCCTATAACTCTGGATTAGCACTTCGATCCTGGTTTGAGTGAGAGAGTTGAGAGAAATCAGAGAGTAGATGAGGGAGAATCGAACTAGAAATGGTTGAATTTGATTTTGGTTGAATTTTGGCAGAGTTTAGGTAAAAATTGATTTAGAAATTAAGAGAGTGAAAAAGGAGAGAAGAATAAGAAAGTAGATTTTAAAATTCATATGGAAATCTAGTGTATATATAGGGAAACAACTGTCATGTCCATTTGCGAAGAGATATGATGAAAAGACACTTCCATTCAATTTTGAATTTTGAAAAGTATGGTCATTATGCTAACATACATGGATATGATATGTCGAACATATCCCTTTGTGTTTTGAAAACACTTTAAAAATATTATTTTGAAAATTCTTTGCTTTGTAAAATAATTTGATACTTTGTAGAATCATTTAAATATAGTTTATACATATTTTAGTTAAAGTATAACTTAATAAAACTTTATAAACTAATTTTGAAAGATTTAATAAGAGTATTTACTAATATATAAGAAATCGATATAATTATAACTTATTAAAGTATAAACAAATTTTCAATATATATATATAAACTTAAAAACGCTAAATAATATCTTTATAAGTATAAGAAATTGAAAATCATTTTGGCAAATATTTTGAAAAGATTATCTTAAAACCATAATATTTGAAAAACAATTTAAAACAAAATTAGAGAAGGCTAGAGAGATCAAGAAAGTGCTATCAAGATTTTAACATAAATTCTATGACTCTATAACTTATCTGGAATATCTTGAAATCTTGAACTCTTCAATGCTCATGAGTCTTCAATTATCATCATCTTGAATTTACTATTGATATCAGCATCTTGATACTGTACAGTCTTCTTAATCAATACCTGTCTAATATCCTATGCTATATATTATATATTTCTTGATAAACCATTAGTATCTATATTTTAAATAATTTCCTATTGTTGTTATCATCAAAACCAATACCTAAGGTACGAACACCATCTACTTACCCTAAAAGGAAAGTGATAGGTTTGCATCCTTGGTACATTTTCTCCAGAGATGTACTGTATGAAGGTAGTGCCTTGCCTTGTCATTTATGGAATCCATTTTCCAATATGTGCTTTACGAACATAGTTGTGCCCAAATATGTTGGAATGCGAGATGCAAACATTTCAACTATGTTATATATTTATTTTAAACCCTAGGCATTACTATAATATAACAAGATTTTCTAATAAAATGGTTTAGTTATCGTAAGGTAAAAACCCATCCATATTTTTGTGTGGTATGGTCTTATAAGATAACTTTATTTTGAAAGGTTTTACAAGATTAAAAATCCATATGGTTTGAGTTTCTAACGCTGGTTTTCCAGACTGATCCGAGCATTATTTTCTTATAATGCTTGAGTCAGCCTTAAGTAAATTTCAAGTTCAGTTATAGATGCTTTGGAGCTTCAGTAGATGAGCCGGATGCCTCCAAGACGTATTCACATATTTTATATTTTGTTGCATTTCTTGTATTGTATTTATCAGTATTTGTAAGGATGGGCTGTTATAACTATCCAATTGATGATAGGTTAGTTACTCTGATTGATGTATGCATGTTACAATTTTTTTTGGTAAAGATCATTTGTATATTGTATATTACTCGTCACGATGTGAGATTCAATTCTGTCTTTTATTTTCATTCACCCCAACAATCTATCTTTTTGGCACTTGGATGCTCGGCACGTGAATAACGTGGATGCATTAGTGTTGGTTTTTGAGGGCCTGGTCGTTCCATATGCTATAGTTGTGGTTGATTACTTTACTAAGTGGGTGGAAGACAAGCCCCTTACAAATCTCGATGTTGGCATCACCCTTGAGAGCCGTAATCATGTCATCCTGAGCTGCATCAACTAGGGGGTCAAAAGGCCTAGGGACGTGATCGTTAGAGGTGGAGCTTTAGAAGCGATTTCCACTTCAGATGAGTTAGTCACCAAAGAACCACCTGTAGGGAAATGGGGAAGGCTGTCAGATTTAGTTTTCCCCAAGTAAGATTGAACATATAGAGTGGTGGCCCAGGGACTACAAAGAAGAATCCTACTATCGTTAGGAGAGCTTATGATATCGCTAGGAGGCTAAATATGATCCAGAGGCGGGGCACTTCCTAAGGCTGACTAGCAGCTGATGCATCAGAAGAAATGTGGAAAATAGTTACAGGAACATCATGAATGGGAGAAAAGATGACTGGCATCAAAATCTAACCTCGCATTGTTTCTCCAGAGGCCGAGCACCTTCTTTTATTTTCTCTGCTTCTTCCTTCCGGGCCTTCTCAACTTTAGCCAATTACAGGTGAACAGCTTCCATATCTTCTACTAGGAAGCGAGCATCGATGACCTTAAGGTTAAAAGGTGGACCTCCCTGCTCACTGGTAGCTTTTTTCCTCTTTGATTAGCCGCATATGGATAGAAGCCATAACATTCTGATAATCATCCATCCATGCCAGGCTCTTCTCCATGAACATCCTGAAGTAAATTTCATCCAGCAGTGCCTCTACCTAGTCTAACCAGTTATTCATCTCATCATACTCCGCTTGTAGCTTCTCGGCTTTGGAAGTTTTGGCAGCCTTTCTGGCAGATAAGGCTTTTACCTTTGCTTAGAGAGAGACCCTCTTAGGTCTCCATTCCACAACTATCTTCTTTAAGTCAGCAGTGTCAAGCTCTACTTTCTCAGCTATCGCTCGGAGATCGTCCAACTTTTTGGTGAATTTGGTCTTAACATTCTTATAGCCGTCAAGAAGCTGCCTAGGCTTATCATATACTCCTTCTTGGCAGCTTTAATGTTAGTAGAATGACTCACCTCAGTTGCTCAAATCATTCAATGTGAGTAGCCTTAAGCTTGTAAAACTCATCGGCTTACTTCTTAATCTCTTCGTTTTGAGATCTCTCCAGTGCATCTACCACTTTCTTATGGTCTAAATCTTTTTGATGTAGCTGCTTACTCAAATAAAAAATCTTTATATTATGCTCAACAATTTTCTTATCGACCTTCTCCCTAGCCTTGCTGACTTTGGCATGAAACTCTGATAGGGCCTTTACATCAACTAATCTATCCGCAATAAGGTTAATTGCTTTTGTAAAGGAAAGCGGAGGTGCCTCAACAAGCAAGCAGGCCAGGGGATATCTCGGTTGATAGAGTTGTTGGAACCTATCAAAGTTTGGGTCCATAGGGCCAATAATGATAACTACTCCTATTTTCTCTTTCCCCTTATGTTTTCTCTCAAGAGTAGGGACTACTACTCCTCTCTTATCCATCTTCTCCTATTGTTTGGAAGCTTCCAAATCAGATAAAGTAAAAGGTGAAAGACTTGAAGATTTAAAGGGATGGATCAAAGTCAGGATCTCAATTTATTGCCAAGGGAGCAAGATCTTTTCCATGAGATATACTTAAGATCTTGGTCCCCTTCATCCCCGAATGGATGGTGATGAACAGTCTCCTCAGTCTTCAGCTCTGTTGCAGGTTGCATAACATTTTCACTCGGGACAAATGAAGACACAGCCGTTTTGACATCCTTGGAAGGTTCTTTCAGCCTAACTGCTTCATCTTAGATAACAACTTTCCCCATTTTGAACTCATGCTATCTGCGATTATAAAATATAATGGCTTAGGATCAGAACAGACACCTAAAAAGTGCATGACTATGGCATGAACATGGGACTATATGAATATGTGTGCAAGAGTGCGTAGCGAGTGCATGAACCCTTGGGATCCTTATGGGTCTCCTGCTGGCGTTGGATTTTCGCTATAGATGCAAAGTCCCCTTAATCGATCTAAAGCTCTGGATCTTGAAGATGGTCAGAAACAGAAATGTATCCGGGAATGAAAGTTCCCTCCTCCTCTTCGGAACCAAAAACGCGGTGTAAGGCTTCCTCCACCTCTAAATTAAGCAAGCTGTCTAATCCAATATGCCCATAGGAATGCGCTACACTACAGTCTGAGGCGGTATGATTGCTGTCGTGAGAATGAGAGCCTGCCTCTTTTGTTGTCATCATCCCATTCCTTTAAAGTCTTGAGCCGATTGCTTCTGCAAGGTTTGACCCTGAAAGAGCCAAACTCTGGCTCCTTTAAACCTGTTAGGACAGTGGGAGCAATTTTAGATGGATTTGGTAAGGATGGCACCAGAAACGGAGGGTTGAGAAGATAGAGCTTAACCCTTTTCGCCAATAGCCAAGTCTTTTCCTTTCTTCTTCATGGCAGTTTTGTGAGTGGAGGGTTGCCTGCCTTTTCCGACTGAGCGTTCGGCGGCCAATAGCCTGAGCTACCTTAGATTATTGTCAGTCACTAGATAATGAACCACCTGGAATTCCTTTGAAAATTACTGGAGTCTCCATAACATGTCCTGTAGATCATCCCCAGTTGCTACTTTCACTACACCTGGAAGAGAGGTCCAAAGAGGGGAGAATTAGTATCTACCGTATGATTTCAAAAGAAGACTACAAGCATAGAAAGGAGCAGGTAAAAGAAAGAGACTCACATCCAAAATGCCATTAGTGGAAGCACGGAGAATCAATGCGAACAAAGAGATATTTGTGCTTGAACATACTATACTTGAAGTACAAGTTCTCAACCAGCTTAAACTTGCTCCCCGCCTCAATATAGATAAAAGGAGAACCCTCCATTTTTTTGATTTGATTAAGTAGATTAAATTTATACATGTGTATTTTTGAAAATAACAAATATGCACATTGTACAAGATTTCTAAAACCGTAATATGTTTCTCTTACAACCATACCGTTTAAATTAATTAATTAATAAAAATTAAACTAAACTTTATTTAATGGCAGAGAGCATTTTTTTCTATTATAAAATATGTTTATCATTATAAAATAAATTATTCTATTAAACAATCACCACACTTTGAATACATTCATTCTTTGTTGAATTTTGAAACGAAACGGTTCTATTAAAGGAAATTAAAGACCCTATTAATCATCATATTAACCCTCTCTCTCTCTTTCTCTCTTAATATAACTTAAAACCTTTCATTTTAAAACCTACATTCATTTCAAAATTAATTTTTAAATCCGTGGGCCCTTATTTAATAAATGAATATATTTTACAAAACTCATCCTTAATTTTATTAGTATATAAGTTTACAAATATCTTTGTTTAGAAAATAGGCTATGTAAGTTATAAAGAGCATTAATCACTACATTAATTTCCCTTTCATTAACATGACAGAGCTTTTCATTTCTCAAATATTCACACTCCAAAAATTAAGTAATTGCCTCATTTATGTTATATATACCTTATTCATATTTACATTTATACATGCATTTTATATATACATAAATTATACTTACTATTTGATATAATGACTTTGAGTATACATACATATATTTTCATTATATTCATACCACTTTGATGCACTTGTACATACAATTAGAATGTATAATCGAATGCAAAAGGGGATAACATGTCCGTAGCAGTGTAAATCCCAAGTTCCCAACACCTAAACGCGGGCATGTTAAACCTTATACATATTATAATGTTGCACGTGCATTTTTACACATATGTGTATATGATACACATGTTCAATACATAATCCGAAATAAATAAAATAAAACTTTATTTATAAATCTAAATAAAATAATGATTTTATTTTAAAGAAAATTTAGAAATATTCTAAATATATTTAGACTTCATAAGCTTAATATATACCTAAAATGGTAATTTTTTTGAAATTCACCAATTTCTTCCACTATGGGCTGTTGCAGTTCCAACATAGCATAGCAAGGGGAGCAAAGGGAAGGTAAACAGGTCGCAAAGGGTTTGAGAAGCATAAGAGAATTGGAAGGAGGAAGAGGAATTCCCACCTTGTTCGGTACACAAGGTACCGAGCTGGAAATCATGTTTGGTAACCTAGGGTATCGAATAGGATCTTCTATTCGGCATATTGGATGTCAGACCAGGAGTAGCATTATTTGAAGACCGAACTATGGAATAAGTAGAGGACTGAACCAAGAGGTTGAACCAAGGAGGTAGGTGCATGAACTTCCCCTACAAAGCGTTTATGTGCATTCCACTGAACTTATCAACACCGGACCGTGGTTTCTTGCGGAACCGTGCAAGTTATATATGAAATAAAATCTTGATATATTTGGAAATTGGCAATCATGTCTTTTCTATATGGAAATATTTGATCTGTGCAAATTATATATCAAATAAAACTAGATATATTTGGAAATTGCCAATCATGTCTTTTCTATATGGAAATATTTGATCTGGGCGAGCTATAAATGGAAATTTTCCAGCTTACTGGGTTAACCATACCACCTCTTCATCCCCTACAAATACCCAAGCATTTGGCATTCATGGGAATAGCTTTGAGAGCCTTTCCTTGCTACAGCAACAACCAAACCGAGCTTTCGGATTCCTATATTCAGTCATAAATTACTGTATTTCATATCAAAACTCTTGTAAAAGCTGAGATCACTACCAAGGATAAAAGGCATTTCAAATATGCCTCTATAATTTTTATTAGAGGCCAAAACTAAAATTAGATTGCCCTTATACCTATGAGAGGCAAAATAAGATTTTCCCCTAAACATTATGCCCTTAATAATAAATTAGAGCATATAAGTCTCATAATTTGTCACCAATAGAAAGCATTCCACGTCAATGATATACCATATTATTCTAGTAGAGGCAGTATTACCTCTGAAAGCTCCAACAAGAGCAATGAAAAATGCCTCTAATACTATAGATAACTATAAACTGGATTATAATAGATGCATAACAATTATGATTCTAATGGTGTAATTATAATAAATCAAATATTAAAAAGAAGACAAACATAAAATATAACTATAATGCTTGAAACTAAACATAATAAACATAAATGCAGTAGATTATATATGAATACAAGTTATATTTCAATATAATACAGGTAAATAATCAAATTCACACAAAAAAGAAGACATAGAACACCCCAAATATAATTCATATAAAAAACATTGATTACATAGTCAGTTCATCATAAAAATAAAGTTTACTAGTATAGTGCAAATTGCACTCGTAAGGTAATAAAGAGTTTACCGTTGTAATAAAAATTAAAATGTTTTTTCTTAGTAGTAATGTACATAAAGTTCAATAGGACCAAACATCCTCGGTAAAAGTATTACAGCAATAAATATGTTTTCGGCCTTAATATCAGCGTCACCTTGCCACGACTAGCTTTAGACGATTATTCTAACATAATCACCAGCAAAATATTGTATCAATATTGTAAAATATGCTATTTATGCTCTAAAGGTATGTGAAGTCATTTTTTTTGGAGTTGCAATATACTGGAAACATGCCTCTTTTAGGAACACAAACAGAACTAGAATGTCTATATCTCTATACAGCAATGTTAGGGCACTTGATTGCATTATTTACAAAGATGATGGAATATAAAAGTCGATGTATTATAGTAACAAAGCCTTTAAAGAGGATAAAGCTTGCTGTGTTGAGTTTAAAACCTATCTCGCCTCATTATCTTTATTAGATAACTAACAATGAATATTTTAGAAAGTTCACTCAGTCTAACTAACCAAAACTAAAAGAAATCTTGTGATGACTAGAGGTCTTAAGCCAACTGATAGGTAGGGCAGTCAAACCTGAAGAGCATAACATCGAATTTAAACCAACATCATCATCATGGGGCAGGTACTGACCGACTTCTAAATAAAAATTACTAGGCCAATAATTGTCAAAATTGATCAATAAAAATGAATACATAAATGGGTCATGCGAGGATCAAAATAAGATAGCGTGCACCCTTCTTATTACTACTCCAAATACCATTAAGTTTGTTGCTGAGATATTACCTTACTTTAGAGCATCAAATAATGAAGCAGAATGCAAAGCTTTTTTGGAAATCCTATATCTTACTATAAATCTAAGGACAAAATATTGAAAATCTCTAGTAATTTCAGTGGATTGAACCTACCAGGTAGAGGAGGAAAGATAAATGCTTTTATGAGAATAACACTATTAGTCATAGCATATGCCATAATCAATAGTAATATTGTTGGTTTAATATATTAGAATAATAACTTGTCTTACGGTGATGCATGGTTTTTAATTTCTATTTGTAAATTTTTGTGTGATGCGAACGTTAAATGAATTCAAAAATAAGCAATAAGCTTTAGAAATAACTCTGAACAAATGGTACACAAAGTGTAAAACAACAAAAAAGGCAGTGACCTTGTTCTCACTTGAGATCATGACTAACAACAAGTATAGTTAACTCTTCCTTCATGTTGTGGAGTAACTTCACAACATCAGCTCGAGGTTTCCAGTCTGATATTCAAGATAAACTTTTCTTAAAACAAATAATGAGAACTTAGAAAAGCATTGATACGAAAGTATAGACTGTCCAAATCAACAATTGTAACGACCCGTAAATTTTAGAGGTTTTATTTATTTAATTAAATGAAATTTTGTGAAATTTTAAATAATAGAATTTTGAAATAAAAATTTAATATTTGAAATATGTCTATTTAAACATAGCAACTGGTAAATTTTCATCAGATAATATTGAAGTTTATTTTCTTGTGTAATTTTATTTCAATTTAAATCAGTTAATAACAGTTGAATTTAAAAGTGTTCCGAACCCTAAATATGTCAACATGAGAAAATTTATTTGGAACTCTCTGAATCAGACTGCGAAATTCGTTTCGCGAAATTCAGACGTTTCTAGCTCCGTTTGGATTTTTCCGTACGGAATAGCAATGTATATCGGTACCGGACCCGTGACTATTTGATTTCTTTTGCATTTCAAATTTTAACCGTGACTGACAAGCAACAGTTATAGCCGTTGCTTTTTTTTTCCTGAATTCATGGACTAACAATTACTATTTCCAACGTTCAATTTATTATACGTTGGTTCGTTTTCCACTTTGCAGTCTATTCATTTGCATTCCTACCTTCTGTAGCCTATTCGTTTTCTTTTCCCTATCTGCTAACATATAATTCATTCCCCTTCCCAGATCTACTCTCTCACTCATTTCTCCATTGCCGAAAAGAAACTTTCTTCCCCTTCATCTTTTTCCTCCGCCTTCTCTCTTCTCTTTCATCCAAACCCGACCGTCCTCTATGCCTGCACCGCTCCTCCATCGGCCGAGCCCACCTCCTCTCACCCAATCTTGGCCTCGTCATTCAACACAGCACCTCGAACTGTGAGCCGACCTCCATCTTTGTGTGCCACATCCACCGCCCCTCGCTCCAACACGTCGCCTCACATGCCCAAACTATCGGCTATCCACTCGAGCTCCGCCACCGAGCAATGTCGACAGCCCACGTTGGTCCCTCCTTCCACCTCTGCCTCGTGCTACCTTCAGCCGAGCTCTTTATTATTTTTCTTTTCTTATCAGGTATAGATTTCTAAATACTTTATTCAAAGTCTGTTAGTTAAAGATATATATTTGGTTATTTATACAAGTTATTATGTTATAGTTTATTTATAGATAAAGGTATATATACAAAGTATATAGCGTCATAAAGTATGGTATATATGTTATTGTTAGCTTATGTTATCAGTTACGTGTATAGGTCGGTTGTGTAGCTTGAAAACTATGTTAGCTATATGAGTTCATTTATAAATTATATAATATGAGGTGTGAGTTTATTTTCATAGTGCATTTGTTGTATATGTATATAGGGTGATAAAGGGTTTGGTGTGAAATCCGTTGTGGTTATATTAGTTTGTATAAGCTAGTATAAAATGTTGTTTATATATATAATGCATATATATATTGTTGAGTTGTATTAGTCTAGTTTTATAAGTTATATATATTAGGTTGAGTTATAGTAGTTTGTATATAAGTGAATCTGTTATTCCATCTAAAACTGTATGTTTTGTTTTAATAATATGCTTGAGTCTGGTTGCTGTCTTATAATTTAGGTGGTTTCGGCTGTAATATATATTGATTTCAAATAGTAGTATTATATTTTATACGAATTATATAGGTTATATAAAAGTTTATAATCTGTTATACTATATGTTTATAATCTGTTTCTTCTATATGTTGCGTTGGTTATATAAATATATAATAACTAATGTTTGTCTATATATAGTTTGTTGTTCCTATGATGCAAGCTTATGTCCTCTATATATATATTTTATAACAGTTTCATTTTATTTTAGTATAATCTAGTTTGGATTATATATATGTCTGAGTACTTTAGTTAAATAATATATTTGCAGTGTGAGTTTGTATCTCCAGATTTATACTTTATATATATAGCCAGTTGTTTGCATAGTATGTAAGTTAAGTATAAAACTATGATTTCATTCAACATAGTGGCATTTCCCATATGTTCTGATTTTATCTATATGGTAAAAATATATAGTGATATATATATATATTGTTGATTTCAAAATATATTATGTATATATATTTGATTTTTATACATGAGTTTTATTTTAAAACAATGATTTTGTTATATATATATATATAATTTAATATGTATTTGAATTCAAAATATAATTTTCCTTTATATATGATGATATATACCTAAGTTTACTTATACCCAATTATCACCATTGATCCAATTCTGATTTGATTTCGTCAACTCCTATTTATCAGCTTGTCCGTCGAATTCATGCCAATTTAGCTTTGCTTTGGAATTCGTGCTTGGATTCGCAACTTGTTGTGTTGTCTATCTTCTCTAGCCTCGAAAGGTGAGCAATCACTCACGATTAATGTTCTTATATTTATTAAATTTGATTTCAATTGAAACGACAATTAAAATATGCTGCTGTTAGTTATTTACATTGCTATATATATGTTATTATCTGTAATTGTTCACCTGTGACATCTGACACCATTATCTGTTATTTATATTGATGATATATGCCTGTTATGTTATTATCATATCTGTTATCACACTGCAAGTTCCCAGTTAGTATATAATCACTATGGGTTGAAATGATACATACCCGAACGATCTGTAGAATAAGGGAAAATCGTTATGAGTTGAAATGATAGACCCAAGCGATTTTCATTTGAATTGAATTTGGGATTGCGGGTTGAAATGATATATACCCGTATATATATAAATTACAAATTGAAATGATAAATATCCGTATCACTTGACCATATGATAGAAAATTATATATAGACACCGTTGGTCTATATATAAATATTTTGGAAATGATTTCTATGGTTTTGAAAAGAAATATACGGTTTCAATCAATATTGATTTTAAAGATTTATTAAAGTTGATTTAATAAAGTTGATAAATAATATGTTTAAGTATTTATTTAATATCTATGTAGAGTTTATAATGATTTGAAATTGGTTTGAAATTATATTTATTTAAGAATTTTACTTAAATAAGTTTGATTTGAAATTTATAAAATTTGAAATTTTGAAGCTACGATTTTATAACTTGTATTTGATTAAAAGTGATTTAAATGAATAGTTCAAGTTTAAATAAATTGAAGGAAATATTTAGTTTATTGTAATTTGGGGTTTGTTTTAAATGATATTGGATTTATTGAGTGAATATTTCAAAACTAAATAATAGTATAGTGAATTTGATATATATATGAAATTATCGAATTTAGTTTTGAAATGTTGAATATTTAAAGTTTTGAAATATATTAAAATTGAAATGGCTTATCTTATGGTTCAAATATGTATTTGAAATTGATAAATTGAAATGGTTTACTGAGAAACTGAATCGAATTGAAATTGATGATTTGAGATTTGATTAAATTTGGATTTTTGGAATTCGAGTTGATTTGAATCGATTTGTGAAATTGAGGAAGCTATTTATATGAAGTAATTTTAAACTATATCTAAAACTATTTATATTTTACTTTATAAATTATTTTAATATAAACTATTTTAATATAAATCATTTTCAATATAAATTATTTTAATATAAATTGTTTTAACTTATAACTATTTTATATAAATTATTTTATTTTATAAACTATTTTATTTTATATACTATTATTAATATCTAAACTGTTTGAAGGAAAGTGTTATGATTTCGAAGTGTTATGATTTCCAAAGTTATGAATTTCAAAGTATTATTATTTCAAATTGTTGGTTTCGAAAGTATTATAACTTTGGAAGTGATATGATTTTTGTAAATGGATATATATTTGAAGTGAAAATGATATCGTATTGATTTGGTTTTTGAATTGGAAATGATATTTTGGTTTTGAAGTATAAACTATTTTGAAATGACCGCGGTGTTATAATAACATTTGGTTGTTAAAGAGACCGGGATCGGATATGGGCATACTCTCTGTCGATACCGAAAACCACTTTAACAACTGTGTACGCGGTGGAGATTCCAGAATGAAGTAGGATGGTGGCGACGATTCCTATTGAGGTATATGTGGACCTGACTCCCGTGAGTTGGCATAAGGTGGCTAAAACAGAAGCGATCGACGGGCCAATGAGGTAGCACCTCTGATCGGACGCATTTCTTCGATAACATTCTATTACTTTGTGATTTGTTTGGTGGCCACCCTTCGATTTTGATTGGGAGTGTGTTCCGAGGTGGGCGGTAGTGGCTGCTATGCGTTTCCACCAGCCCGGATGCATAATTGGTATATCTACCTTGGCATTGCCTAGTTGTGCCGTGTCACCTACCATATCGAGCTTTACTACGAGTTTGGATTTGTGCCGTAGCCTGTGGAGTATTGAGGGTAGCCCCCGATCTGGGAGTATGCTAATACTGGATAGACTACTGGGACTATTATGTGTTAAGGGCTATATGGGTAACCCCTTAACGCTATTTAAAAGTAAGTTTATTTTATATTAGACATTATTATAATAGCGTATATTACTACATAGTAGATAGTTTAACGGGTCCTTAGAGGATGGTTATCCCAAACATCCTTTGAGTTACTTGTATTTCAGTTGATATTTCACTTGAGTTAGATTTATTGATATAAGAATGTTAATCCTGACTCGAGTGTTTTTGTGTTTTGCTTTACGCTCGGTCAGACTGAGTGATACAGCATTCGAGACTCATCTTTGGAGTTGGAACTTCTCTTGGAGATCCAGCTATCTATCATGCTTTCAGTTGTTTAGTCGATTCCAGTGATGCATTCAGATCTTGTATTTGATTATTGTATTGAGACATCTATGTACTCGTGACTTCTGTTGTATCTTGTTTAACTCTGTTATATATATATAGTAGCTTCATGAACGACTATTCTTTTGTTTCCGCTGCATTGTTATATTACTCTGTGTCTGTGAACTGTGATTTATTTACTGCATATTCTGAGTTTTGCCAAATTTTATTTACAATCTATTGTTTTGAATTATTCAAGTGCGGCATGTGTGGATTTATTGTCGATTTGAATGGTCCAAAATATAGGATTTAAATTTGGAATAAAGAAGAATTTAAGTAGAATATATTAAGTGACATTGGCTTGACGTTTCATAGACCTTGTTCAAGGTGAATCCTCTGTAACAGATTATGTCGCATCCTTCGAGTCACTGTCCAAATATGGGGTTGAATACATCAACACCACATTGAAGTAGAACCAGAGATTCGTCTATGGCTTAAACAAGAATCTCAAGAAGCCATTACTTCTAAAGTTAGAAGTTTCTTTCGATCAACTCATTGATATCGCTCTTCGTCTTGAAGAGGCGGATAAGGAAAGTGATGTTGAAGTGGTGGGTGCCAAACCAAACTTCAACAACAAGAAAAGGCCTAACAAGTTCAAAGGTCCATATCCCAACAAAAAGGGGAAGCAAGCAACTCCTACTGCAAAGACTATTTTGGACCATTCAAATCGACAATAAATCCACACATGCCACACTTGAATAATTCAAAACAATAGATTGTAAATAAAATTTGGCAAAACTCAGAATATGCAGTAAATAAATCACAGTTCACAGACACAGAGTAATATAACAATGCAGCGGAAACAAAAGAATAGTCGTTCATGAAGCTACTATATATATATATATATAACAGAGTTAAACAAGATACAACAGAAGTCACGAGTACATAGATGTCTCAATACAATAATCAAATACAAGATCTGAATGCATCACTAGAATCGACTAAACAACTGAAAGCAGAATAGATGGCTAGATCTTCAAGCAAGCTCCAACTCCAAAGGTGAGTCTCGAATACTGGTACACTCAGTCTGACCCGAGCGTAAAGCAAAAACACAAGACACTCGAGTCAGGATTAACATTCTTATATTAATAAATCCAACTCAAGTGAAATAGCAATTGAAATACAAGTAACTCAAAGGATGTTTGGAATAACCATCCTTTAAGGATCCGTTAAACTATCTACTATGTAGTAATATACGCTAAGTAGATAATGTCTATCAGTAATAATAAGATATCAAAATAGCGTTAAGTCATGGCCCATTCCACCCTTAACACATTTTTATTCCCAAAGGCATATACAAGACCGTAGTTTCCCCAAAACCGGAAGTCACCAGAGGGCAATCCATATACTAAAGGTACAAATCAAAATCGTAGTGGTCACGCATAAATGGAATACAAGTATGACAAGGCACATGAGGCAATACCCAAGGTAGTGATACTACCGTTTGCCTGATCCGGACTGGTGAGAACGCAACGCCGCAGCGCCCACAACACCGTGAAACAACACTCCCAAAATCAAGGGTGCACCAATCGACAACAAGTATAAGTAGTTCGAAGAAGTGTATCCACTTGAGGTAGCTAATCCTCCTTTGGCCCGGCACAGCTCCTGTTTTAGTCATTTCCAATTTGACACAAGTGTCAAGGCTATCCATTATCGTTCACTTTCTTCAGTCAACACGTACATCATTCCAACCACTTCATTCTGGGTCATCACTCCGCGTATAGTTATTAAAGTGGTTTTCGGTTTAGATAGAGAGTATATCCATAACCGAATTCCGGTCTCTTTAATAACTTCCGTAATTATTACACCGATTGGTCGTTTATTTATTTCAAAACCAAATCAATTTTAATTTCAAATAGAATTCGTAAATCAACATTTCATTTGTCTTTCTAAACCAATTTCCAATATTTACGTTTCAAAACTTCCAAATTCACAATTTCAAAATCTTATAATTCAATTTCAATTTCTATTTAAAACAATTCAAATATTGATTCAAGTTCGCATATCAGTTTCATTTCGAAATCATTTAAATTAACATTCCAAATCAGTTTAACTTCATTTATCGATTTCATTCAATATTCGTTAAGTTACTTTATCATTCAAAACAATTTCTATTAAATTTCCAATTCATTAAATCCATTCTTAAGTTCAACTTCATCAAATCAAAACTTACAATTTGAATTAAATTAAATTCATCAAACCATATCCTTAAATTTTCAAGTCTTACATTAATTTCAATAAATCACATTTTATTTCTTGTTAAAGAAATTCAATTTCGCTTATTTACTTACTTAAATAATTTTCCAAAACTTAATTAATAAAGAAACTCAATTTCATTTGTTAATAAAGTTCAAATTTCACTTATTCAAAAGTCCAATTTCTCTTATCAAAGAATTCAATTTTTTTATTCAATTATCCAATGATTCAATCTTATTCAATTATTAAATAATTCAAAACTTAATTATTAAATAATTTCAAAATTTAATAATTTCAAACTTAATTATAATTTCAAACTTAATTATTAAATCATTTCAAAGTTTAATAATTTCAAACTTAATTATCATTTCAAACTTAATTATTAAATCATCTCAAACTCAATTCAATCATTTCTCAAATTTAACAACGTTCCTTTCATCAATTACATTATTAATATTTTGTTTCAGATTATTAAATATTAACATTTTCCTTCCATAAAATTCAAATTTCAACTTCATTTCAAAACCATATTACTTATTCAAATAAAATCTTCGTTTTATTTTTAAATCAAATTATTTGACCAATCGGGTTTTATTAAATTTTCTATCTTAGGTCAAAGTTCAATTTGGGTATTTTTCATTTCAACCCGATTCCAATTCAATTCAAATCAAAGCATAGTAAAGGAAACTTGCAGTGTGATAACTGGGATGGTGTCAAAGTAAATAAACAAGCAATAACAACAAACAATAACAATCCAATAATCAATTCAAATAATCCCGAAATAACCGTATTAATTCGTATTGTCATTTGTACGAATTAATATACTTATTTCTAGAATCTACACTATCATTTCATGTAGATTAAAGATTATTACATTACGGTTTTTCACTTGTCATCTATTACAATTTCATACATCATTAGTTTAACAACATACATTCAGTGGTTCAAAGTGTAATTAAACAAATCCTACGTGTCAATAAATTCAACAGTTAAAGGGGTCACATTATACAAATGTCATTTAATCAAATTTAACACCTATATCAAATCTAACTATCCTACGTCAATTTCAAATTCAAATTATTTATCACTTACATCATTAACAATTTAACGTCCAATATAAACATCAAACAATCAATCATTTAACAACCAAACTGGATTATCATTGCATATATAACAGATAATGGTGTCAGATGTCATAGGTGAACTGATACAGGTAATAACAGTGTAAATATCAAACAACAGCAATATTTCAATTGTCGTTTCAATTGAAATCAAATTTAATAAATAAAAGAACGTTAATCGTGAGTGAGTTCTCACCTTTCGAGGTTAGAGAGATTCGACGATGAAATGAGACGAGTTACAAATCTAAGCCCGAATTTCGAAGCAAAGCACGATGGATACGAGTTCGACGATCATATCTGATATCAAGGAATAGATGAAATCAAATCAGAATCTGTTTGATATAGACTGAACCAAAATATATAAAATATTATATTATTATTAGTTTGTTAAAAATCAATATTTTAAAACTTGTATAAACTTGTTATAAACTGCCAAAACTGCTCATATAAACTATATATAGATATATCTAATTATTAAAATAAAACTTTATACAGATATTAAATTTGAAACTCCCTAAATCAAACATCATGTAAAATATAACTAATATATTAAAGCTAATATAAACTTATAATATATAACGCACGCATATAGTAGATTTAATATCAATAAATAAAACAAATAAAGCATGCTGCAGCTCATAAACTAATAGACTTATACACATATTAATAAAATAATATAACTTATATTTATAAACAATGTATATATACAAAAATACAAAATTGTTAATGCTTTACATATACTACATATAAAGATATTTTAACCCAGATATAAATAAAAGCTTCCTTTCCAATGATACAAAACAGTACATTATCAAAAATATACTCATACGGTATATGCAGGATGCCCAGCTCCTCATGCATGCATATATGCAAACAGCTTGCAGGCAACAAAACATAAAAAGAAGAAAAGGCATGTTGGCAAATATGAAGACAGCCTTGAACATATAGTAATATACTATGACAATATATATATATATATATATTTTTACTGTAGCATTCATATAATATGTGTAAATTTAAAACCAGACCGATGTATACTTAAAATCAATATCCAGACTATACATTTAACAGGTTATATAAGCTACTGAATCAAATATACATGTCAGGCACCTAATACTATAACCAGCATGCATATATACAAATATATACATAAGCCTTCATACATGCTTACTATACTTTTTGAACATAAAATTAAAAAGGGTCTAAATTTATCAAAATATAAATGAGAAATTTGAACAATTTGTTCAATTTGAAATTTTTCAAAAAGATTGAATCGTTGAGTTAAAATTGAGTTTAACTTCGACATCAAAGACAATATAAGTTGAGCTTTGAATTTCAGATGATGATTTGGATTGTATGTCTAACATTGTGAATTGATGACATAGCAATTGATCTCTATTAAATATATATCTGTTGGTGGCGGAGGATTTATTCTCTTAGCTTAACACCCTTCTCTGAGACGTACGAGCTCAGAGGTTATATATCGGTAGATATCAATTATGTGTTGAGAATTGACAATGTAACATGTTATTCAAATCGAATGTGAAAGTCGATGATAAATGGAATTATGAATATGAATTGGGTTTGAGATAACCTTAAATTTCCAAATCGACTTAGAGGAAAATTTTGAAATCCTCTATTTGTTATGGATATAGGATATGTAGGTTTTCAGAACTTATATATATATGAATGCGGTAAATTTGAAAACCGTTAGTTTGGAAAGTCATTGTTATGGAAACCTTATGTAAGCTTACATGGATATGATATGTACGAAATGTGAAATGTAGTACTACATATATATGATATTATGTTTTCCAAACTGAGGATATGGAAAAGTACCTTCCATTTATTATTTGAGAAGGTGTTGGAACTCTCGATGAGTGTCCATTTGAAATTCGTAGCTACGTAGAATTTTCCATAAGTTGGAATGTCCATTTGGACTAGAATCCCTCGTGATGGGATCATGTTGATTATGATGTATGTTAGCGTAATTTGAGGGGCGAGATGCCCACAGTTACAAGCGATTCCACTGGGATAGTGGCGCAACCGCCGAGTAAACTGCAATCTAAATGCCAAAGCGAAATTTGAGGGGCGAGATGCCTACGGTTACAAGCGATTCTACTGGGATAGTAGCGTAACCGCCGTGTGGACCGCGATCTATGGCAACAACCATGGCGAAATTCAAGAGAGATGTGAAATCTACGGTTACAAGCGATTCTACTGGGATAGTAGCGTAACCGCCGGGTAAACTATGATCCATGGGGGAACGTGCTTTCCATATCCATTTTTAAAAGAATTTTTAAAGTATTTTCACTGGAAGTTGAAGCAAGTATATTTAGTACTTGGAGATTTTTAGACCTGCGCCTGGCCAGCGTATGTCTAATGTCTGTGAGAACGAAGATGGACTTGTTAAATTTCGAGTTAGCAAGTATTTTCAAACTTTAAATATCGAATCAATAGTTTGAAATTAAAATTTCAAAATTCCTACCTAATAAATTAAGAAAGAGGATCTTTGAAATGTTTTGAAAGTTCACAGCTTTGGAAAAGATATAATATGCAAATCTCTAACATGAATAATTCCAAGTTTAAATATGAGTTTTGTAAGTCGGAAAAAAAAATTTGGTAAAAGACTTTTGCGTCTTAATTTTGGAAATCAATGAACAAAGCTAGTGAGATTAAACAAATGAAATGAATCCTATATTCATTTATTTGTATTGAGTTTCAAGCTTGTAAAAATTGAGTAGGGTATAAATATTGATGGAATTTTAACAACCTTTCCTTTTCGTGGACGAAAAGTTTTTAAGGAGGGGAGTTTGTAACGATCCCGAATTTTTAAACTAATTTAAAATTAATAATTAAATTAAATTTTGATTTAAATTGTGAAATTGTTTGAATTGTTCAAGTTTAAAATATGAGGAATATACTTGAATTTAAAATTTGATATGATATATGCAAATGGAGGTAAAATAAATAATGATGTTTAAAAAAGAAATGAATTATATCTACAAAATAAATAACATACTTTATTAATAAATTAAAACAAAATAAAAAGAAAAAAAAACTAACATACCTTAACCCATACCAGCCCATTACCTCAGCCCATAACCCCCCACGATCTCCTCTGCACAAATACGAACCCGACCCCCCTCTCACTCATTCGTAACCCTAAGAAAAAAAATCAATCGAAGAAAATAAAAATGGTGGCGACTAAAAAACTAGGGCTTCGGCGTTCGTTCGATTCTCCGATCAACCTTCGTTCGACTTTCGTTTCTCGCCCGCAGCTGCTTCGATTTGCAAAGGTGAGTAACTTGATTTACTCACATCTAATTCTCATCTCGAATTGAATTAGGGTTTAAATTTTGTGGTTCCGTTCGTATTTGTTTGTTAAATTCTTGACTTTGACTATGATATTTTCATTTAAACTTCACTGTGAATTTAAGCGCTTTTGACTCGAAAACACTTCACTGTCTTGACTTCACCTGACTTTGATCATCTATTTGATAGCATGTCTTCGGTGATGATATTGATATACTCTCTGACCTTCTGACTGTTTCTCTGTGATACTTGTTCTTGATCATTTCTGAGTTCTTCCTTGTTAATCTGTTGTGATAACTGTTGAGTCTGTTTTGTTGTCCAGTATATTCATGTATGTTGTCATTCTTTATGATCTGATTACTTGTAACTTTTGTAGCTGTGCACTTCATTGTTTGGTTGCATTCATTCTGTTTTTGAGTCACTTTAACCTGTGCATTCATGTACTTGAAGTTACTTGAACTTGTTTGTTCACTTATGACCAGTTGCATTTTGTAGTGGCCACTGTCTTCACTTGAATTCGTTACCCACTGATATCATGTGAAGTAGTGCTGCATTGTGTTCATCTCTGTAGTCACTGCACAGCTTTGGTTGTTTATGTTTGCATCTGCTTGTGATTTCTAGTCTCTGTAGTTCTTCTTTGTGGGTTTGCATCCATTATGATATCTGAAACTTGTGTAGTCTTGGTGCAGTTGACCATCATGTAGGGCTGTTCTGATTTGGTAGCATTGCATTTGCTTTTGATCATTTCCATATTGATTCATTCCATTTCATCTATACTTTGTAGTTGTATATATTGACACATTCACTTGTAGTCTGTTTGGATATTGATCTGCATTTATGTACTGCATGTTTGCAGTTTTTAGTTTGCATTCATGTGCTGCACATATGTACTGGATATTGAGTTGCACATTCATGTTGAGGGTCTCTGGTCTTGTAAATGATTCACTCAGTCTCCTTTGCATTATAGTCTGCCTTCATACTGAAGTATTTTGTCACCCCTGTTTCACCTGAACCTGTTCACTGTGTTGTACATGTGTTTAAATCTTTGATCTTGAGTCACTGATTTTCACAATGTATTTTAATCTGACCCCTTTGTCACCTTGATGCATCTATTCCAGTATGCATTAATGCCAGTTTGTTGTTGACTATGGCCTAGACATTGATATGTTGATACTTTGTTGCCACTGCATGCTGTAGTTATTCATATCCCAGTTAACTTGCATCTACTTGAAGTCCTGTATATGGTAGCTTGATCATTTTACTTTGTCCACTGCCTTGATATTTTGTTTATTGGTGCCTTAGTTCAGTTGATTCATACATGCTTTCACTTGCTTGATGGCTGTTGTGCACTTGATTTAGTTGTACACTTACTGTGCACATTTCATATCATGCCCCTGATATTGTGCAGCCCACTCGACACTGTGTTGCTTTGACTGTTCATTGGCCTTGTGTTGAACCCAATTTTTGGGTTTGACCTTTGCAGTTTCTACGCACTGTAGTGGCGAGGCAGTGCACGCGTGCGTGTACTGCAGCCACCCAGAATTGACAGTTTTGAATCGATATTTTTCTTTGCGTCGTGATGCATTGATCTTTTATGCCGTATTGGCGAGGCCGTACACGCGTGTGTGTACGGCAGCCAATCGAATTTTTGATGGTTTTAAAGTGAATTTCGATTGTTTTAAATTGATTTAGTCAATTTGATAAATTGTTTATTTATCTCTGTTGATGATTTAAATCTGCTGATTTATTGTTTAACACTGTTTAGTGTTAAAATTTTCGTTATCCGATTTCTTTGTTAAAAGGATCGGATAGACGGGAATTATTGTGACTGTCGTCTATTTAAATTATTACTGCTTATATGCACTCATAAACTGGTTTGAATTAGACTGACCTGTGTTTATTTTCTTTTGAATATAATACTCGGGTCAGACCGAGTATTTTTACAGCTTGAAGATTTTCAGGCAGCGAAGTTAGAGAGAGACAGTAAAGAATCACTTAAGATTTCAAGAGAAAATTGTATTTTAAGATATTCCGCTGTATCAGTTAAATACATTGTATAAACTCTGATGTATGTAAAAATATTTATAGTAATGAAATAAATTCTCATTTGTTTTAATTTATTGTTATTATTCTGTGTTTCTGTGGCTGATTCTGTTTAAATTTCATAAACTAAATAACAATTCGTCTTTTTGATACCTCGACCAGATTTTTGTGGCTTCAGTTCGGCAATTGGTGAGGATGCACGAGAGGGGAAGAAGAGGCAGGACGGGTGGCGGATTTGGTATTTGGCAGGGGCGCGTGCTGGTCACTGCACATGGAGGAAGGGGAAAAGGTGGTGTCTTGGACGGTGGTTGCGTGGCGTGCTAGGGTGGATGCGGGTCTGGAGATGTAGGCGGTTCGAGTTATGTAGAAGGGTAGGCTGGGTGTACGGCTGGTGGAGATGGTTGATGAGGCCGAGGGAGGAGCTCGGTTTGGGCCAGGGTGGTGGGGTCGTTGGCCAAGGCCGTGGGTGTGGAGGCGGAGGGAATTGATGGGGCTCGGGTGTGGGCTTATCGGCGAGAGGTTGATGGGTTTTGGATCGCTGGGTTTGAGGAGGGTGGATGGTGGAGCACGAGAAAAAGATGGAGGAAGGTGAAGGATGGAAGTGAATGGACAGTGAGAGTTGTTCTTGAAAATGGAAAATGAACAGTAAGAAAATAAAACGTGGCTTGATAAATGAAGGCCATGCAAATGAGTTGGTAGCACGTTGGGAATAGAAAGGGACAACCTTTGAATTCAAAATAAAGTATTTATGGCAAGAGGCTATTTGATTATACAGTGGATATATGAATGTACAAAGGAATTATAAAAAAAAGTAAGTGGCTATCTAGTTTTACACGTTGGTTAAATGCAAGACCACGGAAATCAAAAGGTTCGAAAACGGTTACCGATACGGTAATCGTTTTACTGATTTCGTGGCGTACCATACCCCAAACTATACAAACGAATATACTGTGAAGATCAGTACAACGAGACGATCAAAACGGTATACAGATATCAATTGGTACGATTTGAATTATAAAAATTCGAATTTTTCTACTGGCGGAAAATGCAAGAAAAACGCTGAAAAATAAGATCGACGGAGCCAAAGAAGTCCGAATTTGGAAAAACGACAAACTGACATCTTGCTCAGAAGATGATTTAGAATTTTTCTATGTAAAAATATTTAGGTTTCGGAAACATTTTATTTTCATCGCTTTTTAACTGATTAAATTGAAGTAAATTTACGCGCGAAATAAATTTTCATATTTTCGGACGAAAATTTACCAGTTGCTATGATTAGCTAAACGCATTCCAAATATCAAATTTATATTTCAAAATTTTATCGTTTAAAATTTCACAAAATTTCAACTAATTACGTTATTAAAACGGTTAAATTTACGGGTCGTTACACTCTCCCCCACTCAAAACTTTTCGTCCCCGAAAAGGAACGAGGTAGGAGAATAGAAACAACCTGAAGGAAAAACAGATTTGAAATACAAAATAACAATTAATTTAAACCATATAAATTCAAATTTTAATTAATTGATATTCAATAATTGATTTAATCCATTTGATTTCAATAAAATCAATCTTAACTATTCTAAATTCATTATCTTATTATCTAATTATCTTCAATTTACAATTTCTAAAACCATAAATTTGAATAGTCTTTTATTATAATCCTATTTTTTCAGCAATTTAAATTCTTCTTTATTCCAAATTATTGTTAAATTTATTCTACTTAATATATCTAATCACATATATTTAACCCATATAAATTAATTTAAAACATAAAAGTTTCGATTTAAATTAATTTACATCTATTAATTTCTTTTAAATTCAAGGTATTTTCATAAGTTGATCAAATTTCAATTTACTAATTCTTTCAAAACAAATTTATTTCATTATTAACTGGGTTTTACTTATTATCCTATCTAACTCTATTAACATCTTTATAATCAAAATTTAGTGTATAACATTTATTATAAACACTCAAATTTATTTATAAATTCAATTTATATTATATATTATCCAATTACATATTCAACTTCTGAATGACTTAGGTAAGTTGTATTAGAATGCAGTTGAACAATATACAAATAAAATTTTCCTAATTCAATTATTTCAAGTTTAAATAATTATTCAAAATTTAG
Organism: Allium fistulosum; assembly: GCA_030737815.1. Lineage (NCBI taxonomy): Eukaryota > Viridiplantae > Streptophyta > Magnoliopsida > Asparagales > Amaryllidaceae > Allium > Allium fistulosum. The sequence continues at coordinate 671,592,973 of CM060906.1, forward strand.
CTTTATTTATAATTGAAGACATCTTTTAACAGGATTTTTAAGAATCAAATTTCCGTTTAATTTCAAACCCTTTAGAAATAATTATGTATATACTATATATATTAAATCAAATTAAATTTAAAATAATATACCCATATATATATATATATATAAAACAAATCATATTTAAGAAATTCTAATTAAAATATTTTTCCAAAACAAAACCGTAGCAAAGCTACAAAATGGTTTCTCCACTTCGAAACTCGAAAATGAATGTCGGTGATGCGGCCGCCATCACCGAAATTATTTTCCAGCGACAAAGAGAAGAGTACTGATTTCAACATTTAAAATTCTTTGAAAACGATTTCTATTTGAAAATACTTTAAATAATATACATTAAAGTTCTTTGGAAACAAATTTTAGTCAAAATACTTTTAAATAATGTGCAATTTAAACCTTTAAAACCATAGTTCGAAATCATTGGAAATTAAATTCTCAAATTTCTGAATTAAATTCATTTCAAATTTCAATCAATTTGTAACCAAGTTTATAAATTCATTTATTTATTTTATGCAATAGTCAATGGTTTACAAAACAATAAATGAAAATCAATATTATTATTTCAGACAACAAATTCATTAACAATTTAATTTCAGAAAACTTATATTTATATAATATAATCATACAAAACTTTTATTTTATCTACCAAATTTGAAAACAATATTGTGTCAGTTTGCTCTGCTCAAGTGTTTTGGAAATCCTATCGATAACGTTGATCAGACGAATCGATCGAAAACCCAAACCAACGTCAACAACTCAAACAACACAATATAAAACAATTTAAAATTGATTTACAAATACACTTCCTCACTTAACGATACAATAATGGATTTCAAAGCAAGGATAGAGATTCAAATTTTGATGGACTCAAATCAAAGAGAAATTTGATTCGAAGATAAGTTTGAACAAAGATATGATGATAAACAAAGTAAGAAGATTGATAAGTTTATATAAATCGCGGGCACCTTAACCGGATCGACCGTGACTTCAAGAATAAGATCGATGAAGAATTCCGAGGTAAATCTACACTCGATCTCAAGAGATGGAATTCAGGTATAGCAGGGGATAGATAGCATCGTAAACCGAGGATACAGAAATCTCCGGTAAATTGATGCCTATTATAAAGGAGTTTTGCTCCTTTACGAATCATTCTAAGATTGGCGAGACCGCCGATCTATTATAGATAACATTTAGAATGGAGTTATGGGGTGCTCCATGATTGAAAGAAGACGAATAGTGAAGGACACGAATGAATTTCGGAATCGAGGGGAACGTTCCAAAATTCAAAGGAATTGAGTCAAGGAAGAGATTGAAACTCGAATGAGAGTGATTCTGTAAATACTATTACCCTATATGTTAAGTTTTGCCTAGAGCTACCAAAGCTCTGATACCAACTGTAACGACCCGCCATTTTGGACCATTCGCATCCATTATAAGTGTATAGGAAGACACTCATGCCGGAGTAGAATTGTTCAAAATACCGCGTTGTTAATTTAAATTGGCAAAACTGAACATATACAATAAATAAATAATCACAGATCACAGACACAGAGTATAATTGCAGCGGAAATTAAAGAGATAGTAGTTCATGAAGCTACTATATAAATGTATAAGTTACATCAGAGTTTACAACAGAAGAGTAATACGATACATCAGATACAAATCAGAATACATCACTGAAATCATCGAATACTGAAAGCATAATAGATGGCTGGATCTTCAAGCAAGCTCCAACTCCAAAGGTGAGTCCCGAATACTGATACACTCAGTCTGACCCGAGCGTAAAGCAAAAACACAAGACACTCGAGTCAGGATTAACATTCTTATATTAATAAATCCAACTCAAGTGAAATAGCAATTGAAATACAAGTAACTCAAAGGATGTTTGGAATAACCATCCTTTAAGGATCCGTTAAACTATCTACTATGTAGTAATATACGCTAAGTAGATAATGTCTATCAGTAATAATAAGATATCAAAATAGCGTTAAGTCATGGCCCATTCCACCCTTAACACATTTTTATTCCCAAAAGCATATACAAGACCGTAGTTTCCCCAAAACCGGAAGTCACCAGAGGGCAATCCATATACTAAAGGTACAAATCAAAATCGTAGTGGTCGCGCATAAATGGAATACAAGTATGACAAGGCACATGAGGCAATACCCAAGGTAGTGATACTACCGTTCGCCTGATCCGGACTGGTGAGAACGCAACGCCGCAGCGCCCGCAACACCGTGAAACAACACTCCCAAAATCAAGGGTGCACCAATCGACAACAAGTATAAGTAGTTCGAAGAAGTGTGTCCACTTGAGGTAGCTAATCCTCCATTGGTCCGGCACAGCTCCTGTTTTAGTCATTTCCAATTTGACACAAGTGTCAAGGCTATCCATTATCGTTCACTTTCTTCAGTCAACACGTACATCATTCCAACCACTTCATTCTGGGTCATCACTCCGCGTATAGTTATTAAAGTGGTTTTCGGTTTAGATAGAGAGTATATCCATAACCGAATTCCGGTCTCTTTAATAACTTCCGTAATTATTACACCGATTGATCATAAAGAAGTGTCAATCACACCAAGCTAGTAAATATATGAGTTTAGCTTCATGTCCCATAACCACTTGCTTAACTTAAATATTTACGAACAAGGTGTGAATATTCACTAGGAAATTGTCACAAAAGGTTCAGTCGAACAAGTCCAAGAATTAACCGATGAAGTAAACGCAAGCGTTTCATACCACCTGTTTTGCTAAGCCGTTTAATTAGATTTCTCATCCGAGTGAAGTAAAGGCTTGTATATACTAGTAGATTGGAAAACGGTTTGAGAAAAAGAGCTTTGTAGTAAAATAGTGTTGAAATCGCTTTGATGAAAGAATTTTGATATTCACTACTAGTATTGAAGCCTTCACATTTTTAAAGTGACAAGTCACAAAACGATTGTTGAAGCAAATCGAATCACAAAATTTCACATTCGAAGACGTGAGAAAAATCCAAGGAATTCAATTCCAAATCCATAAAGTAGAAATGCAGACTAAACTCCACGGCATACGACCTAGGAAAATCTTCGACCTAATGTGGCTGACCCAAAGTGCAAGCGACCTAAGGAGCTACGGCCCAGGGAGTAGCACGCGGCCTAAAAGATGGCACGGCCTTAGGAGCAAATAGGTCGAGCGACCTAAGGTGATGGAACAACCAAAGCATGGTGCGACTTATCGTATTTCGCGACCTAATGGGGTGAGCGACCTAACACGGTCGAGCGAAGCGAATGATGCAACTAAGTCTGGGTGAACGACCTAGTGGGTTACGACTTAAAGTAGGATAGGTCGAACAACCTAAAAATAGCATGCTGAGCGACCTAGTTGAGCGACCTAAGCATGTGGCGCGACCTATAATATCCATACGACCTATCTAGGCGACCGACCTAAAGGGATGACAGGTCGAATGACCTAACTCTTGGCCGAGGCAAGGAAAGGCGCGACCTAACTGGGAATGGTCGAGCGACCTAAAGGAAATAGGTCTAACGACCTAATGGATCCGCGACCTAAAAGGTAAGTGAGGCCGAGCGACCTAGGGCCAACGACCTAGTGCAGAACGACCTAACGACTCAGTGCCGAGCGACCTAACGATATAAAGGCCGAGCGACCTAAGTGGTAAGCGAGTTAAGGGGCGAGCGACTTAACTCCGAACGAGCTATCGATGGCGAACGACCTAAGCCCAGAACGAGCTATATGCAGGCAGAGACTTTTCTACACCGTGTGAGCTAACGAGGCAGAACGACCTAATGCCAGGAAAATGCTAAAACACACGAAATTTGGAGTTTTTCACCAATTCGATCCAAACCAAATGCAAATGCACATGCAATAACGATAGGAATTCATTCCCAACAGTCCAAGATAGTTATAGGCAAGAATGTGAGATAAAAATCTCACCTTTTCACGGAATTTGATGAAGATGAAGCTTGAGAGCAAAGCAAGAATCGACCACAAGCTTGAATCAATGTCTTCACTTTGAATTTGGAGTTAGATGTTGAATTTGCAAATGAACTTGAGCTTGGAATTTTAATTTCCCATTCCCTCCACGATTTTTGATAAAGCTTGAAGTGTTTGATGAAGTGATGAAGAGGAGAGGGGGTTGGGACTAAGTTAACAAATGGTTCAGCCCAAACCAAAGCTCAAAGCAAAAAGTGACGAAAATTTCACTATCTCCAAACATATCGAAGTTTACACTCAAAAAGATCACAAACATCATTTTGAACTCAATGGGGGTGGTCTCGAGTCCTAATTTGACCGTATGCAAAAAGTAGTTTTTCGGACCAAAATTCGATTAACGATAAAATATTTAAATATAAAATTGATAAATATGCGGGTTGTTACAAGAAGAAAGAGGTAGAAGAAGAAAGAAGAAAAAAGAAGAAGAAACAGAAACAATAACAGAATCTCACATTCCCAGCGGAACAATATATAATAGATAAATAAATAATCTTTAAACAAAAGAAATATATCAGTTCATACAATACTTCATCAGAGTTTACAACAACAACACACAAACTGGCAGTTATAATAATCTGCCCTCATAACAGAATACACTGCGGATAATACATAATATAAGTGATACGTCTCGCCATCCAGCTTGTCTCCTGATCTCCACAGCATACTTTCCTGACTTCGCTCCAGAACAACGATAACCTGACTCTAGGCTGCCCGTGTGGAAAATTATGGGCACCCAGAGTTTAGAATGGGAACAATAAACTCCGAGTCAGTCATGGCACTGGTGTGAGATCTTAAAATAGTAATTTGCATAAAGGAATAAAAAGAAATCCGCTATGCTTTTGGGAAATGAAACTACCATAAATAAATGGCAAGTTATACAACTAAACCGTACAGGGCGCATATTGTTTCTTTGGATTTCCAACAAATGTTCAGGCTAAGGAACTTCCTACACCACATGGGTACGCCTCTGAAGGGATGCCCCGAGAACCTAACCGGATCTCTACCAACACAAGGCCGAGTTACCTCATGCTTCTGGTGCAATGAAGCTGTAACTAGATAACTCCACACACGAGTATGCCATCTCGGTCGTTACTCACCTTTATCCGAGGATCCTCAACACCAACAACCACAAAGTAATAAATTTGCAGCAACCACATAAGTTAAGTATCTAGGCTACATACCATGATACCACCTTTTTCCAGAAGGAAATGGACATACCCTGAGGGCGCTACCCTCAAACAACAACCTTGTCGCATCCTTCCTGTTTCGACCATTTCGGGTTGTGAGGTCCGACGAAGTCTCATCCACAAAGCTACGCTTTTCACAAAATCCATGCTTCGATCAACAAATGATCAGCAACACTTAACAAGCCACATTACCTATTTGGGACAGGCAACACTTAAAAATCGGTGCAGAGACATTCGACAGGTAATCCTTTCATTTTCGAAAATACATAGTCTTCAACACCATCTTCAAATGCGATCCCATTTCGTCGTATCATTATTTGGAATGGGTTTTATGACATAAAGTCCTTTCCCGGCTTAACCGAATAATGAGCGTTTATTTTTAAAAACACATGGATACACAAGTCACAAAGATTCACTATTAAGATTCGATGTGGGTTTCGGATAACCATCTAGAGTCCGACCCCATGTCGCATCGAAATTCAAATGCCGTTTAAAGGCCAATATTGATAGTCGGTTATTTAACTATCAATCACTATTCACAACAATCACCAAATTTAAAAAAAAAAGTACCCAATTATTTATTTTCAAAATATCTTCGCAAGATATATTTTTAACACTCCAACACTTTGAAAACCAATTTCAAATCACTTTTCTTTTGCGGAATAAATTTCCAAATATTTATTTACTTCCACTGAAAATTTTGTCGGGTCCGAATGCTTCAAAATGATTTAAATCACTTATCCAAAAATATATGTACTTGGATACATAAAAAATAAAACTATTTTTAAACACTTTATTTAAAACATTAGTTATGAAATTTAATATCAATATCTCATATAAAAACTCAAGTCCAAATGATTTTTAAAAATGTAATTATTAGATAAAGTATAATTATATAAATATCCATTTTCTAAATCAAATCTCAATTTGATCTTTAAAATAATCACTTCTATAATTAACCAAATAAATCTTTACTTTAAAGATTTAAAAACAACTTAAGAAAATAATTTCTCCAAAGTATCCTTTTTAAAACCATCCTTAAAACTTTCAATTTATATTTATCGGCTACTTTGAAAACATACTCGGCTTTCCAGTGAAAACACACTTTCCATTTCAAAATGATCCATTTAAATCAATTAATAAATCCATCTTGACTTATTTCAATTTACATTCTAAATCCGTAATTTATTTCCACATTTTTTAAAATAAACTAACATTTATTTTTAAAACAAATTTCTCTTTCCTTTATAAATTCCCATTGTGAATTTACATTTCCAAATATCCATTGATATACAATTTTCAAATCGATTTCCAAATATTCACTTTCAAACACCAAATCAAATTCCAAATTTATTTCCAAATTTATTTCAAACACCAAATCAAATTCCAATTTGATTTCCAAATTGATTTCCAAAAATTTGTTACCTTTTAAAATAAATCTTTACTTTAATTTTCAAAAATCCAATTATATTTATTTCTGGTATCCTACGATACCAAAAATATATTCGGCTAAATTATAGCCTTCAAATAAATTCCATTTATCAATATAATCATTCACACCAATATAATCATTCACAGATTATCACATCACAACATATACAAATAAATTCAACAATGTGAGAAATCCAGTTGGATCCCTCCAACCTGTTTCCCTGCATCCACAGATGTTAGCACAACAATTAAATACCAATTCCACTTCGATGTGGAATATCGCGGTATATGGGTTTATATAATATCATCCGCTATTATGCGGCGCATAAGGTCTCATCCGCTATATAATGCGGGAAATCAATCACTCCAAATATATATATATATATATATAATACTATCATATATACTATCACATCCAAACAATCAATCAATAACTGAAATTCCAATTATTTTAATTTGAGTGAGAAGATCTCACCTTTGATTACGCATGCAACCCATTTCCATTCCAGTTTGTTTTTCACGATCTTTTGACCGTGTACAAACATTATATAAATTTATTAATATTCGAATCAATCGAATAATTAAATTTCTATTTGATAATTTAAATTAACCAGTGATTTTATTTTAAATTAATACTTTTTAAATTTTAAACTAATTTCTATATCTTCCCAAAATCACATATATTTCTGTTTTAAATTAGAACATACATGTGGATATGTATATTTACTAAATTAAAAACAAAATGATTTTATACCTTACTGTTAAACCAAAATCTCATTTCCATATAAATTTCAAACATGCATGTGTATATTTTCTGCATGCATGTAAAATTTGAAAACTGCATATATATTTCTTTCAGTTTACACATAAATTTATATATATTGAATTGAAACAGAATTTATACCTTACTGTAATCGTCGAAAACGAACTACCATACGACGATCACCTCTCCAAGAAGTTGATTCGCCTGCTTGCCGATGCCTCTCCCCCAAAGCCGAAGTCGAAGTCTCGACCTGCAGATCGAACGAACCCACTCGCGGCTGATTCTAATCCCACTCGATGCCCAACTGCTCGCCACTCGAGCACACGAATGCCGCCGCGCCTTGTCTGGAATCGATCGCGCGATCGTTGAGATCCACTTCGTTCTTCCATTTAAAATCGAACGAGATGTTGATTCGATCTCTCTTTACGAATCGATTTGAACAGGCTTCGGCCATTATTTTGATTTGAATTTTATTTCTTTCGAACCAATTTGGGAATGAGGAAGGGGACGAACGAAAGTCGTTCAGTTTGAATTTTGCTCGGCCATCGTATTTTTTTCTTCTTTTGAACGAGAGAAATTATTCAATTCGGCCATGGATTTAAAAAAAAAGGGAAATCAATTTCCTTTTGATTCTATAATGCTCGGCTATTTGATTTTGAAACGAGGCTATCAAAAAAAATTATTTTAAAATCAAACGCGTGTCCCCCAGGTGAACACGTGCAAGAAACTCCTCTACGTGTCTACAAAGCTTGCCATATTATTTTTATTTTAAATTTAAACTCAAATTTAAATCGTATCAATTTCGCAACTCAAAATCTCGATCTCCAATCGAGGCGTGCCGCCAGGCGTTCATAATGTTAAACCCTTATTTCGAACGCAATGGAAAAGGTTCCGAGTCCAAATTCAATCATATGGAGAAGATAGCTTTTTGGACCCAGCTATTAAATTAAATTTCCCGATATAAATTCAGTGCGTTTGCTTATCGTACGGCCACACAACAACTCCGAATACTACGAAAATTGAAATCCAATAATAATACAATATTACGGATCCAATGGAACTGGTTTTGTCAAATTCCGAGACTGTTCCTCGGAAGGCTATTTTTAAATATCGATTTAAACGATATAAATTCAAAACTGAACAAACACTTTTAAATTCAACTTTTAAAAGTTCTATTACCTTCAGTATCATTAATATAAATTTTCTAAGCCTTTAAAATATTTTTAATCAACTTAAAATCAAGATTCAATTTTTTATCCAACTTCAATAAATTAAATTCAATAATTTAAATTGCCAAATACATTTTGATATTTGAAATTCAAGTTAAATTAACTTCCAAATATTTAAAAATCAATTAAATATTCTAATTTCAAATGTCTAGAATTTCCGGGTCGTCACATTCTTCCCCCATTAAAAGAATTTCGTCCCGAAATTACTAGTTAAGAAGAATGATCAATAAACCGTTTAATTATTTTTTTCCAAAACCAAACAATTTTATCAACTTTTCAAAACAATCTTTTTCATTAAAGACACTTTAGCCCTCTTATTAACTTCCCAAACTCAACCGTAAGTTTCAAACAATATTATTTTCTCAACAATTCAAATTTCAATTCAAATTCAAAATTTAAATTCAAAATTTTCTCAAAATTTTTCTAACTCTTTAAATTTTCGAAAAATTTCGCCAACGTCTCCTTTGCGCGGCTAGCTTGGTACGAGTACAAAATGCCAAAACGGGCCCCCAGATTTCAAAAGAAAACAAAAGGCCAAGTGGCTAGATCAGAAAAGGATCAAATTTCATATTGAAATTTAAATACATAACTTTTGTCGAGCAATTAAATTTTTTATCTTCAAAATCAAAAATCCAATTACCTTTTCCTTTTAAAACACCTGTATATTTTACTTAATAATAATGTCCAATTACAACATTCAAAATCATTTTGCACATTTCTTTACAAAAGTTTCAATATTTATTTCATTTAAATCCATTTGAATTTAATTTACAATTTCAATTCTATTTGAATTCATTTTATCTTCAGACTCCGAATATTGAATTTTATCAATTATCTTTCATTCACAACTGATTCATCTCATTGTTTAAATTAGTTTCATTTACTAATTTTTTTTATTTCAATACTTTGCTTCATTTGATCCAACTTGAAAAATTTTCCACTTCACTTTGTTTTTCACAGATCAAATTCAATTTCCAATATTCAGCTTCAATTTCATTTACTTACAAATTCAAAACGAATTTCAACATTCAGTTTCAATTTCATTTACTTACAATTGTAAATTTATTTATTCATTCAGAAATTTATTTCCACCTTAAATTTTATTTGAGTAATCATTTCACTTAGTCTCCTTAGACCTTTCTTTCAATTCACTTTTACTTAACTATATTTAATTATGTGGAAATTAGGGAGGCATCCCTATCATACTTTCATATTGTAAAGCGGGTCCCTGTCAAAGTTTCATTGTAAAGCGGGTCCCTATTTTTTGGAAACGAAGAAAAATTATTGCTGAAATGTCAGCAACTTTTATAAATAAGTGCTGATATTTCAGCAACTATCTGTATCAAAGTTTTATTGTAAAAACAAAGAAAAATTATTGCTGAAATGTTAGCAACTTTTATAAATAAGTGCTGATATTTCAGCAACTATCCGTGTCAAAGTTTTATTGTAAAAACAAAGAAAAATTATTGCTGAAATGTCAGCAACTTTTATAAATAAGTGCTGATATTTCAGCAACTTTCATAAACTGTGTTCACAGTGTACATAAATGTTGCTGAAATATCAGCAACTTTTATAAATAAGTGTTGATATTTAAGCAACTTTCATACACTATGTTCACAGTGTACAGAAATATTGCGGAAATGTCAGCAACTTTTATGAAATGTTGCATCATGCTCTGCAATAATCGTGAATAAAAAACAGGGACCTAATTTACACTGAAATTTAGTGAAGGACTTTTCGTGAATTTTGAAACTTAATAAGGACCTGTGCCAAAAGTACCCTTTAATTATTCTCCAATTCAATTTAAATTTTAAACTTCTATAAGTTTCCCAAATTTAATTTCATTTACTAATATCTTTTGATTCACCTCAATTAATTAGCTTACCTTCCCACTTATTTGGGTTTTACACTTACTTCTGTTTATCCCTTTTCAAGTTGAATCTTATTCCAACAAATTTCAAATTTTTATAAGTTATCAATCTTATTTATATTCCGTAACATTTTAAATAAGATTCCAGAGTCTTTTAAACAATTACTCAACATTTCAAAATCATCTTTGAAATCAATTATATCTAAAATCCCTTGGTTATTACCTTAATTTCTTATTCAATTTCCATACAACAATGATAATAATTCAATATGATCACTTCCTAACAACCAAGCAACCATATACTATAATAATTTATGGAAAATTATTTCTTTTATAGACAAAAATAGTTTGGGTAAAATTATTTCATTTACCCTATTTTAAAATAATACTGTGTCGGTTTATCTTGTTTAAGAGTTTAGAAACCCCTATCGATATAGTTGGCCAAACTGAACCGACTAGAATCTATAAACAATCAACCGATAAGTCAACACAATACAAAACAATTTTTTTTATATTCACTAATAAATACGCGCTCATATCTATTATTACACTCACACTCATTCTAGAGTACTACTGACTCTATCTCAAATGAGTAATCCCCACCAGAGCCAAGGTTGTCGCTTAACCAATTGCTCAGATACCACTTTGTAACGACCCGATTTTTCGACTTCCGAAAGTCAACATCAATACGCCCACTGTATAAAATGCCAAACCATAGAATGCCGGAAAACCGAATCATTAAGGTTAAAGAAGAAAGAGGTAGAAGAAGAAAGAAGAAGAAACATAAACAATAACAGAATCTCATATTCGTAGCGGAACAATATATAATAGATAAATGAATAATCTTTAAACAAAAGAACTATATCAGTTCATACAATACATCATCAGAGTTTACAACAACAACACACAAACTGGCAGTTATAATAATCTTCCCTCACAACAGAATACACAGCGGATAATACATAATATAAGTGATACGTCTCACCATCCAGCTTGTCTCCTGATCTCCACAGCATACTTTCCTGACTTCGCTCCAGAACAACGATAACCTGACTCTAGGCTGCCCGTGTGGAAAATTATGGGAACCCAGAGTTTAAAAAGGGAACAATAAACTCCGAGTCAGTCATGAGACTGGTGTGATATCTTAAAACAGTTATTTGCATAAAGGAATAAAAAGAAATCCGCTATGCTTTTGGGAAATGAAACTACCATAAGTAAATAGCAAGTTATACAACTAAACCGTATAGGGCGCATATTGTTTCTTTGGATTTCCAACAAATGGTCAGGCTAAGGAACTTCCTACACCACATGGGTACGCCTCTGAAGGGACGCCACGAGAACCTAACCGGATCTCTACCAACACAAGGCCGAGTTACCTCACGCTTCTGGTGCAATGAAGCTGTAACTAGATAACTCCACACACGAGTATGCCATCTCGGTCATTACTGACCTTTATCCGAGGATCCTGAACACCAACAACCATAAAGTAATAAATTTGCAGCAACCACATAAGTTAAGTATCTGGGCTACATACCATGATACCACCTTTTTCCAGAAGGAAATGGACATACCCTGAGGGCGCTACCCTCAAACAACAACCTTGCCGCATCCTTCCTGTTTCGACCATTTCGGGTTGTGAGGTCCGACGAAGTCTCATCCACAAAGCTACGCTTTTCACAAAATCCATGCTTCGATCAACAAATGATCAGCAACACTTAACAAGCCACATTACCTATAGCAGGGAATAGATAGCATCGTAAACCGAGGGTACAGAAATCTCCGGTAAATCGATGCCTCTTATAAAGGAGTTTTGCTCCTTTACGAATCATTTGAAGTTTGGCGAGACCGCCGATCTATTATAGATATCATTCAAAATGAAGTTATGGGGTGCTCCAGAATTTGAAAGAAGACGATTAGTGAAGACACGAATGAATTTCAGAACCGAGGGGAACGTTCCAAATTCAAAGGAATTGAGTCAAGGGAAGAGATTGAAACTCGAATGAGAGTGATTCTGTATATACATTTGCCCTATATGTTAAGTTTTGCCTAGAGCTACCAAAGCTCTGATACCAACTGTAACGACCCGATATTTTGGACCATTCGCATCCATTATAAGTGTATAGGTAGACACTCATGCCGGAATTGAATTGCTCAAAATACCGCGTTGTTAATTTAAATTTGGCAAAACTGAACATATACAGTAAATAAATAATCACAGAATCACAGACACAGAGTAATAAATGCAGCGGAATTAAAAGAGATAGTAGTTCATGAAGCTACTATATGAATATATAAAATACATCAGAGTTTACAACAGAAGAGTAATACGATACATCAGATACAAATCAGAATACATCACTGGAATCATCGAATACTGAAAGCAGAATAGATGGCTGGATCTTCAAGCAAAGCTCCAACTCCAAAGGTGAGTCTCGAATACTGGTACACTCAGTCTGACCCGAGCGTAAAGCAAAAACACAAGACACTCGAGTCAGGATTAACATTCTTATATTAATAAATCCAACTCAAGTGAAATAGCAATTGAAATACAAGTAACTCAAAGGATGTTTGGAATAACCATCCTTTAAGGATCCGTTAAACTATCTACTATGTAGTAATGTACGATAAGTAGATAATGTCTATCAGTAATATAAAGATATCAAAATAGCGTTAAGTCATGGTCCATTCCACCCTTAACACATTTTTATTCCCACAAGCATATACAAGACCGTAGTTTCCCCAAAACCGGAAGTCACCAGAGGGCAATCCATATACTCAAGGTACAAAACAAATTCGTAGTGGTCGCGCATAAATGGAATACAAGTATGACAAGGCACATGAGGCAATACCCAAGGTAGTGATACTACCGTTCGCCTGATCCGGACTGGTGAGAACGCAACGCCGCAGCGCCCGCAACACCGTGAAACAACACTCCCAAAATCAAGGGTGCACCAATCGACAACAAGTATAAGTAGTTCGAAGAAGTGTGTCCACTTGAGGTATCAATCCTCCATTGGCCCGGCACAGCTCCTGTTTTAGTCATTTCCAATTTGACACAAGTGTCAAGGCTATCCATTATCGTTCACTTTCTTCAGTCATCACGTACATCATTCCAACCACTTCATTCTGGATCATCACTCCGCGTATAGTTATTAAAGTGGTTTTCGGTTTAGATAGAGAGTATATCCATAACCGAATTCCGGTCTCTTTAATAACCTCCGTAATTATTTCACCGATTGGTCGTTTAATGTATTTCAAAACCAAATCAAATTCAATTTCAATTTCAATTTGTAAACCAACATTTCATTTGTCTTTCTAAATCAATTTCCAATATTTACGTTTCAAAACTTCATAATTACCATTTCAAAATCTTATAATTCAATTTCAATTCAAATATTGATTCAAGTTCGAATATCAGTTTCATTTCAAAATCATTTAAATTAATTTAATTTAACATTCAAATCAATTTAAATACATTAATCGATTTCATTTAATATTCGTTAAGTAAATTTGCCATTCAAACAATTTCTATTAAATTTCCAATTCATTAAATCCATTATTCAAATTCAACTTCATTAAATCAAACTTAAAATTTTGAATTAAATTCAATTCGTCAAATCAATTCTTTCAATTACAAGTCTTAATTAATTCCAAAAATATCACATTTTCATTTCTTGTTAAAGAAATTCCATTTCACTTATTTACTTACTTAAATAATTTTCCAAAACTTAATTAATAAAGAAACTCAATTTCAATTATTTACGAAGTAAAATTCACTTATTCAAAAGTTCAATTTTTCTTATTAAGAATTCAATTTTATTTAATCATCAAATAATTCATTATTAAATAATTCAAAACATAATTATTAAATAATTTCAAAGTTTAATAATTTCAAACTTAATTATTAAATCATTTCAAACTTTAATAATTTCAAACTTAATTATAATTTCAACTTAATTCAATCATTTCTCAAATTTAACAACATTCTTTCATCAATTTCTTTATTAATATTTCATTTCAGATTATTAAATATTCACGTTTAAATTTCATTAAATTCAATTTCCAACTTTGTTTCAAAACCATATTATTTATTCAAATAAAATCTTCGTTTTATTTCTAAATCAAATTATTGACCAATCGGTTTTTATTTAATTTTCTATCCTAGGTCAAAGTTCAATTTGGGTATTTATCATTTCAACCCGATTCCAATTCAATTCAAAATCAAAGCATAGCAAAGGGAACTTGCAGTGTGATAACTGGGACGGTGTCAAAGTAAATAAACAAGCAATAACAACAATCAATAACAATCCAATAGTCAGTTCAAATAATCCCGAAATAATCGTATTAATTCGCATTGTTATTTGTACGAATTAATATAATTATTTCTAGAATCTACACTATCATTTCATGTAGATTAAAGATTATTACATTACGGTTTTCACTTGTCATTCAATTTACAATTTCATACATCATCAGTTTAACAACATACATTCAGTGGTTCAAAGTGTAATTAAACAAATCCTACGTGTCAATAAATTCAACAGTAAAAAGGGGTCATATTATACAAATGTCAGTTAATCAAATTTAACATTTAATTATCCTATATCAAGTTCAATTTCATACTATTTATCATTTTAACATTAACAATTTAACGCCCAATATAAACATCAACAATCAATCAATTTATCAGCCAAACTGTATTATCATCGCATAAATAACTAACAGAAAATGATGTCAGATGTCACAGGTGAACTGATACAGGTAATAGCATATATAACAGTGTAATTAACTAATAGCAGCATATTTCAATTGTCGTTTCAATTGAAATCAAATCTAATAAATAAAAGAACGTTAATCGTGAGTGAGTGCTCACCTTTCGAGGCTAGAGAGGGCAAGAGATGACACTGATATGCACACTGATACAGACACTGAAATCGCATTACGAATCCAAGCACGAATCCCAAAACGAAGCTAGATCGGCACGAATTCGACGATCAAAGCTGATAAATCAGAATTTGACGAGATCAAATTAGAACTGGGTCGATGATTTGATAAATGATATAAGTGAACTGATATAGATATATAACTATATATATTCCAATTCCAAGCATATAATTTTTTTCAAAATCACTTATATAAACCATTTATATATAGCATATGTTATCAACTTATACCTAACGTGTACCCAATATAAAATAAAATATGTTATATAATTCACGATAGATTTGAAACATATATAACTAACAAGGCATATATATACGAGTTCCACCGATATTAATTTAAATATACACGCACACTAGAATTCACTATTCTTAAGGAAAAATACATAAAGTCAAAGATATATTCTATTTCAACTCAACACTTATATATAAAATATCTGAACAAATTATATTCATTACCGACCAAACTGATATATATCAACAAACTAAAACTGGTTGAACTTATAAATAGAATATATATAACCTACTTTATATAAACATAACTAACAAAATATGAATATATATAATACTATGTATACACCGCTATATAATATAACATATGATACTTTAAAACAATATCCAAAATTTAATCAAAATACGCACGTTCCTCCTTTTATACAAAGTATAAAAGTGCTGCAGACTCCATATATGTGCAGATTATAAACAAAATAAGTAAATAAATGTGTATATAACCCAGTGTACCACTATATATTACCGACTAATCATACAAAATCTAGTTTCAAATTCACTATATAAAAAAAGAAAAACAAAACAACTTATCTACAACTAGTGTAACTTAAAATCTGTGTGAAAAAAAATATACTATAAAACTCCTATATAGACGAACATACAAATCCAAATATACCTGCAGGTATAACAACATAATACTGTGAACATATATTATTGTTAGCGCATAAATAAACATTATAGGTATAAGCTTTTTGAACGCACAACGGCACTAGTTTTATTCGTACCTAGCCTACTATCCTCTAGCCCAGATAGAAGCACCTCTGACCTATGCGAGCCTGGTTGAAAGATTTGCATGCTAGGATGATAGTGGTATTCAAACTTCTATATGCATCACTTACGAATAAAAAGAAGTGAAGCGAGAGATGGTTGTCAACCAGCGGGTGTCGAGATGTGTGCTCGGCAGATCGCAAAGGGAAGAGGGTGAAAGCATGAAGGCGGCGGCAGGCACAGGGTTGCAGTGGGCGGAGGTAGGTGTTTTCGGGGTGATGATGGCACTTGGCCAGGCGAAGGGGAGGATCGGCAAAGTTGGCCACGTGTGCTGCTGCGCGTGGAGGGAGAAGGCGGTTGGGTTAGCCTCGGTGGAAGGAGGAGCTCGGGTTGATTAGAGATGGTCACGGGTTGACGAGGTCTGGTAGGTGGGAAGGCTTGGCAACAGTGATGGGCGAGCAGTGAGTTTAGGTTTGGTGGAGGATGCTGTAGTTCACGGCAAGGTGGTGGTTGCCTTGGAGGGAAGGCAGTGGGTTGCTTGAACGTGGCGAAGGTGGTTGTTGAGGGCGGAGTGACCCAACATTTGCAGGACGAAGGAAAAACGGTGATGATGGAAGCTAGACTGAGCTATGTATACGAAATAATTTTTCTTTATAAGGGGATGGTGGCTTTGAGGGGAATAGTTGAGGAAAGAGGCATGTTTTCAAAAGTAATGTTACAAAGAAAGAAGTTGAGCAGGTTGCCTTCTATTCAATTTTATATTATTATTATTGATTTATCTTAAAATGGGAAGGCAATAGGGTACACGAATAGAAATAAAATATAAATGCAAATGTGAAGAGTCAAAAGCTGTTTCACAACTTTATAAAGCAATTACAGCCTGTTTTATATGGTTGGAGATTTGAAAAGGTACAAGAAATAAATGACCCAAATATGGTACCGATACGATAGACCGTCACACCGATCTTGTCACGTACAGAATACCTAAATGCCCAAAAGAATATATTATGGAGATCAGCACGACGAGACGATCAAAACGGTATACGGATATCAGTGGTATGATTGAGTTATAAAAATTCGAATTTTCTAATAGCGGAAAATGTAAGAAAAACACTGAAAAATAAGATCGACGGAGCCAAAGATGTCCGAATTTGGAAAAACGACTAACTGACATCTTGCTCAGAAGATGGTTTAGAATTTTTCTATGTTGAAATATTTAGGTTTCGAGAACATTTTATTTTCATCGTTTTTAACTGATTAAATTGAAGTAAATTTACGCGCGAAATAAACTTCCATATTTTCGGACGAAAATTTACCAGTTGCTATGTTTAACTAGACGCATTTCAAATATCAAATTTATATTTCAAAATTTTATCGTTTAAAATTTCGCAAAATTCCAACTAAAATTACGTTATTAAAACAGTTGAAATTTACGGGTCGTTACACTCTCCCCCACTCAAAACTTTTCGTCCCCGAAAAGGAACGAGATAGGAGAATAGAAACAACCAAAAAGAAAACAGATTTGAAATATAAAATAACAATTAATTTAAACCATATAAATTCAAATTTAAATCAATTGATATTCAATAATTGAAGTAATCCATTTGATTTCACTAAAATCAATCTCAACTATTTCTAAATTCATTATTTTATTATCCAATTATCTTAAATTTACAATTTCTAAAACCATAAATTCGAATAGTCTTTTATTATAATCATATTTTCTTCAACAATTTTAAATTCTTCTTTATTCCAAATTACTGTTAAATTTATTCTACTTAATATATCTGATCACATATTTAACCCATATAAATTAATTTAAACCATAAAAGATTCGATTTAAATTAATTTATATTTACTAATTGCTTTAAACTCAAGGTATTTTCATAAGTTGATCTAATTTAAATTTATTAATTCTTTCAAAACAAATTATTTCATTATTAACTGAGCTTTACTTATTATCCTATCTAACTCTATTAACATCTTTATAATCAAAATTTAGTGTATAACATTTATTACAACACTCAAATTTTATTTATAAATTCAATTTATCTTATATATTATCCAATTACATATTCAACTTCTGAACGATTTAGGTAAGTTGTATTAGAATGTCATTGAACAATATACAAATAAAATTTTCCCTATTCAATTATTCCAGTTTAAATATTTATTCCAAATTTCGGTTTTATTTATAATTAAAATCATCCTTTAACAAAATTTAAGAATTAGATTTCTGATTAACTTTAAACAATTTAGAGATATATATAATATTATTTATATCAAATCAAATTAAAATTTTAAAATAAGATACCTATATATATATGTAAATTAAAATATACTGAAGAAATTCAAACCAAAATAAATTTTTTCTCAAAACAAAACCGTAGCAAAGCTACAGAATGGTTTCTCCACTTCGAAACTCGAAAATGAATGTCGATGATGCGGCCGCCATCACCGAAATTATTTTCCAGCGACAAAGAGAAGAGCACTGATTTCAACATTATTAAAATTCTTTGAAAACGGTTTCTATTCGAAAATACTTTAAATAATATACATTCGAATTCTTTGGAAACAAATTATAGTCAAAATACCTTTAAATAATGTGCATTTTAAACCTTTAAAACCATATTTCGAAAATCATTGGAAATTAAATTCTTACATTTCTGAATTAAATTCATTTCAAATTCCAAATCAATTTATAAACCGTATTTATAAATTTATTTAGAACAATAAATGATAATCAAATATTATTATTTCAAACAACAATTTAATTTACCTATTAAATTCCAGAATTTTTTTTTTTTAATTTTTTTTTTCTTTTTTTCTCACGATATAATCAAACAAATTTATTTCATTTTCCAAATTTGAAAATAATATTTTAAATATTAATTTACAAATACATTTCTTTACTCGACGATACAGGAATGAATTTTCAAAATAAGGATAGGGATTCAAATTTGAAGGTCTCAAACAAAGAGAATTTTGATTCGAAAATAAGTTTGAAACAGAAGATAAGATAATTTAATTACCACAATCGGGAAATGGATGAGTTTATTTGATTCACGGACAACCTTAACCGGGTCGTCCGTAACTTCAAGAATAAGATCGATGCTGAATTCCGAGGTAAATCAACACTCGATCTCAAGAGATGGAATTCAGGTATAGCAGGGAATAGATAGCATCGTAAACCGAGGGTACAGAAATCTCCGGTAAATCGATGCCTCTTATAAAGGAGTTTTGCTCCTTTACGAATCATTTGAAGTTTGGCGAGACCGCCGATCTATTATAGATATCATTCAAAATGAAGTTATGGGGTGCTCCAGAATTTGAAAGAAGACGAATAGTGAAGACACGAATGAATTTCAGAACCGAGGGGAACGTTCCAAATTCAAAGGAATTGAGTCAAGGGAAGAGATTGAAACTCGAATGAGAGTGATTCTGTAAATACATTTGCCCTATATGTTAAGTTTTGCCTAGAGCTACCAAAGCTCTGATACCAACTGTAACGACCCGATATTTTGGACCATTCGCATCCATTATAAGTGTATAGGTAGACACTCATGCCGGAATTGAATTGCTCAAAATACCGCGTTGTTAATTTAAATTTGGCAAAACTGAACATATACAGTAAATAAATAATCACAGAATCACAGACACAGAGTAATAAATGCAGCGGAATTAAAAGAGATAGTAGTTCATGAAGCTACTATATGAATATATAAAATACATCAGAGTTTACAACAGAAGAGTAATACGATACATCAGATACAAATCAGAATACATCACTGGAATCATCGAATACTGAAAGCAGAATAGATGGCTGGATCTTCAAGCAAAGCTCCAACTCCAAAGGTGAGTCTCGAATACTGGTACACTCAGTCTGACCCGAGCGTAAAGCAAAAACACAAGACACTCGAGTCAGGATTAACATTCTTATATTAATAAATCCAACTCAAGTGAAATAGCAATTGAAATACAAGTAACTCAAAGGATGTTTGGAATAACCATCCTTTAAGGATCCGTTAAACTATCTACTATGTAGTAATGTACGATAAGTAGATAATGTCTATCAGTAATATAAAGATATCAAAATAGCGTTAAGTCATGGCCCATTCCACCCTTAACACATTTTTATTCCCACAAGCATATACAAGACCGTAGTTTCCCCAAAACCGGAAGTCACCAGAGGGCAATCCATATACTCAAGGTACAAAACAAATTCGTAGTGGTCGCGCATAAATGGAATACAAGTATGACAAGGCACATGAGGCAATACCCAAGGTAGTGATACTACCGTTCGCCTGATCCGGACTGGTGAGAACGCAACGCCGCAGCGCCCGCAACACCGTGAAACAACACTCCCAAAATCAAGGGTGCACCAATCGACAACAAGTATAAGTAGTTCGAAGAAGTGTGTCCACTTGAGGTATCAATCCTCCATTGGCCCGGCACAGCTCCTGTTTTAGTCATTTCCAATTTGACACAAGTGTCAAGGCTATCCATTATCGTTCACTTTCTTCAGTCATCACGTACATCATTCCAACCACTTCATTCTGGATCATCACTCCGCGTATAGTTATTAAAGTGGTTTTCGGTTTAGATAGAGAGTATATCCATAACCGAATTCCGGTCTCTTTAATAACCTCCGTAATTATTTCACCGATTGGTCGTTTAATGTATTTCAAAACCAAATCAAATTCAATTTCAATTTCAATTCGTAAACCAACATTTCATTTGTCTTTCTAAATCAATTTCCAATATTTACGTTTCAAAACTTCATAATTACCATTTCAAAATCTTATAATTCAATTTCAATTCAAATATTGATTCAAGTTCGAATATCAGTTTCATTTCAAAATCATTTAAATTAATTTAATTTAACATTCAAATCAATTTAAATACATTAATCGATTTCATTTAATATTCGTTAAGTAAATTTGCCATTCAAACAATTTCTATTAAATTTCCAATTCATTAAATCCATTATTCAAATTCAACTTCATTAAATCAAACTTAAAATTTTGAATTAAATTCAATTCGTCAAATCAATTCTTTCAATTACAAGTCTTAATTAATTCCAAAAATATCACATTTTCATTTCTTGTTAAAGAAATTCCATTTCACTTATTTACTTACTTAAATAATTTTCCAAAACTTAATTAATAAAGAAACTCAATTTCAATTATTTACGAAGTAAAATTCACTTATTCAAAAGTTCAATTTTTCTTATTAAGAATTCAATTTTATTTAATCATCAAATAATTCATTATTAAATAATTCAAAACATAATTATTAAATAATTTCAAAGTTTAATAATTTCAAACTTAATTATTAAATCATTTCAAACTTTAATAATTTCAAACTTAATTATAATTTCAACTTAATTCAATCATTTCTCAAATTTAACAACATTCTTTCATCAATTTCTTTATTAATATTTCATTTCAGATTATTAAATATTCACGTTTAAATTTCATTAAATTCAATTTCCAACTTTGTTTCAAAACCATATTATTTATTCAAATAAAATATTCGTTTTATTTCTAAATCAAATTATTGACCAATCGGTTTTTATTTAATTTTCTATCCTAGGTCAAAGTTCAATTTGGGTATTTATCATTTCAACCCGATTCCAATTCAATTCAAAATCAAAGCATAGCAAAGGGAACTTGCAGTGTGATAACTGGGACGGTGTCAAAGTAAATAAACAAGCAATAACAACAATCAATAACAATCCAATAGTCAGTTCAAATAATCCCGAAATAATCGTATTAATTCGCATTGTTATTTGTACGAATTAATATAATTATTTCTAGAATCTACACTATCATTTCATGTAGATTAAAGATTATTACATTACGGTTTTCACTTGTCATTCAATTTACAATTTCATACATCATCAGTTTAACAACATACATTCAGTGGTTCAAAGTGTAATTAAACAAATCCTACGTGTCAATAAATTCAACAGTAAAAAGGGGTCATATTATACAAATGTCAGTTAATCAAATTTAACATTTAATTATCCTATATCAAGTTCAATTTCATACTATTTATCATTTTAACATTAACAATTTAACGCCCAATATAAACATCAACAATCAATCAATTTATCAGCCAAACTGTATTATCATCGCATAAATAACTAACAGAAAATGATGTCAGATGTCACAGGTGAACTGATACAGGTAATAGCATATATAACAGTGTAATTAACTAATAGCAGCATATTTCAATTGTCGTTTCAATTGAAATCAAATCTAATAAATAAAAGAACGTTAATCGTGAGTGAGTGCTCACCTTTCGAGGCTAGAGAGGGCAAGAGATGACACTGATATGCACACTGATACAGACACTGAAATCGCATTACGAATCCAAGCACGAATCCCAAAACGAAGCTAGATCGGCACGAATTCGACGATCAAAGCTGATAAATCAGAATTTGACGAGATCAAATTAGAACTGGGTCGATGATTTGATAAATGATATAAGTGAACTGATATAGATATATAACTATATATATTCCAATTCCAAGCATATAATTTTTTTCAAAATCACTTATATAAACCATTTATATATAGCATATGTTATCAACTTATACCTAACGTGTACCCAATATAAAATAAAATATGTTATATAATTCACGATAGATTTGAAACATATATAACTAACAAGGCATATATATACGAGTTCCACCGATATTAATTTAAATATACACGCACACTAGAATTCACTATTCTTAAGGAAAAATACATAAAGTCAAAGATATATTCTATTTCAACTCAACACTTATATATAAAATATCTGAACAAATTATATTCATTACCGACCAAACTGATATATATCAACAAACTAAAACTGTTTGAACTTATAAATAGAATATATATAACCTACTTTATATAAACATAACTAACAAAATATGAATATATATAATACTATGTATACACCGCTATATAATATAACATATGATACTTTAAAATAATATCCAAAATTTAATCAAAATACGCACGTTCCTCCTTTTATACAAAGTATAAAAGTGCTGCAGACTCCATATATGTGCAGATTATAAACAAAATAAGTAAATAAATGTGTATATAACCCAGTGTACCACTATATATTACCGACTAATCATACAAAATCTAGTTTCAAATTCACTATATAAAAAAAAGAAAAACAAAACAACTTATCTACAACTAGTGTAACTTAAAATCTGTGTGGAAAAAAATATACTATAAAACTCCTATATAGACGAACATACAAATCCAAATATACCTGCAGGTATAACAACATAATACTGTGAACATATATTATTGTTAGCGCATAAATAAACATTATAGGTATAAGCTTTTTGAACGCACAACGGCACTAGTTTTATTCGTACCTAGCCTACTATCCTCTAGCCCAGATAGAAGCACCTCTGACCTATGCGAGCCTGGTTGAAAGATTTGCATGCTAGGATGATAGTGGTATTCAAACTTCTATATGCATCACTTACGAATAAAATGAAGTGAAGCGAGAGATGGTTGTCAACCAGCGGGTGTCGATATGTGTGCTCGGCAGATCGCAAAGGGAAGAGGGTGAAAGCATGAAGGCGGCGGCAGGCACAGGGTTGCAGTGGGCGGAGGTAGGTGTTTTCGGGGTGATGATGGCACTTGGCCAGGCGAAGGGGAGGATCGGCAAAGTTGGCCACGTGTGTTGCTGCGCGTGGAGGGAGAAGGCGGTTGGGTTAGCCTCGGTGGAAGGAGGAGCTCGGGTTGATTAGAGATGGTCACGGGTTGACGAGGTCTGGTAGGTGGGAAGGCTTGGCAACAGTGATGGGCGAGCAGTGAGTTTAGGTTTGGTGGAGGATGCTGTAGTTCACGGCAAGGTGGTGGTTGCCTTGGAGGGAAGGCAGTGGGTTGCTTGAACGTGGCGGAGGTGGTTGTTGAGGGCGGAGTGACCCAACATTTGCAGGACGAAGGAAAAACGGTGATGATGGAAGCTAGACTGAGCTATGTATACGAAATAATTTTTCTTTATAAGGGGATGGTGGCTTTGAGGGGAATAGTTGAGGAAAGAGACATGTTTTCAAAAGTAATGTTACAAAGAAAGAAGTTGAGCAGGTTGCCTTCTATTCAATTTTATATTATTATTATTGATTTATCTTAAAATGGGAAGGCAATAGGGTACACGAATAGAAATAAAATATAAATGCAAATGTGAAGAGTCAAAAGCTGTTTCACAACTTTATAAAGCAATTACAGCCTGTTTTATATGGTTGGAGATTTGAAAAGGTACAAGAAATAAATAACCCAAATATGGTACCGATACGATAGACCGTCACATCGATCTTGTCACGTACAGAATACCTAAATGCCCAAAAGAATATATTATGGAGATCAGCACGACGAGACGATCAAAACGATATACGGATATCAGTGGTATGATTGAGTTATAAAAATTCGAATTTTCTAATATTGGAAAATGTAAGAAAAACACTGAAAAATAAGATCGACGGAGCCAAAGATGTCCGAATTTGGAAAAACGACTAACTGACATCTTGCTCAGAAGATGGTTTAGAATTTTTCTATGTTGAAATATTTAGGTTTCGAGAACATTTTATTTTCATCGTTTTTAACTGATTAAATTGAAGTAAATTTACGCGCGAAATAAACTTCCATATTTTCGGACGAAAATTTACCAGTTGTTACGTTTAACTAGACGCATTTCAAATATCAAATTTATATTTCAAAATTTTATCGTTTAAAATTTCGCAAAATTCTAACTAAAATTACGTTATTAAAACAGTTGAAATTTACGGGTCGTTACAATAAGATTATTAACTTTTAATCCCTTTTTATCAACAAATGTTATACTCGGTTTCTAACCTTTTCTGAGGGGTGATAAGCTAACATCAGTCGAAAGGTTGTGTTTGGTACCGGGAGGCTGATAACTAACCTTTTTCACCTATAATAAACAAATTAAATGTTAGAATCACCCTACTAGTTTTTTGGTAGAAGCAATGATTTACTTTTGACATGATATATGGGAAAAAAATTTAAGCAAACAGATAGAAAGTTTGATTTAACAAAAAGCACAAATTCGAATAAGGAATTCAATTGCTATAGAAGAAAATTCAAACTAGTAAGCAAGTAGAAGAAAAATCAATTTAAAAAGCTAAGGACATGTTTGCATATTACGTTCTAACTTTTTATACAATGATCACCATCTAAGGCGAACTTGCAACTCTAAACTAAATCTCTGTAACGGTCATCTAACGCTAGTAAGTAGTGACTTATATCAAACGTGAGTACCATTACCAATTTGCAGAATGTAATAACAATCATGATGGATGAAGATAGCACCAAAGTTCAGAGATCTATTTTATCAATTTAGACAACGTTTCAAAACCTGTAACAAAATTTAGATTTAATTCAAAACAAATTAAAAATATAGACCTGTTTTTAGCCATGCTAGCGATGAATTCACAATTTTTATTACAGCACTTTGAGAATGTCCGGTGTATTTTATTATTTATTGAAGAAACTATTTCAATGCACTCAAGAATGTGACGGTGTATTTTATGTTGTTTCAAAGATTTGTATTGGAGCACACTGACGGTACCCTAGCAAATTTCTTTTCAATAGATTTGCATTGGCACTTTCTCAAAGTGGTCCAATATAAATTTGTGAATCAATGCCAACATGGTCAAAATAGATCTATATTGAATACGTTATGTAATGATCCAAATTTGTTATATGTTTTATAAAATGGGCTAAAATGAATGGTATGGCCCTACACACTAAGGTACATGTTTTTTCATCTCTTACACCTTTATTATGCTGAAATGAACCTCCAATGAGAAAATAAAATACTTTAAACTATGTGGTAGTGGAATTTCCATGTAAGTAACATAAACAATGTGTACTACTAAGGGCACCATGATTCACCCTTTTCAATACCGTTTTCTAAATAATATAATCAGAATCTTATTTTCTAATTCTTAATACAAAAATGTAAGGGCCACCACATTATAGTGTATGCGGCAATCTGTATCGACCGGTGGTTTAATGCCGTACAGGGTAATAACCAAGGGTAGAAAATCATCCAGTGATTCTTCAAATGTTAAAGATTAGTTCCTATGGTGATTTGCTATTGAATAGTGGTTCTAAACCAACTGATAGATGGTACTATAAATCACAAAATTATATTCACTGCTGCTAAAATTTTCATTGTATTTGAATGAACAAATTGGCACCACACTAGACTATTACACACTAAAATGCACACTGAACTACACTAAAATGCATCTTCAAAAAATTGGAATTTATGAATTTCATGACATCTGCTTCTTACTAACAAATGTTTTAAATTCAATTTATAGTATTCATAAATCTAGGAAAATGTTCAAATAAAGCCTCAAATTAAAACTCTAAATAGAAACCGTAACAAGTGAAAGAAGAAGAAAAATCAATATGTAATCTAAACAAATAAATTAAACGATGAGAAGATTAAAATACCTGGTCATTTGAGGGAAAGATTACATCGCAACAGGATTTTCTTTCCCTCTGATAGAAGCTAGAAAAGAATATGATAGAAGAACGACAAATTTGTGGCGGTAATTTTACCTCCAACACCAAATTTTCGGGAAACATAGTAAAGACATTTGTGTGGGCCTAGTTTAAAAGTATTATGGGCTAGTTTGCCTCCGATCATTTGTTAATAAGGGAAAAATATTAATTTTGCCCTTAACTCAGTGCCTCTAATATGCACGAAATCAGCAGTGAATATTAAAAAGGAATAAATATGAACGACGTAGGCCGATTATGGCTGAACTACTATAAATCAGCATGTCTTTTACTTTTCTAACATTTCACTTTCTGACAAGCACTATTGTCTCAGTGGTTAAGTGATTCAACTTTGGTGTGAGAGGTCACAAGTTCGAAACCTGCGTAGCATGATTCGAACGTTTATTGACATGTGATATATTGTCACAGTGATTTGTTGTATATAAAGTATCATTTCACAAAAAACATTTCACTTTCTATTGAATCTATTGTATTAATCTTTTTGAAGGTGTTTGTCCATTTTTCGTGCAAACAAAATCCGATCTTCGCAAAAAATGAATGAACCATTTATGTTACATTATTATTTTTTGTGTATGCATTTGATTTGGAGTTGAAATTTTTTGAAAATTTTTATTTTGTTTTTTGGCATGGAAAGTTAGGAGCAAGAAAGTGAAAAATATGAATGAGAAAGAATGAATTGTTTATAGAAAATTAATTAATGAATTTGTTTTAATTGAAATAATGGAACATTTCCTACTCTTTAATTAAAACTTCCCTAATTAATTCTCTTAATTATCTGTCTCTTCACTTTTTTCTCTTCACATGTTATAGCTGAAATTGCATGTCATCAAATGACATGCAATTTCCATAAATCACTTCATGCAATTATCTTTTATTTAAATCCGTTTAAAATTATATCGATATCGTATATCAATGCTTGCAAATGTAACTTTTATATGCATTCAAATAATTACAAACAACTCCAAAACATAAAAAAATTAAACAATAATTAATATTTCTTAACTGTTAATTAATTTAATTAATTTATAATATTTTATAAATTAAATAAATCATGTGGTTTTTAGGGAATTTATCATTACGATTGTGCAACTCAAAGGTGTAAATTCAGTCAGCGATTAATATTGAACAATTCGAATATTAACGTTCACAAGTCACCTTAGCTAGTTGTATGGCATTTTGGCTAAATTTATCGCTTATTCATCTTTGGTAAAATCAAAATTTATTTACTTTAAGCGGTACCCGGTAGTGACAATTATTTATACCCATTCTCTTCGTTAAAACTATATCACATAAGTACTTACGGAATTTGGTAATAGTCAAAATTCTAATATCATCCACATTCAATTTTATAGTCCAAACACAAAAGTCGTTGGTTTAATAATAACAATTATTATTAACTGAACTTCTCTTACCAAAGACTTTGACTTTTAGTTGACTTCAGTTGACTGCGATACTAACCTTATATAACCGAGGAGATGGATCCTCTCTTAAATAGTGTTTCACTTCCAATGCTTCAACTCGACCCAATTGAAGATATTCGATGGATTTTTTACCATGATTTAACTATAATTAAAGTCCAAGATTGAACATCAACAGTATTTTCAAGTCAAGAGAGCTATGTAATTTTGTCACATCGATGTTTTCTATTTGACCTTTGTTATATTAACCAACAAAAAAATATCAAGTAAGTCTTTCTATGATTATGTAATAACTACTAGTACGTAATCTCTTAGTGCCCTCAGAAGTCATGAGTAATACATTGCCCAACATTTGAAGAGCGTTGCTTATTCTAGACTCAATGGATGTATCGATGTCCAGTCTTAATACATCTTGACTAGAAATATTTAAACAATATGCTTAATTTCATTGTGATAAATTATTCATGGTTACAAAACCTTATAACTATTAACACATAATATACCATTTATGAATTTTCTATTAAATATATTTTTAATTAAATTAATTAATTAGTATATCTCATTATATCGAATATATAATAGAAAAAAACACCTTTTATTTTGAACAAGGTTGATTGTCGAGTTAGATATATGTAACAAATTACATAATTCCCCATAAAGCATATTCCTAACTCTATTAATCTCCCACTTCCACTTGGGGTCAATTATGGAATTTTTATCCCATTCTTTCAATCATCATAATGAGAACTAGTTGAGTTGGACCCTTCATGAACGGATCTGCAATGTTGTTTAATTAACTACTTTGTCAATCAACTTTCTCCAATGTTGATAAACTACCTTTATTATGTTATTCGAAGTATGTTTCTCAACTTATAGCGAGCTCTTATTATTAAATTGTTATCGTATAACAATGATGTAGTATTCTTAATACTTGGAATCAACCCTAAGTCAGTTATATATTTATGCATTTATATTTATATACATTGCTTTATTGCAGCACTATTCAAGGCGACATTCTCAACCTTTTGTTGAATCGGTCATAATGTTTCGTTTGGAACATTTCCAACTTAAGGATTTTAATTAAGGTTTGAACATGAATTTACTACTGACTATACTCGACAGAACTTATGAAGTTCAAGTCCGAACATTCTTTCATAAAAAGTACATTATTTCTGTAAACAATTCTCTAGTATTTTGTGAATACTCGAAGGCACTCTAAACTATCATTTAGCGATCTTATTTTGGATTTAACATTTTCTTAATGCATCAAATACATAATAAAATTATAATATTATAAACAATTCAACATGTATGATAATTCATATTGTTAATACATAAGGAATCAATCTTACATGTTTTTTATTAAACACTTTAATAATGTGTTTCTGCATATTGTTTGGGACATTCCTAATGTCCTTTTTACTAACTATTGAAGACATCACTTGAAAATCCAACGTCGAGTATTAAAACAACTAAAGTTCATTTTAACACAAGTACATCGTTAGCAATTAGCAGTGTGTTATTTGCTTATAGTTTATAAATATCCATGTACCTTTTAACTTTCTTTCAGATGAACATATGCTTCCTCTACATTTCGAAGGAATATCAAATTATTTGATATTTATATCAAAATACTTATACAATTCTGATGATTATAAATGATACTTTCATATTATTTCTTGGACCATATAGAAAAAACCACAAACCCAATATCATTCCCACTGACTTCGAGATACATTGGTTTTATGTGCAAGCAATCTATTATATATCATTATTTAGAAAAAAATTTCATTTCAGCACATAGGTATCAAACACAATGTCATACCAAGCAATAATTTTATGAGTAAATCCGGAATATCTTAAGTATGTTCAATGATGAATCTATTACATGAATTTCAATGGTCGAAATTTACGATGCTATTATTATCAACGTTATTCATTATATTCCAACCACATTAGCCTTCCTCTTAAAGACACATTTACGATCGATAGATCATATTCCCTCGAGTATAACTACCAAAATCATATTTTTATAACTTACTTGGAATCCTTTTTGAATTTGTGTATCATACCATATTGTAGAGTCAATACTCTCAACGACTTAGACGACAACTATGGATTGTCTATTCTCGGCATTGATAAGAAAGTCATAGTTTCTCTTCAATGTGTGAGAATACTTATCAGACACTCTAATGCTATGTGTTCATTTAGGTTAGGTTAATTTCATTTCATTCCATGTAATTAGTTTTACCTTTGGATCGTATCTAAATCCATTTTAATGCTAATAATTTCTCAAAAAGATTCCTTCGCTATTAAGTCGATATTCCATGAAACAATGATTGTTTGTCAGTGCAATGGAATAGGTATTCATAAACACTTTATGAATGCCTTATATATGTGTGTGGTGTATATAATCGATTTGGTTTTATTTTACAAAAATTACGTTCAAAACATGAATAGGTCAAGCAATGACAATCGTTCCCAAACTTATTTGGGGTGATTCATACAAGGTCCCTCACGCACAATTATTACGTGTGGTCTTTCAACTCACACAACCTGCCAACTCTTTGGCCTAAGATATGCTGGAGTTACTTACAAACCTTTCTCTTACATGATTTTGAAAACTATTCTTTAAGATGAAATTAATTTTAGCTTTGTGTACTACTCTTAAGTAAATTACCTTGCAGAAAGAAATTATATAACGATTTGCCTTTCTTACACTCAAAGATGGCTCTTAATACATCCCCGGTATTCATGTGCCAATCATCTAAGTATCTGAAAGATAGTCGTGGGGTAAAGAAAATAAAAGATAAGGAAACAAACATAGATGTTTCTCACAAATGTCAGAGTTAGATATACATCATCATAGAATAGTACATATGGTTCCTCCAAAATGTTATATCAAAGTCACAACAAGTACTGGACAGCTAGATCAGCCTAACCAAACTACTAATACATAATATACGGTTACAGTAGAAAAATAGACAACCACCAATGATGAAAGCTCTAACTCCATACCGCTTCTCAAAATGCTCCAAAGAAACCTAACTATTTGGCTACTCATAAAAATTTAAGTACCCAAGAGTTAAGGGAAAGGAATGAAACTCTAGGTCAGACATTAGTTTGGTGCGAGTAAAACATAAATTTTAACTTCATCAAAATCTTTCAAACCAAAAGTATCTCGTAAGACCACGCCACATATAAACACGGACGAGTTTTTACTTTATGATAACCAAAACATTTCTATATAAATTCTCTAATATTATCATAATGTCTAGGTTTAAAATAAATATGGAATCATAACCAAAATTGTTACATTAATTAAATTCCATCATAATAGGTATACCACTAAGTCCGTAAAGGCACGTATTGGAAAATAGATTCCATCAATGACAAGGCACTAGGGTACCACCTGTCACAGTGCATCTCCAGATAAAAAGCATCAAGAGCCATGCATGAACTCCATGTCAACACAAGATCAGCCTATCCCTTATTGGATAGTACCGAAAACGATCATACCTAGGTTGTGATCAACAAATATAATGGATCTGAAGCATAATATGAAGGAATGACATCAACTCTAGAAAGGGATGACCACACCTAATGGGTGCGACCCACTTAGCCCTGCTGCATATCCCCTGATTTTAGTCATTCCCAGTTGTGAAACTTGAGGTTACGCTTTACCTTTCCTCCTAGCATACCATCTTGGAATGCTAACATTTCCCTCTAGGCAATCAATGCAATAATAGTATTCATCTATACAAGTTGTTCCGGGATCGAACAAACATTCAACAATTACTGTCTTTTATTTTAGAATCACCCTCGAAAAGAATAGTACAGCTCCATAGCATACTTCATAACGATCCATCGCGAACATAGTTTGGAGTGGTTTGGATAAATCATACTTATCCGAAACCGATGTCTCCAAACTAAGCGGTAACTCACCACTAACTCAGTTCTAGTTCTTTGTAAGTATGCAATAAGTATTCGAGTCCTTACCTGGAAACTCGAATATACACATCATACTTCATGAGTTAAAACAGTTCAAGTTATAGCGGGCAATCTGCTACTTGGGGTAATTATACAGGGTACGCATATAGATAACCATATACTTAATTTAACCATGACCTTTGATAGAAATTAACGCTCCCATATCTATCATGTTTCCAATATTTCCACCTTACTTTATCCCTTGCCTAGAAATAAATTCTAGATCTCATAGATATAGGATCAGCCTACTCATCGGTTTTTTGTGCTAACTATGGGATGACTTACCTCCCATAAATGTGTCACCATAATAACATTAGTTTTATATTTGTCGAGGTTACTTAAGGGTAATCGACAAAGAAACCCCTTGATTTAAAACATTTTTGACAAAGAAAAACAGTTTTAAAAAACAGATATTCTAGAAACAAAGCGATTTAAAACCCTTATTTGTTAATTAAATAATAAATTAATCCCTTATTAAATAATAATTAAATCTTAATTAAGTCCTAATTAAAATCTTAATTAAATTTAATTAATCATTAACTAATTAAACCCCTTTTTATAAATTATTAATTAATAATTAATCTTTAATAAATAATTAAATAATAATTAACCCCTAATTATTAAGTAAATAATCGTTAACTTTAATTAATTAACTAATTAAAATTAACTTAGTTGATTAACATTTAAGTCTTAATTACCTTTATCAACTAATGATTAGTACTAGTTACCTTACTTAATTAATTAATTAAATAATCATTTATTAAATAAATAATAAATTAAATAATAATTAACTTATTAATTACTTAATATAAGTTAGAAAAAACTTCTATAAAATATACTTAAGTAAACCACTTTTAGATTTGAAAAACTTGTTCGTTTTACAAATTGCCTCCATAACGACTATCGCTATATGTTCCATAATTTCAAAACTTGAAATTTGGTTTTTCTTGATCTTTTAAACTTTAACTCTTTAAAACATTACCACTTTGTAAACATAATGGCATATTTTTGGAAAACTAACAAGTTTAAAAACTTTAAAACAGTTTGCAAATTTTTAAGCCAAAGATTTAGGATTTTATACAAAGGATAACATGTCACTTTAAACTAGTAAGGTGCTAACTTCCTTAGCATACTGTAACGACCCAGTATTTTGGACCATTCGCATCCGCACATGTCGGACTTGAATAATTCAAAATACTGAATAGTTAATTTAAATTGGCAAAACTCAGCATATACAGTAAATAGATATAATCACAGATCATAGACATAGAGAAATAAATGCAGCGGAAATAAAAGAGATAGTAGTTCATGAAGCTACTATATAAATGTATAAGTTACATCAGAGTTAAACCAGATACAACGGAAGAGTAATATGATACATCAGATACAAATCAGAATACATCACTGGAATCGTCGAATACTGAAAGCAGAATAGATGGCTGGATCTTCAAGCAAAGCTCCAACTTCAAAGGTGAGTCTCGAATACTGGTACACTCAGTCTGACCCGAGCGTAAAGCAAAACACAAAACACTCGAGTCAGGATTAATATTCCTATATCAATAAATCCAACTCAAGTGAAATAGCAATTGAAATACAAGTAACTCAAAGGATGTTTGGAATAACCATCCTTTAAGGATCCGTTAAACTATCTACTATGTAGTAGTGTACGATAAATAGATAATGTCTATCAGTAATATAAGATATCAAAATAGTGTTAAGGCGTTACCATTATCCCCCTTAACACATTTTATATAAGCGTTATAGTCTATACAGCACTGTAAACTCCACCGTAAACTAGTGGGCTATCAGGGAGTACTCCATAGGTATAACACAAAACAAATCGTAGTGGTCGCGAATAGGGATACAAGTATGACAAGGTACATGAGGCAATACCCAAGGTAGTGAAACTACCGTTCGCCTGATCCGGACTGGTGAGAACGCATCGCCGCAGCGATCGCAACACCGCGAAACAACACTCCCAAAATCAAGGGTGCACCAATCGACAACAAGTAATGAGTAGTTTTCGAAGAAGTGTGTTCGCTCGAGGTAGCTAGCCCCCATTTGGCCCGGTACGGCTCCTGTTTTAGTCATTTCCAATTTGACACAAGTGTCAAGGCTATCCATTATCGTTCTCTTTCTTCAATCATCACGTACATCATTCCAACCACTTCATTCTGGATCACACTCCGCGTATAGTTATTAAAGTGGTTTTCGGTTTAGACAGTGAGTATGTCCCTAACCGATTCCGGTCTCTTTAATAACTTCCGTGATTATTACACCGATTGGTCGTTTGTTTATATTTCAAAACCAAATCAAATTCAATTTTAAATAGAATTTGTAAATCAACATTTCATTTGCCTTTCTAAATCAATTTCCATAATTTATGTTTCAAAACTTTCAAATTACCATTTCAAAATCTTATAATACAATTTCAATTTCTATTTAAACAATTCAAATATTGATTCAAGTTCGTATATAAGTTTCATTCCGAAATCATTTAAATTAATTTAATTTAACATTTAAATCAATTTAAATTCATTTATCGATTTCATTCAATATTCATTAAGTAAATTTGTCCTTCAAAACAATTTTCTATTTAATTTCCAATTCATTAAATCAATTACTTAGGTTCAACTTCATTATATCAAAACTTCAAATTGAATTAGATTAGATTCATCACATCAAATTCTTTACATTTCAAGTCTTACATTAATTCCAATAAAACACATTTTATTTCTTGTTAGAGAAATTCAATTTCACTTATTTATTTACTTAGTTACATTTCAAAACTCAATTTATAAAGAAACTTAATTTCACTTATTCAAGCAGTTCAATTTTACTTAATAAAGAATTAAATTTTATTTAACTATTAAATAATTCAATCTTATTTAATTATTAAATAATTTCAAATTTTAATTATTAAATAATTTCAAAACTTAAAACAACGTTCTTTCATCAACTATCATGTTAATATTTAGATTCAGATTATTAAATATTAACATTTCCTTTCATTAAAATTCAAATTCCAACTTTGTTTCAAAACCATATTATTTATCCAAATAAAATCTTCATTTTATTTCTAAATCAAATTATTGACCAATCGGGTTTTATTTAATTCTCTATCCTAGGTCAAAGTTTTTAATTTGGGTATTTATCATTTCAACCCGATTCCAATTCAACTCAAAATCAAAGCATAGCAAAGGGAACTTGCAGTGTGATAACTGGGATGGTGTCAAAGTAAATAAACAAGCAATAACAACAATCAATAACAATCCAATAATCAATTCAAATAATCCCGAAATAACCATATTAATTCACATTTTTATTTGTGCGATTTAATATAATTATTTCTAGAATCTACACTATCATTTCATGCAGATTAAAGATTTTTACATCACGGTTTTGCACTTATCGTTCAATTCAATTTCAATATTACAACAATAAATCAAATACACGTTCAAAGGTCCAAACTGAGATTTATCAAATTCTACGTGTCTTTTATCTAACAATTAAAGGGTCAATTTTAACTAATCGAATTTAACATATGAAGGGGGTCAGGTTTAGCAAATCAAAGTTTGACATATATAATCCAAATTAAATTTGTTAACTATCCTATATCAAATTTACTTGCAAATTATTTGTCACTTTATACTAGCAATCAACATTCAATTCAATCACATAGCAATCATTCAACAAACAAACTAGCATAAGAATATAGTCGTGAAAATTAATTCACTTTAACATTAACAATTTAACGTCCAATATAAGCATCAACCATCAATCAATTTCTAGCCAAACTGTATTATCATCGCATAAACAATAACAGAAAATGGTGTCAGATGTCATAGGTGAACAGATTCGGGTGATAGCATATATAACAGTGTAAATATCTAACAGTAGCATATTTCAATTGTCGTTTCAATTGAAATCAAATTAAATAAATAAAAGAATATTAATCGTGAGTGATTGCTCACCTTTCGAGGCTAGAGAAATCAAAGTTGACACAGATACACTCACTGATACGGACTCTGAAATTTAATGACGAGTCGAAGCAAAGCAAAACTCGGCACGAATCAGTCACGGCAAAGCTGATATAGATATTGATGAGAATAAATCAGAATCTGGATAGACGCGACCATGGCAGGTATATTTATTATTATTATCATCTTTATTCTTCCAAAATGTAACGGAAAACCATGCATGAATTTATATATGCTTATCTTTAACATAACAACCACGCAGACTACATATTCTTGATACATTGCTTGACGTGCATAGTAAAACAATTTATACGCATTAATTCCGACTATTTCTCACTAGATTAAATTGTTAGTTGAAGTTATGTTATACATACACAAATAACAATAACTAATTAAACATATAAACAGTTTTTTTTAAAACGAAAAGAAAAAAAAACTATAATACAAGTAGCACTACACTAGCAACGTACGTAGATACAATATAAAAAAATTTCCTTGTAAACGAACCAAAAGCAGAACGTATAGAAAATAAGTACAATTACAAAATAGGCATAATCGATGTACAACTCAATTGTCGTGTCTTTCTCACAGCTGCACCATAGATTTATGGACATGAAAAATGGGAAAAATAATATACAGAGCTAAACTGTCTAGACTATAAGTCAAAAAGTTATAGAACTAAAATGAGTTTTTATATAAACTTTCATACATAGCAGTTATTTTATATTTCTGTTACAGACAGCCATACCAAAGAGAAAGGAATTTGTACTTGCATTTAAAACAAACCAATATCTCTTATGTAGCAGAACTAATTCACAGTAGTACATAGGAAAACTAGGCAGTGAGCATGTGAATATTCAACTTTGATTTGCCCCAAAATTTTGTGAAATGGACCAAATAGTTATTTTACTTAAGACAAGTAAATTAGTGTTAAAAAAATTATACAAGTACGCAAGGTTTCAAATCTCGGATTTTGGCCAATATCTCGGGCAAATATCTTGGCTGTCTCGGGCGATATTTAAAAGACTTATAACTAACCAAGCTGCCAAATCTCGGATTTTGGCTAATATCTCGGATTTTCATCTCGGCTGATCTCGAGGAGATTTAAAACCTTGCAAGTACGTAACTACGAAAATAATTTCACACAGTTTTAAACTGGTTTGTTGGGGTTCAAAATGAAAACCAAAATTCTTAAAATAAAACATTTTGTAGACTGTACTGCCTAGCATAGACAAATATTTATGATTTACAAACAGAATTGTGATTAACTTGAAATTAACTTATAACTTAAATATATAAAAGGACCGAAAACTTGTTTATACCTCACACTCGGCCAGGCTAGGGAATGAAGCCCAGTTCAAGGGACAAGAGTGGGAGGAGGAAGAAGAAGACGAGCATGGCTAGGTGGTGGTTGCAAGTATGGAGGTTGGCTGCCGCGGCTTCGTTGAAGGAGAAGCTCGGCCATTGGTTGGTGGTCCGAGGCTTGGGTGGTGGGTCGGCTTGCTATGTAGCGGAGGAAAGATCGGCACTTGAGAAGAGGGGAGGAGCAACCGAAGTGAAGGTGGGAGACTCGGGTTTGAGATGGGAAACGAGGTGATGATCTCGGCGACTTAGGCTTGAGGATCGGGCTGCTGACGAGGTGATGGTCGCGTGCACGCGGAGGGCTCGGAGGTGAGGCCAGGCGGAGCACGGGGTGTTTCGGTGGGCGTGAGGAGGAGGTCAGGTGAGGTCGCGGCTGCTGTGCCTTGCGTCGGAAAGAAAACGACGGAGATGGTGACGGTTTAGGGGAGAAAATGAAGAGTGGGTGGAAGTTGAGTGAGGAACAGTGAAGATGATGGCTACAGGCAAAAGAAAAATAAGGTGGCTTTGGTTTGGTTCAGGTGGAGTGTGTAGTTGGACATGATGAGGAGGAATTCTTTTTAGAACTTCCTGTAATCTTTCAGAAGAAGAAATTAGAAGGGGATGGTGAACAAATAGGAAAAATGAATAGCTTGTATTGTTTAGGAATGAAGGGCACAGTAGATCTAAACTTGCCATAAAATTTTCTCTATTAAATGCACGAATATAGAAAGTAGAGAAATTTAGAGAACCAATATAAATCAAACTAGGTAATAGGAATGGCCATGCACGGAATAATATAATTAAGTTTCTATTTGTTTTCAAACGGCGGAAGGTGATGATCACAAATAAAAAGAAACAGAACCGATACCGATACCGGTTATTGTTTCGTTCGTTTAGCCCTGCACCGAAATATACAATGAAATATACTGTTAAGGTCAGTACGACAAGACGATCAAAATGGCATACAAATATCAGTGGTACGTTTTGAATTTATAAAAAAAATTCGAATTTTCTACCAGCGGAAAATGCAAGAAAAACACAGAAAAATAAGATCGACGGAGCTAAAGAAGTCCGAATTTGGAAAAACGAAAAATGATGTTTGCTCAGAAGATGGTTTAAAATTTTCCTATGTAAAAATATTTAGGTTTCGAAAACATTTCATTTTCATCGCTTTTTAACTGATTAAATTGAAGTAAATTTACGCGCGAAATAAACTTTCGTATTTTCGGACGAAAATTTACCAGTTGCTATGTTTAACTAGACGCATTCCAAATATCAAATTTATATTTCAAAATTTTATCGTTTAAAATTTCGCAAAATTTCAATTAATAACGTTATTCAAACCAGTTAAATTTACGGGTCGTTACACTCTCCCCCACTCAAAACTTTTCATCCTCGAAAAGGAACGAGGTAGGAGAATAGAAACAACCAGAAAGAAAACAGATTTGAAATACAAAATAATAATTAATTTAAACCATATAAATTCAAATTTTAATTAATTAATATTCAATAGTTGATTTAATCCATTTGATTTCACTAAAATCAATCTCAACTATTTCTAAATTCATTATCTTATTATCCAATTATCTTAAATTTACAATTTATAAAACCATAAATATGAATAGTCTTTTATTATAATCATATTTTTCAGCAATTTAAATTCTTCTTTATTCCAAATTATTGTTAAGTTTATTTCACTTAATGTATCTTATTACATATATTTAAACCATATAAATTAATTTAAACCCTATAAATTTCAATTTAAATTACTTTATATTCACTAATTGCTTTTAAATTCGAGGTATTTCCCTAAGTTGATCAAATTTCAGTTTATTAATTCTTTCAAAACAAATTTATTTGTCTCATCTATTATTCAATTAACTTATTATTATATTTATTTCAATTAACATTTTATAACTAAGATTAAAGTGTATAACATTTATTATAACCATTCAAATTTTATTTATAAATTCAATTTATATTATATATTATCCAATTACATATTCAACTTCTGGATGATTTAGGTAAGTTGTATTAGAATGCAGTTGAACAATATACAAATAAAATTTTCCCAATTCAATTATTCAAGTTTAAATATTTATTCCAAATTTTGGTTTTATTTATAATTAAAATCATCTTTTAACAAAATTTAAGAATTAGATTTCCGATTAACTTTAAACAATTTGGAGATATATATGATATATTTATATCAAATCAAATTAAATTTTAAAATAAGATACCTATATATAGATAAATCAAATTATACAGAAGAAATTTAAATCAAAATATTTTTTTCAAAACAAAACCATAGCAAAGCTACAGAATGGTATCTCCACTTCGAAACTCGAAAATGAATGTCGATGATGTGGCCGCCATCACCGAAATTATTTTCCAGCGACAAAGAGAAGAGCACTGATTTCAATATTTTAAAAATTCTTTGAAAACGATTTCTATTCGAAAATACTTTCAATAATATATACTTTAAAATTTTAAAAACCAAAGTTCGAAATCACCGGAAACTAATAAATTCTCAAATTCTGAATTAAATTCATTTCAAATTCCAATCAATTTATAACCAAGTTTATAAATTCATTTATTTATATTATGCAATAGTCAATGGTTTACAAAACAATAAATGCAAATCAAATATTATTATTTCAGACAACAAATTCATTAACAATTTAATTTCAGAAAACTTATATTTATATATAATGTAATCATACAAAACTTTTATTTTATTTATCAAATTTGAAAACGATATTGTGTCAGTTTGCTCTGTTCAAGTGTTTTGGAAATCATATCGATAGCGTTGATCAAACGAATCGATCGAAAACCCAAATCAACATCAACAACTCAAACAACACAATATATATAAAAAAACATTTTAAAGTTAATTTACAAATACACTACCTCACTTAACGATACAATAATGGATTTCAAAGCAAGGATAGAGATTCAAATTTTTGATAGACTCAAATCAAAGAGAATTCTGATTCGAAGATAGGTTCGAAACAGAAGAAAAGATGATTAAATAACGAAATAAGAAGATGGATAAGTTTATATAAGTCGCGGGCAACCTTAACCGAGTCAACCGTGACTTCAAGAATAAGATCGATGTAGAATTTCGAGGCAAACCTACATCAAATCTCAAGGAATAGAATTTAGGCCTAGCAGGAGATAGATAGCATCGTAGACCGATGATATAGAAATCTTCGGTAAATCAATGCAATTGTAAAGGAGTTTCACCCCCTTTCAAATCATTCGAAGTTTGGCGAAACCGCCAATTCATTATAAGGGTCATTCGAAGTGGAGTT
This sequence comes from Allium fistulosum, assembly GCA_030737815.1. NCBI lineage: Eukaryota > Viridiplantae > Streptophyta > Magnoliopsida > Asparagales > Amaryllidaceae > Allium > Allium fistulosum. Next base: position 671,634,035 of record CM060906.1, read on the forward strand.
ATGGCATGCTCCAGAATTGAAAGAAGACGAATAGTGAGGGACACGAATGAATTTTGGAACCGCGGGGAATGTTCCAAAAATTCAAAGGAATCGAGTCAAAAGGAAAAGATTGAAACTTGAATGAGAGTGATTCTGTAAATACATTTACCCTATATGCTAAGTTTTGCCTAGAGCTACCAAAGCTCTGATACCACTTGTAACGACCCAGTATTTTGGACCATTCGCATCCGCACATGTCGGACTTGAATAATTCAAAATACCGAATAGTTAATTTAAATTGGCAAAACTCAGCATATACAGTAAATAGATATAATCATAGACACAGAGAAATAAATGCAACGGAAATAAAAGAGATAGTAGTTCATGAAGCTACTATATAAATGTATAAGTTACATCAGAGTTAAACCAGATACAACGGAAGAGTAATATGATACATCAGATACAAATCAGAATACATCACTGGAATCATCGAATACTGAAAGCAGAATAGATGGCTGGATCTTCAAGCAAAGCTCCAACTTCAAAGGTGAGTCTCGAATACTGGTACACTCAGTCTGACCCGAGTGTTGGGGGCGTTTCATCAACAGTAAACGGGGCATCACCGAGCCAAGCAAGGAAGAACCAAGGCCAAGAACACACTCTCTCCAACCACCGAACCATGTACGTCCGGGCTAACCACCGAACGAGCCAGAACCGCTCCAAGCTCATACCGAACCACCCCCTACCGGTCCAGATCTCCTCCAACAGTTACCGGTCCAGATCAGGGCCGGACCAACCTATCACATCCTACCACCAAGCTAACATTTCTACTTCTCGACCGGACCAAGCAACAACCGGACCAAGTCGTCTCCATACTAACATTCAACTCCCCACCGGACCAAGCTCTCCACCGAATGAAGCAACGCCGAATCATCGCACTCCTATCACCAAACCACGGGATGCCGAACCAAGATGCGCCAGGCCAGATTTCCTCAGCCCAGGCCCGCCAGCAGCTATATACATCCAAGACCCCTGCCCCAGCCTCACTCTATAAATAGAGGGGCAGGGGTACAACAATGGACAACAAGTTTGAGAGCTCAAGCACGGAGAGAACTTTCAAACAACTTTCTTTTACTTGTATCAAAGCTTTGTACTTGTAATCTAAACAAGAGAAGAGAAATAACATATAAAGTGGACGTAGGCACATTCTGGCTGAACCACTATAAATCCGCGTGTCTTTCTTACAATTTAGCCCCTGCTTTTCATATATTTGCATAAATCACCCAAATCACTAAGAACAACATAAGATCTACTAAATCATACGACTTTGAGGTGTTTGTCCATTTTTTGTGCAAACATTTTTGGTGCTTTCATTGAGAGCTAGAAGCTCGAGGCTTCAGCTTCATCCACTTAACATTTTTCCTAACAACATCGTTCGCCACTTGGAAAACATGCCTCCCAAACAGAGAAAAGATGTTAACAAAGGAAAAAACATCGCATCCAGCAGTCTTCCAGATCCAGCTGTCACAAATCAAGTAAATCGTCCTCCTCCAGCAGTAGTAGCAAATGAAGGACAGGCTAATCCGACCACACCTGCCACAGAACAGCCCGCAGCAATTACTAGGGCAGATTTAGACAGGGTTGTGGTTGAAGTAACTAACCGCTTCACGTCCCAGCAGGAAGCCTTGGTGGACCATCTCATGTCACGCTTAAGGGATGCTGAAGAGTCCAATCGCAACACTGAATCATGGGGCGAGTCCCAGTCTGGAGGATCTCAGAGACAACAAAGATCTTCCTTCTTCGAAGGAGCTAACGGCAGAAGTAGCCATGGTAGGAGTCAAGATCGAGCACAACCCGAAGTTAGGCCTGAGGAAACGTTTGGTACCGAACCCAACGGGGGAGGTACCAGGCGAAGGTCAACTGTAGCTGAGCCTGTCATACTGCCTAACCACGGAAACGCCAGTGAACGGGGCCGAGCTAGAGTCCAGCCCGAAGTTGGACCCGAGGAAGTGCTTAGATCAGAACCCAGCAGGGGAAGATCAAGGCAAGGGCCAACTGTAGCTGACCCTAGCATGCTCCCAGAAGATTAAAGGCAGCCATTAGAAAATATGAGAAATGATAGATGATACCATCCCTGCAGGTCATCTGAACGGAATCGATCCCACAGAACAGAACCAAACTCATTTCTATCTGCTCCAAATTCTGATGAAAGGATGGCACGCTTATTCAGAGAGTGCGTCCAACGGGAGCAAAGAGATCGAGGGATAGGTGCTAGGGTAACCAGCCCTTTCGCCCGCAATATCGAAATTGCTATCACTCCCCGAGAATGGAAGATGCCAACAATGGAACCTTACAAAGGAACCTCCAACCCCGTTGTACACTTACAGAGGTACACACAACATATGCTCATGAGTGGAGCGACAGAGGGAGTACTATGCAAATGCTTTCCTCTCTTCTTAGCAGATCTCGCTACCTCCTGGTTCTGTCATCTACCCCAAGGATCCATCAGCTCGTGGGAAATGTTGAAAGAAAAGTTTATCAGTCAGTTCCGCATCCATGTGGAACAACCTAAGGACGCTTATTCCTTATCCAGCGTCAAACAGAAACCTGGAGAGAAACTGCAGCAATACCTAACCCGATTCAATGCCGCAGCAGCCGCGGTCCAAGATGCCGATGAGAAGCTTATCCTAATGGCCCTCTGTAGTGGTGTGCATCCGGACACTAAATTTGCTAGAAGGTTGACGAAAGAAAAACCGGCTACTTTACCCGGTTTCTTCCATGAAGCCGGGAAATATATGAGGCTTGAGGATGCTGCCGTTGAGGGGCAGTCAGGACAGCAAAATAAGGCAACTCACAGCAACGCCCCTGCTGTGGCAAGGGACGTTCGAAGAAATGATTCCAGAGACAATGCTGGGGGCAAGAAGGGAGAAAAGCGCCTATATCGGCCTGGACCGAGATTCGACACTTACACTCCTTTGAACGAGACCGTCGAAAATATCTTCCTTGCCACCCAAGGCGAAGTTAGATACAAACGCCCACCATACAAGAAGGAATCAGATAACGCGCAGAAGTCTGGAAAGTTCTACCGCTTCCACGAATCTCACGGGCGTGATACCAATGAATGCCATCATCTCCGGGATCTGATTGAGGAACACATCAGAAGGAAGAAACTGGAACGTTATGTAAAAAGTCAGGACAGGACTCCAGCTCCTGCCAATGAGAACCCAAGGCTACCCTCACCGAAGATCGGCAGAGGAAACCGCAACACTAGCAGCTCTAGTCAAGAGAAGATAGTGGTCCATACCATCTCGGGAGGACCGCACATCGCAGACAGAAGCTGGAAAGAGATGGAAAAATATGGAAAGTCGCTTAGAGACAATAAAGACTGTGTCAATTCGGTCGTAGAAGAGCGCCACGCAAAGCGGAAAGAAAGTGATGACATCACATTCGGTAAGCGTGACCTAGAAGGAAGGCAATACCCTCACATGGATCCCATGGTTATCTCTGCCCGACTCGGTACCGCCGAAGTTTACCGAATCCTAGTAGACACTGGAAGCTCAGTAAACATCCTGTTCAAACATGCATTCGACAAAATGAAGCTATCAATGAAGGATGTATCTCCTATGATAAACCACTACACGGTTTCACTGGGGATGCAAAGATGCCTCTCGGGCAACTGGACCTCTTTGTTGAGATTGGAAGTCATCCCCGTTCCGTTGTACGGAAATAGACGTTTGTGCTAATAGAAAACCGTTCGGCCTACAACGCCTTCTTAGGAAGGCCAGCCTTGTCTGACTTCCAAATTGTCCTAGCCCCATGGTGCCTAAAAATGAAATTTCCAACGGACAATGGAGTAGGGGAAGTAGAAGGAGACCAGGACGTTGCTCGAGACTGCTATGTGACTGAACTTCGCAACAACCACAGGAAGGATAAAGGGAAGGGTGTAGAGGTTGCCCTCTGCACGAAAAGTCTAGAAGCGTAGCAACTAAAGAAAGCCCCTCCTCTTCGATATACCAGTGACCCTTTCAATGAATTAAACCCTAGGGACAAAGAGGAAGAGGCCACCGCCGAGCCTGCAGAGGCTATGGAGTTTGTATCTGTAGACAAGCACGACTCAAGTAGACTATTGAAAATTGGGTCCTAACTAAAAGCAGAGTTGAAGGAGCAACTCATCGACTTTCTCCGCCACAACTTGGATGTATTCGCATGGTCACACGCTGACATGACCAGAATCTCCCCCAACGTAGCATGCCACGTACTAAACATTGATCCTACCAAGGCGCCCGTAAAACAAAGAAAGAGAAGTATGGGGGCAGAGCGATCAGCAGCCCTCGATGAAGAAGTAAAGAATCTGCTCGCCAATGACTTCATACGAGAAGCCATCTACCCGAAATGGATCGCTAACCCGGTGCTGGTAAAGAAGGCTAATGGGAAGTGGCGAACATGCATTGACTTCTCCAACCTAAACGACGCCTGCCCAAAGGATTGCTTCCCACTTCCCCGAATTGACCAACTTATGGACAGCACAGCCGGACACGAGCTCTTATCTTTTATGGATGCATACTCAGGATATAACCAAATTCCAATGCATGCTCCTGATCAAGACCACACTAGTTTCATCAATGACCGGGGTTTATACTGCTATAAGGTAATGCCTTTCGGACTTAAAAATGCAGGAGCCACCTACCAACGCCTCGTCAACAAGATGTTTGCAGGGCTAATAGGGCGAACTATGGAAGTGTATGTGGATGACATGCTGGTAAAGTCAAGGAAAGCCAAAGACCACGTAAGCCACCTAGGCGAGATGTTTCAAATACTTCGCCAGTATGGAATGAAGTTGAATCCTCTAAAATGCTCCTTCGGAGTATTATCAGGAAAGTTCTTAGGGTTCATCGTCCATGCCAGAGGGATTGAAGCAAACCCTGAACAAGTCCGAGCACTAAGGGATATCAAGATACCTTCCACCCGAAAGGAAATGCAAAGCCTTAATGGAAAGGTGGTCGCCCTGAGCCGATTCATCTCCAAAGCAACGGACAAGTGCGTCCCCTTTTTCGAAGCTCTAAAGAAAGACAAAGGAAAGTTCGAATGGACTGACGAATGCTTAACCGCTTTCCTTAACTTAATCGAACACCTCCAGAAACCACCGGTACTCTCGACTCCAAGCGAAGGCGAAGAGTTATACCTATACCTTGCTGTGTCATCTCACGCCCTAAGTGCTGCCTTGGTAAGGGAAGACAACCGCACACAACGACCAGTTTACTTCGTAAGTAAGAGGTTTATGGGGGCAGAAGTCAGATATCCTAAACTTGAGAAGCTAGCATACTATTTACTAATCACATCACGGAAACTGCGTCACTACTTCCAGTCCCATTCCATCAAAGTCCTGACCGATCAACCGTTGAGACAGGTAATCCATCGTCCCGACACTTCTGGGCGACTACTTAAATAGTGCATTGAACTGAGTCAGTATGATATCACCTATCACCCTCGCACCGCCATCAAGGGACAAGCCATGGCTGATTTCATTGCAGAATTCACTACCAACGAAGATAAGGAGCAATTGGAAATAGCAAAAGACATAAGGTGGAATCTCTTTGTGGATGGTGCATCAAACGAACAAGGCTCGGGGGCAGGTGTGGTAATAATCACTCCCAGGGGAAATAAGCTGCACTATGCTATAAGATTGGAGTTCGCTGCCACCAACAACGATGCAGAGTATGAAGCAGTGATAGCTGGATTAGAACTTGCCTTGGAAATCGGAGCCAATTCTTTGTGTCTTCATAGAGATTCTCAACTTATTGTCAATCAAATACTAGGGGAATTCCAAGCTCGAGAAGAACGACTCATAGCGTATTTAAAGAAGACCAAGTTACTTCTCAGCCGATTGGACCACTACTTAGTCAAACACATCCCTCGGGAAGAGAACCAAGAGGCCGACGAATTAGCAAAGCAAGCAAGTGTGAGAGACAGCGCCATCTTCGGAGCAGTAACCATCTCGAAGCAGCTAACCCCAAGTTTTGAGCAAGTGAATCTGATAGCTGCAACCGAAGAAGCAAATTGGATGGCTCCCATCCGAGACTACTTACAAAGCGGCATACTACCCAACGGGCGTAACGAAGTCAAGAAAATCTTGAGGAAAGCTTCCCGCTACACAATACAGGAAAGCATCCTCTATCGGCGCGGGTTCTCTAACCCGTTATTAAGGTGTGTCGCTGGGAGGGAAGCCAAGGAAATCTTATCCAACATTCATCAAGGAAGCTGCGGAGATCACATCGGAGGGCAAACTTTAGCAAAGAAGATACTCCGATATGGATATTTCTGGCCTACCTTAAGCAAGGACGCCTTAGATTTCGTCAAAAAATGCGACAGATGCCAGAAGTTTGCTAAGATTCCGCGGTTACCAACAACTGAAATTACACAAATGACCAGCCCTTGGCCCTTTGCAGTATGGGGAATTGATTTGATCGGCGAGCTGCCAATGGGCCGAGGCGGGGCCATATATGCCATAGTGGCAGTCGACTATTTCACCAAATGGGTGGAAGCAGAACCTCTTAATAAAGTATCTTCAGCAAAAGTTATTAACTTCTTGATCAAAAATGTTCTGTGCAGGTACGGAGTCCCATTCAAAATCATATCAGACAATGGACTTCAGTTTGACAGCGAAGAATTCGCCAACTGGTGCCGAGAGCACGGAATTCACAAAAGCTTCTCATCCGTAGCTTATCCCCAGGCAAACGGACAAGTCGAAGCCGTCAATAAAATTCTGAAAACTCTGATAAAAAAGAAACTCTAAAAGTCAAAGGGCGCTTGGGTGGATGAGCTCCCTACGGCACTGTGGGCCTATCGCACATCTTTCAGAACATCAACGAGGCACACTCCTTTCTCATTGGCATACGGATCGGAGGCTATGCTCCCGGTTGAAACCATCGTGCCCTCCCACCGTAGGATCCACTATAACCCAGAAGAAAACGAAGAACTCCTTCACATGTCTTTGGATCTAGTTGAGGAGAGAAGAAATAATGCAGTCCTTAAAGCGGCAGCCCACAAACAAAAAGTAGCAGCACAATACAACTCCAAAGTCAAGCATCGTACCTTACAAGAAGGGGATCTTGTCCTCAAGCGAATCTTCCCTCGCCCCGGAGCACTAGATCCAATCTGGGATGGACCATATGTAATTCATAAAGATCTCCACAATGGAGCCTACATTTTGTCAACAGTGGACGGGGAGGTGTTCCAGAGGGCATGGAACATCCAACACCTCCGTCGATACTTTTCTTAACTTGTACTGCCCATATGAAGTGAATTAACAAAGAGAATCAGTGGACGTAGGCATTTTTGTGCCGAACCACTTTAAAAAACCTTGTCTCTTTTTTAACTTGTTCCCTTATATCTTGGCTGCTTGTTAACTTTATCCTTTTCTGTTGAGCAAAATCCTATGCATACAGCATTTCAATTCAAAGCACTCCACAGTGCAACTTCACCTGGACAAGACCTGACAGGTACTATGCGAATCTATGCCCTCGCCAATGAGACACTTCCGCTTCAGCATCCCTCTGCTGCGGGTTAACTCATTGATCGCGACGGCCCTTAAAGCCAACTGTAATGAGCCGATTATAAGCCACCGAGAAGGCCGACTATAGCTGAGGCATCTCATTACGGCGTTCGGCTCGCCGGCGACTGTGAACCGACTATATGCCCCAACATAAGGTGTGGCCAGCCAGGGGCAGTTCACGGTTGACGATCGGCACCCACGCTAGCCGGCCACAGTAAATCGAATAATACCCACGATTATGGGACATAATGACTCGGGTAGTTACTGTGCGCGATCTCGGCTCCGATGTGTCTTAAGTGCGGCTGAGGTAAAAAAGAATTAACTCCCCGCGGAGGCGTAAGATGGGTGACAAATGTCTCCAAGACCCACAGCTAGGGAAAGTGACTACAAAACCCGTTTGCCATGAACTTAAGCACATCGACGGCCTTCCGTGATTGGAAGTTTTTACTATTTCCTATATTTCCATTCTGTTTTAAAAAACTTTTCCTCTTATCCTCCATAACGATCCCTAAAGCACAGGTCACAGAATATGAGGCATTCGCAAATGAGACCGGATGGCCGGGCACTCGACCACATTTCATACTCAGTCACGCTAAACATTCAAAGCCGCCGTCTACAACTAAAGCAGGAGGGACGGTATTTTATTCTTGTGTGCCTAAAAACATAGCTATAGTTTATTCGCACATCACGTTAGTATTACAAAATGTGAAATTATACTTTAAGCAGGAACTTAGCATCAAATACCACTGAATCACAAGCACATGCATAGCTATATTTCTTATTCAGCACGTTAAGACTACAAAAATCATCCATATATAACGAAATTATCATAAGTTAAGAATTACATGCCGGAAATCAAATCTCTTATTACAAATAGCACCATTACAACTTGAAATCCATGTTACTGTTTTAAAACCAACAAGTGTAACAGTATCGAGTCAACCAAAAGAAACATCCAGGTCGAATCAGGGAGCTGGCTGCATTGGATCTTTACCCATGTCTTGTTGATGTTGACCGCCTGATCAGGCAAGAAGAGAAATCATTAGTGATAAGCAACAGAATTAACAAAAGAAGAAACTAAAGTAGAAGAGGTTACCAGCAACTTCCCCTTGATCATCTTGGTCGTCATCCCCTACTTCCACGCCTGCCTCCTCAACTGCAAACCACCGCATCCCCTCCTTCACCGCTATCTTCTCCTCCTTGGTGAACTAAGCGGTAACCGCATCCATCCTAAAGGCCTCTCCACCCTCCTTGTCCGCCTCAGTCTTGGCCTCCTCTAAAGCCCTGAGGTAAATCCTAGCCATAACCTGGGGGTAGTTGTCCATCCAAGATAAGCCGCCCTGCTTCCAAGTGCGAAAGTACATGTCCTGCAGCATATCATCCATCATCCCCTCATTTTCCTCAAACTCCCTCATACGAGCCTCAGAGACCGATAGCCTTGCAACGGCAGCATCCCTCTCCAGTCAGTATCGCGATCAGTCAGCCTGAAGGGACCTCCTCGTCGCCTCCATCTCCTCCTTTAGCCTGACCTGAGCAAGCCCTGCGGCTTCAAGCCTCCCCGACAGCTCCTCTACCTGCTCAAGATCCGCCCTCCGAACCTCGTCCACTGTCGAGATGGCCATATCTATCCGCTCCTTGCAGGCAGCCTCCATCTTCCACAATTCCGCCTTACTAGCCTCTTCCATAGCCTTCCTCAACAGCCTGGAGGCAGCCTCGTGCTGAGAAATCTGAATGGCCTGATCGGCAAGCTGCTTGGCCTGGTCCGAAACCATCAATCGTAGTCGAATGTTGGCACTCCCGATCTCCTCTCGAGCCTTAACCAGCCGGGCGTGATGCCCCATCAGCTTCCTGGTCTCCTCCGCGACCCGGTCAATATTAGCCTTGGCTTCGTCTCCCATGGTAACTATCCGAGTGGTAAGTAAATCGAGATCTAAGGACTTAGCCTCATCGAGCACCCGTACCATGGGATTGCGAGGAAGAAGATGCTCTCCTGTGGCCTCGTCAAATAAAATATCCTGAGAACTCGGATCCAGATCCGGGTGGCCAGCAAACGGGTTGCGAACTGAAACGGGGTGTTCTATCGGGATGACAGTGGGGCGTTCGGATGAATGAGGAGAAGGTATAAAGTGCTCCTCTGGCATGCCCTGAGAAGGTTGAGTTGGGGCCTGAGGACCGGGTGAAGATTCAAACAATAAGCGACCCCTCTCCGTCTTCCGAATATCCTCTTCAATAACCCCAAGAAGAGGGCGGTAACCTACTACATCTCCGGGACGACCGGTCGGAGGCTTGGGTTGGGAGGAAGCTCTGAGAAGCTTGTATTGTTCGAGGCGATGACGAACATCTGAAGTCTTGGATACCTCGCTCACCCCTGGAATAAAGAACAAGTGTTACAAGCTTACATTGATCCATAATTCAAGAAACGCGTTAAATTAAAGGTTAAAAGAAGAAAGGAAACACATCTGTTATACAAACCCTGGGGAGGAGTAGGATACTGCAATAAGTCCTGGATTTCATTCCAGGACGGGAGCGGACCATAAAATATTCCTAAGTCCCTATCATAAATGGAGCCCGCAGAAGTCAAAAGTTCACCTTGAGTCGTCGGAACCACCTTGGCTGGAATAGTCTGGGAAGACACGCTTGCACCGGTCCCGGCCTTGTCAGCTTTCCCGGATTTCTCTACCAAAGCCGGTTCTCCGTCTAGCCCCTCGAAAGCCTGGCGGAATGCGTCATCCGTCCACTCCTGAATCTCGCCTACTTGCCCAGGAAGCAAGGCCCCGATGCCATCGCCACCGTCACCACCTTCCCGGTCATCTCCACCGTCACCTCTCTCCTCCTCCACATCTTCCTCCCTCGGAGTAATTGGACAAGTGCTGGGGGAAGGACCGTCCGACTTCTTAAGCTTCTTACCTCCGACAACTGGAGGTTTCGTGAAAGGTTTCCTCTTACCACTCTCTACTGTGACACCTCCCTTAGCCTGAGCAACCGCCCTCTCCTCCGCCGTTTCCCTCTACTTGACTACTGATTGCTGTGGAAGGATCAAATTATACTCCAGAAGGGTCGCATTTCTGATCAGGTAAGCACCTGATCTATCTCTCCCGGGGATAGCTTCTATCTCAGCCGCCATCTGAACCAGGTGATCAGTCTCCACAACCGCAAAGCCACCTGTCGCTAGAAAAAATGAAAACGTATGAGAAATAGCGTCGCAACCAGAATGGAAGTTATAAATAAAGCGTCGACTTACATCCAGAGGTGAAACGCCGAATAGAAACAGAGTCGTCCCTGACGAAAAACCACTCCTTCTTGAACATGCTGTACTTAGAATACAGATCCAAGACCGGCTTGAAGGTTACAGCTGACTCCAAGCTGATGTATGGGGACCCCTTCTTATAGCCCTTCAGATTATATAAGTACCGGATCTCCCGGTTGGAAGGAGCACGCCCATACTTCCTCTGAAAGATGACGAAGAGGATCACCAGTATAGTATAGGAATTGGGTTGAAGCTGGAATAGGGCCACCTTTAGATATGTAAGAAAGCTGACTACCCAAGCATTAAGAGATGGGATGGCACCGCACATGCAGTGGTATCTGCTGTAGGCAAAGTACCCTTCGAGAGGGTCATATGGCATAACTTCTCTCCCTGGCAACAACATGCGCGCTCTATCGATTCCGAAAGAACGGGAGATGACATCAAGCTGCTCCTCCTTGAGGGAGCTGGGAAAGCAATCGGGCGGGGAGTTCAGAAGCTCCTGAGGGTCATACACGTCCACCAGTGATCTTGGGGCAGTTCTGTGACATTCCGGTCCTGGCTGAGCAGGGGGCACTATGGAAGATTCTCCTTCGCCCTGGGACTTCTTTTTATCTGATCGAGTTTCTGCTTTGCGAGACATTATCTACAACATCAGAAAAACATGTTGTTAAAACAGGGGATATAAACAAGCAAGTACATGTAGTCCGGAATTTCGCTCGTGATATGAAAAATGAAAAAATCCAGTGTATAAGGTTCATTCGGCACCCAGAGTACACGTTCGTTCGGCTATCCAACTCTCAATCTCACTCGGTGGTCATGTTCTCCAAATGAAAAAGTTCGTTCGGTGCTCAGAATCCCCGTGCTCATCCGGTAATCCAAGAACGACAGTTCACTCGGCACTCGGAATACATAGATTCATTCGGTAGTTTAAAAACATAAAGGCCGTTAGGCAAAGGAAGGCTATGTCACCTGATTCGGTGTTCTGAAACAATTCGGCAAAGAACTTGTGACGACCGCCCATGACCCCTACACCGAATCTAGAGATAGAGCGCTGTAAAGTGTGCCAGGCGACCATGGACAATTGTCAAGGTAAGATTTAAAAACAACAGAATCTATCGTATTACTCACAGCGCATGGACAAAATACAATAGAACATATATGTAGAGAAGCTTTACAGAACAGAATGACATCGTATAAAACTCCATAATGGTTGAATACAAGCATCCACATAGTCAATACATCCAACCTCACTACAAATCTCTCAGAGAATACAAAACAGCGGAATATCCAGTACATATAATAAGAAGATAATATGCAACCCTCTAGCTCGTCTTCGATATCAGCATCGTGAGAAGAGAACAGCACCTGTCACCTGCTACCTAGTCTGCCCGTCCCAAAATGGACGAACAGCCCAAGGCAATAAGAATTAAAACATAAAGCCTTGAGTCAGACAACAGTCTTAGTGAGCAGTAAATTAACTAACAACATACCAAAAGAGCATAAAGGAAAAGGAATAGGAATACAACCCTCCCACTCCAACCTCATTCTACAGTGATAGCCCCCAGACACACACTAAGCAGAAGCAAACATAGCAGAGCATACAATTTAAAGTAAAACTACTATCACTCGAGTCAAGGGCGATGTTTTCCAAGTACCAAGGCCTAAATCAGATAAGCACCCAGAAAATACCGCTCTTGAGTCCGAATGACGATACAACCAAACATCCATGACTCTGGCTATCACTGTTATCATTGCTTCGATATCACCGTTAATTGAATGACCGGCACATTCTTTCAGCCGTCCGTCAAGGGCTAATGAAAACCCCGGTTCTAGACATAACTCCCGCACGTCGTCGCAGCCCGTGCCTAGGACTATCGAATCTGCCCAGAGTACTCGACCATCAACAGTTGGCCGTTGGGACTATCGAATTTGCCCAAACGTACTCTTTCTTAGAGCATGCTAGAACCTTCAACAACGATGCTATCCAAGCCTCCTAGTCATCCTCCTCGACGACTATTCTCATATCCATTCATTATCCTCAACTCGAATCATATCACCGAGTTATCAACATGCTTGGAATGATCCCGTCTGGATTAGACCAAGTCTTCATCACATAATTGCCTCGCTTCATTACATCCTCGCAAAGCCTCATCTCATCATCACATCATCAAATCTATGCATAAGAGCTTCATCATCCCGCTACATATGCCACGAGCAGCTTTTCCAATTCAAGAGCCTTTCCCTTAGCTTTTGAATCCTCTTCGATCTAAATCTAATCATCAATCATCTAGTTCATAACAATCAATCAAATCAAACATCAATCCAAACAATCAAGCATTCAAATATGATCTAAGTAGACAATTATAACAATAATGGCATTTTCGTAATTAAAGAGTTGAAAGTCCAACAAGCATGAAAACATGGATTTTATCTCTACAAACTTGATGAATGAACTTGCATAGGTTAACATATGATAAAATGGATGTAACATCATCATGAACAATGAATCTATATGGATCTACACTTAGGATGAAGAAAATGCATGGAAATCACTATTTTAACACCAAATCGGGCCAACAATCCTATATACTCCTTTGGATCCGTGTGAGAGATAATCACCACTCACCAAATCACCTAAACAAACCCAAATCAACACGCTTCAGATCTGGACAGCAAAGGATCAAGCTTGATCTATCACAAATCCGCTTCAAATGAAGAAATCTCTCTTGAAAAGATGAAGATCTTCAATCTAAGCTCTTGAATCTTCAATCTTGATCTTCGATTTGGATGGATGGAAGCACTAGATTAGAGTGAAGAAAAGAAGTGAAGAAGTGTAGATGTCGAGCTCTCAAAATGGCAGCACTTCGTCGCTTCAAAAACCGGTGCCAAAAAGTGAGCCAAACCCTTCTATTTATAGGCAGATTTTTAAGTCGTCCGCCCCTATAAGTCGTTGCCGACCTAACCCTCTGCCGACTTACGACCTACCGACTCACAACTCAACACACGCTGCCGACTCAACTACCTACCGACTCACAACTCAACACACGCTGCCGACTCAACTACCTACCGACTCACAACTCAACACACGCTGCCGACTCAACTACCTACCGACTCACAACAGGGTCCCACGACCTAACCATACTTAAGTTGCTTACGACTTAAGTCCTAGCACTAAGTCATTCACTACTAACCCGCTAACTCATCCCAGTCCTTAAGTCATAATCTCTTAAGTCGGTCATTCCTATAGGTCGGTCATTCCACTGAGTCGCCCCACCGACCTAAACCCACACACAAGCTAACTCTAGGTCGTCCCTTCCTATGAGTCATCAACTCTTAAGTCGGCTGACTACTTTAACTCGGCCACACTGTTAAGTCGGTCTTCCCTTAACACGCTCACCTTCTTAGGTCGGTCACCCCACTAGGTCGCCCCACCGACCTAAGCACTCTGCACGGGTTAACTTCCATACGACCTAAGCTTTAACCCACTGACAACCCCTCCTTAACTCGCACGCGACCTAGCCCTTAGTTCGCACACGAGTCAACTTCAGACGACTCAACTAGGCTACGACTTATCTCCTTAGGTCGTCGCCGACTCACCCCTTAAGTCCTTAACTCGCCCAGACTCATCACTAACTCGTCCAAACCCATAAGTCGGCTACGACTTAGGACTTAACCAAAATTCTTCCCAAAATCTGAAACAACCTAAAATGTTGAAAATTCCAGATTTGAACGAACTTTTCGATCCGTAAAAATACGGGTCGTTACATTCTCTCCCCCTTAGGAATTTCGCCCCCGAAATTCCAAGCAATCAAAACTATTCTGTACGCCTACCATCCATAGCAATCAACAAACCATGCATCCAATTCTAGCTTAGCGTACAGAATTCTAAAATTAGAACAAGTTACAATATCGCGAGATGACACGACACCTTAGGGCCATACCTTGAAGAGTTCAGGATGAGCTGCCTTCATCCTCTCTTCCACCTCCCACGTACAATCGTTATCATCATCACTCCATTGTATCTTGAGCAACTTAACTACCTTCCTCCTAAGCTGTTTCGTGTCGGTTTCAACAACACGAAGCGGCTTACGAGGTCTTCTATCAACTGGATCAACTTCGAAATCTTCATAGCTATCAACAAAAACCACGGTATTCGAGTCGTGCACATACTTCCGTAGATATGATACGTGAAAAACATTGTGCACACCCGACATCTTCTCCGGTAACTCCAATCTATAAGCGAGCTTTCCAATTCGCTCGATGATCGGGAATGGTCCAACAAATCTCGGAGTCAATTTTCCTTTTTTCCCGAATCGAATAACATTCTTCAATGGAGAAATCTTCACAAAAACCATATCTCCTACGTCGAATTCCAAATCCTTTCGACGTTTATCGGCATAACTCTTCTGACGGTCTTGGGCTGCCTTCATTCGTTGCCGAATGACCTCTATACAATCTGAAGTCTGCCGGATCATCTCTGGCCCAAGTATCAGCTTTTCTCCAGTTTCCAACCAACATGCCGGAGAGTTACACGGCCTTCCATACAATGCCTCATACGGTGCCATTCCAATGCTTGACTGGTAACTGTTGTTGTATGCAAACTCCACCAAATGAAGGTGATCTTCCCATGATCCTCCGAAATCCAAAACACAAGCTCTGAGGAGATCTTCCAAAACTCGGTTGACTCTCTCAGTCTGACCATCTGTTTGAGGGTGGTAAGCTGTACTCAAACACAACTCGGTTCCCAAAACTTCCTGGAAGCTCTTCCAAAATCCACTAGTGAACAATGGATCTCGATCGCTCACTATACTCTTCGGAATACCATGGAATCGGACTATCCACATAACATACAACTCAGCCAACTTTGATGCAGTCCTAGTCGATCGAACAGGAATGAATCGTGCACTCTTAGTCAGACGATCTACGATGACCCAAATCCCTTCATTTCCCGTTCTGGTTCTAGGCAATCCATCGATAAAATCCATTGACACTTGTTCCCACTTCCATGTAGGAACTTCTAATGGCTGAAGCAATCCACTTGGCTTCTTCTGTTCGGCTTTTACCAACTAGCAGTTCATACATTTGGAAATAAAATTTCCAACATCCTTCTTCATACCTTCCCAGTAGTAGGTCCTCTTCATATCCCGATACATCTTATTTCCACCTGGATGAATTGTCAACTTCGAGTGATGACTTTCCTTCAGAACCTCACTCCTCAATTCATCTATATCGGGAACAACTAGTCGTCCTTGCTTCCGAAGCCAACCCTCTCGATCGACCTCGAATCCTTTATCCTTTTCTGGATCCAATCCAGATTCCAAATCACGGATAATCTTGACAAGCTTATCATCTCGCTTTTGGCTCTCGCCAATCCTTTCCACAAGAGTGGGTCTTATCGATAAGTTTGCCAACATCTCAGGTTCCAATTCACATCTAGGCCTGAAGTCAAATCCAGCTAAATACTCGAGACTCTTCCATTCTGAAAACATGGCTCCCAATCCTGCATGTCTTCGACTTAACGCATCCGCCACTGCGTTACCTTTTCCCGGAGTATAAGTTATACCAAAATCATATGATGCCAAAAACTCTAGCCAACGTTGCTGCCGAAGATTCAAATCCTTTTGGGAGAAAAGATACTTCAGCGACTTATGATCCGTAAACAACTCGAATCGAACTCCCAATAGATAATGTCTCCACATCTTCAGAGCAAATACAATCGCCGCTAACTCCAAATCATGAGTTGGGTAATTCCTTTCATGCGGCTTTAGTTGTCGACTAGCATACGCAACAACTTTATCCCTCTGCATCAGCACTGCTCCAAGTCCAGTACCACATGCGTCGGTGTAAACCACCATCTCATCATTCCCACTTGGAATAGTCAAAACAGGAGCACTCATCAATCTCTCTTTCAGGATTCCGAAAGCTTGCTCACACTTAGCATCCCAACTGAACACTTGGTTCTTCTTCGTTAATCCTGTTAATGGTGCAGCTACCTTGGAGAAGTCTTTGATAAACCGTCGATAATATCCTGCTAATCCAAGAAAACTTCTCACATCAGATGCATTCTTAGGTCTAACCCAATCCTGGATTGCTGCCACCTTAGCGGGATCAACCGCTATTCCATTTCCAGAAATCACATGGCCTAAGAACCTCACTTCACTCTTCCAGAAGTGACACTTCGAAAACTTAGCCTTCAGCTGATGTTTCCGCAAGATTTCCAAAACAATACGCAAGTGCGTCTTGTGCTCTTCTTCCGTTCTGGAATAAATCAGAATATCATCCACGAACACAAGTACGAACTTGTTCAACTGATCTCTGAACACTCTATTCATAAGATCCACAAAATATGCTGGCGCGTTAGTCAATCCAAACGGCATTACCAGCCACTCAAAGAAACCGGATGGTGTCCTAAAAGCAGTCTTCGGCACACTATCCTTAGCTACCCTCAACTGGTGAAATCCCGTTGCCAAATCCATCTGAGAAAACACCTTTGCTTCGTGAAGCTGGTCAAATAAGTCATCTATTCTCGGCAATGGATACTTGTTCTTCTTAGTCACCTTATTCAGCTCACGATAATCCACACACAATCTCAACGACCCATCTGCCTTGGTTGCAAACACAACTGGTGCACCCCACTCGGACACACTACGCCGAATGAATCCTTTCTATAAAAGATCATCAACTTGCACCCTCAACTCCTGCTGTTCCCTAGGCGCCATCCTCCTAAGAGGCATCACAACAGGTCTGGCTCCTTCAACTAGATCTATACGAAACTCGATCTCTCTATGCGGCGGCAACCCTTTGACTTCGTCAAAGACATCCTCGAATCCATTAGCGATCGGCACTGATGACAGTCCATCCCGTGGAACAACTAGCGAATACATGAAGCTCATGAAGACGCCTTCTTCATGCTTACATCGTATCACAATCTTTCGCCCCTCCACATTCTCGACTGTCACTTCCAACCTTTCGCAATCAACCTTTGCCGCATACTTCCTAAGCCAGTCCATACCCAAAATAATTCCGAACCCCGCAAAGTTCAGAACAAAGCAATCACAAACAAAAGAGCAACCATGACTTGACACAACTAGACCACGGCATAACATACACAAACAAGACGAACCCCCAACTGGATTAGTCATAACCAATGGCCTATCAACAATATCCGGTTCCAAACCTAACCGGCCTACTAGTTCATTACAAACAAACGAATGCGATGCTCCAGTATCAAACAAAACTCTAACTGGAATACCACATAGGAAAAGAGTACCTTGAACCACCACACTCTTTCCCTTCTCTTCAGCAGTAGGAGCTTTCGAAGATGACGGAACAGCTCCTAAAGCATAGGCTTGCACAATCTGCCTGTCCTTCCTTGGTTCTGGACAATTCTTCCTGAAATGTCCCGGCTTGTCACAGTTGTGACACTTCATCGGTGCCTTCGGATTCTTACAATCCTTAGAGAAATGGCCCTTCTGCTGACAATTGTAGCAAGTCACCTCGCCTTTCGGCTTCTTCTGGCCATCCTTACCCTTCTGCTGCTGCTGCTTCCTCTTCTGGTTTCCACCCTGCTGTGGTTTAGATTCTCCCTTGGTAACAGCAACAACAGGTCCTTCCTTAGGAAACAGACTCTCATGCCTAAGAGCTTTCTCCACAAGCTTCTCAAATGAATCGTCCAAATGATCCACCAACTGTCTCCCAAGATAACTGTCCAAGCCTGTCACAAACTTCTCATTCTTCTGATAAGCGGATTCAATATATGACCGGGCATACTTGGACAAAGCTTCAAACTCAGAAACATACTCAAGAACAGATCTTCCACCCTACTTGAGCTCTACAAACTTCTTGAACAGAACAGACTTCTGAGCTGTAGAAATGAACTTAGCTTCAAATCTGACTTGGAATTGCTCCCAAGTTATCTCTTCTTCCGGAGTAGTGATGGTAATAGAGTTCCACCAATCAGAGGCTCTCCCTTGAAGCTGCCTTGATGCCAACTTCCTCTTAGTTGCATCATCAATTCCCAAATCACCAAAGATCCTTTTACAAGCATCTATCCACCTCTAGACCTCAATAGTTGATTCTGTTCCCAAGAAAACTTTCCCTCCAAGAGCAGTATAATCCTTGCACAACTTAGCAAAATCCACTGGTTTCGGAGTTTGGACTTGAACTCCAACATCAACTGCCGCCCCTGGAACTGGTATCCTTCTCATGATCGAAGTCATCATAGCTTCGAACATGGCTGCATAATCAGCAGTCTCTTCAGTAGCACGGCCTTCCCTAGCAGCTGGTCTCCCTCTTCGACTCATTCTCAATATCTATAAAAAGGAATGATTAGAACATCTAGAGAAACAACTGCATAAAGGACTCAAACTCTACTAAGCTACTATATTATATATAGTAATCATCCATCAAAATACAATTACGTCTCTCATACGTAGTTACGACAGCGAGCGTTGGGTAAAATCGATTAACCAAAGCTCTGATACCAAATGTGACGACCGCCCATGACCCCTGCACCGAATCTAGAGATAGAGCGCTGTAAAGTGTGCCAGGCGACCATGGACAATTGTCAAGGTAAGATTTAAAAACAACAGAATCTATCGTATTACTCACAGCGCATGGACAAAATACAATAGAACATATATGTAGAGAAGCTTTACAGAACAGAATGACATCGTATAAAACTCCATAATGGTTGAATACAAGCATCCACATAGTCAATACATCCAACCTCACTACAAATCTCTCAGAGAATACAAAACAGCGGAATATCCAGTACATATAATAAGAAGATAATATGCAACCCTCTAGCTCGTCTTCGATATCAGCATCGTGAGAAGAGAACAACACCTGTCACCTGCTACCTAGTCTGCCCATCCCAAAATGGACGAACAGCCCAAGGCAATAAGAATTAAAACATAAAGCCTTGAGTCAGACAACAGTCTTAGTGAGCAGTAAATTAACTAACAACATACCAAAAGAGCATAAAGGAAAAGGAATAGGAATACAACCCTCCCACTCCAACCTCATTCTACAGTGATAGCCCCCAGACACACACTAAGCAGAAGCAAACATAGCAGAGCATACAATTTAAAGTAAAACTACTATCACTCGAGTCAAGGGCGATGTTTTCCAAGTACCAAGGCCTAAATCAGATAAGCACCCAGAAAATACCGCTCTTGAGTCCGAATGACGATACAACCAAACATCCATGACTCTGGCTATCACTGTTATCATTGCTTCGATATCACCGTTAATTGAATGACCGGCACATTCTTTCAGCCGTCCGTCAAGGGCTAATGAAAACCCCGGTTCTAGACATAACTCCCGCACGTCGTCGCAGCCCGTGCCTAGGACTATCGAATCTGCCCAGAGTACTCGACCATCAACAGTTGGCCGTTGGGACTATCGAATCTGCCCAAACGTACTCTTGCTTAGAGCATGCTAGAACCTTCAACAACGATGCTATCCAAGCCTCCTAGTCATCCTCCTCGACGACTATTCTCATATCCATTCATTATCCTCAACTCGAATCATATCACCGAGTTATCAACATGCTTGGAATGATCCCGTCTGGATTAGACCAAGTCTTCATCACATAATTGCCTCGCTTCATTACATCCTCGCAAAGCCTCATCTCATCATCACATCATCAAATCTATGCATAAGAGCTTCATCATCCCGCTACATATGCCACGAGCAGCTTTTCCAATTCAAGAGCCTTTCCCTTAGCTTTTGAATCCTCTTCGATCTAAATCTAATCATCAATCATCTAGTTCATAACAATCAATCAAATCAAACATCAATCCAAACAATCAAGCATTCAAATATGATCTAAGTAGACAATTATAACAATAATGGCATTTTCGTAATTAAA
This sequence comes from Allium fistulosum, assembly GCA_030737815.1. Taxonomy (NCBI): domain Eukaryota; kingdom Viridiplantae; phylum Streptophyta; class Magnoliopsida; order Asparagales; family Amaryllidaceae; genus Allium; species Allium fistulosum. The sequence continues at coordinate 671,654,687 of CM060906.1, forward strand.
GAGTTGAAAGTCCAACAAGCATGAAAACATGGATTTTATCTCTACAAACTTGATGAATGAACTTGCATAGGTTAACATATGATAAAATGGATGTAACATCATCATGAACAATGAATCTATATGGATCTACACTTAGGATGAAGAAAATGCATGGAAATCACTATTTTAACACCAAATCGGGCCAACAATCCGATATACTCCTTTGGATCCGTGTGAGAGATAATCACCACTCACCAAATCACCTAAACAAACCCAAATCAACACGCTTCAGATCTGGACAGCAAAGGATCAAGCTTGATCTATCACAAATCCGCTTCAAATGAAGAAATCTCTCTTGAAAAGATGAAGATCTTCAATCTAAGCTCTTGAATCTTCAATCTTGATCTTCGATTTGGATGGATGGAAGCACTAGATTAGAGTGAAGAAAAGAAGTGAAGAAGTGTAGATGTCGAGCTCTCAAAATGACAGCACTTCGTCGCTTCAAAAACCGGTGCCAAAAAGTGAGCCAAACCCTTCTATTTATAGGCAGATTTTTAAGTCGTCCGCCCCTATAAGTCGTTGCCGACCTAACCCTCTGCCGACTTACGACCTACCGACTCACAACTCAACACACGCTGCCGACTCAACTACCTACCGACTCACAACTCAACACACGCTGCCGACTCAACTACCTACCGACTCACAACTCAACACACGCTGCCGACTCAACTACCTACCGACTCACAACAGGGTCCCACGACCTAACCATACTTAAGTTGCTTACGACTTAAGTCCTAGCACTAAGTCATTCGCTACTAACCCGCTAACTCGTCCCAGTCCTTAAGTCATAATCTCTTAAGTCGGTCATTCCTATAGGTCGGTCATTCCACTGAGTCGCCCCACCGACCTAAACCCACACACAAGCTAACTCTAGGTCGTCCCTTCCTATGAGTCATCAACTCTTAAGTCGGCTGACTACTTTAACTCGGCCACACTGTTAAGTCGGTCTTCCCTTAACACGCTCACCTTCTTAGGTCGGTCACCCCACTAGGTCGCCCCACCGACCTAAGCACTCTGCACGGGTTAACTTCCATACGACCTAAGCTTTAACCCACTTACAACCCCTCCTTAACTCGCACGCGACCTAGCCCTTATTTCGCACACGAGTCAACTTCAGACGACTCAACTAGGCTACGACTTATCTCCTTAGGTCGTCGCCGACTCACCCCTTAAGTCCTTAACTCGCCCAGACTCATCACTAACTCGTCCAAACCCATAAGTCGGCTACGACTTAGGACTTAACCAAAATTCTTCCCAAAATCTGAAACAACCTAAAATGTTGAAAATTCCAGATTTGAACGAACTTTTTGATCCGTAAAAATACGGGTCGTTACAGAACTTGATTCGGCAGGGATGTTTGGTTCGGCTATCTTGGATTGGTAAGAAGTGACGAAGATGTATAGCCCATATTTATAGGCAAATATCAACAGCCGGACCAGTTGGTTCGGCATTGAAGACCGGATGGGAAGGTCCGTAATTAACGACCTAAAACAAAGCACGCCATGTGCACACACATGCCATGCTTTGGGGGGCAAATGTTGGGGGCGTTTCATCAACAGTAAACGGGGCATCACCGAGCCAAGCAAGGAAGAACCAAGGCCAAGAACACACTCTCTCCAACCACCGAACCATGTACGTCCGGGCTAACCACCGAACGAGCCAGAACCGCTCCAAGCTCATACCGAACCACCCCCTACCGGTCCAGATCTCCTCTAACAGTTACCGGTCCAGATCAGGGCCGGACCAACCTATCACATCCTACCACCAAGCTAACATTTCTACTTCTCGACCGGACCAAGCAACAACCGGAGCAAGTCGTCTCCATACTAACATTCAACTCCCCACCGGACCAAGCTCTCCACCGAATGAAGCAACGCCAAATCATCGCACTCCTATCACCGAACCACGGGATGCCGAACCAAGATGCGCCAGGCCAGATTGCCCCAGCCCAGGCCCGCCAGTAGCTATATACATCCAAGACCCCTGCCCCAGCCTCACTCTATAAATAGAGGGGCAGGGGTACAACAATGGACAATAAGTTTGAGAGCTCAAGCACGGAGAGAACTTTCAAACAACTTTCTTTTACTTGTATCAAAGCTTTGTACTTGTAATCTAAACAAGAGAAGAGAAATAACATATAAAGTGGACGTAGGCACATTCTGGCTGAACCACTATAAATCTGGGTGTCTTTCTTACAATTTAGCCCCTGCTTTTCATATATTTGCATAAATCACCCAAATCACTAAGAACAACATAAGATCTACTAAATCATACGACTTTGAGGTGTTTGTCCATTTTTTGTGCAAACACCGAGCGTAAAGCAAAACACAAAACACTCGAGTCAGGATTAATATTCTTATATCAATAAATCCAACTCAAGTGAAATAGCAATTGAAATACAAGTAACTCAAAGGATGTTTGGAATAACAATCCTTTAAGGATTCGTTAAACTATCTACTATGTAGTAGTGTACGATAAGTAGATAATGTCTATCAGTAATATAAGATATCAAAATAGTGTTAAGGCGTTACCATTATCCCCCTAAACACATTTTATATAAGCGTTATAGTCTATACAGCACTGTAAACTCCACCAAAAACTAGTGGGCTATCAGGGAGTACTCCATAGGTATAACACAAAACAAATCGTAGTGGTCGCGAATAGGGATACAAGTATGACAAGGTGCATGAGGCAATACGCAAGGTAGTGAAACTACCGTTCGCCTGATTCGGACTGGTGAGAACGCATCTCCGCAGCGATCGCAACACCGCAAAACAACACTCCCAAAATCAAGGGTGCACCAATCGACAACAAGTAATGAGTAGGTTTCGAAGAAGTGTGTTCACTCGAGGTAGCTAGCCCCCATTTAGCCCGGCACGGCTCCTGTTTTAGTCATTTCCAATTTGACACAAGTGTCAAGGCTATCCATTATCGTTCTCTTTCTTCAGTCATCACGTACATCATTCCAACCACTTCATTCTGGATCACACTCCGCGTATAGTTATTAAAGTGGTTTTCGGTTTAGACAGTGAGTATGTCCCTAACCGATTACGGTCTCTTTAATAACTTCCGTAATTATTACACCGATTGGTCATTTGTTTATATTTCAAAACCAAATCAAATTCAATTTTAAATAGAATTTGTAAATCAACATTTCATTTGCCTTTCTAAATCAATTTCCATAATTTACGTTTCAAAACTTTCAAATTACCATTTCAAAATCTTATAATACAATTTCAATTTCTATTTAAACAATTCAAATATTGATTCAAGTTCGTATATAAGTTTCATTCCGAAATCATTTAAATTAATTTAATTTAACATTTAAATCAATTTAATTCATTTATCGATTTCATTCAATATTCATTAAGTAAATTTGTCCTTCAAAACAATTTTCTATTTAATTTCCAATTCATTAAATCAATTACTTAGGTTCAACTTCATTATATCAAAACTTCAAACTGAATTAGATTAGATTCATCACATCAAATTCTTTACATTTCAAGTCTTACATTAATTCCAATAAAACACATTTTATTTCTTGTTAGAGAAATTCAATTTCACTTATTTATTTACTTAGTTACAATTTCAAAACCCAATTTATAAAGAAACTTAATTTCACTTATTCAAGCAGTTCAATTTCACTTAATAAAGAATTAAATTTTATTTAACTATTAAATAATTCAATCTTATTTAATTATTAAATAATTTCAAAACTTAATTATTAAATAATTTCAAAACTTAAAACAACGTTCTTTCATCAACTATCATGTTAATATTTAGATTCAGATTATTAAATATTAACATTTCCTTTCATTAAAATTCAAATTCCAACTTTGTTTCAAAACCATATTATTTATCCAAATAAAATCTTCATTTTATTTCTAAATCAAATTATTGACCAATCGGGTTTTATTTAATTCTCTATCCTAGGTCAAAGTTTTTAATTTGGGTATTTATCATTTCAACCCGATTCCAATTCAACTCAAAATCAAAGCATAGCAAAGGGAACTTGCAGTGTGATAACTGGGTTGGTGTCAAAGTAAATAAACAAGCAATAACAACAATCAATAACAATCCAATAATCAATTCAAATAATCCTGAAATAACCGTATTAATTCACATTGTTATTTGTGCGAATTAATATAATTATTTCTAGAATCTACACTATCATTTCATGCAGATTAAAGATTTTTACATCACGGTTTTGCACTTATCGTTCAATTCAATTTCAATATTACAACAATAAATCAAATACACGTTCAAAGGTCCAAACTGAGATTTATCAAATTCTACGTGTCTTTTATCTAATAATTAAAGGGTCAATTTTAACTAATCGAATTTAACATATGAAGGGGGTCAGGTTTAGCAAATCAAAGTTTGACATATATAATCCAAATTAAATTTGTTAACTATCCTATATCAAATTTACTTGCAAATTATTTGTCACTTTATACTAGCAATCAACATTCAATTCAATCACATAGCAATCATTCAACAAATAAACTAGCATAAGAATATAGTCGTGAAAATTAATTCACTTTAACATTAACAATTTAACGTCCAATATAAGCATCAACCATCAATCAATTTCTAGCCAAACTGTATTATCATCGCATAAACAATAACAGAAAATGGTGTCAGATGTCATAGGTGAACAGATTCAGGTGATAACATATATAACAGTGTAAATATCTAACAGCAGCATATTTCAATTGTCGTTTCAATTAAAATCAAATTAAATAAATAAAAGAATATTAATCGTGAGTGATTGCTCACCTTTCGAGGCTAGAGAAATCAAAGTTGACATAGATACGCTCACTGATACGGACTCTGAAATTTAATGACGAGTCGAAGCAAATCAAAACTCGGCACGAATCAGTCACGGCAAAGTTGATATAGATATTGATGAGAATAAATCAGAATCTAGATAGACGCGACCATGGCAGGTATATTTATTATTATTATCATCTTTATTCTTCCAAAATGTAACGGAAAACCATGCATGAATTTATATATGCTTATCTTTAACATAACAACCACGCAGACTACATATGCTTGATACATTGCTTGACGTGCATAGTAAAACAATTTATACGCATTAATTCCGACTATTTCTCACTAGATTAAATTGTTAGTTGAAGTTATGTTATACATACACAAATAACAATAACTAATTAAACATATAAACAGTTTTTTTTTAAACGAAAAGAAAAAAAACTATAATACAAGTAGCACTACACTAGCAACGTACGTAGATACAATATAAAAAAATTTACTTGTAAACGAACCAAAAGCAGAACGTATAGAAAATAAGTACAATTACAAAATAGGCATAATCGATGTACAACTCAATTGTCGTGTCTTTCTCACAGCTGCACCATAGATTTATGGACATGAAAAATGGGAAAAATAATATACAGAGCTAAACTGTCTAGACTATAAGTCAAAAAGTTATAGAACTAAAATGAGTTTTTATATAAACTTTCATACATAGCAGTTATTTTATATTTCTGTTACAGACAGCCATACCGAAGAGAAAGGAATTTGTACTTGCATTTAAAACAAACCAATATCTCTTATGTAGCAGAACTAATTCACAGTAGTACATAGGAAAACTAGGCAGTGAGCATGTGAATATTCAACTTTGATTTGCCCTAAAATTTTGTGAAATGGACCAAATAGTTATTTTACTTAAGACAAGTAAATTAGTGTTAAAAAATTATACAAGTACGTAACTACGAAAATAATTTCACACAGTTTTAAACTGGTTTGTTGGGGTTCAAAATGAAAACCAAAATTCTTAAAATAAAACATTTTGTAGACTGTACTGCCTAGCATAGACAAATATTTATGATTTACAAATAGAATTGTGATTAACTTGAAATTAACTTATAACTTAAATATATAAAAGGACCGAAAACTTGTTTATACCTCACACTCGGCCAGGCTAGGGAATGAAGCCCAGTTCAAGGGACAAGAGTGGGAGGAGGAAGAAGAAGACGAGCAGGGCTAGGTGGTGGTTGCAAGTATGGAGGTTGGCTGCCGCGGCTTCGTTGAAGGAGAAGCTCGGCCATTGGTTGGTGGTCCGAGGCTTGAGTGGTGGGTCGGCTTGCTATGTAGCGGAGGAAAGATCGGCACTTGAGATGAGGGGAGGAGCAGCCGAAGTGAAGGTGGGAGACTCGGGTTTGAGATGGGAAACGAGGTGATGATCTCGGCGACTTAGGTTTGAGGATCGGGCTGCTGCCGAGGCGACGGTTGCGTGCACGCGGAGGGCTCGGAGGTGAGGCCAGGCGGAGCACGGGGTGTTTCGGTGGACGTGAGGAGGAGGTCAGGTGAGGTCGCGGCTGCTGTGCCTTGCGTGGGAAAGAAAACGACGGAGATGGTGACGGTTTTGGGGAGAAAATGAAGAGTGGGTGGAAGTTGAGTGAGGAACAGTGAAGATGATGGCTACAGGCAAAAGAAAAATAAGGTGGCTTTGGTTTAGTTCAGGTGGAGGGTGTAGTTGGACATGATGAGGAGGAATTCTTTTTAGAACTTGCTGTAATCTTTCAGAAGAAGAAATTAGAAGGGATGGTGAACAAATAGGAAAAATGAATAGCTTGTATTGTTTAGGAATGAAGGGCACAGTAGATCTAAACTTGCCATAAAATTTTCTCTATTAAATGCACGAATATAGAAAGTAGAGAAATTTAGAGAACCAATATAAATCAAACTAGGGAATAGGAATGGCCATGCACGGAATAATAAAAGTAAGTTTCTATTTGTTTTCAAACGGCGGAAGGTGATGATCACAAATAAAAAGAAACAGAACCGATACCGATACCGGTTATTGTTTCGTTCGTTTAGCCCTGCACCAAAATATACAACGAAATATACTGTTAAGGTCAGTACGACAAGACGATCAAAACGGCATACAAATATCAGTAGTACGTTTTGAATTTATAAAAAAAAATTTGAATTTTCTACCAGCGGAAAATGCAAGAAAAACACAGAAAAATAAGATCGATGGAGCTAAAGAAGTCCGAATTTGGAAAAACGAAAAATGACGTTTGCTCAGAAGATGGTTTAAAATTTCCCTATGTAAAAATATTTAGGTTTCGAAAACATTTCATTTTCATCGCTTTTTAACTGATTAAATTGAAGTAAATTTACGTGCAAAATAAACTTTCGTATTTTCGGACGAAAATTTACCAGTTGCTATGTTTAACTAGACGCATTCCAAATATCAAATTTATATTTCAAAATTTTATCGTTTAAAATTTCGCAAAATTTCAATTAATAACGTTATTCAAACCAGTTAAATTTACGGGTCGTTACACATACTATCATGAATTCATGTTCAAAACATACATGATTACATCACTACCACATCACAATATGTAAACATTCCGTAACCAACATATACAAGCTAGGTTAAAATATGCAAACTTACCGAACTATTTAACTACCATATTCCAAACTATACATCATCACAACCAAGCAAAATTACGTACATACAATCCAACACTATTTTTATCCATATAAACTTCACTTTTACAACCCAAGTCAAACATGTATATATGTTAGAAAACTCAGTTAAAGAGTGAAACTTTACTCACCAAAAGTTGACTAAACTAAAGTAACTTCTTCTAGAACTTTTATATGAGTTAGGTCTTCGCTTTAACTTGGAAAAATGGGATTTTTTGGAGGATTCAGGTGGACAAAAGGGTTTGGCTTAGGGGTATATGGGCTGGGCCTAAGATGGATAATAGTAGGCATGTGCTCGTTTTTTGAAGGTGGAGTCTTGAGATAGAAGAAGGAAGCTTTAAATAAGGTTTTGGAAATTTAAAGTGAATAAATCTATGATTTAAACACTAGAATTTCTTTTGGAAGCCATGGAAGTATTTTAGAACTTAGAGAAAGTTTCAAAGTGGAAATGAAATGATAAAAATGAACAGAAAAAATTAGGAAATGGGTATATACACACACGGATAGAATTAAATTACCAAAATGACCTTTAGTACATACCCTCCTCTCTCAGCTTGCCACCTTACCATGCATGCTCCCCCTCCCGTTTGCTCAAGTTTTTCCCTTGTCCCCACTCTCTTTTGCTTGAGCCAACATGAATTTATTTTTTAGGTACCTTTTGTTTTTAGAGAAATGACATTTTATGTCACTTATTTTTACATATATATTTTTAAACTTATTTAACTTTCATAAGATGTCATATCATACTTAAATAACTTAAATAAAAATATACATATATTAAAATGTATTTAACTTATATATATAAATGTGTATGTGTATTACTCAAATGTGTACAATGTTTTCTGGCAACTTTTAGACATCAAAAATTTGAAAATTTGAAAAACGATTTTTGGTCAAATTTTCTATTTTTCTTTGAACTAATTATTTTTGTAAACAAAATTTGAAAACTATTTTCCCATCATTATTTATTATTTAAAAGAATTTTATTTTAAGTAATAAAATCCATTAATTAGTTATTAAAATATATTTAAATAACCATGCTTAAAGTGATTAAATTTTGGGTCATTACACTCTCCCCGCTTTAAAAGAATTTCGTCCCGAAATTAGCAAACATGGAGATAACTCTGAATAACCCAAAAACGGAATATATTATATATCATGTAATCCATATAAAGGAATATACTAAGCATCCATAACAAATTGTACATACACAATATATACAAATAAACAACTACTCTAACATCAGTTCAGAATAGGCTTCCCTCCTATGATCCACGGTCTTCCAAGTACAATTTGTTGGATCCTCACTCCACTGAACCTTTACTAACTTCACCAACTTATTGTGCAATCTCTTCTCATCCTGATCCATAATAGGAACTAGATGTCTGATCATCGTCAAGTTTGGTTCTATTTCCAATTCCTCTTGAACTGTCGGCTCCACAATAAATGATGGGTCACGAACATACTTTCTCAATTGAGACACGTGGAAGACATTATGGACACCCGACCCTTTCCGACAACTCGACTCTATAGGAGAGCGGCCCAATCCTTTCAATAACTTTAAAAGGTCCAATATACCTTAGTGCTAACTTTCCAGCCCTTCCAAATTAAACGATTCCACGGATAGGGGAAATCTTTACAAACACAAAATCTTTGACTTCAAATTCCAAATCTCTTCTTCTTTTATTGGCATGACTCTTTTGTCGATCCTGGCTTTCTTCATCCTTTTGTTTATCACCGCAACCTTTTTATTAGCTTCCCGGATCATATCTGGTCCAAGTACTAGCCAATCTCTAGTCCTAACCCAACATGCTGGTGACTTGCATGGACGTCCATAGAGAGATTTGTAGGGTGCCATGCTGATGCTTGCTTGATAACTATTGTTGTAGGAGAATTTCACTAAGTGAAGATGATCTTCCCATAATCCTTTAAAATCCAAAATACATGCTCTCAGGAGATCTTCTAGAATACGGCTTACTATATCCAACTATCCTTCCTTTTGGGGGTAGTATGATGTCCTTAAGCTTAGCTTTAATCTTAAAGCTACTTGCAACGCCTTCCAAAATTGACTAATAAAGATAGGATCTTGATCATTTACAACACTCACTACCCCATGTAATCTAACAATCTCCCTCATACAAATTTCGACCAAAGAGGCTGCAGTCCTTGTCAGCTTTGCTGGGATGAAATAAGTACTCTTCGTTAGCCGATCTACTACGACCCACACACCTTTATTTCCCCTTCTTGTTCTAGGTAATCCATCAACAAAATCCTTTGATATCATCTCCCATTTTCAATTTGGGATTTCTGATGGTTGGAGTAAACTAGCCGTCTTCTCATGATCACCCTTTTTCTGCTGTCAGATCAAGCATATGCTGACATATATTGAGACATCCTTTTTCATTTCTTTCCACTAAAACACCTGCTTCATATCTTGATGCATCTTAGAAACACCTGGATAGATATTCAATTTGGATCGATGACATTCCGATAAAACTTCTTGTCTAAGGCCATCGATATTAGGGATGCAGATCCTCCTATTCATACACAAAATTCCTCGGTTATCCATCTTAAAACTTGCACACTGCCTCTCCTCAACAATCTTGATGATCTTTGTTAAGCGCTTATCTTCCTTTTGCTTATTAGCAATCCTTTCCAATAGTGTCGATGTTACTTCCAAGAGGGCCAAAACTGTATTCCTTCTTAGAGCGTCTACAACCACATTTGCTTTTCCTGGTGCATAGAGAATATCCAAGTCATAAGCTGCCAAGAGATCCAACTATCGCTGTTGTCTTAGGTTCAAATCCTTTTAAGTGAAAAGATACTTCAGTGACTTATGATCCATGAAGAGTTCAAACTTTTCACTTATTTAAAGAAGGAAATTACTAACTAGGATCCTTAAAGATTAGAAATAAACAAAAGAGGAAAGAAGGATACTTACCGAGCAAGTAATGCCTCCACATCTTTAACGCAAATACCATAGCTCCAAGTCATGCATTGCATAATTCTTCTCGTGAAGAATTTACTGTCTACTTGCATAGGATATAACCTTCCCATGTTGCATCAATACTGCATCCAAACCAACTCTACATGCATTCATATAACGGGTTAACCCTTCACCTCTATCAATAATAGCCAAAACAAGGGCACTAATCAATCTCTTTTTTCACTTGAGGAATGCACTTTCACCGTTCGGAGTCCACGCGAATTTAACATCCTTTTTCATCAACTTGGTTAAATTAGCAGCGACCTTAGAATAATCCTTTATGAACTTTATATAATAACCCATCATCCCAAAAAAGCTTCTCACTTCTATGGGACTTTGGGGTCTTTTTAAGTCTTACATAGTAGCTATCTTAACCAGGTCCACTGAAATGCCATCTCACGATACAACATGACCTAGGTATCTTACCTTTGATTGCCAAAAGTGGCACTTAGAAAACGTAGCCTTAAAAACATTTTTCCTTAACATTTGTGACACCACTTCCAAATGGTGTTTGTGCTCTTCCTCAGTTCTTGAGTGGATAAGAATGTCGTTCAATGAAACCAACACGAATATATTGAGAACATCCTTAAAAACTTGATTCATAAGATCAACGAAAAGCACATGTGCATTGATCAGCCTAAAAGGTATAACCAATCACTCATTGAAAAATTCCGGTCCTCTAAAAGTAGTTAAGGGTATACGATCCTCCGCTACCCTTAACTGATGGAAACCCGTAGTAAGGTCAAATTGGGAGAATATTCTAGCTCCATGAAGTTGGTCAGTCATATCATCTATGCGAGGTAAGGGGTATTTATTTCGAATGGTCTGCTTGTTTGATTCTCTATAATCCATGCACAATATTAAAGAACCGTTAGACTTAGCTACAAAAACTACTGCTGATCCCCAACTCGAACGGTTCTGTCAAATCAATCCTCTTCTACATAAATCATCGTTTTGATCCTTTAACTCCTACTTCTCTCTCGGGGCCATTTTACGTAGGGGTTGAATAACAGGTCTCACAATAGGAACTAAATCAATACACAATTCAACTTTTCGATGAGGGGGTAAATTGTTAACTAGCTCAAAAATACTAGGGAAATATTTAACCACTAATATATACCCTAGCTCTTCTGGGGATGATTCTAATGTATATAAGAAACTATGTAATAATTTGATAGGCTCGTCATAAGGCATCACTGCCAAAGTTCCCAATTTAGTTACTAAAGATATTGTCCTTCCAACACAATCTAAGATGGCTCTATTCTCCACCAACCAATCCATACCGAGGAAAATATCAAACCCCTTAAAGTCTAGAACTAACGGGATAAATGAAAAATGGTGGGTAAGATATGAAGCTCATACATCTTCACAAACCATACATAGATTAGTTACGCCTCCTAAACGATTTGACACACAGATACGGTTCTCTACAATTTTAGGTGAGAGTTACAATTTTCTAACCAAATAAAGAGAAATAAAGCCGTAGGAAGCCTCGGTATCAAACAAAACTCTAACAAAAATGCCATTAATAATAAGGTACCTTCCAAGACTCCCCCCCCTTAATGTTCCCAGAAGTTGAGGGTTCGTCCTTGATTGCATAAACTTTAACTTGTTGTCCCCTATTCAGCAATAGGTTGTTCATAACTAAGTGCCCTGGTTGTTGGCAATTGTGGGAAAGTTCCTTTTGAACCATCTGAGAGATAGATCATGCCTTTTAATTCCTGTAGAATTTTGGAGTGTGACCCTTCTGATTACAATTCTAACAAATAACTTTCTCGTACTATTTCTCATATACCCCACCTCTCGGCTTTCCCTTTCCTTGCTTCTTCCAATTTGAATTAAACTTTCTTTTGTTTGATTTATTGGTACCGCCACTGGATAATGCTACTGTTGATGGCTTCTTCTTCAAAAGCACTTCATACCTTAAGGCCATGTCCACCAAATATACAAATGATTCGTTCACATGAGCAGTCATCTTTTTAGGGAACTCTTCTCTCATACCGAACACGAACATTTCGTTTTTCTTTAATGGGGTGTCAATAAGTCCAAAGCTAAAATGAGATAACTCATCAAACTTTGCCTCATATTCCGCCACCGACAAGTCTTCCTGCTTTAGGTCCATGAAACTTCTATATAAGCTCAGTTTTGTCCGCAGCTGACATGAATTGGTCTTCAAATACTACTTTGAATCTAGCCTATGAGAACTCATCTTCTGGAACATTTGCAATGACAGAATCCCACCATCCAGCTACACCCTCCTGCAACTGCCATGATGCCAAGAACTGTTTTTAAACATCAGAAATGTCTAAGCTATTGAAAATTTTCTCACATGACCGTAGCCAAGCTTGTACTCCGATGATGGATTATGTACCCTTGAAAGGGTTTCCTTCTAGTTTTGAGAGATCCTTGCATACAGTTGTGAAGTTTACTTGAGGCTGTGCTAGAGCTACTGCCTTAACAGTTATTCCACCCCTTTTAACATTTGTGGTTCTTCCATTTGTGGTTGTTCTGCTATTGTTTCCCCTTCCTTGTCCCCTTCTCATACTCATTCTTATTACCTGAATAAAGTAAGATATCTTTAGAATATGTAGATGAGATTATCTTAGGGAAAAAGAGCATAAAGCCAATCATATAAATGCTGATCAGAACTACATGAATACGCACTCTCAAAGATTGAACTCATTCTAGGGTACTACTAACTCTATCTTTAATGAGTCGACCCCAACCAAGGCCAAGGTGTTTGCTCTACCTAAACTTTGATACCAAGTATAACGATCTGCCTTTCTTACACTCAAAGATGACACCTAATACATTCTCGGTATTCATGTGCCAATCATTTAAGTGCCCGAAGGATAGGTCGTGGGGTAAAGAAAATAAAAGACAAGGAAACAAACACAAATTTTTCTCACAAATGTCAGAGTTACATATACATCATCATAGAATAATACTTATGGTTACTCTAAAATGTTACATCAAAGTTAAAACAAATACTAATCCAAACACGGACAGCTATATCAGCCTGCCCAAACTACTAATACATAAAATATAGTCACAATGAAAATATAGACAACTACTAGATAACGATGATGAAAGCTCCTACTCCATGATACTTCCCAAAATGCTCTAAAAAAGCCTGACTACTTGGCTACTCATAAAAATTTAAGCACCCAAGAGTTAACGGGAAGAAAAAAACTTCGGGTTAGACATGGGTCTGGTGTGAGTAAAATGTAAATTTTAACTTTATAAAAATCTTTCAAACCTAAGGTATCTCATATGACCACACCGCACAAAAACACGGACGGGTTTTTACCTTATGATAACAAAAACATTTCTGTATAAAATCCTCTGATATTATCATAATATCTAGAATTAAAATAAATAAGAAATCATAGCCAAAATTGTTACATTAATTGAATTCTAGCATAATATGTATACCACTAAGTCCACGAAAAAACGTATTGGAAAATGGATTCCATCAATGATAACGCATCATGGTACCACACATAACAGTGCATTTTTAGATAAAATGCACCGAGAGCCACATACAAACTCCCTGCCAACACAGGTTCGACCTATCCCTTACTGGATAGTATTGAATATTATCATATCTAGGTTGTGGTCAACAACCATAATGGATCTGAAGTATAATATAAAGGAATGTATCAGCTTTAGAAAGGGATGACTATACCATAATGGGTGCAACACACTTAGCCCTGTTGCATATCCTCTTATTTTAGGCATTCCCGATTGTGAAGCTTTAGGTTACCCTTTACCTTTTCTCTTATCAAACCTTCTTGGAATGATAACATAGCCCTTCAGGCAATTAGTGCAAGAATAGCATTCATCCATACAAGTTGTTTCGGGATCAAACAAATATTCAACAATCACTATCTTCCATTTTGGAATCACCCTTAGGAAAAATAGCACAACTCCACAACATACTTCATGAAGATCCATCGTGAATGTTATTAGTTTGGGGTGGTTCGGATAAATCATACTGATCTGAAACAGGTGTCTCAAAACTAAGCGGTAAATCTCGGCTAACTCAATTCCGGTTCTTTGGAAGTATGCAACAAGTATTTGAGTCCTCACCGGGAAACTCGAATATATACATCATACTTCCTAAGTTAAAAAAAGTTAAGTTATAAATAGCAGGTAATCCATTACTACGGGTAACTATGGAGTACGCATATAGATAACCATATACTTAATTTAAACATGACCCATTGATAGAAATCAACCCTCCCATATCTATCACGTTTCCGATATTTCGACCTTACTCTATCCCTCGCCTAGAAATAAATTTTAGATCTCACTAATAGAGGATTTGTCCACCCATCGGCCTTTAGTGCTAACTATGGGATGACTTACTTCCCATAAATATGCCACCACATTGACATTGGTCTCATATTTGTTGAGGTTACTCAAGGGTAACTGATAAAGAGAATCCTTGATTTAAAACATTTTTGAAAAAGAAAAATAGTTTTAAACAAACCGATATTTTGCAAACAAAGTGATTTAAAACCTTTATTTATTAATTAAATAATAAATTAAACCCTTATTAAATAATAATTAAATCTTATTTGTGTCCTAATTAATATCTTAATTAAGTTTAATTAATCAGTAATTATTAATTAATTAAACCCTTTTTATAAATAAATAATTAATCTTTAATCTTTAATAAATAATTAAATAATAATTAACCCCTAGTTATTGATTATATATTAATTAACTTTAATTAATTAACTTATTAAAATTAACTTAATTAATTAACACTTAAGTATTAATTACCTTTATTAACTAATGATTAATTACTAATTAACTTACTTAATTAATTATTTATTAAATAATTAATTAAATAATAATTAGTTTTTAATTACTTAACATAAGTTGGAAAACACTTTTATAAAATATACTTAAGTAAAACACTTTTAGATTTGAAAAACTAGTTCGTTTTACGAATTGCCTCCATAACGACTATCGTAATACAACCCGTAATTTCAAACTTGAAATTTGGGTTTTCAAAAATTTTTAAACTTTGACTCTTTAAAAATTTACCGCTTTGTAAACATAAAGGCATATTTTTGGAAAACTAACAAAATTTCAAATTTTAAAACATTTTGCAAATTTTAAAACCAAAGATTTTGGATTTTATACAATGGATAACATGTCGCTTTAAACTAGTAAGGTGCTAACTTCCTTAGCGTACAATCATAAATTCAAGTTCAAAACATACATAATTATATTACCACCACATCATAACATGTAAACATTCCATAACCAACATGTACAAGCTAGATTATAATATGCAAACTAACTTGACTATTTAGCTACCATAAAATATATGTCATCACAACCAAGCACAATTTCATACATACAATCCAACAATATTTTTATCCATATAAACTTCATTTTTACAACCCAAGTCAAATATGTATATATGTTAGAAAACTTATTAAAAGAGTGAAACTTTACTCACCAAAAGTCGAATGAACTAAAATAACTTCTCTTAGAACTTGCATATGAGTTAGGTCTTCGCTTTAACTTGAAAAAATAAGATTTTTTGGAGGGTTCAAGTGGAAAAAGGGGTTCGGTTTAGGGGTATATAGGCTTAGCCTAAGGTGGTAAAGGGTGGCTATGTGCTTGTTTTTGGAAGGTGGAGTGTTGAAATGGAAGAAGGAATCTTTAAACAAGGTTTTGGAAATTTAAAAGTGAATAAAACTATGATTTTTTAAACAGTAGAATTTTTTTGGAAGTCATGGAAGTGTTTTAGAACTTGTAGAAAGTTTTCAAAGTGGAAATGAAATAAAAAAAATTAGGAAATTGGTATATATACACATGCATAAAAAATTAAATTACCAAATTGACCTTTATTACATACCCTCCTCTTTTAGCTTGCCACCTCACCATGCATGCTCCCCTCCCCTTTGCTCATGTTTTTCCCTTGTCCCCCCTCATAACCAACATGCATTTATGTATTAGGTACTTTATGTTTTTAGAGAAATGACATTTTATGTCACTTATTTTTACATATACTTTTTTAAACTTATTTAACTTTCATAAGATGTCATAACATATTTAAATAACTTAAATAAACATATACATATATTAAAATGTATTCTAACTTATATAAAAATGTGTGTGTATATTAGTCAAATGTGCATAACATTTTCCGATAACTTTTAGACACTGAAAATTCGAAAATTCAGAAAATGATTTTCGGTCATATTTTTAATTTTTCTTCGAACTAATTACTTTTGTAAACAAATTTTAAAAAATATTTTCCCACCATTATTTATTATTTAAAAGAATTTTATTTGTAGTTATAATATCCATTAAATTATTACTAAAAATATATTTAAATATCCATATTTAAAGTTATTAAATTCCGAGTCATTACAAGTTAACTCAGCTTCACTCGTAATTAATTATACTTAGTTCAACAAGGCTCGAATACTCCTTACCTCTACATCATAATGCATTATAGGGAGGTTGAAGTTGGAGGTTGAATCCTTATTTATTTTAGGTACGTTCGAAACCCTTTCCAATAAACTCACCTATTCAATAAATTGAATCAATTTATTTTCTTTTGCAAATTATTTAATTTACTTCCAACTTGTATTCTATGAGCTTATCATAGACATACTACATATGTCATATACCCATGTTCTGTTTGTGATAACTCATCAGTGTATACAACAAAATACGTGGAACCATTTTGGAATTAACAGACTTATAATTGCATACATTTATATATATATCAATCCGTAGAGTTCTTAACTCCTATGATCGCTCCCATTGAATTGCTGCATTGCCTTTTATTGTTTCAGATATAATTCACTGGTACGATATGGTGCATAATTATATAATCAAAGAATTATTTCTCCAAACTTTGGCTTAGTCCATAATTCCAAAATGACTGCAAATAATTTAAATAGTTCTGTATTGTCCAATGCATCATAAATACCACTATTATAGTTTTATTTTATAACGAATTTTCATAATATTCATATTAAAATGAAACCATGTTTAGTTTTCAGTCGATACAAAAAAATAATTATTATTTTGACAAATAATGTATGTTATGTTTTACGAAAACAATTTTCAGAACTTGATGCGACCAATAAGTGTTATATGACATGTCCTTATTATTTCTACCATTACTATAATAGCGTTTGAAAAACGAAGCTCCATTCGATTACTTAATATAGGCTATTTATTTCATTTACTGTAGCTAAATTACAATTGAGAATTTTCAAATTAAATATCTTAAATTCAAAGAAATAAATATCATAAAAAAAATTCTATATGAAAATAATTTTCGAATAGAAATCTTATTTCTCATTCTAAGGTAAAGTATCTATAATTATTTTAAAATTCTCGTTTTCGAATTTCTTTATAAAGTAGAAGTGAGCATTTATTCTTTCCATCCCAACCATGCCTTAAGTTACATCCACTCTTATACATTCGATTTCCTTTCTAAACGGTCGAACCACTAAACGAAATCCTTACTACATTATCACAATTAACTCTTTACAAAATTGCATTTGGTCATCTTTAACTTTTAAGGATATCAAATAAATTGCAGTTTATGTAAACTGATCAAACCGACATTTTAGTGATCGAATTCTTAGATCTATCATATAGCCTTTGGTTTACTGTTACATTTAACAAAATTATTATTGTTATCAATCATATTGAGTACACAACCTCACACTACAATTTACTTGCTTATTTCAATGAACTTATTTCATCGAGGTTTCGTACATTACAAATTTTGACCGTTCACCATATAACATTCATATATGATCACATATGGATCAAATATCTATATTCTTATATTGCTTTTAGAGTTGGAAGCTCATTAAAGACAATACACTCTCGGACAAGTAAACTTGTAAATGATCAAGTTACGAACGTATTTAGTGATTGTAAAATTAGGCGCTTGCATGAGTCAACTGATAGATTTTGGGGCATTCCCTAGGGGCATTTTTGTAATCTATTTTAATTAATTAACTCTGCAATCAATTCTAGTTCATAATAAAGGTGTTTTTATTTCTATTATATATTTCTTATAATGTGTTATATATAATTAAATATTTAATTAAAATATATTTAATAGAAAATTCATAAATGGTGTGTTTGTGATAGTAATTACAAATAGATGTAATTATTGAGTATTGTATCACAATATAATAAACACATCATTTTAAATGTTCCTAGTCAAGATACATCGAGACTGGATATCTATGCATCCATTTAGACTAGGGTACATAACGCTCTCCAAACGTTGGACAATGTATTACTCATAACTGCTGGGGGCACCAAGGGGTTACATACTGATAGCTAATAGATAACCATGGAATGACTCACTCAATAGTTTTCTATTGGTTAATATAACTAAGGTCAAATGGAAAATATTGATGCGACTTATTTACACAGTTCTTTTGACTTGAGAATACTACTGATCTTTAATTTGAAAGCTCCGCTTTGATTATAGTCAAATTATGGCACAACAACCATCAAGTGACTATAGTTTGGTCGAGTGGAAATACTGGAAGTGAAACACTATTCAAGTGATGATTGGTACCCTCGGTTATATGAGATTAGTATCATGGTCAACTCACGTCAACTCAAAGTCAAAATCTATAGGCAGAGTAGCTCGGTCGATAATAATTGTTGTCATTGAACTAAGGGCTTTGTGTTTAGATATAGAGTTGAATATGGATGATGCTGGAATTTTTACCATTACCAAAGTTCAAAAATAAAAAGTTTTGATGAAGAGAATTCGTGTACATAATAGTCACAATCGGTTAATACTTAACAAAGTAAAATTAGATTTACCGAAAACATGTAAGCGATAAATTTAGCCAAAATGACACACCGCCAGCTTTGTGATGCGTGAACATTAATATTCAAATACTTTGATATTAATCACGGACCAAATTTACACCTAACAAGTCACACAATTGAAAATTTTAATACTTCTTTGACTAAACGATTTAATTAATTTGTAATTGTTATAAATTAATTAAATTAATTAATATTTATGAAATATTAGTTATAAATTTTTATTTGTGTTTTTGAACAAATATTATTAAATGTATTCATAATAGTTATAAATATATTAATTGATATATGAAATCGGTACGTGCTTATATTGGATTTAAATGCAAAATATTTTTATTGGGGCTTTAAATGGGTTTGAAGCCCATATATGGGACTAGTTGGTTTAGCTATATTAGGACATAATAATTAGCCTTATGGTTGATAGGGTTGAGTAGATAAGATGGAAAAGAGTAAGAGAAAAAAATTGATTTTGATCCGAACTTCACTCTTCATTCCTCCTTAACATAAACAACTCGACCCACTCTCATTTTAAAATTTCGAAGCTTCCATCCACTCTTTACTTCTAGTCGAATTCAAGTGATCCCCACCTCTCCATTTCTAAAGTCAAATCAAAGCAAAAACAATTCTATTCGATATTTGGTGGTCGTCGGTTCA
Source organism: Allium fistulosum (assembly GCA_030737815.1). NCBI lineage: Eukaryota > Viridiplantae > Streptophyta > Magnoliopsida > Asparagales > Amaryllidaceae > Allium > Allium fistulosum. Next base: position 671,674,686 of record CM060906.1, read on the forward strand.
GGGACTAACACTTTGCTGGATTGGAAATTAGTTCGAGGAGTATATTTCATCATTTCAAGATGTAGTTACAAGTATTAGATTTAAGGTAAGTTTCTAGCCTATTTACGAACATTAATGCATATATAATGTTTATACCATATATATATATAATATTCTTAGTTAGGTGACGATTCTAATATATGAATATTGTCACGATCAGATTTGTTGTATGTTTACATATACTTTTATAGAAATTTAGTCATGTATATACCTTATCACATTAGTAGTTATGGAATTTGGTAATGGTCAAAATTCTAATATCATCCATATTCAACTTTATAGTCTAAACAAAAAAGTCATTGGTCTAATAATAGCGATTATTTTTAACCGAACTACTCTGGCCAATGACTTCGACTTTGAGTTAAATTTAGTTGACCATGATACTAACCTCATAAAATCGAGGAGACAAATCCTCTCTTGAATAATGTTTCACTTCGAATACTTTCTCTCGACCCAATTATAGTAGTTCGATGGACGTCGTGCCATAATTTAACTATAATCAAGATGGAGTTTTCACATTGAAGATCAACAACATATTTAAGTCAAAAGAACTCTATAATTTTTGTCACATCGATATTTTCTGTTTGACCTTAGTAACGTTAACTAATAGAAAACTATCGAGTGAATCATTCCATATGTATACAATAATTATCAGTACGTAACCCCTTGGTGCCCCTAGAAGTCATGAGTAACACACTGCCTAACTTTTGAAGAGCGTTACATAATCTAGTCTCAACGGAAGTATCGATATGTAGTCTCAATACAACTTAACTATGAATATTTAAAATAGTATGTTTAATTTGATTATGATAAATTACTCATGACTACAACACCTTGTAACTATTATCATAAAACATATCGTTTATAGATTTTCTATTAGATATAATTTTAGTTAAATTAATTAATTAATATGACTCATTATATCAAGTATATAATTGAAAGAAAATATCTTTTATTTCAAACAAGATTGGTTATCAAGTTAGATATATGTAATAAATTATGTAATTGCCCATAGGGCATACCCCTAACTCTATCACATGTCACCTTAATAATATGCCACGTCAGTAATATCTTAATCATACAAGTATGACTAACGTCACGTGTCAAAATTTCGAGGATGCAATTGCTTTGTAAATAGGCATGCATCCCTGTAATGACGTTAATTCAAATTAACATTATTTAGGATATTTAATTGGATAAATTAAATAAAGCAATGCAAGAGGTTAAGGAGATTGATAAATAATATAGGTTATGCCATAATGAATGAGTTAATAAGAATGGTTTAAAACTTAATAAGAAGAAGGATTATAAGCTAAGGGCAAAATGAGAATAGATCTAAATTCCTAAGTATAAACCCTTGTCCTCTTATTTCCTGCTTCATTTCATTCATTTTAAACAAAACTAAAAGAGCAATGGCAGCAATAGCAAGGTGAATCAAGAGAAGAAAAGCTAGAAAAGAAAGATCAAAGCTTAGGAGAATCAAATCAAAATACAAATCTTAACCTTCTTAAACCGTACAAGGTGAATAATAGTTATGCATCTCATGTTTTAATTGATATTTTTGGTTTTAAGCATAAATCTGATTCTTTTGCTTATGTCATGTCATATTATTGTAATTTGAATGATTATATGCTTATTGGGGAATTTATAGAATTTATTTATGAAATTAAGTGATCTATTTGAGCTAGAAAACCTAGCATATGACACCTAAATGACTTGAAATTTTAATATTTAGAAACATTATATTGGAAGTGAGCATTTAATTTCATAATTTTTTGATTCAATGAGAATTTTTGTTGAATTTCCTAAGGTTGAAATGATTTATTTTAGGTTTTAATTATTAAAAATAATAAATAATGTTTTTAGCTCCAAAATTTATATATTTAAAGAATATAGTAAAATGGATTTATTATGATTTTTGAGGGTTTTTCCCATGAGTTTATGATTTTACATAAATTTATTGGGTTGGAAAAGCTTAATATTTATATTAAAATGTTAATATAAGCTAATGGTTTGCAAATATGTTTTGGGAATGATAAATCTACCCTATCGTAGTTTTCTAGAAAAGGATTGATAAAGTAATTATTAACCAATAAGATTTTGACAAACAATAGGGGTTGGTAAAAAAAATTGCTTTTAATGGTATAAAAGCAGTTTTCTTATAAATTATGTTTGTGCCACTCTAAAAGTCACGATGTCGCACTTCATCACTCTGCCTCTATAGTCTTCAACGTCTATCAAGAGTAATGCATAGGGTATCAACTTCGGATGATATGGAATGCATTGACTTGGTCGAAGTGGGAAGCCAATCATCATAGTCGACATTGTGAACTTCAAAGTGGATGAGGCCGCTTTCTTTAGCCTATTAATGCTACACTTTTTACTATGCCGTATGTTTTCTACAATGCCGCCAACCCCATTGGTTTTGAAGTGACTTATAGCGGCAATAATGATGCTGCATGTTTTATACAAATTGGCTTCGACAATATAGGCATGCCGCTTTCATTTATATCGACGTCAACAATAACGATGTCGCCTTTATTCAATTTCTTATGTTTTCGAAGACGACTATAGTGCTGCTTATATTAACTTCGACCATAATGATGCCGCTTATTTCCTTAAGGCGTTGATGTCGAGATTTACCTATATTGACTCTATTCTTTTATGACTTATTCCTATGCAAATAAAGTTTTATACCTTAGGACGCCAATATTTTATGAAGTATGATGTCTATGTTATTGGCCTTAAGACCACTACGCCATAAATGGCCTACTACAACACAAAAAAAATGTTGGCTCAGACCCGAAAAATGTTGCCATAGGTCTATGGCAACACTTTTAGGGTGATGAAATTTTTGCCGTTGCCTTAGACCTCAAAGGCAACATTTTGACTATCTAAGGCAACATAAGTAATATTGTTGCAATAGAACCCTATTTGGGTCTATGGCAACACCCATAGGTATCTGTAGCAACATTCCAAAATGTTGCCATAGATATTAAATTTCTGAATTTGTGGGGCCCACAATGTAGAGCATATTTGATTTTTTAATAGAAATAAATATTTATTTAATAAAATGCTTTTGCATAGAATTTGATATTTAAACAGTAATTTATTTAAATAAATATTTTATTTCAACATTTGAAATAGTACAAATTCCTGACTCCACTATTTTACAATTCAATGATATATAACATTGATATTCACATATACAGATATTCCTCATTACATCACTCAATTCACTCATTACATATGCAGTTTCAATTTATACAGACACCGACACTGACAAATATATGACGAGCCGAGTGCCGAGCCGAAGGCGAGCCGAGTGCCGAGCCGAAGGCGAGGCGAGAAGCGGGTCCGGGCACAGCGCCGGCGGGGGTCTGGGGCACCGCCCGATTCATCCGATTTCGGAAGATCGAGCCTTCTTTGAAACAACGTAAAATGATGCACAAATGAACACCTCCTGCGAATTTGAATACCTCCTCGATGATTGACTTTTGCAACTCTTTCATGGCTTCTTCTGAATCATCCGACCTTACTTTTAGCTCTGCCTTGGTAAAAGACCTGAAACCATGATAAATAAAAATTAACATTTCATCGAACAGGTTGCGTGTTAATAAGTAATACATTACCACAGTTCACTCATCTAAACATCCTACTAGACATCAACTCCTTCTCCTTGAATACTACCAAACTTCAACCTCTACACTGCCACCATCCACTCCCCAAACTGCTGCAACTTACATCCCCTACAGCCCTTAACAACAGTTGGTACATTTTGAATCAGGATATGAAATTGCAGCCTGCAATCTAGTTGGCTACTTTCTAGTATAAGCACGTGCAATCTATACTGAGATTGGAACTGAATGTAATCAAAGAGCTAATCATAGCAGCAGTATGTTCACATAATTAGTCATAAGCCAAGAGGAGGACAAAGTGGCAACTCGTGCTGAACTAGCATATCACCACAATTACCAATCAACAAAAACATGTAAGCGAATAAATGTAAATCCAAAGTTAAAGTTCACAACTTTTCCATAAATATAACAAAACATCACCTGGCCAACACAGAGAGTAGAGACGGGACATCGAATATACTGCATAGTATCATAAATTGCCAACCCAGCCATCACGGAACCACCAGGTGAATTGATATAGAGAGAAAGCGGCTTAGGCGGATTCTCATATTCGAGGAACAGCAGCTGCCATTTCAACACTACTTCCTCAATTACCACTGTCAGCCTCAATTACCACTTGCCCATCAAACTTCAACACTACTTCGACAACACTTCGAACCAGCTTCAATCAACAGAACATTATACACAGCTGCCATTTCCAGTAACTACAGCCATACCACCACAATACTCAACCAGTCAACTGCCAACAACCATCAATTGACCCTCAATCGGCAGCATCGCAACCCAACCAACGACCTACTTCAAACTTTGACTTCCTCTGCAAATTAATAGCAGCAGCGAACCCAATTATAACCACCAATCGCCAATTTCCATCACTAAATCCGAACTCCATCGCCACGGGATATGTGCTCGATGGCCATCGGAATCAGGCTGTAGAAACGGTGGTGGGGTAGTGGAGTTTTGTTGGGGGCTGCGGTTGGTAGGATTTGGGAATTAGGGATTTTTGGAAGAAAAAAAAGAAACGAAAATATGATTTGGAAATTAGGGATTTCGGAAATTGGGGGTGAGAACGAAAATGATATGAAAAGTAAAGCGGGAAAACGAAAATTTGTGGCAAATTGTAGCGGTGATCCAGTTTAACAATCGGATTAAATGTAGACCGTTGGATCGTATTCACGCGGATTGCTAATTTTATTAATTTTTTAATCTGAATACATCTATAGCAACACTATATAAAAATGTTGCATCGTGTTACACTTGTTTAGCTAGAGCAACACATTTTTATGGCTAAGGTAACACCATAAATACAACGTTGCAGTAGGACCAAAATTTTATATCTATCGCAACATTTTAGCTGGCAACACCTTGCAAAAATGTTGCAGAAGGTCATTTATGGCGTAGTGGACCTTATGTTTTAAAAATTAAAGGCTTTAACATATTTTTATATTAAAGAAGAGCGAAGACCCTACATGGGGATGAGGTTGTCGAGCTTTATCACTATACAAGGTTTGTTGTTTTGGCTTAGCTTATGGTTTTAAGAGGCAATGACCTCTAAATGATTTTGAATTTCACTACTACTATTTATAAAAGCATATATCATGGCAAAATTATTTTGGATAAATCAAAGGGCTATATTTTCTTTGTTTTGAGAGTATGATTTCATGTGTTAAATCATTTATTAAGAAAGTGTTTTCAAGAAAATAAAAAAGGGTAATTAGCCTAGAATTTTACTAAAGAATTATTGTTCTTATCACTTTTAATAGATTGTAATAGAATAACTTGTTTCAAAGATTAGAAAACCATAAGGGACTGGTGTAGGGTAGCGCCTTATACTTCATTTGTTAGCCTCTAGCTGATATTAGTCCAAAATTCCAGTGTGAAAGGCTTTGTCATCGGTAAGATTAAAAGTAGGTTTACGCACAGAAATGAATACATAAAGATAAGATATGTATAGGTTGGTCTGTAAAACCTTTAGGTTCATATTAAGCCTAGTAAAACAATGAGATTGATAGGTGGTCAGGTAAACACTATGATAAGTGTATTTGGACAGACTGTCCAGTTTTCTTCTAAGAGTCAGAAATTTTGTTATATCTGGTGGGCCCGAGTCAGCCATGTAGTTTGGCAGTTATCTTGTGAAAACTAAACATTGGGACGGATAATCCACTGATTTGACGGATAGTCAAGATTACCCATGTAGCATGAATGCACATTATTGTTTATTTTAACTAGGGATTGCAAGACTTTGATATGCAAAAGGTATATTTTTAAAAGATATTAGCGAGGGAAAAACCCATTCCGCTCAACGGTGTGGTCTCATAGATATCAATTAACCGAGACGGCATACTATTATTCACACCAGGCTTTTTGTCTAACTCGAAGTTTGTGTTTCCCTTAAACTCTTGGGTGCTCAAAATTTGATTTGAGTGGATCAGGGGTAAGAGTTTTATAGGTTAAGTAGGTTTTGGAAAATAAAGCTTCTAGAGATATGCAAGAAGCAAAGCTAGCTATGTAGGAGTCTATTTATTACTATTATCCGCTATGTTATGTTAGTTGTTGTATGAATGTATTGACAGTAGATGTATCGATCTATTTAGTAACTCTGATCGACCAAGGAGGCATCTTCATGTGTCGCTATTGGAATATTTTATAATAATTATATTTTATCCAAACCTGGGAAATGTTTGGGATTATGTAACGAATATGGAATATTATCTTTGAAATGTAATGAGAAGATTTGCTTTGAAACTATGTTTAAAATTATTTTGTATTCTTATGCTTATGATATTATGGATATCATTAATATTACTGCATTTTGTCATCGAAAATTAATACTACAGATGACTGCGGTATATGTAGGCTTAGTTTTGGGCCCCAAAATGCGGATGTTACAATCCCCAACGAAGAAGGGTTGAATTCTGAACTAGTATTCTTCCTCATTTTCATTTTTTTAACTTTCAATGCTTGTAAAGCTTGAATTTGGAACATTCATGGCCACCAAGGTCAAATTATAATCGGAGCTTTGTAATAAAGGGTTTTGGCATTTGAAATTTGGATATTGAATTTCGTGACTATTGGACTGTAAACATGTTAACCCAAGGACTTGTTACCTTTCCCAAACATACATGAACTCGCCTTTTCTCATATGACTTAGACATCAGTTAGGCCCAACTTTTGAAATTACATTTTCAGTGTTTTCACTAAGAATTGAACTTAGGATGAATTCTCTCTTCTTGGACATCCACTATGGCTATTTACCAAGAAGGTTCTTTAGATCTAAACTTGATTCATCCAACTTTTAATTCGGATATCCTGCAATTTAGTGAATAACTGGTATTAAATCTAAGGAACTTAGTCCTTTAAACCTTGATGATAAAAGAAAAGTCACCCAACATAATTCAGACAAATGGATCTTAAACCCCTTTCACATAGAACAAAAGCTACTTTTGCTTTAATGAAAGAACCAAATAAGAAAAGACCAACTCAAAAACATGGGGTAAATGAGAAGATGAGAAATGATCCTTTTGTGTAGATAAGAAGGGATATTCAATTTCGAGCTAGAGAAACTATATTTGAAATAGAAATGAACCTTGATTTTGAAAAGTTTGCTCGAAATATAGAATGGCGGTTAACATATCCCTTAAGGAAAAAGAAGAATACTCCCAAATTTTAAAAAGGAAATTAGGAACAAGTGAAGAGGAAGTCTAAATTCCATGAATTAGACATACATATAAGCAAGAAAGTTGTGCTTCTAAAAGATCCAAGGTTAAAATAACTAATTATATTTCTGTTTTGCTAGAAGAAGTTTACTTCCTCACTAAAGAAAGATTGAATTATCGAGCCCTTAAGAAGAACATAATAAGGAAAGGAAAACATGGGGAAGATGAATAATATTATTACCAATAGGCCAATGGGCATAAGACTAAGGATAATGGAGTGATAACTGTTATCATTGAATATTATGTAAGACGGGGGAACTAGAGGAATTTGTTGAGTAGGAATATCAAGCAGTTAAAAGGAGAATATTTGATAATCTAAATCATATCACTATATACTTCTATTGCAACTCCAAATGATATGAGTCGACATTCAAAGACAAATTATCAAAAGGATATAACTTCACTTGGAATAAAGAACTAATTTAAGTCTTTGGTCCCATTTTTACACTTTGATAGAGCATCGATCCAAAGAGTGATGGTCAATCTAAACTTTTGTTCCGCTTCTACCCCTGACCAAAGTATCCATTCTAGGAGTGATGATCAATTTAAGTCTTCGGTCCTGTTTCTACACCTGGCTAAAGTACCTATCCAAATAGTGATGACCATATTAAGCCATTGGTCTCGCTTATATGCTTGACCAAAGCATGAATTAAAGAGTGATGGTCAATTTGGGTCCGTTTTCGCACATGGTCAAAATACCCATCCAAAGTATAATGGTCAGCTAATACTCTAAGTCCTCCTTTCGAGCACAGCTGAAGTAACCATCCAAAGATTAGTGGTGAATATATCCCGACGAAGAGCGGTCGATCAAAGAAAATAACAAACGATACATAAAAGGGTTATAAAAATTCATACCAAAAAGCACTAGAGCTAATCGACAAGTCACGGAGTAGATATGCAAAAGGTATAAAGATATTTTTGTCATAACATATTAACAAGGAATTTAATATTACAAATTCTACATAAAGGCAATCATTTACATGCAATTTCTTCTAAGACATAAAAATGATCTTTATAACCACAATATTGCACAAATTTGTCATTAAATAGGTGCAGAGTTTGATGATATTGATACATCAATTCTTTTCCTGTCCCTTAAACGTCCAAAACACACGAATGAGTCTCGCTTGATGAACCAGGGCCTTTATATAAAATAGGACATCCACTTATATCTTTAAGGACATCCAAATATCCATATAAAAAGAAATAACGATATCTCTGATAATTAATAGCAATGGCCTTTTTTAATTCGTAACCTCTTTTTAGACCTAAAAATAAAAAATCAATCTTTAAATCGAAAGCAACAATGAATTTAATCAAATAGTCCACTAAGGAGTCTAGTTGAAAAATCCTAGAGGTAAAAAATTGCATCAATTCTAGTTGCCTTTAAGTTCCTTTACCTCTTTCATCAAAGTCTCTACCATGGAGGAAGGATTAATAATATGTTGAACTGCCACAAGAATGTATTTCTTCAACTTCTTCTCCTTACGACAAATAACATCAATGGCATCTATCGAGTCAATCTGAGTTGTTATTTCTTGCTCGAAAGGTTCATTAACACTCTTTAGCTGAGAAATCTGATGAAACTAACTATTATTATCAGTTTCTAACTTTTCTATTTTAAAAGTAAGCTCGTTCTTCTCTTGCTCTAGACTTTATACTTAAAATTTATGATTGAAGAACTCCTTAATGAATTTCTTGTTCTAATTTTCTTTTAATTTATGGTTACATTTCAAATTGAAAGATCTTCTCAATCTGCTCAAATCCCCTAAACAATCTTCTGAGGTAGAAGGAGCTAACTTAGGAACAGTGAGTTCACCGCCACATGTTGAACAACCATAGGATAAAGAAAATATTTGCAAAAACTTTTCTAGGAAGAATGAGTCAAACTATGGGTAGGAAGTCCTGCCTCTCGTTCTGCCAGAATGAGCTGATAAGATTGACAGTCATTTCTGGACTTCATCAAATCAGTTCCAAATGAAATATTCGTTGATTGAGTTAAGTAATCCTTATGTCATATTCAGATTATTAAGAGTGAAATCTTGAATTGAGTTTTCATTAGCTCTTGAATTCCTTTTCTTTAAAAGTAATTTTCGTCTCAAAATTAAAAACCAATTCTTGGGAAATTCTCAAAGTAGGCTTTGATCGCATGTATTTATCATACCATTTGTTTGTTCTAGCATTATCAATCAACAATAACCTAGGAATATAATGAAAAGATGATTCTTAATGTTTGAGACAAGCTTAGACTGAATATTGTTAAGACATTGAGTAAGGTTAGGATTGTTAAGTGATAGAGGTGGATCTTAATCCTAAATCAAAACATGAAAATAACAACTAAGAAGAGTACCCAATAAGTTAAGACAACACAAATAATTTTTTAATAATATATAATTACAAGAAAAGTCATTACATTTGACTATTACTGAACAAAAGATACTTTTTAACTAATACTTAAATTTTGAAAGTGTGTCTTGAGTTTTCTTATTAGGGGAGATAAGAAAGGTAGTTATAAAAGGAACTTCAATACTTGGGGGAGTAGTAACGGGAGGGAAACATTGGTGATATTCTTTGAATGGAAGGCTAATTCCATTGCACGGCAATTTTGCATAATTGGTTTGAATCTCATGAAGGTATCGATCTTTTGGATCTCCTAGAAAACTAAAGTCCAGATTATGGAATCATACGCATATACAAATGGAGGTCATAAAGAAAACAATATGTCGCTAGGTGTGTGTAACATCCCCTATCTTAAGACCAAAAGCTAAATGCCACAGATGCTGCAGTCATCTATTATATTAACTTCTGGTGACATAATACAGTATTGTTAATGTGATCCATAATATCAGAGTCACATGAATATGAAATAAAATCATCACAGATTAAAACAACTTTCCTGATTACATTGCAAAACAATCTTTCATATTCAGATTACATAATCCTATAACGCTTCCCAGATTCAAATCAAATATAATTATTACAAAATATGCCAAGGGCGACATATGAAGATGCCTCCTTGGACGATCAGAGAACTAATGGACTAACTATCTTAGTACAACACAGCGGAATTTAAAACAAAATAATAGCAACTCCTAATTAGCTATCTGTCAGCCTCCTGCTCATCTTCGGTAGCTTTATTAGCCCACCTACTAAAACCTGAAAAACCCAAACTCTCAATCTACTCAAATCAATTTTGAGCACCCGAGAGTTTAAGGGGAAAACATAAACTTCGAGTCGGACATTAAGCCTAGTGTGAATAATACTGTACATCTCGTTTATCTGATATTAAGTGAGACTACGCCGCTTAGCAGAATGGGTTTCCCCTCACTAATATCCCTTTGAAAACATATCTTTTTGCTAATCATATTCCTGCAACCAAACTGGTTAATCAACTAATTATATCAATAATAGCAAATATCATATATGCTTAAAGCAGGTAATAACTAAACCAACTGTTCGAAAAAACTATAGTTTTGTTTCGCTAACTACTAACCTTTGGCTGACTCGGGCCTACCAGACAAAATATTAAATGGTCTAACACCTATTAGACAAGTCTCTAGACATGCTGTCCTTAAATTACTTCTCCGAGGGTCAACTGATCCTAATGGTTTTACGGGCTCACTAATAACCTACTTCTGTTCATAAATATTCCTTTCTGTGTGTAACCATCATTTAAGCCTTACTTGTGACTAATCCCTACACATAGGAATTTTGGACTAAATTAGCTATGGGCTAATAGCTAATGAGTAGAGCATGACTCTACACTAGTCCCATTTGGTCTTCTAATCTGAGTCATTTACTTAGGGTCAACTTTTCTTTAAAATTTTCCTTGAAAACCTTTTCAAAACGATTTAATTCCTTTAAATCATACTTATACAAGGAAAATATATTCTTCGCTTTACTCTAAGCTATTTGCCATGTTATATATACTTTACCTAAAATAATGTTGATGAAATATATTAAGGATTTCCTATCCCTCCAAAATAAGTTAGAACCCTTTTTAACTTAAAACAATTAGGCTATATTGCCAAGGTAGATTATTCGAAACCTTTGTTTAAAATCTTTAAGCAACCCATTCGAAACCATTGAAAGTAGCCCTTTCGTAACATTGAAAGTACCCCTTTCGAAACCATTGAAAGTACCCATTTCGATACAAATAAACTACTTTACTTTATAACCTTAGGCCGAAAGGCCAAAACATACCTTTCGAAACCATTTGCTATAGTTCTTTCGAAAACATTAGAAACCGCTCTTTCGAAAGCTTTATAAACCTTAGACATCATTTTTTCAAAACATCAAACTTGCCTTTCGAAAGCAATCAGAAACCTTCCATTTAAAATGCTATAAGTACCTTTCGAAACCATTGGGGAACCTCCCTTTCAAAACCATAGTTTAAACCTTTTGAAAATACTGGAGAACCTCCCCTTCAAAACTTATATCAGTTACATTTTGAAAGCATTAAAGTATACTACTTAAAACAAACCTTTTGAAAGCATTGGTTTCAAGTAAAAGCTTGTGGAAAACCTTTCGAAACCTTCGGAAACCATTCCTTTTGAAACCTTTGGGTTAAACTTTCAAATATCAAAAAGGGTCATAAACAACCAAGTCGAAAGCCACTCTTTCGAAAGCAATTCCTAAGTAAAAGAAGTGGATGGTATCGAAACCTATCCCTTCGAAAGCATTGGAGAAGCGACAAAGTTTTAAAAACAAAATAACCCTTTTGAAACCAATCTGGTTTGAAACGTAAAAAGTCGGCAGTTAGAGGTTTCGACCCCTTTGAAAGCATTTACTTAAAACATAAGGCACAACCTCTTTCGAAACCATTCCTTTAAAACAATTTGACCCAGTCGGAAGCCAACCAAGTCGAAAGCATTACTATCGAAAACAAAGCAAGTGCATTTCCATTTAAAAGCAAAGTAGCGCTTCAACCCCGTCGGAACCCCTAGTTTCGACTGCATACCTTCCGCCTATATCCAATTCGCTGCGCACCAAGTCTTTGATGCCTTGCGCATTGGTTTCGATGGTGATGGAGGCGGAGGACCACGGTCGAATGCTAGGTGCTGAAAGTGGTGAAACATGTAAGAAGAATGTTTAAACTGATTTTTAACCTTTTTAAGTAATCTTTCCAACTAACCTACCTTGTTTGTCAAAATATTATTGGTTGCTAATTTTCTTTTCCAAAAGTACCGCCGAAATTTCAGAATTAAACTAATTAAATTATTTACAAAATGCTCCTTCTCCTTTTATAAATATATAAAACATTTAAGTCTCATACCTTAAATAATTTTATATATATATTAAAACACATAGGAAAATTCTATAAAAATTCACATAAATCTCTTTTAATATGTTTTCTAACATATTTATAGACTCATAACACATACTTAATTGCCGAAATTAATTTTAAACCCAAACAACCTTTTTCTTCACTCGAAAATTAATATTAATTCCACAATAATTCAGAAAATAATGAAACTTGAAACGCATTTCCAAAATAATCTTCTTGACCTCAGATTAAATCGCAAGTCTATTGGATGTCAACTAATAGGTTTTCTAAATCAATTTTTATCATAAAATCCATATGAAATAGCCAAAATCATCAACAAGTATATATATCCATTTTAAACAATCAAAACATGGAAAAACATTTGCAAAACAATTTCGGATCTCAATCTAGTAGCCGAAAACAAAAACATGAGATATAACCTATTATTCACCTTTTCTTTGATGTTAAAAAGTAGAGATTTGATCTTAGATTAAGTTGATTTGGATTCTTCCTCTTGATTTAGCTAATCTTCCCCTTACTTCTTCTTAATGGTGGCCGGCCTCTAGCTTTACTTTTAGTACGTGAAATGAACGTGTAAAATGAAATCATATGAAGGCTTAGGGTATATGAATATGGCTTATTCCTATTTTACCCTTATATAATTCATTTTGTTTTTCCTTAGTTCATTAATTCAATTAGGCACGGCTATACCCTTATTATACAAATCTCAATTCCCTTAACTAATTAATCTTTTCATATTCTATTTAAGTTGGCTAATTAAATCTCCTGAATAATGTTATCAAAAATTAGGGGTGTTACGGTCTCCCCTCTTCAAAGAATTTCGTCCTCGAAATTACGATAAGACACTCATCAAAATCAATCAAAAAGGCAAAATATACCTTGAAACAAGTCAAGATAAGTATCTCGAATCCTGCTCTCAGCTTCCCAAGTACAGTCTCTCTTATCGTTGCTCTACTGGACTTTAACTAATCTGATTGTCTTATTCCTTAGCCTCTTCTCATCTCTCGCGACTATACCAACTGGCTTTCTGACTATAGTCAGGTTCGGCTCCACTACTAAGTCATCTAACGCAGTTGGTGCTATAGTAGTCTCTGGATCTCGAACACACTTTCTTAGATGAGAAACATGGAAAACATCGTGGACTCCTACCGAACAACTCGGTAACTCTACTCTATACGTGAGTTTCCCGATCCTCTCAACGATAGGAAATGGTCCAACGAATCTTGGTGCCAACTTCCCTAATTTCCCAAACCTTTCATAGGTGACACTTTGATGAAAACCTGATTTCCAACTGAGAACTCCAAGTCTTTCCGTCTTCTTTTGGCATAACTCTTCTACCGATATTGAGTTTCCTTCATTCTAGCTCGAATTAACTCAATCAATTCTGCGGCTTCTCTCACCAAATCCGAATCAAGAACTAACCTATCACCGGTCTCTAGCCAACAAACAGGAGATTTGCATGGCCTTCCATACAAAGCTTCAAATGATGTCATCCCTATACTAGTCTGATAATTGTTGTTATACGAAAACTTGACTAAATGTAGATGGTCTTCCCATGAACCCCCAAAATCTAACACACAAGCTCGTAACAAATCTTCTAAGACTTTGTTAACTCGTTCCATTTTCCTATCGGTCTGTGGATGGTAAGCCGTACTCATCTTGAGCTTGATTACTAAAATCTGCTATAGACTCTACCAAAATCACTAGTAAATAAGGAATCTCTATCACTTACTATACTGCTAGGAATTCCACGAACTCTAACTATATTCTTCATGAATAACTTAGCTAGAATAGGTACCGTCTAGTTCACTTAATTGGAATGAAATGGGCACTCTTGGTCAATCTGTCCACTACGATCCATATACTTTCATTTCCTCTTAGATCTTTGCAACCTGTCTATAAAGTCCATAGAAATAGAATCCCACTTCCATACCGGAATATCTAATAGCTGAAGCAACCCACTTAGCTTCTGATGTTCTACTTTTACCTGTTGGCAGTTCATACACTGCTTCATCCACAAGCCAACATCCATCTTTATACCTTCCTAGAAGAAACTTCTCTTCATGTCATGATACATCTTAGTTCCTCCTGGATGAACAGTGAACTTCGAACGATGGCATTCCTCCAAGACTTCCTTCATAAAGTCTCCCACATTCGTAACACATAATCTTCCTTTCTTTCTCAACCATCTATTCTGGTCAAGACTGAAATCCTTCAAGTCATCGCTCCCCATTCCATCCCTTAACTTCTTGATCCGTTCAATTAATACTGGATCCTCCTTCTGTTTAGAAGCAACCTTTTCAATCATAACTGGTCGAACTTCTAAACATGACAACACTACAGCTCCACTAGATCCAGCTTCAGATCTCCACTGTACTATACATGTCGTCAACGTTTCTAAATCCTTCTCCTCAATATCATTGCCAACACTACATTCTGATGTTTCCTGCTAAGTGCATCTGCAACCTTATTGCCTTTCCCTGGTGTGGAGTACACCGAAATCATAAGCAGCAATAAAATTTAACCATCTTTGTTGTCTCATGTTCAGCTCCTTCTGAGCGAACAAATACTTCAACGACTTATGATCCGTATATAGTTCAAACCTCTTCAACGACTTATGATACGTATATAGTTCAAACCTCTCTCCCAAAAGGTAATGTCTCCACACCTTCAATGCAAATATCACCGCAGCTAATTCCAAATCATGCGTTAGATATCTAACCTCATGCAGTCTAAGCTGTCAAGAAGCACAGGCAATCATTTTATCTCTCTGCATTAACATAGCTCCTAATCCAGTTCCGCATGCATCTGTATAAACTACCAAATCTTGATTTTGCTTCGAAACAACTAATACAGGTGCATGGATCAGTAAGTGTTTCAAGCTCTTGAATGCCTCCTCACACTTATCGGCCCAATCAAACTTCACATCCTTTCACGTTAGCATGGTCATTGGTGCTGCTATCCGCGAAAAATTCTTTATGAACCTCCGATAATATCCGGCCAATCTAAGAAAACTTCTTATCTCAGTCACCATCTCATGTCTCTTCCAGCTATTCGCTACCTCGATCTTAGCCGGATCTACTGACAACCCTCTCTTAAAGACTACATAACCAAGAAACTTCACTTCTTTCTTCCAGTAATGGCACTTTGAAAATTTCACTTTCAGCTGGTGCTACCTAAATGTCTCATGCACCACTCTAAGATGAACTTCATGCTCCATTTCATCCTTAGAGTATACCAAAATATCATTTATGAAAACCAACACAAACCTATTCAAGTGCTCTCGGAAAATTCGGTTCATCAAATCCATAAAGAATGTTGGCGCATTAGTCAGTCCGAACGACATCACTAACCATTCGTACGATCCATATTAATTCTAAAGACCATCAAAGGAATACGATCCTCTGCCACTATAAGACAATGGAAACCTTTGTTAAATCCATCTAAGAAAATATTGGCTCCACTTAACTGGTCGAACAAATCATCAATTCTAGGCAACAAATATCGATTCTTTATCATCTTCTCATTCAATTTACGATAATCAATACATAATCTTAACGATCTGTCAGGCTTCTTAGCTAACACTACGGCTACTCCCCAAGGTGAACTACTAGGTCTAATAAAATTCTTGCCTTCCAAATCCACCAACTGCACCTTCAGCTCTCTCATCTCTATAGGTGTCATCCTACTTGGCGGCCTAATCACTGGTTCTGCTCCAGGCACCAAATCTATCTGAAACTCAATGGCTCATTTCGGTGGCAGTCCAACTACGAGTTCAAAGGCATCTACGAATTCTCTAACCATGAAAACTCAACTTAACTCGTCTTCTACCTCCACAACACCCAACAAAGCATTCACCTCACAACTAGAGCTTTCTACGGTATATACAGATCATTACAGTCAGAGTGTCTAAGCAATATTTTCCTATCATGGCAAAATATCATAGCATCATAATTACTTAACCAATCGACACCCGAAATAATTCCAAACCCTACGAAATCAAACACATGCAAACTGCAAACAAAGATATGACCTAACAAATCAAACTCTAGGTGGTCACACTTCATCCCAAGTGTCACATACCCTCCTATCAGATTTGCAACCCTTAAGGAAGTAAGTAGGTACGAGGGTTCTAGATTAAGCTTATATACCAAACAACGAGATATAAAAGAATGCGATGCACCGATATCAAACAGAACACTAACTAATATACCATGGATCGAAAGCGTACCTCCCAACACTGCTTTTCCTTTCTCTTACGCTGTTGGTCTTGAGGTAGCTGGTTCTAATGCAAATACTTTTCCTTTCCCATCCTTTGTTGGCTCCTTGCACTAGTTCTTATAGTGACCAATCAGATCGCGGTTGAAACATCTAACTTCTTTCTTTTCAGCAGCTTTCTTTCCCTTGCCTGTCCCGCACTCATGAGCATAATGCCCCTTCTTATCACACTTATAGCAGATAACTTCTGCCTTCCCCTTCTTCATGGCTCCTCCCTTCTAAGCCCCTTTCTTATGGAAAAACTTTCGCTTCTGACCCTGTCCCACCTAGACCTCCTTGGCCTTATTCTTCTCAAGATAAGCAAGCATTTCCTCTTGCCTCAAAGCCATTTCAACTACAAAATCACTGAGATCTCTGATATGAGGTAATGTTGCCCTGGCCAACTCAGGCTTCAACCCCCTGATGAACTTCTCGTTCCTCTTTGTCACAGTATCTATAGAGGCTTATACATACCTAGTGAACTCCTCAAACCTTCTAGCATATTTATCACCTCATGTCTCCCTGCTTCAATTCAACAAACTTCCTGAGCAAGGAAGGCTTAGCAACCTCAAACATAAGCCTCTCCTCGAATCTTTTCCTAAACTCAGTCCAAGTCATATTCTCTTCATTCACTCCGATCGTCACACTATTCAACCAGAATAAAGCTGTTCCCTGGAGCTGTCTCGATTCAAGCCTTCTCTTCTACTCATCATTGAGCCACAGATCAGCAAATATCCTTTCGCAATGAAGCAGCCGATTCTCTACTTCAATTACATCTTCAGTTCCAATAAATGGCTTTCCTCCCAGCTTAGCATAGTCTCTACTCAAAATAGCATAGTTATTCACCACCGGAGCTTCCCGAACTCCTCCACCAACTACTCCAGTAGCAATACTCACCTGCGTCATATTCATGAAAAACTGATACATAGCTCTCATATAAACTTCCAGGACTCCAGCACCCACATTCCAGCTTAAGCTAGACCTTGGTTCCTTCTGGTATTAGGTCTGGCATTTCCATTTGTTGTGGTGCTTCCCCCTCCAAGGCTAACTCTTCCACTTCTAGCATCCATATCTGAATCCAAGCCTCGTGAGATACTGATGTGCACGTGGATGTGCATATATTTACATCCATATTTTATCTTTTTTTATTTAAATAAATATCATATTTGGGTATTTTAACATGTTTAAAGCCAAAATTCAATTATTTTAAAATCATCATATATTCATCTACATACAGGGGCAAAATAGTAATTTTGTGCATGTGTTAATTTAGGACTTTTTACTTAGACATTTTTCATAATTTTTATAGGAATTTGGATGCATATGGAAGAGGGTTTCATGAAGATATATGCATGCACAAGGGAATACAAAGGAATGAAGAGGAAATAATTCAAGCTCATCATCATGGAGGACCCCACCCACTTACCTAAATCTACAATTAGAACCTAATGGACAACTAAGTGAAGGTTAAAACTTCATGAATATTTAATGATGGATTAATTGAGGCTAATGGTTACTTGGAGGCCACACTTCCTAAAGGGCATTTTGGGAAGCACCCTAAAAAATTGAATTAGGGTTTTATGCATATATAAATAGCCCTCTTATGTACATGTAAATATCTTCATACCTTTCATTTTACTTAGGAAATTAAGAAAGTAAGTTGTAAGCTCAATGTTACATGAAATAAAAATGGCTTCCTAGCCTCTTTCTCTTTTCTTTTCTACATGCTTTTATTTACTTTTATGCTCATTTTTATTCTTATGCTCTTTTTCATTTCATGTTCATAGCTTATATTTACATTTATGCACTTGTTTAGTTCATTTCCTTCTGGTAGTTAATCTTCTTTTTCTTTGTTTATTTTCAACTTTATTTTGTTTTCAATGTTGAAATCTCTATGTGTTGAAATGATAACACAAATGAGAGGCTAAATCCCTACAATTTAGGGGTAATGAAGCTTTCTTTTATCATGTAGATTCAACATAATTTTCTATGTATGATCTTTTTTGTGCTTCATGAGAAAATGAATGTTTATGTTTGTTTGTGTTTTATGTTGAATTTGATAGCCTACCTTGTTCGTACAAATAGGCTATGCTTATCTCATTAATCCAAATTGCCTCTTCGTCTAAATATGATGATGGCAATGAAGTGAAGTTTTAATCAAAATTTGATGATCTATGTTACTAATTAATAGTAAATAGATCATGCTTAAACTATATTTTGGTTTCATTTTCTATGCCATGTTTCATGAGATTTGAAAAGGTAGGACTAGATTTGTATTATAGTTTGATGGTTTGATTTGTGTTAATTAATAACTCAAATAGGCCATGCTTATGATAAATACATCACTAATCCTACTTAGAATAAAAAGAGATCATCATTTGATTTTATGTTGATTTATGTGAAAAATATAAGAAAGTGGATTTGCTTCTAAATTGAATTTTAATCACATAGTTTTTAATCTCAACATTTGCTTAGTTTTCTAGTTTTCAAAACAATCTCCACTTTTGGTTTAATTTGATTGATTAGAAAATTTTAAAATCTTAAAAAATTCTCTACGGATCGACCCGTACTCGCCACGTACTAAAATTGAACGCCGTGCGCTTGTGGTAATTTTAATTCAAAATTTATCGGCGATTTTCTAAACCGATAGAAAATTCGTCGTTAAACAAGTTTTTGGCGCCGTTGCCAGGGAAGTTTGATTTGATTTTAATTTCTATTCTTCGAATTATTTTTGTTTGATTTTTATTGTGTGTTTATTTTGTGTGTTTGTTTGCATTTAAAAGAAATTGTGTTGTGTTTGTTGTTTGATTTTTGTTTGCATTTTATTTGTGTGTTTGTTGTTGTTTTCTAGTGTTTTGTTCATTTGCATTTCAAATTTTAAAAAAATAATACACAAGATCATTTCTGAAAGGAAAAAAAATTATTTCATTTTTTTTCTTTTTCCTACATTACAATTTTCTACTTATTACATTTTTTGCATTCATCACTTTACATTGCAATTTTCATTTTTTTTGCTTTCTGCCCTTGTCATCCAAACCTCTGCACCATCACCCACTGCCCAGACTTCATAACTGCCCTGTTAATGGTTCCATCACACTGCCCTTCGACCACAGCTCCTCGGTACCATCAACAAACTTTACAACCCACTGCTACACAGTGCAGTACAACCTGCATATATCACAAACAAGTGCCACTATTGCCTGACATACTTCCACATCCAAACTACTTACCTCTTCCTGAACTGCTCCTACTACACATACAACTTATACAAACTTACCACTTCATCTAATACCATCTAGCAGCAGTTCACAGTCCTCCACTCATTAACACTGTCCACTGACCACTAATCTTCCCCGACAGCCAACGCTACAATCCAGACTTCACTTTTACAACACTGTCAACAACTAATCACCACAAACACTCATTTTCACCGCCTTTCAACCTATTGAACATCATCAACAAACAGTGCCATTCACTACCGTGCTTCGAGCAATTGCAGCCACCACAATTGTACAACAGTGCAAGCATCTCCTCTACTCATACAATAATCAGCAAACCATTGCATTACCCTATCACTTCGACCATAAGTTTTTGCATTATCAACTTCCACCATCACAAAACTACTTCAGACCCCCCACTGCATACCACATTGCTCCTTCTTCTTCCTGAACCACTGCAGCCACCATCAATTGACTGCAAACAACAAAAGCCATCTCATTCCACAACAAAACTACAACACTCCTAACCACCCCTGACATCAAACACTCAACCCAGACAACACTATACAACAATCGACCAGAAAATCCACAGACAGCTGCTGCTACACCATCTGCTGCTACACCTTAACAGCCCTGTCATCACTACTGCCAGTACATCAACTTAAAACCATTCAAATAGTGGCCACAAAAACCCACCACTCTTCCATCAACAGTGCGTGCAAACAACATCAGTCACCACTTCATTCTTCAGCCAATACTCTGAACCACAGCCTCCATTGCCGGAAATCACACCTAAACCCAATCGCAAGCGCAACCCAGAAGCATCGATCACCACGACCACAAATTCGCAATCCTCTACCGCCTCATACCCAAATCCGACATAGAACAATCGCTCCGCCTCGCTCTCCAACAAATTCCAGTAGCCATTGCACCCAAATCAAACACGCCTCCATCATCATACCAAATCAACCACGCTTCACTGCAATCAACCTGCATCCAATTCGAACCGCCTTCAGACTTTCGACCACCACTTGAACCCTAAATCGATCGCCTAAATCGATTCGTCAATTTTAACAAGTCTTGGGAATTTGAGAATTTGATTTTTAAATTTTTAATTAAGCTTAATTCGTCAATTGAATATAGATAGTGGCTGATGAGTTGAAAGTGGGAATCGAAAAATTCACTTTACATTATCGAAGTTGATAATATTTGTATTGGGCTGAAGTTAAAATGGGCCGAAGCTTTTAAGTTGTTTGAGTTTCTAAAAAAATTTGTCTTTATTTTTATTTCTCTTTTTTTTCTTTTTTTAAAGGGTTTGTTTTGTTTTATCCTTTAAAAAAACAATTAGTTTCGATTTCAAAATTTTCTTATTTCCTTTCTAAAAAAACGAAGTTGTTTTGGTTTCGTTTGTTTTATTTCTTAATAAAAAAAAGAAACAACAAGTTATTTCGTTTTAAATTTGTTTTAGTTTTTCCTTCAAAAAAACTTTACAATTTTTTTTAAAAATTCAAAAAAAAACAACAAACAAACAGTATATATCTTGTTTTCAATTGTTTTAGTCCATTTTGTTTTCAAATTTTTTTAGTTTCATTTGTTTTATATTTTCTTTTTGTTTAAAAAAAAGAAAAAAAATTGTATATATCTTGTTTGAAGTTTCAGATTGCAGGAAATATAAAGGAGTTGTTGCTATAAAACTGCTCCGCTTGCTTGCTTAAAAAAATTGCTGCTTTTAAAATAAATTGCTAATAATTCTGCACGTTCTGGTATCGTGCCCTTAGCCTTGTTTTATTTTGTTTTGCATTGTCGTTTGTTTGCATTTTCATTTATATATATAAAAAAATTCAAAAAAAAATCCAAAAACAAAATTCATTTTTAGTTGCATTGTAAATTCACGTTTAATTTTTGTTTTGCATTCATCTCATCTTATTTTCTTTTCTAAGGGCAATACCCCAATTCACATAAGGTGAGAGATTTCGTCACCCTTTCCTTAGCCCACAAATCGCATTTTATCGTAGAATTTGACTAATAATAAAGGTAAGACATTCGACTTAAGGTAGTCGCGAGCTCATTTAGGGCTTAATTGTATCTTGACAATTGTCTTCTTTGAACAAGTTTATTTCTTGGTGTCTAAGCTACGGCAAAGCAATAACCAGTTATAAAAATAACGGTGATTCGTAAATATTATACTGGTTGTTCCTCTGAAAGTACTTAAACCTTCGATTGCATTGCTACGGTAATTTGTGATGCACTGATAAATCTTGTCCGTTACCTAACTAAGAATTTTTTTTGTTGATTTAAGACAAAGTGTGATTATACAATTTTGGGTTAGGAGCTATTAAGGACAGAAAATTATAATTAAGTCCTTTGCATTCATTTAGTTGCATTAGTTCATGCATATTTAAAAAAAATCCAAAATCCAAAAAAAAATTGTAAATTTTACTTAACTTTTTTTTCTTCCAAAAAAAAATAAATCCTTTTAAATCCATTCCTTTGAAAATTTTCAATCAAAAACAAAAATTCAAAAAATATATATAAAAAACATTTACAAAAACAAAAAAAAATTGAAAATTCAAAAACAAAAACAAAAAAATCAAATTCCCATTTTCTAAAAAAAATCCTTTTGGTAAATATTTAAAAATTGAAAATTCTAAAACCAAAACATATAAAAATATGAAAAAAAAATCAAAAACAAACAAAAATTAATCTTCTCTTTTGAAATAAATTTCACTTGGTAAATATTTTTCTTCCTTAAAAAAAACAAAAACAAAAACAGTTTTTCACCTCATTTTCCAAATCTTGTTTCATTTTCCAAACTCGATTCTAGCTTCTTTCTCTTCTCGAATTTCACTTGTGCATGAGTGCTTGGACTCGTGACACAACAACAAATCGTTGGACTCACGACTCAACAACTAATCGTTTAACTCGAATAGACGATCCTCCCGAAATGGCGAACGAGAAAGCCCCTCGAACTCCTATGGATAGAATCTTTCCCGATAGAGTTTCTATTCCATCTTGCATCATGTTACCCGCCCTTACGGGTAACCATTTCAAAATTCACTCGAACGATATTGCCACGCTTCCAAAATTTGGTAATTTTGAACATGATGACCCATACATTTTCTTTAATAAATTCGAACAAGTTTGCGCAACCATTAAACTCCAAAAACTTTCTGATGACGAAATCAAACTTCGATTAATCCCATTGAACTCGATTAAAACTTGGGAAGAATTCGTAAAAGCTTTCTTAAAAAAGTCCTACCCCTTGGAAAAAAACAAGTAAAATCCGAAACAAAATTGTCAATTTTCATCAATTTAGGGGAGAACCATTTGGAAAATATTTTGAAAGATTCAAAGAGCTTTTGATAAAATGTCCATACCATAGCTCACAAACCATGCTCGAATCAATGTGCCAAGGAAACTTTCTTGCCCAACATCACGGTGTTGCTTGGCAATTTCTTGAAAACCTCGCCGAAAAGTTGTCCCGATGGGAACGTTCGAACGAAAAATCAATTTACTCACGATCGAGTGCACACTCGATAGGATCTTCTTTTGCTTTGGAACCTAAGATCGACGCAATGATTAAAAAATTCGATAACGTTTTCTCATCGAATCAAATGAACCAAGCTTCCCAACCGATGTGTTATAAATGCAACGATCCTAATCATATAGCCGATCAGTGTCCCGATTATGTCGAACAAATCAATGCTTTCAATAAAGCCAAAAATGACCCACTTTCTCCAACGTACAATCCTGGTTGGAGAAATCATCCGAATTTTGGTTGGAACCGAAACAATCCCAACACAGATACAATTCGTCCCAATTTTCAAGCATTTCTGAATAATGCTTCGAATCCGCCCTTTCAACCTAATCATTTTCAACCAAATTTTGCGGGTCCGTCTCATAATCAACCGCAACAATCAAATTTTCAACCAAATTTTGTTCATCCTCCCCAAGACGATAAACGTTTAAGTTCACTTGAGAAAACTCTTGAAACATTGGCTAAAGCAACTACTCAAAGCCTTCAATCAAACAACAATTTGCAAAATTTATTGACCTCATATTTGCAAAACACAAACCAATCAATTGCAAAACTTGAAATGCAAATGAGTTAATTAGCCATGTCTGTGAGCGAACGTGAACGAGGCACATTCCCAAGCCATCCATTTCCAAATTCCAGAAATCAAAACGAAAATTCAAATCAAGCCCATGTTGTTCAAGATAGCAACGTCACCCAATTGAATGCTATCACAACTTTACGTTCCGATAAACAAATTGATAATCAAGTCGTTAACCCAAACAATTTATCGGAAACCTCTCTCGATGCTTCAAACGAATCGTAACAGAACGTGGAGCCAAACGTTGAATCAAATGCTGGTCAAAATTTTTCTTCTACTCGAATAGACCTGCCTACCGAGTATCTTGTTCCATTTCCACATCGTCTTCGACTAAAGAAACACTCGGACCAAATGGAAAAAATGTTGGAAATTTTTAAACAAGTCAAAGTTAACATTCTTCTTCTTGACATCGTTTAGCAAGTCCCAACGTACGCAAATTTTTTTAAAGACTTGTGTACCCAAAAGCAACACACTCAAGTGCCCAAAAAAGTCTTCTTAGCCGCCAGTTTGAGTGAAGTCTTGTCCCAATCCATGCCCGCAAAATACAAAGATCTAGGCTGTCCTATGATTTCATGTACAATTGGAGACAAGACAATTAACAAATGTTTGATTGACTTAGGCGCGAGTGTCAACTTGATTCCATACTCCGTGTATGAACAATTAGGCTTAGGTGAGCTCAAACCCACAAAGGTCACGCTTCAATTCGTCGATCGTTCCATTAAGAAGCCTGTGGGATCGAGGATGTAATCATTCGAGTAGGGCAATTCATATTCCTCGTTGATTTTATCGTTCTCGAAACACAACCCGTGAAAAATCCAGTGAGTCAAATTCCATTGATTTTAAACCGACCATTCTTAGCCACTTCAAATGCCTTAATCAATTGTCGTAATGGTTCGATGAAAATCTCTTTTGGAAACATGACTTTGGATCTCAACATTTTCAATCTTGAAAGCCAATCGAATGAACCTCGTGACCAAACATTGGAAGTTAGTGCCATTCACGAAAACTTAGATGATGAGACACTTGACCTTAACGATGAACGCGAAGCTGAGTATGAAAAATTGTTTCATGAAATACCCAATGAGATTGAATACAGTCTTCCTTTTGAATCACTTCCAGTTGAGTCCGAACCTCAACCCAATTCTTTGATCGAGAAACTCCCGAAGTTGGACCTCAAACCACTTCCCGGTCACCTTAAGTACACATACTTAGGTGATAAGGAAACGTTTCCCGTCATAATTTCCGCAACTCTCTCTCTTGATCAAGAAACCTCCTTACTTTCTATTCTTTCAAAAAACAGAGAAGCAATTGGGTGGTCCATTACCGATATTAAGGGAATTAGCCCTGCTATTGTCCAACATTGCATTCACTTAATTGACGAAGCCAAACCCACTCGTGATGCACAACAGAGGCTTAACCCAAAAATAAAAGATGTGGTTCGTGACGAAATTCTTAAGCTCCTCGATAATGGTATCATATACCCCATCTCCGATAGCCCATGGGTTAGCCCAATTCATGTCATGCCTAAAAGTCCGGACTTACCGTTATAACTAACGATGCGAACGAACTCATTCCTACTCGGACTCAAACTGGTTGGCGTGTTTGCATTGATTATCGAAAATCAAATGCTGCAACACGAAAAGATCACTTCCCTCTTCCTTTCATTGACCAAATGCTCGAAACTTTAGCCGGCCACGAATTCTACTGCTTCCTTGATGGTTATTCCGGCTATAACCAAATTCCAATCGCTCCCGAAGATCAAGAGAAAACGACTTTCATGTGTCCATTCGGTTGCTTATCGATGTATGCCATTCGGACTTTGTAACGCTCCTGCTACTTTCCAACGATGCATGGTTGGCATCTTTTCTGACATGATTGAAAGCTTTCTAGAAGATTTTATGGACGATTTCTCTATCTTTGGTGATTCTTTTTCCGAATGTTTACATCATCTCGAGTTGGTTCCAAATTGATGTAAAGAAAAACATTTGACTTTGAATTAGGAAAAATGCCACCTTATGGTCAAACAAGGCTTAGTCCTTGGACATATCATCTCAAATAAAGGCATTGAGGTAGATAAAGCAAATGTTGACGTAATTGCAAATCTACCCATTCCCAAATCTGTTAAGGACATTCGATCATTTCTAGGACACGCTGGCTTTTACCGATGCTTTGAGATAGACTTTAGCAAAATTGCTCGTCCTTTGACGACTCTTCTTGGAAAAGACGTTCCTTTTGATTTTAACTCTGATTGTATCTCTTCTTTCGAATGTCTCAAAAACGAACTCATTTCTGCTCCAATCATTTGCACACCCAATTGGGATCTCCCATTTGAAATAATGTGTGACGCTTCTAACTTTGCGGTTGGTGCTTTCTTAGGACAACGCATAGACAAAATCCTTCATGTCATTTACTACACGAGTATGACTTTAACGACGCTCAACTCAACTACACAACAACCGAAAAAGAGCTTCTAGCTGTCGATTTTGCACTCGAAAAGTTTCGACCTTACTTGATAGGTTCACACATCACGATCTACACTGACCATACTGCTCTTGATACCTTTTTGCCAAAAAGGATGCTAAATCTCGTTTGATTCGTTGGATACTTTTACTTCAAGAATTTGACCTTACAATCAAAGATAAAAAAGGATCCGATAATGTCATAGCCGATCACTTGTCTCGTCTTCCGAATGCACCATCTTCTTTGCCAATCAATGAAAACTTCCCCGATGAACAACTTCTTTCAATTTCTATCGATCCATGGTACGCTGATATAGTGAACTACTTAGTCACTAAAGAAACTCCCTCATCTTGGTCCAAATAGGACAAATGCAAATTCATGTCTCAAGTGAAATATTTCTATTGGGACGATCCATACTTGTTCAAATATTGTCCTGACCAAATCATCCGACGTTGCATTCCGGATAATGAGATCAGGAATGTTCTTTCATTTTGCCATGATCAAGCGTGGGGTGGACATTTCGGTCCTCGAAAAACTACGGAAAAGGTGCTTCGGTGTGGTTTCTATTGGCCTTCTCTTTTCAAAGATCCTTTGAATTTTGTAAAACTTGAGATCGGTGTCAAATGCTTGGACGAATTTCTCGACGAAATACGGTGCCTCTAAGCCCCATTCTTACGATCGAAATCTTTGATGTTTGGGGTATCGACTTTATGGGACCTTTTCCCAATTCTTTTGGAAACTTGTATATCCTTCTCGCTGTCGATTACGTCTCAAAATGGGTCGAAGCCGTTCCTTGCAAAACCAACGACCATAGAATTATTGTGAAATTTCTCAAAGAACACATCTTTTCAAGGTTCGGCATACCTTGCACAATAATCAGTGATAACGGAACCCATTTTTGCAATCGAGCTTTTGAAACATTAATGAGGAAATACTCGATAACCCACAAGTTATCCACTCCATATCATCCTCAAACTTGTGGGCAAGTTGAAGTTTCAAATCATCAAATAAAACAAATCATGGAGAAAACTGTCAACAAAAATCTAAAAGATTGGTCTCAGCAATTGATCTACCATACTGCTTTTAAAACTAACCTTGGGATATCTCCATTTCGTTGGTTTACGGGAAAGCTTGCTATTTATCAGTTGAAATCAAACACAAAGCGTTGTGGGCAATAAAGAACTTAAACTTTGATCTCGATAAAGCTGGGGAAAACCGAAAACTACAACTCAACGAACTAGAAGAACTTAGGAACGACGCGTATGAAAATGAGAAAATTTACAAAGAAAAAATAAAAGTTTTTCATGACAAGTCAATCCTAAGAAAAATGTTTTCGCCTAACCAAAAAGTTCTTTTATATGACTAAAGACTTCATTTATTCCCTGGAAAACTTAAATCAAGATGGACCAGACCATTTGCGGTACGAACTGTTTTTCCACATGGTGCCGTAGAAATAGAAAACCCCAGGAATGGATCGATTTTCAAAGTTAACAGTCATCATTGAAACCTTCCTTGGAATTGCCAAATAACCAAGAGGAAGAGCTCATGATCCTTCATGACCTAAGCTACGTCTAGTAAGAATGTTAACCCTCTTTTATAAATATGTACATATTTTTCCCTATTACACTCATTATATCATGCACTTACTGTGGGGACACAGTAAAAACTAAGTATGGGGGGAGTCTCATTTTCATTTTTTTAAGTTTCATGGCATTTTTGAATTTTCATTTACTTTTAACCAAAAAAAATCTCAAAATTTCTAAATCTCAAAAACATTTTCTTTTTAGCATTTTGATTTATTTTTGAAGAAACACTATAGGATAAGTGTAAGTTTTGGTTAATAAACTGAAATTTTTGAAAATTTATTTGTCTTAAAGAAAATAAAATTGAAGTTTGATTACAAATAACAATGGTTTAACTAGTATATAGGAAGGTTCATGTGTGTTAATTATGAAGTATATTCTCAATGAAAATCTTTGTTTAAAAAAAGTGGTAAATTTAAAGTAAAGGATATAACATTTTTATCTTCTAAGTTAAATGGTGCTAAGATGATTTTGCAAAACTCTCTCTTTTCAAAAAGAAATAGAAAAAAAACACAAAAATATATATAAGTAAATTTTTTTTGTATATATGTATATATTTTTAACACCTAGAGTCATGTGTTCACACTCGTGTGTTCACTCGCCATGCTCAATACCCTTCTCACGTAAGCCCGAAAGGCAGTGCACGATCGGTATATCTAGCCTCAGTTTATCTGAGTTAGGTGTATGTATATAAAAATTCTTTTTAATAATTCCTACAGTCGATAAGTGTTCACACTTGTGTGTTCACTCGCCATGCTCTGTATTCCCCTCACATCAGTCCGCAAGGCAGTGAATGGGTAATATATATGGCCTCAATTTACCTGAGTTAGGTATATGTAAATATTGTTAATATTAATAAGATTTTCAAATAAGAGAGAGTAAGCAATTGAAATCCAAGCACTATTTTGACTTGTTTGACTTAACTTGTTATTGAAACGAAATGAAAATACCACTTTGACAAACATTGATAATCAACTAAGGATCCATTTCATAATTACATTGTGTTATCAACCGAAACAGCTAGCCAAACTATAGTCTATCTGTTATGACAACTTAATTTTTGTTGGAAATTTTGACAAGTAAAAGGACTTAATTTTTTTGATAATGACCATAACTTATATTTAACTTATTAGTGTCGATTTGAAAGTAAATTCTTCATTTGTAAATACTTTCAAAAACTTGCATTCATCCCATTGTAAATAAATCTTGCATTTATTAAATATTTTCACTTTGCATTTGGATTTTGTGGGTAGTATCCGCTGAAAACTCTCACGAAACAACACTCATCCTACTGGGGACACCCAGAGGTTTAACGGCTTGTTGCATACGCTCAATGCAATCGTTCTCCCTATGAAAACGGATTTATCTTAGTTTTCCTTTATTCGAGGACGAATAAAAAGATAAGTGTAGGGGTATTTGATGTGCATGTAAATGTGCATATATTTACATCTATATTTTATCTATTTGTATTTAAATAAATGTCATATTTGGGTATTTTAAGATGTTTAAAACCAAAATTCAATTATTTTCAAATCATCATATATCCATCTACATACAGGGGCAAAATAGTCATTTTGTGCATGTGTTAATTTAGGACTTTTTACTTGGACATTTTTCATAATTTTTATAGGAATTTGAATGCATATGGAAGAGGGTTTCATGAAGATATATGCATGCATAAAGGAATACAAAGGAATGAGGAGGAAATAATTCAAGCTCATGATCATGGAGGACCCCACCCACTTACCTAAATCTACAATTAGAAGCTAATGGACAACTAAGTGGAGGTTAAAGCTTCATGCATATTAAATGATGGATTAATTAGACGCTAATGGTTACTTGGAGGCCACACTTCCTAAAGGGCATTTTGGGAAGCACCTAAAAAATTGAATTAGGGTTTTATGCATGTATAAATAGTCCTCTTATGTACATGTAAATATCTTCCTACCTTTCATTTTACTTAGGAAATTAAGCAAGAAAGTTGTAAGCTCAATGTTACATGAAATAAAAATGGCTTCCTAGCCTTTTTCTCTTTTCTTTTCTACATGCTTTTATTTACTTTTATGCTCATTTTTTTTCTTATGCTCTCTTTTTGTTTTCTAGTTTTCAAAACAATCTCCACTTTTGGTTTAATTTGATTGATTATAAAATTTTAAAATCTTAAAAAATTCCCTGCGGATCGAACCGTACTCGCCACGTACTAAAATTGTACGCAGTGCGCTTGCGGTAATTTTAATTCAAAATTTATCGGCGATTTTCTAAACCGATAGAAAATTCGCCGTTAAACAGATATAAAAGAATAGCCTAAGAGAGAAGGAGAATATGGATATAGCGTATAATTATATATAGCAAATACAAGTACGTTACTATTACGTTATCCCATACCCCGATCCATCTAAAATGCTATAAGTACCTTTCGAAACCATTAGGGAACCTCCCCTTCAAAACCATAGTTTAACCTTTCGAAAATACTAGAGAACCTCCCCTTCAAAACCTATATCAGTTACCTTTCGAAAGCATTAAAGTATACTGCTTAAAACAAACCTTTCGAAAGCATTGGATTCAAGCAAAAGCTTG
Source organism: Allium fistulosum (assembly GCA_030737815.1). Taxonomy (NCBI): domain Eukaryota; kingdom Viridiplantae; phylum Streptophyta; class Magnoliopsida; order Asparagales; family Amaryllidaceae; genus Allium; species Allium fistulosum. The sequence continues at coordinate 671,705,576 of CM060906.1, forward strand.
TGGATAACCTGTCGAAACCTTTAGAAATCATTCCTTTCGAAACCTTTGGCTTTAACTTTCAAATATAAAAAAGGGTCATAAAAAATCAAGTCGAAAGCAACTCTTTTGAAAACAATTCCTAAGTAAAAGAAGTGGATGGTGTCGAAACCTATCCCTTCGAAAGCATTAAAGAAGCGGCTAAGTTTTAAAAACAAATTAACCCTTTCAAAACCAAACTTGGTCAAAAGGTAAAAAGGCGGCAGTTAGGGTTCTCGTCCCTATCGAAAGCATTTGCTTAAAACAAAAGGCGCAACCTCTTTCGAAACTATTCCTTTAAAACAATTTGACCTAGTTGGAAGCCAACCAAGTCGAAAGCATTACTATCGAAAGCAAAGCAGGCACATTTCCATTTAAAGGCAAAGTAATGCTTCAACCCCATCGGAACCCCATGTTTCGACTGCATACCTTCTGCCTATATCCAATTCGATGCGCACCAAGTTTTTGATGCCTTGCGCATTGGTTTCGATGGTGATGGAGGCAGAGGAACATGGTCGAAAGCTAGGTGCCGAAAGTGGTGAAACATGTAAAAAGCATGTTTAAACTGATTTTTAACCTTTTTAAGTAATCTTTTCAACTAACCTGCCTTGTTTGTCAAATTATTATTGGTTGCTAATTTTCTTTTCCAAAAGTATCGTCGAAATTTCAGAATTAAACTAATTAAATTATTTACAAAATGCCCATTCTCCTTTTATATATGTATAAAACATTTAAGTCTCATACCTTAAATAATTTTATATATCTATTAAAACACATAGGAAAATTCTATAAAAAATCACATAAATCTCTTTTAATATGCATTCTAGCATATTTAAATTTCAGACCCAAAACACATACATAATTGCCGAAATTAATTATAAACCCAAATAACCTTTTTCTTCACTAGAAAATTAATATTAATTCCACAACAATTTAGAAAATTATGAATCTTGAAACCTATTTCCAAAATGATATTCCTGACCTCAGATTAAAATCGAAAGTTTATTGGATGTCAACTAATAGGTTTTCTAATCAACTTTTATCATAAAATCCATATGAAATAGCCAAAATCATCAAAAAGTATATATATATATATATATATCAATTTTAATCAATCAAAACATGGCAAAACATTTGCAAAACAATTTCGGATCTCAATAGCCTAAAACAAAAACATAAGATGTAACCTATTATTCACCTTTGCTTTGATGCTAAGGAGTTGAGATTTGATCTTGGATTAAGCTGATTTGGATTCTTCCTCTTGATTTAGCTAATCTTCTCCTTACTTCTTCTCAATGGTGACTGGCCTCTAGCTTTTTTTAGTCTATGAAATGAACATGTAAAATGAAATGGTATTAAAGCTTAGGGTATATGAATATGGCTCATTCCTATTTTACCTTTATCTAATTCATTTTGTTTTTCCTTAGTTCATTAATTCAATTAGGCACGGCTACACCCTTGTTATACAAACCTCAATTCCCTTAACCAATCAATCTTTTCGTTATTCTACTTAATTTAGCTAATTAAATTTCCTGAATAATTTGTTATCAAAAATTAGGGGTGTTACAGTGTGACCTTTCAATTGAGGAAGAGCTTTCCCTAAAAGTTATTTTTACCTTAAGCAGATTACTTAAAATGTCTTTTGGGATGAGAGATAGAGTAGAAATGGGTAAACCTCAGAAACTTTTACACCAAGGATAAATTGAAACTAAAAGTTAAATTATAGAATTTGCGAAACAAAAATCATGGATTATATCAATAAAATCATTATAACTAAGCAATAATAGTTATAGGGGTTCATCCAGAATAGATCCCTTATATTACTCAAAAATAAACTTATCCTTCTTATATTTAATTTTATCTAGAGGAAGTGTATCAATAATTAAAGGAGCAATATTAACTTTAGGTAAGTTCCAACATTCCCCATAATGAGGGTCTGATCCGCGTTCATCAAAGTATCTTTTATAGAGTCGTATAATTAAACCTCCAAAGTCACTCCCTAAGAAAGAGATGATGGTCAAAGGAACCTAACATAAGAGTTCATTTTTGTCTTCAATGGGAATGCAAAAGAGACTAGTAAGTTCTTCGTTTTCTTTCCAAGAGTTCGAATGAAGAAAATGGGACTTTCGTAATAAGAGTGCGAATTATTTGTTCCTAAATTCTTGTAAGGACTATACCATTTTAAAAGTCTCATATATTTATAACTAGACTTATTTAGATCTTTGTAAAGTCTCTCTCCTTCTCTTTTGAGTCTTAAGTTTGCACTCCTATTGTTATCTAACTGAATCTCAAAGTAAGTTCTATTTTTCCCTTTATGCTACTAATAAAAATGGATTTTTAAGATTATATAGAAGAAACTCGGAATAAATAGAGCATCTTGGAATTTATATCACCTGAGTCGAAGTTGTTGATAATTTTAGCTGTGAGGATAGAGCTTTTACGATTTGGAAGACGATGGACCTTAGACATTAGGAGGTGAGCACACTAGATAGGCCTTTAGGAGGCGGGGTACTAGAGTTCTTGATTTAACAATAGGAGAAGAAAACTTAGCATTATGATCTGACTCGTGAATAGTGTCTTGCTCATCCAAACCATTATTCTCTGGGTAATTATCTTCTCTATTCTTGATGGGTCATTCTTGGCATTATCATCTTCCCCACCATTATCATCGTCATTACTATTCTCATCTTTGTCAGTGTCACCTTCTCATTTTTCTCTTATTTCATTGTCATCTAGAGAAGAATCGTTAAAAGTTATGTACTCTTCGCGCTTGATATTTTCGTTATCTTCAAACTCAGACAAAACCATAGGGATCGATCAAGGTTTATGTCAAACTTCCTTTTATAATCAACCTCTGTCCATAAAGTAAAGGAAAAGTTAAATCCAGATATCGATAAATGTTATCTTTATAAACCATAACAAAGTTACTCGGCGCAGTTATCTTTCCAAGAAGGCAGAACTTGTTAAAGAAAGGAAGAAATTTAATCTTCGATTGCATTTAGAGAAGCATTTGACTTATCCTGTAAAGAATTTTTTATTTTCATGCTTTCCTCCAAGCAGGTAACTTTTGTCAATGCCCGTCTTGCTTCATCCCTACCTGATGCAAGATCTTTTCCAGCATCATCATTCTCTCCTCCATAATTTTCACCTTCACTTTTCTGCTTTAATAAGAGTTATGGCTTGCAAATCATTGGCAGCAATGTAATTCCATAATTCACAATTCTCCACTTCAAAGCTTTGATATTACTAGAGGAGATTGAATTCAGCTCCCGAAGAGTATACATTTATTGAGAAGAGTTAGATGAAGATTGTTGCATCAAGAAAATTCATTTTCCAACCTAAAGCAATAAAAAATTAGATAGAATATGAAGATAAGACTTAATAAATCAAATCAGGAATAGGAGCATACCAAGGGAAGTTGATGAATTATGAGTAGAAGTTGGTATAGAGAAAAAACAATATAAGAATATGATGTATCAAAGATAAGATCGAAGGAGAATGAAGAGCAAATAATAACAGGTCCTCAAAAGCAGACGGGAGCCCTATATTATTATTAAAAAGAGGAGAGTCAAGCCCTAAAGAAATGTGCAAATCTACAAATGAGATCAGAAGAGGAGTATTCATTATGTAATTTCAAGGCTCTATGAACAAGGAACACTAACTACAGTTGTGATAACTGCTTCAGAAGAAGGAGCGAAGCTAGCTTGCAAGGATGAATTATCTCCCCTAAGCATTTAGGAGAAAGAGACTCATGAGGAACTTCCTACTGGTCAGGGGCTATTGGGCGCTTTCATAATATAGCGGCTTGGAAAACATCGTTGGTTGCAGTAGCATGAATGACGTATTTGTCTTAAAAGAAGGGATGGGGGCCAAAGTTCAAAGGAAGGGTTCTTTATGGATTTTGATGAGGTAGCTAAATCGTTTAAACTAACATCTGCACATAAAAAAATAAAACATGAGAAAACGATTATCTGTTTAAACAAAAGGAAAGAAACAAATATAGTAAACACTTAGAGAATACAATGGCTATAAGTCAATGTATGTTGAATGAGGCTGTTAAGGAGAGACTATTCCAGCTTTTTAGCCACAAGAGATCTATCTTCATGTCTAGCCTTCTTTATCATCGGAACTTCTCCTAAGATTCGGTGAAATGATTGAATAAGGACAAATTTTCTCAGTTTATCTTTAGTGTTGAGTCTTGGTTGATTTTTGTAGCCTTGGGTGCTTTTCCCAAATTCAGGAATATTTATAACTACATTAGGGTCAATTTCTTTTGAAGCAGAATCTGTATAGATAAAAACTATTACTAAAATGGAAAATAAGTACAAATTAACAAAGAAGTGCTTCTGAAAGTTAACAACACAATGGGAGTAAAGATGCTCCAGAAATATCAAGAGAAAATCATCTCATGAAAAAGTAATTTATGATCCCAGTCTCTAGTTATGCTAATAGCGTTCGAAATTATATCAATGTTAGATGCACAAAGGCGGAATATAGTACCATAGGTTGGTATTTGACTTTTTAGAGAGTGGTGAACAAAGTTTATATATTTAGGTCATTGAATCCAAGATCCTTGAAAAATATATGAAGACAATGGATACGAGTGAGTTGGACTAGTGCCATTTTTAGAAAAGACCGGACTATTGTGATTAGGTCAGTAAGATGGTAATAGGAATGCCAAATGTGAATGGGTGTGAAAGCAATTCCAGAGGAGTATTAGTTCTGTTTGAGGGACCGGAACCTTAACTTCAAATTTGGTAATGGCGAAATGATGAAGAATGGTATCAACTTTCTCCTGAAGAGTGACATATAACTGACAATTGATGAAATTTATTTCTTCAATCGACTTTGGATTTCTCTTGATTTTTGGAGTGCTTATAACACTTTAGGAGCTTATTTTTTAGTTCAAGATATGATTGTTAAATAAGTGGATAAATAAGACAAAAAATATAAGTTAATAAGTCACTATTAAGTGATAAAATTATGATAGCATTCAAGTACCTAAAATCCAAGAGTATTAAATATTAAAACTTGAAAAGTTTTCATTTTCACCTATCAAGTATCAAAGTTTAGGCTATCGAACATTTAAAATTTGAAGTTACCAAGTGATGAAATCTTCCACTATCACGTGTTAAGGTTTGAGCTATTGGATTTTTAAATTTAAAGTTGCCAAGTGTTAAAACTTATCAAGTATCAAAGGCTAAACTATCAAGAATCAATAATTAAATTTTATCGAATGTTAAGGTGTGTTATCGAGTGCAATAACTTGTAATCTATCAAACACTAAAATACACAAAGCTATCGAGTGTTAAAATTTGCAACACATTGAGTGTTTAGGAGTTCAGATTTATCAAGTGCCTAAAGTTTAAAGGAATCGAATGTTAAAATTTATTACCTATCAAGTATTAAAACTCATAAAGCTATCAAGTAATTGAAGTTTAAAGTTGTCGTATATTGAGTCTTGAAACCCGTCGAGGGATATAAAATAAAGTAGCTATCCAACTTAAAGAGGACAGCTCTCACGCACTTTGAAGTGAGTAATGTGTCAGTGGATCCATAGATGATTGTTAAGAGCATTTACGATGATAAAAGATCAAACTCAACTTTTCTTAAATAATTCATAAGAAATCATCAAACTCCTAACCAGTGGAGATGACATTGAATAAAATCTATATCCCTCAAAAATATATTAAGTCAAAGAGCGAGTGGAATATCGTAATAAAATGGAAAAAATCACCTCGCAAAATTAAACATGAAAGATCGATGATTTTTGAGATCAAATGCAAATATTATTTTCAATTTCTAAGAAAACATGTAAAAGTTAAAGGAAGAAGAAGATGAGTATTTATAAAGAATTAAGGATAGGTAATGACCATGGATTTAAAACAATGGAATATTCTACGACTAAGATGTTATACAGGAAGAATGTCAAGAGTTTGTCTGAAAGTAAACAAATAAAAAGCATGTTTTGTTTATACTAAAGTATAAAATGCTTTTTTAAGGGTGGGATAAATGATACATTCAAAATTTAAAAGTTTTAACAAGAATGAAGATATCGAGAGTTCAAAAATAGCAAGCTACCGAGGGTTAAATAGGCAATAAAGCTATCAAGCATCAAAGTGGAAAGCGCTATCGGCTGTTAAAAGTATAAAGGAACTATCACATATTAAAGGTACTAGAGCTATTGAGGTTTAAGATGTAATGAGCTATCGCATGCTAAAAGCAAGTTATCGAGTATTATTTTATTATACCGGGGAACCATTGAATGCTAATTCATGAAAGTCCATTGCATAAGCAAATCTATCGAGTGCTAATTTATGAAAGGCTATCGCATGCTAAAGAGCAAAGCTATCATATACTAATTCATGAAACGCTATCGCATGCTAAATAGCAAAGCTATTGAGTACTAATTCATGAAAGTCTATCGCATGCTAAAGAGAAAAGCTATCGCGTAATAGTTCATTAAATGCTATCACATTCTAAATACATTAAAGCTATTGAGGTTCAAGGTACAAGGAGCTGTCATATGACAACTGTTTGCTACTAAATTGGTCACTAACACCCAAGAGTATATTTATGTAGAGAAGTAAGTGAAGAAAGTAAAATTAAAACCGAGGAATGGAATAAACTAATAGCTAAATAAAAGCAATAATCAGAAACACAGAGATTTATAGTAGTTCGGCGTTGTATGCCTATGTTCACTTTGAAGATTATCTTTATTGATCAATTAACAATCTGATTACAACAGCAAGGAATAGAAAAAACTTGACTACAATAAAGACTAAAAAAACCAGCAGCATCAAGATCCCCAGAATGACCACATATGCCAGTATTTATAGGTGAATACGACCACCATTCTCACTGAAACTTCAGTTATAGGACCTTCTAACCCATATGGGCCCACCAGAGAGGTCGCTAGGTCCAAATCCCCATGAAGAGGGATCGGTATCGATCCCTTTATTATTTGAATTTTGGGCAGCGATCCCTATGATGGCTTCTACATGCTTTAATATGCTAGCCCTTCATATCTTATGTTGTTTGGATCAAAGGAGCTCAAGTCATTGCAAGATCTTCGATTCAGGATTGTTTATGTATTATTTTATGTCAATCCTTTTAATAGGTTGTACACCGATCCCTTTATCTTCGTTTGTTTGATGCGCGTTCCCTGCCCCTACCCCCTAGTTTCGATTTGGCAGGGTCAGGTGTAGGACGGTCGAATTCCATCCTTGGCGAGTTTAGACTCCACCCGTAGATTTCAGGCCGGAGTTTGTGAAATAGAGAACGGTCGAACTCCACTCATTTATTCATTCATGTTCGTATCCACACTCTAGGGATGATTTAGTTGATGGATGGTCGAATCTACCCAACTTATGTTTATACTCTAGTCCATACTCTGGGAACTCAGATTTGTTTCGTGGGTGGATGATTCACACACGATTTACGTTTATATTCCAGTCTGCACCCTGGGCACTTAGAGTTATTTCGCGGGTGGTCGGTTCACAACAGATTTATGTTTATACTCTAGTCCTCACTCCGAAGACTTGGAGTTATTTTAGAGAGCAGTTTGATCGCACTCTCTTTGATTGATTAATTTGCCCCCTTAAGATTTGGGGTTTGGTTTAACGAGCGATCGGTCGTATCTTGGTCGCTTTGATTTTGTCTCAATTCCATGGTTGGGTAGGAGTTATTCGATCATCAGATCATCGGCCACATTCATTCTTTATTGTGTATTCCATCCTTTGGATTGTGAATGAGTGTCATTAAATGAACAAGTTGATTGAGCTCATGTTGTTTGATTCCATTGGGAGTTAGCATGATTGATTGATTTTAGACTCTAGGAGCCTATTCACGCATATCGACACCAATCAGTTTCGCTATGTAATTTGCATACAATGCAATAACAAACATAAAATAGAGGAAGCCTGAAACTTTATTCATTAAATGGAAAGGAATAACATAAACCGTCTTATTACACATTCGGAAAATCAAACGCTAAAGCATATTCTAAAAGTAAATTCAATTGAAATGTAAAGGAAATAAACTAAGTGAAATAGCGTCGTAAATGTTTGCTATTCCACGCCCTTGGAAGTGTAATGCCATCGACGGTCGCTAGCCTGAAAGTTCATTCTCCAACCCTCTGTTCAATGACATATGGTACTTCCCCGATTGGATTCATGTGCGATGTGGTAGGAAAAACCCGTTTTAGGAAGAGATCGCCAATTTCGAAGGTTCTTGGTCGAACTTTAGTGTTGTAATACCAAGTGACTCGATGTGCAACTGCCCTCAGATCGGCTTCTTCGCGCTTCTCATTTATAAAGTCAAGAGATTCCAAGAGAAGATCTTTATTCATTTTAGGATCATAGTAAGTCACTCGATGAGAAGGGACTTCGAATTCAATAGGAATAACGGCTTCGGAGCCGTAATCAAGGGCGAAAGGAGCATGGCCAGTCACGGACTTACAGGTGGTCCTATAAGCCTAAAGTGTTGTAAGCAGTTCATCCAATCCACCTGCCTCTAGCCTTCTTCAAACGCTTCTTCAAAATAGGCTTTATGATTTTATTTAATTTACAGCTTCAACTTGTCCATTTGCCTGAGGGTGAGCGACCGTTACAAATATATTTTCAATACGATATCTTCAAAAAAGTCTTTGAATTCAGCACTGTCAAATTGAGTCACATTATCTGTTACAGTAGTTCGCGGAAGGCCGAATTGGCATATGATGTTTCAGACAATAAATTTGATTACTTTTTTGGTTGTGATCGTGGCTAAAGGTTCTGCTTCGGCCAATTTGGTGAAGTAGTCAACTGCAACGATTGCGTACTTGGCGCCACCTTTAGAGATTAGCAAGGAGCCGATGATATCCATAACCCCACATGGCGAATGGCCATGGACTGACCATCTACGTGATTTCTGTTGGCGGAGCACTTGGAACTTTTGCATATATTTGGCATTTATCGCATCGTCTTACATAATCAGCTGCATCTCGATTTATGGTTGGCTAATGATACCCGTAACTGAGTATTTTCTTTGCCAGAGTTTGCCCTCCAGTGTGATTGTCGCATTCTCCTTCATGAACTTCTTTTAGAACACTTTTTATCCCATCGTGAGCGACACATCGGAGTAGAGGGACTGAAAAACCTTTCCTGTACATAATTCCTTCTTGCTTAGTATATTGTAAAGCTTTGTGAAGGACTTGCCATTTTTCATTTCTTTTATCAGGTAGGACTCCATGTAGTAAGTATTCTTTGATCGGAGTCATCCAAGATTCCCTTTTAGTCTCAACTTCCAGTGTTTGGTTGATTTCCATCATGTTTATACTTGGAGTATTTAATACTTTGATTAAAACTAAGCCTATCTGTTGTGCATCGCCGGTACTAGCAAACTTTTCCAATGAATCAGCCTCCCTGTTTTGATCTCATGGAATATGTGAAATGTCATAGTATTCAAATTCTGTCAACAACTCTTGAACTCCGGTAAGGTATGGGGCAAGTCGTTGTCCCATAGCCTTATAGTCTCCCCTAACTTGATACACCACTAACTGCGAATCGCAAAAGATTTCAATAGCTTTTATCCCAAGTTATCTAGCGAGTTTAAGTCCAGCAATCAAAGCTTCATACTCAGTTTCGTTGTTTGTCACTTCGAAATCAAGCTTTAGTGCATAATAGATTGACCGATTTTCAGGAGTTACAGGCACAATCCCAGCTTTGGAATAGTAATCGTTAGACGCTCCATCTGTATACAATTTCCACCGTATGGTAGGGATTCGCTGGCTTCTAGAGAATCATCCTGCACATTAAACTCTGCTATAAAGTCCACCAATGCCTGACCCTGGATAGTCCACCGAGGGAGATAAGTAATGTCAAATTGACCTAGTTCAATATTCCACTTTAGTAACCTTCCAAATGTCTCAGGTCGTTGTAGGACCTATTGCAACGGCTGATCGGTGTAAACATCGATTGGATGTGCCTAAAAGTACAGACGGAACTTCCCTGATGCAATTAGTAAGTTATACACCAATTTCTCCATTTTTGGATAGTTCTTTTCAGCTCCCGTTAGTCATTTGCTGACGTAATACACCGGCCTGTGGATTCGATTCTCCTCACGAAGCAATACGGGGCTTATAACATGTGTCAATAAAGCCAAATAAATGTACAACTCCTCATGATCCACCAACTTTGACAAGATAGGGGGTCTTTCCAAATGATTCACCAAAGCCTGAAACGCATCTTTACAATCTTGCATCCATTCGAAGTTTCTTCTCCCTTTCCTAAATCAAATCAAAGAAAGGGATGCATTTGTCGGTAGCTCGAGAGATAAATCTACTTAAGGCAGCAACTTTCCCATTTAGGCTCTGCACTTGTTTAACAGTTATCGGCGCTTGGATATCACAAATAGCCTGAATCTTCTCGGGATTAGCTTCTATTTCACGAGCATTGACAACAAAGCCCAAGAATTTTTCGGATGCAATACCAAATGAACACTTCAAAGGATTGATTTTCATCTTGTAATATCGGAGGATGGCAAACATTTCCACCTAGTCCCTAATGTAGTCGCTTGATCATATTGACTTCACGAGCATATCATCTGCATACACTTCCATTGTTTTTCTAATTTGGTCTTTAAACATCCCGTTAACTAAGCGCTGATAGGTGAAAATGACTAAGGATCATGCAATATGGAATATTAACTAAACTATTTACTTGTATGGAATATATAAAAGTAAAATAATAAAGTAAATGACACCAGAGATTTTTATACTGGTTCGAACTTCCCATTCTACATCTAGTCCTAGACTCCTTTTGGAATTTAACTATCAAACCTCACTTAACATGGAGGAACAGGTATTACACCGTTTGAGCAACCGAATGGGACTTTAACCGCCTAAGCAACAAAATAGGACTTCAACCGCCTGCGCAAACCAATAGGACTTCCAATACAAATAGTAGAAATATTTCTGACTAAGTATGCTCTTGAATAGCACTGAAAAGTCAATAACATACGCCCTTCCTATAAGCTTTTCCTTCGTAGTATATCATGTAATTTGTGAAGATAGGAAGTTTATTAATTCATTTATGAAGTTTGCTTGAATGTGTAAGTGATTAGAACGAAGTATTGAATGTTTAGATTAAGATAGTTCAAGATATAAGAATGAGAATTAGAATGAATATTGGTAATTAAAACAATGGATTTCATGGCTATTTATAGTGATTAATAGTTGCAATCATTCATGAAAGGCAGCCATGAAAGGATATGGAAGCAACTCTTGAATCAAGAGTTGTTTCTATTCGCTGAATTGAAGTGTCTTTTCAAAATATAGTCGTTATAAAGATTCAACCATCTGAGTAGCATGAATCAGCCAGCTGAATGGATTAAAAATTAATGCAACAAGGAAATAGTGCAAAAACAACCCAATTCAGCCGCCTGAACATGCAAGGTCAACCGTCTGAATATTCAAAGTAAAATATGCACATGCACATAATTCAGTCGGCTGACCATAGCCATTCAGCTGGCTGAATTATGAGTTTTCTTGCATATCAAAGAATGTTTTAAAATTTTAGCATACAAACTATGTTTTGAAAAACTTTAACATATGAACAGTGTCTTGAAAAACTTTAAATTGCGTGTACGTGCATATACCACTTCGGAGAGATTTTAACATGAATTTACTACTGAATTTAGACCATAGACTAAATATTTTGCTGAAGCTTCAATCCGGTATTTGGTCTTCAAATTGTTAGACTATTTCTTGAGTAAAAACAATATCTTCTCCTGCAAGTATGGTTAGTTCATATAATATTTACCTATATAGTTGTCACAATCAAAACATCAAAATTCTAGGTTCTAACATTCTCCCTTTTTTGATGATGACAACTATGTAAGTTTTTAAATATATAAAGTAATTTACTCCCCTTGACTGAATACTCCCTCTATCAATCATATTCTCCTCCTTTTTCATCAACAAAAAAATAATAATTGATATGAGAAATATAAACAATTTACATAGACATATAAGCATATAGATATGAGAAGCAAATAATCATCTTAAAATGTATAAGCATCATAAAAGTATGTCATTCCTTAAATCACATAAACATCAAACATATATAAGCATCTAGATATGTCATACCTTAAAACACATAAACATCATAGAAATAATTGTACTACAAATTTTCATGATTTAAAAAGCATAGCAACTAAAAAATCTTAAAATTCTCTACTACCTTCCTCTTCATCTCCTTCTTCTTCCGATGTCGTCCATGAGAATAGTGTCGGATTTTCAGGAACATCGGTCGTCGATCTGGAACAAGAGACCTTTTCCCAAAAAAAGCCCTTTATCGAGTTTAGCTTTTTGTTCATTTTAGAAACGTTCTTTTCCATATTAGCTAAACGTCGACTAAGTTTGCTTTGATTACGCGATAACGTCACAAGAGCTTGCTTAGGAGGCACGTCAATATAAAGTTCTTGAATTTCGTCGTCCTCTTCTACTTATTAAGGAACTTGAGAGGAGGAGGAAGCAATATTTGTGTCTCTCGGTTGCGGGATTCTTTAATTATGATTAGCGACCCATTCTTGAAAGCTAATGATTTGTTAGTGTTTAGGATGCTTAGGAAGACCCACTAGACTTAGATTCTTAGAGTTAAGCTCCCCTATGGTCATGAAATCAGAATCGGGTAATGGAACTCCAAAATTTTGTAGAATTCGCTAATGTAAGCTCCATAGTGAATCAGCTTGTAGCTTCTTTTATGGTTGATGGTGAGAAATTCATCCAATATTATTTTTCCCTAGTTTACTCGTTGGGACGAGTAAATAGCATATAAGGCTTGAAAATCCCCTTTGTAGACTTTTTCATAACTTTCGGTATGGGGTTGTAAAGATCGAATAAGTGCAGATGGATGATTCTTGCCTTCGGACGTAAGGCACTAGATTTTAAAATGGTTAGATCATCCGATAAGAAGAGATGGGATACTTCATCACAATTGTACATATCAACGTCAACATCAACATCGTCAATATCCAATCCTTCGGATGGACATCATATAATATGACCTAATCGTTGAAAAGGTACATAAATTTTTACTCCACAAACCAATGTCCATATACAATCATCTTTGTTTTAGGGATTTTGATGGTCGAGGTTCATATTGGCATAGAAAAGCTTAATTAAAAGAGGATAGATCTTAATATTATTGGAATCATACCCAATAAGCAAATCGAAACTATGAGCTTCGGCTATCTGTCTAATCGTGTAGCCACTGAAGTCGGGGAATTTCATGAATGCTCCTTCCAATAGCTTTGAATTTCTCACGCTATTGAATCTATTAACCACTGTATCATTGTATAACCATACTTGAATTTGGCTTTCGGAAGGTCCGGCTGTTGATTTTCGTGCTCTCTTTGACCTTGGAGCCATTTTTTATGAAATTGGAAGAAAAATTGAAATATTTGAAGAGGTTAGGGTTTGTTTTTGGGTTTTGCTGAAAAATGAATGTTTTGGTAGGTTGAAAATGAAAGGGTAGATGGGAATATGAAGTAGGTTAGATTGGGTTTTTGCATTGAAATTCGTGCAAGGCTATTTTTAAAAACAAAAATCAAATGGACCGGCCGACTGAAATGGTGGAGTCAACCGGCTAAAGTGGTCAGAAATGTAACCCGCAAGTATGTAGTTCAAACTGGTCACTATTTAGTCGGCTGGATTGGGGACTTCAGTCGACTGAATTTTGAAAGATTTTTAAATATATATGAATGTTTAGTCGGCTGAATCCCCATAGTCAACCGACTGAAACTGTTGTTTTTTCTGAGGTCAAGCTTATTTTTAGTTCAATCTTAAAATATTTAATAAACAAGTTATATATATATATATATATGTTTTTCAAGCTTTATTCTCATGTTAAAATAAATCTAATTTTTATTTCAATAAACATGTTTCATATCCAAATTACAATATTAAATATATGGAACATAAATTTATAAAAAAAAATAGATTTTAATTTTCCAAAGCCTTGGATTCGTTTGAGCTTGGTTCAATTTTGGTGATTTCACGTAATGGATTTATAGGAGACCAAACATTACGTTGAGCTCCTAGTTCCTAAGAATTTGGAGACATGTGAAGTCATTGAGGAAATGGATTGTCCACACCTTGCTTAGGAGATGTTCCATAGAATTTGAGAGCAAATTGTTCAAGGAAATTTAAACGTCTACCATAGTATTTTTGTTCATAATATATCTCATGTTGTAAACTTAAAGTTTCATGTTGATAGTGATGAATATCATCGATTTTCTCTTTAGTATATGGTGAGCCAAAGTCTAAGTTTTTCTTAGCTCGTTTGTCGTTCAGTGTAGGAGATGGAGTAATCTTTAATAGAATATACACAAGAGTAGATTAATTTGTCGAATCTGAAGTTGGAGTGCTGAAGACGATTGATGAGGGATCGGAACTTTCTTGAGATGACATTTTGTAATGAGAATGTATATATATATATACTTAAAGTTTTATATGAATTAAAACAAATCTAAACTATTTACTTGTGCAGAATATAAATATAAAGGTAAAATAATAAAGTAAATGACACCAGAGATTTTTATACTGGTTTGAACTTCCCGTTCTACATCCAGTCCCAGACTCCTTTTGGAATTTAACTATCAAACCTCACTTAACCCGGAGGAACAGGTATTACACCACCTGAGCAACCGAATAGGACTTCAACTGCCTAAGCAACATAATAGGATTTCAACCGCCTGAGCAACCGAACAGGACTTCCAATACAAATAGTAGAAATATTTTTGAATGAGTATGCTCTTGAATAGCACCGATAGGTCAATAAGGTACACCCTTCCTATAATCTTCTCCTTTGTGATATATCATGTAATTTGTGAAGATAGGGAGTTTATTAAATTAATAATGAAGTTTGTTTGAATGTACAAGTGATTAGAACAAAGTATTGAATGTTTAGAGCAAGATAGTTCAGAATATAAGAATGAGAAATAGAATGAATATTGGTAATTAAAACAATGGATTTCATGGCTATTTATAGTGATTAAGAGTTGTAATCATTCATGAAAGGTAGCCATGAAAGGATATGGAAGCAACTCTTGAATCTAGAGTTGTTTCTATTCATTGAATTGAAGTGTCTTTTCAAAATATAGTCGTTATGAAGATTCATCCATCTAAATGGCTCGAATCAGCCAGCTGAATGGATTAAAAATTGATGCAGCAAGTGAATAGTGCAAAAAAGACCCAATTCAGCCGGCTCAATATGTATGGTCAGCCGTTTGAATATTCAAAGTAAACTGTGCACATGCACAGAATTCAGTCGGCTGACCATAGCTATTCAACCGGCTGAACTATGAGTTTTCTGGCATATCAAAGAATGTTTTAAAATTTTAGCATATAAACTATGTTTTGAAAAACTTTAGCATATGAACATTGTTTTGAAAAACTTTAAATTGTGTGTGCATGCATATACCACTTCGGAGAGATTTTAACATGAATTTACTACTAACCTCTGACCTTAGACTAAATATTTTGTTGAAGCTTCAATCTCGTATCTGGTCTGCAAATTGTTAGACTATTTCTCAAGTAAAAACAATATCTTCTCCTCCAAGTATTGTTAGTTCATATAATATTTACTTATATAGTTGTCACAATCAAAACATCAAAATGTTAGAATAGGTTGCTTCGGCATTCTTCAACCCAAACGGCACTACTACGTAACAGTACAGTCCAACATCCATGATAAAACTGGTGTACTCCTGATCAGGGACATGCATCGGGATTTGCTTATATCCCAAGTATGCATCCATGAAAGATAACAATTTGTGTCCTGTGGTTGAATCAACCAGCTGGTTAATCCTTGGAAGGGAAAACTGTCTTTTGGACAAGCTTTGTTCAAATCTGTGTAATCTATGCACGTTCTCCATTTCCCATTTTCTTTCTTCACAAGTACAAAATTAGATACTCATTTAGGGTAAAGGGCATCGTATATAAACTTGTTGACTTTTAGTTTGTCCACCTCCTCTTTAAGAGTGGCAGATATCTTCGGTCGGCCCAGAAAGACATTGTACGCAGAGTCAACATCCAAAAAAATAAACAGCAAGATTCGCACTCTCCTTCGTTCACCTTATCCCAATTCAATGGGTAATTCCACATAACCAACAACTTCAGTTGTAATGCTATTAAAACCTTGTATACGAGCTTTAGACGTTTTTAAATCTTTGGCTTCCATCCTCATTTGATCATATGCTCATTTGAAGATTATATTCACCGAACTTCCACAATCAATTAAAATCCTTCTCACCCATGCAAGACCATTCATAGCTGAAATGACCATCGGATCAATTGTCTGAGCCTCCACCTTGTCTGCATCCCTGTTTCTAAATACAATATCATTTTCCATTGTGTGTTGTTGTTTACCGAAGCTCCATCTTCCGTATTCGAATAGCATTCAAAATTTACATGCCTAATCGTGCTAGCATAGCGCCCTATCTCTTGCCAACTCTGATTTGCCGGGTGGGGTCCTCCAACTATTGTATTTATCACCAATCTTCCACAGGTCTGTGCAGGCTCCTCATCCCTACACAGAGCTTGTCCTCGATTGGGGTCAGATGTCGCCTGCAAGCCATCCTGCGGAGTTTTCACAAACTGTTGCAATTTCCTTTCCTTAATTGGCTTTTCTATAATATCCTAGAGATGCCTACTTTCATTAGTGTTGTTCCTATAGCACTCATGAAATCGATAGTATTTCCCGGTCTGCTTTTGCTTCTCTGTTGATTCCTTTGGAGGTGGCTTCCTATACTGCATGGTATTGCAAGTGGATAAATAAATATTCTCCAAAGACATGTTTAACGGCTTGTAATTATCATACATTGGAATCTTAGGCTTTAGTCTCCCCGAATCCCTCTTTCGCTCTCGATTTCTATCTCGGCTCCTTTTTTGCTGATTTGGCTTATTCTAAACGTTGACTTGGACTTTTCCAGAACTATCATCAGACTGTTTTATTGCAATGTTACTTTGTACTGCTTCTCCACTTTGTCCCGCAACGTTCTTGTTTATGGAGGACCTGGCTTCCTCCTTTCTCAAAAACTGAGCTGCCTTTGAATAGAAGCGCTCCAACGTGGCAGGCAGTTTTCCAGCCAGCCAATTTCCAAACTCAAACTCCAGATCAATCCCCCTCGTCATAGCCATAAGTATAACATGATCATTCGGATTACTGACCTCCATGGCAGCTGTATCAAATCTCTCCAAATAATCTTTCAA
This sequence comes from Allium fistulosum, assembly GCA_030737815.1. Classification (NCBI taxonomy): domain Eukaryota; kingdom Viridiplantae; phylum Streptophyta; class Magnoliopsida; order Asparagales; family Amaryllidaceae; genus Allium; species Allium fistulosum. Next base: position 671,722,845 of record CM060906.1, read on the forward strand.
TGACTCCTTAGAGCCTAGATTACGCTGGAAAGGGACATTACGTCTTTAGGACAAGTCACGTGCATTCGGAATTGCTCCACAAACTTGGTTGCCAACTACTCAAATCTAGAAATTAATCACGGGGGTAGTCTCGTGAGCCACATCGTCGCTATTTCAAAAAGGATTATAGGAAAGCATCTGCACTTGGTCGCATCATTGGCTCGTGTAGAATCCATCAGCCATTCGTATTTCATAATATGTTGTCTGGGTCGGTTTTTCCCTCTAGGCAAGCATTGATGGCATGTTGAACTTTCTCGGATATTCTGCATGTAGAACATTATCAATAAACGGGGTATGACTCCTCGAAATTCCCAGTCATCATTAGTCAAGCCTTGGTTCTCCCTCGCTAACTGTCTGACCATTGCCGTTAAGTCCGGTGTTTGGATGGTTGGTGCCAAGCGGTGGTTGTGCTCGTGCTCCACCTCAAGTGAACGATCCGGTCGATGTCTACGGGCCATTTCATGCCTTCTTGGTTCACCATCTTCTTGGTGTGCATCTTGAACATTTATCTCATCATCATTCCGGAGGGGTACCTGGTCAGCATTCAGGAATAATTCCAACATGATTCCCCAAGTGTAAAGGGGTATCCCTCTCTGGAGGAGGGATCGGTACCGATCCCTAGGGAGGGATCGGTACCGATCCCTAGGGAGGGATCGGACCGATCGGTTGTGGTAGACCGTGATGGTCTGCCAAGCGACGCTCTGAAGTTTCCGCGCGATCTCCTTCAATCCTGCGATGCCTATACCTATGATATTAGTCCGATGAGGTTGAACTTTTCGATGCCGAGTAAGGAGTGGGATCCCTCCTAGCCTTCCCACGCTGCTGCTGAGCAATCTGGTTCATCAGGTTAATATTAGTCTGAATTTGCTGATTTAGTTGTCGATGACTTTCAATCAATTCTCTCATTAGATTATGAAATTCAGCTCCGGTGATAGAATCAGTAGGATTTTGAACTTCAACCAGATCAGCATTCAAATTTGTAGGTTGATTGCTTGAGTCTCCTTGCTGAATGCTAGCAGTCTCATTTCCATCCATGTTCTGAGAAGTAGATCTAGTATGTCTCACCATTATCAATCTTCTTACTTAGATTTCAGCAAATCTGAGTAGTATAAGCAACTTTATGAATATAACTACGGATCTCCTTCGAGGGATTTGCCTAATCCAGTAGCAACAAAGAGAATCCTAGCAGACTGAGAATCAGGTTCTCAGTGAAAGCACTAAAATGTTTACAACCAAATTGGTCACTAATACCCAAGAGTAGATTTATGTAGAGAAGTAAATGAAGAAAGTAAAATTAAAACTGAGGAATATAATAAACTAACAGCCAAATAAAAGCAATAATCAGAAACACAGAGATTTATAGTGGTTCGACGTTGTATGTCTACGTCCACTTTGAAGATTATCTTTATTGATCAATTAACAATCCGATTACAGCAGCAAAGAATAGAAAAGACTTGATTACAATAAAGACTAAAGTAACCAGCAGCGTTCAGATCCCCGGAATGACCCTTAGGCCAGTATTTAAAGGTGAAGACGACCACTAATCTCTCTGAAACTTCGGTTGTACGACCTTCTAACCCATATGGGCCCACCAAAGGGGTCGCTAGGCCCAAATGCCCATGAAGAGGGATCGGTACCGATCCCTTTATTATTATTATTTTTTTGCAGCGATCCCTTTGGTGGCTTCTACATGCTTTAATATGCTAGGCTTCAAATCTTATGCTGTTTGGACCAAAGGAGCTCAAGTTATTGCATGATCTTTGATTTAGGATTGTTTAGGTATTGTTTTCTGTCGATCACTTTAATAGGTTGTATACCGATCCCTTTATCTTCATTTGTTTGATATGCGATCCCTAGGGTATGCTCCCTAGGGTCCAAATTCCTTGCACTCCAATTTCCATATGCTTTGGACTGACAAATCTTGATATAGTAACTGTTGAATGCACGAAGGCACTTGAAATCAATTGGATGTTGATCCCTCTTCAACATAGCCTGTCGATCCATACTTCTTAGTAAGACATGCCGACCCTTCTCAACACACTATAATCAGTCCTCCTTTGCGAATTGAAGTATGCCAATCCAAGTCAATAAATCATGTCGAACCCTTCCTTGCTAATCGAAGTATGCCGATCCATACTAGCCAACTATGTTGATCCCTTACTTACTCAACCATGCCGACCCATGTTTGCTTAATCATGTCGAGCCCTTGTTTATTTGACTATGTCGACTACTTATCATTAAATCATGCCGAGCCCTTGTTTATTTGACTATGCCGACCACTTATCATTAAATCATGTCGAGCCCTTGTTTATTTGACCAGACCCATTATCATTAAATCATGTTGATCCCTCTTTTGTTAACTGGAGTATGCCAATCCCTACCAAATAGTCAAACCACACTGATCCCTTCCTTTTGACTAAGTTATATTCCATTCCTAAAACATGTTACACTGATTGTCTACCAACTTTGTTCAATTGTGGTTTCATATATGCATCTGTACTTAACTTCTGGATCCCACAATCATCGCTCCGGAATCATCGACCTTGATGCAATCGGGCTTGGCTCATGTAGCCAGTTCAATATAGTCGGGTTAGAATGTCGGGTAACAACAACATTAATGCTATGGAGTAGTAAAAAATAGTAAGCTATCGCAGAGAAGTAGTGATGCTATTGAGTGTTTAAAAAAAAAGCTAAATTGGCAAGAATTGGCAAGCTAAAGAGCTATTGAGTATTAATTCATAAAAGGCTATCGCATGCTAAAGAGAAATGGTATCGAGTGACAAGAATTGACAAGCCATTGCATGTCTATGAGGGTGCTATCGAGTGTCTTAAACTATTGCTCTCGCATGATTAAAAATCAAGCGAAAAATGTTCAATTGGACATGTGGCAACCTTTTGTTATGTCGTATCAAGATAAAGGAAACAAAATGAGTTGTATCACATGCCACCTCGACAACATGCCACGTCAGCAAAAAATCAACCGTCCAAGTCTGACTAACGTTATGTGTCAAAAATATAAGTATGCAATTTTCTCTATAAATGGACGTGCATCCTTAACTAAATATGGACAAATTTGAGGACTAATGTTACGTGTCAATGTCTTCTTCCTCATTTTCATTTTATAATTTTGAAATTGTAAAGCTTGAATTTGGGACATTCATAGCCGCCTAGGTCAAATAGTAATCGAGACTTCATAACAAAGGACTTTGACATTTGACTATTTGCATAGTGAATTTCCTGACTATTGGACTGTAAACACGTTTGTCCAAGTACTTGTTACCTTCCCCAAGCATACTTGAACTCGCCTTCTCACATATGACTTGAACATAAGTTAGGCCGAACTTTTGAAACACGCACACATACAGATATACATACATACATATATGTATATGTATGTATGTACGTACATATGTGTGTGTGTATTAATATATATATGTATGTATGTATGTATGTATGTACGTATGTATGTATATGTATGTACGTACGTATGTATGTATATACATATACACACACATGTGTGTGTGTGTGTATGTGTATGTGTATGTATATATGTTTGTATATGTATACATGCACGCGCGCACACACATATATGTATGTGTGTATGTGTGTATGCATGCATGCATTGTCCCGTTCGTGTCTTTGAATTGTGCACGATTTGATTTTTGGTATTTATGATCTTCAAATTTTGATAAATTCTCGTAGATGTGTTCTCGTGGATGCATTCTACTTCTCATCAAGTCCATGTTTGCAAAAAAATTTTTTTTTTTGATAATTCTATTTCATTAAAATTGATTATGTAAGATATTATGTATAACAAGTACTTATTATAGTTATTGATTTGAAATAATTAACTTTTAATGGGTTAAAATATCTGGGTAAGCTAATTTTTGGTAGATATAGTATTAATGTTAGGTAGATCAAACCTACAAAAATTTATCCAAATCCGGAAATTGTATGCATTTGAAATAGACCTGAGCTTTGTATATCATAAACCACTGCATTTTTGTCTACACACTATGGAAAATCTATAAAAAAAGATTTTATGGATAATATTTAAGCCTTCGTCTACTTTATATTCCTGCACTTTCTCTCTTCGTATTTTTGCTTCATATTCTTTTGAACAACAAAAAGATCACTGATTATACAAAACAAAGTATGGCAATAATTAAATTAAGAACAAACCAATTCCCCGTGCTCCATTTAATGGAAAGAAAACATTGCATTTTGTTCTCACTCTATTTCTATATACGAGCGTTACATACGAGCGTTACAGCACCCGCTTTGCATACGAGCGTTACAGCACCCGCTTTGCATGTGATGCTGACACACTCTTCACGTGTGAATTGTTTTTGTACAAATTATATATGTTTACGACATTTAAAAGAAAATGATTTGCTCAAACGTTTGATCATAATTTTGTAGTGGTGGGCATAAACCACACCGCTATACGAAAATCGCCGCACCGGATCGCAAAAACAGTACGAAAACCCGCACCGAATCTTTTAATCAATGCAAACATCCTAAACCGGACCGATCTGCATCAATATGGTTCGGTTGCAGTTTGGATGATTGAGCTGATCATACTAAACCGAACCGAACCGAATATTTACACTAGTAATCTTATGATAAAAATATAAGCAACTTCTATCTTATTTTATATTCTAACGATGTATATTATATTTTCAACTTGTATCAATAATAATCGTTGTTATAAAAGAAGAAGTTATAGTTTTAGTATGATATTTTTCATCTCATGTTTTGGATAAATGCTAATTATAATCTTATTCTAGTTCTTTTACTAATGATTATGTATTGGTTAACGTTGATGATTGGTTAATCTAGTGAAAAAATCCCACTTATAGCTAAATGTCAAATTGAAATATTCAATTAAGAACCAATCTTTTATTTCTGCATGACATTGTGTGTTTTAACCTTTAAGTATAAAAGCTTCACATAGTTGCCTTCGTAAATTTATTGTTAATGGAAGTAATTCTCTTATTTCGTATTTAATATGGGTTCAAACCGAACCAGACCAAAACCCGACCGTATTACATTAAACTGAACCAAGCCGAACCGTTTAAATGATTATTATAATGGTTTGTATTTTTGATTAACCGTTTGATGCGGTGCGGAAGCGGTTTGGGCTTCAAACCGCACCAAACCAACCCGCGCCCACCCCAATAATTTTGTACCAAAATCATGTTTAGTTAATTTGAATATTTATTTATAAGTTGCAACATCTAACTTTTATTAGTTTAAAGTTTTATTTATATTATATTAATTAGAAAAAAACGAATTTGTAGAAAAATTTATTTGTTAGGTCTTATTTTAAATGATAAATTTTGATAATATTTGTAAAAGAGCGTTACAAATTTGTAAAAAAAAAGACTGTTTATTAAATCTTATTTGTAGGTGATGAAATTTGGTAATATTTGTAGATTGTGCATTTTGAATTTGTAGAATGAGTTTAATTGTTAGTCCTATTTTTAGTTATATTAAGTTTTGATAATATGTACTGAAGACATTTTTGATAGTTGAAACAATGTTATTAAAGATATATTCCTACAAATATACCCATGCTTTTAAGATGAAAATGAGAAAAATGCTTTAAATAACTTAAAATTGACTTTATTATGTCCATATCTCATGCTATCTCGTACTCTATTTTGTTTCATCATGGATCATGCATAAAGAAACGCAAAAAATACCAAAGAAGCCACGATGGATTAACATATAACTCCACAGGATTTACATATCCAGCGCGATTAATACAATATAAAACAATGATTCAAAAGAATATCAGTAGATGGCACACCATGTCCATGGTTTTATCCGTGCTTTAATGTTACAGTTCTGATCCAAAGATTTGGCTGGCATATAGGCTTTTTGGCCTGTTCTGGTGTATTGTAACGCCTTCAAGAATACAGAACCTGCAACACAAAATTACAAGTCAAACAACAATATTTAATGAAGTCATATGTTCAAATTTTATCCAACCAAAGATTTATGGTTATCTCTGTTTATATATCATGCTCGGGCTTATACATACTCGCCTCAAATCATAATTTGCCGCGTATCGTATTTCTACTATATTACATTTGAGGTTGAATCATAACTGCTACCGATAACTACAAATTGATACCTAAAAACTGCTATCAATAACTAAAAACTAATACCTATAGAAAGTTGTCCTTCAGACAAACATATTGAAGGTCTGTCCTTATGGCTAAAATGCTGAGAAATTTTGTCATTGACAATAATTTCCTGTAATTTAATGGAGGGTAATGGGGCTAAACTTATTTATTCCTATTATGTTGTAACAATAAATATTAGAAATGTTTAAACTTCCCCCAAGCTCTGGCAATATATGGTAAAAATCGTGCCGTTTCATGCATGATATCTTACAATCCAGACGTTAAAAAGACACCCTAGAGTATATGTACTTTAAACCAAATGGAAATGTGAACGACCCCATTTACTGCTGAACAACATAAATCATCTATGACAAAGGATTATAAACATGCACCTACATTTACTGGCTAGTTACTGTTTCTTCTCTTTAACTTAACCAGCAACCCATTTTTCGCTTGAATAACAACCGAAAGTTTAGGTTCAACTACATGTCCTTCCACCAATTCTACTCTAAAATTATACAGAATCGCTGCAGCCACCAGCTTCAGCTGGAAAAACGCCATACTCTTACCCAAACAAGACCTCGGTCCACTGTGAAATGCAATAAACTTATACGAAGGCACATGCTTCAGTGTCCCTTCCTCTGTAATCCATCTTTCAGGTTTAAACTCTAAACAGTCATCTCCCCATATATTCTCCATTCTGCCTGCAGAGTACAAGCCATATATAATTTTAGTTCCAGCTCGAACTCTATGTCCACTTGGTAACACATCGGCCTTCAAAGCAACTTTATGGTTAAATGGAACTGATGGATATAGCCTTAGTGCTTCACATACAGCTGCATGCAAGTAAACCATTGCTTCAGTCTCTTCTGACTCAAAAACTCTCATTTCACTACTATCGGTATTATTACATGACTTAAGACCATTCAACTCTTCAAGTATTTTATTTTCAACTCTTTTGTTATTGCAAACCAACCAAAAGAACCATACAAGTGCAGCTCCTGTGGTATCTTTCCCAGCTGCAAGGAATGCAAGCAATGAATCTCTCAGAAATTTGGTATTTGAGTCATTCTGAATCATATATGGGGTCAATAGATCGGTAGGTCCTGCTATATTGCTTTCAGAGCTACCATTAATAATACTCTCTCTTTTCTTTTGAATACATAGCACTATGAAATTATCAACTTCTTCCTTAGCCTCTATCAGTGTCTTCTCTTTCCCAATTCGCAGCCACCTCAGAAATTTCCACCATACAGTAGGCACAATATGTCTAAAAAGAAGGACCTGTTCGATGGTATCCATACCTTTCGCAAAGGGAACTAATGGAAAATCAAAGGCAAGGCAACCAGGGTCAACACCAAGTACTAAATCACAAGTAATATCGAAAGTAAGCCTCATGAATATGTCGCTAAGATCAACTACTGTTTCAGTTTCAGATATACGATCCAAAATAGGAAGCAACATCGTTGCCACTTTGTTTCCAGTACATTCTTCAACTGATGCTTTAAAGCGTGGATGGCTCATGTGGTAATGAGCCATTTTTCTTTGAGAAGCCCACGATTCACCATCAACGTTAAAAATGCCATCGCCTAAAACGTCAAATATTTCATATAAGCCATCGCCTTTAGGGTAATTTGAGAAATGGATATTAAACATGTGTTTTGCATTTTCTGGATTGCTAGTGTATAAATATGTCATTCCTGATAACCACGGGCCGTGAAACCACTCTGTGTTTTTGTCATTATCGACTATGTTGGTCAAGTGTTCGAGGAGACGATTTTGATTAGCGAGAAGGGTTGGAAGCATACCAAAAATTGGCCAAATTATGAAGACTCTGTTGCTACATAATTTTACGAATAAGTAGATAGCAAAGAATAAAGTGGCTGCTACAAGGAGAATGTTAGAGTTATAAATCATTTCTTTTCTTGTGTGCTTTGAAAATTTGCTCAATTATCCACCTTATATACTTTCTACATCATGTGTTATATCACTTCATTGTCATGACTAAAAGATGGAAGTTCTTGTTTCTCATCTAATCCTATCATTTTATTTGGCATGACTATGTTGTAAAGCAAAGGCGTATAAGTAACACATCCAAATGAGGGTCACACTTTATTGTCAGTTAAATCGCAATACTATAAAATAAAAGCCATAACAATGATTAATTAATCGAACGCACAAACAAATGAATTCAAATATAAGGCCACTTACTGATACTAAGATATAAATTCAAACATAACAATAAAATAGTTTACTGACACCAAGATTACATTTTAAGCTTGATCTGAACTTTAACATGAAATCGGATAACAAGCCTGCCCTAACAAAGCATTCGTGCTCCAAGTTAGTTGATATACAGAATAATTTCTTTTACTTTTTGAAGCAAATTCTTTGGTTTTAGATAATATTATATGTAACTTAAACTTCTTCAAGTATGTGATTTTTGTTGAATTTTGATGACACTATATGAAGAATTGAAGAGGTCGAGGATAGCTTAGCTGGTTGAAGTACAAGAATCAGACGTCCGGCAAGAATCTCCAGACCAGACGTCTGACAACAGGTTTATTGTAACCCGTGTTGTGCCAGACGTCTGGAAACAAGAATTCTGCATCCCGAGAATAGCGCCAGACTTCTGAGGGATTTTGCCAAACATCTGACGCGCTGCAGTTTTGACTTTTCGATCCAGAATTTGTGTATTTGCTTGTGAAGACTTCAATGGGCAAATCGGGTATTTGCCAAGAAAGGATTGTTCATTATATAAGATATTTTCTTAATTCAAATAAAATATAACTCCAAGGGTTTTGATCAAAGGTTTATCCTCAATCAAATAGATTTAACAAAAACCCAATTTTCTTTAATTTTATTCTCCACAAATCTATTTTACTTGAATATTGATCATTGTAATCAATCTCTTGTACTCTTCTCATTGATATTAATAAAGGCTCTCTCTCAAAGTGGATGTACACTAACAAGACGTTAGTGGAACCATTATAAATCGACGTGTGATTTATTTTATCGTTATTGTTTTGTTTTTCTATTATTTGTTTGGTTATTGTGATTGTTGTTTGGATTGGTTGAGGTTTGATTCGAATTATTGATCGGTTGTTTTTGCACCTCTTACATCGATCTCATTTTCCGCCGCGTTTGGGGTTTGAATTTGAGTGGTCTCAAGTTTAGAATTCTCATAACATTTGGTATCAGAGCATTGGTGTTTGTAGGTGGTGGTAGAAATGTCAAAATCGGATAATATCTCGGGTAGTCCCTCAATGATTAGTCCAAGTGGTGTAGCGCCGTATGTACGTAGGTCGTGCGTGGCTTCGGAATCACAATTGGTTATAGACAAGTGGAATGATGATAATGATCTCGAAAAGTGACAATGGAAGATGAAAGCGGTTCTTAGGTGGAATCGTGTACATTGGGTAGTGTTCGATACACATTTGTTGTCGACGAACATCTCGGATGTTAAGAGAGTGGAAACGAAAGAGTAGGCATTCACTACACTTCAACTTGCCATGAGAGAGAATGTGGTCTTCAAAATTAGTGCTGAGACTACCGCTAAGGGTATTTGGGACAATTTGAAAGAGTTGTATATGAAGAAGTCACTTACAAATCATTTGACCTTATTGCGAACTTTCTTCACCTATAAGATGAAGGAGGGCACTTCGCTTAAGGCGCGCTTGAATATCTTTGATGATTTGCTAATGAAGATGAATGCGGTAGATTTGAAGATTGAGGAAGAATAAAACACGATGATATTGTTGTACGGGTTTCTCAAATAATTTAATCTATAGCCGGGATACTTTGACTCTTAATGATGTCAAAACGGGTCTTCTTAGCGAGGAGTTACGGGATCAAATGAAGGAGTTGAGTGATGAAAGTAGTGGTGCTAGTAATGTTCACGGTTTATTTGTGGAGAAGGAGAGATATAAGAAGAAAGGGATCCGGGAACGTTCTAAATCAAGAAAGCCCGGTTGAAGAGGAAAGTTAAGGAAAAGAAATAGCAAGTGATTTATTTGTAAAAAGGCTGGTCATTAAAAGAATGAGTGTCCGGACAAGGACAAGACAAAGAAGGAAATATCATCTTCATCTGTTGCGGTGGAGAGTGGAATTGGTGAGAAAGACATAGATGTTTTGACAGCGGTAGCATTGGATGTTTCGAATAGTGAATGGACGCTCGATTCGGGGGCGTCTTATCATATGACGCCGAATAGGAATTTTTATCTTCTTATGTCGACAAAGAGGAAAATTCAATTGTTATGGATAATGGTGTTATTTGTAAGTCGAATGACATTGGTTCCGTGCAAATTCGAATGTTTGACGGAGTGGTTCGTACTCTCACTAATGTAAGCTATGTTCCGGACTTCGAAAGTCTCTTATTTTCCTGGAGCAATTGGATTCTATAGGTTGTAAAATCACTATTGATAGTGATAGCTTGCGGGTTTCGAAGAGTGCGTTTGTGGTGATGAAGAGGTGTTAGGAGTTAGGACTCATGGTGTTTATTTGCTTCAAGGTGTGACTATTGATGGTGAAACTTGTGTGGGTGTTGATAGTTCTCGTGGCTTGGATGCGATTAGGTTGTGGCATTTGAGGTCAGGTCATGTTTTGAAGAGGAGTTTGAATATTCTTCGAAAGAGGGAGATGATTGATGGAGAGAGTTTCACCATTATGGCATACAATACAACATGAATCCATTTGGTTGTTCGTTTTTTCACATAGCTAACCAAACTCAATAGAGAAATACTTGAGTTAAAAAAGGTAAATTCATATATTTGACAAATAATCATGAGTTTATTTTCCAAATTAATTGTTTTTTTTGAATTATTTTCTCTTTGTGTCTCATTGATGGAGCTGAATTGGACACGGAAGAGGAAAGATGCTCACCAAAAAGGTAAAGAATAAATAAATCATTTGGACTATAAGATTGCCATTTAAGAAATAGAAAATACAAGTAGGTTGAAATGTACAAATTCGTATATGAACCTAAGCGGTCCTCCAATTCAGCAAAATATCGACTATATATCAAATTGTTGCTTTTACATTTTGAAGTATTATATATATATATATATATATATATATATATATATATATATATATATATCCAATATACTGTTTTCATTAAGTAATTCCTATATCAAATGGGAATTATGATGCGCTCCCTAAAATCAAAGTCTATACACAAAGATTTACTCATATAAATGAAAACTTTGGATCATTCTTCAAGAATTATTTTCCAGAAAAAAAAAACTGCCAAATCCCCTAAAATCCTCGAGCATGCCCACACAAAAATCAATGAAAAAACATTTTTTATATTATTTGTAGTAGAAGTTGCGAATATTCTAATTTTGTTTTTCCATCCATACTTAACATTTTTTACTACAAATAGTTGCAGTAGTTAGTACAAATATTTGCATTTTGCACTTTTTTTTGTCGATTTGAGTTTTTTTCTTATTTTTAAAATTTCAGTTTGAACATACATGAATAGAAATACGAATTGAATAAAATAATGGTACTATAAGTTGATTTCGTCATTTTTCTATGATATGCATTAGTTTAATAAATAAAGATGTAATTCAAAACTTTTACTGATGAGACGTTTTTGTGTATTAAGTTTGATTACAAGAACGAATCCAAAAGGCCCCTTTATCAAACATATGATATTCGAAACAACTTCTCCTCCAGGTTTGTTAGACCTTAGATCCCATGACTAGAATCTAGAAGAAGGATTCACATCCATTCACCGGTAGTATCCACCAACAGGAGCCACGAGATTTGTTCACACTTCACATTCATAAAATCAGAAGTAACATGATCTTTTCATCATGAGTTTCTCTATTATGAACCAAAATAATTTAAGATGCAGGCGAGAGAAAGTTTTTTGCAACCTCGTGAATCCCAGAAGTCACCAAAAAAAAAAGTTCTTTTCTCAACAGCCTTTTTCCTTCTTCTTTTTTAATACACCCCATTAGTATTATTTTTTCTGAGAACTCCTACAACATACATTCTGATCATGAACCAATAAAAATATTCTTCTTAATTAATAACAAATTCTATATTTGTGTAACAGCCACTGGACAACACACCAAATATTTTTCTTTGATTTAAGATATATTGAAGTCATGAATTTAAAAAATGTGAAACACAGCAAATTCATTATAGAATTAATTGATCTATAAAATGCTAGCAAACACAACAGCACGTATAGTAATATTAAAGGAGATGAGAATAACCCAGTCAAATAAATCATCTGTAGCAGACAGATAGGACGTATCAACGAGATTAATTTGAGTGCACCTGCACAAGTAGCTAGTTGTGATTTCTTTTCTTTAGCTTAACAAGCAACCCATCTTTCGGTTGGATAACAACAGAAGCTGTAGGTTCAGCAACACGTCCCTCCACAAGTTGGACTCTAAAGTTATAAAGAATGGCAGCCACCACTAACTTTATTTGAGAAAACGCCATACTTTTACCTAAACAAGACCTAGGCCCGCTGTGAAATGCGATAAATTTATAGGACGGCACATGTTTCACTGTCCCTTTCTCAGTAATCCATCTTTCAGGTTTAAACTCTAAACAGTCCTTTCCCCATATATTCTCCATTCTACCTGCAGCATACATGTGATAGATAATTCTCGTTCCAGCCTTAATTTTATGTCCACTTGGTAACACATCAGTATTTACAGCTACTTTGTGGTTCATTGGGACTGATGGGTACAGCCTTAAGGTTTCACATATCGCTGCATGTAGGTAAACCATTGCTTCAGTCTCTTCTGAGTTAAAAACTCTCATTTCATCATCAATACTCTTATCCGGCAGAAGACCATGCAACTCTTTTAATATTTTATTTTCGACTTGATGGTTATTGCAAACCAACCAAACGAACCAAACAAGTGCAGCACCTGTAGTATCCTTGCCGGCAGCAAGAAACGTAAGCAATGTGTCTCGAAGAAATTTGTCATCAAAAATTGAGTCATTATGGGTCAAATATGGAGTCAGCAGATCAGTAGGCCCTTCTTTTTCAATAGTGGTACTAACTGTTTGAGTGGCCTCTTTTTTCTTCTTAATGCATTGTGTTATGAAATCATCAATTTCTTCCCTGGCCTCTATTAGCTTCTTTTCTTTCCCCACTCTCAGCCACCTCTGCAATTTCCACCATATAGCAGGTACTATATGCCGAAAAAGTATAGCCTGTTCACCATTATCTATGCATTTCGCTACAGGGACTGTTGGGAAATTAAAGGCAAGGGAACCAGGATCAACACCAAGTACTAGATCGCAAGTGGTATCAAAAGTAAACCTCATAAATACATCGCTCAGATCGACTACCTTATCGGTTCCAGCCATTTGATTCAGAATAGGAAGCAGCACATTCGCCACCTTGTTTCCAGTGCATACTTCAACTGATGATCGAAACCTTGGATGGGTCATGTGAGATTGAGCCATTTTTCTTTGAGTAGCCCATGAATCACCATCAACGTTAAAGATACCATCTCCCAATATATCAAACATTTCTATGAACTGGTCTCCTTTAGGGTAGTTGGCAAAATGGGTATTAAAGATATGTTTTGCATTTTCTGGGTTGCATGTGAGTAAAAAATCCATTCCCATGAACCATGGCCCTTTAAACCATATGGTGTTTTCTTCATTTCGAAGTAGTTTGGTTGTGTGATCGAAGAAGCAATGTTGATTGGCAATAAATGTTGGAAGCATGCAAAGAAATGGCCAATTTATATAGAGTCTGTTGCTACATAATTTTACAGAGAAGTAGATGACTAAGATGAATGTGGCTACTAAAAGGAAAATGTTAAAGTTATATACCATATTCTTTTATGAAGCGGGAGTTGGAGCTTGTTGGATATGAATAAACTATTTTATAGCGGTCCTCTAAGAAAGCATTCGGTTTTGTGAATGTTGCTCTCACCCATCTGCTAATACCTCTACCTTATTTGTTTTACCACTTTGTTGTCATTACCAAAAGATGATGGTTCAAAATTCCTATTTTGTTCCACCGTTTGTAAAGCAGATGCGTGAAAGTAAGGCCATAGTGAAACAAGGACATCCAAGTTAAAACAGTTAGCCATCACCATCAAGACAAAAAAGAACAGCATGCAAGCCATGTGCTTGATAATTGTAGATAAATAATTGATTACAAAACATTTGCTTTCTAGTATCTTGCAGGAGTTAACTGTGCAAACCAAACATTAAGTACTATTGTTAATAGTCTCGTTAGCATACGGCTATACTATTTTTTTAAACCAATCCCATAGACATTGCAATATCCGGACTATTTAATTCATTATTTGCACCTTAATCACATACGATTCATGTCTGTATATGCTGTACAGTCTGGTGTTACAAGTTGTAAATCAGCAATAAAACTACTGTGTATCATCATCAACTTACCTTAACCTCGATGAATTGACACGTAGTATTTTGATATTTCTATTTCTTCATGAAATAAACTATTTCTATTTCCTCGTGCATAACCCCAATGAATTGACAGTTTCTCTCTTGATGTCCATGTGCATAATATATTTCCCAATGGCAATATTGGTTTTTCATGAACATGATTAAACCATTAAACAAATTTCTCTCACGTTGCCTGTTACAGAAATCAAGTCTACTTTTCTCGGATATATTCATTTCTTGTCTTATGTTTTTTCAGTGTTTGAAAACCTGAAAATCAATTGCCAATCAAATTAGAGTAGATGCAGACTTGCACTGATGTTGAATAATAATAATTCTCAAGAAGAAAGGCAACCAGCTGTCGTGTGAATTTATGAATTTTCTGTTACTAAAAGGTTCCAAATAAATTAAGTTAGGTACAAAAATCAGCAGCTTTCCTGTTCAACGGCTGAACCAAACATTATTCAGTTTTGTGATAATCTGGAACTCTGCTTGGTCTTTTGATTTGTATAACACCATCCCAAAACTGTTATGTTTTATATTAGTATTATTTATTAAAACCATTATCGACCTAATGACCACTAACAACGCTATTATTAAAATATCTCGTTATCCTAGGTTCAAATCTCTCAGGTACATTTACATGAATACACTAGCTTGTGACCGTGAATCTTGATTGAATCAATATAAGAGCATCACAAATACTGATGTATAGACCCAGAAATTCATGCCACATAAGATGAACACAATATATTTGAGGAAAAAAAAAACTTCCCAATTTTTCTTAAATCTCACTAAAAATCTACTATTTCATTAGTTAATAAATGTGAATCCAAAATTTAACTTAAATTAAGACATAATTTAATTGAACGAGAAGCTGAGTGTTCACACATTCAACTACATGGTTGCCTCGATAATGTCCTGAATATGTTACCAATTGTTTATCAGTTAATGAAAATAGTTATCAACATGTGTAATAATCTGCAGCATTTGAGGGCTATTTGCTGATTTAACATTTTGATGGTGATTTCATCGCACACCCACCATGCGCACCCGCATGCACATATTACTTTCTCCGTGGTACACTTTATTATCAAGCATCACCCAAGTTTGTTTCCCAACCACCTCATTTTATCCATTATATTTTATATCCATTTCGTCTTTCTTGGTTCACTATTCCAAAGCAAAATTGGACTTTGAATTTTTGTTAACCTTCTTTTTCTAATATAATTTAGAAACATGAATTTCTATGTTCTAAGTAATAAATAATGGTAAAAAATAACATATTCTAATATACTAGTAAGAATTGAAGAAAATAAATAGCAATATATTATACCATAAAATAAAAATTAAGCGATCTATCTATCTTTTTGGTTTGAGAATTATAGTTTTATTTGAGTTCTTTTTTTAGTTAATATATTTTTAAGAAAGATCTGAATTCAATCCTTCGTATTATTTTTTCTAATACCTAAGATATAAAGGGGACCCAGTTTATTCAGATTCGGTTTTTGATGCGATCTTTTTTGTAGTTATTATAAATAACTAAGCATGATCTATATTTGAATTTAGTTGGTTCTCATTTTTGAAATAATAAACTTTATTTACAAAAATAATATATTTTCAAACACCTATAATAAGGCCAATGAGAAAGAAAAGAATTCAAACTAACGGATAAATTATAACATAAATAATACCCAAATATAATGCTTAAGAATTCTATTATCTACATGGTTTGAGAGCTATAATTTTCATTTTAAACTCATTTTTTAATTCATTACATTTCAAGAAAAATATAGGTTCCACCAATAATCTCGTTTTTCTAATATATTAAAGTTAAGTGGACTTACTAAGTTTAACCCATGAGCTTTAGTTTTTATTTATAACCCTTCTATATATAAAGTTAAACTATCTAATTTGATACTATATTTTATATACAGTTGAATCTAACCTCTTCAATTATTTTTCTCAAACTCATTTGTTAGATAATAAGGTTAACGTACAAGTAAAAAATGTTGTGAATTCACTTTTTCTCGATGGATTAGCTTCTTGTTGGTCTTTTTCTTCTTATTTCTCTCAGATTTTATAAGGGGATTTCAGATTCACTTAGATGTGAATTTCACTTTCAAAACATATGTAAACTACTTGTTTTCTTTCATAAATGCTAAAGGAAATTCATTATTATTCTCATAATACTAGATTGACTTTAAAATCTCTCCGTGTGAATGGTGGTGCTCAAAGGTCTACATGTAGGCTATCATGGTATAATGGTATAAATGCAAGGTTTTAAATCTCATATATCTCATTTGAGATCTCATTTTCACACTAAGACGAAACGAGACGTCAAATCTCCTTCATATCTTCCTAACACTCATCTCATCTGAAATATTCAAAACTCGCCTGAAATATGAATCAAAATCTCAACCGAGATCTCATCCGAAATTATACTATTTCTTCTTTTACATAATACTTTTTCCCTATTCATATAGATTTAAAAGAAACTATTCAATCCAATTACTATTTACTAATTTCTTATACGTATTTTGTATTTTTTATCTTGATAAGTCATAACAAAAGGCTTTATTTCTTTTTATGTTCAAATAAGAGGATATTATTCAATCATTATCAAATAAATTAAGCTAATCAAGTTACCGTTCTTCTCTAATAGATTAATTTCAATTCTTTTTCCTTTGCAAAAAAAGTATGTTCTGATTTTTACTTTTACTTAATAAATTATAGTTAAACAAATCATTAAATAAGTTACTCCGAGATATTCTCGAGATGTACTTAAGATCCGAGATGTCAATCCAAGATGTACACATGAGACACACTCATCTCATCTGAGATCTCCTCCGATACGAGATAGCTTGTGTGAAATTCCCGAGACGAAACGTGACCGGAATCCAGTATTTAAAACCTTGCATAAATGAAATCTTTCAATTGCATTGGTCTTTTATTATCAATTACAAATTAAATTCATTAAATTATGTTATGAATGCTTCGTAATTGCTAACATGATGTCAAATATCTTTTGGAGATTTCTTTTGAAGATTTCTCATGTCTGACATTAAAAATAAACATGATTTTTTGCAAGCAATCTACAACAAGAACAAAATATTATAGGAGGTAACACATCAACTTCCGAAAATCATCAAAAACAAAGCTTCAATGCGCTTAACAGTGATGAAAGAAGTAAAGCATCATTTGTCTTTTAAAAGAAGAAAAACATTTTTCCAAGGGAGACGCGCTTAGTTTATGTTAACCAGCTTTTGAGCCAAAGCAGATTTCAACTCGACTTAGAAGATCAAAACTAGGACGAAACGATTCACGAACTCGAAGACATGATCAAAAAGACTAGAGAATTGAACTTCAGAAGTTAGAGTGAAAATTTGGTTAAGGGAATAACTCGGCCTCGATTTGTTTAGGTCGGCACTAACCTATTCCTCTCCCTCCTTTTGCTTTCCGAACACCATACACCTCTTGTGCTACTCCAATAACTCGTGGTCAAGTGATTTTTCAATGATTTGGACGAGTGTTTGCACCAAAAATGGTCACAAACCCCAAGTGTAGTGAAAGCACCAGCGTATGAATACGAATCTACGGTATTCACACACAAATCACAGATCTAAACAAGTAACAAGCAACAATCAAGAAATAATGAACAGTGACACACAATTTATAGTGGTTCGACTATCTCCGGCCTACGTCCACTTCAAGGTTTTTGTGATTTTATTGCTCGATGCTTGAAGATTACAATTTCGTATGTTGTATTACAACTGATTTGTTGAACTAAGTCTGAATCTAAAGCAGCAATGGTGATCTGGAGTAAATCTGGCAGAATCTGGGCGCTCTTTAGCTCTAAGAATTGTCTGACCCCTTTTCTGAATGACCAGGGGCTCTATTTATAGGTGTAGAAGGCTGATATTTCGCCTAAAATGAGGGGAGACCAGTTTTGGTACGTCAGGGGGCCCACATGCCCGCTTTATGGAAATCCGGGCCCACACCGAGATCGATTCGACCCTAGGTTCGAATCGATCAAGAAATTGTCCAATCAAGCTGAAATTTGGCGTGAACATTCTTCAACATGTGCTCAAGCTTCTGTGAAAATTTCATAGCATTTGGATGTGTAGATCTCAAGTTATGATCGATTCAAGGTTGCATTTCTGGTTGACTAGCCTGGTTCGAATCGATCTAGTTCGAATCGATTCGTTCGAATCGATCCAGCGTGCGCTTCTGTGATGACGTGGAGCGCCTTCTTCGTATCGATCCTACTTCTATGCCGAGTTGACTGGGTTGACTCCGTGGTTTCAGCTGTTATAACTTGGTGGATTTGATGTGATGGATTCGAAGGTATGACTTCATCGAATCGATTGGATGAGCGTTCTCTTCGAATCGATCAAGATAGGTTTCAGTTAATCGATACGAAGGCTTCTTGCTTGAATGGATTCGAAGATGCTCGCGGGACGGAGTCGAAGCTCTTTAACTATATGGACTCGAAGAGTTTCTCATTAACGGATTCGAAGGTGGGAACGTGAGGGTGGACTCGAACTATCGGAGTCGAACTAATGCTTGCTCAATGGAGTCGAAGCAAGGCGTATTCCGATGGGTTCGAGGCAAGGCTCGTCGTGATCGATTCGAGGCAAAGGCTTGATCGATGGATTCGAAGTAAGCTGACTTCTCATGGATTCGAGGCAACGTATGTTTGATGGATTCGACCTTATACCACCTTATCCATCTTCTTTTGGCGATATCTTGAGCATACGAACTCGGATTGACTCGAAACTTGGAACGTTGTTTCATCTGGCATTGCTTGACATGCCCCATCAATTGCAGCCCGATCCGGACTCGGACAAAATTCATCGATATCCATGGTGAACCTACGATGCACAATCGATGTTCATGACTAATAATCATTGATTTTCAGTTAATCTTTGGGTATCTCGACTTTGCCAAAAGTTGGGATAACATTTTGCCCCCCAAAACATGCCTTTTTGGTAAAAGGCGTGTTTTGATCAGTCTCAAATTAAATGCAGTGAGTTCATGTGTATCTCATAGCTTATAGCATTTTTAATCAAGTCCATGGCTGTTCGAAGCCGAATTGTTAACAATTTTTTCCCAGTGGAAGTTAAGAATGAAATTCTACGGTCTCTCCGTACTATTGATGGTCACTCCGGACCCTTGTCAAACCCATTCTAGATTTAGCGATTGAATAGAAAGATCCTATTGCACTCCGGCGTTGCTTTCTATCCCTTGCACTCTGGCCCCAGCCAGGGCGTAAAAGCGATGTCTTGGTCGTTCTCGACCGATCATAGCCTCTCCGGGCTCATGCTGGATCCCATCCTGTCACTTTCCGGTGAAGGGGAAACAACGTTAAGTGAGTCAATCCTGTCGCTCTCCGGCGAAGCGACTCACCTCCTGCACTCCGGTTCAGTGTATCTGAACATTAAGCGATGTCATGACCTGAATCGTCGGTCGATTATAGTCTCTCCGGGCTCATGCTGGATCCCATCCTGTCACTCTCCGGTGAAGGGGAAACAACGTTAAGTGAGTCAATCCTGTCGCTCTCCGGCGAAGCGACTCACCTCCTGCACTCCGGTTCAGTGTATCTGAACATTAAGCGATGTCATGACCTGAATCGTCGGTCGATTATAGCCTCTCTGGGCTCTTATCGAATCCTGATCCAATCACTCTCCGGTGAATAGGAAACGATGCTTAAGTGAGTCGATCCTGTCGCTCTCCGGCGAAGCAACTCACTTCTTGCACTCCGGACCCCGCCTCTCCGGGTAAGGTCATAAAGCGATCATGTTTATATTGATATTTAATGTTCATCCTTTAACTCTCCGGTTAAAAGGTTTATTTTAATAACTGTTTCTTTATTAAATTCAAATCCTAGATGTTCAATCTCAAACACCAGGAAAAACAAGACAATGCCTCTCCGGGCGGAGCGGTCTATTACCATCTCAGAGCATGCCTAGGGATCTCTCCGGTTCCCGTACATGAGTAAGTGGAATAGCCGTTTTATTTTGAAAATCAAATATAAGAAAACTAAGTGACCAAAGCTCATATCCTGAACTTGGCCCTTGCCATCGTGATCAATTGATGACGAGTCGTGATCCCGATCCAGGATCAGTCCTGTTAGGTTGAGGCGGTAGTTGTTCGGGCCTGACCGCCGTTGCACGTTCTCTGACATATTGTGGCAATCTACCACTCCTGGCATGTTCTTCCACCTCATCCTTCAGGTGGCGGCATTCATCGGTAGTGTGCCCATCCAGCTCATGGAATAGGCAGTATTTTCCGGTCCTGCGTTCCCGCTCCGTGGGATCTCTCCTAGGTGGTTTTCGATATGAGAGTTGCCCCCGAGTTTCAGTGTAAATTCGTTCCAGTCCTGCCA
Organism: Allium fistulosum; assembly: GCA_030737815.1. Taxonomy (NCBI): domain Eukaryota; kingdom Viridiplantae; phylum Streptophyta; class Magnoliopsida; order Asparagales; family Amaryllidaceae; genus Allium; species Allium fistulosum. The sequence goes on from CM060906.1 coordinate 671,743,809, forward strand.
CCAAATCTGTGTATTGCCTGAATCTGGGCTCTCGGAATTTCTTCCGTTTATCAGGACCATCATGTGCGTCATCCTGCTTTCTCTTTCCTTTGTCTGCCCTGGACTGTTCCCTGGCGGCTCCTTCGCCTTGTGCAACATTTATTTCCTGCCTCTCGGCTCGTGATTTCTCTAATCGAATGAATTTTTCAGCTTCATGGAAAAACTCTCCAAGATCTTGCGGTGGATCTTTAGTCAAAGAGTCTTTGAATTCGGTGCCTTCTCCAACTCCTGCCACCGCCGCCATCAAAATCATCGATGGGTCCGGGCGATCTACAGAAGTCACCGTCGCATTAAATCGTAACAAAAAATCTTTTATGGACTCTCCGGTCCTTTGTTTTATTGATGCCAAAGTCATCACGCTCTTAGGTCGCGTCATGTGAACCCTAAACTGCTTCATGAAGCAATCCACAAGCTCGCCCCATGTCCTGATTGATCCGTTTTCTAGCTGCCTAAACCAAAGCGCAGCCAAATCTGATAAGAATAAGGGGAAACATCGTGCCATCACTTCCTCGGATGCTCCCAGCACTTCCATGTGTCTGATATATCTGGTGATATGCATGGTCGGGTCTGACTTTCCGTCATAAGGATTCAACGTTGGTAGTTTGAACTTTGGAGGGTTTCTTGCATTCCTGATATTCGGAGCGAACGGACTCCGACTAACTTCTTCCAATCCTCCTCCTGAAAACCCTCCTCTCATGAGTCGTCTCACTAGGCCAATCATTCTTTCATCTCCATCTAGGGGTTGCCCCCTTGTCATGTCTCTGTCTTGCCCTCCGAGTCTTGTAGGGAACTCTGGTACGTACTCTTCGGGTGGCTCGTTAGCATTTGTGTTGGCCCTAGCCGGTTGAGCTCCTTCCAAAGGTCCTTCCGCGTCGGATCTTGCGGGCCTGCCCCCAAGCCCTTGTTGATTGCCTTCTGGTTCTGTATTCTGTCCTCCATTGGGTTCCATAGCCCTAGCTCCTTGTTCCACATTCACAGCCGCTGTAGCTGGTCCAAGGTTCTGTGTTCCTGCAGCTCTCATCTGTTCGAAGAAATTCTGCAGCATCTCTTGTTGGCTTTTCATCATTCTTTCCTACATTAGGTTATTCATAGCCTCCATCTCATCTCTAGTAATGTAGATCGAAGCTTGTCCTTCTCCAGCACCAGAGGATGCCTCTTGACTTCCTGCCTGTTGGCTCCTCTCAGTTCTTTGTCTAGTTTGTCGAGTCATTGTAGAGTCAAATCTAAATCCTTAAAATCTTAAATCTAAACTTTGAATCTGGTGTAGCGGGTGCTAGTTTCTCTCAGTGAAAGCACCAAAGTGTTTGCACCAAAAATGGTCACAAACCCCAAGTGTAGTGAAAGCACCAGCGTATGAATACGAATCTACGGTATTCACACACAAATCACAGATCTAAACAAGTAACAAGCAGCAATCAAGAAATAATGAACAGTGACACACAATTTATAGTGGTTCGGCTATCTCCGGCCTACGTCCACTTCAAGGTTTTTGTGATTTTATTGCTCGATGCTTGAAGATTACAATTTCGTATGTTGTATTACAACTGATTTGTTGAACTAAGTCTGAATCTAAAGCAGCAATGGTGATCTGGAGTAAATCTGGCAGAATCTGGGCGCTCTTTAGCTCTAAGAATTGTCTGACCCCTTTTCTGAATGACCAGGGGCTCTATTTATAGGTGTAGAAGGCTGATATTTCGCCTAAAATGAGGGGAGACCAGTTCTGGTACGTCAGGGGGCCCACATGCCCGCTTTATGGAAATCCGGGCCCACACCGAGATCGATTCGACCCTAGGTTCGAATCGATCAAGAAATTGTCCAATCAAGCTGAAATTTGGCGTGAACATTCTTCAACATGTGCTCAAGCTTCTGTGAAAATTTCATAGCATTTGGATGTGTAGATCTCAAGTTATGATCGATTCAAGGTTGCATTTCTGGTTGACTAGCCTGGTTCGAATCGATCTAGTTCGAATCGATTCGTTCGAATCGATCCAGCGCGCGCTTCTGTGATGACGTGGAGCGCCTTCTTCGTATCGATCCTACTTCTATGCCGAGTTGACTGGGTTGACTCCGTGGTTTCAGCTGTTATAACTTGGTGGATTCGATGTGATGGATTCGAAGGTATGACTTCATCGAATCGATTGGATGAGCGTTCTCTTCGAATCGATCAAGATAGGTTTCAGTTAATCGATACGAAGGCTTCTTGCTTGAATGGATTCGAAGATGCTCGCGGGACGGAGTCGAAGCTCTTTAACTATATGGACTCGAAGAGTTTCTCATTAACGGATTCGAAGGTGGGAACGTGAGGGTGGACTCGAACTATCGGAGTCGAACTAATGCTTGCTCAATGGAGTCGAAGCAAGGCGTATTCCGATGGGTTCGAGGCAAGGCTCGTCGTGATCGATTCGAGGCAAAGGCTTGATCGATGGATTCGAAGTAAGCTGACTTCTCATGGATTCGAGGCAACGTATGTTTGATGGATTCGACCTTATACCACCTTATCCATCTTCTTTTGGCGATATCTTGAGCATACGAACTCGGATTGACTCGAAACTTGGAACGTTGTTTCATCTGGCCTTGCTTGACATGCCCCATCAATTGCAGCCCGATCCGGACTCGGACAAAATTCATCGATATCCATGGTGAACCTGCGATGCACAATCGATGTTCATGACTAATAATCATTGATTTTCAGTTAATCTTTGGGTATCTCGACTTTGCCAAAAGTTGGGATAACAACGAGCAACTCCAAGGATTAACGAAAAGAAAGTAGCTAACAAAAAGATCGTTAGAATCAACTCAAAGTCGAAGGAAAATAGCTTAGAACAACTCAAGAAGGAGAGAGAAAAGCTAGTGAATGGATGAAGTTCAACTTTTGAGTAAAAATAACTCGGCGTCGAGTTATTTGACTCGGCACCGAGTTATTCTATTGACTCATGGGTCTTCTGTTTCATTTGTACGACTTCAAACCACCTTCTGGACGTCAGTGCAAACGGACTTCTTGACATGTACATCTGTTTTCTTATAAGTACCAGCCTACCTGCAACCAAAAGGGGAGGATCTTCTTATTATGCTCTCTAACTTTTGGATCTGGAACTATCTTGATTGAAGTGGTCAGATCTGATATAACTAGCTGCAATCTAGAGAGATAACAACTAATAACAAAGATTGAAGTGCACGTAGGCTGAAGATTATGCCGAACCACTATAAAATTCTTGTGTCTCTTTTCACTTTTATGCTCTTTCTTTTATTTTGATAGAACTGTTACTTTCATCCGGTGTTAATCCATTTTCCGAGTTAACATTTTGGTGTTGTCACCGAGAAGAAACTAGATCTGAAGGCTTGAAACTTGAATATGGTATTTGGGTGTTGGTGCCATTTTTGACGTCAACGGTTTACAAATAGTTAAAGCTTGTAATTGGAGTAACAAATGAAAAGTTAGGAGTTATTTTTAGTTTACATAACATGCACGTACGCACGTACGTACATATATACATACACGTACGCACGTACATACATTTCTGTGATGTGATGCTCTAAAGATATGTTTTCCTTTTGCATTCTCGTTTAATTTTCTTATATTGTATATATGTATTTTGTAAAATAAAGCATGCAAAATGAGATTTTTATAAACGAAATTACACCATAACACATTAGTATGCCATATGTATAATTTAATGGCATCTCAACGTATCAATATTTATCATTCGTTTATGCTACATTTTCAATGTGTAGAACTCATTATATTTTCTGATTATTCAACATTTTTTTTGAGTTTTCTTCAGAATAAGCATTGCAATATCAAAATGATGGTTTATTTGTTTCAATTTATCTAATATTAACATGATATGTGCGTAACATGGATTTGCGCTAATTTAAATGTATTTGTCTTCACGTGACGAATTATTTTACATTAGAAATTGAAATTAAGGGCCTTATTTTACATTATACAAGTGTCTCAAGTTTAAATCATATCCAAACCAAATAAATTGCATAATCCAACAGTTTATTTTGCTACATTAATCACGACTATTGAAATAGAAAACAGGAAAAAAATAAAAACAAGTCCTTAATAATAATAATTTACATAAGAAAAATAAGAACACCTTAAAATTAAAGCTTTTCAAATCAAACTCTTGCAACTAAAACCCCCAACTTTTATGATTACTTTAGTATTGACGATTGAAGATGCTAATACTGCATATGTTACTGGAGGTGTATTGTTAAACTACAAATATCCGACCATTAAAGAAGTCAAAATTACCTTGTCATTTCCATGTAATTGCTTCTTGTAGCAGTCTACGAAAACAAGATCATCTCATCATTTCCATGTGGTTGCATCTTCAAACTGTTTGCTTTCCGTATCTAGATTAAGAGAGATCTATTACATCTATCCATTACATAATCAGTTAATCTAACTTGGTTCACTTCTGTCAAACAATAAAAGTAACTTTAAAATTAGGTTAAGAACTCAGAAACATTAATAGCACAACATTTTAACATACTTATAAAGTATCAGTCATTTTTCAACAATGCCAATGGGACAAAATTGATTAGCTAATCGTTTTTTGGGATGGATGTAAGGTCCAAACATATTCTTCCAAGTTTTTTTTTTACATAATCACGTTTGTTTAAAAATAAAAATAAAAATAAAAATAAAAATTCAGACCAACCTAAAAAAAATGTTACACAATATGTTATGGCGAAATGTGACACTGAGCAGGATCCCGAGCATGTATATACACAATGGGTTATTACAGATCATAAAACAATCAAAAAAATTCTAAGCATCCAAACATAGCAAAAATTGAACTACTTATTAAAACTATACCTTGACGTCCCAGTGATGGAAGTTACTGGAGGGAGATGCCATGCGGCACATGACGACAAGTATGGTGATCGCAAACGGCGACAACGCGTCCGCTCTATACAGAACGAATGCATCTTCTTTGTTTTCCCTCTCTAATTTTTCAATTGTTTTTTTTATAGAAAATAAGGGTTTATGGAGAAAGAGCTTTCTCCGCTTTGACCAAGAAAGGCGGCACGGGGAAATTTCTGGCCTTATGGCAGTTGCAGTAGAATTCAAATATGCGGTTGCATTGACAATATTACTAAATTTTTATTTTCAAAATATTTGAATTTTCAAATTTCAGCAATATTTGAATTTTGGAAAAATATGGATTAAAAAATCAAAATTTTTTAGCTTTGAAAGATTTGAATTTTAATTTTAGTAAATAAAATAAACTTTAAAAGATAAAGTTAAATTATAATATTGAAGAGGTTTTAGACTCGAGGAAAAAGTTAGAGAAAAATTTAGTTTCAGGGACAAAAAGTTTGTTTTTTAGGCTGAAGGACACATTTTAGTGTAAATCACAGAATGATAGTTGTAACTATCATTTTCAGTTTACACTAAAAAGTGTCCTTCAAACTAAAAAGCAAACTTGTTGTCCTTGAGACTAATTTTTTTTGCAACTTCTTCCTTGTGCCTATTTATCTGAATATTGAAAAACTAGTTTAAAATTTGAAAATTTTGAACTTTTGAAATTCAGGAAACATGTAACTTCACCAATTCGTATTTTCTAGTATTTCAAAATTTTCATATTTAAATTTAAAATAATTTAGTGAAGGTAATTAAGGGTATAAATGGAAAAATATTGTTATTAAGCATTCAACACTTGATTGAGCAATTTAAAAGTGTTTATCACTTGTTCACCAAATAACTGTTTTAGTTCTTATTGCTTAATGAAAACAAACAACATTTAAGTTCTTATTATGAATAACTGGTCAATTAAGTGGTTGTTTCTTCTAAACAAACGGAGTCTAAATCATGAACGAAAAACAATAGAAAAAAATTGAGTCACTTTTCTAAACTTACTAGTGTATAACCCGTGCGTTGCATACGGTATGACGTTGTAAAAGAATAATATTATAACTGTTTTTGAATAATATAATTTATTATGCAATCTCCGAAGAATTTTGTTAGGATAAATGACTTGTAAATTTAAATTACTATATTTATAACTGTGTATTTTTGTTATGAGATTCGTGAATTTTTATATTTGAACAAAAAATAAATAATCATTTTTATTAATGAAAATGAGTTATATACTGATTTATTATTTTTTAGGATTCATTATTTATCAATCAAATAAATAAAAATAAGTATTCTTAATGAATTTTGAAATTAATATTTTTATAAAATTTCATAAATAAATATTCATATACATATATTCCGAAATTAACATTTAGGTCTTGATACATTTGATCAAAAGATAAATGCTGTATACATTAAATTTCAAATATCACTTGAGAGAATGACACCAAATAGCTAAAAATAGAAGTGCAATATCAAAGACTCGATGTATTTATATGCATTTATAGTTCTTGCAGCACGTATTTATTAAAATAATCATATGGTATTATTAGGGCTGGACAACTTTACCATTGTACCACTTACCAACCATTATCAACCGCTATCAACTAAAATGGTTCCGAAAAAATGGTAACCAATTTGATTGGTATGGTTTGCCGAGCCGCATGAAAATATACGGTAATGGTAATTAACTACTAAATGCGATAATTGCCATATCCACTATATATATATATATATTTGTGTGTGTGGGGGGGAGGTTATTCATACACAAAATATAGACACAATTGATGACACAATAATCTTCGCCATTCGATGGCCGCCTGATTTACACCTCTCATATAAGGACAAAAGGATCCAATGGTCCACATCCCTTGTGTCACCAACTATGTCTAATTCTATGTCTAAATAGCCGCCTTATACACACACACACATACTATATACTATATAACTTATATTTAATGTGTAATGATTTAATAAAAAATCTAGCAAAATACTATTATGATATCATATGGAATAAAATTCTTATAATGTATTTTTTTAAAATAATATGATTTCATACAATATTTACTTGAATGTTTGACTACACAAAATAAAATTGATAAATGATCATATAATAAAAATTAACAACTTTTAATATTTACTTATTTAACATGAAATATTGTAAACAAATATATATCATACTAGTAAATGGTAAAAGTTTATTACCGACCTTTACCAACCATTACCAACCACAAACCAAAGTATCGATTTTCCGATTACTTTGGTTGGTAATGATATGATTTTTCTATTACCATATAAATCGGTATGGTAGTGGTTTTAAATATGAACTTTCGGTACCGAACCGAATCCAGCCCTAGGTATTATCAAGATGATAAAAGATATTTATTTAACAACTAAAAGAAATATAAAATGAAAATAAGGCTTGAAACATTAAAAATCACATTGTCATTTTAATTATGTAAAAAAATGATTTTTAATCCATTGTTTCATACCTTATTATTTTTATTTTATAACAAAACTTGTTAAAAAATATTTAACATTTATGTAAAAAAGATGATAAAATATGAAGAAAAAAAATTCAATCAAAATATGGAATAACTTTTGTCCATTGATTAACTCAGATTAAGAATATAAACAATTAAAATGTAACTTTTTGTATAAAAACGTACTAATTGAAAATATTTATTCTTATTTCAATATTACATAATACAAGCATTCGTCACTTATTAATAATTGTAATGTTATTCTTCACAAAATTTAATTTAATAATGATAAAAAGTCCATTTGACGTACCGATTTTATGAAGGAAAAACGTTATATATGTTTGTAATGATGTACCAATTTGGAAAACAATTTTTATATATATATTTGTTTATAATGAAATACCAATTTTAGAAAGAAAAAATTATGTATATATTTATTTGTATTAAATAACTAATTTTAGAAAGAAAGAAATTTTATGAACTTAAATGTAGAAAAATGTAAAATATAAAAGATAATTTTGTAATGATTGTGAAAATATTAAATTATATGGATTTGAATGAAAATATATTTTTACCATTTTTGTCAGTACAAATGAGGTGTACATATTGAATTATCATTTTTTTATGATTTATTAAATAAATAAATAAATGGATTTAGTAAAAAAATTAAATTTAAGATCAATTAATAAATTCAAATAATGGACTTGATTATAAAATAATATAAGAAAACTTAGGAGAATCCGTAAATAATTATTGAATTTGGCATTTAAATGCAAAATGATAGGAGAGAATATTAGTAGAACATTATAATAGTTTGTGTATAATTGCGGAAATTTAAAACTATCTGGACTTGAATGAAAAATTAGTTTTACCATTTTAGTCAATATGAATGCAGTATACATATTGAATTGTTGTTTTTTAAAATTTATTAGATCAATTAATGAATATTCGTTAATTGTAATTATTTAAAAAGCTTAAATTCAAGATCACCTAACTAAATTTAATATATATGGACTTAAATGTAAAATAACATTAAAAACTTGAAAGAAATCTGTACATAATTGTAAAAATTAGTATTGAATTCTAACGCTAGAAGAGAGAATCGGTAAAAACATTCTAATAATTATAATAACAATAAATTGTGATGATGTGAAAATAAAATATCTAGAGAGAATTAAGGAGAGAGAAAGAAATTCCTAGAATTAATGAGAGGGCTTTAAATTCTTTTGCTTTACTATTATTTAATAGATCACATATACATAACATAAATCTATTCTGAACATCAATGCCACATAGATCTGTTTTGAACGTCAGTGCCAAACTAATGGAGAATGACTGACCATTTTAAAAGTTGCTGGCTTATTTTTATTTAAAAAAAATGAACAGTTGCCATATCCATAATTATATTTATGGAAACGTAATAAATTCTCTGACGTGGAAAAAGGAGATAATTATTTTCCACTTGGAATTGACCCTAGGATAACAAGGGATGACGAAACCCTAATCCCTTATGATTTTTGATTTTGCAAGTTTATCAATGTTGTCCTCCTTCTACAACCCGACCTCTACACTCGCCATCTATCTCGTGGATCTCGGCTTCTATCCCACTACCATTTCCTCTACCTCCACATCCGACTTTCTTTCATTGTCGACCTCCCATACTCCTTACCCTACCAGACTCTAATAGGTCGCCACCTACTATGGGGCGAGCGCTTGGTTGGTTTAGTTAGATGATGAAAATTCTCAAACAAAATAAAAATGAGACCAAATCGATCGAATTAAGTTTGGTTGGTTCAGTGATTATCTAGTTTAACCGAACTAAAAATATTTCACACTTTATATTTGAAATATTCATCATGCTTTGAAATAAAACATAAATATATAATTAAAGTATTCTTATTTAGTACTCTTATTCCGTCTTATGGTAGTTCTAACACATATATGACAAATAAAATTTGTTGATCACTAGACTAATCTTAAAAATCATTATTCATTTTGACAATGTAATAAAACTTTGGTTAATTTGGTTAAACCAATAACTGAACGATTTTTTTACTGACCAATTATAAACCAATCTAGTTTCAAGATCAAACCAAACTGATCGAAATAAACTGATTAGTTAATTTATTTGGTTTTAACTAAGGATGGATCGGGCCTATTGCCTCCATCATTTTCACTTCGACTCTCGCATAATGTATCCTTCTTGCTCCATGCTACCGGCAAGCAACCCACTACTTCCTGCCTCATCGAGCAGCGCCTCTGCCGAACCCTCTCTGGTTGACCCCATGGCCTTTGCCGCTCTTTTGCCTTTTGTTAGTGATACGGGCTCTAACTCTAAAATATTCTTGGTTGCGAACTCGTCTTCTCCCACTTGGGCCTCCCTCTTCAAGATTAAGTCAAGGAATATTGGTACCCTCTTCCTAAAAAAATTAGTTTGGTTTACAATGACGTGACCTTGAATCTCCCAACTTAGGTGAACGAGGCAGATACGTCCTTCTAGAAGGACAATTTGGTTAGCTTCTTCCTCGATGAGTGCCTCTCCTTCGCTATTGTGTCAAGTCATTTCAAGCGTATTTGGAAGTTTAGTGGAACAATGCAAGTGAAATTTGACAAGACCATGTTCTTTGTAACACCTCAAAAATTTAAGCGGAAAATTTAATAAAATAATTAAATTAAATATAACGAGGGCGAAAATAAAATTTTCACAAACATCCGAATTTGGCATAAAACTTGTGCCATTGTGTATGTAGCGATTTCTATATAATTTTCGTATATAACACTTTGGAATCGGGTCGGTATGGAAAAGTTACGAACGCTTTAAAAGTTGAAAATTGAATAAATTAAATAATACAACTTTCTCTAAATAAATAAGTCCAACATTCGACCGCTGGGGTCCGCCGGTCAACATGTAGTGATCGACCAGTTGATGATGTAAATCATGAATCTGAGCGATCGTTTAACGTCTGATTTGAACCGAATATTTTCACTTGGCCTTAAAATAATTTTGAACGTTCTAAATGAAACCTAATATTCTTTAGGGTTGATCAAACAATTAGGACTACACACCTAACCTAGATCCTAAATTCACTTAAAAATCGGTCAGTACCCCCAAACTCTACCCAATTTCTTTTACCTCACTAAAATAAAATTTCTTCAAAAATAAAATGAATACAAGGAGATCATATCAAGGAAGGGGCAAGCCATCGAGTGGTGATTTCCGAATGGAGGATATGGATAAAGCTTGGATCTGAAGTAAATGGGAACATTTTAATAAGATGGCTGATCTAGGATGTAAGTAACTAAATTGTAAATCATATGGTTTATAATTGAGGTTTGATAACAAAACTAGTGCAAGCTCGTGCTACGCACACAGAATGATGAAATATTTTCATTTTAAATAACAATTTTAATTAACTTTGATGCACCTTATGATATTATTAGGACAAACAAATTCATATATTTTTTATCTTTTTCTTACATACTCACTACAAAATGTACATAGTATATGGAATCACACAAATGAATAAATCATTGAATTTTAATAAATGAGAACATGGTTGATAAATCATTTTCCTGAAACCATAATATGAAAAACACTAAAATATCAATTGGGTAGCAAATATAATCATTTTCTTGCACTGAAGTTGATCGCTTAGTGGCCAGTTGGATATACTCTGATATTCAAGTAGTCTAGGTGAAAAGAAAATGAATTAGTGTTCCTGATGATCGGATGATCTTGTGGATGCAATTATGAAGAGATCAGATGTTAAAAACAAATGCATTAAAGCAGTTATTCTCTTTATTGATTTGGTTCACTTTTAATGGAGAGTTTTTTGTTGAAATTATAAAACAAAGAGTGAAACATGACATCGTAAAGAGAGTGCGACAAACAAGCAACATTGTCCCAGTGGTTAATATTTGAAACTTGCGTAGCGTGGTTTTGGTGCGAGAGTTCACAAGTTTGAAACTTGCGTAGCGTGGTTCAAACGTTTATTGACATGTGATATGTTGTCACGGTGATTTGTTGTATATAAAGTACCGTTTCAAAAAAAAGAGTGTGACATGAATAATAAACATATGATGGATAAAATAATCATATGATGGATATTATGTTTACTAATCATACATCAATGAGACATAGTAGTATAATATCAAGAAAAGAGCTGCAAGTCCCTATTTTTGATGTTGTTATAAAAAAGTCCCTACAGAAATGATTATATAAATTTGGTCCCTATTTTTGAAAAATAAAAAATGCAAGGTAATTGCACTTTTCTAATTTTGTAACTTTTTTTGAAATTTTTTAAAAGCGCAAGTGGACATGCGCTTTGTGTTGGAAAAGCGCAAGCTAGTTTGCGCTTTTTAATTTTGAAAATTTTGAAATTTTTGAAAATTTGAAAATTCTAAAAAGCACGGGTTAACTTGCGCTTTCTATCAGGAAAGCGCAAGCTAGTTTGCGCTTTCTGATTTTGAAATTTTGAAAAGCGTAAGTTAACTTGCGCTTTCTATCAAAAAAGTACAAGCTAGTTTGCGCTTTTGATTTAGAAAAAATAGGGACCTAATTTACATACTCATTACTATGAGGACTTTTCTTATAACAACATCAGAAATAGAGACCTTCCGTGCAAAGCCCCGTATAATATACTTGTGTTTGAACAATAGTTAATTGATGAAACATGTCATCTAACAGATGAACAATCAAATTCATAGTAATAGTAGCTTTCAAAACACATTCACTATAAAATACACATATATGAGTAAGCATCACCAACTACTTCTTGTTCATGTTCAACTATTTCTTGTTTGCTGTTGAGATGGCCATCATGGTTGTACCACTCCTTTTTATGCACATGCATTAGAAAAGGTACCAAGATAGCAACAATTTGCATAGCTTGATTCTGTTAGCCCTTGTTAGCTAAAGAAAAAAGCTAAAAATAAAATACACGGTGATGCCTATATCTAGTGACTTATTTGAAAGCATCAATATATAGTGAAGTTTACGTCAAATGCAGATAAAATTTATTAATGAAAGCAACAATCCATATATATGTTTAGGAATGAGTTTCCAAGTAAACGTAAATTAATAATTGGAAAGAAAAACCTAGATTGGTTGAAGTAGCAAGCATGTTCTAAGTCACATAATACCATATTTTAATCTTCTACTGTACGTTTACCAACCCTCACTATAATATAATATGTGACCATAAATTTAAACATAATAATAGTCTTGGTGGATAATTTGTTAGATATAAATTCTAGCTATTTGTAATTTTCTGGTACAATGCTTATTATTTTTCTTTCATAGTAATAAAAGACAAAAACGTACATATTTATAAGATATGAAAGAATATTTAGTAATAATTCTAATGCTATGGGCCATAAGACAGAGCAAATTAAGAGTTTTAATAGTTTCAACAAATCAATAACAATAAGATGGTTAAGTAGCAACACTATGTTAGATTAGAAAAACAACTAACATATTCCAGTAAATTAGGATAGCTTAAGGAGACAGTGCAAGAACTTAAGCTCTGTTCCAGTGCACCATAATACTTATTTCCTGACACTACTGGAACATGCTTAGTTTAATTAAGAATCAATTTTAATACCTTGAAAACTAATACTCGATCTCTATATGATTTAAAAATAGTATGAACCTGAATAACCATGTTTTTTTGGTAGAGGGGTCATCTATATATGATGTCGGAACAACTTTGAATACCTCAGCTCCTCATGCTCTTTGCTCGGGACCTCAAATATTATTCTTTGATAAAAGATTTTGAATGATGACTCCCTCGTCATTTTAGTTGAAATTAACTTTTGAAAATTACTTAACAAAATTTACCTTAGTGTAATATTCCACTTGACTCTCAATTTTATCAAATCATCCACCATATCACTTAGTGGTTGATCCATACATATAAAACATTAAAGTGATAACCGCAAACCCCATTGTTGTGTCATGAATATCAAAATCTCAACTGTAGCATGAGCATAAAACAATCTTCGCCACATATTTATTTTTCACCGATCTTGCACTTGTAGGCATGGTTGTGATGGTCATTTGATGTCCCTAGCTGAAAATACTAACGTAAATTTCAAACAAAATATGTAAGTACTAGCTTTGAGAGAATTGAACCTACAAATTGATTCATGTTAATTACCAGAATTGGCGGTTTTCATATGTTATCGTTAAACATAGAGAAACCATAGGAAAAAGATACTCAACCATGTTTGATGTTTCCATCATAAATTAGGAAAACACCATCATTAATATGATTTTATTTTTCACTTCATTGCACACCTAATGACAACATCAAATAGTATTGGCAGAGAGATGGTTTTATTTCAAATTTGTAATTAATAAGCCAAAATACTGAAGTCAAGATAACACAACAAAATCAATTATTTTAACGGTATTCAGTTAAGTGTTCATCTCGGAAAATTTACTGAGTATTGAAACTGTATTTATTTATAATCAAGTTCAAACAATATTAAAAGAGGAGAAAATAAACTGGGAAAATAACCTACTTTATCGTATTTTTGCACAACCTCGATCCATCCCATGTACCAATGCGTAAATATGATGACACGATGGGACCCTCTTGTAAACAAAATTGCATATAAAAAATTTTGAATTAAATAATTTGCCATATACCTGGAAATATAAAAACGATAAGAAATGTGCTTATAGAATGAGAAAGCACATATAAAAGCTTAACATCTAGCTTTAATACAACAACAAAATTAATCAGATGAAATTTCTTTAAATTCAAAGAAATATACACTACATGGTTGGTCATAGTGGAAAATAATATATATAAGTGATACATGTTATTCAATTTTGAAATGTCAAAAGTTGGTATTAAATTTAAATACAAGGTAATGCTAATAATTTCTCTTAATGAATTTTGATTCCTATGGATTTGTATTGAATTACTCGCAAGTGTAAAGATAATATCAAAATATAAGATTAAAGGGAATTTAATGATTAATGAATACCAACTTTAATTACCAAAATAATTATTTGTTCTCATGAATAAATACCACTAAGAGCACTAGTCGAATTGAATGATTTTTAAAATAGGTACCATAAAATCTAGGCAAATATATAATTTAGATACACAAATAGAAAAGTGGAAATTATGTTGAAGGGCTTCTATTTTCAGGGTAATAAGTTTTAAGGACAACACTTCTAAATAATTAGTTTTAAGGACAATTTACAGGATAATGATAAATTCATTTATCTTTTTAAGTTATACAGAAAAATGATAAATCTTTTTATCATTATTTCTGTATAACTGAAAATGATAAATTCTTTTATCTTTTTCCTGTAAAATGTCCTTAAAACTAATTTTTAAAAAATAGTGTCCTTAAAACTTATTACCTGCACAAATAAGCCCTTGAAGTGAAAATCCTCAATAGAAAATAGATAGAAATTTCTTTGATTTTTATGGAATATATTCCCTGAAGTTGAAGGTCAATTATTTTGTTGATCATAAAGTGTTATCATTGTTTCCTAAGCATTAATTTGTATGAATTTTGGAACTTTCTAAAAATAGGCTTTGGCTTAGTTACTCAAAAGATTATACCTTTCCTATAAATTGAATTTTAATATGTTCATAATTCATGTATTAAAAAAACCCATCGTCATCATGTTATTACTAATTGTATAATTCTTGTGTGTGTATGTTATGTAAACAATAATTTTATATTTTAGCTATGGTAATGACTTAATCTATCCTTCATTTCATATATAATACATCAATTTGGGTGGGTGGGTGGGGGATCCTTTAGCCACAAAAGTTGTTACTTTTGTTTCAAAAATAGTTAAAGTGGAAAGCCTATCTCATGTATTTCATGTATGTTGTCATAGTATTCCTCTTAAACTTCCCAATATTCTTTTGTTATCGGCCTTCAGTGTTGATTTCAAACAATTTTACACATACATATTCACACTTACATAAACACACGCATACAAAGTTGCTTTATTGGACCAAGAATGCAGAGTAACTAATTATTATCAAATAGCAATTTGCAAACCTTATAAGAGAAGTATGAGGAACGAGTTTGCATAATGACAAACCAATTGATGACACTATTATCCTACTTGCACCACCACCCTACACAAAGTTAGACAGTACAACTATTTGGACAATCAAACATTTTTCAAACCTAAATCTGACAATATGCTAGTTTGTACTTCTACACTTCAAGTTCAAAACACTCTGCTTTAGTGGTAAACATATCATTTTTAAATTTATAAAATAAAATAACACCACATATTTCTTTTTGTGTAGCTTACTATAAAGTACAATTTAGAAGAAATTTGTAATATTATGAAATATTGTAATAGCTTTTGCACATTCCAATATTTTTTAAAAATAATAACCAAGTGATTGTTAAAGTAGGATGATGATTTATTAAAACACGATGGCTATGAATTATTCAATTAGTATAATTTGCTATATTTTGATTGCATATCACCTTAACTATGTGTTGTAAACTTTATTCATATATATATATATATATATACACACACACACATATATATGCAATCATAACCAATGCAGAAATTTAAACTTCTTCTAAATTAGAAGTTCATATCAAAACTTAACAAAAATAAGAATAGTATATCCAAGTTTTTATCAATTGTCCAATTATGGAGTTTCCATGTAAATTTAAGAGAATATAATTGAAAAAAGATCAAAGCGAATATAAAGTTCTTTCTTCTTATATTTGATAGTACAAAGAATATAAAAGAGAAGTAACTAATTGAAGTCCAAAAATAGAAACTGCCCTATTTTTAAACCGTAGGCACTCAATCATTACGAATAACAGAAACAAATGCAGGTCTAGGAAATTACATCTAAAATAATAGCACCCAATTTCCTTTATTATCTTACAATTGATGATTCTTTTGTTTTTATGAATATTAGTTCACAATTTTGTTCTATCCCTAATTCACTGTTTTATTACTAAAACCTTTATACCTTACATGGATATTCAAGTATTGTAGAATTTATTTCCTAATGAATTGATTAAGAGCGAACTCATTTGCATTTTTTAGATGGTTCCTTTTTTTACAACGTATCAGTATTTATTAGATGATGCATATACAAAGTTGTTGCATCCCTCTCTTTTTGATGTCTTATGTAGCAAGCGTAAATCTTGTTTTCACCTAAATAATAGTGATCAAATTGCTAATAGAAAATCAAACAACATCCATTGTATAGGGTAATGGATGATAATATGAGTATCAAGCATATTTGAAATGTCAATTAAAAGGCCTTACCTTAATAAATGCAAGCAACATTCGCTAACTGCATGTTGATTTTAAGGGGACAGCTTAGAAATGCAAAGATGCTGCAAAAGCTACGAAGTTCACTCTTGCTACCTTTAATTTTCTCGCAATAGTAGCATCTTTATCATACCTCTTGTAGTAATACTTTGGCATCCATGCAAGTACTTAATTCTGCGTAGTAAGTTATAACTTATGCTAGTGAATTTGCTTAAGGAAAATATGTACTTGTTTTAAATTCATAATTTCAGTCATTCGTGTATTAAAATAATGTTAAGTTCATGATTTTGATTATAACACAAATTCAAAAATTTAAAAATCCATTAAATAAACAATCTTATGCCTAATACATGCTTACTAAGTTTACCAAACTTTTTCTATAAAACAAAAACAAAGAAAAGAAACCATCTAAGTGCATCCCTTTCAAGTTTTCATGGCTTTCATGGTTTTCGCAACTGCCTTACCATCAAAATAAAACTAAACCGTACATGTAGTAGTATAATTGATTCTTTGTAGTGAAAATTTTGTTGTAAGAGTAGCCAAAATAATAGCACTCAATGTTTTCTTTTCATAACATAGTACTCTAACTTTCTACTCAATTTTAGAATTAATTTTATCATAAATATTAAGTTCATTTTACGATTGTATTTTTAAATAAACGTAATGTCTAGAAAATAACCTAGATTATACCCCTTTTTCAATCAATAGAAATCCTTATAATTCGTTGATTTAACTTTGTATTATTGAGGTTAACCCTAGGTAAATATGAATTACTATAAATGCAAATTAATTATAAGTTCGATAAATATCACTTAGAATTCACCAGAAACTGTTAAACCTGAAACCGGAATTCTACTGATGTTTAGAACGATCGATGGTAAACAGTAATTAATAAAAGGCGACCAACTAATCAAAACGATCAAAAACCCTAAATTTTACACAGCAATCGGTCGACCGCGCTACCCGAGCGGTTGACGGTAACCAGTCGACTGCCCAGGGTATAGTGGTCAACTGGTAGGCATTGTAAAGCATAGGTTGAACCTCGGCCTAGGGCTCATGTTTTAAATTATAGTTAATTGTTTATATATTATATATATAAATGGATGATTAGGAATGGTAGGGAAGCTAGTTCCCTATGAGACGATGCTAGGACATTGCGGGGTTGGGTATGCTCTTTGCCTAATAAGGGTCGATTATTCGACTAAAGGCGATTCTATCGTAAATGGCACTCACATAAGGTTCTATGGTGGATGCATAGCACTGACTGATGCCTGATGAAGTTTATGGGCTTGGCACGATGGGTGTAACACCCTGAAAATTTAACAGAATTTAGTATAAAAAATTAAATTAACATAAAACAATGGCTTAAAAATAAAATTTTCACAAACATTCGAATTTGACTGCGAAACATAAACCATTGCATTCGTAATGATTTTCTAGACGATTTTCATACATAACACGTCGTAAGTCGAGTTAGTATGGAGAAGGTACGGGCATAAGATTGAATTAAAAATCTAAAAATTTACAAGGCTACCGGTCGACCCATTAGGGTTCAAGGTCAACCGGCAGCAATTGACCTAGGTCGATGAGCAGTCAACCCAAACACATGTAAAATCGGGTATTACCGATTTTCAGAGACGAGATGAACGAACGTGATTGTTTGCTTTGCAACTGAAGGCTGTGATGTGCAAACCAGATGCTTTGAAAATATTTCCTAAGCTAATCTAATGGTCCAAACTAGAACTCTATCCCTATAAATACCATACTATTGAAACTCTAATTCCCAACCGAAAGTTTATAGTAACTAAAATCTACCAAAATTTTCCCTAAACCTAAACGCTAAAAATTTCTAGAAGTCAAATCAACTCAACTTAGAAGACTAGAAGCAACTAAATCAAAGTGGATCAAGGCAAGTAAAGGCGGAAGCAACTAAATCAAAGTGGATCAAGGCGAGTAAAGGCGGGGTATCGATTTAAGGGGACGATCCCCAAGCGCAAGTATTATGAAGAGCTTAGGCTTGAGGTGAGTGGGCACAATTTTGATAAGTTGATTATTGTAGTTAGTTTAAATATTTTAATTGATTAGGATGTTAGAAAATCCTAAATTGAAAATGCTAAACCCAAACTAAATAAGCTAAAACTCTAGATTTGAACTAAAATCCTAGAAGTTGAATTATAGTAAGTTGCTAATGTAATTACTTGTCTAGACACATATCCTATCATCAAATTTGCAAACCCTAAATTTATGAACCTAAATCGAATTGCAATTTGATAGGCAAACTAGTCACTTAGCAAATTAGGGTTAATTAAATATTGCAAACGACATTGATCAACTGTATAAAGATCGACATAAGAAAAATCGCAGAACCCTAATTTTTACTTTGCGATCGGTCGACCTAGAAACCCTAGTGGTCGACTGGTAGCGAGTCGATCGAAGGGTATAAGCGTTCATATAAGCGATCGAACGTTTGTAATGAAAATTGCACAATTAAACCTCGGCCTAAGGCCCAAAAATAAAAATAAAAATATATAAAATATGAATTGTTGTGGGCCTATTTAAGAGCAATTAGATGCATGTTAGGACTTGTATGGAAGCTAGTTCCCTAGGAGCGAACGCTAAGTCGTGGCGGTGTTGGGTAAATATTGTTTACCAATTTAGGATCTAGTAAGTGATTCGAGGCGATGATTTTCGTAAATGACACTTGCAGGAGGTTCCAACGGTGGGCGTGCAGACTGGCGCAGATGCTTGATGAAGTAGGTCGGCACAACGGGAGGTCCTAGTATGCACAATTCCTAACGCACGTGATATAGTTAGAATGGAAGACCTAGAGTATGCAATAAAAGGTCAACACCATGATCGAGAGGTGTAAGCGAATGCAGACCATGAGACATTTCGATAGGTCAACATTTTGGGTTCTTTCTCTATAGGCATGGTGAGGGGGAAACATTTCTAGTAGCCTGGTGGCGGTGATAATAGTATGAATTTATTTCTATAGTAGCCTAATGGTGGTGTTTTCCATTGTTAGTAGCTAAGAGGGTGGTGTCTTACACATTGAGTAGCTCTAAGAGTGGTGGTCAACCGTTAGATATGAAATTCGATCCTTAGTTCGATCCATTGAATTAGCTTACATAATCTATAGTATAGGAATGTTTTAGACAAGAACCTTTAGGTAATAGACCTTAGGAATTCACGGACACTGTTATCACACCCTATATCACTTAGAGTGGTATTAAAGTAACCGCATATGATCATCACATATTAAACTTATTCACCAGACTTTTGTCCAACTCATTCTCTTTCCCTCCTTTTTCCCATTACAGATGGATAGGGTAGTAGGTGATCGGTTCATTCTTGGTACTAGGGGAGTCGATCTTATCTTTGGAGAGGTTTTTTACCATATTTTCTCTCCATGTATTTATCTGTCTTATCAGTACAGTTTATCTCTTTTATTAGACTTGGAGCGATAATTTCTATGTACTCTGTATTGGTTCATGTACTGGTTTTTTGAGAATATGATTTGGATATTTTCTTAGATGGATATTTTTCTATGTTATATGTTTTATTCATTCCGCTGTGAGTTCTAAAAGTGTAGTATATCTTAGATTATATCTGCTTGTATTATTAGTCTTTATGTTGTAAAATGTTATAAACCCCGACGATCCGTATTTCTCAGCATGGCACGAGTCCGAAAGTCACAATAGGCTTTGGATCGGCATGTCGGGAGGTGTAGGTTGTCACAGTTGGTATCAGAGCATAGATTCAAGGTTCTTTAGGAATTAGGACTGTATTTAGAGAATGTATTTGAAAGGTTTTTAAAAAATGGACTTTCAAAAGGTTTCAAAAAATGTTTTCCAAAGTTTTCCAAAATGGACTTTTAATGTAAATATATATAAAAGTAAAGATTTTTCAAAGGGCTTTTCCAAATGATTTTATACAAATCCTAATCTCTCTTTTTCATGCTTACGTTATCTTTGATTTGTGCTTATGTTTCTCTCTTGTTCATGCATATAATATTTGTAAAAGGTTGCTAATAAAATTCTTAAATTTTCGCAGATAGAAGATGAGTGATCCCCGAGGTTTAGGATCAGGCGACATAGTCGAGATTCAAGGCGTGAACATTCCGATTTGGTTCCACCAATATCCCCAGGCATAGGGACAGGCCGAGCTTAATCCCACCAGAGGACACACGGAGGAAGCGACAACTGTGGCTCCTGCACATACACCTACCGCTACAGACTTTGCTAAGCTATGAAGAGATTTCTCAAATCTTAGAGGAAAGCGATACATGGGGATAGAGTCTTATGTGGATTCGAGGTCATGGATCATTATTTGTGTGAGGATCTTTGGTTTGATTGGTTTGACTGACGAGGCGAGGATGCAGTTGGCTACTGGCAGTTGCAGGGTGATGCATTGAGCTGGTGGGAGATAGTTGAGGTTGAGACTGATGGAGAGGAGATTACTTAGGATGAGTTCTATAGGCGATTTGTGGTGAAGTTTCTTTCTAGGGCAGAGGAAGGTGTGCAGTTAGAGAAGTTGATTCACTTAAAGCAAGGGAATTTGTCTGTTAAGGAGTATGTCAACTAGTTCAATGTGCTAGCTAGATTCGACATGGGACTGATTGAGACACCACATAAGAAGGCTCTTAAATTTGCTAAAGGGCAGAGCCAACCTCTTCGGGACTTAGCTTCGAGTCATATTCCTATAGGTGCAACGTATGGGGGTCAAGTTGAGATGGCTTTGCTAAATACCATCTCCAAGGGTAAAGCCAAGGAAGAGGAACCCAAGAAGGCTGGAGGGAAAGCATAGTAGAACCAGCATAAGGGTGGAGGTGGACCTAAGGGAATGATACAGAAGAAGGACATGCACTATAGGAAGCGTGACAGGAAGGGACATTTTATAAAGGAGTGCAGGGCAAATCTTTCAAAGGTTAATTGCTATAACTGCGATCAATTTGTACATCTGAAGCGAGTTTGCACAACACCACCAAGAGCTTCTACTAATACTTTTACTCAGGTGGTTCCGGCTTATGCACCAGAGGCAGTCCCTAGCTCGAGTGCAAAGCCATTGGAACACAAGGGTAAGAAAGTGGTGATCGAAGGTGTGTTGACTCTTTTCGGTTTATCCATTCGCACTTTATTTGATATTGAGTCTTCACATTATTTCATTTCTAGTAGACATGATGAGGACTTATACTCACACACTAGTTTAGTCAAGGACCCTGTAGTGGTGTCAACCCCCATAAGAGGAGTGTTGGTCTATTTGTCTATGTTATGTAGGGGTTTGAAGTTGTTCATTTTAGGGGTCGAGTTTGATTATGATGTCTTTGTATTGGGATTCTCTAGGTTTGAGTTGATATTAGACATGGATTGGATGACTATATATGGGGCTATTTTAAACTATGATAGGAAGGTCATTAGATTGAGAATGTGTAGTGGACGTAGCTTGGAGGTTTATTGTGATCTCCAAGGATCTGTTATGTTGAGCTACTTATATTCATTGGATCTATCACATGACGAGCTTAGTGCAATACCTGTAGTTAGAGATTTTCCAGATGTTTTTGCTGAGGTTACTAGTCTCCCGCCCCAGAGAGATTGAGTTTAGGATCTACCTTGTCGAGAATGCTAGACTCGTACCTTACCATTAAGGCATATGACTCCAAAGGAAAGACACAAGTTGAACAAGCAGGTTAATGAGTTGTTAGAGAAGAGTTTTATCAGGAGGAGCATTTCTGAATGGGGAGCACCAGTCGTCTTTGCCACCAAGGCGGATTGTTCTCTGCGACTCTGCATTGATTATAAGGAGCTAAATAAACCGAAAAAGAACAATCGTTATCCAGTGCCCCGCAAAGACGATCTCTTTGATCAGTTGGTTGGAGCTAGAGTATTCTCATAGCTTGACTTGGCTGCCGGATTCCATCAGCTGCGTGTAGCCGAGGATAGTATTCAGAAGACAACGTTCCATACACCCGATGGATTGTATGAGTAGTTAATCATGCCCTTCGGACTGACCAATGCACTCGCCTACTTTGTTGGTCTGATGAGCCAAGTATTTAGGGGATTGCTTAGCAAATTCATCGTGGTATTTATGGATGATATTCTTGTATACTCGAGGAGTGAGGAGGAGCATGTGTTGCATTTACGAGAAGTGCTCAATACACACCATATCATAAGCTTAAGGAAAAATTTTCAAAGTGCACTTTTGTAGAGTAAAGGTATGCTTTTTAGGACACATCATCTCAGAAAGTGGCTTAGCAATTGATTCTGGTAAGGTAGCGGCAGTTCAGGATTAGCACGTTTCGAAGAATGCCATAGATTGAGAAGTTTCCTTGGTTTGACGACCTACCATCGCAAGTTCATTAAGGTCTTCGTGAAGATATTTGCCCCACTAACCCATCTTACCAAGAAGAATCAACTTTTCTCATGAGATGTGAAGTGTAAAGATGATTTTATCAAGTTGAAGGAGGCATTGACCAGTGCACCAGTTTTGGTGTTACCAGATGGGACGAAACCATTTATAGTTTATACTGACGTTTGTGGTACTGGGTTAGGCGCGATATTGATGCAAGAAGGAAGGGTGGTGAGTTATGCCAGTAGGCAGCTAAAGAACCACGAAAGGAACTACCTTACACATGATCTTGAGTTGACAACTATTGTCTTTGCCCTCAAGTCATGGAGGCATTATCTTTTAAGGGAGTGGTTTGAGCTATTTATGGATCACAAGTCCTTAAAGTACTTGTTCTCCTAAAAGGACTTTGTGGCAGCAGAGGTGGATGGAATTTTTGGCATTATATGACTTTGATATCTCTTATACTCCAGGAAAGGGTAATTAATATAGTGGTAGACGCTTTGAGCATACATCGTTCAGTGTTGAGTCCCTCGTTCTTGGAGTAGAGACATTTGGAGTATATTTCTACCTTTGATTTCCAACCATCATTAGGTATTACCCCCAGGATTACTAACAGCTTTAGATGTTCAGCATACATTGATGAAGTATATTGGATCTAGGCAGAAGGAGGATAAGGAAACTGTCGATATTACCGAGAGGATTAGTAGAGGAGAATCATCGAGTCATTTGAGGCGTTATGCCATTGACTCGAGAGGATGGTTATGGAGGGATGATAGGATTTGTGTTTCCCTGTAGTATGGATTTGATAGATGCGATGTTAGCCGATTCTTACTGTTCTAGAATGACCATTCATTCAGATGGTGACAAGATGTATCGTGGCATGAAGCGAGTCTTCTATTGAATCAGTATGAAGAAGCAAGTAACGCAGTATGTAGCTAGACATATAATTTACCAGAGGATGAAGTGGAGCAGAAGAAGCCGAGAGGATTGTTGCAGTCGTTGGATATTCCTTAGTGGAAGTGGGAGATTATTTCCATAGACTTTGTTGATGGTCTACCTAGGAGTAGGAGAGGGAATGAGAGCATTTGGGTCATAGTCGATTGGTTGACCAAGTGTGCTTATTTCATACCAATGAGGAGTACTAGGACGGCAGCATCATTGGTGGCTTTATACATGAGAAAGGTCGTTAGGTTACATCGAGTTCCTATTAGCATAGTTAGCGACCGAGATCCCCTTTTCACTAGTGAGTTCTGGAGGAGTCTACATGATGCTTCAGGAACTGAGTTGAGCTTAAGTGCTAGATATCATCCGCGGACTGCGGGACATATGGAGAGATTAATTTGGGTTTTGGAGGACTTTCTACGGATGTGCATTTTGGAGTTTGGAGGTTCTTGGGAGGATCGCTTACCATTGGTGGAGTTTACCTACAACAACACCTATCAAGCTTGCATTAGGATGGCACCTTTGGAGGCATTATATGGTAGACTCGGTAGATCACCATTATGTTGGTGGGATACAACTGATAGGAATATTCTTGGGCTAGATATGGTGAGGGAGATATCAGAGAAGGTGGACTTGATCTATAAGAGAACGAAAACTACTCAAGATAGATAGAAATCTTATGCTGACAGGAGACGTACGGGATTAGAGTTCGCAGTGGACGACATTGTGTTTGCGAACGGTTCACCCCTTAGGCATGTAATGAAATTTGGTAGTTCGGGGAAGGTAGCATCAAGATTTGTAGGACCCTTCCTGATAGTGACTAGGGTAAAGAAGTTGGCATGAAGGATAGAGCTTCAAACGAAATTAGCGGGAGTACATGATGTTTTCCATGTGTCATGCTTGTGGAAGTGCTTACACGATACAACTATCATGGTCGAGCCGAGTCAGTTGGAGGAGGTTGAGGTAGAGTGAGAATCACTTGTTTACCGTGCACCCACTGTATTCTAGAGCATGGTACAAAGTGACTCCACAACAAGAAGATCAGACTTGTTAAAGTCCAATGGGGAGACGATCCAGCGGAGAGTACATGGGAGCCCAAGGAGAAGAGCCGAGCTACCTACCCACAACTCTTCTTTGGTATGTCTTAAGTTAGAAGTTCTTATAAATATAGGTTACCTATATGTAGGACTTAGGTGGTATACCCTTTAAGAAGAGACCATTGGATGGTAGGAATGGTTGTAAATATGTCGGTAGGACATGTTATGGATGATGGATGCTAATGGATGTATATGGATGCATTGTTCGCATTGTACTCTTTTACACATTGGGACAGTATATCCTCTAGGTACACATGCACACTTATAACTAGTTGCATGTTATTTGATTATTATTGTTATGCTAGTGGATGTTATGCATATGGATGTTGCATATGAGTTGTATGATTGTGCATACATATAGAATTGCAAGTAAATATTTATTTAGGATATTGCATAGATTTGGATGCATAGCATGTGCATTTGCATAACAAGAGGTCAACTAAATCAATAGACCGTCCATTTTTGCATTAGTATAGATGCACGTGCATTTCACGTTACACATATATGTACACGATGCATTAGAAATTTCTAAGGACAATGATTGTTCGTGGATAATGGATGAGCAGATGACTGTAGCTATTGGTTGCTATATGTATGAGTTACATTTTTTCATCCTTTGAGGTTTCAGGGACGAAATCCTTTTAAATTAAAATAAAACAAGGATTAAAAAAAAATTCGTAAACATCCGAATTTGGCTACGAAACTTGCACTATTGCATTCATAGCGATTTTCTGGATTATTTTCATATATATAACATGTCGTAATCCTAGTTAGTATGGAGAAGTTACAAACGTTAGGTTGCATTAAAAATTTAAACTTAAATTTAAAAATTTATAAGGCCACCGGTCGACCCATTAGGGTTTAAAGTCGATCAGTAGTGATCGACCTAGGTCGATTAGCGGTCGACTTGAACATGTTAAAATCGGGTGTTATAGATTTTCGAAGACGGGATGAACGAACATGATTCTTTGCTTGCAACTGAAGGTTGTGTTGTGCGAACCAGATGCGATGAAAATATTTCCTAACTAATCTAATGGCTCAAACTAAAACCCTATCTCTATAAATACCATACCAATAAAACCCCTAATTCTCAACTAAAAGTTTGCAGTAACTAAACTCTGCCAAAATTTTCCCTAAACTAAACTGTCAAAATTTCAAAAATCGAATCAATTTAACATAGAATACTAGAATCAACTAAATCAGGGAAGATCAAGGCGAATCCAAGTGGAGCTATCGATTTGGGGGGATGATTCTCAAGTGTAAGTAATAGGAAGAGCTTAGGCTTACAGTGAGTGGGCACAATTTTGATAAGTTGATTATTGTAGTTAGTTTAAACTATTTTAATTGATTAGGATGTTAGAAAACCCTAAAGTGAAAATACTAAACCCAAATTAAATATGCTAAAACTCTAGATTTGAGTCTAAAACCCTAGAATTTGAATAGCAGTGAGTTGCTAATGTAATTACTTGTTTAGACACTTATTATATCATCAAATTTGCAAATCCTAAATATATGAACCCTAAATTGAATTGTAATTTGATAAGTAAACTGGCACTTAGCAAATTGGGGTGAATTAAACACTGCAAATGACATGAATCAACTGTATAAATAATCGGCATAAGAAAAATCATAGAACCCTAATTTATACTTTACGACTGGTCTACCTAGAAATACTAACGATCGATGGGTAGCGATCGACCGAAAGGTATAAGCGGTCGACCATTCGTAATGAAACTGCAGAATGAACCTCGGCCTAAGGCTCAAAAATAAAAATAAAAATATATAAAACGTGAATTATTGTGGGCCTTTTTAAGGGCAATTAGATGTATGATAGACTTGTAGGGAAGTTGTTCCCTAGGAGCGAACGCTAGGTCGTGGCGTTGTTGCATAAATATTGTTTATCCAATTTAGGATCCAGTAAGTGATTCGAGGCGATGTATTTTCACAAATGGCACTCACAGGAGGTTCCAACAGTGGGCGTGCAGACTGGCACTGATGCTTGAAGGAGTGGATCCGACACAATAGGAGGTCCTAGTATGCACGATACCTGACGCACGTGATACAGTTAGAAAGGAGGACCCGAAGCATGTAATAAGAGGCCAACACTATGATCGAAAGGTGGAAGCAAATGCAGACGATGAGACAATCCGGCGGGTCGACATTTTGGATTCGTCCTCTCTAGGTGTAGTGAAGGGGAAACCTTCCTAGCTGTCTAGTGGTTATGATAGTAGTGAGAATTTATTTCCACTATAGCCTAGTGGCGGTGTTTTCCATTGTTAGTAGCCAATAGGGCGGTGTTTTACATATTGAGTATCTCTAAGAGCGGTTGCCAATCGTTAGATATGAAATTCGATCCTTAGTTGATCCATTGAGTTAGTCTATACAATCTGTAGTGTAAGAATGTACTAGACAAGAACCCTTAAGTAACAGACCTTAGAAATTCATGGACACCACACCTTACATTACCTAGAGTAGTATTAGAGCAACTATATATGATCATCACATATTAAACTTATACTCGTTCACCAGACTTTCGTCCGACCCATTCTCTTTCCCTCTTTTTTCCCAACATGGGTGGACAGGGTAGTAGGTGATCGACCCATTCTTGATACTTAGGGAGTCGAGCTTATCTTTGAATATTGCTTTTTACCATATTTGCTCTCCACGTATTTATCTATCTTATCAATATAGTTTATCTCTTTTGTCGAACTTGGAGTGATATTTTCTATATACTCTGAATTAGATCATGTACTGGTTTTCTGAGACTGTGATTTGGATATTTTATAAGATGGATATTTTTCCATGTTATATATTTTATGCCTTCTGTTGTGAGTTCTGAAAGTGTAATATATCTTAGGTTACACAACACCAGAAAGGCAATTTCCTCACGGTTATAAGCGTGACAAAACTAATTTGTTACGGTTATAACCGTTAAAATAGGTACCGTGGGCAAATTCAATCACACTTTTGCTCACGGGTATAACCGTGATAAAAATAGTAATTTCTCACGCTTATAACCGTTATAAATGTAGATATTATCACACTTATAACCGTGACAGAACAGTATTTACTAACGGTTATAATCGTGATAAAATGGTTATTACTAACACTTATAACCGTTGGAAATTTAGATAGTATCACACTTATAACCGTGACAGAACAATAGTTTCTAACATTTATAACTATTACCAAAAAGGAAACTCTAACACTTATAACCGTGACAAATGCAAAATTACCAACACTTATAAGTGTTGCAAATTTTTGGTATAGCTGAACTATATTTTATTCAGCATCTAATAATATATCATTCAACTATATCTATAGGAATTTAAGAAAATAAAAAACAAGAAACTAAATTTCAAAACTAATATATCATCAAATTATAAAAAAAACATCAAACAGGAAGTTTGTATTGCATACTTCAGCAGTTTGCTATTACACCCAACCTATTAGCCTTTCAGTTCCTTTACATTCTATTATTTGTGCATTTTGTGTACTCTTCATTCCTAAAAAACTACAATTTCTTCATTTCTACAAAGCTGTACATACCCAAACTTCTCACTTCTTTCACCATACAACCATACAACTTCACTTCCTCAAACAAACACCCCCCTTGAAACCCACTATTGCCTTCAAAACCACGACCACAATCCTAAAGTACATTATGAAGAGTAAGCATCGAAAAAATTTATTTCTTAAATGATTGATAATGAAGAAATGGGAGAGAAAGACCACAAACATTACCTAACAAGTCATACTTCTGCAAAAAGAAGAACGAAGTTGCAACATCCCAGTCATACTGGTGCTTTGTAGGCTCCTGTGGTTTCGGTTCGATTAGTAAAGTACTTAAAAACAAGAATTAATTTATTAACACTATCACCATCTACAAGAACCATGATATTAATGATTAAACTTATTTCAGGTACATATTTCAGGTTAGCTACACATAGGTGACCAAAATACCAAATGGATTGCAATCTGACAAAAATAGAACTACACAAGTGAATAAAGCCAGACAGTGAATTGAGTAAGATTTAAGGTCAAAGGGTCTGATTTAAAGTGCAATTTGATTAAAAAAATAAATAAAGCATGATATGCATATTGAGCCCGAAATAGCATCACTAAATAGTAGGTATAACAATATAGATGAATATGATCAAGTCTAATAGAATAAATATCCAAAATCATAATACAAGAATATGAACAAGTTCAACATCTAAGATTTAACAGTTACATTGTGTGAATTGATGCATCTGTTCAATCTAATCGATGCATTCATCATATTGGTCTACATCGTCATAAACTAAAAAGAAAGTTATTTGATTTGATTACAACAGTTACAACTCGAATAAAATATATTTCCTTTACCTGAAGAAATATATTTTGATTATATATGCTAATGACCACAACTAGAGTGGTGAGGTTCTAGAATGATTTAGAAACTTCGGATCGTAATCCATTGGTATCATTAACTATGTTTTAAAAAAAAAGATTACATATTCTATCGTGCTTGCTAAATAAAGGAACATCAATTAAAAGGCATCATAAATTCGTCTTTGAGTTTTGCCGATTTACAGTAATAAAAAAATGTTTTGAACATAAAATGACTCGCTGAGCATGAGAGATGAGCACAGACCTCAACTTGGAAGAAAGACGGTAAACTAAAACTGATATTACCACTGAAACAGTGAGATTTAAAAAAAAATAGGTACTTAAAAAAACGCAACAAAGGTTTGATTTTGAAAATCGGATAAATCAAGTTAGATCCATAAGTACAAAAAGATGTATTGCCTCCGACTTACATACTTCAAATGTTTAGCAACAGTTTTTTGTCACTTGCATATAAATCTTTGCATCAAATTTGCATATAAATGTATTTTGACTTGATGCACTATTCCTTAAACCAAACGATCCAGATAGAAAATAAAATCAAATTTCTTAAACAAATCAAGCAATAGACAAAAAGAAGTGAAATCAAAGCTACCTGCTTGCCCATTCGAAGAATAAGATAAGGATCGCTGCTTCTAACATCACAAACAACAAGATTCACTCCCCTTATTACTCATCGCAAAAATATCCAAATAGTTTCAACCGAATTCAATCTAGAAATTGGAAAAAGATTTGAAGAAAAAAACCCTAAATCGAATTCAAATAGGAAATGAACAATTTTAATTTTACATATATAAACCGCTCTCTAAAACAACATACGAATTTAACTACTGCAAAACTATTTGATTTAAGAGATAACTACCTAAGATATTGATCGAGGCAGACGGCGAAACCCAGCTATTGATTGAGGCAGAGAATGACACCCTGATCTTGATTGAAGCGAATACCAAAACCTTGATAATGATTGTGAACGGTGAAACCCTAGCTTGATGGAGAAAGAGAAGTGAAATGTCAAACGAGAAATGAAGAGCCGTGATAGACGTTTTAAGGGCAAAAGTACGCAAATTACAAATTTATCCTAATAACTTTAAATTTATTACAAAATCACCAAATGTAGTAATGGTAATAACCGTTACAAATGGTTGTAACGGTTATAACCGTAATAATTTGATAACGGCTATAACCGTTACAAATTTAAAGCGGAAAAGTGTTACCAAATGGACCGTTTGGTGTAGTGTTATATATGCTTGTATTAGTCTCTCCACCGTGAAATGTTATAAACCCCGACGGTCTGTATTCTTGGCATGGCGCGAGTTCGAAAGTCACACTACGCTTCGGATCAACGTGTCAGGAGGTACGGGTTACTAAAATGGGAGTTCTTTGGTATGCACGGATACTGACGTGACGTGATAATTTGTTTTTGATGGATCCCGATGCGTGCAATAAGAGGCATAAACTACTATTAATAGGTGGATAAGAATGCAGATGATGCGACACTTTGGCGAGCCGGCATTGCGGGAACCCCCTCAATGCGTTGTTGGGGTATATGTAGTCGTAATTATGGAAAATTTATTTCCATGTGGAAATTATAGGGAAACCTATGCGAGATAGTTACACGTAGTCATAACATGTGAGATGTAGAGCCATATGGGAAGTTGTAGGGTTATCCTACGTTGGAGGAGCTTTAGTAGCTATTAGCAGATCGTTGGTTATTAAGGTTCGATCCGTAGTTCAATCTATATAGGAGCCTGCACAAGTTGTTTGTGCGCATTAGGTAAAAACCCTTAAGTAAAGATCCTAGTAATACACGGACACTTGTAGAACACCTTAGGTCACATATGGTAGAATTAAAGTCAACTGCACATGATCACCCTATATTAATAGTGTACTCATTCACATTTTTCCGACCTACTCCTTTTCCTCCGACCACAGGAGGACATGGCAGCAGGTGATAGGCCCGAGTTCAGTACGTGGAGAGGGGAGCTCATTACTGGAGTTGATTATCATTTTATTTTACTCTTCATGTAACTGTTTATCTTATCCGGTACTTAGTATTATATCAAACTATGAGTTGTATTTCTATGTACTATTTATTTGACTACGTACTATTTTTCTGAGACAGTGCTTTGAGATATCTCTGAGATAATTATTTTCCATATTTATCTTTTGTTTGCTTCTACCGTGAGTTCTAAAAGTGTAGTTTATCTTAGATCATATCTGTACATCTTTATTCTTTGAATTATTTAAAAAAACCCAACAGCTCGTATTTCATGACACCGATGCGAGTCTGAAAGTCACTCTAGGCTTTGGATCTGTGTGTCGAGAGGTGTAGACTGTCACATTTAGTATCAGAGCTCTAGGTTTAAAATTCTTAGGGATTATGAGCGTATTGAGAGAACGTACTTAAAAAAGTTTTTCAAAAATAAAGGTTTTCCATTTCTTTTCCAAAAAGTTTTCAAAATGGATTTTTTAAAAGTATATATAAAAGCTTTCAAAGGTTTTACTTATATAAGTACTATTAAATATCGTCACCTTATTTCTTGCCTATGTTATATTTGGAAAGCTGCTAATAAATTCCTAAAAATCATAAATAGAAGATGAGTGATCCTGCAGTTCAAGCTCAGGTGACGCAGTTGAGATTTCGAGCGTGAATGTCCCGATTTGGTTCCATCAGTATCTTTAGGCGAGGGGATAAGCTGAGCTTAATACCACTAGAGGACCCTGTAGTTGTGTCAAACCCTCTATGAGGATCAGCTTATTTGTCTATGGTATGTAAGGGTTTGAAATTATTCATTTTGGGGTCAAGTTCGATTGCAATGCTTTTATCTTAGGATTTTTTGGGTTTGGGTCAATATTGGGCATGGACTAGATGATGATGTATAGGGCAATCCTAGATTGTGATAGGAAGTTTGTTAGCTTGAGTATGTGTAGTGGACGCAGCTTGGAGGTTTATTGCGATCCTAGAGGATCGGTTATGTCGAGCTACCTATATTCATTAGACTTGTCATATGATGAGATAAATTTACTGGTTGTAGTTAGAGATTACCCAGACGTCTTTTTCGAGGTTACCATTCTCCCACCCCAGTGAGAGATTGAGTTCCGAATTTATCTTGTAGAGAACATCAAACCCGTTGCCATACCCTTAAGGCATATGGTTCCAAAGGAGGTATGCGAGTAGCTGAGGAGTATTTTAGAGTGGGGAGCACCATTCATCTTTGCTACCAAGGTAGATGGTTCTCTGAGGCTTTGCGTCGAATATAGGAAGCTGAATAAACCGACAAAGAAGAATCTTTACCCACTGCCCCGCATAGACGATCTCTTCGATCAGTTGGTTGGAGCGAAGGTGTTCTCACAGCTTGACTTTGGCTACCGAATTCCACCAATTGCATGTAGCCGAGGATAATATTCAGAAGACTTCTTTTTGTACATGCGATGAACTTTATGAGTGGTTAGTAATGCCCTTTGGACTGACCAATGCGCCCGCCTACTTTGTTGACCTGATGAGAGGGTTGCTTAACAAGTTCGTTTTGGTATTTGTGGATGACATATTGGTTCATTTGAAGAGAGAAGAAGATCACATGTTACATTTAAAAGAAGTACTCAGTACAGTTCGCAAGTATAAGTTGAAGGTGAAGTTTTCTAAATGTTACTTTTGGGCATGTGGAGGTACGCTTTTTGGGACATGTTGTCTCGGAAAGTGGACTGGCGGTCAATCCTAGTAAAGTTGCTTAGGATTGGCATGTATTGAAGAATGCCACAGAAGTGAGGAGTTTCCTTCATATGGCGGGCTATCATTGGAAGTTCATTAAGGACTTCGCGAAGATCTCTGCCCCTCTGACTCGCCTCGCTGAGAAGAATTTAGTTTTCTTTTAGGATGCGAAGTGTGAGGATGATTTTATTAAGCTAAATAAGGCATTGACTAGTGCACCGGTTTTGGTATTACCTGATGGTACGAAGGCATTCATAGTGTATACTGATGCTTGAGGTATGGGATTGGGCATGGCCTTAATGCAGGAATGGGGCGTGGTGAGCTACGCTAGTTGATAATTGAAGGTCTATAAGAGAAACTACCCTACCCATGATCTTGATTTAGCAGTCATTATCTTTGTGCTTAAGTCATGAAGGCATTATCTATTAGGAGAGTGGTTTGAGCTGTATACGGATCACAACTCTTTGAAATATTTGTTCTCCTAAAAGGACTTGAATTTAAGGCAGCAAAGGTAGGTGCAGTTTTTAGCCTCATATAATTTCGCTATCTCATATACTACAAGCAAGGGCAATGTAGTGGCTGATGCCTTGAGTAGACAACATGCAGTGTTGAGTCCTTTATTCTTGAAGTGGAAGCATTTGGAGTTCATTTCTACATTCGATTTTCGACCATCATTAGACATTACTCCGAGATTACTAGTAGCTTTAGATGTGTAGCCTACACTTATGGAAGGTATTTTGTCTAGTAAGAAGCAAGATAAGAAGCTAGTTGTATATTTTTTAGAAGCTTGGTAAGGGAGAGCATTTAAGACATTTGAGGCGTTATGCCATTGAGTCGATGGGATGGTTACAGAGAGATGGTAGATTGTGCGTTCCTCTCATTATGGATTTGATTGACATGGTACTAGCCGAGTCTCATCGTTCTAGGATGACCATTCATCCCGGTGGAAACAGAATGTACCATGACATGAAAAGAGCCTTCTACTGGCCTAGAATGAAGAAGCATGTAGTGGAGTATATAGCTTGGTATATGACTTGCTAGAGGGTAAAAGTGGAGAAGAAGAAGCCGAAAGAATTGTTCCAACCGTTAGATATTCCTCAATGGAAGTGGGAAAGTATTTCTATCGACTTTATTGATGGTTTATCGAGGAGTAAGAGAGGGAATGAGAGTATTTGGGTCATAGTCGATCGGCTGACCAAATGCGCTTATTTATTCCGATGAGGAGTACGAGGACCGTGGCATCGTTAGCATCTTTATACATGAGAGAGATGTTAGGTTACACTGAGTTCCTTCTAGCATCGTTAGCGACCGGATCCGCTTTTCACTAGCGAGTTTTAGAGGAGTCTACAGGAGGCTTTAGGCACCGAGTTGAGCTTGAGTACCGCTTATCATCTGTAGATGGATGGACGAACAAAGAGAGAGAATCGGGTATTGGAGGACTTACTTCGGATGTGTATCTTGGATTTCAGAGGCTCTTAGGAGGATCGCTTTCCACTAGTAGAGTTCACCTATAATAACAGCTATCAGTGAGTATTAGGATGACACCATTCGAGGCGTTATATGAGAGACCCTGTAGAACACCATCGTGTTAGTGGTACACAATGGATAGGATTATTCTTGTGCTGGACATGGTAAAGGAGACATCTGAGATGATCCATAAGAGAATGAAAACCGTGTAGAATAGGTCGAATCCTTATGTTGACAGGAGACGTAAGGAGTTAGAGTTTGTAGTGGGCAACATGGTGTTTGTGAAGGTCTCACCACTTAGGCACGTTATGAGATTTGGTGGTCCGAGGAAGCTAGCACCAAAGTTCGTAGGACCTTTCCCAATTATTGGTAGGATAGGGAAGTTGGCTTATAGAGTGGAGCTTCCAGAGAAGTTAGCGGGAGTACATGATGTTTTCCATGTTTCACACTTGTAAAAGTGCTTGCATGATTCAACTACCATAGTCGAGTCGAATTAGCTAGAGGAGGCAGAGGAAGAGAAAGTCACTTGTTCTTTACTTGTATTCTTGAGCATGGTACAAAGAGACTCCGCAACAAAGAAATCAAACTTGTTAAGTTCCAATGGAGAGACGATCCAACAGAGAGTACATGGAAGCCCGAGCAGAAGATCCGAGCTACCAACCCACAGCTCTTTTCTGGTATGTTTCCGATTTAAATTTAATAAGTATAGATTGCTTATGCATTAGGACTTATCTTGGTATACCCATTTAGGTAGAGACTATTAGATGGTAGGAATGGTTGCAAACATGTCATTAGGACATGTTATGTATGATGGATGCTAGTGGATGTATTAATTTAATTGTTTCTTTTATATACTTTGGAAAGTATATTATCTATATGGTATACACACTCATATCATCTCTTGTTTATTGTTTTATCTTGTTGAGCATTATGCATATGGATACTGCATATGGATTAAACGGTTGCACATACATATAGAACCACATGTATGTAGAATTGCAAGTATATTTACTTAGGATGTGCATACGCCTTGGATACATGGCATGAGCACTTGCATGACAAGAGGTCGACTATATCAAGAGACCGTCTACTCTTTGCATTAGTATAGGATTACGTGCATTTCACGCTTGCATATACACATACGACATTATAAAATTTACTAAGGACAACAATTGCATATGGATGATGGATGAATAGATGGTTGTAGCTATTGATTGTTGTACGTACGAGTTACACTTCTCCGTCCTTTGAGATTTCAGGGACAAAACCCTCTTAAGGGGGAGAGAATGTAACACCTGAAACATTTAAGCTAGAAAATTTAATAAAATAATTAAATTAAATATAACGAGGGCAAAAATAAGATTTTTCACAAACTTCCAAATTTGGCTACGAAAATTGCGTCATTGTATTCGTAGCGATTTTCTGGACAATTTTCATATATACCACTTTGAAATCGGGGTTAGTATGGAAAAGTTACGAACATTTTAGAAGTTGAAAACAAAATAAATTAAATAATACAACTTTCCCTAAATAAATAAGTAATGGTCGACCTTTGGGTTCCGTCGGTTGACATGTAGTGGTCGACCGGTCCCTCATAGCGATTGACTGGTTGATGATGAAAAATGTGAATCTGAGCGACCGTTTGACGGTCTGATTTGAACTAAATATTTTTAATTGGCCCCAAAGTAATTTTGAATGTTCTGGATGAAACCTAATATTCTCTAGGA
The DNA here is from genome assembly GCA_030737815.1 of Allium fistulosum. Lineage (NCBI taxonomy): Eukaryota > Viridiplantae > Streptophyta > Magnoliopsida > Asparagales > Amaryllidaceae > Allium > Allium fistulosum. The sequence continues at coordinate 671,780,172 of CM060906.1, forward strand.
TTAATCAAATGATCGGGACTAATCTAAATCCTCTATAAATAAACACCTAACATGAACCCTAAATTCTCTTAAAAATCAATCAGTACCCCAAACTCTACCCAATTTCTTTCTCCTCTCTAAAATTAAATTTCTTTAAAAATAAAATAGCAACAAAAAATGAATACAAGGAGATTGGATCAAAAAGGGGCAAGATATCGAGTGTTGATTTCCGAACGGAGGATAGGGATAGAGCTTGGATCCAAAATGAGTGGGAACATTTTAATAAGATGATTATTTGCAGTTAATTTTAATTTACACTATCTGATCTAGGATGTTAGTAACTAAATTGTAAATCATATGGTTTATAACTAAGATTTAGTAATAAATTAAATTGATGCAAACCTGTTAAATAGAAATTAACCTAGATTAAACCCCTTTTTCAATGAATTTAAAATCCTTATAGTTTGTTAATTTAATATGATATTATCGAGGTTAACCCTAGGTGAAAACAAATTACTGTAAATGCAAATTGATTAGGAGTTGGATAAATATCGCTTGGAGTTCACCAAAAATTGTTAAACTTGAAACCAAAATTTAAATGATGTTTAAGGATGATCGACAGTATATAGTAATTAATCAAATGTGATTAACTAATCAAAATGATCAAAACTCTTAAATTTTACACAGCGACCGATCGACCATGCTACCTAAGTGGTCGAAGTAAGTGATCGACTACCCAGGGTATAGCGGTCAATCGGCAGGTGTTCTGGAGCATAGGTTGAACCACGGCTTAAGGCCCAAGTTTTAAATTATAGTTTATTGTTTATATATTATATATATGGGTGTTAGGAATAGTATGAAAGCTAGTTCCCTATGAGACGATGCTAAGATGTTGTGGGGTTGGTTAAATTCTCTTTGTCCAATAAAGGCCGATTATTCGACTGGGGGCGATCCTTTCACAAACAACACTCATAGGAGGTTCTACGGTAGACGTGCAACACCAACTGATGCTCGATTAAGTGTGCCCGACACAACAGGAGTTCCTTGGTATGCACGGATACTGACGCGATGCGATACTACGTTGTTGATGGATCCTGACACGTGCAATAAGAGGCGTAAACTATTATTGAGAGGTGAACACGAAAGCAGACGATGAGATCTCGGCGAGTCGACATTGCGAGATCTCCCTCAATGCATAGTTAGGTACGTGTAGTCGTAGTTATGGGAAATTTATTCCCATATGGAAATTGTATGGAAACCTAGATAGTTACGCGTAGTCGTGATGTGTGAGATGTAGTCACATACAAGTTTAAGGATGATTCTATGTTGGAGGAGCTCTAGTAGCTATTAGCTTATCGTTAGTTATTAAGGTTCTATCTGTAGTTCGATCCTTGTAGGAGCCTGCACAAATTGTTAATATAGGTGTGTATCAGGTAAAAACCCTTAACTAAAGAACCCTAGTAATACATGGACATTTGCAGAACACCCTTGGTCACATAGGATAGAATTAAAGTCAATTGCACATGATCACACCATATATTAATAGTCCACTCATACATTAGACTTTTGTCTGACCCACCCCTTTCATTTTTCCCCCCACCACAGGCGGACAGGGCAGCAAGTGATAGGCTTGAGTTCAGTATGTGGGGAGGCGAGCTTATCACTGGAGTTGCTTATCATTTTATTTTACTCTCCATGTAACTGTTTATCTTTTCCAGTACTTAGTATTTTATTAGTTTATGAGTTGTATTTCTATGTATTTGTATTCAACTATGTACTATTTTTTTAAGATTGTGTTTTGAGAAATTTTCTGAGATAGTTATTTTCTATATTTATATTTTGTTTCCTTCCGCTATGAGTTTTAAAGGTGTAGCATATCATAGATCACATATGTACATCTTTAGTCTCTGAATTGTTTTAAAAACCGCAACAGCTCGTATTTCTTGGCACTGGCGCGAGTCCGAAAGTCACCTTAGGCTTTAGATCTGTTTGTCGAGAGGTGCGGGCTGTCACATTCTTCTTCAACTTCTCCGGCCCGAATGATAGATAAGTATTCCGAAAGCGGACCCAATTATTATCAAAGGCAAGGTATTCATTATCACTCAATGGTGTCCTTCTGTGGACATTGCTCGTGAGAAGGTCTGCTTTATTCTGCATGCTTTTGTAAAACTCTTTTATTTATTGGTCCTTATCTGGGATTAATTGGCTCCTTGTTGTATTAGTGAGCTTATTTGCTTTGGTGAATCCATTGAGAGGCTTAGTAGGTTTGAATATTCTAAGGCTCTAATTGAAGTCAGGCCTAATAAATCCTTGTCATTTCGACTTAAGGACGGAGTAGACGACAACAGTGTCATCTATATTGAGTTACTCTACACTTGGAAACCTGACATTTGCTTGGTTTGCCATACCTTCGGTTTCCGGTCCTCTCTTGTACACTCTCCCCTAAACCTGATCTTGACACCACATCTTTAGCCCCCGTCCCTGCACCTACATCTCGATCTCATAATATCGTGCGGTGCTAACCCTCCCTCTTCCAAGGTCTCCCTTCACTCCAATAACTTAGCACCCATCCTTCCCCTAATACTTCAAAGGATCCTGCACCCCCCGCCCTCTTCCCTTAATGGCACATGCCCCTAGCCTCGTCTCCTTAGATGCCACGACCCATCCGACAAATTAAAGACATTCACAGTCGTGGCCCTTCCTTCTATCCATGTCAACTCTTCCTTTGTCGATCCTTTCTTCGACCTGATTCTCAATTTCCTGTCTCAAGAAGCGGTTGGATCGGGTGCATAGGGCAGCGGGATAGAAGTGGAAAATTTCAAATATTTTCCCTTTTAATTCGCTATACACTATATCTTCTATATTATTATTATTATTATTATCATGCATAATATTGATAACATAAAATCATATTTAATGTTTGTTGGATGATTTCCATTTAAATATTAAGGTATATTACATTAATATTATTAATATGATTTACAATGTGATTATTTATTTAAGTTATTTAATAAGGTAATTTATTAACCAACTTAAATAACATTTATTCATTTGTAAATCAATAATAAACTAATTTTCATATATATATATATATAATTTTTAATAATTAATATCTGAATGACTATAATTAATAAAATAGGTTTAAAACATATTTAAATAGCACGCATTCAAATTTAGTATTTCATAAATTAATGTTATAAATTTAAATAATTTTAGTTGGTTTTAATTCAAATATAACATATTCGAATCAAACGAATAATGTCTACAGATATTAGTTTTAATTAATAATGTTGATATGTATTTAATGATATTAATATTATAATGTCTAATTTATAGTATCGAAAATGAGTGTGTAGTTTACTATCAGGTAATTTAATTTGTTTAGAATTTCATTATAAACTGATCAGCAAAACTTGTGTGTGGATCGGAGTTCATAATGAGAATTATTCATGTTTGAAAATTCAAGTATTAAACATAAATTATAATAAACAAAGGTTTTGTTTTATAAATTTACCTTTTCTTCCCAAATTCCAAAAACTAGCTGCCAGCTCTATCTACCTTTCATCCATTTTCACCATCGATAAGGGCCACTAGACATGCCATTGCCACTACTAGTAAACTCATCGCATCGAGCTGAATTCGACTGTATCCTTCATGTTGAGCTCGATGATCATCTCTAAAACCCTAATCTGATGCCAATCAGACCGTCGTGATGCTTGACTTCATTCAAGATGACATTACCTTCTTTGATCACCAGTGCCGACAATAACAACTTGAACAAGCGAAGAAACGATGCTTTAGCCGTCGATGATGTGCATGCAGATGATATGCATGTTGACGATATGCACGTTGATATGAAACAATGGAAAAAAATTCCTTTTCTAGAAGAAAACAAAAAATTTACTAAAGAATATGAAAAAACAATTACTAAAGTCAATTTTGTTTAAAAATAGCTGACTTTTTTTAGGATAATCCTACTAGTCGAATACACCCTGTACTGTTAGCTTCAACTATGAGAGAACAATTCTCTAACTCAATAATGGAGTTGCAAAGTCTGCCTTTAAGATATAATTTAATTTAGAGAGAGAAAAAAATATTATGTGAAAATGTTGAATGAGGATCTAGGTAATTATATAGCACCAATGGGCTAAATATTTTACTTAGATCCACTATTCAATGTATGATCCATTATAAGTGAGATATTATTTCAATCAATTACACCCACTTAATTAATTCATACTCACATATATCTTAACCAACCTTATTTTAAATCAATATAAAAAAAATTGGTTATTGGAATTATATATACTGTATAGCAGCATGTAATATGCGTGCTTGTATAACCACAATATAGATTTATAGCAGTTGAAACACTTATAAAAAAATGCAGTCAAATTTTATTTGGAAATAACGATTAATTACACTTGTATGTTCTAAAAAAGGGAAGACGATAGCAACAGTATCAACCTTTTATCGTTCAACTTCAAAAGGGACAAATTGACACAACATGCGCTACACAAAACTATGGAACCAAATCCCAACACATTGAAGGATAAAACCATAAACAACTCAAATTTTTAGATACTAAATAACCAAAATAAATTTACTTTCAACTCACAAAAACTTCATCCATCAGTACTCTTTCGTCTCGACTTAATTTGACAATACTTGTTAATAGACCAACTACTAAGTATTGCTGAAATATTACCATATTCAGTGGTGGAACTTACCTATGATTCAACATAGGGCTGTAGTGAAAAGATTATGAGTGGAAGCAATTTAATCAGGATCTAGTTTTTGCCTATTTGAATACCAATACAACTCAAAATCAAATATGATATCGCACAAAATAAATGATAGAGAATAGGGACAAAGAAGATATAACATCGTTCGAATTTGTATCCTACATCCACAGAGACTCAACAACCCTTTATTATTACTACACTTCTAGAGAGTACAACATGAGAAGAGTATGAATCACTCAATAAATTTCACTCATCCTAAAAAAGGTACATAAATAGGAATCTTATTGAGGATATTTTGGTGGAGAACACTCTTGTTGGTTTTGTGATGAAAAGATGAACAAATGTCTTCATTTATATTGGTGCAAGGATGAAGACTGCATGGAGATAAGGATGAAATCTTTCCAGAATTACTTGATTTGATTTCAACACAAATTTAGCATATTTGTGTTTGTTTCCATGTATATCCTTATTTGTTTTCCATATTTGATTAATTGTGAGAATCAATTAAAATCTTCTCCCTTTTAAATTTGAAACAGATTTAAGTCATCCAAATTTAATACTCTACATTGATTTAAATACATTCATCAATTAACAAAAACTGGTTGTTGGGTCAACGCCCCATGGCACTTAAGCAATTGAAATTAAACTGATCAAGTTTGAACAATGCTCAAACCTGTCTTTAAGAAGTGATTTTGCCATCGTATCTGAAGGATCATCCATAGTACTTATCTTTACCAACTTGATCTTGCTTCGTTATTCCTCAAGCATAAGGAAGAATCCTATGACATCAACGTGCTTTGTTCGAAAACTATAAGCTTGATTCTCTACAAGATGAATCGCGTTTTGACTGTCTGAAAATAACTCTACTATCTGCTACACCATAGAAAGATCATCTAATAGCTAAAGTAAATACAATCCCTCTTAGTCGCTTTCACAATCAATATCAACTCAGCCTTGGTAGTCGACAAAGCTACTATAGACTGAAGCTTTGATCTCCATGAAATCGAGCTTATGCCAAGTGTAAAAATATAGCCCGGCACTGATTTCTGTCCGTCTCTATCCCTAGCATAATCCGAATTACAGTAACCTCTAAGAGAGATGTCGCCATCTACTCCACCGTATAACAAGCCAACTAACGAAGTTCCACGAAGATATCTGAGTATCCACTTCACTACTTGTCAGTGCTCTTTGCCTGGGTTAGACATATATCGACTCACGACACCCACTACAAGGGCCAAATTCGATCTCGTGCACACCATAGCATACATGAGACTACTAACCGCACTAGATTAAGGTATATCAGCCACATACCTCTTGTCTTCATCCAATGAAGGAGATAAGTCTTTCGACAACTTAAAATGAGAGCCTAATGGAGTGCCAACCGATTTAGGTTTCTCCATACCAAATTGAGCGAGGACCTTCTCGATGTACTACACCTGAGTGAGTCTCAACTCCTTGTACTTCCTATCTCTGAATATCTCCGTTTCCAAAATTCTTTGTGCTTTTCCCAAATCCTTCGTATCAAGCTCCTTGCCGAGCTCTACTTTCAACTCCGTAATTCTAACCATACCCTGAGATGAAATCAACATGTCATCAACATATAACAAAAGATATATCATATCTCCATCACACCTCGTGAAATAAACACACCGGTCTTTGTAACTTCTAGTGTATCCCTATGAAAGCATAAACTTATCAAATCTCTTACACCATAGTTTAGGAGACTGTTTCGGTCCATATAGAAATTTGTCAAGTTTACAAACATAATTTGGTTACTATCAATGAACCCCTCCGGCTGCCTCCAATAAATTTCCTCATCTAGATCACCATGCAAGAATGCAGTTTTGACATCTAGTTGCTCAATTTGCATATCATAATGAGCAACTAATGCTAAAAGAATATGAATGGATGTATGCCTAACAAATAGAGCAAAGATATCACGATACTCTACCCTTTTTTTCCGAACACACCCCTTTGCTACTAACCTTGCTTTGTATTGAGATCACCATTGCTGCCATCCTTCACTCTATAGATCCACTTACATCCAATAATTCCCTTTTTAGTCGGAAGAGGCAGCAAATCCTAACAAAATCCTCAAGCCATTTAGGCTTTCTTGTCTGTCTAACAGGCCTAGTCTATAATTGAGCTCTGCCTTGAGTCTGATCCTCTGTACCAATTTTTGTACTATCCTTATCAACCACAGTGTCATTGGAAACACCATCTAAACATCTATAGAATTTTTTTGAAGATAAGTTGCTTTGTGTTTGGTATTCAGGATCTGTCCTCACACAGTCATCTGATGAGGAAGGCTCCATCTTCAACATAGCCTTCTTATCAAAAGTCACATGCTTGTAGACAATAATCTTCCTACTGATGGACACCATAACCTATATCCAAACACTCTAAGAAATGAATAGCTAACAGGCTCTCCTTTCCATATTTCTTCAGGGATCTTCGTATCTACGATAGTAGAAGGTGTGCGGTTGATGAGGAAAGCCGCCATAGATAAAGCTTCTGCCCAAAATCCCTTCTTCAACTTAACAGTCAATATGAGGCAACGCGTTCTCCCCAATAATGTCTGGTTCATTCTTTCAGCAACTCCATTAGACTGAGGATCACTAGGTGTGGTGTAATGCCTTTGAACTCACAAAAGTCGATGAACTCCCGTGATACAAATTCACCGCCATTATCCGAATAGAGAACTTTCAACTTCTTCCCTGACTGCTTTTCTACCATAGATTTCCGCTTTCGAAACCTGGCAAAGGTTTCACTCTAAGACTGTAGAAAGTATCCAAACTTTATGAGAGAAATCGTTTATAAATGAAACGAAATACCTAGCTTCACCCAAGGATGGGCAAGGGGAGGGCCCCCAAACATCTATATGAACATCTTTAGGACAACTTTTGCTTTATGTTCGCCGATGCCAAAGAAATCTTTGTCTACTTACCAAGAACACATTCTTCACAAAAGCCAAGCTTTGAAAGCTGAACACCATCAATCAAACCTCGCTTTCGCAACTCATCCAAACTGCATTCGTCAATATGTCCCATTCGTAAGTACCACAATCTGGAAGAATCTGGATCATCAAAAGTAGCACAAGCTGATTCACCAACTACAGTAGTGCCCTTCAATAAACAAAGATTTCATGCCCTCACGCCTTTCATAACAATCATGGAACCCTTCGATATCTTCATCTTTCCTCCCTCAACTACAATCTTCAAACCAAGCCTACTCAAAGCCCTAATAGAAATCAAGCTGCTTCTCAAATCAAGTTCATGTCTAACATCAGTAATAGTACAAATAACATCGCCAAACATTCTGACCTTCACACTACCAACACCAACTATACGGTAAGAAGCATCATTGCCTAATTGAACTTCTCCTCCATCAATCTCACGTTATGTAGAGAAACACTTCATATCAGGGGTCATATGATAGGATGCGCCAGAATTAATAAGCCATAAGTTGCTCTTACCAGAAGAGAAAGAATCTGTAAACACATCGGTATCACTCTTTGTATCTGATTTCTCTATAGTAGATGCTGAAGCTTGCTTTAGGTCTTTTCTTCTTCCTTCGAGCTGGGAACATAAAGCTATAAAGTGCCTCAGTTTCTTACAATAATGACAAGTCAAATGCTTAGGCTCCATAGACTGAGACCTTGAATTATATCCACCTCCATCATTCTTTGATTTGCTTTGTGTTGGACGAAATCCCACCGGACCAAGACCGCCGAATCAACCCCACTCCACTCCAACTCTCATCACCGAACCAGCTACCTCCACTACCACCAAACCCTCGCCGATCCATGACCTCACCGGACCAGCCTTCGCTGAACCCTCCTTCCACTCCAACTACCGGACCAACCACCGGTCCACCCACTACCGAATGAACCCTCCTTCCACTCCAACTACCGGACCAACCACCGGTCCACCCACTACCGAATGAACCCTCCTTCCACTCCAACTACCGGACCAACCACCGGTCCACCCACTACCGAATGAACCCTCCTTCCACTCCAAGTACCGGACCAACCACCGGTCCACCCACTACCGGACCAACCACCGGTCCACCTACTACCGAACCAACTTCACCAGGCCAGATCACGTCAGCCCAGGCCCACCAGCAATTGTATACATCCAAGACCCCTACCCCCAGCCTCACTCTATAAATAGAGGGGCAGGGGTACAACAATGGGGGACAAGTTTGGAGAGCTCAAGCACGGAGAGAACTTTCAAACAACTTTCTTTTACTTGTATCAAAGCTTTGTACTTGTAATCAAAACAAGAGAAGAGAAATAACATATAAAGTGGACGTAGGCACATTCTGGCTGAACCACTATAAACTTGCGTTCTTTTTACAGTTTAGTCCCTGCTTTTCATATATTTGCATAAATCACCCAAATCACTAAGAACAACATAAGATCTACTAAATCATACAACTTTGAGGTGTTTGTCCATATTTTGTGCAAACATTTTTGGTGCTTTCACTGAGAACTAGAAGCTCGAAGCTTCAGCTTCATCCACTTAACGAGTTTTCCTAACAGCATCGTCCGCCACTTGGAAAACATGCCTCCCAAACAGAGAAAGATGTTAACAAAGGAAAAAACATCGCATCCAGTAGTCTTCCAGATCCAACTGTCACGAATCAAGTAAATCGTCCTCCTCCAGCAACAGTAACAAATGAAGGACAGGCTAACCCAACCACTTCTGCCACAGAACAGCCTACAGCAATTACTAGGGCAGATTTGGACAGAGTTGTGGTTGAAGTAACTAACCGCTTCACGTCCCAGCAGGAAGCCTTGGTGGACCATCTCATGTCACGCTTAAGGGACGCTAAAGAATCCAACCGCAACACTGAATCATGGGGCGAGTCCCAGTCTGGAGAATCTCAGAGACAACAAAGATCTTCCTTCTTCGAAGGAGCTAACGGCAGAAATAGCCATGGTAGGAGCCGAGACCGAGCACAGCCCGAAGTTAGGCCCGAGGAAACGTTTGGTACCGAACCCAACGGGGGAGGTACCGGACGGAGGTCAACTGTAGCTGAGCCTGTCATACTACCTAACCACGGAAACGCCAGTGAACGGGGCCGAGCTATAGTCCAGCCCGAAGTTGGACCCGAGGAAGTGCTTAGATCAGAACCCGGCAGGGGAAGATCAAGGCAAGGGCCAACTGTAGCTGACCCTAGCATGCTCCCAGAAGATCAAAGGCAGCCACTGGAAAATATGAGGAATGATAGACGATACCATCCCTACAGGTCATCTGGACGGAATCAATCCCACAGGACAGAACCAAACTCATTTCTATCTGCTCCAAATTCTGATGAAAGGATGGCACGCTTATTCAGAGAGTGTGTCCAACGGGAGCAAAGAGATCGAGGGATAGGCGCTAGGGTAACCAGCCCTTTCGCCCGCAATATCGAAATTGCTATCACCCCCCGAGAATGGAAGATGCCAACAATGGAACCCTACAAAGGAACCTCCGACCCCGTTGTACACTTACAGAGGTACACGCAACATATGCTCATGAGTGGGACGATAGAGGGAGTACTGTGCAAATGCTTTCCCCTCTTCTTAGCAGATCTTGCTACCTCCTGGTTCTGTCATCTACCCCAGGGATCCATCAGCTCGTGGGAAATGTTGAAAGAAAAATTTATCAGTCAGTTCCGCATTCATGTGGAGCAACCTAAGGACGCTTATTCCTTATCCAGCGTCAAACAGAAACCTGGAGAGAAGCTGCAGCAATACCTAACCAGATTCAACGCCGCAGCAGCCGCAGTCCAAGATGCCGATGAGAAGCTTATCCTAATGGCCCTCTGTAGTGGTGTGCATCCGGTCACTAAATTTGCTAGAAGGTTGACAAAAGAAAAACCAGCTACTTTACCCGATTTCTTCCATGAAGCCGGGAAATACATGAGGCTTGAGGATGCTGCCATTGAGGGGCAGTCAGGACAGCAAAATAAGACAACCCATAGCAACGCCCCTGCTGTGGCAAAGGACGTTCGAAGAAATGATTCCAGAGACAATGCTGGGGGCAAGAAGGGAGAAAAGCGTCTATATCGGCCAGGACCGAGATTCGACACTTACACTCCTTTGAACGAGACCGTCGAAAATATCTTCCTTGCCACCCAAGGCGAAGTTAGATACAAACGCCCACCATACAAGAAGGAATCAGATAACGCAAAGAAGTCTGGAAAGTTCTGCCGCTTCCACGAATCTCACGGGCATGATACCAACGAATGCCATCATCTCCGAGATCTGATTGAGGAACACATTAGAAGGAAGAAACTGAAACGTTATGTAAAAGGTCAGGACAGGACCCCAGCTCCTGCCAATGAAAACCCAAGGCTACCCTCACCGGGGGCCGACAAAGGAAACCGCAACGCTAGCAGCTCTAGTCAAGAGAAGATAGTGGTCCATACCATCTCAGGAGGGCCGCACATCGCAGACAGAAGCTGGAAAGAGATGGAAAGATACGGAAAGTCGCTTAGAGACAATAAAGACTATGTCAATTCGGTTATAGAAGAGCGCCACCCGAAGCGGAAAGAAAGTAATGACATCACATTCGGTAAGCGTGACCTAGAAGGAAGGCAGTACCCTCACATGGATCCCATGGTCATCTCTGCCCGACTTGGTCCCGCCGAGGTTTACCGAATCCTGGTAGACACTGGAAGCTCAATAAACATCCTGTTCAAACACGCATTCGACAAAATGAAGCTATCAATGAAGGATGTATCTCCCTGCGATAAACCACTACACGGCTTCACTGGAGATGCGAAGATGCCCCTCGGGCAACTGGACCTCTTTGTTGAGATTGGAAGCCATCCCCGCTCCGCTGTACGGAAACAGACATTTGTGCTAATAGAAAACCATTCGGCCTACAACGCCTTCTTAGGAAGGCCATCCTTGTCTGACTTCCAAATTGTCCTAGCCCCATGGTGCCTAAAGATGAAATTTCCAACAGACAATGGAGTAGGGGAAGTGGAAGGAGACCAGGACGTTGCTCGAGACTGCTATGTGACTGAACTTCGCAACAACCACAGGAAGGATAAAGGGAAGGGTGTAGAGATTGCCCTCTGCACAAAAAGTCTAGAAGCATAGCAACTAAAGAAAGCCCCTCCTCTTCGATATACCAATGACCCTTTCAATGAATTAGACCCTAGGGACAAAGAGGAGGAGGCCACCGCCGAGCCTGTAGAGGCTATGGAGTTTATATCTGTAGACAAGCACGACTCAAGTAGACTATTGAAAATTGGGTCCCAACTAAAAGCCGAATTGAAGGAACAACTCATCGATTTTCTCCGCCACAACTTGGATGTATTCGCTTGGTCACACGCTGACATGACCGGAATCTCCCCCGACATAGCATGCCACGTATTAAACATTGATCCTACCAGGGCGCCCGTAAAACAAAGAAAGAGAAGTATGGGGGCAGAACGATCAGCAGCCCTCGATGAAGAAGTAAAGGATCTACTCGCCAATGACTTCATACGAGAAGCTATCTACCCGGAATGGATCGCCAACCCGGTACTGGTAAAGAAGGCTAATGGGAAGTGGCGAACCTACATTGACTTTTCCAACCTAAACGACGCCTGCCCAAAGGATTGCTTCCCGCTTCCCCGAATCGACCAACTTGTAGACAGCACAGCCGGGCACGAGCTCCTATCTTTTATGGACGCATACTCAGGATATAACCAAATTCCTATGCATGCTCCCGACCAAGACCACACTAGTTTCATCACCGACCGGGGTTTATACTACTATAAGGTAATGCCTTTCGGACTTAAAAATGCAGGAGCCACCTACCAGCGCCTCGTCAACAAGATGTTTGCAGGGCTAATAGGACAAACTATGGAAGTATATGTGGATGACATGCTGGTAAAGTCAAGGAAAGCTGACGATCATGTAAGCCACCTAGGCGAGATGTTTCAAGTACTTCGCCAGTATGGCATGAAGTTGAATCCTCTAAAATGCTCCTTCGGAGTATCATCAGGAAAGTTCTTAGGATTCATCGTCCATGCCAGGGGGATTGAAGCAAACCCTGAACATGTCCGAGCGCTAAGGGATATCAAGATACCTTCCACTCGGAAGGAAATGCAAAGCTTGAATGGAAAAGTGGCCGCCCTAAGCCGATTCATCTCCAAAGCAACGGACAAGTGTGTCCCCTTTTTCGAAGCACTAAAGAAGGACAAAGGAAAGTTCGAATAGACCGACGAATGCCTGACCGCTTTCCTTAACTTAATCGAACACCTCCAGAAACCACCGGTACTCTCAACTCCAAGCGAAGGAGAAGAATTATACCTGTACCTCGCTGTATCATCTCACGCCCTAAGCGCTGCCTTGGTAAGGGAAGACAACCGCACGCAGCGACCAGTTTACTTTGTCGGCAAAAGGTTTACTGGGGCAGAAGTCAGATATCCTAAACTTGAGAAGCTAGCATACTGTTTACTAATCACATCACGGAAACTGCGTCACTACTTCCAGTCCCATTCCATCAAAGTTCTGACCGATCAACCACTGAGGCAGGTACTCCATCGTCCCGACACTTCTGGGTGACTACTTAAATGGTGCATTGAACTAAGTCAGTATGATATCACCTATCACCCTCGCACCGCCATCAAGGGACAAGCCATGGCTGATTTCATTGCAGAATTCACTACCAATGAAGATAAGGAGCAATTGGAAATAGCAGAAGATATCAAGTGGAATCTCTTTGTGGATGGTGCATCGAACGAACAAGGCTCGGGGGCAGGTGTGGTAATAATCACTCCCAGGGGAAACAAACTGCACTATGCTATAAGGTTGGAGTTCGCTGCCACCAACAACGATGCAGAATATGAAGCAGTGATAGCCGGACTAGAAATTGCCATAGAAATCGGAGCCAATTCTTTGTGTCTTCATAGCGATTCTCAACTTATTGTTAATCAAATACTAGGAGAATTCCAAGCTCGAGAAAAACGACTCATAGCATATCTAAAGAAGACCAAGTTACTTCTCAGCCGATTGGACCACTACTTAGTCAAACACATCCCTCGGGAAGAGAACCAAGAGGCCGACGAATTGGCAAAGCAAGCAATTGTGAGAGACATCACCATCTTCGGGGCAGTAACCATCTCAAAGCAACTGGCCCCAAGTTTTGAGCAAGTGAATCTGATAGCTGCAACCGAAGAAGCAACTTGGATGACTCCCATCCGAGACTACCTACAAAGTGGCACACTACCCAACGGGCGTAACGAAGTCAAGAAAATCTTGAGGAAAGCATCCCGCTACACAATACAAGAATATATCCTCTATCGGCGCGGATTCTCTAACCCGTTATTAAGGTGTGTCGCTGGGAGGGAAGCCAAGGAAATCTTATCCAACATCCATCAGGGGAGCTGCGGAGATCAAACCGGAGGGCAAACATTAGCAAAAAAGATACTCCGATACGGATATTTCTGGCCCACCTTAAGCAAGGACGCCTTAGATTTCGTCAAAAAGTGTGACAGATGCCAAAAATTTGCTAAGATTCTGCGGCTATCAACAACTGAGATTACTCAAATGACCAGCCCTTGGCCCTTCGCAATATGGGGAATTGACTTAATCGGCAAGCTACCGATGGGCCGAGGCAGGGCCAAATATGCTATAGTGGCAGTTGATTATTTCACCAAATGGGTGGAAGCGGAACCTCTGAATAAAGTATCTTCAGCAAAAGTTATTAACTTCTTGATCAAAAATGTTCTATGCAGGTACGGAGTCCCACTCAAAATCATATCAGACAATGGACTTCAGTTTGACAGCGAGGAATTCGCCAACTGGTGCCGAGAGCACGGAATTCATAAAAGCTTCTCATCCGTAGCATAGCCCCAGGCAAACGGACAAGTCGAAGCAGTCAACAAAATTCTGAAAACTCTGATCAAAAAGAAGCTCGAAAAATCAAAGGGCGCTTGGGTGGATGAACTCCCTACGGCACTGTGGGCCTACCGCACATCTTTCAGAACATCAACGGGGCACACTCCTTTCTCTTTGGCATACGGATCGGAGGCTATGCTCCCAGTTGAAACTATTGTGCCTTCCCACCGTAGGATCCACTATAACCCAGAAGAGAATGAAGAACTCCTCCACATGTCTTTGGATCTAGTTGAGGAGAGAAGAAATGATGCAGTCCTTAAAACATCAGCCCACAAGCAGAAAGTGGCAGCACAATACAACTCCAAAGTCAAGCATCGTACCTTACAAGAAGGGGATCTTGTCCTCAAGCGAATCTTCCCTCGCCCCGGAGCACTAGACCCAATCTGGGATGGACCATATGTAATTCATAAAGATCTCCACAATGGAGCTTATATTTTGTCAACAGTGGATGGAGAGGTGTTCCAGAGGGCATGGAACATCCAGCACCTCCGTCGATACTTTTCTTAACTTGTACTGCCCATATGAAGTGAATTAACAAAGAGAATCAGTGGACGTAGGCCTTTTCATGCCGAACCACTTTAAAAAACCTTGTCTCTTTTTTAACTTGTTCCTTTATATCTTGGCTACTTGTTAACTTTATCCTTTTCTGTTGAACAAAATCCTATGCGTATAGCATTTCCACTCAAAGCACTCCACGGCGCAACTTCACCTGGGCAAACCTAACAGGTACTATGCGAATCTATGCCCTCGCCAATGAGACACTTTTGCTCCAGCATCCCTCTGCTGCGGGTTAACTCATTGCTCGCGACGGCCCTTAAAGCCAACTGTAATGAGCCGATTATAAGCCACCGAGAAGGCCGATTATAGCCGAGGCAGCTCATTACGGTGTTAGGCTCGCCGGCAACTGTGAACCGACTATAAGCCCCAACATAAGGTGTGGCCAGCCAGGGGCAGTTCACAGTTGACGATCGGCACCCATGCTAGCCGGCCATAGTAAATCGAATAATACCCACGATTACGGGCCATAATGTCCCGGGTAGTTACTGTGCGCGATCTCGGCTCCGATGTGTCTTAAGTGCGGCTGTGGTAAAAAAGAATTAACTCCCCGCGGAGGCGTAAGATGGGTGACAAATGTCTCCAAGACCCACAGCTAGGGAAAGTGACTACAAAAACCGTTTGCCACGAACTTAAGCACATCGAAGGCCTTCCGTGATTGGAAGTTTTTACTTTTTCACATATTTCAATTTTACTTGAGAAGCTTTTCTCCTATCCTTCGTAACAATTCTTGAAGTACAGGACACAGGACAGGGGACACTCACTAATAAAAGCGAATACCCACAGCAAGATACTGGACTGCATCCCTTACTCGGTCGCACAGGATGTTCAAAGCTGCCATTTACAAACAAAATATAAAGGGCAGTACTTCCTTCTTTCATATATAAACACATGACTATAGTTTATTCACACCTCACGCTTACATTGCAAGTCATGAAATCATGTTTTAAACAAGAACCTGACATCAAACACCATTTAATTACAAGAATATGCATAGCTATATTTCTTATACAACATATCAAAACAGCAAAAAACATTCGAAGGACGACAAAATCAGCTTAAGTTTAAAAATCACACATCAAGAATAGAGCTATTTATTACAAGTAGCAGGAATTACAACCTAAAAGTTACTCTACTGTTTTAAGACTAACATATATAACCCTGTCAAGTCCACAAAAAGAGTTTTTTCAGGTCTGATCAAGGGGCCGGCTGCATTGGAGTTTTATCCTTGTCCTGTTGACCACCTGTCCAGTCAGAGAAAGGATTCATTAGTGATAAGCAACCAAGTTAATGGAGAGACTAAAAAGGAAGACTTACCAGCACCTGCTTCTTGACTATCCTGGTCGTCATCCTCTACTTGCATGCCTGCCTCCTCAGCAGCAAGCAACCGCATACCCTCCTTCACCGCCACCTTCTCCTCCTTGGTAAACTGGGCAGTGACCACATCCATGCTGAAGGCCACGCCACCCTCTTTATCCGCATCCGCCTTAGCCTCCTCCAGAGCCCGAAGATAAATCTTAGCCATGACCCTAGGATAATCATCCATCCAGGATAGGTTGCCCTGCTTCCAAGTTCGGAAGTACATGTCCTGAAGCATTTCATCTATCATCCCCTCATTCTCCTCAAACTCCCTCATCCGAGCCTCGGAAGCCGACAGCTTTCCAACGGCAGTTTCTCTCTCTAATCGGTATCTCGAGCAGTTGGCCTGAAGGGATTTCCGCATCGCCTCCATCTCCTCCTTCAGCCTAACCTGAGCAAGCTCTGCGGCTTCAAGCTTCCCCGACAGCTCCTCTACCCGCTCAAGATCCGCCCTCCGAACCTCATCCACTGTCGAGATGGCCATATTTATCTGCTCCTTGCAGGCAGCCTCCATCTTCCACAGTTCCGCCTTACTAGCCTCCTCCATAGCCTTCCTCAACCGCCCGGAGGCAGCCTCATGCTGAGAAATCTGAATGGCCTGATCAGCAAGCTGTTTGGCCTGGTCCGAAACCATCAATCGTAGTCAGATGTTGGCACTCCCAATCTCCTCTCCAGCCTTAACCAGCCGGGCATGATGCCCACTCAGCTTCCTAGTCTCCTCCGCCACCCGATCAATATTAGCCTTGGCCTCGTCTCCCATGGTAACTATCCGAGTAGTAAGTAGATCGAGATCTAAGGACTTAGCCTCATCGAGCACCCATACCATGGGATTGCGGGGAAGAAGGTGCTCACCAGTAACCTCATCAAAGGTAATATCATGAGAACCTGGATCCAGATCAGGGTGACCCGCAAATGGATTACGAGCCAAATCAGGACGATCAATCTGCGTAACGGTAGGATTTTCGGACGGGTGCGGAGAGAGTGCAAACTCGCTATCCTCCTCCGTGATATCATGAAGAGGCTGAACTGGGGGCTGAGGACCAAGTGAAGGTTCAGATGAGGGATGACTCCTCTTTCTCTTTTGAATACCCTCTTCAATAACCCCGAGAAGAGGACGGTAGCCGACTACATCCCCGGAACGGTGGGTCGAAGGCTTCGGCTTGGCGGAAGCTTTGGAAAGCTTGTATTGTTCAAGCCTGTGCCGAAGATCTGAGGCCTTGGCCGTTTTACCTGCTCCTGATATAAAGAACAAGTGTCACAAGCTTACATTGATCCATAATTCAAGAAACGTGGTAAATTAAAAGTTAAAAGAAGAAAGGAAACACATCTGTTATACAAACCCTGGGGAGGAGCAGGATACTGCAATGAGTCATGGATTTCATTCTAGGACGGGAGTGGATCATAAAATATTCCTAAGTCCCTATCATAAATGGAGCCTGCGGGAGTCAAAAGTTCACCTTGAGTCGTCAGAGCCACCTTGGCTGGAGTAGTCTGAGAAGATTCGCTTGCACCGGTCCCAGCCTTGTCGGCTTTCCCGGATTTCTCTACCAAAGCCGTTTCTCCGTCCAGCCCCTCAAAAGCCTGACGAAATGCATCATCCGTCCACTCCTAAATCTCGCCTGCCTGCCCAGGAAGCAAGGCCCCGATGCCATCGCCACCATCATCACCTTCCCGACCATCTCCACCCTCACCTCTTTCCTCCTCTACGTCTTCCTCCCCCTGGGTAAGTGGACAATTGCTGGGGGAAGGACCGTCCGACTTCTTAAGTTTCTTACCTCCGACAGCTGGAGGTTTCGCGAAAGGTTTCCTCTTGCCACTCTCAACCGTGACACCTCCCTTAGCCTGAGCAACCGCCCTCTCCTCCGCTGTTTCCCTTAGCTTGACTACTGACTGCTGTGGGAGGATCAAGTTATACTCCAGAAGGGTCGCATTTCTGATCAGGTAGGCAGCTGATCTATCTCTCCCGGGGATAGCTTCTATCTCAGCCGCCGTCTGAACCAGGCGATCAGTCTCCACAACCGCAAAGCCACCTGTCGCTAGCAAAAATGGAAACGTATGAGAAGAAGTATCGCAGCCCGAATGGAAATTATAAATAAAGCATCGAATTACATCCAGAGGTGAAACGCCGAATAGAAACAGAGTCGTCCCTGACGAAGAACCACTCCTTCTTGAACATGCTGAACTTAGAATACAGATCCAAGACCGGCTTGAAGGTTACAGCTGACTCCAAGCTGATATATGGGGACCCCTTCTTATAGCCCCTCAGATTATATAAGTACCGGATCTCCTGGTTGGAAGGAGCACGCCCATACTTCCTCTGGAAGATGACGAAGAGGCTCACCAGTATAGCATAGGAGTTGGGTTGAAGCTGGAATGGGGCCACCTTTAGATATGTAAGGAAGCTGGCTACCCAAGCATTAAGAGGCAGGATGGCACCACACATACAGTGGTATTTGCTATAGGCAAAGTACCCTTCGGGAGGGTCATATGGCATAACTTCTCTCCCTGGCAACAGCATGCGCGCCCTATCAATTCCAAAAGAACGGGAGATGACATCGAGCTATTCTTCCTTGAGGGAGCTGGGAAAGCAATCGGGCGGGGATTTCAGAAGCTCCTGAGGGCCGTACCCATCCACTAATGATCTCGGGGCAGGCCCGTGTCGGACAGGTCCTGGCTGAGCTGGGGGCATGGCGGAAGGCTCTTCTCTATCATGAGATCTCTTTTTCTCTGATCGGGTTTCTACTCTTTGAGACATCTATCTGCAACACGGAAAAGCACGTCGTTAGAACAGAAGATATAAACAAAAATATGATTTCATTCGGCACTCGGAGTCACCAAGTCCATTCGGTGAAAACCCATTCGGCAAAAAGAGAGAGGATCAATACCTGATTCGGTGAAAAGAAACACTTTGGTTCGGCTAGCACTTTGGTTCGGTTAACACTTTGGTTCGGCAAAGCACCTTGGTTCAGCTAAAGCTTTGGTCCGGTCAAACACGTTGGCGACACTCCTGGAAGTCAATGCTCGGCTATCTCGTTTAGGCAAGAAACCATGAAAGCATATGTCTCATACTTATAGACAAATCTGGACTACCGAACCAACCATCTCGACAAGCGAAACCGAATGAACTAAAAACAAAGCGAGGCACATGCTGGCATATGCCCCACTTTGGGGGGCAAATGTTGGACAAAATCCCACCGGACCAAGACCGCCGAATCAACCCCACTCCACTCCAACTCTCATCACCGAACCAGCTACCTCCACTACCACCAAACCCTCGCCGATCCATGACCTCACCGGACCAGCCTTCGCTGAACCCTCCTTCCACTCCAACTACCGGACCAACCACCGGTCCACCCACTACCGAATGAACCCTCCTTCCACTCCAAGTACCGGACCAACCACCGGTCCACCCACTACCGGACCAACCACCGGTCCACCTACTACCGAACCAACTTCACCAGGCCAGATCACGTCAGCCCAGGCCCACCAGCAATTGTATACATCCAAGACCCCTACCCCCAGCCTCACTCTATAAATAGAGGGGCAGGGGTACAACAATGGGGGACAAGTTTGGAGAGCTCAAGCACGGAGAGAACTTTCAAACAACTTTCTTTTACTTGTATCAAAGCTTTGTACTTGTAATCAAAACAAGAGAAGAGAAATAACATATAAAGTGGACGTAGGCACATTCTGGCTGAACCACTATAAACTTGCGTGTCTTTTTATAGTTTAGTCCCTGCTTTTCATATATTTTCATAAATCACCCAAATCACTAAGAACAACATAAGATCTACTAAATCATACAACTTTGAGGTGTTTGTCCATTTTTTGTGCAAACACTTTGGCTTCTACCTCTCGAAACAAATAAGCCTTCTGTATCACTATCTAAACTAGTGCTTGCCAAACTTCCTCTCAGCACTTTATTATGGAGACTAGCCTTTACATCAGATAGACTAATCTTACTGCGACCATATATCATGAATTAACAAAAGCATATACTCCTTAGGCAAGGAACGTAAGAGGATCATTGCTTGAGCCTCACAGGTAATGTCAAAATCCGTTGCCTTTAGGTTCATAATCAAAATGGTCAAAGCATCTACATGCTCTATAAGATCAGCACCCAACTTCATCTTAAATAGATAGAGTTGTTACTGAAGAATAATTCGATTCATAAGATACTTTTCCTGATATGCATCAAATAATTCCTTCGCCATCTTCTTTTGAGAGAATTCTCTAAGAAATTCATCTGGAAGACTCAACTGGATTGTTGTAAGAGCTTCATCTTCCATCTCTTCAAAAACAGTTGCCTCGATGGTCTTCGATTTATCAAGCACGGAAACAATCTTAAAAGTCTTCTTCTTCTTCTACACTGTCTTCATCTTCATCTTCCAAGTTCCATAATCTCCCTTTCCATCAAAGTGTGTAATATCATAGTTGACACCAGATCTACCAATAGACTTTCCAAAAGTAGTCATTAATATCCAAGCAGAACAAGAACGCTAGCTCTGATACCAAATTGTAGTGAAAAGATTATGAGCAGAAGCGATTTATTCAGGATCTAGTATTTTTGCCTATTTGATACCAATGCAACTCAAAATCAAATATGATATCACACAAAATAAACAATATATAGTAGAGAGACAAAAAAGATTTATCATGGTTCAGATTTGTATTCTATGTTCACAGAGACCCAACAACCCTTTATTATTTCTTCACTTTGAGACAGTACAACATGAGAAGAGTATGAATCACTCAATAAATTGCACTCACCCTAAAAGAGATATGAAAATAGGGATCTTATTGAGGATATTTCAGTGAAGAACATACTTGTTGGTTTTGTGATGAAAAGATAAATAAGTGTCTTCATTTATATAGGTGCAATGATAAAGACTGCATGGAGATAACGATAAAATCTTTCCAGATTTACTTGATTTGATTTCAACACAAATTTAGCATAATGGTGTTTTTTTCCACGCATATCCTTATTTGATTGATTCCTTAAATCAATTAATATATCTTCTGATATTAATTTATTATATTTTCTATTTGTTTCCCATATTTGATTGATTACGGGAATCAATTAATATCTTCTCCCTTTTAAATTTGGAATAGATTTAAATTGTCCAAATTTAACAAGAGCAACATATTTTTCATATAAATTAACATTCTCAAGCAGTGAAAAAAGCAATAGGTGGAATGAAGATATAATTAAATTTGGCTTGTGAACAACATTAACTCATTACAGATATGGCAAGTTTCTAGTTTTAGATAGGACCAAACTGAAAATTTGTGTTTTTGGAAGGACCACAAAAGCTCAAATAGGGTATTGGCCATAGCTGGCCTTTATTTTCCTCCACCCCTGACTATATTGTTAGTAAAATTATTGAAAATCATTACACGAACAACCTAGCCGATGCATAGTTATCCATTGTTATATCTACTTTCAGTTGAGGATACTTCAAGGTCGGCTGCAATACAAAAATAAAATCAATAAATAATTAAGTGTTAAAAAATATAACTCAAATGACCAAACAATCAGATCTTTTTATTGATTTCTCAGGAACTATTCTACCATTGAACAAATGTATAAAAGAGCACAAATATGTAATACATTGCCCTAGTTTATGGTATACAATATACATATATATATGTATCCCGAACAAAAGGTGATTATTAATAACAAAACGATTATATGCAAAATAGTGCACTGTATAATTAAAATTCACTACTAATGTAGATTTAATCTATTATGTAAAACTTGGTTGTATTATTGATGAAGGTACAAAGGATGGGAAAATAGCCACCATTATAATAATACCTATCACCCTATTTGTTAGATTTAAACCTAAGAATTTTATATTTAGTATAAATAATAATATTGCACCTAAGGTTTTTATTATAGGAGTAGATATATACCATGTACAAATTTGATTCCTATTTACACCTAAGGGTTTTATTTGTGCTCAATTAGAAGCACTAAAATTCATGCTCTAAGCCTTGAGGAATGAAATCTCTAATGTTCATGTATATATATTATTAGGCTTGTATCATCGTCTGAACGTGGAGCATGAATCTTGATGGTTCGAAACAAACCACTAAAATATTTTTGCATGACTACAAAAGTATCAAGGAAAACTAACATATTAGTTATCTCACACGTTGAAAAGGCAAAAATGAAAAATGCTTTAAACTTGTACTCAAAGTCATTAGTTGGGAAATCTAGTAAAGAAACTATACTTGATTGATCATAAATATGTATGGAGGAGTGCACCATGTGCCTCTATGTTGCAACCCTAGAGAGTTTCCATTTATTGCAGTTGCAGCCAAATTCATTGGAGAAGTTAAGGGGTTTGTAGGTCCTCAGTTATCGGTAGGCCTAGTGGACCACTTTCCATTTTCATTGCCACCATATACTCATATGTTGTGATGCCCTGTAAAATTGATAATATGCCATAAAAACATCATGATTGAGTATAAGCGTGTGGAGAATTAAAGTAGTGGAGAAACATATTGTTAGCGCCAAAATTGGTCACTAACACCCAAATCCAGTTGAAAGCACCAAATACCAGTTACAGCTCACAGATGGAATGTATGTAGAGAATATAAATATGAAGAATAACCAAAATTAAAATGAAATCAGTAAAGAACAAAAAAAATTATAGTGGTTCGGCTAACTATGGCCTACGTCCACTTAGAAGTTTCCTTTTTATTGCTGTAATAATCGATTACAGTTACAAAATGGCAGTCGCCTTAGCCTTGGAAAAGAGAAAGTTAGAGAGCAGAAGAAGATCCCTTTTCTGAACCCTTACATGCTGTATTTATAGGAAAAACCAGGTTGTTGGGCCTCCTGAGTAGTTTGGGCCCACCAAGGCCATAGCCGAACCCCACTTCATCATGCCGACCGACCCGGAGCAGTTGACATGCCGAACGGAAGTTACCTGGGTATTGACCCAAAGCGAGCCTGTCCGAAACTCGAAGCAGACTAGTCCAGAACTCGGAGCAAAGCTAGCACCGAATCATGTATTGATGCCGACCCATGTCACCATATAGCCAATGCCGATCCACTTTGCCGAGTCACAATGTCGAGCCATCCTCACCTCATCACGATGCTGAGCGACGTTCAATGCCGAGTGACGTTCAATGCCGAGCGACGTTCAATGCCGAGCGACGTCCAATGCCGAGCGAGGTACGATGCCGAGCGGGGTACGATGCCGAGCGAGGTACGATGCCGAGCGTCATCTGCCGAACCACTACCTTATGCCGAACGACCCTGACCTCTTTGTAATGCCGAGCGATCCTTACTTCTCTGTAATGCCGAGCGAGGTACGATGCCAAGCAACATCTGTCGAACCACTACCTTATGCCGAATGACCCTGACCTCTCTACAATGCCGAGCGACCCTTACTTCTCTGTAATGCCGAGCGATCCTGACTTCTCTGTAATGCCGAGCGACATTACCAGGGCCGACCGGCCCTTAACTTCCAGACTGAGCCATGTAACTCCTCCACTTCTCGACCGACTGACATATCCAAGTGAACTTCATCATTTTAAACCAAATCCATCATATTCCAGCCTCGATAAACGAGAAGTTGACTTAGTTAAATCCGCCTGTCCGTGGCCTTGCCGAAAGGTGGGTTAACATTTGCCCCCCAAAACATGCCTTGCTATCGGAAGGTGTGTTTTGAATAGCCCTAAGTCCGATATCCGAAGTCCGTATGTTATCCACATCCATATTTTCCGATTCATAATCCAATCCATTTTATCCAAGTGTCGTCATCGTATCTTTATCCGAATCTACGACTGCTCTGAGTCGATTTCCAATTCCGAATCCAGTAACCAAATCCTTAGCTAAATCCATATCCATCTGAACTCGACAACCAAGTTCCAATCCATCCATATCCGACGACCAATAACCACGTCCATGACCTCTCCGGGTCGATGTCCAAATCCGAGACCGTTCCGGGTCCATGCCCAAATCCTTAGCTGTTCATAGCCAATATCCAAATCTGTAACCTCTCCGGGTTCTTGCCAAGCGCAGTCCACACTTGACGACCTATGTTAAGTAATTCCATGACGTTCCTGGTTCAATGCCCCTGAATGTCGAATAATGCCATGGCTTAAGTCCTAAGCCGAATCCTGGTCGCTCCGGACCCTTGCCGAGCATAGTTCATACTCGACGACCTGAAATAGTAACCGATAATATAGGGCCTAAGTCCTAGGCCGAATCCTGGTCTCTCCGAACCCTTGCCGAGCATAGTCCATACTCGACGACCTTTTAGCCAAAATCCAGAGAAAACCCAATCAAAATCCAATCCGAAATCCAAATCCAAATAGAAAACCAGAAATCCATATCAAAAATCCTAATCAAAATCCAAATCAAAAATCAAGCATCCAAACCAAAACCCAAACCAAAAAACCAACAAGACTGGGAGTTCAGACCAAACTCCAAAACCAAAGCGGAAAAAGCAAGTGTCCAAGCTAAAAGGAAAAAACAGATTTCACAAACCCGGGCATCACGGTTAATCATCATCTCAGAGCATGCCTAAGGGTTATCTCCAACCCCGTACATGAGTAAGTGACTTTTCCCGTTTGCCTTGAGTTTGTTACTTATTCCAAACCATCAAGATTAGTTGATGACCAACCGGCCGGGGGATGGCATATTCGTGTAGTAGTTAACTAGTAAGAGGTAACCCGGCCTTGTGTTGGTAGAGAGCAGTTGTCTCTCGGGACGTCCCTCCAGAGGCGTACTCGTGTGGCATAGGTAGTTCCTTAGCCTGACCATTTGTTGGAAATCCAAAGAAACAATACGAGCCCTTTACGATTGCAGTTGTATAACCTGTCTCCTCAGGCGGCAGCTATAACATGCATAATATAATGGTACCTATGCTGGCTAAGATTAATATCGTATTTTCGAAATGATTTTGTACGCTATGCACTATTAATAATATCAAAAGAATTTTGCGTAGTAAGCATATTTGACTATCATAAGGAGAAATCTCCCCCATGTGTGCGATTGCATTGTGTGTGTGCCGGGAGGCCTTATGGTAGTTTCATTTTCCAAAAAGCATACCGGGTTTCTTTTATGAATTGTTTTTATTTTAAACAACTGTTATGTTACTCACACCAGTCCCATGACTGACTCGGAGTTTATTGTTCCCTTTCTAAACTCTGGGTGCCCACAATTTTCCACACGGGCAGTCTAGAGTTGGGTTTTTTCAGATAGTCAGGTTTAGTAGATTAGTTGGAGCTAGTTCAGTTTTTGGAGTTCATGGAGGACCGACCTTGCTTATCTTGGTACAACGTGAAGATGGTTTGAGCTTGATGTTGGAGTTATTGGTCTCATTCTCTTTGTCGGATCACTTGGAGTATCACTTCTGTTTTCCACTGTAGCATCTTTATTTATCTCTGATATTCTTGTATCATATTGTATCATTGTTGTATATCATTCTGGATATTGTATTCATTGGAGTTGTATATGATATTATCCATTTCTTTATTCCGCTATGTTGTTATACTTACTGTGTTATAAGCTCCGGTGAGCCAGAATAGGCGTTTGAATATGCGGCATTTGAGTACACGTGAAGTGCGGGTGCCGATTTTCGAAGGCCGAGTTCAGGATCATCACAGACGGTCTCTAATATCACAAAGAGATAAAGCTTCCAAAATATTCCACTCTGCTAGCATCATGGAAACAACAACTTGCTGCTTGCGACTACGCGCATCAGCAACTCGATTACCCTTACCAGGGGTATACTGAATATCGAAATCATATGAAGCAAGAAATTAGAGCCAACGTTGTTGCATCATATTAAGCTCTTTCTGAGTAAATAGATACTTCAGAGATTTGTGATCAGTAAAGAGAATAAAACGCTCGCCCAATAAATAATGTCGCCAAATCTTTAGAGCAAAGACTATGGCGGCTAACTCCAAATCATGGGTAGCATAACGAATCTCGTTAGGCTTTAGTTGTCTAGAAGCATAGGCAACTACTCTATCCTTTTTGCATGAGAACAACACCGAAACCAATACGGCTAGTATTGGTACAAATAATGAAGTCTTGGTTCCCTTCGGGAATCACAAGGATAAGAGTATCGGAAAAGAGTTCTTTCAAATAATCTTCTTTCCTGAAAAGTTAAAACTTTCAAAATTACAATTATCTTTATGAAATCATTTTCTAGAAAAATTTGCTTTTCACAGGTTAATTTATTGTGTCAAATTGTCTCATCAAAGCGTTTAGGAGATTCCTATCGATAACGTTGATCAAGCGCATCGACCAGAATTCTTAAAGCACTCAATGGAAAACACAATCACAAAATCATCTTCTATATGATAAACACAAATCCAATTATACTTGTAAATAAATCTCATGAAAAAGATTTGCAAAATTTTAAATTGCTGTTTTCATCCAAAATCAATAAATATACAAATGGAGTCATCGAGATATTCGTAGAATACTCGATTAATATATAAAATGGTTGAAATAAGCTGGGCAAACTGAATGACATAATAAGTCATTCATAAGAATCATAACGAGTGCGGAATGCGGTAAGTGAAATGCGAACTTCCGCAACTCGTAGTCAAATGAAAACCGACGGTAAGGTCGAGTTGGGAGAAGAGCTTAGCGCCACTTAATTGATCGAACATGTCGTCGATCCTAGGTAATGGATACCTATTTTTGATAGTCATCTCGTTAAGCTTGCGATAATCAATGCAAAGCCTAAGAGTACTATCTGGCTTCTTAACGAAGACAACAACGGATCCCCAAGGAGATGAGCTAGAACGAATAAATTGCTTGGCTTCCATTTCAGATAATTGTTGCTTGAGTTCCTCATTTTCCTTAGCAGACATCCTCGTGGGAGGACGACTAACAGGATGAGCACCAGAGATAAGATCAATGCGGAACTCAATTGCCCCCTTCGGCGGCAACTCGAGATAGGCTCGAAGACATCAGGAAAATTACAAACAATCGGAATATTAGCTATGACATCCTCCGATTCGAAGGAAGAAATAAGAGCATTCGAAGTATGGTCCATGCTTCGAAATATAATAGATAACTGCTCGAAAGCATCGGGATGCTTGAGATATAAAGTTCTTTCGGGACATAGGATTGAACTTCATAACGGACGAGCCAATCCATACCCAAAATCATATCAAAACCAAGATGATCCATAACATGCGGATTCGCATGAAAGGAGAAACTACAAAGAATAATACCAACACCAATACCTAACAAACCAAGAGTAGCAGATCCACCAATAGGATTCACAATTCTCAAAGGGTCACAAAGACTAACAACATCCAAAGGAATAACCTCAACAAGCTCCTTTGATACGAATGAATGTGATACACCCGTATAAAAAAGAACTCTAATTGAACGGCCATGAATTAAAATAAAACCTTCCAAAACAGAAGGAGGAATACCTTTGGGCTGAGAAGAATCACTAGAAGCTTTACCAACATTAAGCTTCCCTGATTTGAAACCCTTAGGAGCAGTAGGACAATCGGAAACCCAATGACCTACTTACTTGCAATAGCGGCAAATGCAAGGCTTAGGACAACTACGAAGAAGATGATCAACTCCGTATTTGGACAAGGCCTCGAAAGATACAACAAAATCAGAAACAGAGGACTTTCCTTGTTTTAACTCAAGGGAACTACGAGCAAGATCGGTAAGGAATTTAACAATGGAATACTACAGAAATATGAGATATATTTCTAGACATATTCCTACTTGTTAGAGAGGATAAAATTTCAAGAACAACGAAGGAATAGATTCTAAAGGCATGAATAAAACCCTCGAATAGTTGTAACACATGTTCCATTCTGCTTCTGTTCCGTGTTTATTATAATTTGTTCTGAATCTCAGCTCTGATACCAAGCTGTGACGCCCCACCTCAATGCTCACAATAACAAAGGTTATTATAAGGAATAACGTCTGCTATTGCGAAGAATAAGGCTTGTCAGAAGCGAACATCCATAAGTTACGCCTTAGACGAGTATTGATTACATCGATAGGAGTTGTGTAAATTACTCCCAAAGATATATATTCAATCCAAATCTAAAACGAAACTATGGTGGCTAAAGAAAAATTCAGAACAACTCACAATAACAACAACACAGATATGTATAATCACATCAGAACAGAAATATCAGATATACATAGCGGAAGACAAGTCTGGATACATGCTACAACAATCGATAGTTCACATGAATCAAATGTACATATACAAAGACACCAACATACATGAGACGAGAGTCAAAACTCCAAAAGTAACACCTCGAAGTCTAGACAAAAGATGATGTGAAATCCCAAAAGCTGAAGCAGCAACTGAATCAGAGATAGCGATTATCCTGAAATAACTCGATCTGACCCGAGTATTATTTAAAAGGAAATAATAAACGAATCAGTCTAATTTAAACTTCAAAAATAAGTGTATGATAAACAACACTTAAGAAAATGATTATAGTCTCGAATGAGACTATTCAGCATAAGTAATCAACATAGTTAAATGAAGAAATCTCATTAAACTCCATCAAAATCAACTTTCGAATTCATAATTGAATTCAAAACGGCAATACACAAAATTATAATCTCAGATGAGACTATACACAAAATAATCAGCATAGTTTAAATGAAGAAATCTCAATTTAAACTCCATCCAAAATCAGCTTTCACAAAATCTAGAAATCCAAATAAGATAACTAGAAAATCAACATAAAAGTGGATCGATCCCAGCAGATGGCGAGTTTTAGCTACGCCACACGTGCATCTCATATGGCCGAAGCCTACCAAGTACTATAATTGTTGGCGCCCAACAAATGACCCGAAGGTCCAACATATGACCCGAAGGTCCAACAGATGACCCGAAGGTCTAGTACTGGTAATTGACCCGAAGGTCCATCATATGACCCGAAGGTCCAGCATAGTGGCTCGAAAGCCCAACAAAATCATCAAAATCATCAAACAGCAAATCATCAGCAAATATTTCAATTAACGAGTCCGGAATTAACCGAATTAGTAAAAGTGTGGTTCCATACTCTGCACTTTTGCTAAATCGTTTAAATCTCTTCATCGTTTCCTTGAAAGTGCAAAATTGTGTATTTTATAAAAATAACATTTCAAACGGACAAGTCCGGAATTAACCGAATCAGTAAAAGTAAGGGTTCATAGTCCTTAATTTTGCTGAAGCGTTTAAATCGATTCCTCATTCCTTTGAAAGCGTAAACTGTTAAAAATTTTGGGAAACAAATTTATTTTAAAACGATTAAAAAAAACACGTGATTAAAACAGCAACAGCTATAGAAATT
Organism: Allium fistulosum; assembly: GCA_030737815.1. Classification (NCBI taxonomy): domain Eukaryota; kingdom Viridiplantae; phylum Streptophyta; class Magnoliopsida; order Asparagales; family Amaryllidaceae; genus Allium; species Allium fistulosum. The sequence continues at coordinate 671,810,004 of CM060906.1, forward strand.
TCGACGAGGAAATTGCGCTTCACAAAACACCATAAAAACAGATATCAAATCAGTGTTGCGGGATAACCGCTTGAAAATTCACTTTAAAATTGACGGTTACTGAAGTCAAAACAACAGTAATTTTTATTCGTCAAAAATGTCACCAAAACAACACGCTTCAAAAATTTAACACCGGAGTAAAAATCCGTTATAAAAATAACGGCAACAAAATACGTTTTAAAACCAAACACCGGTTCAACGTAAATTAAATAGTGGACTGTACCACTATAAATTCAAAAATATTGCACTGCCTCAATATACACGTGCACTACAATATACATGCACGGATCAAAACAAAGTATGGACAAAAATAAAATTGTCAAAATATAAAATGACCTGGGTAACAAAGTTTACACGCACTCACGAAGTAAAACAATCTGGACATGAATCTATATAATATACTACCACTTTGCCTGGGCATATACTTCGTGCACATAGACTATTTACATGCAAAAATATAAGATGATGGTCTTAGCTCCCCTGTTTTACCTCCATATACGTGTATGAATTACATGAAAACCTACCGACCTGACAATTTCATGTACCGCAACTTGCACACAAGTGAAAACATTTGCTTGGACACAAATTTTGTATGCTTCACACTGTGCACGAAAAATAACGAAAAGAAAAAAACTGGGCAAAGTTATATAGGCGCATGATGATGCTTTCGTGTATTTCTTGCAATCACGTGAATGGATTATAGGACTTGAACCAAAATTTAGTGAATGCAACAATGACCAGGACCATATTACTTTGTGTAATGCAACTTCAACTTGATTTCATGCAAAGTTCAAATGCACGCAATATATGAAGAAAAAATATTTGACTAGGAAAATCTTCGAGTATTTCATTTTCATGCATACGTGTATAGGAATTACAAAAAAACAAAAAGTAACCTGACAACAAATGCATACTTGCCTGGGCATGGTTTTCGTGTATATGCTATTTGCATGTAAAATCAATGATGCACGCACACTACACTATCACGCACATGTTAATTTGCGAAATGCAACACTCACGCAAATATGAAGTTAATAAAACTATAACACACAAAAAGAATGGGTACTACTCTGCACGCATGAATTGATAGAATGGTCAGAAATTACATTCTTGCTCACTAGCCTGGACACACAAACAAATGTGCATTTTAATACTCGTGCACAAAGATCTGGCCGTAAATTTTTTGCATGCGAACAATGAAATAAGAATGGAACGAAATAATAATACCAGGGCAACAAATTTTTACGCATGCAAAAGGAATGGTGAGTAAATTAGATGTGTGAGTTTTGAACTCACCTTAGATTTGTTTCGAAATCAGTTTGCAACAAGAATTCAATAGAGAGAAAAATTATTTGACTGCCATTAAAGCTTTTTGCTGAGCTATTGGAAATATGAAACAAGAATGAAGAAGTCTACCAGAAAAATGAAAACGAATTGAAGGATGCAGCTACTCCTCTTTTTGAAATTGTAAACAAGTCAATGCAATTAATGCCGGCAGTAATTTGTACAAATGCATCAAAGGAAATGTGCACTATGGGAAGAAAAAGGACATGCTGCATATATAAAAAGATGGTGAAAAGTGTTCACATTTTTGCTTTATAAAATTGGTGACAGCAAATGCAAATTGTGTTCACACTTGCTTTAAAAAGAATGTGATAGCACAACAATTAGGTTCCACTTTTGCTTCACAATACATGCTAACAGAAAAGGCAAAATGTGTTCCAACTTTGCTATTAAATTGGACCAAGTCTCACACGTGAAGAAGACAAAAGATATTACAACATAGCCTGGATATTATTCAACACAACCAAAGCCAATTGCAATCTAATTCAGCTGCTACCACTTAGAGGCATGCGACTGACTTTGCAATTTGAATTTGTATCAATATTTTTTTATTTTTTTTTATTTTTTATTTTGACAGTAATTCAAAAATCACGGTCGTTATAGCCTCCCCCCTTATAAAAATTGCATCCCCATAATTTTCATACTAGAAGCAGTCAATAACGTAATTACTCCATCACAACAAAGATTAAAATAAAAAAAGATGGATAAGAATGCTCACCCCCACCCGAAGAGGAGAAAAAACCCGGGATAAGAACGCTCGATGAATTCTCTGGTTTCCCAAGTGTAATCTTTGGGGTTTGCGGACCATTGAATTTTCACAAGCGGGACTTCTTTGTTCCGAAGGCGTTTATCCTCCGAAGCTAGCACACGAATATGATTTTGCACAATATACAAGTCGAGTGAGATCTCAAGATTTTGCAACATATGAGGATCAATAATAGAATCCGAATTACAAAGGCATCGATGAAGCTGGGATACATGAAATACGTCATGAATTCCCGAAAACTGGATAGGTAGCGATACACGATAAGCAACAGGGCCAAAGCGTTCCGTAATAGGAAATGGTCCAATATATCGAGGAGCCAATTTCCCGAAGCTACTAAAACGCACCACACCCTTCATCGGAGAAACACAAATGAATACTAGATTGCCAACAGAAAATTCCAAAGGCTTCCTACGATGATCGGCATAAGATTTCTGCCTATTCTGAGCCTCTTTCATTCTCTGTCTTATGATACCAATCTTCTAAGAAGATTCACGAATTTAATCGGGGCCGAGAACTTACTTTCCCCCCGATTCCAACCAACAAGATGGTGATCGACACGGTCTTCCGTAAAGAGCTTCGAAAGGCGCCATACCGATGCTGGATTGAAAACTGTTGTTATAAGAGAACTCAACAAGAGATAAATGGTCTTCCCAACTACCACCAAAATCAAGAATGCAAGCTCGAAGGAGATCTTCTAATACTTGATTCACCCTTTCAGTCTGACCATCAGACTGTGGATGATAAGCTGTACTGAGATTGAGCTTAGTGCCCAAAGCTTTCTGAAGGCTCTGCCAGAAACCACTAGTAAAAAGCGGATCTCTGTCACTAACAATGGAACTAGGGACACCATGAAGTCAAACGACTTCTTTAATAAACAGCTTAGCCAGTAAAGGAGCAATCTGATTGGACTTGATAGGAATAAAATGGGCTGATTTAGTCAATCGGTCAACAATCACCCAAATACTAGTATGGCCCGACCTCGAATGAGGTAGACCATCTATGAAGTCCATGGAAATCTGATCCCATTTCCATAATGGAATCTCTAGAGGCTGCAAAAGACCACTGGGACGCTGGTGTTCTGCTTTAACAAGTTGACAAGTCATGCAACGACTTACATAACTTGCAATATCACGCTTCATACCTTCCCAATAGTATAAGCGTTTCATATCAACATACATCTTACTACTACCCGGATGGATAGTATACTTAGAACGATGACAGTCCTCAAGAATGTCATTTCTAAAATTAGAAACATTAGGCACGACCAACCTTCCCTTCTTCCGAACACAACCATGAATAACAATATCGAAATCCTTTAGATCATCACTTCGGGATTCCGATTTACAACTCTGAATAAGATAAGCAATATGTGGATCTTGTTTCTGGGCATCGGCAACACGATCCAACAAACTAGGACGAGCTTCCATGCTAAATAAAAGCACGGGAGAATCAGAAACTGAAGGACGGTGTAACGATCCCGGATTTTTACTAAAGTTTAAATTGATAATTAATTTAATTTTTGAATAAAAATTGTGAAATTAATTGGTAAACTGATTTGAGTTTCTCCAAATTCAAATAAAATATGTGTTAATCACTTTAATTTAAATCTTGTATATATATGTGAATATATATGTGCATATATGAGTAGATTTGAATATATATATATATATATATATATTGGATTTGAATTTTAATTTTAAGTAAATGGTTATAAAATCATCTATGAAAAATATTGTAAAAGAATGAAACAAATAATACATTCAAGTATATACACATAAGTATGAACACTTGAAAAAATATATATACATACGAATGAAGCTTGCAAGAGAAGGAACAAATAAATATATATTTTGTACAAAACAATTAATGCCATATCCTATAGCATACTACACTATATCATTTCAGCTTACCAAAGAGAAAAAAATCTCTGTTAAGTTGTACAAATAAAATATCACCTGATGTACAAAGAAATGATATATTCCCCTGTACCAAATGCATACCCTGTCTACTTCATTTCTTATATACATTATCTTCATCTCAGTTCGTTTCTTCAAGCTATGAAAATCTAAAGTAAAATGTTATCCAAACTCAAACACATCTCAACTTAAATAACAGCTTAAATTTATGCAAACCAGAAATCAAAATGGTTTCATATAGCAAGAAAAATTCAAGTCTGGTTCAACAGAAGGCTCTGTTTATCTTCTCAAAACAACTGTGAGTAACATCACCATTAAATAGTTCAAGTATATCAGTTTTGTGGCATGTTTTTCTCTGGAATTCAGTTTGCTTTGAGTACATTTCTGTGTTATGCATGAATATGGTGGTGAGCAACTCTGTGCTTCTCTCTGACTTTAGTTCCAGGCTTAAATCCTCCTCAAAATTTATTTGCTCTTAATCCAAGCATTGATAAGACTTAAGTTTTGAACATAAAATGTTTGTTATAACATAGACTTAAGTTTAAAAATTTGTTTAAGAGAAAGAACAATTTGTATTGGTTCTAGGAATATAAAACAGCAGTGAAAACTTAAAAAGGTTAAAATTCAATTTTCATAATTCATGGATTCAGGTATATGCATCAAATGCTAAAACCAAAACATGATTTTTAAAACAAAATTACTATTTTTAGTTAAGTTTTGAGGGAGCAGTTCAGGGTTGAACCGAAAATGAAATTTTGGATATTTCTGATGATCTGAGGATCTGAGAGGTTGTAATTTCCAGAGATGATAGTAGTACCATCAGTGATGATGGGAAAATTCTCAGCAGGATGATTTATGCATGGTGGGTGTAGTAGAAGTTGGTTTTTGTTTAGAACCCTAGTTTAACTAGGTTGGGTAGAATCGATCACCGCGGCCTGTAGTGTTGATCGAGTGATGTGTGTTTGTGGGTGATGATAGGGGGAGTATGGACGAAGGCTTGGCCGGAGGTCCAATTTTTCTGGTGATCGGAACGGGGAGATCGAGGTGATTCCCAGGTTTGGATGTGTTTTCTGTTCATGCTTCCAGGTTTTGACTTCGATCTCGAATTTGTTTTCGAGAGGAGTATGGGGATTCAGGTGGTTGGGGATTGGAGTGCGGAAGATCGTCGACGTGCTCGATGTCGCGGTGTCGCCTGGAGTTGGTCGGAGGCGCTGTTCACGTGCACAAGCATAGTGCACTAGTTCTGGCATCTGGATTTTGTTTAGAACAGGGTTGAACGCGAGATTATCTCGAGTAACTCGAGCATTTACTCGAAGCATTAGGTGTTTGACTCGAAGTAGATATATCACTAGCTCGAGTAGGAAATGTTTTACAGGTTTTAAAACCTGGACCTGTTTTGGAATTTCAGAATTTAAATTTTTAAGTTTTTAAAGCAAGGTTTGAACTGAGATTTTAGAAATAAAGTTAAATATAACTTCAAGTTCAGGTTAATTACTTAAGTTAATTAATTCAGAATAATCACTTGAAAATTCTGGAAATATAATTACTTAGAAAAGTAATTAATAGATAATTACTAGAAGTAATTAATTGAATGATAATCAGTAATTTGAGTATAATTATTTGTTATTAATCAAGGGGTAAATTAAATTTTTTAACTAAGGATTAATTAAGAATGGTGATTTATTAAGATTTATTTAAATAATTAAAGGTTAATTAAAGATTAACTAATCAATGATGAAAGGGAAATTTATTTCGGATAATTGGTGATTAACTTATGATAATTAACCCGGATCTGATAATTTGTTCATAAGTAATACATCTGATTTAAATTAATCAGTCGATTAATAAAAATTTACTTGTGAATGTTTGGACTTGACTGAATGGTTGAATTGTTTGATATCCCTGATATGTGATGCTTTGTGATATATTCTGATTTGTGTGTGACCTGTAGTGTAGTTATTTATCTGGGATGAATGTAATTTATTATCTGTAATATATATATATATCTATGATTTGTGAATAAAAGATAAGCGTTATAGTTATACTGCTTATCAACTATATTTCTGTATTTTGATCTGTGATGATTTATTGATGTTGCACTACTGTGTTAAACCCCTGGACTGCACCATACACACACAAATATGGATTCCACGTGGAAATCAGTTAAGTCACAGATTGTTGATAATTTTCAAAGGTTGAATTTGTGAATCCAAATAGTTTTGGAATTGGAATTGAGAGCTTTGTAAACGAGTTTCAAATAACTTAATAAAATTTGAAATCTAAATGATTTGATTTAAATTTGAATTCAATATTTGAAATCGAATTCAATGATTTGGAAATTATGGTCTAAAAAGACCATACCAGTTATAAATATGTTTTATATGGATTTTAACCATTTAAAAGTATGGTTTTGGAAATTTGAGAAATTTAATCCAAGTTTTATACTTGAATGGTTTTAACTTATGTAAATTGTAATTAGTTTTCCAGAATGGAAACTAATTGTTTCAAAGGATAAAAGCTCTCATATAAGAAATGAATTTCCAATTTGAATTAAAAGAATTCCAAGTTTGAATTGAAGATGGTTTCCCAAGTTACGCATAAATCTTTGGAAATGATTTTGAAGGCTATAAGTTAAATCTTTAATTTAAAGATTGGATGAGTTAATCCAATTGAAATGGAAATCGATTTGAAAATCTATGAATAGATCTTTGTGAAACTGGGTGAACTTTGTGAATTGAATCTTTTTGTTTAAAAAGATTAAAATGGTGATTTGTTTAAACCATTTAAAGAGGAAATGGATAATAAGTTGTGACTTAATTGAAATTCCATTATCCATTTGTTTTTAAATATTGCGCTCATTATTCGGTTTAGCCGGGAGAGGACCTTTGCGTCATATAACCCATTCTAAATAATAATACGTCGTATATGGATTGCATTTGAAGACCGGTGGTGAAGATCGGATATTTTCGAAAAAGAAAGGATAACCTGTCGATTGTCTCTGCACTGAGTCACGCCGGTATAGAGATTCCCTAAGTGATGGGAAATCTGATCGGGATTGTGAATACCCGGATTGCAAGGGCTTCTTTGGAAGTGCCTTCGATTCTGTTCGAACCCGGAAAAGACTTGTATGGCCGTATGTCTGACATTACACTTTGAGATATAAAGCTGATTTCTTTCAAATACATTTATGTTTGGTGGCGGAGAATTTATTCTCTTAGCTTAACACCCTTCTCTGAGACGTACGAGCTCAGAGGTTATGTAGTTGAAGGTTATCAGTGATATACTCCCAATTTGGTAGTGTGGCATGCTAAGTGTTGCTGATCATTTGTTGATCAAAGCATGGCTTTGTGAAGAAGCGTAGCTTTGTGGACGAGACCTCATCGGACCTTACAACCCGGAAATGGTCGAAACAGGAAAGATGCGGCAAGGTTATGAGGGTCGCATCCTTTAGGGTATGTCATTTCCTTCTGGAAAAAGGTGGTATCATGGTATGGAGCCCAGATGCTTTACCTGTGTGGTTGCATCAATCTCATTTACTATGTGGTTGTTGCTTTGTGATCGAGGGCCATCGGATAAAGGTCGCAAACGACCGGGGGTGGCATATTCGTGCAGTAGTTACCTAGTAAGAGGTAACCCGACCTTGTGTTGGCAGGGAGCAGTTGTCTCTCGGGACGTCCCTCCAGAGGGGTTTCCATGTGGCATAGGAAGTTCCTTAGCCTAACCATTTGTTGGAAATCCAAAGAAATAATACGAGCCCTTTACGATTGCAGTTGTATAACCTTTCTCCTCAGGCGGCAGCTATAACAGGCATAATATAATGGTACCTATGCTGGCTAAGATTAATATCGTATTTTCAAAATGATTTTGTACGCTATGCACTATTAATAATATCAAAAGAATTTTGCGTAGTAAGCATATTTGACTATCATAAGGAGAAATCTCCCCCATGTGTGCGATTGCATTGTGTGTGTGCCGGGAGGCCTTATGGTAGTTTCATTTTCCAAAAAGCATACCGGGTTTCTTTTATGAATTGTTTTTATTTTAAACAACTGTTATGTTACTCACACCAGTCCCATGACTGACTCGGAGTTTATTGTTCCCTTTCTAAACTCTGGGTGCCCACAATTTTCCACACGGGCAGTCTAGAGTTGGGTTTTTTCAGATAGTCAGGTTTAGTAGATTAGTTGGAGCTAGTTCAGTTTTTGGAGTTCATGGAGGACCGACCTTGCTTATCTTGGTACAACGTGAAGATGGTTTGAGCTTGATGTTGGAGTTATTGGTCTCATTCTCTTTGTCGGATCACTTGGAGTATCACTTCTGTTTTCCACTGTAGCATCTTTATTTATCTCTGATATTCTTGTATCATATTGTATCATTGTTGTATATCATTCTGGATATTGTATTCATTGGAGTTGTATATGATATTATCCATTTCTTTATTCCGCTATGTTATTATACTTACTGTGTTATAAGCTCCGGTGAGCCAGATTCGGCGTTTGAATCTGCGGCATTTGAGTATACGTGAAGTACGGGTGTCGATTTTCGAAGGCCGAGTTCAGGATCATCACAGACGGTCTCTAATATCACAAAGAGATAAAGCTTCCAAAATATTCCACTCTGCTAGCATCATGGAAACAACAACTTGCTGCTTGCGACTAAGTGCATCAGCAACTCGATTACCCTTACCAGAGGTATACTGAATATCGAAATCATTTGAAGCAAGAAATTCGAGCCAACGCTGTTGCATCATATTAAGCTCTTTCTGAGTAAATAGATACTTCAGAGATTTGTGATCAGTAAAGAGAATAAAACGCTCGCCCAATAAATAATGTCGCCAAATCTTTAGAGCAAAGACTATGGCGGCTAACTCCAAATCATGGGTAGCATAACGAATCTCGTTAGGCTTTAGTTGTCTAGAAGCATAGGCAACTACTCTATCCTTTTTGCATGAGAACAACACCGAAACCAATACGGCTAGTATTGGTACAAATAATGAAGTCTTGGTTCCCTTCGGGAATCACAAGGATAAGAGTATCGGAAAAGAGTTCTTTCAAATAATCTTCTTTCCTGAAAAGTTAAAACTTTCAAAATTACAATTATCTTTATGAAATCATTTTCTAGAAAAATTTGCTTTTCACAGGTCAATTTATTGTGTCAAATTGTCTCATCAAAGCGTTTAGGAGATTCCTATCGATAACGTTGATCAAGCGCATCGACCAGAATTCTTAAAGCACTCAATGGAAAACACAATCACAAAATCATCTTCTATATGATAAACACAAATCCAATTATACTTGTAAATAAATCTCATGAAAAAGATTTGCAAAATTTTAAATTGCTGTTTTCATCCAAAATCAATAAATATACAAATGGAGTCATCGAGATATTCGTAGAATACTCGATTAATATATAAAATGGTTGAAATAAGCTGGGCAAACTGAATGACATAATAAGTCATTCATAAGAATCATAACGAGTGCGGAATGCGGTAAGTGGAATGCTAACTTCCGCAACTCGTAGTCAAATGAAAACCGGCGGTAAGGTCAAGTTGGGAGAAGAGCTTAGCGCTACTTAATTGATTGAACATGTCGTCAATCCTAGGTAATGGATACCTATTTTTGATAGTGAGCTCGTTAAGCTTGTGATAATCAATGCAAAGCCTAAGAGTACTATCTGGCTTCTTAACGAAGACAACAACGGCTCCCCAAGGAGATGAGCTAGAACGAATAAATTGCTTGGCTTCCAATTCAGATAATTGTTGCTTGAGTTCCTCATTTTCCTTAGCAGACATCATCGTGGGAGGACGACTAGCATGATGAGCACCAGAGATATGATCAATGCGGAACTCAATTGCCCTCTTCGGCGGTAACTCGAGATAGGCTCGAAGACATCAGAAAAATTACAAACAATCGGAATATTAGCTATGACATCCTCCGATTCGAAGGAAGAAATAAGAGCATTTGAAGTATGGTCCATGCTTCGAAATATAATAAATAACTGCTCGAAAGCATCGGGATGCCTGAGATATAAAGTTCTTTCGGGACATAGGATTGAACTTCATAACGGACGAGCCAATCCATACCCAAAATCATATCAAAACCAAGATGATCCATAACATGCAGATTCGCATGAAAGGAGAAACTACAAAGAATAATACCAACACCAACACATAACAAACCAAGAGTAGCAGATCCACCAATAGGATTCACAATTCTCAAAGAGTCACAAAGACTAACAACATCCAAAGGAATAACCTCAACAAGCTCCTTTGATACGAATGAATGTGATACACCCGTATCAAAAAGAACTCTAATAGAATGGCCATGAATTAAAATAAAACCTTCCAAAACAGAAGGAGGAATACCTTTGGGCTGAGAAGAATCACTAGAAGCTTTACCAACATTAAGCTTCCCTGATTTGAAACCCTTAGGAGCAGTAGGACAATCGGAAACCCAATGACCTACTTACTTACAATAGCGGCAAATGCGAGGCTTAGGACAACTACGAAGAAGATGATCAACTCCGTATTTGGACAAGGCCTTGAAAGATACAACAAAATCAGAAATAGAGGACTTTCCTTGTTTTAACTCAAGGGAACTACGAGCAAGATCGGTAAGGAATTTAACAATGGAATACTACAGAAATATGAGATATATTTCTAGACATATTCCTACTTGTTAGAGAGGATAAAATTTCAAGAACAACGAAGGAATAGATTCTAAAGGCACGAATAAAACCCTCGAATATTTGTAACACATGTTCCATTCTGCTTCTGTTCCGTGTTTATTATAATTTGTTCTGAATCTCAGCTCTGATACCAAGCTGTGACGCCCCACCTCAATGCTCACAATAACAAAGGTTATTATAAGGAATAACGTCTGCTATTGCGAAGAATAAGGCTTGTTAGAAGCGAACATCCGTAAGTTACGCCTTAGACGAGTATTGATTACATCGATAGGAGTTGTGTAAATTACTCCCAAAGATATATATTCAATCCAAATCTAAAACGAAACTATGGTGGCTAAAGAAAAATTCAGAACAACTCACAATAACAACAACACAGATATGTATAATCACATCAGAACAGAAATATCAGATATACATAGCGGAAGACAAGTCTGGATACATGCTACAACAATCGATAGTTCACATGAATCAAATGTACATATACAAAGACACCAACATACATGAGACGAGAGTCAAAACTCCAAAAGTAACACCTCGAAGTCTAGACAAAAGATGATGTGAAATCCCAAAAGCTGAAGCAGCAACTGAATCAGAGATAGCGATTATCCTGAAATAACTCGATCTGACCCGAGTATTATTTAAAAGGAAATAATAAACGGATCAGTCTAATTTAAACTTCAAAAATAAGTGTATGATAAACAACACTTAAGCAAATGATTATAGTCTCGAATGAGACTATTCAGCATAAGTAATCAACATAGTTAAATGAAGAAATCTCATTAAACTCCATCAAAATCAACTTTCGAATTCACAATTGAATTCAAAATGGCAATACACAAAATTATAATCTCGGATGAGACTATACACAAAATAATCAGCATAGTTTAAATGAAGAAATCTGAATTTAAACTCCATCCAAAATCAGCTTTCACAAAATCTAGAAATCCAAATAAGATAACTAGAAAATCAACATAAAAGTGGATCGATCCCAGCAGATGGCGAGTTTTAGCTACGCCGCACGTGCATCTCATATGGCCGAAGCCTACCTAGAACTATAATTTTTGGCGCCCAACAAATGACCCGAAGGTCCAACAGATGACCCGAAGGTCCAGCATATTGGCTCGAAAACCCAACAAAATCATCAAAATCATCAAACAGCAAATCGTCAGCAAATATTTCAATTAACGAGTCCAGAATTAACCGAATTAGTAAAAGTGTGGTTCCATACTCCGCACTTTTGCTAAATCGTTTAAATCTCTTCATCGTTTCCTTGAAAGTGCAAAATTATGTATTTTATAAAAATAACATTTCAAACGGACAAGTCCGGAATTAACCGAATCAGTAAAAGTAAGGGTTCATAGTCCTTAATTTTGCTGAAGCGTTTAAATCGATTCCTCATTCCTTTGAAAGCGTAAACTGTTAAAATTTTTGGGAAACAAATTTATTTTAAAACGATTAAAAAATCACGTGATTAAAATAGCAACAACTATAGAAATTTCGACGAGGAAATTGCGCTTCACAAAACACCATAAAAACAGATATCAAATCAGCGTTGCGGGATAACCGCTTGAAAATTCACTTTAAAATTGACGGTTACTGAAGTCAAAACAACAGTAATTTTTATTCATCAAAAATGTCACCAAAACAACACGCTTCAAAATTTTAACACCGGAGTAAAAATCCGTTATAAAAAAACGACAACAAAATACGTTTTAAAACCAAACACCGGTTCAACGTAAATTAAATAGTGGACTGTACCACTATAAATTCAAAAATATTACACTGCCTCAATATACACGTGCACTACAATATACATGCACGGATCAAAACAAAGTATGGACAAAAATAAAATTGACAAAATATAAAATGACCTGGGTAACAAAGTTTACACGCACTCATGAAGTAAAACAATCTGGACATGAATCTATATAATATACTACCACTTTGCCTGGGCATATACTTCGTGCACATAGACTATTTACATGCAAAAATATTAGATGATGGTCTTAGCTCCCCTGTTTATCTCCATATACATGTATGAATTACACGAAAACCAACTGACCTGACAATTTCATGTACCGCAACTTGCACACAAGTGAAAACATTTTCCTGGACACAAATTTTGTATGCTTCACACTGTGCACGAAAAATAACGAAAAGAAAAAAACTGGGCAAAGTTATATAGGCGCATGATGATGCTTTCGTGTATTTCTTGCAATCACGTGAATGGATTATAGGACTTGAACCAAAATTTAGTGAATGCAACAATGACTAGGACCATATTACTTTGTGTAATGCAACTTCAACTTGATTTCATGCAAAGTTCAAATGCACGCAATATATGAAGTAAAAATATTTGACTAGGCAAATCTTCGAGTATTTCATTTTCATGCATACGTGTATAGGAATTACAAAAAAACAAAAAGTAACCTGACAACAAATGCATACTTGCCTGGGCATGGTTTTCGTGTATATGCTATTTGCATGAAAAATCAATGATGCACGCACACTACACTATCACGCACACGTTAATTTGTGAAATGCAACACTCATGCAAATATGAAGTTAATAAAACTATAACACACAAAAAGAATGGGTACTACTCTGCACGCATGAATTGATAGAATGGTCAGAAATTACATTCTTGCTCACTAGCCTGGACACACAAACAAATGTGCATTTTAATACTCGCGCACAAAGATCTGGCCGTAAAATTTTTGCATGCGAACAATGAAATAAGAATGGAACGAAAAATAATACCAGGGCAACAAATTTTTACGCACGCAAAAGGAATGGTGAGTAAATTAGATGTGTGAGTTTTGAACTCACCTTAGATTTGCTTCGAAATCAGTTTGCAACAAGAATTCAACAGAGAGCAAAATTATTTGACTGCCATTAAAGCTTTTTGCTGAGCTATTGGAAATATGAAACAAGAATGAAGAAGTCTACCAGAAAAATGAAAACGAATTGAAGGATGCAGCTACTCCTCTTTTTGAAATTGTAAACAAGTCAATGCAATTAATGCCGGCAGTAATTTGTACAAATGCATCAAAGGAAACATGCACTATGGGAAGAAAAAGGACATGCTGCATATATAAAAAGATGGTGAAAAGTGTTCACATTTTTGCTTTATAAAATTGGTGACAGCAAATGCAAATTGTGTTCACACTTGCTTTAAAAAGAATGTGATAGCACAACAATTAGGTTCCACTTTTGCTTCACAATACATGCTAACAGCAAAGCCAAATGTGTTCCGACTTTGCTATTAAATTGGACCAAGTCTCACACGTGAAGAAGACAAAAGATATTACAACATAGCCTGGATATTATTCAACACAACCAAAGCCAATTGCAATCCAATTCAGCTGCTACCACTTAGAGGCATGCGACTGACTTTGCAATTTGAATTTGTATCAATATTTTCTTTTCTTTTTTTTTTAATTTTTATTTTGACAGTAATTCAAAAATCATGGTTGTTACATCAGACCTCCACGAATAGTCCGCCTGATAATGTCAGCCAATCCAGTGTTTCCAACCAAGGGTTGCCCCCTATCCATGTTTCCAGACTGCCCCCAAGTCCCCGAGGAAATTCTGGCACATATTCCACATCACGTACTCCTGTATTCCTATCGACGTTAGGCCGTGTAGCGTCATCTGGTATCCCTCCATGAACTGGTCCAGCATTACCTGGTGGTGTGCCCCCGAGTTTAGGTCCATTTAGATTGTTAGCTGTTTGTTGATTGGGAGCTGCCCCCTGCTGAATCACTCCATCTGTCTGTTGGTTGAGTTCCTCTAGTCCAGTTCCAAGAACTTGAGCACCTGTAGTTCCTGGTTGTCCAAATTGCCTAAGAAGAGCCTGCATCATCTCCTCTTGCTGTTTCATCATCTGCTCCTGCATAGAATTCATCATCACCTGCATCTCGTCCCTAGTTATGTAGATGGATGCATGATCCTCTCCAGCTCCAGAAGAGGCCGCTTGACTTCCTTCTTGATTGCTCCTTTCTGCTGCTTGCTTTCTTTTTGGTGGTCTTGCCATTGCTTTCAAGGATCCAAGTTCCCAACTCCAAAATTCCTGAGTGCTTGCGCTCTCGATCAAAGCACCAAAATGTTAGCGCCAAAATTGGTCACCAACACCCAAATCCAGTTGAAAGCACCAAATACCGGTCACAGCTCACAGATGGAATGTATGTAGAGAATATAAATATGAAGAATAACCAAAATTAAAATTAAAGCAGTAAAGAACAACAAATTTTATAGTGGTTTGGCTAACTCTGGCCTACGTCCACTAAGAAGTTTCCTTTTTATTGCCGTAATAATCGATTACAATTACAAAATGGCAGAGTTGCCATAGCCTTGGAAAAGAGAAAGTTAGAGAGCAGAAAGAAGATCCCTTTTCTGAACCCTCACATGCTGTATTTATAGGCAAAACCAGGTTGTTGGGCCTCCCGAGTAGTTTGGGTCCACCAAGGCCAAAGCCGAACCCCACTTCATCATGCCGACCGACCCTGAGCAGTTGACATGCCGAACGGAAGTTACCCGGGTATTGACCCGAAGCGAGCCTATCCGAAGCTCAAAGCAGACTAGTCCAAAACTCGGAGCAAAGCTAGTGCCGAACCATGTATTAATGCCGATCCATGTCACCATATAGCCAATGCCGATCCACTTTGCCGAGTCACAATGCCGAGCCATCCTCACCTCATCACGATGCCGAGCGACGTTCAATGCCGAGCGACGTCCAATGCCGAGCGAGGTACGATGCCGAGCGGGGTACGATGCCGAGCGAGGTACGATGCCGAGCGACATCTGCCGAAACACTACCTTATGCCGAATGACCCTGACCTCTCTGCAATGCCGAGCGACCCTTACTTCTTTGTAATGTCGAGTGAGGTACGATGCCGAGCGACATCTGCCGAACCACTACCTTATGCCGAACGACCCTGACCTCTCTGCAATGCCGAGCGACCCTTACTTCTCTGTAATGCCGAGCGATCCTTACTTCTTTGTAATGCCGAGCGACATTACCAGGGCCGACCGGCCCTTGACTTCCAGACCGAGCCATGTAACTCCTCCACTTCTCGACCAAATGACATATCCAAGTGAACTTCATCATTATAAACCGAATCCATCATATTCCAACCTCGATAAACGAGAAGTTGACTTAGTTAAATCCGTCTGTCCGTGGCCTTGCCGAAAGGCGGGTTAACACATATACCTTTGTAATAAGTATGATATGAAAAAAGAAAAGCTCTCCAATAATGATAAGAGCGATAAATGAAAAGGTAGTGCCTATGCCCTGTAAAGAATAATTGTTAAATTAATTATGTTAAGTATTGAAGGGTTAAATGGGTGTGTGTGTGTATAAGACAATAATAGCTAAAGGGATAGTTGAGAAACCTAGCCTATTGTGTATTTGCATCTTAATCATGCCATTGTGCATAAAACCTAGCCTTGTTGAGAAACATAGACAAAGGGATAATTCTCAAAATTAGAATTTATCATCTGTTTATAATAAATATGTATAAATGAATTTCAAAGACACTAATGATTTATCTATGCCTTCCTTAATATTTTTCAAAAAGAAAAAACAACAAAGTTAACACATTAATCTGCATGCTAACTCTGATGTTAATGCTAACACGAAAATCAAAACCCCATAACCTTCTCAAGCATATATCCTTCTTAATCATACTCATGATATTCATAACCTTCATATCTTCAAGATGTTCATATATCATTCCCAAGCATATATATCCTTCTTAAGTAAAAAAAATGGAAACTTTTTTTTGAAACTTTATTAAAGAAGGCCCAAATCTAGAAAAAATAGAGCAGGTAAATACCCGATTACAACTCACACCAACCCAACATAGCCATCAAAACAACAAACCCTAATTCATTTAGGGTTAAACAACGCCTCTAAAAAACTGCCTCTCCACTAAGAAATCATGGCGGATCAGAAAACTATCAACTCGAGACTCAAAATTAAAGAAGAATGAGTGTCAAGGAGGCTTCCACTCCTTCATGACATTGCAACTCAGTCCATATAGCCTTGGATCTGAGCAAAAATAGCTCTGGTGAGCTGTTTTTGTTTCAGCTTCCATATAACAAGTCGCTTTGTTATTCGAAGCATCATCAAGCTTTGGATCTGAGAAATCCTTAGCAGAAGCAACAAAATATGAAGCTTTCATGTAGAGATCCTTTCGAGTTAAATTGTGGCAATAATTTTGTAAAAAAAGTTACAACATGCTATTGGCCTAAAATCCCCAAGGCAATTAGGAATTTTTTTTGGCACTAAAGTAATAAAAGTATGATTAATATTTTTCAAAAGTTTGCTAGTAGAGAAAAATTCATTAACAGCCTCAAAAATAATAATTTTTAACTCTCCCCAATGGGTTTTATAAAATTTGGCACCAAAACCATCTGAGCCTGTATTTTTGTCATCCTTAGCAGAGAAAACTATTTTTTTGATGTCATATAAACAAATTGGAGCAAGTAATATTTCCTTACTATTTGCATGCACTAAGTATTTAGGAGTGATATTGGGAAATGTACCTGGGCTCCCTTCAGAGTTAAACAAATCAGAGATGTATATAATTGCTTCCTTTTCTAATTGTGAAGCTTCATTAATTATAGTTCCATTGCCATTAAGTAATTTTCGTATGTCATTACAATATTTTCTACTAGACATTTTGGCATAGAAAAATTTACTAGGCAGATCCCCACTATTAAGCCAATTTATTTTGGTTTTCTGCCTTAGATTGACAGCTTCAATATGAAGAGATTTGGATAGCTTTCTTTACATATGAATTTATTTATTTATTTGAGTAATCTAGGTCAATATTATCTTGCAATCTCACGCATTCCTCTCTAATTTGATTGATTTCATTATTGTTATTACTTTTATTCCAGTCTTTCAGTTTATCCTTAGTATGTTGTAAGAGTTTCCTAAACTTATACCGAATAAAACCTTCAGTTGAAAACTGAAAACAATTTTGAACAACCAATTTGTATTCTTTATCAAAAATCCATCCATTTTTAAATCTGAAAGGGAAGTTATTCTTGATAATGTTTTCTTGAGAAAAAATAAGTTGTAAAGGAGTATGATCACTAGTTGCTTGGGGTAAAGTATAACATTTAAAGTTAGGAAATTTTTTAATGAAAATTTGATTTATTAAAATTATGTTCAGTTTACAGTGGATATTTCTAAACTCACCTGATTTCCAAGTAAATTTATTTCCTTTAATAGAGGGTTCAATTAAACCAGTTTTAAACATAAAATTAGAGAAGAATTCTAATTTCTTAAAAGGAATTAGAATTCCTCCCCTTTTTTCAGAAGCTTTCATAACTGTTTTGAAATCCCCTATAATAATCCAAGGATTACTGATATTATTATTTATCCGTTCCAAGTTATTCCATAATAAAAATCTTTCTTTTTCAAAATTTGAAGCATAAACAAAAGTCACGTTTAATTGAAGTCCCCCTTTATTAAAAAAAACAATGAATATATTATAAATTAAGAGAATATTGGCATAATTCCTAAATGTTGGGATCCTAAATTACAATTATCCTCCCATTACCCCCCATAAAATTATTATGAATAATATTCCAGTTATTTAGAAATCTGTTATGGAACATATTTATATTGCTCTCATTAAGTTTATGTTCTAATATACCAACCATGCTAGGTTTATAAGATAGCAATAATTTTGAGAAATCCTATTTCCTTTCAGAGGAATTTAGTCCCCTTACATTCCAAGAAATTATTGACATAATAAAAAAATATAATAAAGGATATATGCAAGGATATTGTAACGACCCGTAAATTTAAACTGTTTTAATAACGTAATTAGTTGAATTTTTTCGAAATTTTAAACGATAAAATTTTGAAATATAAATTTAATATTTGGAATACGTCTAGTTAAACATAGCAACTGGTAAATTTTCGTCCGAAAATATGGAAATTTATTTCGCGCGTAAATTCACTTCAATTCAATCAGTTAAAAAGCGTTGAAAATAAAACGTTTTTAAAACCTAAATATTTTTACATAGAAAAATTCTAAACCATCTTCTGAGCAAGATTTCAGTTTGTCATTTTTCCAAATTCGGACATCTTTGGCTCCGTCGTTCTTATTTTCTGCAAAATAGCAGTATTCTGGTACCGATATCGATTTTTATCGGATGTTCGTACCACTGATTTCTATATACCGTTTTGATCGTCTCGTCTTACTGATCACTGCGGAATATTCGTTTGTTAATTTCGGAATCTGATACGCGACAAAATCGGTAAAACGATCGTCCGTACCGGTTCCGCATTTGGGTCTTTTAAGTTTCCAGTGTCCTTTCATTGTCTACCGTTCGAAAAACAAAGAGACATCTGTTTCATATTCCCAACTATTCCCCAGGCAGTCACTATACCCATTTACTCTCAACATTCAAATTTGACTGCTCATTTTCCCCTCAACATTTCCAACCTCTATTGCCACCGTCTCCCTCCACGCAGCTACGCCCTTCAGACGACCCAGTCCAACGCCGCCTCCGAAGCACCGCACTCCGCCTCCGGCTTCTCCCTCCTCACCTCAGCACCCAAACTCCAAAAGCCCCATCACAAAACAACAGCAGCCACCATCCGTCACCAACGCACGGCCTCCTCCCTCGCCGAACAACCCCTCATCCATGCACGACCTCATCACCCTTGGCACCTCCGCCACCCAGCAGTGCCCAACAACCAACGTCCACTTCTCTTCGCGCTCGACTCCGCCCTGACTAGCCTGTCTCGGCCTCCTCCAAGCAGCGCATCTCCTCTAGTATGCAAATATATTCTTTTGTTAACATATTGCGTATGAAGATATTTAAATATATGAAATTGTTTTCAAACTATATCACATGAAAATTGTTGCTGCATATATTATTATATTACATATTAGCTTATCAAGTAACGTATATTGTTCTTTAAGGTGTCTGTTAGTTATAATTTGTAGCTTTAAGTATACGTGGCTAAACAAATTGCAAATTCTTGTTTTCTGAAAAGAAGGTTGTATATATTATGATGTGTATAGGTGTAGGTTTACATCTGGTCTGTATAAAATGACAATTGCATAAGTCAAGATGCGTAAGCGGTAGTAAAAGAAGTTTTTTTTTTTAAAAAAAAAATGCAGCAGTATGTTGCTAAACTGTGGGTATATAGGTTAGTTATAATTCGTTAACTTGATGGGTTATATGTGTTGTTCTATCTGCAAGTAGGAAACTGTTCACTTTATATTTTTCTTTGTTATGATGTCGAAAAAAAAAAAAAAGTGAAGAAAATTTTGGTTGTATGTCGCGTGTTAGTACATGCGGACTTTATGAGTTCATACGATCACATATTCATTTATATAGATGAGTATACATTTGTTGTTTTCCAAATTCTATATATGGAGTATGGGTATTGTTATTTTGAAAAAATAAAAATAAAAATAAATTTAATATTGATTTGAAATTTATAACATATATTTGGTTTCGATTTATCAAAATGATTCTGATTTGTGTCTATCAATCTCTACCTTTCAGCTTTGCCCGTCGGACCCACTTTCAGCTTACTTCGCTTTGAGATTTTCGCTTGGGATTGTCGATTGTCTAGATCGTGATCCAATTCGTAATTCGTTGCATTGTCTATCTCTAGCCTCGAAAGGTGAGCAATCACACTGATTAACGTTCTTTTATTTATTAAATTTGATTTCAATTGAAAAGACAATTGAAATATGCTGCTGTTAGATATTTACACTGTTATTACCTGTATCAGTTCACCTGTGACATCTGACACCATTATCTGTTATATATATGAAATGATAATCCAGTTTGGTTGTTAATTGATTGATTGTTGATGTTTATATTGGACGTTAAATTGTTAATGTTAAAATGATAAACAGTATGAAATTGAACTTGATATAGGATAATTAAATGTTAAATTTGATTAAATGACAATTATGACCCCTTTTACTGTTAACTTTATTGACACGTAGGATTTGTTTAATTACACTTTGAACCACTGAATGTATGTTGTTAGATTGATGATGTATGTAATCGTAATAGATGACAAGTGAAAAACCGTGATGTAATAATCTTTAATCTACATGAAATGATAGTGTAGATTCTAGAAATAATTATATTAATTCGTACAAATAACAATGCGAATTAATACGGTTATTTCGGGATTATTTGAATTGATTATTGGATTGTTATTGATTGTTGTTATTGCTTGTTTATTTACTTTGACACCATCCCAGTTATCACACTGCAAGTTCCCTTTGATATGTTTTGATTTTGAATTGAATTGGAATCGGGTTGAAATGATAAATACCCAAATTGAACTTTGACCTAGGAGAGAAAATTTAATAAAACCCGATTGGTCAATAATTTGATTTAAAAATAAAACGAAGATCTTATTTGAATCAATAATATGATTTTGAAATGAAGTTGAAATTTGAATTTTAATGAAAGGAAAATATTAATATTTAATAATCTGAAACAAAATATTAACGATGTAATTGATGAAAGAATATTGTTTAATTTGAGAAATGAAAGAAATGATTTGATAATTAAGTTTGAAATCATTAACTTTGAAATGATTTAATAATTAAGTTTGAAATTATGATTAAGTTTGAAATCATTAACTTTGAAATGATTTAATAATTAAGTTTGAAATTATAATTGAGTTTGAAATCATTAACTTTGAAATTATTTAATAATTAAGTTTTGAATTATTTAATGATTAAATTGAATTGAATTATTTAATAAGTAAAAATTGAACTTTTGAATAAGTGAATTTTACTCCGTAAATAATTGAAATTGAGTTTTCTTTATTAATTAAGTTTTGGAAAATTATTTAAGAAAGTAAATAGTGAAATTGAACTTCTTTAACAAGAAATGAAATTGTGATATTTTTGGAATTGATGTAAGACTTGTAATTGAAAGAAATGATTTGATGAATTTAATTTAATTCAAAATTGTAAGATTTGATTTAATGAAGTTGGATTTAAATAATGGGTTTAATGAATTGGAAATTTAATAGAATTGTTTTGAATGATAAAATTTATTTAACGATATTGAATGAAATCGATAAATGTTGTAAATTGATTTGAATGTTAAAACTAAATTGATTTAAATGATTTCGAAATGAAACTTTTGTACGAACTTGAATCAATATTTGAATTGTTTTCAATATAAAGATTGAAATTGAATTATAAGATTTTGAAACGGAAAATTTGAAGTTTTGAAACGAAAATTTGGAAATTGTTTTAGAAAGACAAATGAAATGTTGATTTACGAATTCTATTTGAAATTGAAATTGATTTGGTTTTTGAAATATATAAACGACCAATCGGTGTAATAATTACGAAAGTTATTAAAGAGACCGGGATCGGTAATGGATATACTCTCTATCTGAACCGAAACCACTTTAATAACTATACGCGGAGTGTTGATCCAGAACGAAGTGGATGGTTTTGATGAACGCGTTGACTGAAGAAAGAGAACGATTTTGGATGACCCTTGACATGACTAAAACAGGAGCCGCGCCGGGCCATTGAGGTTCGCCACCTCTAGCGGACACACTTCTTCGATACCATATCTATTACTTTTGTGATTCGATTTGGGTGCACCCCTTGATTTGGGAGTGTTGTTTCGCGGTGTTGGGGTAGTAGCTGCTATGCCCAACATCAGTCCGGATCACGCAACTACTAGTATCCTAGTTGGTATCGCCTCATGTACCTTGTCATACTGATTATCCTATTCGCGACCACTACGATTTTGATTTGTACCTTTAGTATATGGATTGCCCTCTGGTGACTTCCGGTTTTGGGGAAACTACGGTCTTGTATATGCTTTTGGGAATAAACAGGTTAAGAGGTGTATGGGCCCTACTTAACCCTACTTTGATATCTTTATATTACTGATAGACATTATCTACTTATCGTACACTACTACATAGTAGATAGTTTAACGGATCCTTAAAGGATGGTTATTCCAAACATCCTTTGAGTTACTTGTATTTCAATTGTTATTTCACTTGAGTTGGATTTATTAATATAAGAATGTTAATCCTGACTCGAGTGTTTTGTGTTTTTGCTTTACGCTCGGGTCAGACTGAGTAGTTCAGCTTTCGAGACTCACCTTTGGAGTTGGAGCTTCGCTTGGAGATCCAGCTATCTATCCAGCTTTCAGTATTCGATGATTCCAGTGATGTATTCTGATTTGTATCTGATGTATCGTATTACTCTTCTGTTGTAAACTCTGATGTATTTTATATATTCATATAGTAGCTTCATGAACTACTATCTCTTTTATTTCCGCTGCATTTATTACTCTGTGTCTGTGATCTGTGATTATATCTATTTACTGTATATGTTCAGTTTTGCCAAATTTAAATTAACAACGCGGTATTTTGAGCAATTCAACTCCGGCATGAGTGTCTACCTATACACTTATAATGGACGCGAATGGTCCAAAATGGCGGGTCGTTACAGTTGGTATCAGAGCTTTGGTAGCTCTAGGCAAAACTCAACATGTAGGGTAAATGTATTTACAGAATCACTTTCATTTCGAGTTTCAATCTCTTCCTTTTTGATTCGATTCCTTTGAATTTTGGAACGTTTCCCTCGGTTTCGAAATTCATTCGTGTCCTTCACTATTCATCTTCTTTCAAATTCTGGAGCACTCCATAACTCCATTTCAAATGATATCTATAATAGATCGGCGGTCTCGCCAATCTTCGAATGATTCGTAAAGGAGCAAAACTCCTTTATAATAGACATCGATTTACCGAAGATTTATATATCCTCGGTTTAGATGCTAACATCATTGGTTACGCCGAATTCTATTTCTTGAGATCGAATGTCGATCTACCTCGGAATTCCACATCGATCTTGTTCTTGAAGTCTCGGTTGACCCGGTTAAGGTTGCCCGCGATTTATATAAACTTATCCATCTTCCTATTTCGTTATTTAATCACCTTATCCTTGTTTCGAACCTATCCTCGAATCAAAATTCTCTTTGATTTGAGTCCATCAAATTTGAATCCCTATCCTTATTTTGAAAATTCATTCTTATATCGTCGAGCAAAGAAGTGTAATTATAAATTAATATAAAAATGTTTTAATATACATTGTGTTGTTTGAGTTGTTGATGTTGATTTGGGTTTTCGATCGATTTGTCTGATCAACGCTATCGATAGGATTTCCAAAACACTTGAACAGAGCAAACTGACACAATATTATTTTTCAAATTTGATAAATGAAATAAAATTGTATGATTTTACTATAAATATATAAGTAAAATTTCTGGAATTTAATAGGTAAATTAAATTGTTGTTTGAAATGATAATATTTGATTATCATTTATTGTTATAAATAAATTTATAATACGGTTTATAAATTGATTTGGAATTTGAAATGAATTTAATTCAGAAATTTGAGAATTTAGTTTCCGGTGATTTCGAACTTTGATTTTATAATTTTAAAGTATATATTATTGGAAGTATTTTCGAATAGAAATCATTTCCAAAGAATTTTAAATGTTGAAATCAGTGCTCTTCTCTTTGTCGCTGGAAAATAATTTCGGTGATGGCGGCCGCATCATCGACGTTCATTTTCGAGTTTCGAAGTGGAGAAACCATTCTGTAGCTTTGCTACGGTTTTGTTTTGAGAAAATATATTTTGATTTATATATATATATAAGTATCTTATTTTAAAAATGTAATTTGATTTGATATAAATATACTATATATATCTCTAAATTGTTTAAAGTTAATCGGAAATCTAATTCTTAAACTTTGTTAAAAGATGATTTTAATTATAAATAAAACCAAATTTGGAATAAATATTTAAACTTGAATAATTGAATTGGGAAAATTTTATTTGTATATTGTTCAACTGCATTCTAATACAACTTACCTAAATCATTCAGAAGTTGAATATGTAATTGGATAATATATAAGATAAATTGAATTTATAAATAAAATTTGAGTGTTTATAATAAATGTTATACACTAAATTTTGATTATAAAGATGTTAATTGAGTTAGATAGGATAATAAATAAAACTCAGTTAATAATGAAATAAGTTTGTTTTGAAAGAATTAATAAATTTGTTCTGAAAGAATTAATAAATTTGTTCTGGAAGAATTAATAAATTGAAATTTGATCAACATATGAAAATACCTTGAATTTAAAAGAAATTAATAGATGTAAATTAATTTAAATCGAAACTTTTATGTTTTAAATTAATTTATATGGGTTAAATATATGTGAGTAGATATATTAAGTAGTAAATTTAACAGTAAGATGGAATAATAAGATAATGAATTTAGAAATAGTTGAGATTGATTTTAGTGAAATCAAATGGATTAAATCAATTATTGAATATCAATTAATTTAAATTTGAATTTATATGGTTTAAATTAATTATTATTTTGTATTTCAAAACTGTTTTCTTTCTGGTTGTTTCTATTCTCCTACCTCGTTCCTTTTCGGGGACGAAAAGTTTTGAGTGGGGGAGAATGTAACGACCCGTAAATTTAAACTGTTTTAATAACGTAATTAGTTGAATTTTTTCGAAATTTTAAACGATAAAATTTTGAAATATAAATTTAATATTTGGAATACGTCTAGTTAAACATAGCAACTGGTAAATTTTCGTCCGAAAATATGGAAATTTATTTCGCGCGTAAATTCACTTCAATTCAATCAGTTAAAAAGCGTTGAAAATAAAACGTTTTTAAAACCTAAATATTTTTACATAGAAAAATTCTAAACCATCTTCTGAGAAAGATTTCAGTTTGTCATTTTTCCAAATTCGGACATCTTTGGCTCCGTCGTTCTTATTTTCTGCAAAATAGCAGTATTCTGGTACCGATATCGATTTTTATCGGATGTTCGTACCACTGATTTCTATATACCGTTTTGATCGTCTCGTCTTACTGATCACTGCGGAATATTCGTTTGTTAATTTCGGAATCTGATACGCGACAAAATCGGTAAAACGATCGTCCGTACCGGTTCCGCATTTGGGTCTTTTAAGTTTCCAGTGTCCTTTCATTGTCTACCGTTCGAAAAACAAAGAGACATCTGTTTCATATTCCCAACTATTCCCCAGGCAGTCACTATACCCATTTACTCTCAACATTCAAATTTGACTGCTCATTTTCCCCTCAACATTTCCAACCTCTATTGCCACCGTCTCCCTCCACGCAGCTACGCCCTTCAGACGACCCAGTCCAACGCCGCCTCCGAAGCACCGCACTCCGCCTCCGGCTTCTCCCTCCTCACCTCAGCACCCAAACTCCAAAAGCCCCATCACAAAACAACAGCAGCCACCATCCGTCACCAACGCACGGCCTCCTCCCTCGCCGAACAACCCCTCATCCATGCACGACCTCATCACCCTTGGCACCTCCGCCACCCAGCAGTGCCCAACAACCAACGTCCACTTCTCTTCGCGCTCGACTCCGCCCTGACTAGCCTGTCTCGGCCTCCTCCAAGCAGCGCATCTCCTCTAGTATGCAAATATATTCTTTTGTTAACATATTGCGTATGAAGATATTTAAATATATGAAATTGTTTTCAAACTATATCACATGAAAATTGTTGCTGCATATATTATTATATTACATATTAGCTTATCAAGTAACGTATATTGTTCTTTAAGGTGTCTGTTAGTTATAATTTGTAGCTTTAAGTATACGTGGCTAAACAAATTGCAAATTCTTGTTTTCTGAAAAGAAGGTTGTATATATTATGATGTGTATAGGTGTAGGTTTACATCTGGTCTGTATAAAATGACAATTGCATAAGTCAAGATGCGTAAGCGGTAGTAAAAGAAGTTTTTTTTTTTAAAAAAAAAATGCAGCAGTATGTTGCTAAACTGTGGGTATATAGGTTAGTTATAATTCGTTAACTTGATGGGTTATATGTGTTGTTCTATCTGCAAGTAGGAAACTGTTCACTTTATATTTTTCTTTGTTATGATGTCGAAAAAAAAAAAAAAAGTGAAGAAAATTTTGGTTGTATGTCGCGTGTTAGTACATGCGGACTTTATGAGTTCATACGATCACATATTCATTTATATAGATGAGTATACATTTGTTGTTTTCCAAATTCTATATATGGAGTATGGGTATTGTTATTTTGAAAAAATAAAAATAAAAATAAATTTAATATTGATTTGAAATTTATAACATATATTTGGTTTCGATTTATCAAAATGATTCTGATTTGTGTCTATCAATCTCTACCTTTCAGCTTTGCCCGTCGGACCCACTTTCAGCTTACTTCGCTTTGAGATTTTCGCTTGGGATTGTCGATTGTCTAGATCGTGATCCAATTCGTAATTCGTTGCATTGTCTATCTCTAGCCTCGAAAGGTGAGCAATCACACTGATTAACGTTCTTTTATTTATTAAATTTGATTTCAATTGAAAAGACAATTGAAATATGCTGCTGTTAGATATTTACACTGTTATTACCTGTATCAGTTCACCTGTGACATCTGACACCATTATCTGTTATATATATGAAATGATAATCCAGTTTGGTTGTTAATTGATTGATTGTTGATGTTTATATTGGACGTTAAATTGTTAATGTTAAAATGATAAACAGTATGAAATTGAACTTGATATATGATAATTAAATGTTAAATTTGATTAAATGACAATTATGACCCCTTTTACTGTTAACTTTATTGACACGTAGGATTTGTTTAATTACACTTTGAACCACTGAATGTATGTTGTTAGATTGATGATGTATGTAATCGTAATAGATGACAAGTGAAAAACCGTGATGTAATAATCTTTAATCTACATGAAATGATAGTGTAGATTCTAGAAATAATTATATTAATTCGTACAAATAACAATGCGAATTAATACGGTTATTTCGGGATTATTTGAATTGATTATTGGATTGTTATTGATTGTTGTTATTGCTTGTTTATTTACTTTGACACCATCCCAGTTATCACACTGCAAGTTCCCTTTGATATGTTTTGATTTTGAATTGAATTGGAATCGGGTTGAAATGATAAATACCCAAATTGAACTTTGACCTAGGAGAGAAAATTTAATAAAACCCGATTGGTCAATAATTTGATTTAAAAATAAAACGAAGATCTTATTTGAATCAATAATATGATTTTGAAATGAAGTTGAAATTTGAATTTTAATGAAAGGAAAATATTAATATTTAATAATCTGAAACAAAATATTAACGATGTAATTGATGAAAGAATATTGTTTAATTTGAGAAATGAAAGAAATGATTTGATAATTAAGTTTGAAATCATTAACTTTGAAATGATTTAATAATTAAGTTTGAAATTATGATTAAGTTTGAAATCATTAACTTTGAAATGATTTAATAATTAAGTTTGAAATTATAATTGAGTTTGAAATCATTAACTTTGAAATTATTTAATAATTAAGTTTTGAATTATTTAATGATTAAATTGAATTGAATTATTTAATAAGTAAAAATTGAACTTTTGAATAAGTGAATTTTACTCCGTAAATAATTGAAATTGAGTTTTCTTTATTAATTAAGTTTTGGAAAATTATTTAAGAAAGTAAATAGTGAAATTGAACTTCTTTAACAAGAAATGAAATTGTGATATTTTTGGAATTGATGTAAGACTTGTAATTGAAAGAAATGATTTGATGAATTTAATTTAATTCAAAATTGTAAGATTTGATTTAATGAAGTTGGATTTAAATAATGGGTTTAATGAATTGGAAATTTAATAGAATTGTTTTGAATGATAAAATTTATTTAACGATATTGAATGAAATCGATAAATGTTGTAAATTGATTTGAATGTTAAAACTAAATTGATTTAAATGATTTCGAAATGAAACTTTTGTACGAACTTGAATCAATATTTGAATTGTTTTCAATATAAAGATTGAAATTGAATTATAAGATTTTGAAACGGAAAATTTGAAGTTTTGAAACGAAAATTTGGAAATTGTTTTAGAAAGACAAATGAAATGTTGATTTACGAATTCTATTTGAAATTGAAATTGATTTGGTTTTTGAAATATATAAACGACCAATCGGTGTAATAATTACGAAAGTTATTAAAGAGACCGGGATCGGTAATGGATATACTCTCTATCTGAACCGAAACCACTTTAATAACTATACGCGGAGTGTTGATCCAGAACGAAGTGGATGGTTTTGATGAACGCGTTGACTGAAGAAAGAGAACGATTTTGGATGACCCTTGACATGACTAAAACAGGAGCCGCGCCGGGCCATTGAGGTTCGCCACCTCTAGCGGACACACTTCTTCGATACCATATCTATTACTTTTGTGATTCGATTTGGGTGCACCCCTTGATTTGGGAGTGTTGTTTCGCGGTGTTGGGGTAGTAGCTGCTATGCCCAACATCAGTCCGGATCACGCAACTACTAGTATCCTAGTTGGTATCGCCTCATGTACCTTGTCATACTGATTATCCTATTCGCGACCACTACGATTTTGATTTGTACCTTTAGTATATGGATTGCCCTCTGGTGACTTCCGGTTTTGGGGAAACTACGGTCTTGTATATGCTTTTGGGAATAAACAGGTTAAGAGGTGTATGGGCCCTACTTAACCCTACTTTGATATCTTTATATTACTGATAGACATTATCTACTTATCGTACACTACTACATAGTAGATAGTTTAACGGATCCTTAAAGGATGGTTATTCCAAACATCCTTTGAGTTACTTGTATTTCAATTGTTATTTCACTTGAGTTGGATTTATTAATATAAGAATGTTAATCCTGACTCGAGTGTTTTGTGTTTTTGCTTTACGCTCGGGTCAGACTGAGTAGTTCAGCTTTCGAGACTCACCTTTGGAGTTGGAGCTTCGCTTGGAGATCCAGCTATCTATCCAGCTTTCAGTATTCGATGATTCCAGTGATGTATTCTGATTTGTATCTGATGTATCGTATTACTCTTCTGTTGTAAACTCTGATGTATTTTATATATTCATATAGTAGCTTCATGAACTACTATCTCTTTTATTTCCGCTGCATTTATTACTCTGTGTCTGTGATCTGTGATTATATCTATTTACTGTATATGTTCAGTTTTGCCAAATTTAAATTAACAACGCGGTATTTTGAGCAATTCAACTCCGGCATGAGTGTCTACCTATACACTTATAATGGACGCGAATGGTCCAAAATGGCGGGTCGTTACAGATATCACAACAGCTATAGTGAAAGATTGCTGCTAACTTCTATATTTTCAGAAGTTTTCCCTCCTCTTTTCTTACAGTGTTTTTTACTTTTTACTTTTAAGAATTCTTCTCATTCTGGATTTTTGATGATGTATTTCTTCTCAAAGCCTTTTGAATTCTTACAGTCAATATTATCATTGTCCATAATTTCCTGTATATTCTTTTTTCTGGCTTTTTTCCTTTTGTTGCTGACAGGATAGGAAGAAGAGGATAGAAGAAGACCTGCATTTTCAATCAATGACTCAGAGATGGCTAAGCCCCTATGCAGGCAGCTTTTAATCGAGCTTGCAGAATTTTCCTTTTGTATATCATTTGAGATATTGTTGTCTGTAATTAAACTTGTTTCTTCTTGCCTGAGGGGGGGGGGAATCAAGAACTGTACATTATTATCCCCGGGACACTGTTGATTATTCTCTATGTTTTCTTTCATGCTACCATTCGAAGCTGGTTTAACAGCAGAGCCATCCTTACCCTTCTACTTTTCAGTATCCTTGGCTACATTGAACCATTCTCTTCTATGCTTTTTGAATTTGCTTGCAAAAATGGACTCTTTGTTTGCTCATCAATGCATATAATATCCATACCGTCTTTCAAGATTTCTGGATTTGAAATGTTTATCTTTTTTCCAAAGAATTGAATTTTCTCTGAAGCTAGTATATTATCAAGAATTGATGGAATTTCAGAAAGATTATTAGTTTCAGGGATTACAGTGTTTTTAACCTGATCATTCTTTTCTTGATTTGGAGAATCTTGCACATTTCTTGGATTCTCTGAATCTGACGATTTTCTCAAAACAGAATTGGGATTTATACTTTCTTTTTCTTTCCAAACTGATTTCAATGAGCAAGCTTCAGTGAGATGTTCAAAGCAAGCACATTTCATACACCTTGGTGGGATCCATTCATCCTCGATATTCTGTGTAAATTTTTCACCATCATTCATAGTGATGTAGGAAAATCTGGTAGAACTTCATTGGCTTTGATTTCAACCAAGATTCTTGCATAACTGAGCCTGGTCTCATTAGCCGTAGGCTCATCTAGCTTTATCGGAATGCCTACAACACTAGCTATTGCAGCAAATGCTTCCCTGTCCCATAATCTCATTAATTCTAGCAATCTTCTCCAGATTGGATAAGTAGATAGTAGATCATGATCAAGAATCATTTTCTTGTTCCATTTTTTCAAAATTATAAGCTTGCCATTATTAAAGAATGGTCCGTTTTGAATAACTTTGTTGTAGTCAGATTAATTGAGAATCTGATGATAAAGAATCCATTGTTTCTTGTGTAGATCTCAAATTTTGTCGACTGGATTCCATGTTTTAATCACAAAATCCCTGAAATGATGATAATAGGGTCATGTTCCAAACACATAAGCTACTATAGAATTACTCCATTTATCCTCGGTTCTTCGGTTGATCTCTTCTTTAACAACAACAATTCTTTTATCACCTAATTTAATAGGTGCTGAATAACCCAAATCTGCAATTGATTTGAGCCCACCTTTCCTAACTAGATCTGCCCAAGAAGATGATGGTTTTGCTATGTTAGTTGTTTCGGTTGAGTGAGTTCTTGAGGCGTTGAGGACCTATTTGCTCCTTAACTGTTGATGACTATATCTCTGGTTGATACTCTACACTTTGGGCATCGATCTTGTCGAAAGAGAGACGGCATGTCTTTGGGTTTGCCTTTGGAATCTCGTTGGTGGAATCTTGCGGCGGTATCTGACCAGTTGAAAATCATTGTTTTCTCAGTCCGGGGTTTTTCTTTTTGATTTGGAAAAGAAGGAAGAGGAGGAGAGGCCGGAAAATCAATGAGGGGGATTGAAGAGTCCCTAGAATTCTGATAAGGATTTTCAACAAAAATAGGATTGTTTTTTATGATCATGGCAACCATGATTGCAGGAGGAGAAACTTTTGGAATCTAGTTTAAACTTAAAAAAAAAATTGGAAACTTACTATTACTTTAGTAGTGATTAGTTGGTTGAAGGGTTTGTTTAGTATCACCCTTCTGTACTATTATGCATTGTTTTTGCTTTGTCTTCTTTGTGACCTCAGAGTAGCCTAGTGGATATAATTTAAATATTATGTTTGTGTAGATATTAACAAATTTAAAGTGGTTGTTACACATCGCTTGAGATCCTTTCTCCCTAATTTATGTGTGCTCTCTATACACATTAAATTTCAACCATTCAATTCATATTTATTTCTTAAATTAGATAAATCAGTTTATTATTTTAAAGGTTGAAATGTGATAAGCACCTGGATGTTGTGAGTCAGCAAACGAAGATTTAAACTCACTTATATATAGGAGGAACATGAAAGTGTTAAAAATTGAACATCAAAGGAAAACTTGCAATGAGTGCCAAATAATAGTATGGTTGGTTTCATAAACACGTTCATCTTGACCATTAGAGTCCACTACTCTCAAAATAAAGGCTAGAAAGAGAACATTAGATGTGCATGTCTGGATAAACATGCAAAAGTGAAAGGTAATTATAACATGAAGATATAGTGGACATGGTATCTTTTTTTACTGTTACACGAAAAGCACTTATTATCATAACAATAGAAAAGGACTAAAAATCGAGCACATTCTAAAATTGAAATCTAGGGTTTTCTTCTACCATGGGAGAAAACAAATTTCCTCTCAAAATCCAATCTAATCCTCCTCTCTCTCGTCCTTCTCCTCAGGATAGGCCACCTGAATCTCATTTCAGAAAGCTGAATAATGTCATCAATGATAACGAGGGCTTCCAATTGGTTCAGCCAAGATCACAAAGAAGATATCAGCCTAGATATGATCAGATCCGGTCTCATACTAATGATGATCAAAGGAAAAAGGAGGGCCAGATGACCAACTCCTTTCAAGATAAGACCAAACTGATGCAAATCAAAAAGCCGACAAAAGTTCTCTTTGAATAAAGAACTAGGACATAAATCCTGGGCTGACATCGTCTCAGAGAAATCAAAGGAACCAAGGGACGATGAATGCAGTCTTGAAACCATTTCTCCTATTCAAATCAGCAACAAGAAATATGGTGTGGTAAAGGAGGCAGTATGTAAAAGAGCCATGGAGTGTTGGAATAACTCCATTTTGGTTTATGTGGTTAGTAGCAAACCATATTTCTTGTTCTTCAAAGAATATATAAAAAGAGTATGGAAACCGAAAGGCGAATTCGAAATATATTCCAGAGAAAATGGGTTTTTTCTAATCAAATTTAATGATTCTCAAGACTGCAACTTGATTATTCAAAATGACCCTTATTTCTACAACGGCAAGCTCATCATCATAAGAAGATGGACTGAATCACTGAAGTTGGACAGAGATCTTCTGTCAACTATGCCGATATGGGTTAGATTACCCAGTGTAAACCTCAAGTTATGAGATAGAGAGGCGTTTAGTATTATGGCAAGTATTATCGGAAAACCCATAAAAATGGACGCAGCAACAACCATGAAGACGAGATTGAATTACGCTCGGCTTCTTGTGGAAGTTTCTACGACTGATGAACTTCTAGATGAAATCAGTCTCAATCTTTATAATGGTGAAGTTATAACACAAAAAGTTGAATATGAATGGGTTCCACCAAAGTGTAGCATCTGTAAGTGTTTCGATCACACTAGAGAGCAATGCAACCCGAAACAGATGTGGATCCCTAAAAATAGTGATAAAGATAGAGTTATTGCTCAAGAAAATAGATCTGAAATGATTCAAGAAATGAGTATCAGTAAAAGCACAAAAAATCAATCAAGAACCCAAAAGGACAAAGATCAAATCTATCAAGAAGATATCATCTCCGATCAAGAAAATAATATAAGAGAGCTCACTGACCAAAGTGATCAGATCACGACAATGGAAGTTCATCAGCCAAAAGGATATGAAGAAAAATCAAATGTTCCGATTCCGACTAATACAGAGGATGGTAAAAATAAAAAGTTCTTTAACTATGAAACCCCCCTATTTCAGAGTCATGTTTAATTACAGACCATTATGTTACAAAAATAGTCAACAATCTTCATCAGAATATAAGCCCGGACAAGGAAATTAACATCGAGGAAGAATCTTCTTCTAAGCTTGCTGTAGATGTTGAGAGAATGACTTGCAATAACTCAACATTGCCTCGCAAGTGTGATCCTCCTCCAGAGCAGGCTGCAGTGACTGACTGTAATGAGTCAGCCATGCCTCGCACAGCTTCGTTTGATATTTCCTTAATCAAGATTCCAGAATCTGCACAAATGGAGGAAGATGAATCTGAGAAGGTTGATAACATAGAAGAATTCAACTTATCAGAACTACATATTGCCAAAACAAAAGCATCTGGTAAGCTAAAGAGCAGCAAAGAGAAGAAAGCTTTCAGGCAAAAATACATTTCGATCAATCCAGAATGGGACCAAATGTCTACCAGATTGAAAGCTAAGGGTGTTGATAATAAAAGGAGAGGTAAAGGCACTATAGTGTCAGTTACTATTTAAATTTCTTATGTTAATTATTGAATATATATGACTTTATTTTCTTGGAATGTCAGGGGATGAACACCCCTGTAAAACAATCTGATATCCTTTATATGATTAATGTTTACAAACCTTCCATTATTGCTTTAATTGAGAATAAAATGAATGATGAGAATTTCGAAAATTTTTGCCTTAAGATGTCTAGTAATTGGAAATCTATTCATAACAATGATTGTGGTTGTAAAGGTAGAATCATTGTTATTTGAGATTCTAATATCTGGACTAATATAAACATAAACAAAGATAGTCAATTTATAGATTGCAATTTTAAAAACATTGGAGGTTTTTCTTTGCAAGTTACTAGTGTATATGGCAGTAATTTGAGAATGAAAGAAATGCTTTATGGCAAAAACTTAAATCTTTAAATTTCATATATGATTTCCCCTGGATTGTGTTAGGGGATTTTAATACAGTCTTTCATGTTAATGAAAAATTTGGAGGAATTAAAATCCCCCAAAATAAATTGGATAGGGCTAATAAATTTCTATTAGAAACTGGTCTTATTGAACCAATTATCAGTGGGAACAAATTTACATGGAAATCTGGAATAGCTAAAAATATTCATTGCAAATTAGATAGGATTTTGTATAACAAAGATTTTTTAAAAAGATTTCCTAATTGTATTTGTTCCACTTTAGAACAAAACTTAAGTGATCACACTCCTTTATTGGTTAAACTTTTTGTCAATGGTGAATTCAATAGTAAAGTTCCTCCTTTTAGATTCAAAAATAGCTGGGTATTTGAAGAAGATTATAAAACTTTAATGGAAAACAGTCTTAATTTTTCTTGTGAAGGAACTAAGAAATATCAGTTTTATATGTTTTTGAAATACACTAAAAACAATCTTTAAAACTGGAACAAAAATAACTATATGAATAAAAATAAGATTTTTGGATTGAGAAAAGAAGGTAAACTGTTACAAATGATATCTTATAATAAGCCTGATGATATCAGTACAATCAATAAATTTTTTCAAAATCAAAATGAGTTGTCTAGTGAATTGCATAAAGAATCTGTCAATGCTAGACAAAAAGCAAAGGTTGATTGGCTTACTCTAGGTGATGACTGTACCAAATTCTTTTATGCTAAAATGAGTAATAGAAAACACTTAAATAATATAAGTTGTATTATAGATACAGAGGGTAATTTATCTAATGCATATGATAAAATTACTTCAGAAGCTATCAACTTTTATAAGGAACTTTATTTTTCTGAAATTACTGAAAAGGAATTTCCTCATATAACCTGTAAAAATATTTTAAATCATAATGCATCTGAAATCTTGCTTGCCCTTGTAAGTTTAGATGAGATAAAAGCTATTGTTTTTAATGTTGGGGATAACAAAAGTCCTAGCCCTGATGGGTTCAATGCAAAAAATTTTAAAAATAATTAGGAAAATATTAAACAGCAGGTGCTGGGAGTGGTTGACGAATTTATGGACAAAGGTAAAATTCTCAAAAGTCTAAATCACACATTCATTACCCTTATTCCAAAAAATAAAAATCCCACTGATATTAGTAGTTATAGACCTATTTCTTGCTGCAACTTTATTTACAAAATTATTGCTAATGTCCTTAGTAATAGAATAAAAGTGTTTTTGCCTTTTCTTATTTCTGAAAATCAGAGCGCATTTGTACCTGGTAGACTTATATATGAAAACTCTCTTTTAGCACATGAGATGGTCAGAAAATTCAACACAAAACAAGGTGAAAATGTATGTACTAAAATTGACTTACAAAAAGCATATGATTAGGTAAACATATACTTTATTCATCATATTATGAAATGCATGGGTTTTCCTATAAAGTTTTGTGATTTGGTGTTTGAATGTATTAACACTCCTACCTTTTCTATTCTGATTCAAGGAAGGGCAGAAGGGTTTATTAAGAGTAACAGGGGTTTAAGGCAGGCTGACCCCTTATCACCTTATCTTTTTGCTATTGTTATGGAGTATTTTTCTATTCTTATGGAAATAGAAAATATTAAAGGTAATGTTCACCCTATAAACAGAATTCAGCCATGTATTAACCATCTGATATATGCTGATGATCTTATGGTGTTTATAAAAGCTAATAAAGATAATGCAGACTCTATAAAAACAATTTTTGATAATTTAAAAACCTATGCTGGGCTTCAACTTAATGTTAATAAGTGTAAAGCTTATTTTGGTAAGTCTTGTAAGTACAAAAAAGAATTTTTAAATGTATTACAAATAGCAGAGGGATTTCTTCCAATCAAATATTTAGGGCTGCCTCTTTCTACAAATCAGATTAAGGATTCAGATTGTTCTATTCTATTTGAAAAAATCCAAGAAAGAATGGAGACTTGGTCATGTAAGTTACTTTCCATTGCTGGAAGACTTGGACTTATTAAGACTGTGATTTATGCTATTATCTTATACTGGCTACAAACTTTTCATATCCCAGCTACATCTATTAAAAAATTGGAAAGTAGATGCGCTGACTTTTTATGGAGAGGTAAGTATCACAAAATTAGCTGGGAAAATGTGTGCAGACCTAAAAATGAAGGGGGTCTTGGCATTAGAAGTATTAAGGACTTGTGTATTACTTGCCACTTAAAATTATTTTGGAGATTTCTTAATTCAGACTCTTTGTGGGCTAGATGGATGAGATCCAAGTATTTGAAACAATTTTTTTTTTGGACTTATGTGTATAACAGTAACCAATCGAATACTTGGAAGCAAATATTAAATTGTAGAGAAATTGGTAAATCATTACTTGAAATAAAATTTAAAAGTGGTAAAGAAACCAGTTTGTGGTTCGATCCATGGTTTAAAAATGAAGCTTTTATAAATAAGGTTGGGTGGAATAGTTTAGTTATATGTGGTGGATCAAATGATAAAGTATCTGATATCATTGTAAGTAGTCAGTGACAACCACAATTACACCCTATTACTAACCCCCATAAAGTTGAAATATGCAAAATTCAATTTGATATTTATGCAGAGAATGACTATTGGGAATGGAAAGCAAGCAACAGAGGGAAGTTTTCTTTTAAAGCAACTTGGGATTTTATTAGAAACAAATTCCCAACAGAAGAGTGGTATTATTGCATATGGAATAGAGTGAACTGTCCCAAGATGGCATTTTGTACATATTTTGCAATTAAGAACAGATTTCCAACTTGGGATAGACTTAATAAATGGGGCAATAATATAAATTCACTATGTTCCTTGTGCAATTTATGTACTGAAAATGCTAATCGCCTATTTTTTGAATGCAATTACTCCTACTTTATCTGGAATCAAATCAAAGCTACTTTGGGTATTGATGACAACGAGCAAATGGATCTGATGCATACTATCAAAATGATCAACAACAAATTCAGATCTAAATCTAAGGAAACTGATTATGCTCACATTCTATTAACTACTGCAGTGTTCAACTTGTGGAAAGAAAGAAACTTACGAGTGCACAACAAAGGCAGCAGAAGTAAAGAGCAACTTTGGCTACTTATTAGTACTGACAACAAAATAATTCTTCAAAAATCAAAGAAAATATTGAAAAACCAAACCGAATTTACTTCCCTTGCTGATGACTGGAGATCTGAAGCTGGTAGCAAACATTTAGAAGCTTATCTTTTGCATTCGAAAAGCTTTCAGACCGACAATCACGTTGACAGTATAATTCGAGAGTCGTGCTTCGTCAACCAACAAGATCTCGTTGATAACACTGATAAGATCTACTCCCATGAGGCTCAGAACAACTGATTTAACCCACACCAATCAAGTATCAGAGCCAATTTGGGTAGTCATAGCAATTCGCGGATGACATCGTTAGATCTAGGTCGCGATGACGCTAGATCTAAGAATTCTCTATATTTCAGAACAGTTTCCCATGAGGCTGAGAACAACCCACAACAAGCTACAGCAGTCAATTTCTCGAGCATCAGAGCTAATTTGGGTAGTAACAGCATTTCGAAGAAGACATCGTTAGATCTAGGTCGCGATGACGCTAGATCTAACAACAATCTGTATGACAGCAGTAATCGTAAAGCTCCGAGCAAAGATGAGAGTGGAAGGGGTATGAGAGATGGATTTAACAAAGCTCTATCTTACTGGGAGCGTGGCGAAACAAGCGGGATGAAGAATGAAGGAGAATTGGCGAAGTTTTGATTCGATCACCATTTTTGGTTGCCATTTTTTCTGCTTGCTTCGTAGAGTAAAGAGTTTATGTCGGCAACCCTAAACCTAGCTATGTGTTTGTAAAAGATATTGGTGGCTTCGGGTTTAAACCCGCTTTTTGTATCTGGGTTGGGCCTATTTTAATTCTCTTCAAAAAAAAAAGGACTAACTGTATAAGCTAAAATACAGTCCTCTCATGTTAGTTCACGTCTCTCACAAAAAAGAAGGCTTAATTATTTAATATCCATCATTGAGCTTCTTCTTCTTACGATATACTTATAACTGTAGTAGCCAAAAACAAATATATAAGGAATTTAGTAGAAAACGTAAGAAAACGTTAAAATATC
Source organism: Allium fistulosum (assembly GCA_030737815.1). Lineage (NCBI taxonomy): Eukaryota > Viridiplantae > Streptophyta > Magnoliopsida > Asparagales > Amaryllidaceae > Allium > Allium fistulosum. Next base: position 671,849,018 of record CM060906.1, read on the forward strand.
TTAGATTGGAAAATATTTGAGAAACCATAAAAAGGTCTCAATATTTCACACATTTAATAAAGAACCAATGAATACATAAATCATATTCAAAATGTAAAACCAAGAAGATACATCCTTTTGTTATTATTCTTAAACCTTTATATAAACAAACTAATGTATACATTCATCTTGCACTTAATAAACAAACTAAATTGATATTTTGGTATCAACTGAGACGGGCTTTAAAGAGGTTCAAAGAACAAATATCTATCTAACAATCTAAGATGTAGCTATACATCCATCTATGCAATATGATATTTATAGTTTAAAGGGATTATAAACATGTGAGCTATAACTATTTAAAAGTCTAAAGACTGAAGTTATTATTGATTAAGTCTATTGTAAATAGCATGTATCAAAAACAATAATTTATAGAACACTATCTCAGGTCCAAGGTTTTTATTATCAGCAAGTGGGAAATATATAAAATAGAAAATGCGAAAACACATAAAATTGGATTTAAATTTATTGTATCATAAATCAACAACCAAAAAAGTGTTGTAAGATAATAAGTTCAGAACAACCATGGAAGATTGTAAAGAGCACTATGAATATGACTAAACAAAACATAAACTGATGATTATAAATTGTGTTAGCTAGCCCATTAGAAATTCTAATAACTTAATGGTCAAGGAATCTGTAAAATGATGATCGATAATATTTCAACAAATAACTGCACAACTAGTGAGTGAGCTCTGCTATACATGGCAACAACATAAAATAACATTTTATAGAGCCATTCAACATCTTATCTACAAACCTTATTCGAAATAATCATTTCGCCTCAGTTGAAAGAGAAGAAGTTAACCAGGCTCATAGGTTGATAGAAGAGACTAAGTTTAGAATCCGCGCTGAGCTAACCGTTGAACCGATTGAACGTTTAGAATTTGTATAGACAGATCAAAAATGCCCGACTCCCATACATCTTGTTACACTTTACCTTAACCGCACACACTTGTTCGCCTACTCTCTTCTTCCTTTCATTTGATCTTCCATTTGTGGAAGGAATTGCTTCTTTATAACTCCATTTTCATTTTTATTTTGGTTGACGAGTTTTAGAGCTCAGGTTATTAAGGATTCACAATGGATTAGCAATAATAATGGATTAGGTTGGATGATGGCAATGTCACCATGGCGATTAGGGTTAACGAAGAAAGTGGAACAAAAAGCAATCTGGATGAGAATGAAGAAGCGAACAGAAAAGGTATTTTTGTGACATCAACTGCAATCCAAAAACCACGACCTTAACATCCCTACATCCCCGAGGCACCAAAAAAGTAACGATTGGAAAGTTATTGAAAAATCATCAATAGTTTTTTTTGAAAACCCAGAGAACCAAGCTTTGCTTGTAAACGCTAAGAAAGTATGCACCGAACCCACAACACATACTTTGGATAAAGGGGCATTTCACCACAAGGACAAACTTTGCAGTCCAATTAGTTTCTAGGACATACATTCAAAGAAATTACTTTCAAGGACAAAGTCAGCAGAATAATTACTTTCAAGGACAAAGTCAGCAGTCCAATTACTTTCAAGGACATAATTTCATAGGTTTTTAGGCCCTATAAACTAATTATTTTACGTTTTGTCCTTGAAAGTAATTATTTCAGTTGTGTGTCCTAGAAACTAATTCCACTTGCTAAAGAGGCCCTTGTGGCTAATTTCCACTTGGATAAATCACAAGGATATGTAGTTGAGGGGAAAATGATCAATAGTTGATTTTACTAAAATACTACATGTCCACATATATGCATTAAAACATGATGACATGGCACATGGCAAAAAATTTACTTGTCCTTGAGATAAAACAGGTTCAATGGATAGTCTGCATTGATATTTGTAACTTTGTAAGTTCGAACTCCACACCCTACAATAAAAAAAAGAACACTCATTTAAGCAAATGGATATGCCAACATTTAGTTTACACAACGAATTAGATATACTACATACCTTAAGCATTTTAGTTTACCTGAATTAAGTTTAAGGCTATGGGACAAGGAGGCGTTTAGCGCCATAGCCAGTGTGGTAGGGAATCCCTATAAAACTGGATGAACACACTGCTAGAGAAACTAGATTAAGCTATGCAAGAATTCTAGTGGAAATAACAACAAATGCAGAACTCTCGAATGAGGCTTTTATATCAATGCATGATGGTGAAAATATAGTGCAAAGTATAGAGTATGAATGGATTCCTCTAAGATGTAAATCATGTGTATGTTTTGGACATCAGACAGAAAACTGTGTTGCTAAAAAATTCTGGAAAGATAAAAGATTTGACAAAAAATCCAATGGAAAAATTTTTGGGGGAGGATTCTGAACAAATGCAGGTTGACCGAAATCCAAATAAGGAAAAGAGTACATCACTTAATAAGGTAGATGCAGACACTTCAGTAGAAAATGCAGAAAATATTAGCAATGTGAATCCAAATTCTCAAGGCAAGTCCCAAAAGGAAGCATCAGATAAGTTTCAAGCAGATTCTGAACAAGCAAACACTCAGGAGGATACTGCAAGTTTGGAAAGAAACTAGCAAGATCCCATTCGGAAAGATTTAAGTACTGGTGGGGCAATTAACAATATCAGCCCACAATGTACTCAGATAGCTTAAGCAGTAAAAGTAAAATAAGGATTGACAATCAGGTCATTGAGACAAATACTGAAACAACGAATTTAGATGAAGAATCTTTATTTGAAGTTCAAAGAAATATTATGGATCTTCTAGCTGAGATGCCTGCATGCACTAATCTCTCTACGCTTGCAAGTCAGTTAGCCTCTCAACCCAGAAAAACAGTTTCACAGCAATCCATTCAGAATGCAGTAAGACTGGTAGCTTCTAGCTCTTCAGCATCTAAATCTCCACCTACAAGCAAGAAAAAGAAAAGGAGAAGTAGACTGAAGAACATTCAGGACATTATGGGTTTAGAGAATGCAGAGGATGCAGAGGAATCTGAGTTTAGGAAAAAATACATCATCGAAAATAAAGCATGGGATAAGCTAAAAGTCAGTAGCAAAAAATCCTACAAAAAAGAGGCAGAAACTTAGATATAAGAGAAGATGAGGAAAGCAGCTGTAGTGATTCACTGTAGTTGTTATGTGTATCCTTTGTCGCTGAATCAACTTACCGCACTGTTAGCTAGAACATTTTGATCAGACGTAAGCAAGCAATGAGTGATCCTAAAAATTCGAGCAACTTCAATGGAACTAATGACTTCAGTGCAGATTCTTGGATATGAGATGATATTGGAGTTCCTCCTTGAAGAAGGAAGAAGCGCTGAATTCGAGGAACTGACTGATCATCTTAATCTCGTTTAACCCTAATTTTTTATAGGGCTATGAAGGAATGGAGTTAGACTTATTTGCGTCTAGGGTTTTGTGTTAATGTGTTTATGGGTTTGTAAATACGGGTACTTTACCAGGTCTATTGGGCCTTGGGTCGATGTTTATTTATTTATTTACTCCTTAAAAAAAACACGCTAGATAATCACCTGGGTCTATTGCCATTGATGCAAAATGTCCAAATTTAACATTTTTTTTGTGATGAAGCGTGTTTCCACATGGCAAAGTCATCTACACAATCAAATAAATTTTACCATATTATGTTGTATCCATTTTGCTTTCTAATATCCATGGATCTTTCGGATTTCATACAAAATTACTATAAAGTTGAAAGAATGCAAATTTCAATTGCAAACTAATATTATAGTTTTAGATATCACACAATTATAAACCCATAGGCCATTATTTCTTATCTGTGACCATCCCGTTGTACATAATAATTATATTATAGCTATGGAAAAACTAAGAAGTTGAAAAAGATTAATATCAACCGTGTAAAGAAGTGACTTAAATTGTTAACACAGCATGATTGCTTGTAACCTTGACAAAAATCATAACTCCTTGCAGCTTTCCTATATTACACAAAGGTCATCAAGAAGGCTTTTAATACTGATAATGACTCACAAAAACTACATTTCATTTATGAGTTTGAGATTCTACATATGAGATAATGAGAGCAAATTTGACAAGCAATACAACTTTGAGTCCAATAAGAGATTCTGAATTCATTTATTATCATTATAATTAACCAGTATGTATGGCACGTCCGTTGGACGTGTGCAAGACAACCGTGAGTTAACTTTCTTTTAATGTAAAATAGTACATACAAAAATGCATATTTTTTCAGTGTATATATTTTTCATGTAATACTGTTTATATGATAGCTGACTTTGTTTTGCATGCATGAGTACGTTAGATCACTATTAAGTTAGCTCACTATTTTAGTTTAGTTTGTTATTTCTTTGTTACTTTGGTGTGCGTGTAGTGATTTTAATTTCTGACAGTGCGTCTTTGCTTTGTATCGTATAAAGTGTAGTTGGGAACCAATATATATATGTGTTTCAGAAGTGTATGTGTGTGTGGTTAATGTGTATAAATATTTCTATGCAAATGCAACTGAGGTCTGCATGTCATACGTCAGGGATTATTCCCATATAAAAGTTTGTTGTTAGTCTTTGCATTGTATAATTGAATTTTGAATGAGAAATAGTAGGTGCTGGGTCATGTATGCATGAGAGAATTGCTTTTTTTGTGTGTCTGTGCTTTCAAACTTGCTGTGTTACACACATTATGGTGATCCACTCGAGCATCCACAAAAGGAAACATACTGGGGAAAGTTGATCATGAAAACAAACCATCTATAACTGATTTGTAAATATACGGTCTTTACTTGCTAACACCCTGTTCGCTATTTTAGCCATTTTGATCAACAACATATTCCTAGTTTTGTTTTCTTTGTTGGCAATGTATTACTGAATGAATAAATGTCATGGATATGAAAAGTGTTCAATGGCATAAATTTTTTTTTGAAAACTGAAAACCTGAGTATTTAATGAGTAAACTATTTAGGTATATAACAGTGTTCTATTTTTTTTATATTTGGCTATGTTTGAAATTGTTGAGGTATATTTATGCTGTTAAGTGAACATAATGGAGTCAGTTTATTGTTGCAAAACATCCTCTCGAACATATTTCAACTATTAGTGGTTACCAAAACTGGTGTTATTTTATGTAACTATGTACTACTATTAGAGAGAGTATAGTTATATGTAAGGATACATTATATAAGTCTAGCATATTGGATAGAAAAATTTGCAAAAAATTAAAGAGTTGTACCGCTCTCGTAGGATCAATATTAGCTATTTTAAGAGCATGCCTGAAGGTTTGCAGACAACGGAAGTTATAAGCATATTGGAAAACTAAATAAAAAATGAAAATGACGTGGAGGAAAGTTAAAAGAAAGTGGTTTTAGCTAAGAACATGGGTTGAGAATTGACCAAAATATCCATGGATTGTTATAGAACTCTGTAAGGGTATCCTCGTAACTTCAAAAGCTTCAAATAGAGGTATTCTCATTATATATAGATAGATAGGTAAACATTAAAATAATAATGTGCCAACAGGCAATATTTTACACACTATCCATGATATGTTATATGTCAATAAACAATTAAACACTATATAAAATTACCAACTAAACATAATCGTCAAATATAATTTTGAATAATAACAATAGTTGTTACACGCCAATCTTGATGCTTCGTGTCTCAAGGATAAGGAACCATACCTCATTTAATAAGTGTAAAACATTTTATTCGTCTCTTTGACGTAGACCATAATTTCTTCAAATAGTAAAATATGCTGGTCAATAAAAGATGGATGGAACCATGGTATTATGTAGCTTCATTTATCTTTTTGAACCAGACAAATCTTGAAACTAAATATAATAAGTGAAAGATAACTATAGAAGAAACAATCAAAAACAGAAATGTCATTGGTGCATATACAAAGTACAATGTTATAAAATATTGAAATATAACTATTAAAAAGTTGAAATTTAACGACCGCAAGTGATGTACACAATGCAAAGTTTAAAATATTTGATTTCATAATGTTTAGCACCACCTCATTCAATATCTTGGGGAAGAGCATAAGCTTGTACCTAAAACTACTTGTAATTGACGGTAACTACAATGAGACAGGATATATTATCAAATTGTTTCTATGTTATGCATATACTTCTACACATCAGTACACACTCACATAAATTACACTTATCACATACTTGGTACATTTGTGCATAATCTTACACATCTAGTGTATGCATCTAATCCAAACATCTAGTGTAGAGGGACATAAATAGCTAACATATGGATAAGTCTATGGGATAGACTAAAATATAATGTGTACTATTTATTAAATTTTGTTTTTGTTTTTGTATTGCTCCTTTTATTTATATATTCTTGTGAATTTTTTTACAAAGAAATTTTGAATCAGGTAGATTGTGCTATATATTTATTTGTTTATTCTAATATTGTAATTGATTTGTATGTGCATAAGCTCTATTCGTTATTATCTGTCCACTTGATATTTACACGCTAGTTTTAGTTAATAAAAACATATATGTTATAAAATGTAGTTTGAACCACCCACTATATAATGTCTGGTAGAATTCTCAAAAATAGTGAATGAGATATATCCCACATCGCCAAAAATAAGTCCATTTTCTTGTTCATATAGTGTACTCTCAGTCCCTATATTGGCTTTTAGAGTCAGGTAATTTTGTGCGAGGGAGAGGACCTATATGGCCATGGACTAACACGCGCGCCGCCGCCCGTCCGACCGAACCGGGCCGGGTGCGGGACCGTTGCAAACTGATGAAGATACGTGATTTTTTTCAGATGACCGTTACAACGAACAGCAACAGTTCTGAACCGTTGCAAACGAACGGACGCGGCTTGTTATCCCGCCTTTTCAGCAAGGTCGTGATACCAAAAGATCGGCCGAGAAACCGAAGATAGTTCGTCTCGAAGAATGGTCAATTCAACATCTCAACAGAGCAAGTCCTGCTGATTGTTTGTTCAAATAAGATCCCTTACGGAGGGGGGTCCAGGGGGGTGGCAACCCCCCAAGGTGGGGGTGCGGGGGCAACACCCCCGCTACTGAAGAGTGACCTACGACCTAACAGTTCAAAGCCTCCAGCGAGTTAATGAGATAAAGAACAAACGACCTAGCGACTTAAGCTTGTAACGAGTTAAGATAGCAGCGACCTAGCCTCCGCGACCTAACCTCCGCGACCTAACTTCCTCGTGACCTAACTTCCTCGCGACCTAACTTCCTCGCGACCTAACTTCTCCGCGACCTAACTTCCTCGCGACCTAACTTCCTCGCGACCTAACTTCCTCGCGACCTAATAACCTCCGCGACCTAACTTCCTCGCGGCCTAGTAGCCTAACGACCTAATCAATACACTACCTCTTCCCTTAGGTCGCCACTCCTTTAGGTCGTCATTCCCTTAGGTCGCCACTTCTTGATACCGCACCTCCTTAGGTCGCTAACGACCCACCACGCCCTGTGCCTTTGCTCTTTAGGTCGTCATTCCCTCTCCTGCTACCCCTTAGGTCGCTCACGACCTATGCCCTATCCCTTAGGTCGCTCACGACCTACGACCTAGACCCAGCTTCTTCCCTATAAATACCTCTCCAACTCCACATTAATGGAGGGGATTTTTCCGGATTTGAGAAGCACCGATACTCTGCCATTTTTTGGGGACTCCTCCAACACTTCAATCATTGAAGATTCCTCATCAGCAGTTCTACTTCATTCAACATGGATCCAAAGAGCAATCCGTCATCAAAGTTCTGATCTCTTGCTTCGATTGTGTTGTAATCGTTGAAAAGTGTTGTAAAGGTGTTGTAACCGAGAAATCATGTTGTAAAATTGTTATAATCTTGTAAAAGTGTGCTCAAAGAACATAATGAAGGATGTAAAGTGGATATAGGCTTAACTTTAGGCCGAACCACTATAAAAATTGCTCTATTTTACTGTTTTTTTCCTTTTTCTGTTTACTTTTAGTTCCCGTGTAGACGGGTGGTGCTTTCACTAGATTACTCCAAACACCAGGGTGTTAGCGTTACACTTTTTAGCGTTAACACGGCTGTTGCAAACAGCAACAGTTTTTGGCGTTGCAAATGAAAGGAAGTGCCTGTTGCGAACAATAACACTTTTTGGCGTTGCAAATGAAGGGATGCTACTTTTCTCAACGTGTGTAGCCATTGGGAATTCGGCTATAAATAAATAGGAAACCTGATCACTTTCCTCACTTAATTTTAAAAAACTGAGTTATCTCTTCTTTATCCTCATTTCTTAAAATCATAATCAGTCCTATCACACAGAAGATCATACACATCACGATCTTGAGCAGCTTACGTCTGTTGTATCTTGGGAGACTTTGAATAAAGTCTTAAGGAAATTGTTACGACAAGCCTCAGAAGAAATTTCCTTCTTCAACCGGTTAGATTTCTAGTTGATTTATATATATATATATATACCGTTTTCGTTTCTACGTTGTACTATTTCTTTAAATAGTATAACGTTTGATTTATCGCTATAGTTATTATTACTATAGTTGGTAGTTTGTTGTTGTAATTAATTACAACATACTTATTGTTAAAAATAGCTAATACAGAATTCCAAAGTAGTGGAAATCTGATTTGTAAACTTGTGAGACGAGTTTATTATTGATTAGTCTCTGTTTTTGGTATACTAGACGTATAACATCTTAAGACTTTCCTTCTTTCACTAAAACTGAGATGGCAATAGTTGAACTATCTACAAAGGCTACTACTCACAACAGACCTGATCCGTTCAAAGAAGATGGTGATGACTTCATAACATGGCAAAATCAAATGTTGTTTTATCTCACCACGCTAGGGCTGCAGAAGTGCATCGAGGAGGATGAACCAAAGGCTAAAGGCGGACAAACTAGAGAAAAAGATGTAGCTGTTTTTCTCGGAATTTACTCATGGAAGCATTCAAACTTCCTGTGCCGAAACTACATTCTAAATTGTCTGGATAAAGTACTATATAAAGTATATCGGCCACACCAAATAGCAAAATCCTTATGGACTGCACTTGCACATAAATACAAAACGCAGAATGGCAGTTTGAAGAAGTTCATCGTAGATAAGTTTATGGAATACAAAATGGTTGACTCCAAATCCGTAACTAGTCAAGTGCAAGAACTCCAACTCATAATTCATTAACTTGAAGCAGAAGGACATAAAGTTGGAGAATCCTTCCTTGTTGAAGCGATAACAGGGAAATTACCACCATCCTGGAAAGACTACCGCAATTATCTGAAACATAAGAAAAATGAGATTTCCTTAGAAGATCTTATTGTTAGACTAAAAATTGAGGCTGATAACCGCGGAGTTACAAAACAGAGCGAAGAGGCATTTGTGGTAGAAGAGTCAAAGAACAAAGGGCATTTCAAGAATAACAAGAAGAAGAAATTCCCACAGAAGAGAAAAGCGCCTGAAAACAAACCCAAAGACAACAAACGAACCAAGAAGTTTAATGGCGAGTGTTGGGTTTGTGGAAAAGAAGGACACGCCGCTAGAGATTGCAGACACAAGAAGGAACGCAACTCAGAGGCAAATATGGTGGATAACATGGAAGTAGACGAGTCTAATTTTTCAGCAATTATATATGAATGCAATTTGGTTCAGAACCCTAACCAATGGTGGGTGGACACAGGTGCTACTCGTCATTTTTGCTCTGACAAATCCATGTTTTCTACATATCAAAAATTCGATCAGGAAGAAAAACTCTACATGGGTAATTTTGCAGTTTTTATGATCGAAGGCAGTGGCACAGTAATCCTCAAGTTTACTTCTGGAAAAACTATCAAGTTGAATGATGTGCTCCACGTTCTAGACATACGCAAGAATCTCATCTCTGGTCCAGTGCTATAAAAGAAAGGGTTCAAAATGGTCTTCGAGTCAGACAAGACGGTTTTGTCCAAAGCTGGAATGTATATAGGAAGGGGATATTTATGTGATGGCCTATTTAAGGCAAATGTAGCCGCTGTCGGCAATAAAACTATGTATTCTGATTATGCTATTAATAAAATTGAAGTTTTTTATTTGCTTGAGCATGAAATTTTACTATGGCATGATAGATTAGGACACATAAATTTCGGAAAAATGAAAAAACTATCAAACTTGGGATTAATTCCGAAATTCCAAGTAGATAAAAACTACAATGTGAGACATGCGTAGAAGCAAAAATGGTCAAAAAACCATTTCATACAGTTGATAGAAGCACCGAACCACTAGGTTTGGTTCATACTGATTTATGTGATTTCAAATCATTACCTACAAGAGGTGGGAAAAGGTACTTTATTACCTTTATTGACGATTATACATGATATTGCTATGTATATCTTTTAAATAGCAAGGATGAAGCAAATGCATCGTTTATGAAGTACAAAGCTGAGGTAGAAAATCAGTTAAATAAAAAGATCAAGATATTGAGATCTGATCAAGGTGGAGAATATGAATCACCATTTGAACAATTCTGTGCCGAAAATGGTATAATTCATCAAACAACAACACCATATTCACCACAACAAAATGGTATAGCCGAGAGAAAGAGTTGAACATTAAAAGATATGATTAATGCGATGCTCTTAACTTTTGGCCTACCGATGAACTTGTGGGGGGAAGCCTTAAATATGTTTAATCACATATTAAACAAGGTTCCTCATAATAAAACAGGAACAATTCCATATGAGTTATGGAAAGGACACATACCAAGTTTTCAATACCTCAAAGTGTGGGGGTGCTTGGAAAAAGTTCCAATTCCTCCTCCCAAAAAAGTCAAACTTGGACCAAAAATAGTAGATTGTTACTATTAGGGCCAGTCCAAAATAGTAGTGCCTACAGATTTTTGGTATTCAAGTCTGATATTCATGTAAATACAATCATGGAATCAAGAGACGCCTCATTCTTTGAAGATGTGTTTCCACACAAAAGAAATGAAGGAAATAATGTCCCCAAAAGGACAAGAGAAGAATTTAGTAAATCACATGAAGATGAAACTCATCGTGAAACTGAGAATGTTGAACCAAGAAGAAGCGTAAGGGCAAGAACTTCCAAGACATTTGGTTCGGAATTTTTAATATATATGTTAGAACACGAACCTCAAACGTACAAGGAAGCAATGTCATCTTCTGATTCCTCATGTTGGAAAGAAGCAATCCAAAGTGAAATTGATTCAATTCTGAGTAATAAAACTTGGGAAATAGTTGATCATCCACCTGGAATAAAACCAATTGGTTGTAAATGGATCTTCAAAAAGAAGATGAAACCAGATGGCTCCATCGACAAATACAAAGCAAGATTGGTAGCCAAAGGATATCGTCAAAAAGAAGGTGTAGACTTCTTCGATACCTATTCACCAGTAACACGAATAACCTCTATAAGGATGTTAATAGCAATTGCATCCATCTATAATCTACAGATTCATCAAATGGATGTAAAGATGGCATTCTTAAATGGAAATCTCGATGAGGAGATTTACATGGAGCAACCTAAGGGTTTTATATCCAAAGGGAATGAAAACAAAGTATGTAGATTAGTCAAATCATTATACGGACTAAAACAAGCTCGAAAACAATGGCACGCAAAATTTGATAGTGTCATGATGAAAAATCGTTTTCGTATAAAGGAATGTGATAAATGTGTTTATTACAAACAAATTGGACAATCATACGTGATGATTTGTCTATACATAGACGATATGCTAATCTTCGGTCCAGATACTAAGGTAATAGAGACCACTAAGCAGATGTTAATCAACAATTTCGATATGAAAGACTTAGAAGTTGCAGATGTTATTTTGGGAATCAAAATAATAAGAACACCTAATGGAATTGAATTATCTCAGTCATATTATCTAGAAAAAGTGATTTCAAAATTTCAAAATTTTGGAATTAAAGGAATACGAACGCCGTATAATCCATCGGAAGTACTGCATAAAAACACTAATGAGAGTGTAATGCAACTGGAATACTCTCGTGTAATAGGATGTCTCATGTATCTCATGAATTGCACAAGACCAGATATAGCTTATGCAGTAAGTCGATTAAGCAGGTATACAAGCAACCCAGGGAAGGAACACTGGAAAGCACTAATGAGAGTGCTTGGATATTTAAAAAATACCACAAACTATTCCTTACATTATGGAAAATATCCTACCGTCTTAGAATAATATAGTGATGCAAACTGGATTGCTGAGTTAGAGGAATCAAAATCAACGAGTGGTTATGTCTTTACCTTAGCTGGGGCAGCAGTGTCATGGAAATCTACTAAACAAACATGCATAGCTCGATCCACTATGGAATCGGTGTTCATCGCTTTAGATAAAGCAGGCGAAGAAGCAGAATGGCTTCGTCACTTTTTAGAAGATATTCCGTTTTGGCCTAAACCTGTACCGGCCATATGCATACACTGTGATAACCAAGCAGCATTAAGCAGAGCGCAAAACTTTGTGTATAATGGAAAGTCACGACACATTCATCGACGCCATAACACAGTTAGGCAGTTACTCTCAAATGGAACTATTTCCATAGATTATGTGCGAATAAATGATAACCTAGCGGATCCATTTACTAAAGGTTTATCAAGAGAGAAAATTAACTACGCATCGAGGGGAATGGGTTTAAAAGCCTAAACCAAAAAGAGTTATCTTATACGGAAACCTATCTTAGCGACTAGAGATCCCACGGACTAGGATCAATAGGCAAACCAGTTCTGAATAACTCAAGACGTAATGCATTTGTTTAGACTTAGTCCTATTCCATTCTTATGGTGCACAATATAAATGCATGTCTACTGAAGTATTAAAAGGATAAAACTATGTTTTTTAATGATGACCATATCTTGAAAATAACAAGTGGGGTATATGTAGGATACTCATAATGGTTGTGATCACCTATGTTAGTGTGAGCTGGGTCGGCTCTATGAGAATATTAAAGGCTTTTATTCTTTATAAACACTCGCAGAACCAAAAATTGTTCAGGACCAAAATGAACACAACCAAGAGATTGGATGTGAAGGGAAATAATGCTTTGTAAAGCTTATTGTCTGGTTATACAATAACGGCTGACGGTTCAAGATGAAATAATTCACCGATTAGCCAAGTATATCCGATAAGTTTTAACTAGGGAAAGTTCAAAGTGAAATATCTACTTATCCTCGATATAGCATTATTTTCATATGAACTGTGTGATATTACACTTTGTGTGGGGGAGACATATATCGTCATTCATGTGGGGGATTGTTAGAATTCTCAAAAATAGTGAATGAGATATATCCCACATCGCCAAAAATAAGTCCATTTTCTTGTTTATATAGTGTACTCTCAATCCTTATATTGGCCCTTAGGGTCAGATAATTTTGTGCGAGGGGAAGGACCTATATGGCCATGGACTAACACACACGCGCGCGCCGCCGCCCGCCCGTCCGACCGACCGAACCGGGCCGGGTGCGGGTCCAATAAGATTGGGCTGTGTCATATATTTTTGCAACCTAAAAATTGGAATGATTTTAAAACAGAAGTGTGTTTAAATAGATACGGAATTTCCAACGGTTGTGACCATTACAAACCGATGAAGGGACGCGATTTTTTTCAGATGACCGTTTCAACGAACAGCAACAGTTCTGAACCGTTGCAAATGAACGGACGCAGCTGTTGCAAACAACAACAGTTTTTGGCGTTGCAAATGAAAGGAAGTGCCAGTTGCGAACAATAACACTTTTTGGCGTTGCAAATGAAGGGATGCTACTTTTCTCAACGGGTGTAGCCATTGGGAATTCGGCTATAAATAAAGAGGAAAACCTGATCACTTTCCTCACTTAATTTTAAAAAACCGAGTTATCTCGTCTTTATCTTCATTTCTTAAAATCATAATTAGTCCTATCACAAAGAAGATCATACACATCACGATCTCGAGCAGCTTACGTCTGTTGTATCTTGGGAGACTTTGAATAAAGTCTTAAGGAAATTGTTACGACAAGCCTCAGACGAAATTTCCTTCTTCAACCGGTTAGATTTCTAGTTGATTTATACATTTATATATAATATATATATATATATATATATATCATTTTCGTTTCTACGTTGTACTATTTCTTTAAATAGTATAACATTTGATTTATCGCTATAGTTATTATTACTATAGTTGTTAGTTTGTTGTTGTAATTAATTACAACATACTTATTGTTAAAAATAGCTAATACAGAATTCCAAAGTAGTGGAAATCTGATTTTTAAACTTGTAAGACGAGTTTATTATTGATTAGTCTCTGTTTTGGTATACTAGACGTATAACAATGTCATTGTGGCTACTTAACTGTACATTATACGGTATTTTGTTTTTCAAAATATTTTGTATGTAGATTGAGAATGGACAACAGTTAGGTATCCATCCAAGCATTCTGGATGGAAATTCATAGGCACAAAAATATTATATATATATATATATATCATCACATAACCACCTAACGGATTTAATCTCCACTGTTTGATTAGATAATCTATTTAAATATACATGAATAAAGATATATTTGTGTGTAAGATGTAGATTTTTCTCTATTTTAGTATGCACAAAATTAGTCAAATGTCCAGAGTTTTGATCTTTATAAGCTAGCAAAAAGCAGTTGTGATCATTACTTAATTTAGCTCTAATCTCATTATACTTAATTTTATTTCAAGGCCAGAGTTCAAATTTTTATTTATTAAAACAATCTCATAAGCAAGTGAGAGATTAACATAAACAAAAATGGAGGAATCTACAATTTAATGATTCATTATCTATTTCTCAGTGCACTCAATTTGTAGATATCAAAATCCAAGAAAGCTAGCTAACCTACCACGGAATCCTAATCACCTTATAATGACCCGCCTTTTCAAACCCCAGAAGTCGACACTAATACATCAACGATATTCACGTGCCCAACAATTAAGTGTCGGAAAGACAGATTGTCAGGGGAAAGAAAGGAGATAGAAGATAGAAGAAACTAAACAATCACAAAATCTCACAACACAACGGAATAACATATATTAATCAACATAATACTTTACAAAAACATTTCAAAAAAGATACATTAGAGTCATACTAATAAAATTCTACCCTAATACAAGATACATATAATACAGCGGAAACGAGATAATAACTAGCTATCGATGAAGCCTCCTGCTCCAAGCTCCTCCAAAATGCATCCGTGGGAAAACCTGAACTACTTGGCTATCCATAAAAATTTGAGCACCCAAGAGTTAAAGGAAAAGAAAAGAAAACTCCGGGTCAGACATGGGTTTGGTGTGAGTAAACACAAACAACTGAATTATTATATTTAAAACCCTTTAAAATCAAAAGTATCTCGTAAGACCATGCCGCACATAAACACGGATAGGTTTTTACCTTACGATAACCAAAACACTTTTTATAGAAAATCCAGTGATATTATAATAATGTCTATGCGTTCAAAAAATATATATGAAAATAGCCAAAATTGTTACCATTATTAAATTCCAACTTACTAGGTTCTACAATCAAAACCGTAAAGGCATGTATTAGAGATTGAATTCCATATTATGACAAGGCATCGGGGTACCACCTATCACGGTACACGTCCAGAAGTTGTACCGAGGACCTCGTCGGAATCCCCTGCCAACACAAGATAGGCCTACCTCTGACTGGATAGTACCGAATATGTCATCACCCTGGTTGCTTTGCAACCATTTTTATTTGAGATCTCATGCACAACCAATCCATAAATATGTAGATGTATCTAGAAAGGTGATGACACACCCTAATGGGAGCGGCCCACTTAGCCTTGCTGCATCTCCTCTGATTTTAGTCATTCCCGGTTGATGAGGCTTGAGGCTACGCTTACCTTTTGAATAGCAATCCCACTTGGAATGCTAACACCGCCTTTCAGGCAGTAATGCAATGCCAGCATTCATCCATACAAGTTGTCCAGGATAGGGACAAACTGAAGGCACTACTTCTACTACATCCATTTTGGAATCACCCTCAGGACTAGTAGCTAGCAGCCCTTGCACTTCAATGCTCTGTCTTCGATTCCATATTCTTCAAGATGTCTTCAGTTCGAAATGCTTGAGTTGGATCTAAGTGGTTTTCAGATAACATATCTGATCCCGGTCTCTTCAAAACAACTTTCGATAATTTTCGATAAACTCAACCCCGGTTCTTTAGGAAATAAACAGACAAAGATAAGAACAGAGTTCACCTCCTAACCGTTAGTGGACAGATTTCTTTATCATTTATCCTAAAAGAACGAAACGAGGTTTATACGCATAGTACAACATTATTGGGGATGATTATGCCATATAACTAACGTGTTTCTCCTAGATATTTCCAAAGTTACGTTTAGGCCCAGATTTGATAGTTGGTTATTTAACTATCAAGTATAAAAACATTCAAACATTGATTTGATTCATATGGTATCCACTAAGCCTTTATTAATTAATCTTCAATTAATTAAAACACTTTGCAAAACTTGATCGAAAGATCTTTTTAAACACTATTCCCAAAACACTTTACATTCCTTTTATACTTGGAAAATAATATAAGCCTTTACCAAAAACATTTGGAAAATTCCCTTTTTTCAAATTCCATATTAAATGGCCAAAAAATTCCCTTTTCAAAACATCACTTACTATAAAACCAAATTCACTTTATAAAACTCATTCATTTATCCATTATAAAAATTCTTTTTATAAGTTCACTTCATATTTCAAACCTCTTTATAAGTCTTCAAACAAGATTTAAACTTTTTCTTAAAATCTCTAAAATGATTTATAAAATCTCTTTCCATGTATAAAACTCTTTATACAATTTTCTTTTTAAAATATCTTTTGCATTACAAAATCACATTTACAAAATCTCATTTTTAAATCACTTTAAATAAACCCTTTTATTTAGTAAAAGCATTTTTATTAAACAAGTTATTATTTATAAATACCTTTATAAAATAATTATATAATATGAAAATCATTTATAAACTTTAAAACACCAAACTGATAAAAAAAATTGAAGTTAATTCAAAATCATACTTCATAAATTCAAAAGGAGGCTTAGCAATCCCAATGGAACTAATTTAAGTTACCATTTAATTTCAATTTCATTTCCAATCAACAATTTATTTACATAAGTCAACATATATGTAAATACACTTTATATCCAAATTAGGAAATAACATGTCAATATAAACTAACCAGTATAAATATGTCCAAATAACATAATAGCAGGATGGTGATTTGTCCTGCTAAATAGATGTTAAAACAACCAAACAATTTACCTATAGCACAACTGTAACGACCCGTAAATTTTAACTATTTTAATAACGTATTCAACTGAATTTTGTGAAATTTTAAATAATAAAATTTTGAAATAAAACTTTAATATTTGGAATACGTCTATTTCAACATAGCAACTGGTAAATTTTCATCAGAAAATATGGAAGTTTATTTTATTGTGTAATTTTATTTAATTTAAATCAGTTAATATTTAATGATAATAAATTTATTTCAAAACTTGAATATTTTTATACAATAAATTTGTAAATCATCTTCTGAGTGAGACGTCATATTCCGTTCCTTCAAATTTGGACTGCTATTGCTCCGTTTATCTTATTTTCGGTAAAATAGCAGCATTTTCGGTACCGAATATTGACTTTTGATAGTTCGGTCGTATCGTTGATATCTGTATACCGTTTTGATCGTCTCATCATGCTGATCTATGCGGTATATTTAATTCCATGTTTTGAAGTCTGGTATGCAGCGGAATCCGTGAAACGGATAACCGTATCGGTACGTTTCTAAAGTCTTTTGGTTTCTCGTGTCCTTTTTGATTCTTTGCCTTTCGTTATCCACGTGAAGTTCAGTAGACATTTAAATTTAATATTTTCAGCTTTTGGACTTTTGCTATTCCCAATATTTCAATATATTGTCTGGTTCATTTTTTTCATTCTTTCGTTCAATTCTCATTCTCCCTACCTCTCTTTCATTTATGTTCTTATTTGAAAGACATATATTTTTAAAATATAAGCTTGGATCTGAGAGCATGCTCATGCTGTTGCCTTCCCCTTTCCATTCTTCACTGCTTCCCGACGTGCCACCCACCCTGTCACCACCCGAGCCGGCTGCTGTTCGCCACCGCACAAAGCTTCCACCCGAGACGTCCTCTTATTCCCTGACCTCCCAACGTCTCCACCACCCCACCGTGAGCCAGTGTATGCCGCAATCCATCTCCATCCCCTCCACTTCGGCCGGCCCCGCTTTCACCAAAATAGCAGCCGCCTGACCGAGCTCCGACCATGTCGAGCATCTTCTCAACCTCACCCGCCTTTACCGCATCTCGCTTCGTCTCCTTCATTTTAAATCTGGGCCGAGTATTTTGAGCAGGTGACATTTTTTTCTATAACAGCTTATATGAATTGAATACGTTTTTCATTTTCCTGTAGCATAATATATATTATAGTATAAGGTTACTGACCATTTCATCAATTTACTTTTACGCATATATAATGATGTTGCATGTTCTAATACATATAGTTTATTCTTTTTTTTTACAGCCTGCATAGTTGTTGTAGTCTAACTTTGTATATATAATCGGTTTATATGTGTAGAGTTTGTATAACATTTTATACAATACATTGTTATATATATTTTATAAGTTCAGTTTAATATAGGTATATTTTATTCGGTCGAATTATATATATATGTTCGTGTAAGTTTTATATAATCTGTTATGTTTTCGAAATGTATATACATATATAGGAGCTCATGTGCTGTTTGGATTTACCTGCCACCTTATCATTTTTTTTATTGCTTGAGAAGCCGGTTTATAATTGTTTTATTTTAGAGGCAAGTTATATATAATAAGCTAAAATTATTTACTTAAGCTATGTTGTATTTTTGAAATGGTTTTTAATAATAAATTATAATGATTTGATTACGTATACTACAAAAGAAATGTGTCTGCCAATATATATGTACTAATTTATATATGTAAGTCATGTTATTAATTTGAAATATATATGATATTTTGAAAGGAACAAAATATAAAATAAGTATTTTTCATTTTTTTTCATAAGTATATATATAAGTATTTATTTCAAAATATATGATGTATACATGTTGATTTTATATATGTGTTTTAATTTAAAACAATGATTTTTGAAATACATATATATCTAATTTAATATGTGTTTGAATTTAGAATATGATTTTATACATATAATTAGTCAAATTATATCAAGCAAATTCTGATTTATTTTCATCGATTCCTTATCTATCAGCTTATCCGTCGAATCCGTATCCATCTAGCTTTTATTTGGAATTCGTGCTTGGATTCGTAACTCATCTCAGTCTCGTTCATCTCTAGCCTCGAAAGGTGAGCAATCACTCACGATTAACGTTCTTTTATTTATTAAATTTGATTTCAATTGAAATGACAATTGAAATATGCTGTTGTTAGTTATTTACATTGTTACATATATGCTATCACCTATATCTGTTCACCTGTGATATCTGACACCATTATCTGTTATTTATACTGATGATATATGCCTGTTATGTTATTTTCATAACCGTTATCACTCTGCAAGTTCCCTGTTAGTATAGATTTTCCCTATGGGTTGAAATGATACATACCGAACAATTTGTAGAATAGGAGAAAATCGTTATGGGTTGAAATGATAAACCCAAGCGATTTTCAATTGAATTGAATTTGGGATTGTGGGTTGAAATGATATATATACCCGTATATATATAAATTACGGATTGAAATGATAAATATTTGTATCACTTAACCATAGGGTAGAGAATTATATACAGACACCGTTGGTCTATGTATAAATATTTTGAAAATGATTTCTATTGTTTTGAAAAGAAATATATGGTTTTGATAAATATTGATTTTTTAAGATTTATTAAAGTTGATTTAATAAAGTTGATATATAATATGTTTAAGTATTTATTTAATATATATATATATATATATTCAAATATAGAGTTTATAATGATTCAGGTTGGAAAGATAAATTTGAAATTGATTTGAAATTATATTTATTTAAGAATTTTACTTAAATAAGTTTGATTTGAAATTTATTAAATTTTAAATTTTAAAGATATGTTTTATAACTTGAATTTGATTAAAAGCGACTTAAATGAATATTTCAAACTTATATAAATTTAAATGGGATATTTTGTTTACTTAAATTTGTAAATTGAAGTTTATTTAAATGATATTGAAATGATTAAGTAAATATTTCAAAGCTAAATAATAGTAAAGTGAATTTGATATATATATGAAATTATCGAATTTAGTTTTGAAATGTTGAATATTTAAAGCTTTGAAATATATTGAAATTGAAATGGCTTATTTTAGTGTTCAAATATGTATTTGAAATCGATAATTTGAAATGGTTTATTTAGAAACTGAATTGAGTTGAAATTTATGAATTGAGATTGAATTAAAATTGAATTTTGGAATTCGAGTTGATTTGAATCGATTTGTGAAATTGAGGAAGCTATTTTATTTTATAAAGTATTTTTAAACCATATCTAAAACTATTTATAGTTTACTGTATAAATTATTTTAATATAGACTATTTTAACTTATAACTATTTTATATAAACTATTTTTATTTTATATACTAATTTTAATATATTAACTGTTTAAGAGAAAGTGTTATGGATTCCAAAATGTTATGATTTCAAGCTATGATTTCAAAGTGTTATGAATTTCAAGGTTTTGATTTTCAAAGTGTTTGATTTTAAAGGACTTATGATTTCGAAAGCGTTATAACTTTGGAAAGTAATGTGATTTTTGGAAATGGATTTATTTGGAGTGAAATGATACCGTTTTGATATGGTTTTAAATGGAAATGATATTTTGGTTTTGAAGTATAAACTATTTTGAAATGACCGCGGTGTTATAATAACGTTTGGTTGTTAAAGAGACCGGGATCGGATATGGGCATACTCTCCATCGATACCGAAAACCACTTTAACAACTGTTTACACGATGGAGATTCCAGAATGAAGTAGGATGGTGGCGACGATTCTATATGAGGTATTTACGTGGACCTAACTCCCGTGAGTTAGCATAAGGTGGCTAAAACAGAAGCAATTGACGGGCTAATGAGGTAGCTCCTCTTATCGGACACACTCCATCGTATGCCATTCTATTACTTTGTGATTGATTTGGTGCGCACCCTTGATTCGGGAGTGTGGCTCGAGGTGGGCGATTGCTGCGGCTCTGCGTTACCACCGGCCCGGAAGTGTAATTGGTATATCTACCCTGGCGTTGCCTAGTTGTGCTGTGTCACCTACCCTAGCGTGCTTTACTACGAGTTTTATTTGTGTCGTACCTATGGAGTATCCTCTGGTAGCTCCAGTTTATGGGGTATTATGGTACTGTATAGACTATTGGCATACCTAAAAATGTGTTAAGGTGGAAAATGTAAAGCCTTAACGTTATTTTTAAATAGTATACTTTAGTTTAGACATATTATAATTGCATAAATTACTACATAGTAGATAGTTTAACGGATCCTTAGAGGATGGTTATCCCAAACGTCCTTTGAGTTACTTGTATTTCAGTTGATATTTCACTTGAGTTAGATTTATTGATATAAGAATGTTAATCCTGACTCGAGTGTTTTGTGTTTTGCTTTACGCTCGGATCAGACTGAGTGGTTCAGTGTTCGAGACTCACCTTTGGAGTTGGAGTTTCGCTTGGAGATCCAACTATCTATCCAGCTTTCAGTTATTCAGTTGATTCCAGTGATGTATTCTGATCTTGTATTTGACTATTGTATTGAGACATCTATGTATTCGAGACTTCTGTTGTATCTTGTTTAACTCTGTTATATATATATATATAGTAGCTTCATGAACTACTATTCTTTTGTTTCCGCTGCATTATTGTTATATTACTCTGTGTCTGTGATTCTGTGATTATTTTATTTACTATATATGTTGAGTTTTGCCAAATTTAACTTAACAATCTGATATTTTGAGCAATTCAAATCCGACATGTATGGATGCGAATGGTTGAAAATTTCAGGATGTTACACCAATGATGATTTATTCTGCTACTACATATGTCCATACAATCAAATAACCAATCTATAGCAGAATAGGAATTTATTCTGCTAATCTATGTCCATAACAATCAATGCACTTACATTATAGCAGAACGAGGATTTATTCTTCTAACATATATCCACATAATCAAATCATTTGCATAACTCTTTCATAATTGTTTGTCTACTTAATGGTATCGATATTTGAATCCCTTATGTTCAAAACCATCTTTGAAAAAGAAGTACCTTTAAAACAATTTGATCCTAGGAAAATACAGATTTAAAAATTAAGACACCCTTTAAAATGATTAATTACAAGATAAACTCTTATTAAATAATACCAATCTTTATTAAATTTGAACTTAATTTAATTATACATTAATAATTAATTAAACCTGCAATAAATAATTTATTTATAAATTCACTACAAGGGGAAACACGTTTTCCGACGGCCAAAAGCCGTCGGCGGCCGTCGGAACCCGTCGGCCGCCGTCGGAAATTGACGTCGGAAATGGCATTGTCGGGAAGCAGTATTTCCGACGGCTTCCGATGGAGGCTGCCATATACATTCCCGACGGATCCAGGCGGTTTCCGACGGATTCCGACGGGTGTCGGAATCCGTCGGAAATCGTCTGAAATAGGCCGTCGTTATCCGTCGATAACCGTCGGGAATTTTGACCAATAAGCTGTCGGTAGCCGTCGGAAGCCGTCGGAAATCTGCTGTTTTTTTTTACATTTGCTTCACATTTAGCCTTCCAACCACATTTCTCTTCCAAACATTAGAATATCAATACTGCACAATCCAATATACAATAGTCCAACCAAATATTCAAACCCAAACCACAAAATATTTAATAAACACACAAATAAATAAAATTACATCAAAATATAAATAACCATTCCAACATTAACATAATCCTAACAATAATTGTTCTACCATGTTGTTAATACACAAATTCATCAATATTCTCATACACGTTCTCATACTACCATAGAACCAAATGTGTCAAACATAATTATACATAAATCAACAATTACCTACGCCGTCTATCAAATCATTCTAAGTTAAAACAAAACATACCTGAACGAACAAGAAAGCAAGTAATGAATTAATCTCCTGCAGATCCAGAGCCATCCGAGGAAGGAAAGTGACCACCACCCTGCTGCTGCTGCTGCATGTACTCTAACAACTGTGCGGTGTGCATGGCCTGTTGGCGGTTCTTCTCCTCCAACTGGGCAACTCTAGTACGCAATTCTTCTATATCTGCAAGATCGCTCTGATGTCTACCCCACCGTCCCCTACTCTGACTACTGGACTGCAATAATTGAAAAATAAATAAAATCCAAGTTTATTGTTTTGAAAAAGTGAAAATATCATATTTTAAGAAAAAGTAAATTATTTACCGCTAAATTGCCAAATCCGTATCGTCGACCATGCTCTGCTGGATCCATAACGGACTCAAATATAACGTCTTCCTCATTGGTCGTCAGCTGATCTCGACCCGTGTCACCAAGGAGTTTTTGCCGCTGCTCCATAAACTTCTCCTGCATTAACAAATTAATAATATCATATCTTATGTCATCATAGTTTAACAATTAAAACAATTACTAATACTGAATAAAATAAAATATGCTTACATGGCTTTTGCTGGATTTATCGTCCTGCCATGTGTACGAAACAGTCCCGTCTGGATTAACATGCTCGACAGCATGCATACGGGTGAACACGTCCATATAGCTGACAGGACCATGTGACTCGGCTTCCTGAAGTTGATTATTACATACAATTATTATACATTTAAAATCATATAGTATAAACTATTTACATTTATTATTCAGTAAATTTACCAACTCCTGCCGATACTGCTGAAACGACTTCGATCCTCCGCGATGAGTGACGGGATTCTTATTTCTATTTGCAGAGTTTCTATCCGACTCTGCCTGTACATTCAAAATTTTATACGTTAATTTTCGATCACGTCAAATTAATAATTCAAAAAAAATTAGTATACTTGCCTTCGCCTCGTCCGTCTCCCAGTATCTCAACCAAGCTTGCCACACGCTCTCTCCCATCCACCGTGGTTTCTTACCAGATTTCTTAATCTCAGATATCGTATCCCTGTAGTTCTTGCGCATCTTCTTCATCCAGTATGCTCGTGCCAGCATTATATCATCTGTCTGGATGTCTATCTCAGCCTGTGTTAAAAAAAAGATTACACTTTAAACGATATAAACAGTAAAAAAACGACAAAAACGAATTAAAAATGGAAAACAGAAAAATATGCATACTAGGACATCCTGCCATATGCACTCTATGATGTGAGGAGGGATGTTATCCCACTTCGGCCACCAGGCACTCATCCTACTACGATAAGAAGCTCTAGAGACGTCCAACACAACCTTAGAAGGAAGTAGATCGAACCCCCTGTTTTTAAGTACGATATAGATAAGTATGTACTTATATCATAGAAAAAATAAGATGCTGAATAAAATTTAATTCTTACCCATCTACTCTAGGGACTAACGATACAACTGCACGCTGTGGCTCTTGCGATGGGCCAATGCCATCGCCTCTTGACGATCGGGAAGAGCTCCTACCTCTACATGACATATTGATAAACCTGTGACATATACACATCATTATATAAGAGAATAAAAACATGATAATTAATATATTTCATATGAAAATGACATCAACGGTATAAATTGCTTAATTAATAACTGAAATGGAAATAGAAATGGAAGTGTGTTATACCTGATTCATAATGGGTGTACTATTCCAACGATAAGCAGAGTTCATTGCATTTTCAATAAAAGTTGCTAAATAAATGACAAATGGAAATAACATAAAACATGCAAAAAATAGTAAACGGATTTGGTTTCATATAGTTACATCAATTTCATAATACATCAAGAATTCAACATAGTTACATCAATTGCAAAAAACATAATCAGATTTATATCAGTCATCATCGTCTTCTGATTCAGATTCGGTCTCGTTTTCGACGATATTTTCTTCCGCACTGTCAAACGCTTCTACCAAAACATTTGTTTCATCGATCAAAGGACCAAAATCTATATGATCGTCTGTAATTATTATTTCGTTATTTTGCTCAAGATCTGCCTGATAAGCTTGTTCATCCGGAATATTCTTCCCATCAAATGTGAATCTGGCCTTTGTTTTAAAAACTGCAGACCAATCTGCTTTATCTCTTTTTAGAGACGGATAAGGAGCGTAATAAACTTGCAATGCTTGTTTGGCTAGTACAAAAGGATCATACTTGTGATAGTGCGATGTATGCTTTATTTCGATAAGATTATAATCCTTGTGCACATTAATTCCAGAACCTGGAACATTGCTAAACCAATTGCATTTAAATAGAAACACCTCCTCCGCGGGTCGTGAGAAATATGTCAGTTGCAAAATTTGTGTCAGAACGCCATAAAAATCATTTAAATGATTTTCTGGATCGTCACTACCTTTAACAAATACACCAGTATTATTTGTTAATTTTTCTGCACCGTATTCTTTGGTGTTAAATTTATATCCATTGACGAAATATATTGGATATGTCTTGACCACTCTTTTTGGTCCCATCGCTAGATGTTTCAACCCTTCGTCAACAACACAATTTCTCGGCTCATAAACGTAATTTGAAAACCAACCGGAAAATTCTTTACTAAGATCTCCGTTCGGATGTTCACGTTCATAAACACTGTTTATATAAACAAATTATTACATTAGGTTATACACGCGCATGCATTATAGAAAAGAATAAAACACAAATTATTATTTCAGATTACCTAACAAACGGTGCAACCTCGGCACAATTTAGAAGAATATAAGTGTGTGCTACATGAAGATCTCTATCGTCTAACCATATTTCTACACATTTTCCAGAAGGCCGGCCATATTGTCTAAAAATAGATAACATTGTTTGAGATGACTCTTGTTCGTCGCCTTCGTCATTACGAGGAACACTTTGAAATGAAATATTCACATGGTCACTGAAATAGTGAGAGAAAAAGAACGAAGCTTCTTCTTCGATATAAGATTTACATATCGAACCTTCAACTCGTGCTTTTTGCCTCACTTTTTTCTTCAGATGATTCAAATATCTATGCAAAATTAATTTATATTAACTTCATCTTTCAAATACAATTAAATTACGTTATAACATATTACATACCTCTCAAATGGATACATCCATCCATATTGGACAGGACCTCGAAGTCGTGCTTCAACTGGGAGATGAACAGGTAAATGTTCCATCACATTAAAAAAACCTGGCGGAAATATTTTCTCTAATTTGCAAAGCAATATAGGAATGTCCACTTCAAGTTTACGTAAACGTTGCACTTTTAAAGTAGTCGAACAAAGCTCTTTGTAAAACATACTAAGCTCTGTTACTACCTTCCAAACTTTTAACGGTAGTAGTTCTTTGAACATTACGGGAAATAAAATTTTCCATCATTATGTGACAGTCGTGACTTTTCATTCCGCTCAATCTACCATTTTTAAAGTCAACACATCTACGAAGATTTGATGATATCCCATCAGGAAATCTTAACCCTTCCACCCATTTTAACACAGTTTTAACTTGATTATTATCTAATTCGTAACATGCTTTGGGTTTTTTACTGTCATTTGGTTTCATATGAAGCTCAGGACGTTTGCATAATTCTTCTATATCACGTCTTGATTTCAAATCATCCTTCGTCTTCCCTTTCACATTCAAAATTGTGTTAAAAACATTATCAAATACATTTTTCTCATTGTGCATCACATCTATGTTATGGCGAAGCAGAAGATGTTTCCAATACGGCAACTCCCAAAAAATAGTTTGTTTGCACCAGTTATGAACAACTGATTTGCCTTGAATTTCTGTTTGCTCGCCCGTTTCATATATCTTTGGATAGTCCTTAACAAGTTCATATATGTCTTCGCTTGACCATATCGTCGGTGGTTGTCTGGTTTCTACTCTATTAGCTAAAAAGTTTTTCTTGTCTCCTCTGAAGGGATGATTTACATGGAGAAAATATCGATGACAGTCAAACCATGAAATTTTCTTACCATGAGGTAAAGAAAACGCTCGTGTTTCATCCATGCAATATGGACATGCTAGACGACCGGCAGTACTCCATCCCGAAAGCATTGCATAGGCAGGAAAATCACTTATAGTCCACAACAAAGAAGCAAACATACGAAAATTTTTCTTCTTGGACACATCGTATGTTTCTACTCCTTCGTTCCACAGTATTTTTAACTCCTCAATCAACGGTTGTAAATATACATCTATTCCTTGTGTCGGATCGTCGGGGCCAGGAACGACAACAGTAAGAAACATATATTGCGTTTTTATACACATCCATGGAGGTAAATTATACGGTGTGACGATAATGGGCCAGGATGAATATTTAAACCAAATTGAGAAAATGGAGAAAAACCGTCCGTACATAATCCTAATCTAACAGTTCGACTCTCCGCTGCAAAATTTGGATACGTTTTATCGAAATGCTTCCATGCTTCTCCATCGGCCGGATGTGTCAACGTACCCTCTTCCTCTGTTCTCACACTATGCCACCTCATATTAGACGCAGTTACAGAAGATGCATATAATCTTTGAAGTCTTGGAGTTATGGGTAAGTAGTGCATACGCTTGTATGGAACTTCCTTCCCCTTCTTTTTTCTTGGTTTGTATCTCTCCTGGTTACAAACTTTACAATTTCTAAGGTTTACGTCTTCTTTCCAAAACAACATGCATCCTTTTAAACATGTATCTATTTTCTGATACGGTAAACCAAAAGCCGACATAAGTTTTTTAACTTCGTAGTGATTTTCACACATGTGATTATCGGGCGGCATATGCCTTTTTGCAGCTTGTACAACAGCCGTAAACCCAGCTTCAGTGATGTTGTATTTTGACTTCATCGCAATGTATTCTGCGATTACTGACAGCTGAGTGCCGCTTTTACAACCATCCCAAATAGGTTTCTTAGCTGCATCTAGTAAATCATAAATTTTTTTAGCTTCAATATTTGGTTCTTCAACATTTCCATCATCATCGTCAACTTCAACCATAGGAAATATTGATCGTGCTGCATCTTCGACCATATTTTCTATACGGGTCGTTGAAACTATTTCGTTAACGACACTTTCAGACTCTATAGAAGTATTTGCTACAACTTCTCCATGCCGATCCCAAACATAATATTCCGGTGCGAAACCGTGTTTGCACAAATGAACTTTCACAACATCTGGTAACAAATACTTCAAATGTCTACACCTACTACACGGACAACGAATTTCTGGATCGTTTCCGTTATTACTTAAAGCGAATTCAACAAACACGTTTATACCATTATAAAAATCTTCTTTTATTGAGCCCCTCAGTCCTTTTCTTTGGTACATCCATCTCCTCCGATCAACAAAATAATCAATCATTTTTCCTATTTGACAAAATGAGAAGTTCAAAATTTAATATTTATTTTGAAGAATACAAATTTGAAAAAGATTATTTTCATGGTCGTATAATATTTTGAATTTAAAGAACAGCGTCACAAATTTAAAAATATTTTCAAATAGGGCACATTTTATTTTTTAACGTAACGATTTAAAAACTTCATTGGTCAGGCATCCTACTTCCCATTACAAACACAGTAAGCATTTACATTTCGTATATTACTTCGTCTCAAACGATTCAACAAAATTTCGGCAGCATTTCCCTTTTGTTCCCTGCATTGTACACAAATGCGTGTACGCAGGAAACAAAAAAGAAAAGTTAGGCCGAAATTTTATGAACCGTTTGAGACGAAGTAGTATACAAAATATAAATGCTTACTGTGTTCATAACTTGTCCAATACAGGGACAAATCCGACAAACATTGTACCAGATGAATATAAATGGTCGTTTTTCAAAAAGAACGACTATTTATACAATGATCATGTACAACACTCGTCAGACGGGGCCAAAAACTCTCTAAGGGACATTTGTCAGTTACATGCGCGCATTTTACAAAAAAATACAGTTTTACTCAATGTTCACATTTACAAAAATATATATTAATTTAACACATTTATTCAACGTATTACATCAACTTAAGGCTGTTTTAACATTTTTGTCATTTTTCAATACACACAATATAATTTAGAGTAATGCATTTTTTTTGTTTCATAAGTAAATACGCGCACAATATAATACTCCTAATTCATTCAATCAATTTATCTTATTCCAAATAACGTATACAATCGTCGAGTCAAGGCATACACAACAATTTACATATACACGAACAACGACAAATTATACGTATTTTTCACAGTTTCACGATAAAAGATGAAATCGGTATACCATGTGATGCTATAAACTGTTATTACGCTATTGGAAACAATTGCAATCACTAATTCGTCCTAATTTATCAATTTATGCAAATCTAGAATTAGGGTAAAAATTGAATTTTTCACAAAAATAAGAGATTATACCTGAGATTAAGAGTAACGGAGGTTGATTAGGGAGCCTTGGAAGATCCGGAAGCTAGAAATTAGGGATTGGAAGTTTGGAGGTTGAATTTGGGGGTTTTTTGGGTGGATTTTCGTATGAAGAGGAGGAGGAAGATGGCTCTCGGCTGAAGGTATAATCGCAAATTTCCGACGGCTTCCGACGGCCGCCGACGGCCCATCGGAAACCGTCGGAAAATTGCCGTCGGAAGCCGTCGCCCCATGCCGCCGGTTTTAAGCCTTTTTCTAGTAGTGATTAAACCATTAATTAGTCCTTCATTAATTTATTAAATATTAATTAAAAACCTTTATTAATAATTAACTATTAATTAATCTCAATTTAAATAAATAATATTTTAATTAAAACACATAAATAATAAATTAAACTTTAAATAAATAATTTATTTTAATTAAAACCTTAATTAATTAAAAATAATTTTAAAAAATTGGTTTATTTAAATAGTTAACCTCATACTTAATTAATAATTAATTAAAAATAAACTATATACTTAAATTATATTAAAATTAATCTTACTTAATTAATAATTAATTAAAATTAATCTTATCCTTAAAAGATAATTAATAACTAATCTTTATTTAATTATAATTAATAAATCCTGTTTAATCTTAATTAATTATTAATTATTTAAACTTAATTAATAAAATTTTAATCATTTAAAAACTTAATTAAGTTTATAAAACAATTTCAAAACACTTTAAGTTAATAAATCCAAATTTTGTAAAAATTGGATTTTTAAGCGAAATTGCATCCATAACGACTATCGCTTTGAAGACCATAACTTTTAAACTTGTTTAACATCTCAAATATCCTTTAAAATTCTTACCTTTACTTTGAATTACTTTACTAACTTAGCATAAAGTTTTTGGAGCAAAACTAAAGTTAGAAAACATTATAAAACTTTTTGCTAAAACATGGTGACTAAAACAAGTTTGAACCCAAGGAATCTCCAAGTCACTTAATAAGTTCAAGTGTTAATTTTTTAGCATACATCACATACACATGTTTGACCATCCATAAACATATCACTAACATAGCACAACCAAATATCACATTTTTATAACCAAACACATCACTTAAGCCTTCGATTCACAAGTCAAAATCTAAACCACAACTAGCAACCCATACATATATTCAAACCACACAATAATCCAACCAAACAATCAACTTATTTTACCACCAATTAGTCAATACATATAAAGGTAAAAACTTTCCCAAAAAGTAAGAAGTTTACTCACCGAAATCTTTTGAAAACTTGAAACATTTTGGAATTCGGAAAGCTTGGAAAACCACAAAATCTACTCGAAAATAAATAACTTCCCCTCGATTTTTGGACATGTAATTCTCATATTTTAGATAAGTGGTTAAAGGAATGTTTTAGAAAACTCTTTCCTCTACAAATTGAAGAAAGAAACACTCAATTTTAGTTATTTTAGGGAAGATATGGTCGAAATAAGAAGGACCATTTTCAGACTTAGATCTCTGAGTCCAAAAAGACTTTGAAAATAAACAAGGTTTTGACATAGCTAGACCAAAAATTTGAAAAAGTTATCTACATAAAAGTTGTAGCCACTGAAATTTGACATGGTATGAAAAAAAAATTCTTGATTTGGAGCATTTTAGAAGAAGTTCCGGTCGGGTGAATTTGGGGTAAAAATGGAAAAAGTGGAGCTTAAAACAAGTGATTTAAAACTAAGTTTTAAAGTAAGAATTTGATTTTTAAAACTTTTAAACCTAAAAAATAAATAGAGAAGCCATGGAAATTTGTTTCCAAGCTTAGGAAAGTTTTTCAAATGGAAAAGAGAATGAGAAAGTGAAATAATAATTAGAAAAATTAGTTTATATATTATGTTGAAATGTTTAATTACCAAACTACCCCTCGTCCATTACCCTCCATACATATGCTTCCATATCACCATTCTTGTCTCCTTCCATGAAAATCATGAAAATCTTGTCCCCCCTTTAACACTTTGAGCCAACATGCATTTATGTGCATGTGTACCATTTTTAGACATGTCCCCCTATAATGTGACACTTACTTTTTACTTTAATTTATTTTTAAACCTTATACACCTAAGTATAAATACATATATACATAAATTATATCGGCCTAGCTTATTTCAAAATGTATATGTTTGATTAATACAAAGAGTTCAAAATATTTTCGATAACTTTGATCCGATGAAAAGTCAAAAATTCGAAAAACGAATTTTGGTCACATTTTCTGTTTTTCATCGAACTATATATTTTTGTAAACAAATTTTGAAAACTATTTCACCATCATTATTTATTATGTAAAAGAGTTTTATTTTCATTATAGAACCTATATATTGAATATTTAAAATTAATTAAATATTCGAAATTAAAGGAGTGAAATTTTGGGTCGTTACACTCTCCCCCCTTTAAAAGAATTTCGTCCCCGAAATTACACCTCAACCTATCCTAGAAAACACTTAACGTGATACATCAGTTCATATGATGTACATAGATCATTCTTATATAAAAGTATGATTCGATCACTACTCGAATTCATACTTAACTTCCGAATTAGTATCGCTCACTCGATTCTCTAGTGCGGACTCCGATCAGGTTTCTTGATTAGGAACCTTTGTTCTTCTTACATAGTCATATACTATGATAGAAAACTTTGATCCCATACCAAAAATCCTCATTAAGTGCTCGCCGTCAAAAATCGAGTGATAGATCCTTGTCTGGAATGGCATGAAACACCTCAAAGTCATGTACTCGAATCTTAGATCATAACTATATAAAACGAGAAATGATCTACGTCCAACCTACACACTTCTTTAATTGGTTCCCCCTAATACTAATTCTATTTCCAATAAATTATTTCTGAAAACATTTCCTAAAACTAAACTTAGGTTCATTTGGATACTACTCCACTACATCCTAAGAGTATATACCCCTATTTGATTCAGCTATTCCATTTTCACTTATCTCCCTAAGAAAACTCAAGAGTCAAATACCCGGTCTTATTTCAATAACTTTTTGAAATGAAACTTTTATATATATTAATCATATAATATATATATAGCTCGAATAACTCCAAAATGATACTAAGGAACTGGGTACTACCAATAGTATCATATATATCTCCCTTACCAAGAACGGTAATACTCAAGGGAAGAGCTTACCATCCGAACACATCCCTTCCCCAATTTTAAGTTATTTTCGAGCCACTCGACCTAGTTAACTTAAAAATATCCCTCTTATTTCAAAATCCTATTTTTTTGAAATAATACTTTACATTTTCCAACAAAACATTTATCACCAACTTGCTTTGGTTTCGTTCAAGGTTTGAACTTGTTTTGATTGTACAATGATTAAGAGAATAATTTACTAAGCACCCCACAACGTTCATCTAGGCAAACATCAAATCGTCACTTAGAAGATTATTTAGATCATCACAAAATAATCAAGACTCATTCTCCCAAACTAATCCAAAGAAAACACTTTTTACTTAACCTTTTAATTCCCAAAATCTTGTAATTGAACCAAAAATATTATCAAAAAATACTATTATTATTTTTCCATTCCTTGAAATACATTTTTCAAAAGACCTAGGATTTTAGTCTTCAAGTTTCAACTTAAATTCTTTTTTATTAAAAGGCACCATCTTATAAATTTCATTTTATAAGATCAACTTTTATGAAACGTTTTCTAAATATTTATTTCAAATATTCTAGCTTTTAAATAAACATCTTTCATTAAATCAATTTTTTACCCCAACATTTACATCGAATGCCTTATAGTAAAATTGTGAAACTTAATTCACAAGGTGTTCGTTTCAATGTTTTCTATATTTCTATTTACCCAACCCGAATCTTAAAAAGGGAAGCTACCTATACACACTAACAATAGTCAATGCTCAACTGGACGAGCATGACTAAACAAACCTTATATGGTAATAATAAAATATTATTATCTCCTAGCAAACAACATCTCAAAATACTACACTATTTTTAAAATAATTCTTTATATATAAAATATATCCTACATAAAATTATTTCATTTACCAAATTTCAAAACAATACTGTGTTGAATGGCCATGTTTAAGTGTCTAGAGATCCTTATCAATAACGTAAGCTACTCGTACTGACCAGAATCCATAAACCACTCAACAGATCAATCAACACAATATAAACATTTTTATATCACTAAAAAATACGTGCTCTTATATATACACACACTCAAACTTATAATAAGGCATCCCATTACCTTATCTCTTAATGAGTTGCCCTACCAAAGCCAAGGTTCTCGCTTAACCTTGCGCTCTTATACCAAATGTAACGACCCGCCTTTTCGAACCCCAGAAGTCGACACTAATACATCCACAGTATTCACATGCCGAACAACTAAGTGTCAGAAAGACATATTATCTGGGGAAAGAAAGGAGATGGAAGATAGAAGAAACTAAACAATCACAAAATCTCACAACGCAACGGAATAACATATATTAATCAGCATAATACTTTACAAATCTGTTTCAAAAATGATACGTTAGAGTCATACTAATAATAAAATTCTACCCTACGACATTTATAACAGCATGTCCCTACCCAATTGATACAAGGTACATATGATACAGTGTAAACAAGATAATAACTTGCTATCGATGAAGCCTCCTGCTCCAAGCTCCTGCAAAATGCATCCGTGGGAAAACCTGAACCACTTAGCTGCCCATAAAAATTTGAGCACCCAAGAGTTTTAGAAAAAGAAATAAAACTCCAGGTCAAACACGGGTCTGGTGTGAGTAAACTCAAACAACTGAATTATTATATTTAAAACCCTTTTAAAATCAAAGGTATCTCGTAAGACCACGCCGCACATAAACACGGACGGGTTTTTACCTTACGATAACCAAAACACTTTTTATAGAAAATCCAGTGATATTATAATAATGTCTAAGCATTCAAAATAAATATATGAAATAGCCGAAACTGTTACCATTATTAAATTCCAGCATACTAGGTTCTACATCAAAACCGTAAAGGCACATATTGGAGATTGGATTCCATACTATGACAAGGCACTGGGGTACCACCTATCACAGTACACGTCTAGAAAATGTACCGAGGACCTCGTTGGGATCCCCTACCAACACAAGACCGACCTACCACTGACTAGATAGTACCGAATATGCCATCACCCCGGTTGCTTTGTGTAACGACTCATACATTCAATCAAATTTTAAAAGAATTTTTATTTGAATTATGATTTAAATATTTTAAATTTTAAATTTAAATAACGATTTGGGACATTGAGTAATATATTTTTTCAAATTCAATAAAATGGAAAATTTTGTGAAATTTCAAATTTTGGTCAAATTTAGTCAAAGTTTGACTTTTGGTTGAATTTTTTTTTCTAATTCTAGACTGAATTCTGGGATGGTCTCCATTTTTCGTTTCGTTAAAATTCTATTTCTATATCTTTTACTCCGCATTTTTCAGTGTAAAAAAGCGCGAATATTTGTGTGTTTTGCCTATGTTCTTTTATTTGTTTTTGGGCTTTGGATTGATTTATCGGGCTTGGTTGTTAGGCTTGGATACTAAAGGTCGCGTAAATGGATACGTACCTTTTCTGAATGGACATTTCTTTTAAGAAATGATAAGTACGTAGTTATTTAGTTCCTTGTTCCTCTTCCTCCTCATTTCTTTCAACCTGAAATTTTTTACATTAAACTTCATCTCCTTCCTCCTCCATCTCCCTCTCCTCCAAAATTCCTAAAGCCCTAACCCTAACCTCTCTCTCTCTCCTACCTTAGGCCGCCGTACCCACACCCTCCTCCATACCTTTGGCCTCGACCCACACCCAGCCTCCTCCTCACACCCACACCTTCCTCCTACCCACTCGGCCAAGACACCCCACACCCACCCCCTTCAGCCACACATGCCTACACATTTTGGCCACACGCCACCCAAGCCTCCACCTGAGCCACACTCGCCTACACCCATCCTCCCACTTCGGCTACACGCTTACACCCATTGGCCGAGCCCAAACCACCCCTAGCCGAGCCCATTTGACATTGTTTCCCTTCATTTTATTAAAAAAAAAATATTTTTAAAGTTCTTGGATCTTGGATCGGTGTTCGTGTTCGTGTCTTCGTTTGGATCTTGGATCGATGTTGATTGTGGTCTTCGTATCCGCTTCATGTCCGTTCATTGCCGTTGTCACCTTCGTTAGCCACGAAAGGTGAGAACCACTCATGACTAACTTTCTTGTGATTAAGTGAATGGACACCATTTGAAATGTAAATTGAAATGTTGTTAGAGTTAAATTTGTTTAGCTTATACTATATGATTCTGATATGATATGATGCTCACCTGTGACACAATATAATATGTTATATGATATACTACGTTATGTTATTTATTTATTTATCTCACACTGCAAGTTCCCTGACTGTGGGTTGAAATGATACGTACCCGAACGACCTTATAGATTAAGGAAAATCGTTATGGGTCGAAATGATAAACCCGAGCCATTTTATTGATTTGAAACTATAAATTTGGGATACGGGTTGAAATGGTATATACTCGAAAATTTAATAAAAATTTTGGTTTGAAATAATACATACCCAAATCACTTGACCATATGGTAGAAAATTATATACGGACACCGTGGTCGGTTTTTAAATTATAAAGTATGTTTTTATTTAATAAATTTGATTTTTAAATTTAATTTAATGATTTTATTTTATATTTGGAAACTAAATTATTTTATGTGTTTAAAGTTTAAATTATAAGCTAAATATGGTTTAAATGTAATTTTAAGATATAACTTATAATTTTATTTAGTTTTAAAAATATATAATTTAAATAATTTAGATTTAACTTAGTAAAATATTTAATATAGTTTTAAGAAACTTAATTTTAAATTTATTTTAATGTAATAAATATAGTTTTAATTTAATATGATAAATATAATAAATATAATAACTTTAATAAATAAAATGTAAGAAATTAAGTGAAGATTTAATTAGTAATTAAATCTAGTTTAATGGATTTATTTAAATAAGACTTTTATTAAGTCCAATATTTTTTGAAATTTCCAATAGATATGATTTTGAAATGTAATAATTGATTTTATCGGAATTGTTAAGTTAAATGTTTTCATATTTAAAATATAACTGAAGTTAAATATTTTAATATTGGTTTAATTTATAATTTAAGATTTGCTGTTTGAATGTTTTATAAAAATAATCATTGTGTGAAATAAGGGTTTGGTTGTTAAAAAGACCGGGGTTGAATATTGTCATACTCTCTGCCAATTCTGAAACCACTTTAACAACTGTGCATGTGGTGGAGAATCCAGAACGAAGTAGGATGGTTTGGCGAACGCTACTGGTGTGAGGTAAGAAATGCAGCCCTGACCTTCTGGTCAGCTTGATATGACTAAAACAGAAGCCATATCGAGCCAAGTGGGGTCGCTCCCCCGATCGAACACGCTTCTTTGAAACCATCTCTATTACTTTGTGATTTGATTTGGTGCGCACCTTTGATTATGGGAGTGTGTCTCAAGGTGGGTGGTAGTAGCTGCTACGCGTTACCACTTGTCCGTGAGTGCAAAACGGTAGAATCCTACCCTGGGCATTGCCTCGCGTGCCTTGTCATATGCCTTATCGAGCCCACTACGATTTTGATTTGTGTTGTACCTATGGAGTGCTCCTGATAGCCCATCAGGTTCGGTGGAGTTTACAGTACTGTATAGACTACGATACCTATAAAAATGTGTTAAGGGGGATATGGGTAACGCCTTAACGCTATTTTCAATATTATACTTTACTGATATACATTACATATATATCGTATATTACTACATATGTAAATAGTTTAATGGATCCTTAAAGTATGGGAATCCCAAACATCCTTTGAGTTATTGTTGCATTTCATTTGTTACATTTCACTTGAGTTGATTTACTTACATGAGAATGTTAGTCCCGACTCGAGTGTTTTGTTTTTACTTTATGCTCGGATTAGTTTGAGTAGCACTGCATTCAGGACTCACCTTTTGGAGCTGGAGACTTTGCTAGAGATTTATCTATCTATCTGCTTAGTTATTTCAATTATTTCTGTTCAGACATTTGTCATTTGCTTATGTATTAGTCAACCTCTATGTATTTGGATTTCTATTGTATTTACTCCTAACTCTGTTTTTTCTGTAGTAGCTTCATGAACTACTATGTTTTATTTATTCTGCTGCATATTCTGTATCTGTGATTGATTCTATTTACCCCAAATTTATATGACAATTTGTTGTTTTGAACAATTCGAGTTGGACATGCGTGGTTTTATTGTCAACTTGAATGGTTCGAAATGGCGGGTCGTTATAGTTGGTATCAGAGCTTCGGTTTAGGCAAACCTTAGCCTATGGGGTAAAAACTCATTAGAGATAGGGTAGTAATATCCTAGAATGAGTAGAATTAATTATGGAATCACTCTAGTTTTAGCTTGATTCTTAGTTAGAATTCTCTTTGATTAGGATTCCTTTGAATTTGAATCTCCTTCTTTGTTCTAAAATCCATTCTTGAATCTTCCAGATGAGTACCCGTAGGAATGTCAGAGGTAGGGGTCGTGGATATGCCCCAGTTCTACTAGTTGTTGCACCAGTTGCTCCGCCAGCTCAGCCTGTTAAGTTCACCACTCTTTGTAAGGAGTACTCTTAGCTTAAGGGTACCAAGTTCACTGGATCAGAGAGTATTATTGAGGCTTAGCAGTGGCTGAAGAGCTTAGAGAGGATCTTTACCGGACTTGAGATCATCGATGCTCATATGCGTTAGTTGGCTACTTGGCAGTTGCAGAAAGCTGACCAGGATTGGTGGGAATTTGTTACCGCCCAGACTATTGAGGCGAATATCACTTGGCAGCAGTTTAGGTAGAATCCTTAGTTGTCCTTGTTTGTTTGGTTGTCTCTTTGGAATTCATCTCAGATTTTGGATCCATAAATTTTCAAGGATGCTTTTGTGGTAAAGTGGACGCCCGAAGCCTGGAAGTCTCAGTTATATAGGGAATTTATGGATTTGGAGTAGGGGAATATGTCTTTTGCAGAGTATGAGAGGAAGTTTAACGAGTTATCCAAGTTTGAACCTAGTTTGATCGACACCCCGCTCAAGAAGAATAAGAAGTTTATCTTTGGAGCGTCCTGAGTATTATGATCGTCTGATTAATCATGTTCACGGCACCTTCACTAATCTTATGGATATTGCCATAAGATTTGAGAACCCTAGTACCAAAGGAAAGTAAGTTGTGCGAGCACCTCAATCTCGGGGAACTTCTAGCAGTTCGAAGAAGAGGAAGTCCAACTTTCTGCAACAGAAGAATAAATGGCAGGATTCTCAGGGTATTGGATATTCTTCTCAGGGGCAGCCTATCGACTTATCTTCCATCACCTGCTTCAAGTGTGACCAGAAGGAGCATTATGCCAATAGTTGTCCATCTAGAGCCGCTATTCCTCCAGCCCATATGACCAGGAACAATCTTTGCCACATTTGCTTACAACCTGGCCACTGCAAAAAGGATTGTCCCACTCAGCAGAAGGGTAAGTCATCCGGAGTTTTTGCTTTGACCTCTTCCACTCCTACTCCTAGAAATATCCAAGGTACTCTCTAGGGCACCTTTTCTTTACTTAATTTTCCTGTTCGTGTTCTATTTGACACTGGAGCATCTCATAGTTTCATTTCTGTTGATCTTTGTAATAAGTTTGAACAAATCTTGCAACCCAAATTGAAAACTGTATCCTTATGTGTCTCTAATCCCATCGGCGGTCCCGCCAACCTCAGTATGATTTGTAAAGGGGTGAACTCCTTTACAATGAGCATCGATTCACAGGGAATTTCTATGTTCTTGTTTTTGATGCATTTGATCTCTTGCTAGGGGGTGATTGGTTAAAGAGATTTGATGAAGTTATCTCTTGCAAAGCCCAAACCGTTTCTTTAGTCGACGATCATGGTAATTCTTTGGTGATTGCATGCTGTATGTCTCAGGATTATGCTGGCAGTTTTATCTTCTCTCTTGATTCTCATCCTGGTGACCTTGACTCTACTCATGTTGTCAAACTCTTTCCTGATGTTTTTGGTGAAGTCTCTTCTCTTCCTCCTAGGTGGGAAATTGAATTCTGCATTGATCTTATTCCTAGAGCCCGACCAGTAGTTCTTCCTCCCAGAAGGATGGCACCCAGGGAGAAAGTCGAGTTGAGAAAGCAGATAGAAGACTTGTTTTCCAAGGGTTTAATTAGGCCGAATCATTTGGAATGGGGAGTAGCTGTGGTCTTTGTCACTAAGTCTGATGGTTCTTTGAGGATGTGTGTTGATTATAGGGAGCTGAATAAGCTTACTATGAAAACAAGTATCCTATGCCTTGAATCAATGACATGTTCGATCAGTTCTACGAAGCTAAAGTTTTCTCTCAACTTGATCTTGCCACCGGTTTTCACCAGCTCAGAGTTGCTAAGGAGAGCATTCCCAAAATGGCATTTCGTACTGAGAATGGTTTCTATGAATGGTTAGTTATGCCTTTTGTTTTGACTAATGCTCCAGCCTTCTTCGCTGATCTTATGAATCGTGTTTTTTGTGATGTTCTCAACAAGTTCGTTTTTGTCTTCATCGATGATATTCTAGTCCTTTCTAAGTCAGAGATGGAGCATGAATCGCACTTGAGCTTTGTCCTTGAAACCCTTAGGATTCATCAGTTGAAAGCTAAGTTTTCCAAATGCCATTTCTGGAAGGATGAAGTCTGATTTCTTGGATATATTGTTTCTGAAAATGGAGTTTCGGTCGATCTTGTTAAGGTCACCGCAATCAATGTATGTCTATCCACCTTTCTTCCTTTATAATTTAATTATCTTATCTTTCTTTGAATTCAAGCACCCTATTCTGTTCCAGGATTGGGAAAGACCTAAAACTCTTTCAGATATTCGTAGTTTCTTGGGCCTAGCTGGTTATTATTGAAGATTTATTGAGAACTTTGCTCGGATTGCTACACCTCTTACTGCTTTGACTCGTAAGCATGCTAAGTTGTTTGGAATGATAAGTGTGAAGCTGCATTTAATGGGTTAAAGTGAAAGCTTACTTCCGCACCAGTTCTTACCGTTCCGAATGGAAGTGAAGGATTAACGGTATACACTGATGTTTGTCGAGAAGGTTTGGGAGCTGTCTTGATGCAGGATAGGAAGGTTATTGCTTATGCCAATCGTCAGTTGAAGACTCACGAAGCCAATTATGCAACTCATGATTTGGAATTGCTTGTTGTAGTGTTTGCTTTGAAGTTATGGAGGCACCATCTTTTGGGAACTAAGTTTGAGCTCTTTACGGATCACCAATTGCTGAAGTATATTTTCACCCAACAGGATTTGAACCAAAGGCAAGTTAGATGGCTCGAATTCTTAGCAGTTTATGACCTCGACATCAACTATACTCCAGGGAAGGCTAATGTGGTAGCCGATGCCTTAAGTCGGAAAAAGGCAATGTTGTGTCAAATTGTGGTTTCTTCGTCCCTTTTGAATCGTATCGCGGCTAAGCAAGATGAAGATAGGATTCTTAAGCTCATGATGGATAATGTTCGTAGCAGGGAAAGTGGCAACCAAAGTGAATTGGGAGCACAAATCGATCAAAATGGAATTCTAAGGATTAATAATCGAATTTGTGTTCTGAATGTCGATGGATTAAGGAAAGAAGTGCTTAAGGAAAAGCATCAGTCCAACCTCTCTATCCATCCAAGGGTTACGAAGATGTATTGGAATATGAAGAAGCTGTATAGGTGGAGTGGTATGAAGCAAGATCTCCCTTTATGTTAGTCGATGTGCCACTTGTCAACAGGTTAAGGCTGATCATCAAAAAACCGCTGGATTGTTGCAACCCCTTGAGATTCCCATTTGGAAGTGGGATCAAGTTTCTATGGATTTTATAGATGGGTTACCGAGGACGAGAAGGGGTAATGAGAGTATATGGGTGGTTGTTGATAGACTGACCAAGTTATCTCATTTCATTCCGGTTAGGTCTAATCGCACTGCTTCGAGTTTAGTTGGGATTTATATGAGAGAGATTGTCAGGCTTCATGGTGTTCCATCCATCATTGTTTGTGATCGAGATCCTATCTTTACCAGCCAGTTTTGGAAAGCATTTCAGGAAGCTCTGGTACTTGTCTGAATCTAAGCACAGCTTATCATCCGCAGACCGATGGTCAGACGGAAAGAGTTAATCAGATTCAGGAAGATCTTCTTCGTGCCTGTGTTCTTGATTATAGAGGATCTTGGGAAGATCATCTCCATCACGTTGAATTCACTTATAATAACAGCTATCAGGTATAACCTTAATTTTTAAATTAAGGTTACTGTAAGCATCAATCTATTTAATCCCATCCTTTGAATTCAGGCTAGTATCGCAATTTCTCTGTTTGCTGCTCTTAAGGACGACCTTGCAAATCTCCATCATGCTGGATTGAATCTGATGATCGTTTGGTTCTTGAACCCGATGTGATTCTAGAAGCATCCAAGAATGTTGAGGAGATCAGGAGGAAAATGAGGATTGCTCAGGATAGGCAGAAGAAGTATGCTAATAGGCGGAGAAGGGATTTGGAATTTTCAGTGGGCGATCGGGTTTTTCTTAAGATCTCGCCATTGAAGAATGTGATTCGCTTTGGTAGGAAAGGGAAGCTTGCTCCTAGATT
The DNA here is from genome assembly GCA_030737815.1 of Allium fistulosum. Taxonomy (NCBI): domain Eukaryota; kingdom Viridiplantae; phylum Streptophyta; class Magnoliopsida; order Asparagales; family Amaryllidaceae; genus Allium; species Allium fistulosum. The sequence goes on from CM060906.1 coordinate 671,891,270, forward strand.
CATTGGTCCTTTCCATATTGTAGAGAGAGTTGGTCCTTTACCTTATCGAGTGGATTTACAAGAGAAGCTATCTGGAGTGCATAATGTGTTCCATGTTTCACATCTTCGCAAGTATCTTCATGATCCATCTTTGATTGTTCATCCTGCTTTACTTGAGAGTTTGGATGTTGAGCCAAACCTCACTGTCGGGAGGAAGCCACTTTGTATTGTTGATAGAGGTACGAAGCAGCTGAGGAGGAAATATGTTAACCTGGTCAAAGTACAATGGAGTACAGACGATCAGGATTGTACCTGGGAAATGAGAGGAGAGCATGCGTGCTTCGAATCCTGAACTATTTGTATCAGGTACTATTTGTTTTGAACCTATCTTATCTTTTCTGCTTGTTTCTATTCTCCTATTTTCATTTCTTTTCGGGGACGAAAAGTTTTAAGTAGGGAAGAGTTAACGACTTATAAATTCAGTCAAATTTTAAAAGAATTTTTATTTGAATTATGAGTTAAATATTTTAAAATTTAAATAAATTTGAATTTAAATAACGATTTTGGGACATTGAGTAATAAATTTTTCCAAATTCAATAAAATGGAAAATTTTATGAAATTTCAAATTTTGGTCAAATTTAGTCAAAGTTTGACTTTTGGTTGAAATTTAAAAGTTTTAAATTTAAATTTATTCTTTTTTTCTAATTCTAGACTGAATTCTGAGATGGTCTCCACTTTTCGTTTCGTTAAATCCGATTTCTACAGCTTTTAATCTGCATTTTTCAGTGTAAAAACGCGCGAATATTTGTGTGTTTTGCCTATATTCTTTTATTTGTTTTTAGGCTTTGAATTGATTTATTGGGCTTAGTTGTTGGGGTTGGATGCTAAAGGTCACCTAAATGGATACGTACCTTTTCTGAATAGACATTTCTGTTGAGAAATGATAAGTACGTACTTATTTAGTTCCTGGTTCCTCTTCCTCCTCATTTCTTTCAGCCTGAGAAAATTTACAGTAAACTTCATCTCCTTCCTTCTCCATCTCCATCTCCTCCAAAATTCCTAAAGCCCTAACCCTAGCCTCTCTCTCTCCTACACTAGGCCGCCGTACCCACACCCTCCTCCATACCCACGGCCTCCACCCACACCCACCCTCCTCTTCACACCCACTCCCTCCTCCTACCCACTCGGCCAAGACACCCCAACCCACCCCCTTCGGCCACACATGCCTACACACTTTCGGCCACACCCCACATGCCACCCAAGCCTCCACCCGAGCCACACTCGCCTACACCCATCCACCCACTTTGGCCGCACCCTTGCACCCATAGGCCGAGCCCAAACCACCCTTAGCCAAGCCCATTTGACATCTTTTCCCTTCATTTTATAAAAAAGAAAGAAAATTTTTATTTTCATAGTTCTTGGATCTTGGATCGGTGTTCATGTTCGTGTCTTCGTTTGGATCTTGGATCAGTGTTGATTGTGGTCTCCGTATCCGCTTCGTGTCCGTTCATTGTAGTTGTCACCTTCGTTAGCCATGAAAGGTGAGAACCACTCACGACTAACTTTCTTGTGATTAAGTGAATGGACACCATTTGAAATGTAAATTGAAATGTTGTTATAGTTAAATTTGTTTAGCTTATACTATATGATTCTGATATGATATGATGCTCACCTGTGACACGATATGATATGTTATATGATATACTCTGTTATGTTATTTATTTATCTGTCTCACACTACAAGTTCCCTGACTATGGGTTAAAATGAAACATAACCGAACGATCTTATAGATTAAGGAAAATCGTTATGGGTTGAAATGATAAATGATAAACCCGAGCAATTTTGATTTGAAACTATAAATTTGGGATACGGATTGAAATGATATATGCCTGGAAATTTAATTATAATTTTGGGTTGAAATGATACATACCCAATCACTTGACCATAAGGTAGAAAATTATATACGGACTCGTTGTCGGTTTTTAAATTATAAAGTATGTTTTGATTTAATAAATTTGATTTATAAATTTAAAAATTTATATTTGGAAAATAAATTATTTTATGTGTTTAAAGTTTAAATTATAAGCTAAATATTGTTTAAATGTAATTTTAAGATTTAACTTATAATTTTATTTAGTTTTAAAAATATATAATTTAAATTTAATTTAATAAAATATTTAATATAGTTTTAAGAAACTTAATTTTAAATTTAATTTAATATAATAAATATAGTTTTAATTTAATATGATAAATATAATAAATATAATAACTTTAATAAATAAAATGTAAGAAATTAAGTGAAGATTTAATTAGTAATTAAATCTAGTTTAATGGATTTAAATTTAAATAAGACTTTTATTATGTCCATTTTTTCTGAAATTTCCAATATATATGATTTTGAAATGTAATAATTGATTTTATCGGAATTGTTAAGTTAAACGTTTTCATATTTAAAATATAATTAAAGTTAAATATTTTAGTATCGATTTAATTTATAATTTAAGATTTATTATTTGAATGTTTTATAAAAATGATCACGGTGTGAAATAAGCGTTTGGTTGTTAAAGAGACCAGGGTCAGATATTGTCATATTCTCTACCAATTCCGAAACCACTTTAACAATTGTGCATGTGGTGGGGAATCCAAAACGAAGTAGGATGGTTTGGCGAATGCTGCTGGTATGAGGTAAGAAACGCAGCCCTGACCTTCTGGTCAGCTTGATATGACTAAAATAGGAGCTATACCGGGCCAAGTGGAGTCGCTCCGCCGATCGAACATGCTTATTCGAAACCATCTCCATTACTTCGTGATTTGATTTGGTGTGCACCTTTGATTATAGGATTGTGTCTCGAGGTGGGCTGTAGTAGCTGCTACGCGTTTCCAGCAGTTCGGGGGTACAAAACGGTAGAATCCTATCCTGGGCATTGCCTCGCGTGCCTTGTCATATGCCTTATCGAGCCCAATATGATTTTGATTTGTGTCGTACCTATGGAGTGCTCCCTGATAGCCCACCAGGTTCGGTGAAGTTTACAGTACTGTATAGACTACGATACTTATAAAAATGTGTTAAGGGGGATATGGATAACGCCTTAATGCTATTTTCAATATTATACTTTACTGATGGACATTATATATATAGCGTATATTACTACATATGTAAATAGTTTAACTGATCCTTAAAGGATAGGAATCCCAAACATCCTTTGAGTTATTGTTGCATTTCATTTGTTACATTTCACTTGAGTTGATTTACTTACATGAGAATGTTAGTCCTGACTCGAGTGTTTTGTTTTTACTTTACTCTTGGGTTAGTCTGTGTAGCACAGCATTCAGGTTTCACCTTTTGGAGCAGGAGACTATGCTAGAGATCTATCTATCTATCTTCTTAGTTATTTCTGTTATTTCTGTTCAAACATTTTTCATTTGCTTATGTATTAGTAAGCCTTTATGTATTTGGATTTTTGTTGTATTTGCTTCTGACTCTGTTGTTTCTGTAGTAGCTTCATGAACTACTATGTTTTATTTATTCTGCTGCATATTCCGTGTTTGTGATTAATTCTATTTACCCCAAATTTATATGACAATCTGTTGTTTTGAACGATTCGAGTTGAACATGTGTAGTTTTATTGTCAACTTGAATGGTTCGAAATTGCGAGTTGTTACACTTTGCAACCCTTTTTATTTGAGATCTCATGCATAACCAATCCATAAATATATAGATCTATCTAGAAAGGCGATGACACACCCTAACGGGAGCGACCGACTTAGCCTTGTCGCATCTTCCCTGATTTTAGTCATTCTCGGTTGATGAGGCTTGAGGGTATGCTTACCTTTTGAATAGCAATCCCACTTGGAGTGCTAACACTGCCTTCCAGGCAATAATGCAATGCCAGTATTCATCCATACAAGTTGTCCAGGATAAGGACAAACCGAAGGCACTACTTCTACTACATCCATTTTGGAATCACCCTTAAGACAAGTAGCAAGCATCCCTTGCACTTCAATTCTCTGTCTCTGATTCCATATTCTTCAAGATGTCTTTAGTTCGAAATGCTTGAGTTGGATCGAAGTGGTTTTCAGATAACATATCCGATCTCGGTCTCTTCGAAACAACTTTCGATAATTTCCGGTAAACTAAACCTTTGTTCTTTAGGAAATAAACAGATAAAAATAAGAATGGAGTTCACCTCCTAACCGTTAGTGGATGGATTTCCTCATCATTTATCCTAGAAGAACGAAACGAGGTTTATACGCATAGTACAACATTATTGGGGATGACTGTGCCATATAACTCACGTGTTTCTCCTAGATATTTCCAAAGTTACGTTTAGGTCCAAATTTGATAGTCGGTTATTTAACTATCAACTATACAAACATTAAAACATTGATTTGATTCATATGGGATCCACTAAGCCTTTATTAATTAATCTTTAATTAATTAAAACACTTTGAAAAACTTGATCGAAAGATCTTTTTAAACACTATTCCTAAAACACTTTACATTCCTTTTATACTTGGAAAATAATATAAGCATTTACAAAAAACATTTGAAAAATTCCCTTTTTTTAAAATTCCATATTAAATAGCCAAGAAATTCCCTTTTCAAAACATCACTTACTATAATACCCATTCATATTATAAAACTAATTCAGTTATCCCTTATAAAAATTCTTTTTATAAGTTCACTCCATATTTCAAACCTCCTTATAAGTCTTCAAACTAGATTTAAACTTCTTCTTAAAATCTCTAAAATGATTTATAAATTCTCTTTACATGTATAAAACTCTTTATAAAATTTTCTTTTTAAAATATCTTTGACATTACAAAATCTCATTTTTAAATCACTTTAAATAAACCCTTTTATTTAGTAAAAGCCTTTTTATTAAATAAGTTATTATTTATAAATACCTTTATAAAATAATTATATAACGTAAAAATCATTTATAAACTTTAAAACCCCAAACTGATAAAAGAATTGAAGTTAATTAAAATCATACTTCATAAATTCAAAAGGAGGCTTAGCAATCCCATTCAATTCCATTTTCAAGTCATTCAACAATTTATTTACATAAGTCAACATATATGTAAATACACTTCATATCCAAATCAGGAAATAACATGTCGATATAAACTAACCGGTATAAATATATCCAAATAACATTATAGCAGGATGGTGATTTGTCCTGCTAAATAGATGTCCAAACAATCAAACAATTTACCTATAGCATAACGAGGATTTATTCTGCTAATACATATGTCCATACAATCAAATAACCAATCTATAACAGAATGGGGATTTATTCTCCTAATCTATGTCCACAACAATCAACGCACTTACATTATAGCAAAACGGGGATTTATTCTTCTAACACATATCCACATAATCAAATCATCTGCATAACTCTTTCACAATTGTTTGTCTACTTAATGGTATCGATATTTGAATCCCCTGTGTTCAAAACCATCTTTGGAAAAGAAGTACCTTTAAAACAATTTGATCCTAGGAAAACACAGATATAAAACTTAAGACACCCTTTAAAATGATTAATTACAAGATAAACTCTTATTAAATAATAATTAATCTTTATTAAATTTGAACTTAATTTAATTATACATTAATAATTAATTAAACCTACAATAAATAATTTATTTCAAAATTAAACCATTAATTAGTCCTTCATTAATTTTAAATAATAATTAAAAACTTTATTAATAATTAACTATTAATTAATCTCAAATTAATTAAATAATATTTTAATTAAAACATAAATAATAAATTAAACCTTAAATAAATAATTTATTTTAAATTAAAACCTTAATTAATTAAAAATAATTTTAAATAATTGGTTTATTTAAATAGTTAACCTCATACTTAATTAATAATTAATTAAAAATAAACCATATAATTAAATTATATTAAAAATTAATCTAACTTAATCAATAATTAATTAAAATTAATCTTATCCTTAAAAGATAATTAATAGCTAATCTTGACTTAATTATAATTAATAAACCCTATTTAATCTTAATTAATTATTTAAACTTAATTAATAAAAATTTAATCATTTAAAAACTTAATTAACTTTATAAACCATCATTATTAAGTTTGTAAAACAATTTCAAAATACTTTAAGTTAATAAAACCAAATTTTGCAAAAATCGGATTTTTAAGCAAAATTGCATCCATAGCGACTATCGCTCCGAATACCATAACATTCATACTTGTTTAACATCTCAAATATCCTTTAAAATTCTTACCTTTACTTTGAATTACTTTACTAACTTAGCATAAAGTTTTTGGAGCAAAACTAAAGTTAGAAAACATTATAAAACTTTTTGTTAAAACAAGTTTGAACCCAAGGAATCTCATGTCACCTAATAAGTTCAAGTGTTAATTTTTTAGCATACATCACATACACATGTCTAACCATCCATAAACATATCACCATCATAGCACAACCAAATATCACATCTTTATAACCAAGCACATCACTTAAGCCTTCGATTCACAAGTCAAAATCTAAACCACAACTAGCAACCCATACATATATTCAAACCACACAATAATCCAACCAAACAATCAACTTATTTTACCACCACTTAGTTAATACATATAAAGGTAAAAACTTTTCCAAAAATTAAGAAGTTTACTCACCGAAATCTTTTGAAAACTTGAAACATTTTGGAATTCGAAAAGCTTGGAAAATCATAAAATCTACTCGAAAATAGGTTAACTTCCCCTCGATTTTTGGACATGTAATTCTCAGATTTTAGAAACGTGGTTAAAAGGAATGTTTTAGAAAACTCTTTCCTCTACAATTTGGAAAAAAGAAACACTCAATTTCAGGTTATATTGAGGAAGATATGGTCGAAATAAGAAGGACCATTTTCGGACTTGGATCTCTGAGTCCAAAAACACTTTGAAAATAAACGAGATTTTGACATAGCTGGACCCAAAATTTGAAAAAGTGATCTACAAAAAAGTTATAGCCACTGAAATTTGACATGGTGTGAAAAAAAATTAAATCTTTATTTAGAGCATTTTAGAAGAATTTCTGGTCGGGTGAATTTGGGGTAAAAATGGAGAAAGTGGAGCTTAAAACAAGTGATTTAAAACTAACTTTTAAAGTAAGAATTTGATTTTTAAAACTTTTAAACCTAAAAACTAAATAGAGAAGCCATGGAAGTTTTGTTTCCAAGCTTAGGAAAGTTTTTCAAAGGGAAAAGAGAATGAGAAAGTGAAATAATAATTACAAAAATTAGTTATGTTAACATGTTTAATTACCAAACTACCTCTCGTCCTTTACTCTCCATACATATGATTCCACATCACCATTCCTGCCTCCTTCCATGAAAATCTTGTCCCTCCTTTAATACTTTGAGCCAACATGCATTTATGTGCATGTGTACCATTTTTAAACATGTCCCCCATGATTTGACACTTACTTTTTACTTTATTTTATTTTTAAAACTTATACACCTAATTATAAATACATATATACGTACATTATACAAGCCTAGCTTATTTAAAAATGTATATGTTTGATTAATAAAAAGAGTGCAAAACATTTTCGATAACTTTGATCTGATGAAAAGTCGAAAATTCGAAAAACGAATTTCGGTCACATTTTCTGTTTTTCATCGAACTATATATTTTTGTAAACAAATTTTGAAAACTATTTCACCATCATTATTTATTATGTAAAAGAGTTTTATTTTCATTATAGAACCTATATATTGAATATTTAAAATTAATTAAATATTCGAAATTAAAGTTGTGAAATTTCGGGTCGTTACACACCTACTCCATCGACATCATCATCAACAACATCAAATGCTTCTTCTCGAAAACCGAATCCAAAATCATAATCTTGGAAATCCGTACAAAGTTTGGACATAAGGACCCCCGAATTTCTCCAGTTACATAACTGACCATTCGAAAACCTCACAATCCACCAAGATGACTTCATGTTCAACAAAACCATATCGGATCTTTCTTAATCAAGTTCAATGTTAGAGATGGATGTGATCTTTCTTTTGTTGTAGAGTTGCAATTTATTTTGTGGAGAAATGAAATTTCCAAAGTGTATAACAATGTAATTTGGGATGCAGGTCGATGCATGAACTTAGAGATTAAAAGGTACTTTGGGGATTCCCAAAAGACACGGTTGAAATCTGTTGTTTGAATTTACATTATTGATATCAAGGATATATATATATATATCTATATTCATTATATTTAAATTATTATATTAGTCTAAAAATAATTAAATAAATATATAAATGTATATTTTATTAAATGATTTTAGACCATCTAATAATAATTAAAAATAACGATAAATTAATTATTGTAACCATTATATTAATTTCTCCATGATAATAATTTATAACTTTTATAAATTATTTGGTAAATTATTTTCATCGATTGAGTGACTCCTAAGTGTGAGCTCAGCCCTGGGTAATATTTAAACAATTTAAATATTATAGCATGTATGATAGTTAATTAAAAATTATATAGGTGAAATTCAATTTCTTATCTTTTAAAATGGCATCCTTAAGCAACGATGTATTGTGCATGATTTATCTTTGTCATCACTGTATTACTTAGGTATCAAGAGCTTGATCAATGGTCAAAACTCTAATAATATATGTATTTAGTTGCGAAGCCCAACATAAAGTCTGTGGTTCAATCTGATAATAGTTATCAATTAACTGATTTGCTTTAGCCAAATACTTTGACTTTACATTGACTATCAATTATGGTGATATTAACCTTCTACTCAAATGAGACGAATCCTCTCTTGAATGGTGTTTCACTTCAAATGGTTCTATTTATACCCACATATGGCCTTTACATGATCATCGTTGTTATGTTAACGCTTAAAAATAATAGTATTCTCAAGTCAAAAAACTATTGTATATCATCACATGAGATCTTCTATCTGACTTTTTACTTATAAAAGACTCTTGGTAAGTTGTTCAATAATTGTACCAAACTACTATATGTACGTAACTCATTGGTGTCGCCAATGGTCATGAGTGATCCACAGTTCACTATATGGAGAGTGTTACGTACACTAGTCTCAATGGATATATCGATATCTCATTCTCAATATATCTTGACTGGGAACATTTAAGTATAAATATTTATTTTATATAATTCAATACTCATAGTTACAAATAACCGCAACCGATTAATTATTTTTCTTAAGAATTTTCTATTTGTATATATTTAATGTATTTAAAACATTGATTATATTCTAATATAACAATATATATAATATAAAATAAAACAAAAAGCTTGCTTTATCTCATATTAGATCACTATAAGGGTTAAGTTATATAATCAAACTACATAATTAACCCTATGGCACACCCCCAACTCTATAGATCTCCCACTTGCACTTGGAGCCCATTATGGTTATTCATAACCATACTCTCGATTAGCTTTCTTAAAAAAAACCAAGAAAGGAACTAAGTGAGTGGATCTATAATATTTTTATTTTGTATTAAATTTCTGATTATACTTCTCCATCATTGGCAACTCTTTTATCATGTGTTAATTGCGGAGAACACATAAACATATCTCGATCTCTTATCAAATCGTTTGTTCTATTGCAATCCATATCACATTATTGTTACCACAATACATAATTGGATTCTCCATGGTGGGAACTATCCCAAGCTTTCTTATAAATTTGTGCACATATATTGCTTTCATCATGGTGCTATTCAAAGCGATGTATTTAATCCTTATAGTTAAATCTATCGTAACCTTTCATTTGAAACATTTCCAACTAAAAGTCCTTTTATTAAGGGTAAACATGAATTTAAAATTGACTTGCTATATTCAATGTCACTTATGAAGATCGAGTCCAGACACACCTCATAAAGAGTTCGTTGTTTCCATAAAAAATGCTTTGTATTTCGTAAGTACTTGAGAATACTCTAAACTACAGTTCGGTGATTTTAACTGGATTTGATATTTGCATGTTACACCAAGTGTATAAGAGAATTTTGATCTAATACATGACATAGCATATATAATGATTCCTATTATCGATGTATAAGGAATCTATCTCATATTTTCCATTTAAAACTTTTAATATGATGTACGTGTATATTGATCAAGACAATCCCAACATCCTCTTATACCGAGTATAAAGGACGCCTCTTTCAAATTCATCATCAAGAACTAAACAACCAAACTTTACCTGCTTTTAACATGGGAACATCATTACCAATCATTATAATGTTGTTTACTTATAATTGTAGAATTGTATTAATCCCTTCGATTTTCTTTCTTATAAACACATGCTTAATGTTCATTTTGAATGAAACCAAACTATTTGGTTTTTCTACCAAAATATTTGTTCAACCTCTATATGCTTGCTTAAGATCATATCTTAAAAATCCATAAGCTTTATTATCGCTTAAACTAACTTTGAGATACTTTGGCAATTTTGGCAATAGTGTGCATACAGTCTCCTCTAAATCAAAATTTAGAAGTCATATTCCAATGTCAACGTGTCATAACTCATAGTCATATTGTACGATCATTTATGAGTAGAATCCTAATGAACTTAAGCATGTTGTCTAGAAAAATTGCTTCATAGTTTCAACATTGGCAATCAATAAGTTCATTTCTAATCAATCTTGCTTTATACATTTCCAATTACATTGATTTTCTTCTTGATGATCCACTTGTGGTCGATGGATCATATCCTTTCAGCACATGTTGTAGACATTTTTTCCCATGGCACGATGGATATGAAAAAACATCAAGAAGCATAGAAATAGTTGTAAGTTAGGTAATTAAAGTGCCATCACATGATCACAAGGGCAAAGCAAAGAGATAAGAGGGTCAAAAGATAACTTTAAGAAAATCAGAAGAGAATCAAATTTTGATAGAAGAAGTAAACGGTTCAGTAAGGAATGTTTCAGTAGCATTTAACATCAATCGGTTCAATTTCCTTTAACTACTGAACAATAAAAATGATTTGGTAGTCTTCAACTATTGGTAAGAAAATGGTTCGGTAGTTTTCGCTATCGAAAAAGAAAAATAGTTTGGTTGCACTTACCGAACCAAATAGCTCTCAAACCAATCAAATATAAAAGGTATATATGTTATCATCAAACAAGACATATACTCCACAATTTCTCCCTTTTGATGATAATAAAAAATGTTATGATTTGATGAGTGTAACACATGTCTATTGTGTACTCGATGTCATAAAATCAAAATCATAACACGATGTTTCAATATGTATAACATGCTCCCTCTATTGATATACTCCCCCTACATATGTGGAATATGCGTTTGAGAATAAAATATTAACAATTAATTCAAAATAACACCAAATCTTAACCGCTCTATTCCCTTTTTATTTTCATAAAAAAGTATATATATCAAATTTACAAAGTGAGAAAGTAGTAGTGAGTGATGAAACTCGATCAAAATATGAAAATTAAACATTTAATGAAAAGTCAACCATAAATCATAGTACTATATTGATCAAAGTCATATCCTATAAGTGGAAAGAGAGTGATAAAAACAAGTATAATTATATGCAGTGAGATTCAAATGATAATTAACTCAACCGTTCTAGCCACAATCGAAATAATAATCCAAGTGAAGTATTTATATGAGAATGGTTTTTCCATAACTTATTATAAATGAGATCAAGGTACTTGCACCTATGCATTTCCATGAGGTCAGTTAGATGAGGGAGAAGCATTGCTTGATGGGTGTATGTACACTAGCGCAAAAGAATTTTCAACATAGGCTGGGTACCCTTAGTTGATATAACTCTATGCCCATACCGCATCCATTACTCATGTATAGCCCTTCGGCCATTTAAATTTAATTTTTCTAATATATTATGTATTTTACTTTCCATATGAAGCTTGTACATGGCTTGTCCCTTTTTAAGCCAACCAATCTCCATTACTTTTCGGTTTATGTCATTTTAGCCAACACAAGCACAAACTAAAAAATACAAATCGATAGAATATGAGTATCAAATGGTAGATTAGGAGATGGTGTGGGATATGTGATAGTCAAAAAATAAAAACTTTAAAGCTTGCTTGATTGACAAAAAATACCATAATATAATTATTTGACCACGTACAAAATGCAATATCCTTACTCGTCTATGTAACCAATATAAAATACCTTTGAAAATCACTTAAGAAAGTTCAATCGATCATGGTATGGTTTCAAAAGTAAATTCTATGTAAATATGAATTACCTCAAAAATATTTTCAGTTTTGTACTCTAATCTTGAATAAAGTAATGAATTTGTTTTAGAGCAATTTGTGTAGAGATGAGTATATGATCTAAGGGTGTACATATTTATATATCAATGCGAAAACACCAAAGACTCATCCCAAATGATTTTATCACAAATCTCAAAGTTTTAACTCTAAAAGTCATCTCTCAAATTATACCAATTGTAAGATATCAAAGATTCATCTCAAGAAGTCTCATTTCAAATTTTCAAGTCAAAGAATTCTTTAGCCAACATTCTCATAAAAAAAGAAAATTTTCATTGAAAACTCATGTCAAAGTTTGGCCAAAAATGTCTTATTTCAAATTATTCACATTATGAATACATATGGAGAGCAAAGAAAGAAAAAAAATCCTAAGATAGCAAAAACAAATTTTTGGATCTTTCCAATTTCAAGGAAAAAGGAAATCTAAGAAAATAAAAGACATATTTTTGGATTTTTTCCTTTTGAAATAAAAAAATTGTATGCTCTCCATATATGCATGGAAAATAATAGGTGAAATATCAGTCTATTTGTGAAACATAATGAAATATCAAAAAATACCAGACTAGAGGAATCATAAAACTTAGAAGTCCTACCAGATATTCTCATAAGAAAGAATGAGTTACGCTTTCACAATGCCTCTTGTACTTTAGGCCGCCTATGGTGAGGTACATTGATACCCTAGATACCACTTGTTATTTAGGTTGCCCATAGTAGTGAACAATGATAACATCTGTTACCTCGATGAGCCGATGATGGCAAATAATGGTACCTCGAACACTGGTTTTATGTTCGACCCTAAAACTCCCATCATCATTTTAACAACCCGCCCTTCGTAATACCTAAAATTCGGTGCCTTACATCATCACATGACCATCGAATATCACAAAAGATAGATCGTCGAGGTAAAATTAGAACAAAACAATAAACCAAGACATTGATAAGATCTCACAACAGAATGATTGGTACACATAAAACTATATATAAATAAACAGGAACTGTTAAATCATAGTCGGTCCTTTCCATAAACATGGCTCAAGGAAAATCTGGATTGCATATAAACAAGTACGGTAAATATATCCAACAGATAGGAAATCATATAATAACCTGCACTTCTCCTGTAAACAACGAGTCGACAAAAATAACATAATGTGACTAAAATGCAATGGCATACCATGATACGATGATTCAATATATACATAAAAAAAATCTATAAATACCACAACATAAGCATATCATAAAACACACAACAATGTTATCAAAAAACTAATATAACACACAATATAACTATAAGCGGTAAACAAAGGATATAAATTGGTACACATCATTGCTGATGAATGGAGTATGTGGTAGACTCGCCTCAGATAAATAGAGTCGGTATCTCAATGTACCATAAACCCCGAGTCGCACCCAATGTGGTCGAAGTCTTTTAGGTCTCATCGTACCTTCTCAGTGAGCATAGGTGATATCTGACCTACTCTATATATCTAAACCCGAGTCTGCATTAGACACCAATCGCAATCCAATGATCTCCATCGAGGTCCTAAAATAAATAGAGTCAGTACCTCACTGTACCACAGGCCCCGAGCCACATCCACAGTAATGAGCCTCGCATAGATCTCACTGTACCCTTCGGTGAGCATAAGTGATATATGATCTGCTTTATTTAATTGGAAACTATATGGATCCCGCCATACCCCTCGGTAAGCATAAGTGATAACCGATCCACTCATGGATGATCATCGTCATTTTCCCTCGATTATCCAGGATTTCTAAATAAATTGGCATAACGTCTTTACAAAAGAGAACGACAAGCGTATCCCATATAATATGCTCTCTGGACCACTAAGGAATACCGATGCCATACAGATATATAAACATATCAAATATAATGTCACGTAATTAGATACACTTATCATAGATGAAGACTCATATCTAGTTGTCATCTGTCAATACGGATGGTCTATGCTATAAGACTACTAATAGACATGGCCACTAATGTAAGTCCAATACAATGTATGATCACTAATATAAGATCTATACAATTTATATAATTATACATACCCCGAATCAAAGCCCAAAGGTATGGATTCACTTCATTCGATCGTACATGCTCGTCGGACGTGATCCATAGTCGATTATCATACTGATCCCATGCTCGATCGTCATTGATTACATTATGCTCATGTCCAGATCTCGAACTTTGTTGTGCATTCTACTGCCCCGATTAGCTCAGAGTCTTCTCGAAGTTAAGATGAAGCCTCATAAAGTACCGCATACGAGACCGGGGGAAAATCTCCAATGAAATGCACCTAACCTGGGCTTTACTGCCTGGGCCAATCCACCACCGGTTAACTGGTGGTGCACCACCAGTGGACTAGTGGTGGCAGTTCCTAGGTAGTAAAGCCCAGGTCTTGTAACACCCCGTAGTTTGGATTTAGTTATTTAATTAGTCAGTTAATTAATTTAGCCCCAAAAAATGAAATTTGTGAAAATGATGGAATTTGACCACGAAACTTGCACCATTACATTCTTGATGAAATTTTGAGCAACTTTCGTATATGGAGTTTTGTAATCGGAGTCTAAACGAAGAAGTTACGGACGAAAAACGAATTCGGAACAAAAATAAATAAGTAAGAAAAATCAACTAAATTAACCTGGGCCCATAGGTCGACCCACCATCATTGGCGATCGACCAGGGGCGGCGACCCCTAGGTAGGGGCCGGTCGACCGTTCCGTTTGTAGCAGCTAGGATTAGCCTAGGAACCAACGGTCAGGATTTAATATATTTTGATCTAACGGTTGAAGTTGATTCTTACGCCTATAAATTCAGGCCTAACCCTCCCTTCTCTTCTCATATTTTTCTGGAAGCAGTAGCAAAGCTTTGCCATTTATTTTTCTCCACTTTCTTTCTAAATTATAAAAATAAGATATTTATATCTATATTCATACAAATTGGAGAAGAATAGAAGTCTAATAAAAAGGAGAAGAGAAGAGAATCAACTATACGTGTATTTGAGGTAATTTATATACTTATATATATTTGTATCAATTTTCTCTCCCAATCCCAAATCTGTTCTCAGATCTATAATTCTAATGTATGTATATAATCTTTTATACATATTTCTTGGATTAGAAATTTTTTGGAGATGAATCAATGGTTCTGCTTCTGATTTAAAGATTTGGATCGCTTTTAAAAGGTGAGTGGAAAATTTTATAGATTGTTATAATATGAAAATTATCCCGTTGGTTCTTATTTGATTATTATGTCTAACTGGATAATTATATATGAGTTGTAGGTAATAAATTGAATGTAATCTAATATAATAAATATCGCCTACATATTCTTGTTTACGAATTGATTTAGAATTGTTCACAACCTGATTTGGAAATCAGCACCAAAAGTATGAATTTAGAATATTGATTTGAATGAAATTTATTCCAGATCTGAAAATAGATTTTATAATAATGTTATGAATTTGGATTATTACCCTAATCTTGTTGGAATTTAAAATTTTCTATGTTTGGAGTTGTTGGAATTTAGATCCGTTTAATATTTGTAAATTAGTTTGATTTCTTTTCATTTTGGAAAATACAGCGTTTGATCTAGCAAGGAATAGATGCAAATAAAAAGAGAAAGAGACGTGTAAAGTATGAATTCATCACTGTCTATTTCAGTAATAAAAAGAAATGATTATTCCTTATAATTTCAAACAATGTAATCTTTTATATTTTAAAGTTAAATCTTTTGTTTTGGACTAATTTATAGTTATATCGGATAATCTTTTAGATATGATTCCAACAATTAAACCTGGAATAAAATATTCTAGTGAGGATATGTTATTAGAATATATTTGATAAAAGTAGATATTTTTATGTAATTTACTGTGCTTATAATAATTAAATAAAACTTAGCGAATAACGATGCTCATACGTAATATTTGCGTTTAGGGTAACTAATTAATGAGAAAGGAATTTAAAAGGTTTAACTCCAATAAAAGGAAAATAAATGGTAATAAATATGGGAGTTGCAATAATTTGATACGGTAAATGGATTAATGGAACTGATAAATAAAGAAGTTGAATTAATAACTAAGGAATAGTTAAAAAGGTTACTTACTTGAAATTAGTAATCGTATATAAATGTCTTAGGAAATGTCCGTTATGATTTGTGGACAAATTGACATTTATGAGTTTTAAAAGGGGGTTTATAGGTAGATAAGCATTTAAATTAAATCTTATTGCTTTAAATAAAAGGGAACTAGTAAGATAAGTCCAATGTCTACCTAAGATAATATAAGTAAAGACTTAGGATGATTAATTGGACTTATTAGGTTAGTGATGTGAGGTCAGAGAGTCACTCGGTGGATGACTGCCCTTTACCTTGAGGCTACCAGCAGTCGGGTGCACTTACTACTAATGTGAGATATCACTAATCCTAGGACCCATGACGACGTGAGAGTTTGGACCTGCTTTCTTAATTGAAAAGTATTATATGGTCCAAATTTGGAATTAGGAGAGGTGAGGGATATCTCCATAGGAGTTTGCTTTTGGTTTGAGGTATTAAGTGGCAGTAGGGTTCGCCTCTCTTCTAAAAAGAAGTATTAAGTAAACTAGTGAGATTCCAGGCAATGTTAGCTAGATAGTACCGATGAGGAGTCCTCCTTGGGGTTAGGTATTAAATGACAAAGGCCTACCTATAAATAGGTGTTAAATGGTCATAGGTCTGCCTAGTCCTTATTAATAAGGTATTAAGTGGCTTGGGTATAGTCTCTCACATTGCTAAGGCCATAATAACGTTAGTACCAGTGAAGAATCTGCCTGAGGATATGTATTAAGTGATGCAGGACCTACCTATAATATATGAATTAAATGGTTAGAAGTCCGCCTAGTCCTTTTAAAGGTATCAAGTGGCTTGGGTACTCTCTCTTACATGACTACGATTTTTCTGGCGATAGACGCAGTAATAGTTGGTCATAAATGTTAAAATAAATAGTGGTTAAAGGTCTTTGTAGCTATGACCCACTGACCATTGAAAACATTGTTAGGAAACCACCTTGGGAGTAGGTCTTAAATAATGGGGTCTACCTTGATTAAGGTCTTAATGGCAGAGTCTGCCTATTTCTCTTTTTAAAGTATTTTGTGGTGATCATAGAAGCCCGTTTCATATTTAGAAGAATTAAGTGGAAAATGGGTTTGAAAGTATTGGGTGGTTGATAAGGCTTCATCGGTATTTTATACCTTGAGAAGGGGCATGTAATTAATCGTGTGTGCAATGCAAGGTTTGATTGAATTGCTAACCTTAATAGACATAACTATTAAATGAAAACCAATCGTTATAAATTTATGTTACGGATGGTTTATAGATTTTCAAGTCACCCAAACGTTGTTTTGACCCCTTCCTTATTACAACTCACATGATAGATTTAGAGAAACATGTCATTGGAGCTGGATGTGCTTTGTTGTTGGAGAAGTCTTCATTTCTCTCAAGCTCGATGCTGATGTGAAAATCTACAATCCAAGGAATACCATTAATTTCAAGGTAGTAGTCATAATCAGTATTCTTATCTTATTATTGTTCCCACTGTGAGTTTAGATTTCTATCAGTCTCTGAT
The DNA here is from genome assembly GCA_030737815.1 of Allium fistulosum. Classification (NCBI taxonomy): domain Eukaryota; kingdom Viridiplantae; phylum Streptophyta; class Magnoliopsida; order Asparagales; family Amaryllidaceae; genus Allium; species Allium fistulosum. Next base: position 671,909,138 of record CM060906.1, read on the forward strand.
AATACTCATGCTTATTTGCAGGTACCAAATCCAACGATTTGTCCTTTGATGGACTTGGGTTTCGATTTTCGTCGAAATTCAAGCCCATTAAGGTGCGGGTTGTTACATGTGGTATCAAAGCTTAGGTTACTAGAGTAGAGGAATTAGGATAAATTGAGAGAATGTATTCATACTTTCCCATATAATAATATTATATTTTTATGCTAGATTCTAACAGTTTCGACTATAGAAGTAGTTGTAGTTCCACTCCAAGGGAATAGGCAAAATAACTATGGTTTGGAAACATCTTAGAGTTAATATTTTCACACCGACTCCGAAGTACCCCTCGGAATGCTTGCGATGCATAAAGCACTGTTGATGAAGAGCATGAGTACAACATATGGCAGAATCCAGGAGACTTGAGGTGTTCGACTTGATGGTTAAGATTCTACCTACCTTGTTATTTTGGATTTTGATGATGAGTTACAGTCGGAGACAAACATTTATTCCAGATGGGCGGGAAATTAGAGTTTGTATGTTACAATTATTCGGAGGCAGGTTTTTGCTAAGTTACATTCATTGATCACCACTTTGATGGTAGACCAGATTTTTATTCAGATAATTAATGTCAATTCCTTAATCTAAAATCTTTGAGATAATTTTTATAAAGCATATTTTGGAAATACCTTAGAGTTTGGAAAAAGGGTTTTCAAAGGATTTCTTTTCCTAAGGATTTATTTTGGAAATTTTATTTTGGGAAAATTTTGAAATTTTAATTCTTAAACAAACGTGTACACCACTAGGTAGGTTGTGTTAAGCAATTTTTATTTTATAAAAGATTAATTTTTGAAATCCTTAAATATTTATATATCAGTAAAGGCTTGGTTTTTGATTTTTGGCAAGGAAATATTTTTTCCATTTGAGAAATTTGTATTTTAAAAGAAGGTTTTTGGAAACCCTGAAATATATATAATTTTGATTTTAAAAGGAATTTTTGGTACGAAATAGATTGTAGTATTTAAAAATAAGTATAAAGGAGCATATATTTAGCTCAGTGATATTTTGGTTTACAAAATCGAGGTTTTTAGATTTTCTCTCTTTAAGGTACAGACAAAATAGGAATGGCATTCAACTTTATTGGGGTATGTAGTTTGAAGTGTTGTTGTACCACTAGCTATTGGAAGACATATTTCCATGCGGAGTAGGTTGGAAATAACAGCTAAAGTATTTTTGGGTTTTTGGAATTGTTGTTGGTTGCAGCAGTTTTGTTGGGACTACTATGAATTGCTGGAGCATGGTTCGGGACTAGGTGGTAGGCTTTGACACTACCGTGATGAGGGCAGTAATTTTTCGGATCGTGTCAAATCGAAGGAGATGGCGCGAAACGATTATTATTATTTAATCTGACCCTAATTGGGTCTAGGTTCAATTAACGCCCAAAGCCGTTTAGCGGTTGACCACTTAGCGGTAAACCTAGAGTGGTCCACCAGTTAACGAGTTTTGGCATGACTTGAACCTGGAACGGGACTATGAAAGTCGCGTCTGAATTTCCCCAGTTGCATTCTTTCATTCCTCCTTCCTCAACAAGCCGAACCCATTCTCCATCATCCTCCTCCTCTAAGTAGCAGCCTCTCTCTTCCGTTCCTCCCTTAGGCGACGCCATTTTTCCCTAGAAGCAGTGGCCTGGCTTCCCGCTCGTGCTAGTTTTTCACGTTAGATCTCGCCCCACCACCACTCCAAATTTAAACCCTATTTTGTTCCTCCAGCCAATTCCAAGCCCAAGATACCTTTCTGCACTGACGATTCTTCCTCGCACCATTATGGTCTCAACCCTCAAGAGGCCACTTTGTTGGACTAGAATGAACAGAAAATTTCGTCGCTTTTGGGCTGGAAGAGCTATTCATCGCGGTAGGATTTGCACTGATCCTCTGCTTTGAGACTTTTGAGCGGGAATGTTACCCGTATTACATCTGACTTTTAGGTGAAGACAATAAATTGATTCATTCGGAGGTGAAGGGTGTCTTGATTTAGCCGACTAATGATGATCTTTTGAGATTTTGGAGGCCTCCACGAAGGACGGGGATTTGGATGATTTTGAAGTGACCGAATCAAATATTTTGCAGCAGAACTTTTCCCAGGATGTCAGTGTTTGGAAGATGGATAATCTACGTACGACTGCCCATCTGATTGTGCGCATCATTCGGAACATTGTCATCCCTAAGACGGGAAGTTACGACCCAATTTATCCCTTAATGTGGAAGACCACCTATGCTAGTATTGGTGGCATCGCCGTCAATTGGACCTGCACCCTTTTGATTTGATTTGTTATTAGCACTTCATAGAGTCACTTTCCGTATTTTCATCTATCAACTCTCATCTTTCGGTAATACGGGTGAACCTCTGTGGAAAGGCAGTTTAGTAGAAGGTTTCTTCTACCATCGTTAGATCATTCCTTAGGAAGATGGCAATTCTGAAGCTGTCAGCAACACCAGCAGTGCCAACGGCATGGGATTGGGTGCATAGCCGCCATTCAATGACCATTCAAGGGTCGCAACAATGGATTGAGCTCCAGCCGTAGAGCAAGGCATCTCGTAGTATGTAGGCATTACTTTAGAATTTATGATATTGTTGTCTTTTCCCTTCCAGCATTTTTTCTTTTCTTTTAGGTTGTTTGGGTTGTAATTGTTAGTTGTCTCTTGTAAAAGGCACACAGGATATTATGAGTTTATATTTATTTACTGTGTTATTATTTCTAGACATGCAAACCGATCCTATATATGCACAGTAAAGAAGCAACATAAATATGAGGATCTCCTAAAGACACTTGACTAATAGTAAATGCAATATAAGACTGGAAGTTTATAATAGTTAGAAAATTTTGGTAAAGGACATGATAAAGTTGTTTTGGTATTATGGGTCATTACATGTGTTCCTTAAAAGCTAAATTTTTTGAATATTAGATGTGTTAACATTTTTTCTTTATGTAAAATGTCAAGTTTATGGGTAAAGGTTAATTGTAGAAATTAGGAATTTGGTTATGCATTTAGCGCATAATCGACTTTCGACTATATTGAATTGTGGTTTGATTTATCAAAATTCTTAAGAAGAAAAATATTTTAAACGTTTCACCTTGATTTGAAAAGTTATCGTTTGAAGGAAAATTTTTTTTAGGTTTTACTTATTTTCAACTCTTGAATTATTTTTAGAATTTTTGCCCAAAAATTTGATTTTCAAAGAAAATGTATGTCTAAATAATTTGGGATTTTTTCTTCCAAATAACGTACAAATTTGAAAAGTGAGAAAGTTCTTTGTGAAATATGATTTTGAAGGCCACAAGTTAAGCGTAGGGAAGGCAAACGGAGTTAGAATTTATGAATTTAGCAGTGCATTAGGATCGATGATGGAATAAATACAAGAGGTAATAAGGGAAAAACTATTTTAGCCTTAGAATTTTTATTCACATACCTTGTCGACGACGCACGTGAATATATTTTTAGACTTGTAGCTGTTTTAGAGCATGAAAATAAGCCTCCTTATGCGTTTTGTACGTGAAAAAATTAGAGTAAATTTCAGACAGCGAGGAAAATTTCCATTATACTACGGGAATATGATAGAAGTGTAAGAATGTTAAATTCTCCACCTAAATTCCTTTTTCCGGCATAGGAGTAAAGTTTAGGAAGCAATTTTTTGCTGTGTTAGATTATTGGGTGGTAGGAAGTGGATGCAAAATTGGTTGCTTCATACTTCTACTTGTAGAAGTATGCAGGTTTTGGTTGAAAATGTTTTCCAAAAGCTACATACATATAGAACTGCAGTATATATATATATATATGTTGTTCGCATCATATTTCCAAAAATATTTTATGAAGAAATGCATTCATATAGGAGGATCCGATTTGGAATCATTCTGCATACATATTTTCTATGTGGTGATACAGTAATACACAATGCACTTGTGCACATTTGGTTGCAAAATTGGTTGTACGGTCATTGGTTGTGTAGTTTAGGATAATTAAGAGCCAAAACCATGACTTAGTCATTAGTGAAATTTCGATGACAAATTCTTTTTAAGGGGAAAAGAATGTAACATATCATAATTTGGCATTAGTTATTTAATTAATTTAATACTAAAAATGGAATATGTGCAAATGATGGAATTTGTGCAAACGATGGAATTTAACCACAAAACTTACACCATTGCGTTCATGGCGAAATTCTAAACAACTTTCATATTTGGAGTTTTGCGATCGAAGTCCAAATGAAGAAGTTACGGACGAAAAACGAATTCGGAATGAAAATAAACAAATAAGAAAAATTAACTAAATTAACCCGAGCCCACAGGTCAACCCACCATCATGGGCAGTCGACCCTTAGGTAGGGAGTCATCGACCGTTCCCTATGTGGCGGCTAGGGTTAGCCTAGGCCCAACGGCGTGGATTTAATATATTTTGATCTAACGGTTGAGGTTAATTCTTACACATATAAATTCAGGTCTAACCCTCTCTTCCCTTCTCATATTTTTTTGAAAATCAAACGGTCCGGATTTAATATATTTTGATCTAATGGTTGAGATTGATTCTTACGTCTATATATTCAGGCCTAACCCTCCCTTCTCTTCTCATATTTTTCTGAAAGTAGTAGCGAAGCTCTGCCATTTCTTATTCTCCACTTTTTTTTTCAAAATTATAAAAATAAGATATTTATATCTATATTCATACAAATTGAAGAAGAATAGAAATCTAATAAAAAGGAGAAGAGAATCAACTATACACGTGTTTGAGGTAATTTATATACTTATATATATATATGTATATGTATGTATGTATGTATGTGTGTATGTATCTATTTTCTCTTCCAATCCCAAATATCTTCCCGGATCTATAACTCTAATGTATGTATATACCTTTTATACATATTTCTTGGATTAAAAAGGATTTAGAGATAAATCAATGGTTCTACTTCAGTTCTGGAGATTTAGATCGCTTTTAAAAGGTGAGTGGGAAATTTTATAGATTGTTATAATATGAAAATTATCTCGTTGGTGTTTATTTGATTATTATGCCTAATTGGTTAATTGTATATGAGTTATATGTAACAAATTGAATATAATCTGAATATAATAAATATCGGGAAGGGTTCGCTTCAGGTTTGAGGTATTAAGTAACTAATCTAAGGGTTCGCCTCTCTTCTAAAAAGAAGTATTAAGTATCCTAGTGAGATTCCAGGCAATGTCAGCTAGATAGTACTAATGAGGAGTCCGCCTTGGGGTTAGGTATTAGATGACAAAGACCTACCTATAAATAGGTGTTAAATGGTCAAAGGTCTGGCTAGACCTTATTAATAAGGTATTAAGTGGCTTGGGTATAGTTTCTCACATTGCTAAGGCCGTAATAATGATAGTACTAGTGAGGAGTCTGCCTGAGGATAGGTATTAAGTGATGTAGGACCTTCTTAGAATAAAGGTATTAAATGGTTAGAAGTCCACCTAGTCCTTTTATAGGTATTAAGTAGCTTGGGTACTCTCTCTTACATGGCTACGATTTTATTGGCGATAGACGCGGTAACAGTTGGACATTAAATGTCGAAAGCCTTAAATAGTGGTTAGAGGTCTTTGTAGCTAGGATCCACCGACCACTTACAGCATTGTTAGGAAACCACCTTGGGAATAGGTCTTAAATGACTAGGTCTACCTTGATCAAGGACTTAAATGGCAGAATCTGCCAGTTTCTCTTTTAAAAGTATTTTGTGGTGATTATAGAAGCCCGTTTAGAAGTATTAAGTGGCAAATGGGTTTGGAAGTATTGGGTGGTTGATAAGGCTTCGTCAGTATTTTGTACCTTGGGAAGGGGTAGGTAAGTAATCGTGTGTGCAATGCAAGGTTTGGTTGATTTGCTAACCTTAGTAGACATAACTATTAAATGGAAAACAATCGGTATAAATTTATGTTACAGATGGTTTACAGATTTTCCAGTCATCCGAACGTTGTTTTGACCCCTTCCTCATTACAACCCACAGGATAGATTTAGAGGAACAGGTCACTGGAGCTGGATGTGCTTTATTGTTGGAGAAGGCTTCTTTTCTCTCATGCTCGATGCTGATGTGACAATTTGCTATCCAAGGAGTACCATTAATTTCAAGGTAGTAGTCATAATCAGTATTCTTATCCTATTATTGTTTCTGCTATGAGTTTAGATTTCTATCAATCTCTGATAATAATCATGCTTATTTGCAAGTACCAAATTCAACAATCCGTGCTTTGATGGACTTGGGTTTCAATTTTTACCAAAATTTAGACCCATTAAGGTGTGGGTTGTTATAGGTCTTGCACCATACACCACTGATTCGAGCTCCGCCTCCTCCGTTGCTACGCTCGATGCGTTGTCTAGCTCCCGTAGCCTGCCTTCACCGCGACGGACCTCTTCCGGAGTTCATTCGTTGATTTTTGGAAGTGAATTGAATAAGTAATCAAAAATCGGTTTTGACACCAAAATCCACTCTTTGCATGAGTAGAGTTCAATGAACGATTATAGCGACCTGACTTCCTCTAACATGCTAAAACAACATATCCAACATTCTTGCTTTGTGCATAGCTTATATGTGTGCCGATACACTCATTCATGCATGTTTATACACACACACACACACACACACTCATGCAACACACATTTACTTCACAAGTCACATTTCGGACTTCACCGAACCGATTACTCAACCCGGTGTACTCTCATGTAACTTGGCGCATGCGATAGCCGATGTGGCTATGTGAAATGCCCGCAATGGACCTGTAATCAGTAATATTCTATATAGTCGGCATAACTACATAAAAACAATTCACGCAATATTTTGGTTGTTATACACACACACACACATATCTTCAAATACACATATATGTATACTTGCTCATACTCATATATGCATATGTATATTTAAATTCGTAAATTAATTTACTTAAATAAAAATTTACTTTTATTTACTAAGCCTTTTCAATAAAAGTCTAATATGGTTTTATATTATTTAATAAAATCATACATCTATTTTATAAAATACATCATTAGCTTATATATCAATTGTGAGCTTTTAAATACTTAATTACCTAACTTGAAATTAAGTATACTTTATATTACTATTTTATAAAATCTCGTTTCCATTTTATAAAATCTATACTTCAGTTATAAAATCATATAACAATTTTATAAATACTAATTGAACTTCATTTTCTATTTTATAAAACATTATATTATTTTAAAAAATACTTCTTTTCTTATAAAAATCATTCTTCCACTTAACTAATGTTTATAAATACTAGTTTAGCTTCATTAACCCTCTAATCACCTTAATAATAATTGTAGAGTTCAAAACCGAATAAATTGGCTTACTAACTATTTTCAAAACCACTTCAATTAGTTTAATTGTTGCTGATTAATGGCATGCACTCAATTATCACCTTCAATTAGTCTCTAACCTATCATTACGTCACCTAATATCATTTCATTAATCTAAAAATCAAATTCTTAGGTTACTAGCTATTTTCAAAAATAGCCATCAAGGATTTAAACAATTAATGAGTTAATATAATCATGTTTATAAGACAAATCAACTCAAACAATCTCCAAATCATTTCATATGATTCTATAATTATCAATAAATGAAAATACGAAGATTAACTCTTAAATTAATAAGGAGAATCATCCTACTCACCTTCTCTTTCACTAAAACAAGCTTTAATCACCAAAATCCTGCTCCATTCTCCCTTGAAATCCAAAATGAAATTCCAAACTTTTAGACAAGCCAATTTCTTCATGGGTTTTGTAGAGAATCCCATTAGAAGTATTATGGTTATTTTATTGGAATTTGTTGGATTTTATTTGGGTAGGGATTAGTGGATCCAAGGTTAAGGGATTAGGAAGTAATTGGGGAAAGATTAGGAGAAAGAAGAAGAAGAGGAATGTGAAATGGAAACAGAAATGAAAACAGGAAGGGTTTGCTAACTTATAGTTAAGCCAACGGGCCTTAGCCCAATCCATTTCATTTCATGTAATCACTATTCATCTCCAAAAATTATCGACTCCAAACATAGTCAAGTTTATACTCATCTCACTTGCATCAAAAATGCAAACTCAACCAAGGATGTATCGAGTTCTAATTCGTTCGTCTGTAAAAGTCAAGTATAAGAGGCATTCCGATACTTAACGATTAAATATTTAAATTAATCATTTAAATATTCTATCGTTAAAATTACAAGGTGTTGCATTCTCCCCTCCTTAAAAGGATTTCGTCCCCAAAATTCCCATTAAGTATGAGAAAGTAACAGGACCGACCAAACTCTCGAATCTCAGCTTTGGAAAATTCCAACAGCACCTTCCATTATGCAATAAGCATCAAAAACTCATAAATTAGAATAAATCACACAATAGGAAATATACGATGACCTACATCATCACACATTCCCAAAAATTCATTCCTCTCCCTAGAAAGCTTCTCACTATTTAAATCCCAATCTAAGCAAATAAGCATTTAAATAGCTATACATCAGCTCTTAAGCACCTAATTGTATTATACAAAGAAGGTTGCACAAACACAGAATTCAAACATGTATAATCTTAACATAGGAACTGATACTACTATAGTCATACACGATAATTAATTAGAGAGAAAGCTCAAGTTAGTCAGTATCAAAATATACTACTGACTTCGAGTCGTATCAAAATGCAGTGGACTCGTATAGATCCCATCTCGACCCCATATTGGGTATGGATGGTATGCGATCTATTCCAGATAACTATCACTATCACTCTATGAATCTTATTTGAAATAGTGAAATTATAGCTACTGTACAAGCAATCAAATACATAAGGCAAGCAAAAATCAAACAATAGCAAACAACAATCGGATAACAGGCAATAACAAGCAACCAGCAACAAAACAACCGACAAATCATAGAAAGCAAGAATAAGCAACAATAACTAGAATACAAATTATTAAACATGCAAGAAAACAAAAAAAATTACAATAACCAAAATCAACCAATAGCAAAATTAACCAACAACAAACAACATCAAACAATAGCAAGCACACATAAGTAGCAGTAAACAACAACAAGCAACAAGCAACAAGCAACAAGCAATAGTAAATAACAAACAATGGCAAGCAACAAATAATAGTAAACAACAAAAAATAGCAAGCAACAAATAATGACAATGAAATATTTAAAAGAGCCATTGCCAACATGCCTGGCAATCATCAAGAGTCAAACGTGCATGTCAAATCATAAACTCCAATGAGTCTGTTCGTCATCCAAAAGGAATAAATGCCTAAGTGGTAAAACCCCTGTCGTGAATATAATACATGAAAGACTATTACACCTCCCGTTACGAAAGGAAAACCTATACGATATGCCAGATCATCGAGTCTCAAAACGCTCGAATAAATCCAGCAATTAATGCATCGATTTTCCTTTTCTTCCGAACAAAAACCATTCTCTAGGAGAGAAAATTACACTAAGTAAATCATCATTAAATGAAGATTTACAATTGCCTGGGTTTGCTTGGGTTCAAACTCACCTCGATAGTATAATGTTAATAAGGACAACATACTAAAAGCACTACAATGCTCGCATAGGTAAGTATCATCTCGTCACTTAGGGCATTATCTGAATTGCCATAAAATTAGTCAAGAAATCCTCACCCGAACGATCCCATGCAATAATAATTATAACACACTAAAATTCAATAGTAACTAACGATCATCCTAAATAACACGATGCCCGTTCCAACCCTTCATTTGCTCGCAAGATTTCTTTGTTAAATTAGGGTCAGCCACTTGACTCTATCAGTGCAAACTTTGATCCGGTTCCTTGAACTGACCACTTAAATCTCCTCATACGACAAGGTAATGTTTAAGAAATCTCTCAGCCATCATAAGAATCTGAATTAAGTGCTCGTCTATCAGAATCAAGTGAAAACCCTTTTTCTAACTGGTGCAAATCACCAAGAAACTCTATGCTCGAACTATAGGTTAAGAACTGGCACGTGAATGGGCCAATCTTTACAAAATGTCCTTTTCAGCACATGAGATTACTCCCATCACCTGAGGTTTACAGACATAGAGAAAAACAAGTATAACACCAACGACTCAAGGCAGATGCCTATAAGTCGTCCACTCGGTATCTGCTCATTACTAGGCATCCACCAAACCCTACTTGGATATATCCAAGTCATACTACCTCGACCAAACTCACTCAATTTGAAAGCTCGTGCATCAAGTTCGAATGGTAACACTATCGGTCTTTTCACCTCGGCTTTGCAACTAAGGTGACTTATACAAGGTTTATCCCTACCAAAAATTTACCTACAATGAAAAATGTCAAGTTTAGTCTATCTACCGAGTAATTAGTAATAAATAAAATATACCGCTCAAGTGTCAGAAGGAACATAAGTGAGTTCCCAAAAATAGAGCATAACTCACTATATAAGCTCTTTTTGATTGTCCCGAGCCGTAAGCCTACTAGAACCCGGTAATGCCTAAAAGGCACAAGTCATCATCACTTACACATCCTTCGAAAATGTAGGACAGTCCTTCTTCAAGTGATCACCCTGGTCACAATTGAAGCACTTACGCTTTGCTTTAGCTGGATGACATTCCATGGCAAAATGCCTCCCATATGCCATAGAAGCGACACACTGGGCCAACTTTTCTATTTTGAACAAGCTCGATCTTCCTTGTGTCATGGTCGTTTTTCCCCAGTTGGAGTTTTGGTTGCTTTCTACTTTCATTACCACAACTGTATCTCATGAGCATTCTCAAGAAGGAGAACCATCCTAATGAGTTATTGAAAAGTGGACCCTAATAAGGATAAGGCTAAACAACGAACCCTCAACCAATGCTTAAGACCTAAGGCAAATCTCTTTGCCCACAACAACGGAGTACCGATTACCTCAAACCCCATAAACAAAAGGTTGAGTTAGTTAACACTCCTTCACTTATAAGCTGTCCTGTTCAATATGGATGGAATGCTCAAGCTACACGCTCTTCTCCATCTCCAAAATGAACTGAGAACTTAAAGTGACGCCTGAATAAATTCTGAATCACATGTCTGCTTATCAGCCACACAAACACTCCATCCTACCCAGCTAAAGACTCCCTTCTCAAAATGCCGAGAAATAACCTTCCTTAAGAGAATATTACTAGACTTATATAGATGGAAGCCTTCTCATGCACATGTCTAAGACCGCACCTCAACAGCAGTCCCAGGACTCAGATATGGCTCCCTTCCAAGGCTAAGGAAATTCCGGCATTGCTTTCGAAGATTCTAAAGCCGGTGGAGCTAAAAATACTGATGCCCAAAGGGCTACACCACTTCTGGGGCTAACTGCATCTGCAGGAAATGTTCATAGGTGATAGAACATCTTTTGCAGTAGCTAATGGTCTCTGGACTAATCAGACATCTCAGGCTGCCTATTTGCAGCCACTCATGCACTCCGTCTACTCATATTGATGGCATGACGAAGATACTTTAGCAACTAGCGATAAAAACAAATTAAATCTAGAAGACAAGCGATGTATACAGTATAATATAGTAGAAAAATACAAAAACGCTCTCTCTACGTATCTCCTTTTACCTGATTGATTAACTCAAACTGGTTTGTTTGGTCCGAGTGTTGAGCCTAAGCTCTCATACCAACTGTAACAACTCACCCTTCATAATACCCAAAAGTCGGTGCCTTACATCATCGCACGACCTTCAAATACCACAATAGATAGATCGTCGAGGTAAAATTAGAACAAAATAGTAAATACCAAGACATCTACAGTTCTCAAAACGAAATGACAGCATATAATATACTGGATATACATAAACAGAATAAAATAACAATATATAAGAGACCTCACTAGCAGAAGGTACTGACAAATATTTACCGGTACAGAATAGTCAGAATACATCTACTCCAAAACCACGAAGTTTAGAATAAATATCTAATACAACAAGCTCATGTACAAATAACAGGTCTGTCATATACAATAAAATATCAAGTACATATAACTCAAAATATCAATGTTGCACCTCCAAAATGCTTCAGTTGCGCACTTTGGTAGCATATCCCAAAAAGCACATGACTCTCAAACTACTCAATCGAGTACCCGAGAGTTGTCATGACATACGCAGAAAAAGACAAAACGTGGGTCAGACATAGCCTGGTGCGAGGGGAACTATCTCAAAATAGTGTATAACAAAACTATATACAAATAAACATGAACTATTAAATCATAGTTGGCCCTCTCCACCAACGTGGGTCAAGGGAGATCCAGACTACCTATAAACAAGTACGGTAAACCTATCTAATAGACAGGAAATCATACCACAATCTGCTCTTCTCCTGTAATCAACGAGTCAGCATAACTAATATAATGTGACTGAAATGTAACGGTACACCATGATATAACGATTCAATATATACATGCAATAACACTATAAATACCATAGTATAAGCATATCTTAAAACACACAACAATGTTTCAAACAACTAATGTAACACATAATATAACTATAAGTGGTAAACAAAGAATATAAATTGGTACACATCATTGCTGATGAATGGAGTCCATAGTAGACTCGCCCAAGATAAATAGAGTTAGTACCTCAGCATATCATAGACCCCGAGTCGCACCCTGTATGGTCGAATTTGTTTAGGTCTCACCATACTCCTCAATGAGCATAGGTAATATCTGACCTACTCTATATATCTAAACTTGAGTCTGCGTTAGACACCGATTGTAATAAAATGATCTATGTCAAGGGCGTAAAATAGATGGAGTCAGTACCTCAGTGTACAATAGACCCCAAGCCAGATCCATAGTAATGGGCCTCGTGTAGATCTCATCATACCCTTCATCAAGCATAAGTGATATATGTGATAAAATTAGGGGTATGCCTTAAGGGCAATTATGTAATTTATTACATATAGCTAACTTGATAACCAATCTTGTTCAAACTAAAAAGTGTTTTTTCTATTATATACTTAATATAATGTGTTATATTAATTAGTTAATTTAATTAAAAGTATATTTAGTAGAAAATCCAGAAATGGTATGTTTAGTGATAGTAGTTACAAAGTGTTATAATCATGAGTAATTTCTCACAATGAAAACAAATGTATCACTTTGAACATTCCTAGTCTAGATGCATCGAGACTGGATATCGATACATTCGTTGAGACTAGAGTACGTAACGCTCTCCAAATGTTGGGCAGTATATTGCTCATGACTATTGGGGGCAACAAGGGGTTACATACTGATGGTTATTGGATAACTAAGGTTAAACAAAGAATATTGATGTTACTAATTTACACAGTTCTCTTGACTTAAGAATACTGTTGATCTTCAATGTGGAAGCTCTGCTTTTATTATAGTTAAATCATGACACGATATCCATCGAGCGACTATAGTTGGGTCGAATGGAAGCATTGAAAGGTTAACACTATTCAACAGAGGATTTGTCTCCTCAGTTATATGAGGTTAGTATCACGGTTAACTGATGTCAACTCAAAGTTAAAGTCTCTAGCTGGAGTAGTTCGGTTAGTAATAATTGTTATTATTGAACCAAGGAATTTGTGTTCAGATATAAAGTTGAATATGGATGATATTGGATTTTTGACCATTACCAAATTCCATAAGTCCTAATGTGACATAGTTTTGACGAAGAGAATTGGTGTAAATAATTATCACTATCAGGTACCGCTTATAATAAGTAAAATTGGATTTTACCAAAAGATGTGTAAGTGATACTTTAGCCAAAATGTTACACCACTTGCTAAGCGACGTATGAATGTTAATATTTGAATAGTTTGATGTTAATCACTGACTGAATTTACACCTTTTAGTTGCACAACCGTAATGATGATTTTTCTGAAAAACCACACGATTTAATTAATTTATAAAATGTAGTAAGTTGATTAAATTAATTGATATTTGAGAAATTTTAAATAATTATTTATTTGGTGTTTGGAAGTTATTTGTAATTATTTTAATGCATTTATAAAAGTTATATTCGCATGCATTGATATACGATATCGATGTAATTTAAAGATAATTGCATGAAATGATTTATGGAGATTTTATGTCATTTGATGACATGATTTATGGAAATTTTATGTCATTTGATGACATATCATGTGTAAGCAAAGGATTGGAGAGAGAAACAATTAAGGGAACTAATTATGGTTAAAGAATGGGAAATGTTTCATTCTTTCAAATAAAACATATTCTCTAATTCATTTGTACGTACAATTCCTTTCTTTCTCATCATTCATTTTCTTTCTCTCCTCCTAACTTTTCATGGTAGAAAAAAAAAAATTTCCAAGATCTTTCAACTCCAAATAAAAGTATCAAATAAAATAAAATAAAAGTGGTTCGTCCATCTCTTGCAAGGATAAGGTGTGGATCTTGAAGATATGAGGAGATATCATCATTCAATGTGTTGTTTCTAGGCAACATCCTAAGACGATCCTCTGATTTATTTATTTATATGTTTTATCCTTCATATGTTTGGATATGAATGGCTCATTGCGTGCTTAATAGATTAATTTTAAACATGTGAATTAAAACTTTTTTTTCTCAATTAACAACTTGTTTATTTTTTGATTCAACTAAGATCTACACAAGTTTTTCATCTTTTATTTATTTATGTTAATTATTGTTAATATTGTTTATGATTAAATTCCCTTTTTATCACACATTCTTTAATAATATATGTTTATAATATCAATTGATTTACATCTATTTTGTGCTATTCCATTTTGATTGCATGTCCATATTCTTAGCATTCAAGTTGTGAAATATTACATCTCATTTAATTTGTTTTTTTATAGTTCAGATCTAAAATTTTACTATGAATTTATATGTTCCTAAGTTGTCCCCTATATTCCTGTTAGATACCATTTATTTATATGATTTTCTTTCAACTTAAATAAATTACATATGTTATCTATTTTAAATCATTTGAGAATTGAAGATGATTTTGTAAGTTTTATGTTTGACTTTTTTATTATTGTATTCTTTTATCAAAAAAACATAATTGAATTTTTGTGTAAATTTGTTAACGTCTAATTCTAACACATACTAAATCAAAAACTTCACATATTCATTTTATTTTAATTTTTAAACCAACTTGCAATTAATTATATATATGAGTGAATATGTTGTTTTAATTCAAGGTTTAAAAATTTACTTTTATGTACAATCACAATTTTAATCTTAAAATTCTTCCTAAATGGAAGCTTGATTATTTTTATTAATTATAGATTTCAAATTATGATAATGGTCAAAATCTATTTTATATGCTTATATGATTTAGAGTTTAATTACTAATTTGAATTGACATTGATTGAATGAGCAAACAAGGAGGAAAATGCTCTATCTTTCGTTTTTCATAAATGTCTACCTTAATTCCTTAACTATCCTTTTTGTTAATACATGTTAACTTTTTTCTGTTAGTAAAATATCTTTCAATATATTATGCCTTAGTGAAAATTCAACTTACACACACATATCCATATTTTACTATCACTTGCATGTTTTAGAATAAAATTTGGAAAACAAAGGCATGTATTAATTCTGTAGCAAATGTCATTAATTTGCCACTTAACCTAATTAAAGAGAGAGAAATAAAAGGTTTCCCTCTCAACATTTATGGCACTAACATCTCCTATTTAATTATTTGTGTTAAGAGAAAGAAATAAAATGTTTCTTTCTCTAGCATTTTACTTGTTTATTTACATACTTTTATGTGCTGCTCATATGCTATCCTTGTCATTCAAACACATGAATGTATTTGATACATTCATCATATTACATATTTATTTGAATTAAATTTAATACTCCCTTGGTTACTAAATTAAATAAAATATTGATTTTTTAAAAGAAAATTTAGGTAAGATCTAAATGTATTTAGACTTCATAGGGTCATTAATGATCCAAAATGGTAACTTTTTTTGAAATTCACTCATTTCTTCTGCTGTGGCCTGGCCTAGTTCCAATAATATGATTTACTCTATTTACTTGAAAACTATATGGATCCCACCATACCCCTTAGTGAGCGTAAGTGATATCGATCCACTCATGGATGATTGTCACCATCTTTCCCTCGGCCATCTAGGATTTCTTAATAAATTCGCATAACGTCTCTATAGAAGAGAATGACGGGTGTATCCCATATAAAATGTCGTCTGGACCACTAAGGAATACCGATTCCATACATATATATAAATATATAAAATATAATGTCACGTAGTCAGATACGCTTATCATGGACGAAGACTCATATCTCGTCGTCGTTTGTTAATAGGGATATCCTATGCTATAAGACTAATAATAGTCATGGCCACTAATGTAAGGCCAATACGATGTACGATCACTAATATAAGATAAATACAATTTATATAATTATTTTTGCCCCAAGTCAAAACCCGAAGGTACGGATTCACTTCATTCGATCGTACATGCTCGGCGGACGTGACCGCATAGTCGACCATCATGTCGGTACCACGCTCAATCGTCATTGATTACGTTGCGCTTATGTCCAGACCCCCAAACTTCATTGTGCATTCTACTTCCTCGAGGAGCTCAGAGTCTTCTCGAAGTCAACCCGAAGCCTTATGAAGAACCGCACACGAGATCGAGGGATTCCTCGATGAAATACACTTGACCTGGGCATTACTACCCAGCCAGTCCACCGTCGATGGACCGGTGGTGGCATTTCCTAAGCAGTAAAGCCCAGGTCTTGCACCATACACCGCCGATTCGAGCTTCGCCTCTTCTATCGCTTCGCTCGATGCGTCGCCTAGCTCACATAGTTTGCCTTTGCCGCATCGGACCTCTTACGGAGTTCATTCATCGACGTTTTAAAAGTGAATTCGATAAGTAATCGAAAATCAGTTTTGACATCAAAATCCACTATTTGCATGAGTAGAGTTCAACGGGCGATTATAGCGACTCGGCTTCCTCTAACATGCTAAAATGACATACCCAAACTCCTTGCTTTGTGCGTAGCTTGCATGTGTGCCGATACACTCATTCGTGCATGTTTGTACACACATGCTCATGCAACACACATTAACTTCACAAGTCGCATTTCGGACTTCACCGCAGCGATTACTCGACCTGGTGTACTCTCATGTAACTTAGCGCATGCGATAGTCGCCATGGCTACGTGAAATTCCTGCAACGGACTTGTAATCAATAATATTCTATATAATCAAATAATTGCATAACTATATAAACAAATAATTCACACAATATTTTGATTGTTATATATATCTTCAAATACACATATACGTACACTAACTCATACTCATATACCCGTATTTAAATAAGTAATTTAGTTTACTTTAATCAAAACTTACTTTTATTTACTAAATCTTTTCAATAAAAGTCTAATATGGTTATATTATTTTATAAAATCTTACATCTATTTTATAAAATACATCATTAACTTATATATCAATTTTGAGCTTTTAAATACTTAATTACCTAACTTGAAATTAAGTATACTTCATATTACTATTTTATAAAATCTCATTTCCATTTTATAAAATTTGTGTTTCATTTATAAATACTAATTGAACTTCATTTTCTATTTATAAAACATCATATTATTTTATAAAATACTTCTTTGCTTATAAAAATCATTCCTCTACTTAACCAATGTTTGTAAATACAAATTTAGCTTCATTAGCCCTCTAATCACTTTAATAAAGTGTAGAGTACAAAACTTACTAAATTGGCTTGCTAACTATTTTCAAAACCATTTCAGTTAGTTTAATTATTACTATTTAATGGCATGCACTCAATTGTCGCATGCAATTAGTCTCTATTCTATCATTATGTCACCAAATATCATTCCATTAACCTAAAAATCAAATTCTTAGGTTACTAGCTATTTTAAAAAATAGTCATTAAGGGTTTAAACAATTAATAAGTTAGTATAATAATGTTTATAACACAAACATAAGCACAAATCAACTCAAATGATCTCCAAATCATTTCATATGATTATATAATTATCAATTAATTAAATTATGAAGATTACCACTTAAATTAATAAGGAGAATCATCATACTCACCTTCTCTTTCACTAAAACAAGCTTTAATCACCAAAACTCATCTCCATGCTCTCTTGAAATCCAAAACGAAGTTCGAAACTCTGAATCAAACCAATTCCTTCATGGGTTTTGTAGAGAATCCCATGAGAAGAATTATGGTTATTTTATCAAAATTTATTGGATTTTATTTGCGCATGGATTAGTTGATTTAGGGTTAGAGGATTAGGAGGTAATTAGGGAAAGTTTAGGAGAAAGAAGAAGAAGAGAACATGAAATGAAAATAGAAATGAAAACATAAAGGGTTGGCTAACTTAGTCAAGCCAATCGGCCTTAGCATAATTCATCTCATTTTTATGATCGCTATTCATCTCCGAAAATCATTGATTCCAAACGTAGTCATGTTTATACTCATTTTACTTGCGTCGAAAAAGCGAACTCAACTACAAGTGTATTGAGTTATAATTTGCTCATCTGTAAAAATCAAGTATAAGAGGCGTTTTGATACTTAAAGATTAAATATTTAAAGTAATCATTTAATTATTTGATCGTTAAAATTATAGGGTGTTATAATCAATGCCAGACATGAAAAAATAAGCTTCATTAAACATGTGTGTTGTATACTCTGCAATGTCAATCGAATTCACTCCAACATTCGAATTTGTCAGCAAAATCACCTATATCAGATAATAGCAAAAAACCAAAAATTATGAAGCATTTGATTTTTCGATCATTATTCAAAGTGTGAAATATAGTATCATATAGAAAAATATCATAATCATATGTACATCATAAATTATCCTCGTTTTTCAAACATCGGCCATCGTTCTTTCGAAAAATCTATCTACTTCGAAACCATTATTTGAAAATATCAAGTCCAAAACTTGATTTAGCACAAAACATTTCAAATAATCAAAATTGTTGATCAATAAAATTGATTTCAAGTTAAAACGACAAACAGATCCAAAGCTGTTCAAAAAACTACAGCTTGTTTGAATAACTCAAAAACACTTTTCAAGCAATGTGCCGACTTGATTACCATTTTTCAAGATTTTATGTAATGAAGCTGTAGCCCCACGTAAAATGAACCATAAATAAATGAAATAAAATTTAGTTAAATATAATAAGGTAGAATAGGGAAATTTTATAAAAGTTGGAATTTGACCATGGAAGTTATTCCATTACGTTCATGGTGAAATCCCGATCCGTTTCCATATATAATACGTTGAAAATGGAGTTCAGGCGAAGAAGATATGAGCGTTTGAAGATTTCATATTTAAATTAATTTATTCTGAATTCAAATTCAAATAAGAATTTAAATTCGAATATGAATTTGAATTTAAGGTTTAAATTTCAAAATTTGCTTGGGGGATAAGTAAACATTTTAATTAACATTTAACGTTAAGAATAAATGAGGTAAGAAATTAATTAAAATCAAACACAATAGAAACGAACCATTATTGCCCAAAATAAGGCAGAGCGGTCGACATACATGGGTCGACTGTAGCGGTCGATCGGTAGAGCTTAGGTGGTCCACCAACTTCTTATGATGGCGGCTAGGGTTTTGCGTTGTTTAATGCTCAAGATTTATCTGTTTCTCTTCCAATTTGATCCAACAGTTCTGGTGCGTTTCAACCCCTGTAAATAGAACCTTACCGTCTCCACTTTTTAGTCATATTATTTTGGGGAGTACAACGAAACTCTGCCTCTTCAAATTAAATTCAGAAACTCCATAGAGAATTCAGGTAGAATTCAGTCATTTTCTATTTATTTCTTCTTCCTCTAATATATTCTTCTTTTGTTCTTTCTCCAGTTGTTCTGAATCTAATAAAAATATATACATCTTCCCTATCGTGTATATATCAAAAGAGAGAGATTCTGAAGGAGATTGAAAGGCATGCAAATCCAAGGAAAGAGAAGCTGAGGTTGTTCTGTGAGTGGAAACCTCAGTATACCTTTTTCAGTAATTGTTTAGTGTATTTCTATGGATTTAAATATGCCTTAAGGATTTTGGGATTGCGATAATACGACAGATAAAATCCCCCAAAATTCTGTTTTATTTCATAATGTCAATTCTATATTGAAAGTCTCAATTATTTACATTAATTTGATGAAATTAGTTTTTATGCAATTTTTGATAACTTCATAGTCTATTCCACCTTTTGTTCTTCTTTGGCTCAATTTGCGATGCTTTAATGAAATAAGGGGTTTAGATTACGGATTTTATTCGTAGTTTACACCACTTATTCCACATAAATTTCCTTCTTATCTATTTATTTGTAAAAGAGGAGTTGAATAGAATATGGAATTTAGATTGCAATTCATATTGTTAAGAATATTCCATTGAATTGGTGTAATAAATTGAATTTCTATTTTATTTACAATTCTGTTATTGCAGTTTTGGTAATGAATATTTATTCCTTGTTTTGGATATTAGAATATCTTATTTTGTTATGTTGAAATCTTAGGAATTTGAAGAAAAATGACTTGTAATAATATTTAGTTAATGAATTGCCATTTAACGCTAGTTTAGGGCGTAAAATCCATGTGTTTAGAATTTATTAGACGTGAAAATTTATTTATCTCTAGTAGCGTAATTAACGTATAATTATTGCGTATATGGCATAGTTGATTAGGTATTTATTATCATTTATTTCCTCCATTAGGAATGCAATTGATTGTCAGGCGAAAATAAGACGAACTCTTATATAGGCTAATTATTATTCTAAGGCGTAATAAGGAAGATTCCTTATTAGGCGTTATTTATGAAACGGCGAGACGAGTATTGTTATGTATATGGAGTGTATTTAATTTATGACTAAGTCATAAGGATGTGAGATCAATAGAGTTACAAAACGGATGTTTGCCCTTCACGTTGAGGCTACCAGCAGTTGTGTACACTTCCTATTGATGTGAGATATCCTTATGATAAATATTTATAATGATGCGAGGTAAGTTCCAAATTCTGAAGGGTAAATCTGCCCAGCTAATCTGGTTAACAGTTCCTACGAATAGTCGAACTAATGTAAGACGTTATTATGAGTATGGGCTATAGTATGAGGGGCCTGCTTTGGGGTTTTGAGGTATTAAGTGGTTGTTTAAGGGCCCGCCTCTTTTCCCCAAATGAAGTATTAAATGGCCTAAGGGACATGTTAGGTGGTACCTCTACAGGGGTCCGCTTTTGGATAATGTATTAAGTGACTGATTGAGGATCCACCTTTCCAAATAAAGAAGTATTAAGTAACTTGAGATTCCATATGATGCCAGCTAGATAGTACCATTAAGGAGCACACCTTGGGAATATATATTAAATGATGGAGTCTGCCTTTATTAAGGTATTAAACGACCGAAGTATGCCTGTTTTCCAATAAATGGTATTAAGTGGCTTGGGGACTATCTCTTGCATCGCTAGTTAATTATAACGTAGGATTTGGGTTATGAGATTTTGGAGACCTGCTTCTTTCCTTAAAAAGAAGTATTAAATGATTTTAATGGTTTTATGTTCGTAGACATATTCTTATTTTGGAATATACTGCTAAGTACTGAAAAGATAAGACTCGAGCTTTTTATTCACCAGACACGTGTTGTTTTGACTTCCTTCTCATTACAACATAAGTTAAAGGACATTAATGGCGAAGATGACATTTAGAGACGGAGGTAGTTTGCTTGTGGCAGTATTTATCATTTTCACTTGCTTTATGTGTACTCATGTATCTAGACTATTGTTGTAACAGATTTATGACACGATTTGATGGTACTTTGTATTTCGACATATTTATGATTTTGAAATAAATGGGTATACTTTGCTATTATATTTTGTTCCATTTGCTGTGAGTTCTGAAAATTTAATTATTGCTCTATACTGTTATTTTCTTAGTTCTACTAACACCTTACCTTAGAATGGATCTAAGTTTCAATGGGCCTTTTCTAAATCAAAATTTAGACCTGTTCCGAGGTAGGTTGTTACAAAAACATAAAAAAACACAAAATATAAAGTTATAGTGTTATGTGTTATATTTCTAGAACATCAAGAATTCTAGAAAACATAGTTACGGTGTTCGAGTTATGGTTGATTAACTATAGCCGTGCTAAAATAATTCTGACATTTATTAACCATAGTGTCAACATAAATGCATTTTATCAAGAATTTCTTAAATGAATCATCTAAAGGTCAAAGAATAAAAATTATATAATTTTCTGTATTGTTTTAAAAACATCTAAAATTTTACAAATCACAATATCAGAGCAAAAGTTATGGCCAAAATACTACAGCCATGTTAGGAAGTTCTACAACATGTTTCAGCTATTATACCAAATTATTTATAGTTTTTTTATTGTTTAAGTTCAAAATCTAGAGAAACTCAAAACATAAAGCTTATAGAATTTTCTATCTACTATCTATAACATATTGAATTTTGCAAATCAGAGTTTTAGAGCTTAATTTATGGCTTTTTTTTACAATAGTAGTGCCAGAAAAATAAGAACTCAAAACAATTAGGGAAAAGCTAGGAAATATGGTTTTGAAATAAAATCTTTGCTTACATTTGAAGATGCATTAGCGATCATTATTGTTATCCAAAATGCATGGGTCTCCACTTTATTTTCCTAGGCTAAGAAACATTGTGAATTTTGCTCATCAAAATGTGTAGAACAACTTGAAATCTGCTTCAATCGTAGTAACGTTAGGAGAAGTGAGTGGCCAAGAATAAGATATAGGACCATATTTGTTTACATTTAAGATCTTTGGTATCAAAATTTGTTTGAATAGCAAACCGTTAATATTAACAATTGTACTCTTGGGAACTCAAATTTTTTTTGACTCATTTATTTATGTTCCTATTTCCACGATTATTAAAACTATGTCCAATATTGCAACACTTCATGTATTTTGGAAACACACTTCTCCACGTAGCTATGTTACTAGTTGTTTGTTTAAAAATCAACACCGTTTCAGATTTATGCCATTTCCCGTTGTTTGCAAAAAGTTGATTTCCTAATAACACATGTTAACCCGATTTTAAGCCAAAACAGATTTCAACTGGACTTAGAAGACTGAAATAAGGACGAAACAATTCAAAAAATTGGTAGTGTACTTAGAAGGAATAGAGATACACCTCAGAGAAATTTCAGATGGATTGGAGCCAAGGACATAGCCCGGTACCAAGCTAGATAGGTCGGTACCGGCCTATGAATCCTCTTTGGATCACCTCCCAAACTCCATACTTCTCATGTACTTCTCCAACAGCTCGTGATCAAGTGGTTTTCCCAAAGTATGGATGACCAATTCCACGGTTGATAAGAAGAAAGAATGGCAACTCAAGCGATAAAGGAATGATTACTCGAATCAACCAAAAGTCGATGAACAGAGCTTGGAACTTATCGACTAGAAGATAAAAGAGCAGAGCAAGAGTTGAAGTTGGATTTGTACCAACATTTATAGCTCGGTACCGAGCTACATAGGTCGGTACCGACCTATCTTATCAGACGTGGTGCTATGGTTTCTCTTGTAAAACATCGGGCCTTCATCTAGACTCTAGTGTGTGCAATCTTCTGATCCATTACCTCCGTTTCCCTATAAATACCAACCTAACTTCAAATAAAGAGGGATTTGATTTTTTTGCCATTGGAGACTCCTTCTTCTTCACTCCAATCATCTACCTCAAAAATACTTTAGCAACTTCATTGTAAATCTGGGATCCACTAGACAGTGGTCAGATCTGATATAACTAGTTGTAACCCAGAGAGATAACAACTAATAACAAAGATTTAAGTGGACGTAGGCTGGAGATTACATTGAACCACTATAAAAATTCTTGTGTCTCCTTTTACCTTTTCGTGTTTTCTTTTATTCGATTTAACTGTTGCTTTTATCTGATTTCTAGGTGTCGATCCATTTTTTGGGTTAACAACATGTTAAATGATTTTTTTTCCAGTGGAAAAATTTCGAAGAATCAACTCGAGTTCACTAACTTTGGATCTTAAAAACTATTCTCATTTATTAGCTTAAAACAACGACCAATAGCATTCTTTATTTTTTCAAAACTATTTCTCTTTATGACCGTATTTTTTTTCAAGCTCCTTTATTTTGGTTTTAACTTCAAGCATCCCATTTTCAAAAAGTTGGCATTTTCAATTCAAATTCTTCAAAATCCTTAATTTTCTAAATGTATTTTTTTCCATTCATTATTTGTTTGAATGATCTCAATTTTGCTATTTTTCAAACTCATGTTTTCGTTTTCAAGGATTTTAAAATCTTCTTTAATGTCATTCAATTCCTTTCCAAAATCCGCACATTTTCTGCATTTAAGATTCTCAATCTTTTTTAAGCTTTTCAATTTCATTTTCTAGCCCATTTAGAATCTCAGCTTTCAGCAAGTTTTCCTTTTAAATTCAAACATTTTTCACAATCGAAATTTTCAGTTTTCTTAATATTTTCGAGCTTCTTTCCAAAATTTTCATTTTTCTGACACGGATTAGATTTTTTATGTTTCAACTTGTTATTTTTCAATCTAAGGTCATCAACAGTTTTAGCTAATTTGTGACACATGAGAACTAAATTTTTAAATGAAAAATCACTTGTCCCATCATCTCTTAAGTCATCGTCATTTCCTCTTCGTTGTCATCATCTGAACTGTCACTTGTGAATCCTGTTTGTTGTATCAGCTTTAGGGAATTCTTCATAATTGTTAAATTTTCCACCATATTTTGCAGCGAGAGTGATCCAAATTTTCTATGTAATTAAACAATGAGAGTTCTGGTTAAATTCAGCTTCATCCATCAAAGAGATAAAAAAATTCATAACTTTAGCATTAAATGAAATAGTATTCTTATCTACCGTATCACAAACATTTTCAATGATATCATACATTTTAAAATTAACAAATTTAAGTAAATTCAATTTTTGGTTTCCAAGTTGGAAAATCTGTTCCGTCAAAAGTGGGTGGACTAACAAATGGATCGACTCTCTCTAAATCAACAAATAGGGTGAGACATGATATATTAGATTTTTTTAAACTGCTCTAATGTTCCTTGTCAGGACTGTGCAATATACCATAGAGGGGTGAATAGGGTGTTTAAAAATTTCATAGATAAACAGATAGTATAAAGTGTGGAAACGTAAATGCGAAAAGTAAAAAACACATAGATATACCCAGTTTCGGCCACTAACCTATTAGTGCCTTCTGCTGCTTCCATAATTACTATTAGAATTAGAAATTCAAATGCTTACAACATCTATAAACTCGCACCCTCTACCAACCTTAATATACTAGTCCTATACCTAGTAATCCTACCTCGAATTTTTCCCCAGTTGAGAATCTCTGAACTACAAACTTTAGCTCAATCGTAGACAAAAAACATAGAGTTCAAAGTTCGAATAGAAAATTCAAAACAAAATAACAATCAAATGCCAGAAAATATTTCTAAATGCAAACCACTAAACATGGAGCCAATCTAAAAGAAAAAAACCTTTATATAAGCTTTGACCTGGTCCCAATTCTATATTTACAATCAGCTCAAATCCTCAATTACACTGTTTCCTGTACCCATGTGTCACATGTGTTTCAGTCTTTGATTTTTATTAGGAAATTTTACCATTATGGGCTTGTTTTAGAAAGTAATAACAAATATAGCCCAGTTTTAAAATTAATTACAGAATAGACCACTTTTTTTTCTGGTCTATTCAGTTGGCGATTTTCCAAAAATCGCCAATGGGCGATTTTCGAAAAGTCGCCCAAAGGAAATAACATATTTCCTAGTTGGCGACTTTTAGAAAATCGCCAACGGATGAAAGCTTTTTGCTTTGGGCGATTTTTGAAAAATCGCCCAAAAGCCTGCTATAAAACCAACCAGCAACCTACCTTCTTCTTCACTATCAACTTTACCAAACTCATCACCAAATTCTTGAACCTTCGCAAACCCTACTTCTTCATAGAAAACCCAAAAAAAGTCTGATTCTCGCAAGATATAATCAAAGCTTCTCAACAACTAGGTGTAATCTTCGGTACGAGGTAATGTTTATCGATTTATAATATGTTTATGCTAACTAAAATCCTAATTCGGAGCTGTTGTGTATTCTAACCAATGTTGACGTACTCGCAGTTGAACTAGACATGGATGATTGGAAGATAGACGACGAGATGATGTCGAAATGTTACGATGATTTGAAGCTCAAAGGGACATTACGCATCTAAGTGATGTAGAATTTGTTCCAGAAACGCAATTTGGGTCGATGCATCAAAAGTTCCATTCGGGAACATCATCTCTCAATACTCGCTTACGCGAAGTTGTAGCGAACCAAAGATCGGGCAAGCAAATTTCTATTGATGGTAAAATACTAAGTCCTGGTAATCCTATAGGTCATACCCTACCATCCGATGCATATCCAGTTTGCCAATGTGGCGATGAATGCATGGTTGTCGTAGCCAAAACTGAAACTAATGCCGGACGAAGATTTTACGGTTTTGCTTCGTACGAAGATCACATGATGAATCCTGGCGAAGTGGGGTGCTGTAATTTTATGAAGTGGATCGATTCTCCATTGTGTGCTCGAGGAGCGGAATACGCCCTCGAAATGCAAGCTGAAGTTAGGCGTTTGAAAAAATTAGTTGAAGAAATGAATAGAAAATGTTGGTAGAGAAGAAATGTCATCTTTAGCTTATGTTCGCAATGGATACGTTTGACAAACTGTTTCTGATCAAGAACCCTGTGTTGGGTAGTTTATTTATTTTCATGTAATTGATGGATATTTTCATCTTTCGTAGAATGTATGTTATTAGTTTTGTGTTATTAGTTCTATATGTTGTTAGTACACTGTAATTGATGGATATTCTCATGTTTCGTAGAATGTATGTTTGATTTTCTTTGAAATTGATGGTTATATCCATGTGTTTGTCGTTGGATGAATTTCCATGATCATATAGAGTTGTTTGGAGGAATCTATAGAGCATGCACGATAGAGTAGTTCCGGTATTGTTGTAGGATGTGTTGGTGCAATAAATATGTTTGGATTTTTCAAACAACTCTATCACTTCTACCTTGTATTTGTTTTAATTGCCATTACATAGCCAACTTGATTGAAATTTTGCCTTTGACGATTTTTGAAAAATCCCCCACTGTTTTGCCTGTAACAAAACAGACAGCCAAGCCCCCTCCCTCACTCACTCTTAAAACATTCAAGCTAACTCAAAAAAACCCATTTCAGGTATCAGCTCTCTCCCTCCTAAAAATTTCAATTTTCATTGTTTTTTAATCAAATTCGAAGCTCATTCGGACCATGGCTTCTACATCCGGAATAGTGGAGGATATTGGTAATGCACTCATCTCCAATTTCATGATTTAGGGCATTTTTAGGGTTTTCTAGATTTCATATTTTTGCAAAATTTTGTGAAAGCTATATGTTGTAGATTGCATTAGGGGGTTTTTGCAAGTGAATGTTCATTCAATTGCATATACTTTAGTATAGATTGAAGAAAATTAAATTTATGATAATTAAGGGTTGAATACATTAATCTTTGTGTTGTAGATTACATCGAGATGGAGCTCGGTCCAGTAGACCCGAGCGTGTTGTACTTATAGCCTAGACACCGCACATCTAGTGAAGCGTATATGATGGTAATTTCCTATGATTTTCGTTTCACAAATTGTGTAAATATTAATAAATGTACATATAATGTTAAACAGAGCGAAGAAGCAGATTTCACCATCGATCACTCTATTTCTCTCAAGAAAGTCACTTCACATCATCCTAGAGTATTAGAGGAGATTGATCGAGCGGGCTTTTCGACAGTACTGCGGTTAGGCTACCTCCAGTTAGATCATCATCTGGTCACAGCTCTTGTCGATAGATGGAGACCGGAGACATCTACATTCCATCTTCCTGTCGGAGAGATGACGATCACATTAGGGGATGTGGCTATGCTTTTAGGTTTGCGTATAGAAGGCAATCCAGTAACGGGTGAGGACCATCATGATTATATTCAGTTGTGCACGGATTTGCTTGGTATTACTCCTCCTCTGCAATAAGTCAGGGGTAACGACATGGTAGAAGTGAAATGGTTTAGACACGTTGTAGCCGATGATATACCTGCCGATGATATACCTGCCGATGCTACAGAGGTTCAAATCCAACAGCGGGCTCGAGCCATTATTCTACACCTCATTACATCCTGTTTGATGTGCGATCATTCCAAAAATCGCGTGGACTTGAAATGGCTACCATATTTAGCCAATCTCGATCGGTGCGCTCAGTACTCATGGGGTAGTGCTGTTTTGGCGTACACCTATATGGAGCTCTCCAATCTCGCTCTTATGGTGACTAAGCTTATAGGCGGGTGTTTGACGCTTGTTTAGGTACATATATACTTTATCTTGCTACTTCTGTGCTAGACCATTTTTGTAATATGTTTTAAGTTGCTAAATTGTTTTTTCCCTATAGATTTGGTCATGGACATATCTACCTGTCGGACGGATCCAAGTCCGAAATGTTGTCATCGATCACACACACCCTCTTGGATCTTGGTATAACTTCATGTCCTTTGAAAATTAATTTTCTAATTCGAAATTTGTTTACGCTAAAATATTGTTTCTTCGCCTGTTGACGAATGGATTGGTCCAAAAAAAGACCTCTTAGACCCCCCGATGAAATGTACGCTTTTACCGCAACGAGCTAGATGTTCTAGACCCAGTTGCGGTGACCTGGACTCCATACACGCATGATGTATTGGAGGGTCTTCCGGCTATATGTACAGTCGCTAGATATCCGTGGACTGCTGGGCTTCCACTCATTTGCACTACTTGTTCTGCACACCACCTACCCGATCGGGTAGTGTGCCAGTTTGCAATGGCGCAGCATATTCCAGAAAATGCTCCAGTTTATACCGATGAGTATCATGTGGGGGAAATTGAAAATGCTATGGAGATATGGAATCAGCGCCATTTGTTTACGCAATTTGAGAGAGAGCCGATCAGCCCTCTAGAGACATATATGCGGTGGTATTGGCACATCACGTGTAGATATGTTCTTCAGGCGCCTATATAGGCTGTTCCTAGCCATCCATACACCCCTCGTGCCCCTCTTGAGAGAAACGTTGTAAGTATACTTAATCACGTTAATTTAAATATATTTTCAAATAAAGATAACTAATTTTCTTTGTGTTCTACAGGCTGATGGCATTTACAAGGCGTTGGAAACCGCCGAAAGGCTCGAACAATGTCTAGATCACGATGCGCGGTCAAAGGAGATGTGCATGAACATCAAAAACATTCTACGCGCAGTCTTGGGAAGAAACAAATTAGACAGGCCGAGACGTCCTTCCCTCCTATACCTCCACCTCCAGCAGACATACCTCCACCTCACGGGGGGTCACCGCCGCTCCTACTTACTTACAGTCGGCGACACAGAAGAGGTGAAGGAACTTCGTTCGAAGAAGGCCCTTCGACGTCACAACACCCGGAAGATTTCACCCATGGACCTTCTCAACCGCCATGTACATTTGATCCTTCCATCGAGATCGAGGAAGAAGAGTACATGTCCCAACGGCTGGAACGTCGTTGTCGTCGTACGCCTATGGAACTTCATGGCTTGCGTAGATGATACATGCATTATATTGGATATGGCTATGTACTTTTAAATGTGTTGTGTATGGTATGATTGTGTTATTTTCGTAGACGTGGACATGCATTTGATAGTTTATTATGTACATTGGAATGTGAATTAAAGATGTTATTGTGTGGCTTTCATGAACAACTTGTGTGCAATGCAGTGGAATGTGAATTAAAGATGTTGTTATATGGTATGGACATGCTTTTGATATTTGTGTGCGATGTGGCTTTCAGGAACAACTTGCTGCTGTTTGTTGGCAGGAGGTTGGTACTGGCGATTTTTCAAAAATCGCCAATGGGCGATTTTTGGAAAATCGCCCTTTTCCTGCTGCTATTACCAGACAGCGGTAGGTTGTTTCATATATAACAAACAAACCACAGACCTGTAATAAATAACATTTGACAAATTATCGAGCAGCAGCATACAACATGACTTGTAAAGCAGAAAGTTGTATGAAACAGCATGCAGAATTGACCATTCTGTTAGTTGTTGAAGCAACTTTTCTTTTGTCTCAAAAACCATTCCAACACTAAAACCACATTGAACGCAAGCTGTTGAAAATCGTTCGCCGAAAAATTGAAGATTACCAACAACTGATCTTGCCAACATTTGAGCGGTGCAAAGATCGTCATCCAAAGGCACTCCCATCTCTGGTTCATCACTATCTACATCATTGTCATCTACTGTAGGGAAGTCATAGTTCAACGGCTCGTTGTTAACTTGCATTCTTTGTATCCAAGAGTCTTCATTAACATTCATAGAAGCAACGACCATGCTATCTACATGACGTTCTTCACCCACGGCTTCAATCCCACCAACGTCCATATCATTGTCAAAATTTGCATACGAAGAATGGGTGGATGGTCCAGCACTCCATTGTGCACCAGAATCAACTGTCATATACCTGATTGAAATATAGAAGTCAAATAACCGACAATACATACCAAATGAGATGAAAAATATAGCCCAATCTGTAAACATACCTTTGACTAATATTATATAGTTCAGATGGATTAGGATACATTGACTGCGACAAATTTGCATTAACATGTTCATCGCTTTCGTCATGCTGAATGTCTTGCTGTTGGAAGCTGTTTAAATTACGGCAAAGCATAAGAAAAATTAACTACATAATAGTACATCTACCAATTCATCAATTTTTTTTACCTCGCACTCGTATTTGCATCCCTAGGCGGGTTGCAATAAATGTTGCTTTGTTGCGTAAATGGCTGCGAGTTTTCGTACGACATAAACCCATACTGCATACACTACTAGAAAAATGCTAAATTCCGACGGAGTGGGGCGACGGCTTCCGACAGACGATTTCCGACGGGCCGTCGGCGGCCGTCGGAAGCCGTCGGAAATATGCGATTATACCTCCAACCGAGAGCTTTCTTCCTCCTCCTCTCCATACGAAAATTCAAACCAAAAAACCCCCAAATTCAACCTCCAAGCTTCCAATCCCTAATTTCTAGCTTCCGGATCTTCCAAGGCTCCCTAATCAAACTCCATTACTCTTAATCTCAGGTATAATCTCTTATTTTTGTGAAAAAATCAGTTTTTATCTTAATTATAGATTTGCATAAATTGATAAATTAGGGCGAATTAGTGATTGCAATTGTTTCCAATAGCGTAATAACGGTTTATAGCATCATATGGTATACCGATTTCATCTTTTATCGTGAAATTGTGAAAAACACGTATAATTTGTGGTTGTTCATGTATATGTAAATTGTTGTGTATGCCTTGATTCGACGATTGTATACGTTATTTGGAATAAGATAAATTGATTGAATGAACTAGGAGTATTATATTGTGCGCGTATTTACTTATGAAACAAAAAAAATGCATTACTTTAAATTATAATTGTGTGTATTGAAAAATGACAAAAATGTTAAAACAGCCTTAAGTTGATGTAATACGTTGAATAAATGTGTTAAATTAATATATATTTTTGTAAATGTGAACAGTGAGTAAAACTGTATTTTTCGTAAAATGCACGCATGTAACTGACAAATGTCCCTTAGAGAGTTTTTGGCCCCGTTTGACGAGTGTTGTACATGATCGTTGTATAAATAGTCGTTCTTTTCGAAAAACGACCATTTATATTCATCTGGTACAATGTTTGTCGGATTTGTCCCTGTATTGGACAAGTTATGAACACAGTAAGCATTCACATTTTGTATACTACTTCGTCTTAAACGGTTCATAAAATTTCGGCCTAACTTTTCTTTTTTGTTTCCTGCGTACACGCATTTGTGTACAATGCATGGAACAAAAGGGGAATGCTGCCGAAATTTTGTTGAATCGTTTGAGACGAAGTAATATACGAAATGTAAATGATTATTGTGTTTTGCAATTGATGTAACTATGTTGAATTCTTGATGTATTATGAAATTGATATAACTATGAAACCAAATCCGTTTACTATTGTTTGCATGTTTTATGTTATTTCCATTTGTCATTTATTTAGCAATTTTTATTGAAAATGCAATGAACTCTGCTTATCGTTGGAAGAGTACACCCATTATGAATCAGGTATAACACACTTCCATTTCTATTTCCATTTCAGTCATTAATTAAGCAATTTATACCGTTGATGTCATTTTCATATGAAATGTATTAATTATCATGTTTTTATTCTCTTATATAATGATGTGTATATGTCACAGGTTTATCAATATGTCATGTAGAGGTAGGAGCACTTCCCGATCGTCAGGAGGCGATGGCAGTGGCCCATCGCAAGAGCCACAGCATGCAGTTGTATCGTTAGTCCCTAGAGAAGATGGGTAAGAATTAAATTTTATTCAGCATCTTATTTTTTCTATGATATACGTACGTACTTATCTATATCGTACTTAAAAACAGGGGGTTCGATCTACTTCCCTCTAAGATTGTGCTGGACGTCTCTAGAGCTTCTTATCGCAGTAGGATGAGTGTTTGCTGGCCGAAGTGGGATAACATCCCTCCTCACATCATAGAGTGCATATGGCAGGATGTCCTAGTATGCATATTTTTCTGTTTTCCATTTTTAATTCGTTTTTGTCGTTTTTTTACTGTTTATATCGTTTAAACTGTAATCTTTTTTTAACACAGGCTGAGATAGACATCCAGACAGACGATATGATGCTGGCACGAGCATACTGGATGAAGAAGATGCGCAAGAACTATAGGGATACGATATCTGAGATTAAGAAATCTGGTAAGAAACCACGGTGGATGGGAGAGAGCGTGTGGCAAGCTTGGTTGAGATACTGGGAGACGGACGAGGCGAAGGCAAGTATACTAATTTTTTTTGAATTATTAATTTGACATGATCGAAAAATAATGTATCAAATTTTGAATGTACAGGCAGAGTCGGATAGAAACTCTGCAAATAGAAATAAGAATCCCGTCACTCATCGCGGAGGATCGAAGTCGTTTCAGCAGTATCGGCGGGAGTTGGTAAATTTACTGAATAATAAATGTAAATAGTTTATACTATATGATTTTAAATGTATAATAATTGTATGTAACAATCAACTTCAGGAAGCCGAGTCACATGGTCCTGTCAGCTATATGGACGTGTTCACCCGTACGCATGCTGTCGAGCATGTTAATCCAGACGGGACTGTTTCGTACACATGGCAGGACGATAAATCCAGCAAAAGCCATGTAAGCATATTTCATTTTATTCATTATTAGTAATTGTTAAACTATGATGAAATAAGTTATGATATTATTAATTTGTTAATGCAGGAGAAGTTTATGGAGCAGCGGTAGAAACTCCTTGCTGACACGGGTCGAGATCGGCTGACGACCAATGAGGAGGACGTTATTTTTGAATCCGTTATGGATCCAGCAGAGCATGGTTGACGATACGGATTTGGCAATTTAGCGGTAAATAATTTATTTTTTCTTAAAATACTTAAAATATGATATTTTGACCTTTTCAAAACAATAAACTTGGATTTTATTTGTTTTTTAATTATTGCAGTCCAGTAGTCAGAGTAGGGGACGGCGGAGTAGACCTCAGAGCGATCTAGCAGATATAGAAGAATTGCGGACTAGAGTTTCCCAGTTGGAGGAGCAGAACCACCAACAGGCCAGGCAGACCGCACAGTTGTTAGAGTACATGCAGCAGTTTGGCGGTCGCTTTCCTTCCTCGGCTGGCTCTGGATCTGGAGGAGATTGATTCATTGCTTGCTTGCTTGTTCGTTCAGGTATGTTTTGTTTTACTTTAGAATGATTTGGTAGACGGCGTAGGTAATTGTTGATTTATGTATAATTATGTTTGATACACTTGATTCTATGGTTGTATGAGGACGTGTATGAGAATATTGATGAATTTGTGTATTAACAACATGGTAGAACAGTTATTGTTAGGATTATTGTTAATGTTGGAATGGTTATGTATATTTTGATGTAATTTTATTTATTTGTGTGTTTATTGAATATTTTGTAGTTTGGGTTTGGATTTTTGGTTGAATTATAGTATATTGGATTGTGCAGTATTGATATTATAGTGTTTGGAAGAGAAATGTGGTTGGAAGGCTCTATTTGTAGCAAATTAAAAAAAACAGCAGATTTCTGACGGCTTCCGACGGCTCCCGACGACTTACAGGTCGAAATTTCTGACGGCTTACGACGAGTACCGACGGCATGTAGCTTAACATTTCTGACGGCTTCCGACGGTTACCGACGTCCGTCGGAATCCGTCGGAAGCCGTCGGAAGACGTCAGGATCCGCCGGAATCGTGTACGACAGCTTCCGTCGAAATTACTGCTTCCGACATAGGCATTTCCGACGGCGGCCGCCGACGGTTTCTGGCCATCGGAAAACGTGCTTCCCCTTGTAGTGATAGATGGATGACGGTATCTTCCATCGGTTGCATAAGGATTGCTATAGCTAGGAGATACGTAGCCAGTAGATGGATCTGCAGTCTCCAACATCTGTGTATAGTATCCAATTCTAGAACTCACAATAGGTGTTGTTCTTGTTGTTGCTTTGCAACTTTCCTTACGTATAACTCAATATATTTTGCAACAGCAGAAAACATTACTTCTACATCGTCATCGTCTGCTAATGCGATTGCTTTAGAACCCGAGTTCGTAGGCCAGTTAACCACTAGTTCAAGTTCAAATTCTTGTTTATTAATCTTCGTCGTTCTGTACACAGCTTCTTTTAATTCCGTCAATTTGCAACCTTTTCACACTCTTCCTATTTACAAATACCACCAACATATTTACCATTCCTTTGATCATCGACAATTAGTTCGCCGTCGTAGTAGTAAAGCGTAGGAATCATATTTCTCGCCATTCTACAGATCAATATACAAATCGTTCAGTATGTACACATTAAACCAATTTTTTACCTTAATATAACCAATTACTAAGTTCACCAAACTACAGAAATTAGACAAAAAAAACTAGGGTTTATTGATTTTACCTTCAACTAGATGAAATTTGCTAAGCAACGTCGACCGGATCTATAGATTTAGCACTAAACCAGGGTTTTAAATAGTATAAATATTGATTTCAGAATAGAGCTGCCATTGGAGAACTTTTTTTTCAGTTTTATGGAAAATGTGAAAGTGAGAGAGAAAGGTAGGTTGCTGGTTTTGTTAGTTAAGCTTTCGGGCGATTTTTCAAAAATCGCCCAAAGTAAAAGGCTTTCATCCGTTGGCGATTTTCTAAAAGTCGCCAGCTAGGAAATATGTTATTTCCTTTGGGCGACTTTTCGAAAATCGTCCGTTGACGACTGAATAGATAAGAAAATCGCTAACTGAATAGACCACGAAAAAAAAGTAGTTTATTTCTGTAATTAATTTTAAAACTGGGTTAATTTTGTTATTATTTTCTAAAATAAACCTATATTGTTAAAATTTTCTTTTTATTATCATCCACAACGGATCCCAATAATTTATCAATTTCCTGGGATAAACGAGTGTTTGAGGCTGAGAAAAGGACATGCAACACGGGACTGAGTAATTGAACTCTTTGTGTCGCCTTCCTCTGCAAAAATTTCTGTCTTCCTGTACACTTTGTTCTTCTCCAAAAAAAAAAAAAGAAAAAAAAAAGGAAAAAAAAAGTGCTCCTCAACCATCGACTACCGTCGAAATCTGAAAGTTTGCGCTGCCTGGGAAACGGGCAAGATGTCGTCGTAAATTGCACGTCGATGCCGTTTGTTTGGATTTCTTTGCTCGATAGTACTCACATTGCCGATCTTGAGTTTGATTTCGTTGGTATGTCGAAGTGTTTATGCATTTTATATTGGGTCTAAAATCGAGTATGAAAACTCCAAATTGTTGCTGGCGCCTATGATTGGAGTTGTTGAAACTGGATCTAAGATCGTTTGCTTGAGCTTGCTGATTCTTTTAAAAAACACGGACGTAGAACATGAATACCGCCAGGTGCTAAGATGATTGTTTGCTACTGCAAGATTGATGAAGTCAAGATGCTGCCTGAAATGATGCACACGATGGAAAGTAGGTTAATGCACTGAATCTGGAGTCGCGATTATTTGTTAGAGTTGATAGTCTTCTCGTTGTTGTTCTGGTATATGTCGAGCTTGATGAACTAAGGTAGTTTGGCCGTTGTAAAGTTGTTAATCAATGGTTGTTTTAGACTGATTGTTGATTTCAGTTTGTAGTCATGATGAGAAGTGTTGCAGTTGGTTGAGCAATGTTCTGATTGACATTAAGAGTTGATGAGAAAACTTTGCCACTTGAACAAAAAAATGCTCACGCTCTGATCTTTTTTACATCGGTGTTGAATATAGTTGATGATGATGAATGTTGACTTTTGTTTGTGATCGGATGAATGGATGTTGGAGACGGTAATGTGCAGTGGATCCTATAGTTTTTCTTTTGATGTAAATGAGTTTATATAAACTCATATAAGAGATATTATGGGAGAGAGTATATGAGAAAAATATTGACATATTTGGATATTTGGTAATGTATTATGATATTTGGCTTGAAAGGAATTTTTTTGTAACCAATATCTTTAAAGATGATAAAGCTTGTACTTTATATAGATGCAGTTGAAATATTCTTTTTTTTTTAAGTCTTTTCGTTTGTATGGTTCATAATAGATATTTCTCTTTTTGAATGATTGATATTTTATACCTTGCTTTTGAGAGAGTTTTGTAGTATATACACACACAGAGACATACACACACTCTAAACTAATGAAATATGCAAATGAATCACATCAAACCTCTTGATTGAAATCAGAACCTTGTAAATTCAAAAAAATAAACAAACACATCAAATACAATATATGTTTCTTAATATTAAATAGAAATTAATTGTAGTATTTCATAGTATTTCTATTTTGATAATACAAAACACATATTAAAGTTTACAAATCAAATGCAAATGCATTTGATATATGATACGTGTAAATCGAGCATATGAGAGATAGTGGATAAAAAATTAGTTTGAAACATAATTGTGCTCTTTTGATATTTTATCTATAACACACTCTTAATCGGATATAAAAAAGGGGATTTTAGGTTCAGGGAAAAAGTTGGAGAAAAATTTAGTTTCAGGGAGAGAAAAATTGTCTTTTAGTCTTAAGGACACTTTTCAGTATAAATCACAAAATGATAGTTGTAACTAACTATCATTTTGTGATTTACACTGAAAAGTGTCCTTCAGACTAAAAAACAAACTTCTTGTCCTTGAAAATAATTTTTTTTA
Organism: Allium fistulosum; assembly: GCA_030737815.1. Classification (NCBI taxonomy): domain Eukaryota; kingdom Viridiplantae; phylum Streptophyta; class Magnoliopsida; order Asparagales; family Amaryllidaceae; genus Allium; species Allium fistulosum. The sequence continues at coordinate 671,946,495 of CM060906.1, forward strand.
CAAATTCTTCCCTGTAGCTATTTTCCTATATAAAAAATATATTTGTTATCATCGCACAAGATGTATACTCCAAAAGATGAACCATAAAAATACTAGATAACTCATATGGAATCCAAACATATGAATAACATAAATTAATTAAATTAAACAATTACCTTGGGATGTTGCCAAAAAATCACACATTGAAACGATGAATCGATGCTCCTAGACTCGGTTGAATCGATCTGTAGCTTTTGTAGGAGTCAAGAGATAGGAATCACCTTTTGTTTTTGATTTTTAGATTCTAATTTTTATTTATTTTTTAGGACACCATCAAATTTGGCTGGAATAGAATAAGAGAAAGAGGGAAACTACTGAATGAGAAATCTAATAAAAGATGCAATAAAAGATTATTAAAGAGGGGGAGGGGTGATATTTCTTTCCTTAATTTCTCTTAGCCTTTTCATTTCAAATTCAGAAACTCCCCTTTCCCCCCTTGTTGGCCGGTGATAGCATAAGGGAAATGGATCTCATTTTATTTCAAACCTAATTAGTATTTATTCCATTTAAATTCAATTTAAATATTCTGTTGATATCTTATATCGATATGCATATGAACAACATAATATAAATACATATTTTATTAAATAATGGTATTCAAACATCAAATATAATTTGATAATTAATATTTAGCAAATAATAACTACTTTAATTAATTTACAATGACTATAAACTACTTAAATTTTGTGGTTGATTCTAAGTAATCATCATTTCGGTTGTGCGACTTAAATGTGTAAATTCGATCAGTGAATAATATCGAACAATTCAAATATTAAAATTCGCATATCGTTTGCCCCAAAAATGGGCACAAACACCCTATTATAAGTGAAAGCACCAATATCCAATATTTAGATCTAAACAGAGAAGTATAGATTCACAGATCACAGAATTGATTGCGGAAAAGTAAATGAGCACTCAAGTCTTATAGTGATTCGGCAAACTCCGGCCTACGTCCACTCCAATAATCTTTTATTTATATTGTAAGATTACAATTACAGTTGTTTTTGGCTTAGAAATTAATGAAGAAAGGGATAAGAAGTGATGAAGGAGAGCCAAAAGAAGATCCAATTGGAAGAAGAAGAAGATCACTTGTAATGAGCCAAGTCCGCTGTATTTATAGGTGAAAATGTGCATGGATCATACTGAAATTTTGTCAGAAGAATCTTTAGAACCGTACGATCCGATCCACCAATTTTCAGATCAATCGCACACCATTGGAACGATCGATGCCGATCGTTCATATTAGCTCCAATGGGGTGCAATCATTTTAGTGGGTCCTCCATGATGTTAGATATTTGCTCTTCAAATTTCGTGCAATTCCAACTTACCGTTTGTGAGATATCGCGTTTTTCATGGAGTCGAGTTGAAAAATGGAAATATGGAAGATCATTCCATATTTGCTCCTTTTGGGGTGCGATCGTTCTAATGGGTCCACCATGATGTTAGCTACTTGCTCTCCAAATTTCGTGCCATTCGACTTACTGTTTGTGAGATATCGCATTTTCCATGGAGTTGGGATCCTTCTGGTTGAAATGATACGATCGTTCAAGAATGATATAGGCCGACCATTCAAGTTTCTCCAAATGATGTGCGATCGATATGGTAGGTTTCTTTACATAATATTTTACTATTCTCAAAGTTTCGTGTCGTTCTGACTTTCGTTTGTGAGATATTGATCAATCATCATCGATTTGAATTGTTTTATGGATTGATCCATATGGATCATGACCGATCGATCCAACTTCATCGTAAAGCCCAGCGATCGATAAAGGGGGTCCCTCATGGTGTATTGTAGTTGTCCTACAAATTTCATATCGATTGCCTTTGTAGATTTTGAGTTATAGATCGATCATCGTCGAGAATCGTCAAAACGGTCGTCGAAAAATCCACTTCAGGGTTGACTCGAAGCTCCAAGTAATCACCTTTTTGACTCAAAGCAGATGCTGAAGATTCTGGTCCAGAGTTAGACTCTGGTAAAATCGATATTTTCTTCAAGAAAACGTGATTCTGACTCCAAGCAAGAAAAAACGATCGATGCCGATCGTTTTTCTTCAAGCAGACTCTAAGCAAACATGTATTCGACTCTAAGCACGAAAAACATTTGGTACCTATCATTTTTCTCCTAGCAATCTCCAAGCAAACATGTATCCGACATCAAGCACGATCCAGCACTTCAAATTTTTGCAACTCCAAGCGAACCATGCGCATACTCCAAGCAAATAGCAAATTTTCTCAAGTCCGACTCCAAGCAAATTACCACTGATCCGATCGATACCGATCCATCTTCTTTTGTCCATAACTCGAGAATACGAACTCCAATCGACTTGAAATTTGGAATGTAGTCTTATGTGGCCTTCCTTGTCACTCCATACTAATCGCACCTTGATTAGGTTAGAAATTGTGGATCCAATCCGGTTCGTTGCCTAGGTGAAGTGCCAATTCCATACTTAGCCTTTTTTTTAGTGTTTTCCATCTGAATCCATTCAACTATCATCCATAGTTTCAACTATAATCGATTTTCAATCCATCCATTTTAGCCGAATCTGTGGTATCCCGGCCTGACCAAATGGCCGGATAACATTTGCCCCCCAAAACATGACTTGCGATAGGAAGGCATGTTTTGAATTACTATAAATCCATAATCCGTCGATAGCCATATTATCCAGTCCAAAATCCAATCCGTTGCCAATCCAATTCCTTGATCTCTTTGGATCGTTAGCGAAATCCATGACTGTTATGAGTCGATATCCAATTCTGAATCCATTTCAAATTCATTAACCAAATTTGAGATCTCTCTGGATTGTTTTATCCAAATCTGTATCCATCTGATGCCAAATTCATCGATGTTCGAAGCTGATATCCGAATCCATGACCTCTTCGGGTCGTTAGCCAAATCCGAGACCGCTTTGGGTCCATATCCAAATCTAACCTCTCCGGGTCGATCATAGCTTCTCTGACCTCTTGCTATACTCCACTCCCTCTCTGGCAAGAAGGGCACGACAATATGTAGGCCAATCATGTCGCTCTCCGATGAAGCAGCCTACTTCTTGCTTTTCCGGTCCGTCTCTTCGGTTGGGACATAGCGCGATATTTGGAGTATCCTTCTTCGGCCTTGATCTCCAGTCAAGGACTTAATCCATGTACGAATCCATCATATCGCTCTCCGTCGAAGGAACTCGCGCCTTGCTACTGTTGCCCCGTCTCTCCAGTCGGGGCCACAACTGCGACCTGTGTTATTTATTACATTAATCCAGATTTAAGCATTACAAAGTCCATTTGCCAAACTATAAAATAAGAGTCCGTACAACCAAACATATAATAAACCAAAATATCAGGAAAACCAGAGTTTGAAGTAAACAAGAAAAAACAAAATTTCACAAACCCGAGCACTATGGTTCATCATCATCTCAGAGCATGCCTAAGGACCGTCCTCGATCCCGTACATGTGTAAGTGACTTAGCTGTACTACTGCGGAGTTTATTACTTATTCTGTGGTATCATAATCAATTGATAACAAGTTGACGATGATGCCTTGATCCAGTGCCAATTTCATTCGAGGTGGACAATGGCTGCTCCTGTTCCACTGCCGTAGCCGGTGTCCTCATGTATTGTTGTAATTGACCACTCCTCACATGTTTCTCAACTGTATCCTTTAAATGCCTACAGTCGCTTGTATTATGCCCATCCAACTCATGGAATATGCAATGCTTCCTAATGCCCGCTCATGTTCGGAGGATTCCCTCCTTGCTTGCCTTCGGTACTGAAGGAGTCCTCAAGTATCCAAATAAAACCTTTCTAGAGATTCAGTCAAATCCGCATAAGAAGATAATTTTGGTTCTCTCCATTTCCTCTTCGACACATTAATGCCATTATCCATTTTTCGTTTGTCTTTATCATTCTCGTTTACATCCCTTGACGATCCTCCACTTTGCACATCATTCACCTTCGGTTTATTGGCTCATGTGTCTTCCTGCCACAGGAACCTTTCTGCTTCATGATAAAACCCCCCAAGATCCATAGGTGGATCATGCGCCAGTGAATCCTTGAATTCTATGCTATCAGCAATTCCAGATACAACTACCATCAAACCATGGTTGGATCTGTATGATCTACCGATGCCACCGCGGCATTAAACCGTGTTAGAAAACTCCTCAGGGACTCTTCAGTCCTATGTTTCAGTGTTGCTAAACTCATCACATTTTTGGGTCTCGAGATGTGAATCCTAAACTGCTTCATAAACCTTTCGACCAATTTCGTCCATGTGCCAATAGAACTGCTTTACAATTGCCTGAACCATAGTGCAGCTATATCCGTTAAATACATGGAGAAGCACCATGCCATGACTTTCTCCGATGCCCCTAATACTTCCATGTGCCGTATATACCTCATTATATGCATAGTTGGATCCGACTTTCCATCATAAACTTCTAGTGTTGGTAGTTTGAATTCTAGTGGATTCCTAGCATTCCTAATATTAGGAGCAAAGGGACTTCTATTTACATCTTCTAGATCTTTGTTCACGAATCCCCCTCTCATAGCATGTTTGATCATCTTCGCAAACCTTCTATTGTCATCCAGGGATAATCTTTGATTATTCGAGTCTACGAGGAAATTTTGGAACCTACTTCTTTGAATGTACCTTCGCATTCTGATCGACAACATACTGCTCAGCATTGTCCAACACCCCACTTGGGATCGATCTAGCATGACCCGGGGGCATGCTCGCGAGTCTGGATCGATCGGCGTCGATCATTATAGGATGAATGGTACCGATCGTTGTGTGTTGTCCAGGGACTACCCCCGACTGCTCCACTTTATCTTGCTGCTTGTTAGCTCTGTTTCCTTGTGCTCCTTTTTGATTTTTAGCAGCTTTATCTGCTCTAGTTTCTTGATCCAAGTTCTTTGCAGTTTCTGTTGCCTCAACTCCATGGTTTTACGTTCCAGCTTGTTCAATCTGTCAGAGTAGATTCTACATCATTTCCTCCTGCCTTTTGAGCATCCATTCCTGCATGTTGTTCGTCATCGTGTCCATCTCATCTCTAGTGATGAAGATCGAGGTTTGATTTGCTCTAGAAGATGCCTCTTGACTTCCTTCATGATGGCTCCTATCTGTCGTCTATCTCCTGGTTGATGGCTTTACCATTGCTCTAAATCCAAGCTCTCTAGTTGATTCCAAATCTGAACTTCAAATCCATGGGGACTAGCTTTCTCAGTGAAAGAACTAAAATGTTTGTGCCAAAAATGGGCACAAACACCCTGTTATAAGTGAAAGCACCAATATTTCATATTTATATTCAAATAGAGAAGTGTAGATTCATAGATTACAGAATATATTGCAAAAAAGTAAATAACACAAGTTTTATAGTGGTTTGGCAAACTCTGGCCTACGTCCACTCCAATAATTTTTATTTATACTGTAAGATTACAAGTACAGTTGTTTTTGCCTTAGAAAATTAATGGAGGAAGAGATAAGAAGTGATGAAGGAGAGCCAAAAGAAGATCCAATTGGAAGAAGAAGAGATCGCTTATAATGAGCTAAGTCCGCTGTATTTATAGGTGAAGACGTGCATGGATCAGACTGAAATTTTGCCAGAAGAATCTCCAAAACCGTACGACCCGATCCACCAATTTTCAGATTGATTGCACACCATTGGAACGATCGGTGTTGATCATTCATATTAGCTCCAATAGGGTGTGATCATTTTAGTGGGTCCTCCATGATGTTTGCTACTTGCTCTCCAAATTTTATGTAATTCCAACTTACCGTTTGTGAGATATCGCGTTTTCCGTGGAGTTGAGCTAAAAAATGGAAATATGGAAGATCGCTCCATATTTGCTCCTTTTAGGGTGCGATCGTTCTGGTGGGTCCATCATAATGTTAGCTACTTTCTCTCTAAATTTGTGACATTCCAACTTACAGTTTGTGAGATATCGCGTTTTCCGTGGAGTTGGGATCATTTTAGCAGAAATGATACGATCGTTCAAAAACAATGTAGGTCGATCGTTCAAGTTTCTCCAAATGATGTGCGATCAATATTATATGTTCCTTTACATAATATTTTACTATTCCCAAAGTTTCATGTCGTTTTTACTTTGCGTTTGTGAGATATTGATCGATCGTTATTGATTTGAATTGTTTTATGGATTGATCCATATGGATCATGATCGATCAATCCAACTTCATCGTGGGGCCCAATGATCACTGATGTGGGTCCAACATGGTGTAGTGTAGTTGTCCTTCAAATTTTATGTCGATTGCATTTGTAGATTTTGAGTTATATATCAATCATCGTCGAAAATCGCCAAAACGATCATCGAAAAACCCACTTTAGGGTTGACTCGAAGCGAGATCCAAATAATCACCTTTCCAACTCGAAGCAGATGCTGAATATTCTGACCCAGAGTTAGAATCGGGTAAAATCGATATTTTCTCCAAGAAAACATGTTTCTGACTCCAAGCACACAAAACGATCGGTGTCGATTGTTTTTCTCCAAGCAGATCTCAAGCAAACATGTATCCGACTCCAAGCACGAAAAACGATTGGTACCGATCGTTTTTCTCCAAGCAATCTCCAAGAAAATATGTATCTGACACCAAGATGATCCAGCACTTCAAATTTCTATGACTCTAAGTGAACTATGCACCGACTCCAAGCAAATTGCAAATTTTCACAGGTCCGACTCGAAGCAAATTACCACTGATCCGATCGATATCGATCCAACTTCTTTTGTCCATAACTCGAGCATGCGAACTCCAATCGACTTGAAATTTGGAATGCAACCTTATGTAGCCTTCCTTGTTGCTCCATACTAATCGCACCTTGATTAGGTCAAAAATAGGGGATCTGATCAGATCTGATGCCTAGGTGAAGTGTCAATTCCATACTTAGCCATTTTTTGAGCGTTGTCCATCTGAATCCATTCAACTATCATCCACAATTTCAACTGTAATTGATTTCCAACCCATCCATTTTAGCCAAATCCATGGTATTCCAGCTTGACCCAAAGGTAAGATAACACATGTCACATTAACTATCGGTACGAGATTTTTGGTGAATTTATCGCTTACACATCTTTTCAGCAAAATCCAACTTTACTTGTTGTAAGCGGTACCTGTTAGTAACAATTATTTACACCAATTCTCTTCATCAACATTATATCACATTAGGACTTATGGAATTTGGTTTTGGTTAAAATTCCAATATCATCTATATTCAACTTAGTTAGTCCATAGACAAAGTCTTTAGTTCAATAATAATATATATTATTAATCGTACTACTCTGGTCAGAATTATGAATTTGAGTTGATTACAACGGACCATAATACTGGCCCTTATATAACCGAGGAGACGAGTTCTCTTTTGAACAATGTTTCACTTCCAATTCTTCAACTCAGACCGACTATAGTCGTTTATGGACGTTATGCCATGATTTAACTATAATCAAAGTGGGGAATGCACATTGAAGTTCCGTAATACTATCAGGTCGAGGGAACTGTGTGACATCGTTACTTTGAGATTCTCTATTTAACCTTACTTTTATTAACCACCAAAAAACACTCGAATGAGTCATTCGATAATCCAACAACTATCGGTACATAACCCCTTAGTACCCCTGCAACCATGAGTAACACACTGCCCAATATTTAAAGTGCGTTACGCACGCTAGTCTCAACCAATGTATCAATATCCCATTTGAAAACATCTTGACTAAGAATATTTAAAACAATATGCTATTTTTAAAGCGATAAATTTCTCAAGATTATAGCATATGGTAATTGTTATTACATAACATATCATTTAAGGATTTTCTATTTAATATATTTTAAATTAATTACTCAGCTAATTATATCACAATATAACAAATATATAATAGAAATAAAACACCTTTCATTTTTGAAAAAGATTCGTTATCGACTTAGATATATATAACAAATTACATAATTTTCCCCTAGGTCATGCCTCTAACTCCCATCAATCGCCCACTTGGGGTCAATTTTGGAACCTTATCCTAACTCATTCGATCGGTTTTCAAAATCTAATCGAGTCAGTCCCTTGGTGAACGGGTATGCTATTTTTTTTAATTATCTACTATGTCGATCAACTCTCTATGACAATGAAAAGCTGTCTTTGTCATGTGGAACTATTCAGAGTATGTCTCTCAACTTCTAGTGAGCTCTAGGTCCTTTTACAAACTACATCGCAACATTGTTATCATATAACAATGTCAAGGGATTCTTAATATTTGTAATCACCATTAGCTCAGTTGTAAATTTATGCATTTTTTATATACTTCTTTTATTGTAGTGCTTATTCAAGACGATGTAACCTTTGGTTGAATCAGGCACTAATTATTTTGAACATTTCAAACTTAAAGTTCTTAACTTACGATTGAACATGAACCTAAAGTTCGAGTCTGCTCCATCCTTCATAAAGAGTTTGTTGTTTCTATAAACAATTATATAGTATTTCGCAAATACCAAGAACACTCTAAAATGTCATTTAGTGATCTTAGTTTGGATTTGATACTTGCTCTATGTAACAATTAAATTACCAAAATTTGATATTGTAGACAATAGAACATGTATGACAATTCCTACTACCAATGCATAAGAAACCCATCATACATGCTCCATACACAATTTATTATAGAGTTTGTGTATATCGTTTTGGTACATTTCAAACATCCTTCTGTGATGATAAAAGGTGTTTTTTCAATCCTATATCAAGAATTAAATAACGAAACTAAAATGATTTAAAATGAATACATCATTAACAATCATAAGTTTGTTTCTTGCTTATACTTTTTAGAAATATTTTAGTACCTATAAATATTCTTTCTTATGGATACATGCTTCATCTATATTTTGATTGAAATTCAAACTATTTTATTTTTCTATCAAAATGCTTGTTTAACTTTGATGTTATCGAATAATAATTTCGTATCATTCCTTAGACCATTTCCAATGCTTACAAACTCAATTATTGCTCCATAAGTTTAAGATATTTTGATAGTTATGTGTAAACGGTCTATTCTAAATCATTGTTTATAATTTCTGTTTCAACATACATGTACCAAAACTCAAAGTCACATCAAGCGATAAACTTTGTGAGTAAAACCTGAATTAAATAAAGCACGTTGAATGATAAATCCTTTACATTGGTTTCAACAAATTAAATCAACGATGTTATTTTTGTCAGTGTAGCTTATATTTAAACTGCATTGATCTTCTTTTTGAAGACACTTTTGCAGCTGATGGATCATATCCTTTTAGGTACCACTATCAAAATCATATTTTGCTAACATACATGGAATCCATTCCAGATTTGCGCATCATGCTACATGGTAGTGTAAATACTCTTTATGGCTTATTTAAAATTGAGGATGTTCTTTTCTTGATAGTAATAAAATTCGTAATTTGTCTTTATTGTGCAAGTGTGATGACCCGCAAATCCGTACTCTTTGAATCGACAATAAACCACACATGTCCGACCCAAAAAGCACAAACTGACGGATAGTCAAGAGGAAGAAAAGAAGAGAGAAGAAGAGAAGAGAAGAAAGAGAGAAGATAGAACAAAATAGAACAATACAGAATCTCACATCGCAGCGGAAAACATATAATATAATATCAACAATCTTTACAAAACAGAAACTGTATATACATACATCAATCAGAGTACAACAATCAAACAATAGTTTTCAGCCTAGACAGCTATAATAACCTGTCCTCACAATTGCCGATAATATACAACAACAACAACAATAATAAGCACATCGAATAATCAAAATAGATACGTGTATACGAAAATGAAGATCTCCAGCTCTCCTGCTGAAGATCCGAAAGCACCAATCTAAACCTGTAAATATACTCGGTCTGACCCGAGCATTGAAAGGGAATAATGCCCGGATCAGTCTGGTAAACCAGCGTGAGAAACACACTCAACTGAATTTATTAAATTACCAAACTTTTCCTTTATCAAAACAAAAGTATCTCGTAAGACAAGTCCACACATAAACACAGACATGTTTTTACCTTACGATAACTAAAACATTTCATCTCAAATCATCTTATATTATACTAGTGTCTAGTATATACAAATAATATTAATCATAGTCGAAATGGTTACTCATATAGCATTTCGAGGCTATTCATTACGCCTTTACAAACAAAATCGCAGCTCGTAGTGGGGTTTGGATTTCCATACAAATGACCAGGTGAAGGAACTACCTTCCGGCAGTACATCTCTAGAAGAATGCACAGAGAAACCATCACAAAGTTGCTCTACCAACACAAGACCGGCCCACCTCTATAACTAGATGGTACCGAATATGTCATCCTCCGGTCGTTACCGAACTTTACCGAGGGCCATCTAGCATACAAACCACAATAATCAGATACACGACGTCATAGCGTGTAAAGATATATCTAGAAGAGGATGATCATATCCTACTTGGGAGTGACCCACTTAGCCTTGCTGCATCTAACCCTGTTTTGGTCATTTCCGGTTGATGAGGCCTGAGGTAACGATTACCTTTCACAATATCACAATCACATCACTTTGAATGCCACACGGCCATTTCCGTTGACTACTAATTGCCTTCCACAAAAATACAACCCTTGAGCTCATACGTCTCAAGGAGGGTGTTAAGCTAAGAGAAGTTGCCTTCTCCGCCACCACTGATGTACATTTGTAAAAACCAATGTATGTAATCTGTAGAAATGCAATGTCAGACAATCATCCATACAAGTTATCCAGGAACAGGACAAACCAAAGGTACTTTCCTACCACATCCTGTCGGGAAATCCCTAGGATTAGTAGCGAATAGTCCTCGCATTGGATAATTCATAATGAAGAGACCACTGCTACTGGATGTATATTGAGATTTTAAACCCAAACGATCAACAAGCAGTCCCCCACTATGAAACTCTGAAAATATCAATATCATCACAAGCAACCTGCACAATCGTCGCATATACGTTGGTCCGAAGTGGTTTTCAGATAAATTTTATCCCGGTCTCTCCGCACCAACAACGCAAAAGAGTTTCTCAACCTCACACAGAAACTAAGTCTCATAGACTTAATACGTCTCCAACTTTCAACTTGCTATCCTTCAAGCCAAGAAGGAAGCTCGATAGATTGGAGTAATACTCCGCACTATACGAATCAATATCCTCTACACAAAAGATAATCAAGCCTACACAGAAGGCTACGTACTAAGTGTACGACTAAATAGTTCCCACATCAAGTCGAGGAACTAAAATGGTCAAATTTGATAGTCGGTTATTTAACTATCAAAGCGAACAAACAAATACTTAGCACCATATACAGTCACTAGGCCCTTCTATAAATCTTTTATTAATTAAATTATTTGCCAAATATCCACTTCAGATTATCTTTTAAAAGATATATTCTCAAAACATTTCACTTCATATTGGAAAACATTTCCAAATATTTATTTAATAATAAGTAATTCACAAATCAATTTATTTTCAACACTTAGAAAATATTCCATATACTTAAATAACGATTAAGTATATATTTTAATTTTTAAGGAAAACATTCTTTTTAAACACATTTATTTGGGTCAAAACGAATGTTGCGTATAACATCGTTACGACAACCCAAAATTGCTAGTTTAGGGATTCAAAAATAAGACAGATATATAAATCCCATATACTATACAAAATATTTCCTTTCGAAAATCATTTACTATAACAACAGTGTTATAGTCCATCATTTCCTTATTTCTCGAAAACGTATATTTCAACAATGAACGTTGAAATCTATGTATTCGATACTTAACACATTTTAAAACATCTTTCAAATCTTTTAACTCCATTTAAACATCACTTTCCAAAACATTTATTCAATTTAAAATATTATTCACTGTCCAAAATCGTGAATATAATTATCTTACCAAATTCAATGCCTCTTAAATTTATTAAAGGATAATCCACTGTCCAAAATCATGAATATATTTCTAGTCCAAATTTATTATTTCTACATCTTTAATTTTAAAGGATAATCCAATGTCCAAAATCGTGGATAAAATTCCTTTAAATAAACTTCATATTTAACTTATCAAATTCAATTGATTTCAGATTTATAAAACAATTTTTATAAATCCAATTTATATTTTATAAAAACTTCCATATACGAAATTCCTTTATAAATCAATTCATTTAATAACTTAATTACATGCCAAAAACCCAGATTATAAGTTAATTACTTATAAATCTATTTATTTGCCAAATCATTCTTTAATATAACTTCATAAATTTATAAATCTTATTCACTTATAAAATCCACTTATAACTTTATTTTAACAATTATAAAACTCCTTTATATTTTCATCACTTTTGATTTATAAAAATTCAATTTTATAAATCTTATAAATAAACCATTTATAATAATTCAAAAACCATTTAAATAAACCAATTCTTTTAATAATTTACAAATCGTTATTAAAGCTTATAAACTCCAAATCATATTTAAGTATATTTTCACAAAAATCATAATTTTTATAACATAAAAATTATAACATTTATTTATTTAAAATAATCAATTCCTTAACAATTCAAAATTCAATAAAACTTATATTTCCAAAATCACTTTCAAAATTCTTTTTTAATTCGAAATCACCACTTTCACAATTTTAAATTACCAAAAGTAGGCCCAATTATGCAAAAACACCAAATACATCAATCACGGCATCCAAAACATCATATATCAAACGATAACAGCATATATCACAATATCTGTAAATAACACCAATATTGGTGAGGAATCCAATTGAATCCCTCCAACCTGTCACCTACAACAAATATACATATTAGAAATATATGTACAATGTCCGCTTCGAGGCAGACATGCGTACAAAGGGTCGTCCGCTCATACACGAGAACGTATAGGGTCTCATCTGCTCCAATAGGCAGGAATATATCCAAATACCAATCAATATATCATATATCATCCAAACAATCATCAATCAGCATAAAGTAAATTTATTTCTCACTTATATAAAAATATCAGTGAGTCAGAAAGAGTGAGTTGTACTCACTTTGATTCCAATAGTAGTTGCAATGTTTTATTCCGAATAAAATTTAACGAGTGTTAAATTTTACCCAAAATTTACACTAGCTCCAATCAACTCCAAACCAGCTCTAAAATGTAGTGCTCGTCAATACGGACCCAACGCAACTTGTTTCGTCAAAAACGAACCTCGTATGACAAAGTTATAGCGTTACAAAGTTTATACAATTTTATATATAATAATTTTCTTTTTATTTTTATAACCTTTTTACATCAGAGTCGTTGATTTCTGCTTGATGGAATCATGGCCGCTACCTTCTTCTTCTCCCCCCCTTCAAACTCACGTACGAAAATCGAATCCATGCCGCCGCCCCAAACCCTAATTGTCGCGCCTCGTTCATCCACCTAGGCGACGATCGGCCATCACCAATCGAACGCGCACGCTCCCCTCCACCTTCGGCCACAACGGTGGCGAACTCAGTCGCCATACCATCTCGAAAATCGCGTGTGAACGCTGCGCCTTCATGAACAAATTGCTGACGATCAACTGCTCCAAAATCGATCACATCCGTATGGATTGGAAGCTCTCGTGATCCTCTTCAAGTTTGTAGTTGAACGTTTCTTCTAATTGTTAGTGATTGAGAGGGATTGAGGTTAGAAGGATGGAACATTTTCAGCCATAGAAAGCTAGGTGGTGGCTAGCCCTAACCCTAGTAGGGTTTGATGCAAACTGAAATAAAAGTTAGCCTTTTATAGAAAATGTTGCGACACTATTCATCGTCAAAATTTTCGAACTCGAAATGAAGCATGCCACCTGGCGTTTATAATGTTTTACCCCTATCCCGAACACAATGGAATATACATCGAAAGCCAATTCGATCGTATTTGAAAGATAGGTTTTCGAATCGACTATTTAAATTTAAAATTCACTTAAATGAATTTCTACGCGTTTTAGCTTGCCCTGGACAAACCGTAAATCCGATTGACACGAAATTTCAAATCTTACAAAAATTTAACATTTCGGATCCAATGAAACTGGTTTCGTCAAAATCCGAGACTGTTTGAAAAATGACCATTTTCACTCGTTAATTAAATATTAAAATATTCAATTTCTGAAATTTAATTTTAAATCAATTTCAAAAGTTTACTATCATCATTCAAATTCAAATATAATTTATTACAACTTTATAAACTATTTTTATTCACATTAAATCCAATTTCCAATTATTTCAGCAATTTCAAATATTAAATTAACAATTTAATTATCCAATTAAATCCAGATATTCGAAATATAAGTTATTCAGCTTATAAAATTTACTTTTGAATATTTAAAATCAATTAAATATATGAATTTCAAATGATTGAAATTATGGGTCGTTACATTCTCCCCTACTTAAAAGAATTTCATCCTCGAAATTACCAAGTAAGAAAAAGTCACAAAATCCATTAACTTTTCAAAACAACTTGTTTAAATCAAATATCAAATTCATTTAAATGTTTAACTTTCCCAAAATCCATTAGTTAAACTTCTTACAAAAACTTTTGTAACGACCCGCTATTTTAGACCATTCGCATCCATTATAAGTGTATAGGTAGACACTCATGCCGGAATTGAATTGCTCAAAATACCGCGTTGTTAATTTAAATTGGCAAAACTTAGCATATACCATAAATAAATAATCACAGATCACAGACACAGAGTAATATAACAATAATGCAGCGGAAACAAAAGAATAGTAGTTCATGAAGCTACTATATATATAAAACAGAGTTAAACAAGATACAACAGAAGTCTCGAATACAATAGATATCTCGATACAGTAGTCAAATACAAGATCTGAATACATCACTGGAATCAGCTGAATAACTGAAAGCTGGATAGATAGCTGGATCTCCAAGCGAAGCTCCAACTCCAAAGGTGAGTCTCGAATACTGTATCACTCAGTCTGACCAGAGCGTAAAGAAAACACAAAACACTCGAGTCAGGATTAACATTCTTATATCAATAAATCCAACTCAAATGAAATAACGACTGAAATACAAGTGACTCAAAGGATGTTTGGGATAACCATCCTCTAAGGATCCATTAAACTATCTATATATACAGTAGAATACGCTAAGTAGGTAATGCCTAATCGGTAAAGTACGATATCAAAGTAGCGTTAAGTCATGGCCCATTCCACCCTTAACACATTTTTATTCCCAAGAGCATATACAAGACCGTAGTTTCCCCAAAACCGGAAGTCACCAGAGGGCAATCCATATACTAAAGGTACAAACCAAAATCGTAGCGGTCGCGAATAGGATAATCAGTATGACAAGGTACATGAGGCAATACCAACTAGGATACTAGTAGTTGCGTGATCCGGACTGATGTTGGGCATAGCAGCTACTACCCCAACACCGCGAAACAACACTCCCATAATCGAGGGGTGCACCCAAATCGAATCACAAAAGTAATAGATATGGTATCGAAGAAGTGTGTCCGCTAGAGATGGCGATCCTCAATGGCCCGGCGCGGCTCCTGTTTTAGTCATGTCAGGGGTCATCCACAATCGTTCTCTTTCTTTAGTCAACGCGTTCATCAAAACCATCCACTTCGTTCTGGATCAACACTCCGCGTATATTAGTTATTAAAGTGGTTTTCGGTATCGACAGAGATTATGTCCATATCCGATCCCGGTCTCTTTAATAACTACGTATTATTTCACCGATGGTCATTTTAAAATTTCAAAATTGTTATATTTCAAAACCGACATATCATTGCCATTTCAAAACCATATCAATACGATATCACTTTCACTTCAAATAAATCCATTTCCAAATAATATCACTTTCCAAAGTTATATCGCTTTCGAAATCATAAGTCTTTTAAAATCATAACACTTTGGGAATCAAAACTTGAAATTCATAACACTTTGAAATCCTAACACTTTCCTCTTAAACAGTTTAGATATTAAAATTTGTATATATAGAAAAATAGTTTATAAAATAAAATAGTTTATATAAAATAGTTATAAGTTAAAATAAAATAATTTATATTGAAAATGGTTTATATTAAAATAATTTATATTAAAATTTATAAAGTAAAATATAAATAGTTTTAGATATAGTTTAAATACTTTATATAAAATAGCTTCCTCAAATTTCACAAATCAATTCACATAGACTCGAATTCCAAAATTAAAATTCAATTAAATCTCAAATCATCAATTTCAATTCAATTTAGTTTCTAAATAACCATTTCAATCTATCGATTTCAAATACATATTTAAACCATAAAATAAGCCATTTCAATTTCGATATATTTCAAAGCTTTAAATATTTAACATTTCAATAACATCTAATACAACTTCAATTCACAAATTCAAATAAACAAAATATCCCATTTAAATTTATATCATTTGAAATATTCATTAAAGTCACTTTTAATCAAATTCAAGTTAAAACATATCTTTAGAATTTCAAATTTTATAAATTTCAAATCAAACTTTATTTAAGTATAATTCTGAAATAAATATAATTTCAAATCAATTTCCAATCATTATAAACTCTATATTTGAAAATATAGATAAATAAATAATTAAACATATTTCATATTGATTCAAATCAATCTTATTAAATCAACTTTAATAAATCTTTAAAATCATTATTTATTAAAACCATATATTTCTTTCAAAATCGTAGAAATGTTTTCAAAACATTTATATATAGACCAACGGTGTCTGTATATAATTTTCTATCCTATGGTCAAGTGATACAGATATTTATCATTTCAATCCGCAATTTAAAATATATTCGGGTATCTATCTTTTCAACCCGAAATCCCAAATTCAATTTAATTTGAAAATCGCTTGGATTTATCATTTCAACCCATAACGATTTTCTCCTATTCTAAAGTCCGTTCGGGTATGTATCATTTCAACCCATAGTGATTTTATACTAACAGGGAACTTGCAGAGTGATAACAGATATGATAATAATATAACAATGGTAACAGGCATATATCATCAGTATAAATAACAGATAAGGGTGTCAGGTGTCACAGGTGAACAGATACAGATGATGGCATATATATATATATATCAATATAAATAACTAACAACAGCATATTTCAATTGTCGTTCCAATTGAAATCAAATTTAATAAATAAAAGAACGTTAATCGTGAGTGATTGCTCACCTTTCGAGGCTAGAGATGCACGAGAAGATGACACGGATACGCGCACTGATACAGACATAGAGATTGAGTTACGAATCCAAGCAAAACAAATCGGCACGAATACAACGATCAAAGCTGATAACAGAAATCGATGAAATTAAATCACAACATTCAACATAGCAACAAATAAAACATGTCATGCATCAAAGTTTAACAATATAATTCTATGTGCTACCGAGATCGAAATGGTCTGAAATTTGGTATGCATAAAGATCAAAACTTGTATTTTAAACTGCAAAAGAATCACTTGATTTGGACAAGAGACGAGAAAAGTTATGATGTCCCGAACATAGCCTCAGGCCATGTTTGCGGCAGTGCAAAATAATTTCTAAGTACAAAAGAACAACTGTCTGGGTCTAACTTCCAGATCCTCGACCACTAATCAAACGATGTCGGATTTGGCCGAAATTTGACAGGCATAAACTAGGTAACT
The DNA here is from genome assembly GCA_030737815.1 of Allium fistulosum. NCBI lineage: Eukaryota > Viridiplantae > Streptophyta > Magnoliopsida > Asparagales > Amaryllidaceae > Allium > Allium fistulosum. Next base: position 671,964,222 of record CM060906.1, read on the forward strand.
TTGACTTCTTTTTAAAAATAAAATCAACCCATTCCGATTTAACATGAGTGAGATATGATATCGTGAACATGAAGTCTGACTATTGTTCAGAAAATAAAAATAAAAATAAATCTTTATGATATATATATATACATAGACAATGTATACTTTCAACTAAATGTATATTGCAAGCTCCAACTAACATGCCTATATACATAAGACCAGTATAGTAAAATATTAAATTTGAAATCCATTTCAACACATAAAACGTGTATATCTAGATGATACATATTTACTTCCAAAATACTAACCTATCATATTATATACACATATATTTCAACTATCAACATTTTCTTAAGACACGCGGTTTGCTTTACTGTAAGAATTTCTGAAATCAAACATATTATATATATAATAATATTTCACATTACTTAAATCATATATATACCTATATCTATACTCAACATCAAGTTGACAAATTGTTGTCACTAGGTGGCTCAAACAAAACGAATCAGGCATTAATTAATATTTGCCTTTATTATGTCCTTACTTTTGGTGCATCTGTAACAAGTTGTATCATTTCTATTAATTTGCAGGTGACGTTACACCAAATATTTAAAGGTGGAAATTTTATGCACAGTCTCGTACAATAAAATAAAGAGGATGCAATACAAATAGCCTTGTATATTTGTATAAATATATAATATAAAGGATGAGAAGTTGCAAAACCCGAACATATATATAAAACAATGCATATATTCTATGGTTATACTTTTATATGGACTCTTTGTACTATCAAAACATATCAGTAAGTAAATATATACAAGATGATAAAACAAAGCTTAAATAAACAAACCAAAATATATAAAATATATATATTATACCTTATGAACAAGAAGGGAGTGTTGCTGGGCACTGGCGTGGGGACGAGTATCAGGGGATGCGGCCAATATGGGAGTGGTGCTTTGGGTCGGGGAAGAGGTGGAAGGCAGTGAGTGGGTGGCCGAGCATGGGAGGAGGTAGCGGCCATGGTGGTAAGCCTCGGCTCCGGTGCGTTCGGTGGTGGCACTGGGAAGGCCGGCTATAGAGTTCGGTGACAAGGTGGGGCTTGCGGCTATGGTGAGGTGAGGAAACAAGCTATGACTTTGTCTCGGCAATTGGAAGGGGAGAGAGGAAGAGTGCTCGGCTATGGGAGGAGCCGGAATAGGGAAGAGCAGTGATGGCTTCGAGCTGCTGACGCGTGGGTGGGTCGGCACTCGTTGGAGGGGAGCACGGCGTTGGTGGGAGCCGGCGGAGGTCGCGGGTGTGCGCGAGTTGATGAGGTGGGAAGTTGAGTATGGTGGGGGAAGGCATGGGGGTAGAGGTAGAGAATGCCTGCTTCAGGAAGGAGAAGGTATAAAGTTGGAGGGTGAAATGTAGATCTAAATGTAAAGCTTCTGTCAATATTCAGCAGAGAAAGAAAAGAAACGTACGAATAAATAAAAGCAAAGGTAAAGGAAATGGCAATAGTCACCCTTTGATTCAGCTGACAAATTTAAGACAATTTATTGGTTGCGTGCAGAGAATGAGAAGCAGGGACAGGTTGAAGTGAATGAAAGGACAAGTCACAAATTTTATATTGAATAGAGAGTGTATTAATTGCAATGCCTGCTGATTTGGATAGGTAGACAGATGAGAAGAAACGGAACCCAAATGGTTTTATAACGGGTACCGGTTTGTGCTGCGTAACGGACCAGTTTGTACTCCGTTAACCAATTATAATTTGCAACGCCGAACTCCGATTGACCCAAATAAATATACCGTTTTGATCAGCGCGACGATACGGACACCACGGTATAAAGATATTGATGGTATGATTGAATTATAAAATTTCGGATTTTCTAATAGCGGAAAATGCAAGAAAAACGCTGAAAAATAAGATCGACGGAGCCAAAGATGTCCGAATTTGGAAAAACGACAAACTGAAATCTTGCTCAGAAGATGCTTTAGAATTTTTCTATGTAAAAATATTTAGGTTTCGGAAACATTTTATTTTCATCGCTTTTTAACTGATTAAATTGAAGTAAATTTACGCGCGAAATAACTTTCATATTTTCGGACGAAAATTTACCGGTTGCTATGTTTAACTAAACGCATTCCAAATATCAAATTTATATTTCGAAATTTTATCGTTTAAAATTTCACAAAATTTCAACTAATTACGTTATTAAAACAGTTGAAATTTACGAGTCGTTACACTCTCCCCCACTCAAAACTTTTCGTCCCCGAAAAGGAACGAGGTAGGAGAATAGAAACAACCAGAAAGAAAAACAGATTTGAAATACAAAATAACAATTAATTTAAACCATATAAATTCAAATTTAAATTAATTGATATTCAATAATTGATTTAATCCATTTGATTTCACTAAAATCAATCTCAACTATTTCTAAATTCATTATCTTATTATCCCATTTTCTTCAATTTACAATTTCTAAACCATAAATTTGAATAGTCTTTTATTATAATCATATTTTCTTCAACAATTTTAAATTCTTTTTATTCCAAATTGTTGTTAAATTTATTCTACTTAATATATCTAATCACATATATTTAACACATATAAATTAATTTAAACCATAAAAGTTTCGATTTAAATTAATTTATATTTACTAATTGCTTTTAAATTCAAGGTATTTTCATAAGTTGATCAAATTCAATTTGTTAATTCTTTCAGAACAAAATTTATTATATTCAACTCATTCAATTAATTATTTTATCATCTTTATTAGCATTTTTTTTATTAAAATCTAGTGTATAACATTTATTATAAACACTCAATTTTTATAAAATCATTTTATATTGTATATTACCCAATTACATTTTAACTTCTGAATAATTTAGGTAAGTTATATTGAAATGCAATTTAGTACTATACAAATAAAATTTCAAATTCAATTATTTCAAGTTTAAACATTTATCCAAAATTTAGCTTTATTTATAATTGGAAACATCTTTTAACATAATTTTAAGAATTAAATTCCCGTTAAATTTCAAACCTTTAGAGATAATTATGTATATACCATATATATTAAATCAAATTAAATTTAAAATAATATTTCCATATATATATATATATATAAATCAAGTCATACTTACGAAATTAAAATTTTTAAAACATTTCCTAAACAAAACCGTAGCAAAGCTACAGAATGGTTTCTCCACTTCGAAACTCGAAAATTAATGTCGATGATGCGGCCGCCATCACCGAAATTATTTTCCAGCGACAAAGAGAAGAGTACTGATTTCAATATTTAAATTCTTTGAAAACGGTTTCTATTTGAAAATACGTTCAATAATATACATTTTAAAAATTTAGAAACCAAAGCTTGAAATTTTAGGAATCTAAATTCTCAAATTCTTACTTTAATTTCATTTAAAATTCTAAATAAATCTATAAACCAACTTTTATAATTCCATTTATTTTTATGTTGGAATAATCAATGATTTACAAAACAAATTGTGAAAATCCAATATTACCTTTTTGACAACCCATTCAGTTAACAATTCAATTTCAGAAAATTTATACTTATATAAAATATAATTTTACAGGATTATTTTATTTACCAAATTTTGAAAACAATATTGTGTCAGTTTGCTCTGTTCAAGTGTTTTGGAAATCCTATCGATAGCGTTGATCAGACGAATCGATCGGAAACCCAAATCAACATCAACAACTCAAACAACACAGTATATATTAAAAGCGTTTATATAGATTAATTTACACATATGTTTCTTTGCTCGATGATACATGAATGAATTTTCAAAATAAGGATTTCAAATTTTGATGGACTTAAATCAAAGAGAAATTTGATTCGAAGATAAGTTCGAAACAAAGATATGATGATTAGTAACAAATAGGAAGATTGATAAATTTATATAAATCGCGGGCAACCTTAACCGGGTTGACCGTGACTTCAAGAATATGACCGATGTGGAATTCCACGGTAAATCGACATTCGATCTCAAGAAATAAAATTCAGGTATAGCAGGAGATAGATAGCATCGTAAACCGAGGATACAGAAATCTCCGGTAAATCAATGCCTATTGTAAAGGAGTTTCACCCCTTTACAAATCATTCGAAGATTGGCGAGACCGCCGATCTATTATAGATATCATTCAAAAATGGAGTTATGGGGTGCTCTAGAATTGAAAGAAGACGAATAGTGAAGGACACGAATGAATTTCGGAACCGAGGGGAACGTTCCAAAATTCAAAGGAATTGAGTCAAAGGAAGAGATTGAAACTCGAATGAGAGTGATTCTGTAAATACATTTACCCTATATGTTAAGTTTTGCCTAGAGCTACCAAAGCTCTGATACCAACTGTAACGACCCGCTATTTTAGACCATTCGCATCCATTATAAGTGTATAGGTAGACACTCATGCCGGAATTGAATTGCTCAAAATACCGCGTTGTTAATTTAAATTGGCAAAACTTAGCATATACCATAAATAAATAATCACAGATCACAGACACAGAGTAATATAACAATAATGCAGCGGAAACAAAAGAATAGTAGTTCATGAAGCTACTATATATATAAAACAGAGTTAAACAAGATACAACAGAAGTCTCGAATACAATAGATATCTCGATACAGTAGTCAAATACAAGATCTGAATACATCACTGGAATCAGCTGAATAACTGAAAGCTGGATAGATAGCTGGATCTCCAAGCGAAGCTCCAACTCCAAAGGTGAGTCTCGAATACTGTATCACTCAGTCTGACCCGAGCGTAAAGAAAACACAAAACACTCGAGTCAGGATTAACATTCTTATATCAATAAATCTAACTCAAATGAAATAACGACTGAAATACAAGTGACTCAAAGGATGTTTGGGATAACCATCCTCTAAGGATCCATTAAACTATCTATATATACAGTAGAATACGCTAAGTAGGTAATGCCTAATCGGTAAAGTACGATATCAAAGTAGCGTTAAGTCATGGCCCATTCCACCCTTAACACATTTTTATTCCCAAGAGCATATACAAGACCGTAGTTTCTCCAAAACCGGAAGTCACCAGAGGGAAATCCATATACTAAAGGTACAAACCAAAATCGTAGCGGTCGCGAATAGGATAATCAGTATGACAAGGTACATGAGGCAATACCAACTAGGATACTAGTAGTTGCGTGATCCGGACTGATGTTGGGCATAGCAGCTACTACCCCAACACCGCGAAACAACACTCCCATAATCGAGGAGTGCACCCAAATCGAATCACAAAAGTAATAGATATGGTATCGAAGAAGTGTGTCCGCTAGAGATGGCGATCCTCAATGGCCCGGCGTGGCTCCTGTTTTAGTCATGTCAGGGGTCATCCACAATCGTTCTCTTTCTTCAGTCAACGCGTTCATCAAAACCATCCACTTCGTTCTGGATCAACACTCCGCGTATATTAGTTATTAAAGTGGTTTTCGGTATCGACAGATATTATGTCCATATCCGATCCCGGTCTCTTTAATAACTACGTATTATTTCACCGATGGTCATTTAATAAAATTTCAAAATTGTTATATTTCAAAACCGACATATCATTGCCATTTCAAAACCATATCAATACGATATCACTTTCACTTCAAATAAATCCATTTCCAAATAATATCACTTTCCAAAGTTATATCGCTTTCGAAATCATAAGTCTTTTAAAATCATAACACTTTGGGAATCAAAACTTGAAATTCATAACACTTTGAAATCCTAACACTTTCCTCTTAAACTGTTTAGATATTAAAATTTGTATATATAGAAAAATAGTTTATAAAATAAAATAGTTTATATAAAATAGTTATAAGTTAAAATAAAATAATTTATATTGAAAATGGTTTATATTAAAATAATTTATATTAAAATTTATAAAGTAAAATATAAATAGTTTTAGATATAGTTTAAATACTTTATATAAAATAGCTTCCTCAAATTTCACAAATCAATTCACATAGACTCGAATTCCAAAATTAAAATTCAATTAAATCTCAAATCATCAATTTCAATTCAATTTAGTTTCTAAATAACCATTTCAATCTATCGATTTCAAATACATATTTAAACCATAAAATAAGCCATTTCAATTTCGATATATTTCAAAGCTTTAAATATTTAACATTTCAATAACATCTAATACAACTTCAATTCACAAATTCAAATAAACAAAATATCCCATTTAAATTTATATCATTTGAAATATTCATTAAAGTCACTTTTAATCAAATTCAAGTTAAAACATATCTTTAGAATTTCAAATTTTATAAATTTCAAATCAAACTTTATTTAAGTATAATTCTGAAATAAATATAATTTCAAATCAATTTCCAATCATTATAAACTCTATATTTGAAAATATAGATAAATAAATAATTAAACATATTTCATATTGATTCAAATCAATCTTATTAAATCAACTTTAATAAATCTTTAAAATCATTATTTATTAAAACCATATATTTCTTTCAAAACCGTAGAAATGTTTTCAAAACATTTATATATAGACCAACGGTGTCTGTATATAATTTTCTATCCTATGGTCAAGTGATACAGATATTTATCATTTCAATCCGCAATTTAAAATATATTCGGGTATCTATCTTTTCAACCCGAAATCCCAAATTCAATTTAATTTGAAAATCGCTTGGATTTATCATTTCAACCCATAACGATTTTCTCCTATTCTAAAGTCCGTTCGGGTATGTATCATTTCAACCCATAGTGATTTTATACTAACAGGGAACTTGCAGAGTGATAACAGATATGATAATAATATAACAACGGTAACATGCATATATCATCAGTATAAATAACAGATAAGGGTGTCAGGTGTCACAGGTGAACAGATACAGATGATGGCATATATATATATCAATATAAATAACTAACAACAGCATATTTCAATTATCGTTCCAATTGAAATCAAATTTAATAAATAAAAGAACGTTAATCGTGAGTGATTGCTCACCTTTCGAGGCTAGAGATGCACGAGAAGATGACACGGATACGCGCACTGATACAGACATAGAGATTGAGTTACGAATCCAAGCAAAACAAATCGGCACGAATACAACGATCAAAGCTGATAACAGAAATCGATGAAATCAAATCACAACATTCAACATAGCAACAAATAAAACATGTCATGCGTCAAAGTTTAACAATATAATTCTATGTGCTACCGAGATCGAAATGGTCTGAAATTTGGTATGCATAAAGATCAAAACTTGTATTTTAAACTGCAAAAGAATCACTTGATTTGGACAAGAGACGAGAAAAGTTATGATGTCCCGAACATAGACTCAGGCCATGTTTGCGGCAGTGCAAAATAATTTCTAAGTACAAAAGAACAACTGTTTGGGTCTAACTTCCAGATCCTCGACCACTAATCAAACGATGTCGGATTTGGCCGAAATTTGACAGGCATAAACTAGGTAACTTTGACTTCTTTTTAAAAATAAAATCAACCCATTCCGATGTAACATGAGTGAGATATGACATCGTGAACATGAAGTCTGACTGTTGTTCAGAAAATAAAAATAAAAATAAATCTTTATGATATATATATACATAGACAATGTATACTTTCAACTAAATGTATATTGCAAGCTCCAACTAACATGCCTATATACATAAGACCAGTATAGTAAAATATTAAATTTGAAATCCATTTCAACACATAAAACGTGTATATCTAGATGATACATATTTACTTCCAAAATACTAACCTATCATATTATATACACATATATTTCAACTATCAACATTTTCTTAAGACACGCGGTTTGCTTTACTGTAAGAATTTCTGAAATCAAACATATTATATATATAATAATATTTCACATTACTTAAATCATATATATACCTATATCTATACTCAACATCAAGTTGACAAATTGTTGTCACTAGGTGGCTCAAACAAAACGAATCAGGCATTAATTAATATTTGCCTTTATTATGTCCTTACTTTTGGTGCATCTGTAACAAGTTGTATCATTTCTATTAATTTGCAGGTGACATTACACCAAATATTTAAAGGTGGAAATTTTATGCACAGTCTCGTACAATAAAGAGGATGCAATACAAATAGCCTTGTATATTTGTATAAATATAAAATATAAAGGATGAGAAGTTGCAAAACCCGAACATATATATAAAACAATGCATATATTCTATGGTTATACTTTTATATGGACTCTTTGTACTATCAAAACATATCAGTAAGTAAATATATACAAGATGATAAAACAAAGCTTAAATAAACAAACCAAAATATATAAAATATATATATTATACCTTATGAACAAGAAGGGAGTGTTGCTGGGCACTGGCATGGGGACGAGTATCAGGGGATGTGGCCAATATGGGAGTGGTGCTTTGGGTCGGGGAAGAGGTGGAAGGCAGTGAGTGGGTGGACGAGCATGGGAGGAGGTAGCGGCCATGGTGGTAAGCCTCGGCTCCGGTGCGTTCGGTGGTGGCACTGGGAAGGCCGGCTATAGAGTTCGGTGACAAGGTGGGGCCTGCGGCTATGGTGAGGTGAGGAAACAAGCTATGACTTTGTCTCGGCAATTGGAAGGGGAGAGAGGAAGATTGTTCGGCTATGGGAGGAGCCGGAATAGGGAAGAGCAGTGATGGCTTCGAGCTGCTGACGCGTGGGTGGGTCGGCACTCGGTGGAGGGGAGCACGGCGTTGGTGGGAGCCGGCGGAGGTCGCGGGTGTGCGCGAGTTGATGAGGTGGGAAGTTGAGTATGGTGGGGGAAGGCATGGGGGTAGAGGTAGAGAATGCCTGCTTCAGGAAGGAGAAGGTATAAAGTTGGAGGGTGAAATGTAGATCTAAATGTAAAGCTTCTCTCAATATTCAGCAGAGAAAGAAAAGAAATGTACGAATAAATAAAAGCAAAGGTAAAGGAAATGGCAATAGTCTCCCTTTGATTCAGCTGACAAATTTAAGACAATTTATTGGTTGCGTGCAGAGAATGAGAAGCAGGGACAGGTTGAAGTGAATGAAAGGACAAGTCACAAATTTTATATTGAATAGAGAGTGTATTAATTGCAATGCCTGCTGATTTGGATAGGTAGACAGATGAGAAGAAACGGAACCCAAATGGTTTTATAACGGGTACCGGTTTGTGCTGCGTAACGGACCAGTTTGTACTCCGTTAACCAATTATAATTTGCAACGCCGAACTCCGATTGACCCAAATAAATATACCGTTTTGATCAGCGCGACGATACGGACACCACGGTATAAAGATATTGATGGTATGATTGAATTATAAAATTTCGGATTTTCTAATAGCGGAAAATGCAAGAAAAACGCTGAAAAATAAGATCGACGGAGCCAAAGATGTCCGAATTTGGAAAAACGACAAACTGAAATCTTGCTCAGAAGATGCTTTAGAATTTTTCTATGTAAAAATATTTAGGTTTCGGAAACATTTTATTTTCATCGCTTTTTAACTGATTAAATTGAAGTAAATTTACGCGCGAAATAACTTTCATATTTTCGGACGAAAATTTACCGGTTGCTATGTTTAACTAAACGCATTCCAAATATCAAATTTATATTTCGAAATTTTATTATTTAAAATTTCACAAAATTTCAACTAATTACGTTATTAAAACAGTTGAAATTTACGAGTCGTTACAACTTTACTAAGTTTTCAAATCCACTTATAGTTATCTTTTCAAAACCACTAATATTGTTTAACTTTATCACTCAAAATTAAAAAAATTCCCAAAATCTCAAAAAAATTCTAACGCCTTAAATTTTTTAAAAAATTCGCCAGCATCTCCTTTGCGCGGTTCGATCGTAGTAGGATCACAACATATATATATCACAAATATACATCTCATCTTCGAGGATGAGGCATCCCGTAGGGAAAAAAGTATAAAAGTACGATATGTAATCCGAGATATGTACCATATATATTATTAGCGAGCATATACGGCTAATATAGCGCGAAAGCGAGCTCCAAATGCAAAGCATGCGCCATCCACACCTACTAAATTCAATCAACAATGAAAAACATGTATATATGAAAGTAATATCAATATACAACATATACCAATACAACAACCATATATGCCACTATAGCAAATGCAACAAAACAACAAATCCAACCATCCAACAAATCAAATATCTATCCAACTAACATCCAACAACTATCCAATCAATCCATAAACAAATCAATATACATTCATTTTTCACTAATATTCATTGAATTGGTTTTTAATTTAATCACATTTGATTCGTTAACATTGGATTTTTTTACTAACATTCATCTATTCGTATTCAATTAGTTTACATTCACTAATTTACATTCAAGTTAATTTACTTTCAAATCAAATTCAATTCTATTTAAATTCACTTACTATCAATTTGGATTCAATTATTTAGCTTTCAATTTCCATTAATTCAATTTCATTAACACTTGATGAATTTCTATACAATCAACTAACAACCATCTAACAACCAATATATAACCAACATTACCAAATTTACTTAATTTACTTTACTTTGTTTACATTCCGTTTGGTTTAACACTTTTAATTTCAATAGGTTCAATATTCAATTGACTTCATTCAATTTCCAATTGGCTTAATATTTAAGTTGGATTGAATTCTAGTATTCACTATATTCACATTTCTATACAACACTTCCAATATTATTATTAATTCACAACTTCTTAACTTAAGTTTTATTCAACTCTTAACAACAACATTTCTAATCCATGTTTATTCACTAATTCACTTTTACAATTAAAGTTGAATTTCCTTTATATAACTCAAATTCATATTCATTTAATTACTTCATTTCATTAACTTCTTATTATTCAACTTTACTTTGCATATTCATTTTATTAATCAAAATCAACTTGATTCAATCATTACTTAAGTTATATTTCATTTCAACTTCATTTACATTTACTTTCACTATACAACTTAAGTTCACTTCTAATTTATTTCATATTCTATTTTATTTAACTTTTACTTAAGTCAAATTTCCTATCATTATTCAAATTCAGATTTTATTTTGCTTAACAAAATTGTTTAACCATTTTAACAATTGGTTTTACTTAAATTTTCTCATTTTATAAGTTATACAACTTATTTATTTAAATTCCTAAATTCATATTATATAATCACTTAAAAGTTTAATTTCCATTTCAATAACATATCTAATCTAGTTAAAATCCAATTCAATTTATTTAACCTTCCTTTAGTTAAATTTCAAATCATATATTTATTATGCTAACTCAAATTTATTTCAACTTTACCAAGTTAAATTTACTATCTCATATTATAAGTCCAAAACTCATTTTACTTATATTTATCGATTTCAACTTGGATTTTAAATTCAAATTTGTTTATCACAACAAAACTTCACTTTCAATTTACTATTGGTAGCTAATCAATCACATAGGAACTCGAAAATGATAATGATGATGCTGTAGTCATCACCCTTAATATTTCCCAGCAACAGTAGTGAATTCAGTGCTTTTTATTCTTTCAAAAATTTCCTTTTATTCATAAATCACATTTATAAACTCTTTTACTTGTATAATTTCACTATCTTACTTTACTTATATAAGATCATTCCAAATTTATTTATCTTAATTAGATTTATAACAATATAATTTCTTTAACTTTTGAAAAATAACTTTCAAAATCAACAAAGATTCAAATTTCTAAATTATTAGTTTAAATTCATTTCTTATATATAAGATTATTTTACAATTGTAATTCATTTTAATTATAATTCCATACTTTATAATTCATTTGCTTATACAATTTATTCTTTTACAATTGTTGTTTTCATTTAGATTATTCAAACAGCTTTTATTAACTTATATATATTTACATTTTCAACAACATTCATTTATATACACTATAATATTTCTGAAAAATCAATCCCTTTATATATAAAATATAATCGAGGTAAAATTATTTCATTTACCCGCTTTTAAAATAATACTATGTCGACTTGCCTCGTTTAAGTGTTTAGAAATCCCTATCGATAATATGGCGTCCCACATACCGACCATAATTCACAAACAGTTCAACGGATAAGTAAACACAATATAAAACATTTTATAATCACTAACAAATACACGCTCATATATATAATACACACAACTCAATCTAGGGTGCTACTGTCCCTATCTATACTGAGTACACAACAAAGCTTAGGAATATACAAAATCTAATCTCTAATACCAGATGTGACGACCCGCAAATCCATACCCTTTGAATCGACAATAAACCACACATGTCCGACCCAAAAAGCAAAGACTGACGGAAAGTCAAGAGGAAGAAAAGAAGAGAGAAGAAGAGAAGAGAAGAAAGAGAGAAGATAGAACAAAACAGAACAATACAGAATCTCACATCGCAGCGGAAAACATATAATATCATATCAATGATCTTTACAAAATAGAAACGGTATATACATACATCAATCAGAGTACAACAATCAAACAATAGTTATCAGCCTAGACAGTTATAATAACCTATCCTCACAATTGTCGATAATATACAACAACAACAATAATAAGCAAATCGAATAATCAAAACAGATACGTGTATATGAAAATGAAGATCTCCAGCTCTCCTACCGAAGCTCCAAAAGCACCGATCTAAACCTGTAAATATACTCGGTCTGACCCGAGCATTGAAAGGGAAGAACGCCTGGATCAGTCTGGTAAACCAGCGTGAGAAACACACTCAACTGAATTTATTAAATTACCAAACTTTTCCTTTATCAAAACAAAAGTATCTCGTAAGACAAGTCCACACATAAACACGGACATGTTTTTACCTTACGATAACTAAAACATTTCATCTCAAATCATCTTATATTATACTAGTGTCTAGTATATACAAATAATATTAATCATAGTCGAAATGGTTACCCATATAGCATTTCGAGGCTATTCATTACGCCTTTACAAACAAAATCGCAGCTCGTAGTGGGGTTTGGATTTCCATACAAATGACTAGGTGAAGGGACTACCTTCCGGCAGTACATCTCTAGAAGAATGCACCAAGAAACCATCAAAAAGTTTCTCTACCAACACAAGACCGGCCCACCTCTATAACTAGATGGTACCGAATATGTCATCCTCCGGTCGTTACCGACCTTTACCGAGGGCCCTCTAGCATACAAACCACAGTAATCAGATACACGACGTCATAGCCTGTAAAGATATATCTAGAAGAGGATAATCATATCCTACTTGAGAGCGACCCACTTAGCCTTGCTGCATCTAACCTTGTTTTGGTCATTTTCGGTTGATGAGGCCTGAGGTAACAATTACCTTTCACAATATCACAATCACATCACTTTGAATGCCACATGGCCATTTCCGTTGACTACTAATTGCCTTCCACAAAAATACAACCCTTGAGCTCATACGTCTCAAGGAGGGTGTTAAGCTGTAATGACCCGCTATTTTCAACCATTCGCATCCACACAAGTCGGACTTGAATAATTCAAAATATCATATTGTTAATTTAAATTTTGGCAAAACTCAGAATATATGGTAAATATATCAATCACAGAATCACAGATACAGAGTAATACAATAATACGCAGCGGAATAGATAAAATAGTAGTTCATGAAGCTACTATATAAACATCAGAGTTAGAAATAAAATACAACAGAATATCTCAAATGCAGTGAAGTCTTCAGTACAACAGATGACTTCTCTGACCAAACCAACTAGAAGAACTGAAAGCTGAGGCGATTGTTGGATCTCCAAAGGAAGCTCCAAACTCCAAATGTGAGTCTCAAATGCTGTATTACTCGGTCTGACCCGAGCGTAAAGCAAAACACAAAACACTCGAGTCAGGATTAACATTCTTATATCAATAAATCCAACTCAAGTGAAATATCAACTGAAATACAACTAACTTAGAGGATGTTTGGGATAACCATCCTCTAAGGATCTGTGGAACTATCTACAAGGTGGAAATATACATTATAACACCGTGGTCGTTCCAAATTAATTTATACTTCCAACCAAAATATCATTTTATTTCAAATATATCTATTTCCCAAAATAGTATAGATAGGTTAAATAATTTATAAAGTAAAGTATTTATAATTTCCTCAAGTCTCATAAATTGATTTAAATCAACTCAAATTCCAAATTCAAATTTATTCAAAGCCCAATTCATCAATTCAATTCAGTTCTAAATATACCCCTTTAAATTTTTAATATATTTCAAAGCTTAAATATTCAATATTTTCAAAGTTAATTTAACAGTTTCATACAGCTCTTGGTTTAACTTTATTATTATTTAATCAGGGAATATTCATTTAATAAATTCAATATCATTTAACAAGCCTTAAATTTCATTTTTACTTAAATCAAACCCAAGTTATAAATCATATCTTAAATCTCAATTTCAATAAGTTTCAAATCGGTTTAATTAAATAAAATTATCTTCCCAAATCCATAGAATTTATTTTCAAAATATTTATATATATGGACCAACGGTGTTTGTATATATATCTTCATATGGTTAAGTGATACGGATATTTATCATTTCAATCCGTAATTTAAATATATACGGGTAGATATCATTTCAACCCGTAATCCCAATTTCAATTCAAATGAAAATCGCTTGGGTTTATCATTTCAACCCATAACGATTTTCTCCTATTCTAAAGTCCATTCGGGTATGTATCATTTCAACCCATAGTGAATTCTATACTAACAGGGAACTTGCAGAGTGATAACAGATAATATAAAATACAACAACAGGCATATATCATAAATAACAATAAAATATAAACAACAGGATATGGTGTCATATCCCACAGGTGAACAGTTACAGGTAATAGCATATATAACAATTCAAATAACTACAGCAGCATATTTCAATTGTCGTTTCAATTGAAATCAAATTTAATAAATAAAAGAACGTTAATCGTGAGTGATTGCTCACCTTTCGAGGCTAGAGAGATGGACAACGAAGATGATTTGAGTTACGAATCAAAATGAAGAAAGATCGGCACAAATCCGAAGATCAAGGCTTATAACGAGAAATCAATGAAATCAAATCAAAATTTGGTTGATGATGATACATTCGAACGAATAGTATATTATATTAACCCATATTTCAAACCAATATCCAAACACAATTTAAAATTTTAAATCTTTATAAGAGTAACCTTTTATATATAATATTAAAAATCAATATTAATTTAATATCATATAATTTCTTTTCAACGTGTAAAGGCAATGCATGCATGAATTTCATATATGCTTATCTTTATACATAACAACATGCAGACTGCAAAACCAAATGCAGACCTTAAATCTACTTAAACGTATATACAGATAGGCCCCATGCTATATAATACTTATATGCTTACACTATATTTAAAACAGTATGTATATAGCAATCTATGTCTAAAATACTAATATGAACAGAAAATATATACTTGCATAGAAATATGCAGAAAACGTGCAATCTAGTATAACATAAGATAGTATAATAAAAGATGTACTTTCAAAATAAAATTCTATAGTGTAAACTTTAACAAAAACAAAATATATGTGACTTTATAACATATAAACTCACGACATGTATAGAAGTTTACTATATTTTATATACGAAATGCTATACCAAATAATACAGGTCAAAAGGTAACAAAACAAAATGTATAAACAAAGATCAAAACCCAAATGACCAGGCACTATATATACACATGCTGTACCAAAGTAAAGTGTTGAAAACACATATATATAAAATAACGCAACAAGTATAACTTATGTACAACAGATTTTATATTATAACTTTATATATACTTTGAAAAGCAATAACATATTTGACTATAAAAACCCATGTGTTTGAACACATATACTAAAACGTAATATATATATATATACTTCAACTCAACACAAATTTGCTACTGATATATATAACCACTTGTATAGTATAACTTTTAAATTAAACAGATACATATATATATGCCAGAATACAGACATATATAAACACTATAACCATGTATATAACTTTTATAACTTAATATACTAAAGCAATACAACTTACTATATGTATTTTAGATAAAATATACGTACACACACACGAAACTTATACTATAATATATATAATAATATTTTAAGCATAAATATGTATATCAGTTTTATAAATTTCGACTCAACTATCATATATATACTACTACAAATATGTGTAACTTACAGGAAAAACAAAACTACAAAATCATGTAAACCAATATATTTCGTATACTTAGATATATAGAACAAATATATATAGATTCAGTATATAATATATATTTGTACTTGAATACCAACATTTATAGACAACATAGTTTACCCTTATAACTAACGATATACATATACAGGCTGACATACCTATTCATAACAATATATACAAACTAATAAAATATAAAATAGTTAATAATATATATTACAAAAGGAGGTCAGCTGCTTTTCAATATACACGCGTGAAAGGTTCATTTGCAATAAACTATAGATATATATACAAAAACCAAGATTTTGAAAAAAAATGCAAACCCAGGTAACATAAACATATATGTATACAACACACTGAAAACTTGAAAGTATAAAACAATGTAAACCAAGTTTGATATATGTACATACATAACTTTATAAACCCTGTATATGAATCTTCTTATGATATAAACTGTGAACCAACAGTATATGCTTATATGCATTATATGTATATATATATATATATATATTTTAAAACAATACTTAAATAAGCAAAAGAATAGATAGATCTAACCTTAGGGCAGTCTGGCCGAAGATGGTAGGGGAAAGGTCGTAGCATCGAAGGGAGGCTGACGCGAGCTGGTGGGGCCGCGAGTGCGAGCGGAGGAGGGGAGTTTATGCGGTGGTGGCCAAGGCACTAGTTGAAGGTCGAGGGAGGGGAAGGGTATGGTGGTTGGCAGGGATGATCGGTGCGAAGAAGTTCGTGGCGAAGTGGAGATTTGCGTGAGAGGTTTCATGAAGGCGGGCCCGGTTGAGCTAGAGAGGGCGGAAGTCACGATAGCTTGGAGGAAAAGAATGTTGCGTGGAATTTTGGATTGCAAAGGAGAAGGAAACAAATGGATCCGAACAAATATATACATGTGGGCTACAGGTTAAAACAAAGAGAGCAGGTTAGAAGAAAAGAGAAGGGGATGAGCCGTTCAAAAAGAAAAAGAATGTATAACGTACAACGAATATAAAATTTATATATTTCATTTCAACTTCATTTACATTTACTTTCACTATACAACTTAAGTTCACTTCTAATTTATTTCATATTCTATTTTATTTAACTTTTACTTAAGTCAAATTTCCTATCATTATTCAAATTCAGATTTTATTTTGCTTAACAAAATTGTTTAACCATTTTAACAATTGGTTTTACTTAAATTTTCTCATTTTATAAGTTATACAACTTATTTATTTAAATTCCTAAATTCATATTATATAATCACTTAAAAGTTTAATTTCCATTTCAATAACATATCTAATCTAGTTAAAATCCAATTCAATTTATTTAACCTTCCTTTAGTTAAATTTCAAATCATATATTTATTATGCTAACTCAAATTTATTTCAACTTTACCAAGTTAAATTTACTATCTCATATTATAAGTCCAAAACTCGTTTTACTTATATTTATCAATTTCAACTTGGATTTTAAATTCAAATTTGTTCATCACAACAAAACTTCACTTTCAATTTACTATTGGTAGCTAATCAATCACATAGGAACTCGAAAATGATAATGATGATGCTGCAGTCATCACCCTTAATATTTCCCAGCAACAGTAGTGAATTCAGTGCTTTTTATTCTTTCAAAAATTTCCTTTTATTCATAAATCACATTTATAAACTCTTTTACTTGTATAATTTCACTATCTTACTTTACTTATATAAGATCATTCCAAATTTATTTATCTTAATTAGATTTATAACAATATAATTTCTTTAACTTTTGAAAAATAACTTTCAAAATCAACAAAGATTCAAATTTCTGAATTCTTAGTTTAAATTCATTTCTTATATATAAGATTATTTTACAATTGTAATTCATTTTAATTATAATTCCATACTTTATAATTCATTTGCTTATACAATTTATTCTTTTACAATTGTTGTTTTCATTTAGATTATTCAAACAGCTTTTATTAACTTATATATATTTACATTTTCAACAACATTCATTTATATACACTATAATATTTCTGAAAAATCAATCCCTTTATATATAAAATATAATCGAGGTAAAATTATTTCATTTACCCGCTTTTAAAATAATACTATGTCGACTTGCCTCGTTTAAGTGTTTAGAAATCCCTATCGATAATATGGCGTCCCACATACCGACCATAATTCACAAACAGTTCGACGGATAAGTAAACACAATATAAAACATTTTATAATCACTAACAAATACGCGCTCATATATATAATACACACAACTCAATCTAGGGTGGTACTGTCCCTATCTATACTGAGTACACAACAAAGCTTAGGAATATACAAAATCTAAGCTCTAATACCAGATGTGACGACCCACAAATCTGTACCCTTTGAATCGACAATAAACCACACATGTCCGACCCAAAAAGCAAAGACTGACGGAAAGTCAAGAGGAAGAAAAGAAGAGAGAAGAAGAGAAGAGAAGAAAGAGAGAAGATAGAACAAAACAGAACAATACAGAATCTCACATCGCAGCGGAAAACATATAATATCATATCAATGATCTTTACAAAATAGAAACTGTATATACATACATCAATCAGAGTACAACAATCAAACAATAGTTATCAGCCTAGACAGTTATAATAACCTATCCTCACAATTGTCGATAATATACAACAACAACAATAATAAGCAAATCGGATAATCAAAACAGATACGTGTATACGAAAATGAAGATCTCCAGCTCTCCTACCGAAGCTCCAAAAGCACCGATCTAAACCTGTAAATATACTCGGTCTGACCCAAGCATTGAAAGGGAAGAACGCCCGGATCAGTCTGGTAAACCAGCGTGAGAAACACACTCAACTGAATTTATTAAATTACCAAACTTTTCCTTTATCAAAACAAAAGTATCTCATAAGACAAGTCCACACATAAACACGGACATGTTTTTACCTTACGATAACTAAAACATTTCATCTCAAATCATCTTATATTATACTAGTGTCTAGTATATACAAATAATATTAATCATAGTCGAAATGGTTACCCATATAGCATTTCGAGGCTATTCATTACGCCTTTACAAACAAAATTGCAGCTCGTAGTGGGGTTTGGATTTCCATACAAATGACTAGGTGAAGGGACTACCTTCCGGCAGTACATCTCTAGAAGAATGCACCAAGAAACCATCAAAAAGTTTCTCTACCAACACAAGACCGGCCCACCTCTATAACTAGATGGTACCGAATATGTCATCCTCCAGTCGTTACCGACCTTTACCGAGGGCCCTCTAGCATACAAACCACAGTATTCAGATACACGACGTCATAGCCTGTAAAGATATATCTAGAAGAGGATAATCATATCCTACTTGAGAGCGACCCACTTAGCCTTGCTGCATCTAACCCTGTTTTGGTCATTTTCGGTTGATGAGGCCTGAGGTAACAATTACCTTTCACAATATCACAATCACATCACTTTGAATGCCACATGGCCATTTCCGTTGACTACTAATTTCCTTCCACAAAAATACAACCCTTGAGCTCATACGTCTCAAGGAGGGTGTTAAGCTAAGAGAAGTTGCCTTCTCCACCACCACTGATGTACGTTTGTAAAAACCAATGTACGTAATATGTAGAAATGCAATGTCAGACAAACATCCATACAAGTTATCTAGGAACAAGACAAACCGAAGGTACTTTCCTACCACATCATGTCGGGAAATCCCTAGGATTAGTAGCGAATAGTCCTCGCATTAGATATTTCATAATGAAGAGACCACTGCTACTGGATGTATATTGGGATTTTAACCCCAAACGATCAACAAGCAGTCCCCCACTATGAAACTCCGAAAATATCAATATCATCACAAGCAACCTGCACAATCGTCGCATATACGTTGGTCCGAACTGGTTTTCAGATAAATCTGATCTCGGTCTCTCCTCACCAACAATGCAAAAGCGTTTCTCAACCTCACACAGAAACTAAGTCTCATAGACTTAACACGTCTCCAACTTTCAACTTGCTATCCTTCGGGCCAAGAAGGAAGCTCGATAGATTGGAGTAATACTCCGCACTATACGAATCAACATCCTCAACACAAAAGATAATCAAGCCTACACATAAGGCTACGTACTATGTGTACGACTAAATAGTTCCCACATCAAGTCGAGGAACTAAAATGGCCAAATTTGATAGTCGGTTATTTAACTATCAAAGCAAACAAACAAATACTTAGCACCATATACAGTCACTAGGCCCTTCTATAAATCTTTTATTAATTAAATCATTTTCCAAATATGCACTTCAGATTATCTTTTAAAAGATATATTCTCAAAACATTTCACTTCATATTGGAAAACATTTCCAAATACTTATTTAATAATAAGTAATTCACAAATCAATTTATTTTCAACACTTAGAAAATATTCCATATACTTAAATAACGATTAAGTATATATTTTAATGTTTAAGGAAAACGTTCCTTTTAAACACATTTATTTGGGTCAAAACGAATGTTGCGTAAAACATCGTTACGACAACCCAAAATCGCTAGTATAGGGATTCGAAAATAAGATAGATATATAAATCCCATATACTATACAAAATATTTCCTTTCGAAAATCATTTACTATAACAACAGTGTTATAGTCCATCATTTCCTTATTTCTCGAAAACGTCTATTTCAACAATGAACGTTGAAATCTATGTATTCGATACTTAACACATTTTAAAACATCTTTCAAATCTTTTAACTCCTTTAAAAATCACCATCCAAAATATTTATTCAATTTAAAATATTATTCACTGTCCAAAATCATGAATATAATTATCTAACCAAATTCAATACCTCTGAAATTTATTAAAGGATAATCCACTGTCCAAAATCGTGAATATATTTCTTTTAATCCAAATTTATTATTTCTACATCTTTAATTTTAAAGGATAATCCATTGTCCAAAATCGTGGATAAAATTCCTTTAAATAAACTTCATATTTAACTTATCAAATTCAATTGATTTTAGATTTATAAAATAATGTTTATAAATCCAATTTATATTTTATAAAAACTTCCATATACGAAATTCATTTATAAATCAATTCATTTAATAACTTAATTACATGTCAAAAACCCAGATTATAAGTTAATTACTTATAAATCTATTTATTTGCCAAATCATTCTTTAATATAACTTCATAAATTTATAAATCTTATTCACTTACAAAATCCACTTATAACTTCATTTTAACAATTATAAAACTCCTTTATATTTTCATCACTTTTGATTTATAAAAATTCAATTTTATAAATCTTATAAATAAACCATTTATAATAATTCAAAAATCACCATTTAAATAAACCAATTCTTTTAATAATTTACAAATCGTTATTAAAGCTTATAAACTCCAAAATCATATTTAAGTATATTTTCACAAAAATCATAATTTTTATAACAAAAAATTATAACTTTTATTTATTTAAAATAAATCAATTCCTTAGCAATTCAAAATTCAATAAAACTTATATTTCCAAAATCACTTTCAAAATCCTTTTTTAATTCGAAATCACCACTTTAACAATTTTAAATTACCAAAAATAGGCCCAATGGTGCAACATCACCAAATACATCAATCACGGCATCCAAAACATCATATATCAAACGATAACACCATATATCACAATATCTGTAAATAGCACTAATACTGGTGAGGAATCCAGTTAGATCCCTCCAACCTGTCACCTGCAACAAATATACATATTAGAAATATATGTACAATGTCCGCTTCGAGGCAGAGGCACGTACAAAGGGTCATCTGCTCATACACGGGAACGTATAGGGTCTCGTCTACTCCAATAGGCAGGAATATATCCAAATACCAATCAATATATCATATATCATCCAAACAATCATCAATTAGCATAAAGTAAATTTATTTCTCACTTATATAAAAATATGAGTGAGTCAAAAAGAGTGAGTTGTACTTACTTTGATTCCAATAGTAGTTGCAGTGTTTTATTCCGAATAAAATTAAACGAGCGTTAAATTTTACCCAAAATTTACACTAGCTCCAATCAACTCCAAACCAGCTCTAAAATGTATGCTCGTCAATACAGACCCAACGCAACTTGTTTCGTCAAAAATGGACATCGTATGACAAAGTTATAGTGTTACAAAGTTTATACGATTTTATATATAATAATTTTCAATTTTCTTTTTATTTTTATAACCTTTTTACATCAGAGCCGTTGATTTCTGCATGATGGAATCATGGCCGCTACCTTCTTCTTCTCCCCCCTTCAAACTCACGTACGAAAATCGAACCCATGCCGCCGCCCCAAACCCTAATTGTCGCGCCTCGTTCATCCACCTAGGCGACGATCGGCCATCACCAATCGAACGCGCACGCTCCCCTCCACCTTCGGCCACAACGGTGGTGAACTCAGTCGCCATACCATCTCGAAAATCGCATGTGAACGCTGTGCCTTCGTGAACAAATTGCTAACGATCAGCTGCTCCAAAATCGATCACATCCGTATGGATTGGAAGCTCTCGTGATCCTCTTCAAGTTTGTAGTTGAACATTTCTTCTAATTGTTTGTGGATTGAGAGGGATTGAGGTTAGAAGGATGGAACATTTTCAGCCATAGAAAGCTAGGTGGTGGCTAGCCCTAACCCTAGTAGGGTTTGATGCAAACTGAAATAAAAGTTGGCCTTTTATAGAAAATGTTGCGACACTATTCATCGTCAAAATTTTCGAACTCGAAACGAAGCATGCCGCCTGGCGTTTATAATGTTTTACCCCTATCCCGAACACAATGGAATATATATCGAAAGCCAATTCGATCGTATTTGAAAGATAGGTTTTCGAATCGACTATTTAAATTTAAAATTCACTTAAACGAATTTCTACGCGTTTTAGCTTGCCCTGGACAAACCGTAAATCCGATTGACACGAAATTTCAAATCTTACAAAAATTTAACATTTCGGATCCAATGAAACTGGTTTCGTCAAAATCCGAGACTGTTTGAAAAATGACCATTTTCACTCGTTAATTAAATATTAAAATATTCAATTTCTGAAATTTACTTTTAAATCAATTTCAAAAGTTTACTATCATCATTCAAATTCAAATATAATTTATTACAACTTTACAAACTATTTTTATTCACATTAAATCAAATTTCCAATTATTTCAGCAATTTCAAATATTAAATTAACAATTTAATTATCCAGTTAAATCCAGATATTCGAAATATAAGTTATTCAGCTTATAAAATTTACTTTTGAATATTTAAAATCAATTAAATATACGAATTTCAAATGACTGAAATTCTGGGTCATTACAGCAAGATTTATTAATAGACATTCTAATGTGTTATGTCTATTTGGTTTGTTTAGTTTCATTCCATCATCCCTTATCAGTTTTATCTTTGAATCATATCCAAATCCATTTCACTATCGATAATTTCTTAATGAAATCCCTTTGTTATGAGTTGGTGTTATTTGAAACAACAATTATTTCTCAGTGCAAGTATGCATTCATAAACATTTTATGAATTGCCTATAAATATGTATAAAACCAATTTGGTTTTTAAGTTTATGAAACTTATGTTCATAACATAAATAGGTCAATTAATATTTGTAACATCCCTAATTTTTGATAACATTATTCAGGAGATTTAATTAGATAAATTAAATAGAATAATATAAATGTTAAGTAATAAGGGGATTGAGACTTGAACTAACTAATTAAGGTCGTGCCTAATAGACTAACTAATGGGCTTAAGAATGGTTTTAGGTTAAACAAATTACATAAGGGTATAATAGGAATTTCCTGCCCACTGACCCTTCCCCTTATATATATATTTCGTTCCTACCATTTTCTTCCCATTCACGTCATTTTAAAATGCAAAAATCAAAAGCATAGGAATGGCCAACCATTAAAAGATTAAGAGAAATTCAAATTAAAAGCTAGAGAATCAAGCTTAGGGGAAATCAATCTCAGTCCAATCTCCTTACCTAGATCAAGATGAATAATAATTCCATCTCTATTTTGTTTTAAATCATATATTTTCAAATTTAAGGGTAAATTCGTTTATATGATATATTAGATGATGATATGCTTGATTCATGATTAATTTGATTTAAAAAGATTATTTAAAAGAGTTTTTGCACGGTTTTAAGGTAAAACTAAGATTAATGATGTTTAAATGCCATGGGAAAATTTTATATTATGAGAAACATGATTTTGGAGTTGGGTATTAATTTTGATAATTTTCCAAGCTATGGAAAGAATATTATGAATTTTCAAAGGAAAATATGGTTATTTGAGTTTATAAATTTATTTTAAAAAATATATGGAGAATTTGGGTCTGGAATTTTGATATGTTAGATAATATGATTAAAATGAATTTCTAGAATTTTTGTGGATTTTTCCAAAGTGATTTTCTATGCAAATTAAATTATTTAAAAGAGGGGCTTCTTTGCAAAATTAGTTTTGTCTAATGGAAGGGCTTAGTTGATTAACTTAACCATGGTTTAGATCTGATTAGCAGCAGTTATTTTTAGAAAAGAATTTGAAATGGTTAATACAACCAATCTAGGGTTGACATATGGTAGGTTAGTTAGAGAAAAGTTTACTTTATAAAGAACTAAACCAGGTTTACATCAGAAAATTGGTTCCGCCTACTTAGGAAAGCACCTTTCGACACAAAAACTTCCGCCTTCATCCTTGTCGAAACAAACTGTGCCAAAACCAACACACAAGGTATCACTCTGATGGTACACAGTGGATTGGAGATAGGCGAAAGTTTAAGTGTCGAAAGCCTAGCTTCCAAAGGAGTCGAAACCTTGGTTTGTTTTTAAAACGAAAAGCGCATGCCTATGTTTTGATTTAACCTTCGACAGAGTCGAAGCGTATGGTTTCGAAATAGATTTTTAAAAGGTTTTGAAAGGGTTGCCATTAACTTAAGATTGCTTTCGACTAGGTTCCATTACTTATGAAAGAATGTTTTAAAAGAAGGGGTTCCGACCAAGTCGATACCCTGTTGTCGTTCTTTAACCTTTCGAAGGTGTTAAAGATATCAATGCAATCGAAATGATAATTTATTTTATAAGTTAAAGCCACTTCCTATAGCTTTCAAAAATGGGTGAGGGATTTCGAAGGTGATGGTTTTGAAAGAGGTTTCGACGCCAACCTTCGATTGTTTTACTCAGATGTTTTATGCTTTCGAAAGAGATGGTGCCGACGCCATCAAGTTTTCCCCAATATTTTTATATGATAAAGGATGGTTTCGAAACAGATGCTTTTTCCTATATTCACTTTGACCCAATTAATGTTTTAAGTATAAACCCAATGCTTTCGAAAGGGGTACTTTCAATGATTTCGGAAGGGTTACTTCCAATGGTGTCGAAAGAGGTACTTTCAACTGGTTTTGTAACGACCCAGAATTTCAATCATTTGATTTTGGAATATTTAATTGATTTTAAATATTCAAAAGTTAATTTTATAAGTTAAATAACTTATATTTCAAATAAAATGATTTATTTGATAATGAAATTGTTTAATTTAATATATAAAGTTGTTTAAATAATTGAATCTTGAATTTAATCCGAATGAAAATGATTTATTAAGTTGATACAAATTCTATTAAAATTAGAATGGAGTTAGTAAACTTTTAAAATTGATTTAAAGGTGAATAAATAGAAATTGGAAATTTTATGATTTAATCAACGTGTAAAAATAGTCATTTTTGACACTGTCTCGGATTTCGACGAAACCAGTTTCATTGGATCCATAATAGTGAATTATAATATACTGTTGAATTTCGTGTCAATTGGACTTACCGTTTGATCGTGTGAGTTTGAAATGCACGGGAATTAATTAAAGGAATTTTAATTAAAATAAATCGATTTCGAAAACCTATCTTCTGTATATGATGGAATTGACCTTCGATATATATTCCGTTATTTTCGGAATAGGGATAAAACATTAGGAACGCCTGGCGGCACACTTTGTTTGGAGTCCAAAAATTTCCTAGATGAATAGTGTCATGAAATCTTCTATTAATAGCCCTCAACATTCATTCAGTTGTAACCCTAACCCTAGAAAATAAATCAACCACCATTTATTTCTCTCCATCTAACGATTGACATCGATCTGAGCCACTCGAAGAAAATTTAGCCTCCGACCCCAACTGGAGAAATGTAGAGCTCGTCCACACGAGCAAGTTCTACGGTGGAGATCATCAAAGGCGGACCCAGGTGGCCAAAATCCTCTCGCGTTCACCATCAGCAATTGGGTTTCACGGCTCGTTTTGGGCGCATATGCATGAGGTGCTAGGGCGTATGGTGGTCAGGCGGGGCGGCGAGGGTTGGCGGCAGGTCGGAGGGAGGAGTGGCGGTGGTTCAACGAGGGTGCACGAGCGATTTTTGTTTGAAGTCGCAAAAAAAGGTCGCGTGTGTATAATCCTGGGCCTATAGCTGCTTGGGGGAAGGAAGAGGTTTAAAAAAAATTAAAATTAAGTTTATTTTAGTTAATTTTATAATTAATTATCTCGATGCTTATTAATTCATATCTTACTCGTACGAGATCCGTTCAAACGAAACGAATTGCGTTGGATTTGTATTGTCGAGCACTTCATTTTAGAGTTGGATTGGATCGATTTGGGGGTCGCAAAAATATTGGTTAAAATTAAACGCTCGTTTGATTTTAATTGAAATAAAATGCTGCAACGATGACCTGCAACCAAAGTTAGTAAAACTCACCTCTTTGGCTCGCTTATATTTTTATATAAGTGAAAATAAATTTATTTATGATGATTGATGCTTGTTTGGATGATATATGATATTATATATATATATATATATATTAGTTGGTTTGGATATATTCCCGCCCATTGGAGCGGATGAGACCCTATATGTTCCCGTGTATGAGTGGATGAGACCCTATAAATAAATTTGATTTATAAGGAAATGGATTTATAAGTGGATTTTGATAGTAAAATTAGTTTTATAAAAGAATAGATTTATAAATATAAATTTGTAAATAAAGGAATTTTATAAAATAGAAGTTTTATAAAATCGAAAGGAGATTTATGATAATACTTTTATAAATATGGAAACGACTTTTGTTGAGATTTAAATATGGATTTTTATTTAAAGGAGTTCTGAAAGAAATATTTAATGGAGTTAATGGTTTTAAAAAGTAATTTATCTTTTAAAGTAAATGTTTTGGAAGTAATAATTCTAAATGGAATTAAATGGTTTTGAAATGTTTTAAAATGAGATATGCATAGGAAACATAGATTTCAACATTTATTATTGAAGTATACGTTTTCAGGAAAGTTAAGGAAGGCATGGACTATAACACTGTTGTTATAGTAAATGATCTCTGAAAGGAAATATTTTATATATAGTATATGGGATTTACATATTTATTTATTTACCGAATCCCTATACTAGTATTTTGGGTTGTCGTAACGATTTTTACGCCACATTCGTTTTGACCCAAATAAAGTTAGTTTTGAAGAATAGCTTTCCTTAAATGATGTGTAGATATACTTATCTTTGGGTTGAGTATATAGTGATATTTTCTAAGTGTTGAAAATGAAATGATTTGTGAATATGCTTATATTGTAGATATAAGTATATGGAAATGTTTTCCAATATAGTAAATTTTGAAATGGTTTTGAGGATGTATCTTTTAAAAGATAATTTGAAGTAGATGTTTGGAAAGTGATTTAATTAATAAAAGATTAATTAAAAGGGCCTAGTGATTGCTTATGGCACTGGATATATTGTCTATTGCTTGATAGTTAAATTACCGACTATCAAATAAATATTGGCCTATATATCATTGTTAGTCTGGAGAGACCGTGGTCGAATTTATCCGAGAACCACTTCGGACCAACGTATATGCGTTCGATGTGCAGGTTTGGAAGATATTGATTTTTGGGGTTGTCATGGTGAAGGACTGCTTGTTGATAGTTTAGGGATAAACTCCGAATATACATATAGTAGCAGTAGTCTCTTCATTATGAAATATCTGATGCAAGGACTATTCGCTACTAATCCTAGTGTAATTCCCGACATGATGTGGTAGAAGAGTGCCTTCGATTTGTCCTATTCCTGGCAACTTGTATGGACAAGTGTCTAACATTGCATTCTAAATCACAATGAGTGGTCTCTATATATGTATATCAGTAGGTGGCGGAGAAGACACCTTCTCTTAGCTTAACACCCTTTCCCGAGACATCCGAGCTCAAGAAGTTATACATTCAGTCATGTGATTATGGAATGGCAATGTGACATTCAAAGAGGAAAGATGATGTGCTATGTGTAAGGTAATCGTGACCTTTGGCCTCACACCCGAAAATGACTAAAGCAGGGTAGATGCGGCAAGACTATGTGGTTCGCAACCATTAGGGTATGATAATCCCCTTCTAGATATATTTCTTCCCGCAATGACGTTCGGGATGCAAATTATTAAGGATGTATGCTATGAGGGCCTTCGGATAGGTCGGTAACGACCGGGGTGATGACATATTTGGTATTATCTAGAAAGAGGTAGGCCAGCCTTGTGTTGGTAGAGACCATATGTTGGACCTTGGTACATTCCTCTAGAGATGTACTGTCGGAAGGAAGTCCCTTCACCTGATCATTTGTACCGAATCCATTTTCCACTACGCGCCTACCATTTTGTTTGTAGAACCCGTGTTTGTGGCTAGTATGTTGGAATTTAATAATGTAACAATTTCGACTAAGATTAATATTATTTGTATAATAGACACTATTATAATATAACATGATTTGATATGAAATGTTTTGGTTATCGTAAGGTAAAAACTCGTCTGTGTTTATGTGTGGGCGTGTCTTACGAGATACCTTTGTTTGATAAAAGAACGCTTTTATAAACTTTAGAATAAATTTAGTTAAGATGTGTTTTCTCATGCTGGTTTACCAGACTGATCTGGGCGTTCTTCCCTTTCAATGCTCGGATCGGACCGAGTATATTTACAGATATAGATTTGGATGCTTTGGAGCTTCAGTAGACGAGCTGGAAGTCTTCTGGTCGTATTCCACGTATATGTTTTTTTCCCACTGCATTGTTATTTGAATTATCAGCAATTGTAAGGACATGTTATTATAATTGTCCAAGCCGATGATTAGTGATTGATTATTGTACTTTGATGGATGTATGTATATGATATTACAGTTTCTGTTTTGTATAGATCGTTGATATGATATTATATGTTTTTCCGCTACGATTGTGAGATTTTGTAATTTTTTTAGTTTCTTCTATTTTTTCTTTCTCTTTCTTCTTCTTCTTCTTTTCTTTCTCTCTTCTCTTCTCTTCTCTTTTCTTCTCTCTTCTTTCTTTCTTTCTCATGATTATTCGTATTTCCCTTCGGTTTGGGGTTGGACACGTGTGGTTTTTATCGGCTCTAAACGGGATTGGATCTGATTTGGCACCTACCCCTCGTGTTGGGGTATGCTCCATCAGTTGGAGTGTGCATCATGATAGGGGGTTCTCGCTTTTTGTTTGGTGGCGAGCAAGAGAATCTTACCCCTACATGTCCCTAGATGGAAAAGGGTTGGTTGTTAGTCGCGGGGCGGGCCGTAAAATAAGATTCGAGGTACCAGTGTGTGCCACAGTTGTGCTGGGATGGTTGAAAAGCCTATCGGTCGTCGCTGTCGATGGTTGAAAAGCCTAGATTGTTACAGCTGGTTCCAGAGCTTAGGATTTTGCTAACACCTAGGCTTTGATGGGTACTCGGTATAGACAAGGTCAATAGCACCCTACATTGAGTTTGAGCGTATTATATATATGATCGCGTATTTGTTAGTGATTATAAAATGTTTTATATTGTGTTACTTTATCTGTTGCAGCGGCTTACGAATTCTAGTCGAGACGTGGGACGCCATGTTATCGATAGGGATTTCTAAACGCTTGAACAAGGCAAACCGACACAGTGTCGTTTTTTTAAAGTGGGTAAATGAAATAACTTTACCTAAACTATATTTTATCTATATAAAGGAACAATTTTCCAAGAATTGCTATAGTTATATATGGATGTTTGGTTGCTAGTAAATGGTAATACTTGATTATTATCATTTGTTGTTTATGAACTAATAAAAGTTGTTATTATAAATATAAACAAACTTATGCAAATAATAAATGATTTCGTATAACCAAAGTGAAAAGTGAAGTTATATCTAAGAATAAATTTATAAATGTGATTTATGAATAGAAAAGGATATTTAAAAGAAGTGTAAAAAAACACTACACTCACTTTAGTCATTGGGAAATAATGCGGGTGATGACTGCAACATCATCAGTATTCTTTTCGAGTCTCTAAGTGATGAATTATTACCAATAATGATTTTCTATTGAAGTTATGTTTTGATAAAATTAGTTCTGTTTTGATAAAACAAGTTTTGTAAAAATTCTAAGTATGATTTGATAAATATGATTAATAAGTTTTTGAAATTATAACTTGAAATAGTATAAATAATAAATAAGTTTATAACTTAAGAATTTGAATTGGATAATTGAATCCAAATTTTAAAATGGTTGAACATTTTGGTTAAGCAAGTAAAAGAAAATTTGAATTTGAGATATATGAAATAAAAGAAGTAACTTGAATAAGTTGAATAAATGAAGTTAAATAAGATGAAGTAAATGAAATGAAGTTTGATTTAAGAAAAGTTAAATGAGAGTGAACTGAATTCGAGTTGAAATGAATTAGATAAAATAATGAAATGAAATTTTAAGTAAAGTTGTATAACTTATAGGTTTGAATAATGTTAAGATAAAAACAAATGTATAATTTGTTGAATGTTAATATTAAGAAGAAAAGAAATCTAATTTTGCATTTGAATTATAAATGATGAAATTTAACTTAAAGTTAAGAAAAGTGGGATGAAATGAGTTAAATGAATTAGAATTTGAATTTTGAAATGAAGATGAACATAAGTTATAAATGTAATTCAACTTGAGTTGTAAAAAGAAGTGAATAAGTTTTAGACTGTTGTTTGATAGAAAATGAATGTGAATATTAAGGAAAGTTAATTTGGTAATGGAACTAAGAAATGGTAGTTTACTTAAGTAAATTGTAAAGTAATAATAAACATAAGAAGAGTTGTAAGTAAAATGTTTATAAACTTAAGTAAATAATTTTGTGGAATGATTTATTAAGCGTTGTTAATATTAAAGAAGATATACTAAATAAATTGTATAAGGAATGAAATGTTGTTAAATATGAATTGAATTTAAAGTGAAGTTCAAGAAGTGAAGA
This sequence comes from Allium fistulosum, assembly GCA_030737815.1. Taxonomy (NCBI): domain Eukaryota; kingdom Viridiplantae; phylum Streptophyta; class Magnoliopsida; order Asparagales; family Amaryllidaceae; genus Allium; species Allium fistulosum. Next base: position 671,995,735 of record CM060906.1, read on the forward strand.
ATAATAAGTGAATATTAATGAACTGAATGTAAGTGAAATTAATATGAATAATTGAATTTGATTTTAAAATGAATGCAGATTAAATGAAGTAAAAGGAATTAAATGTAAATTAAGAATCGAGAATGAAAGAATGGGATATAGTAAGAAACCAATTGAAATAAATACGTAAGTTGTACGTATATTGTTTTATTCGCACAACTGTTTGATCCCGATTCGAGTATACGATTTCGAGGTGATTTATACCGATCCGAGTTGGGATTTTTCACTCGATTTCTTAAAGGCGTACCCTGGATGTGGATTTTTGATTGATTCTGATAATCTCTATCATAGTATATGGCTATGCAAGGAGGATGACAGTTTTCTGATCAAAGAACCAGATCGGAGTGCGCACTAGAGTGGTCATGTGAATGGTACTAGTTCGGAAGTGAGATTGTGTGATCGAGCGAGTGATCAGGTATGGTTTTGCATACGGATGATGTATGCACATCGTACGGGTTTAATAAATTAGATTTTGACATTAGAAAATGTAAATTGATGTGATTATGAATTAATTGGATGAATATTAATTGATTGGATAGATATTAATTGTTTGATGGTTGCATTTGTTGCTTTTGTTGCATTTGTTATATTTGCATAGAGTTATTGTATTAGTATATGTTATATGTTGGTATTACTTTCTATGTACTTGTTCTCATTTGTTATTGAGTGTTTAGTAGATGCGGATGGCGTATGCTTCGCATTTGGAGCTCGGTTTCGCGCTATATTAGTGGTATATGCTCGCTAATATAATAAAAGGAACATACCTCGGATTACATATCGTACTTTTATATTTATTCCCTACGGGATGCCTCATCCTCGAAGATGAGATGTATATTTGTGATATATATATATATATATATATATATATGTTGTGATTCTACTACGATCGAACCACGCAAAGTAGACGCTGGCGAAATTTTTTGAAAATTTAAGGCGTTAGAAATTTTTTGAGAATTTTGGAAAATTTTTGATACTTGAAAATTGATTTTGAGTTATAAGTTGAAATGATATTAGTTGACTTTTGGAAGAGTATTAATAAATAACTACGAATGAATTTGAAGACTTAGACAAAAGTTTTTATAAGAAGTTAACCATTTGATTTTGGAAAATTTAAAAGGTTTAAATGAATTTGGTAATCTAGTTTGAGCGAATTGTTTCTGAAAAGTTCATGGATTTTATAGCATTTTCTTACTTGGTAATTTCGGGGACGAAGTTCTTTTAAGGAGGGGAGAATGTAACGACCCATAATTTCAGTCATTAGATTTTGGAATATTTAATTGATTTTAAATATTCAAAAGTTAATTTTATAAGTTAAATAACTTATATTTCAAATATAATGATTTATTTGATAATTAAATTGTTTAATTTAATATATGAAGTTGTTTAAATAATTGAATTTTGAATTTAATTTAAATGAAAATGATTTATTAAATTGATATAAAATCTATTTAAATTAGAATGGAGTTAGTAAACTTTTAAAAATGATTTAAAGGTGAATAAATAGAAATTAGAAATTTTATGATTTAATTAACGTGTAAAAATAGTCATTTTTTACACTGTCTCGGATTTCGACGAAACCAGTTTCATTGGATCCGTAATAGTGAATTATAGTATGCTGTTGAATTTCGTGTCGATTGGACTTACCGTTTGATCGTGCGAGTTTGAAACGCATGGGAATTAATTAAAGGAATTTTAATTAAAATAATTCAATTTCGAAAACCTATCTTTTTTATATGATGGAATTGGCCTCCGATATATATTCCATTGTTTTCGGAATAGGGATAAAACATTAGGAACGCCTGGCGGCATGCTTCGTTTGGAGTTCGAAAATTTCCCGGATGAATAGTGTTGCGAAATCTTCTATAAATAGCCCTTAACATTCATTCATTTATAACCCTAACCCTAGAAAATAAATCAACCGCCATTTATTTATCTCCATCCAATGATCAACATCAATCGGAGCCACTCGAAGCGAAATTATACTCCGACCCCAACTGGAGAAATGTAGAGCTCGTCCACACGAGCAAGTTCAACGGTGGAGATCGTCAACGGCGGACCTAGGCGGCCAAAATCCTCTCACGTTCACCATCAGCAATTGGGTTTCACGGCTCGTTTTGGGCACATACGCGCGAGATGCTATGGCGTACGGTGGTCAGGTGGCGCAGCGAGGGTTGGCGGAAGGTCGGAAGGAGGAGCGGCGGTGGTTCAACGAGGGTGCGCGCGCGATTTTTGTTCGAAGTCGTGAAAAAAAAGGTCGCGTGCGTATAATCCTGGGCCTGTAGCTGCTTGGGGGAAGGAAGAGGTTTAAAACAAATTAAATTAAGTTTATTTTAGTTAATTTTATAACTAATTATCTCGATGCTTGTTAATTCATATCTTACTCGTACGAGGTCTGTTTCAAACGGCACGAATTGCGTTGGAATTCGTATTGTCGAGCATTTTATTTTAGAGTTGGATTGGATTGATTTGGGGCTCTCAAAATTTTGATTAAAATTAAACGCTCGTTTGATTTTAATCAAAATAAAATGCTGCAACGATGACCTGCAACCAAAGTGAGTAAAACTCACCTCTCTGGCTCGCTTATATTTTTATATAAGTGAGAGTAAATTTATTTATGATGATTGATGCTTGTTTGGATGATATATGATATTATATATATATATAAGTTGGTTTGGTTATAATCCCGCCTATTGGAGCGGATGAGACCCTATACGTTCCCGTGTATGAGCGAATGACCCTTTGTACACGCGTCTGCCTCGAAGCAGACATTGTACGTATTCTCATATGCATATTTGTTGTAGGTTACAGGTTGGAGGGATCCAACAGGATTGCTCACTACTGTTGATTTATTTTCATATATATGATGATATATGATGTGTTGGATGTCTTGATGATGTATTTGATGTGATTTGACTTATTTAGTGCTATGGTAGCACTGGGCCTGGTTTTCGATATTTTGGAAATACTGAAATTAATGATTTTGATTTGAAAAGGTTTTCGAAGTGAATTTTTGGAAGTATATATGTTTTAATGATTTTTAAAATTAATAAAAAGAAAGGAATTCATTTTTAAAATAAAAGTGATAATTTTTTATGTTATAAAATATAGTTTTGAGAAATACTTTGATTTGAGATTTTTGAATAAGTTTATATAAAATGATTTAAAGGTGACATTTTTATAAATAAATTTGATTTATAAAGAGATCGATTTATAAGTGGATTTTATTAGTAAATTTATTTTTATAAAAAGATGGATTATAATTAGAATTTATAAATTGTTTTGGAGTTGATTTGTAAATGAAATTATAAATGGATTTTATAAATAAATTTGATTTATAAAGAAATGGATTTATAAGTGGATTTTGATAGTAAAATTAGTTTTATAAAAGGATAGATTTATAAATAGAAATTTGCAAATAAAGGAATTTTACAATTTAGAAGTTTTATAAAATCGAAAGGAGATTTATGATAATAGTTTTATAAATATGGAAACGACTTATGTTGAGATTTAGATTTTTATTTAAAGGAGTTCTGAAAGAAATATTTTGATGGAATTAATGGATTTAAAAAGTAATTTATCTTTTAAAGTAAATATTTTTGAAGTAATAATTCTATATGGAATTAAATGGTTTTGAAATGTTTTAAAATGAGATATGCATAGGAAACATAGATTTCAACATTTATTGTTGAAGTAGATGCTTTCAGGGAAGTTAAGGAAGGCATGGACTATAACACTATTGTTATAGTAAAGGATTCCGAAAGAAAATATTTTATATATAGTATATGGGATTTGCATATCTATTGATTTACAGAATCCATATACTAGTATTTTGGGTTGTCGTAACGATGTTTTATGCAACATTCGTTTTGACCCAAATAAAGTGAGTTTTGAAGAATAGCTTTCCTTAAATGATGTGTAGATATACTTATTTTTGGGTTGAGTATATAGTGATATTTTCTAAGTGTTGAAAATGAAATGATTTGTTAATATGCTTATACTGTAGATATAAGTATATGGAAATGTTTTACAATATAGTAAATTTTGAAATGGTTTTGAGGATGTATCTTTTAAAAGATAATCAGAAGTAGATGTTTGGAAAGTGATTTAATTAACAAAAGATTAATTGAAAGGGCCTAGTGATTGCTTATGGCACTGGATATATTGTCTGTTGCTTGATAGTTAAATAACCGACTATCAAATAAATATTGGCCTATTTATCATTGTTGGTCTGGAGAGATTGAGGTCGGATTTATCCGAGAAGAACTTTGGACCAACGTATATGTGTTCGATGCGCAGGTTTGGAAGATATTGATATTTGGGATTTTCATGGTGAAGGACTGCTTGTTGATAGTTTGGGATAAACTCCCAATATACATATAGTAGCAGTAGTCTCTTCATTATGAAATATCCAATGCAAGGACTATTCGCTACTAATCCTAGGGTAATTTCCGACAGGATGTGGTAGGAGAGTGCCTTTAGTTTGTCCTATTTCTAGACAACTTGTATGGACAAGTGTCTGAGCTTGCATTCTAAATCACAATGTGTGGTCTCTATATAATGTATATCAGTCGGTGGCGGAGAAGACACCTTCTCTTAGCTTAACACCCTTTCCCGAGACATCCGAGCTCAAGAAGTTTTTTGTTTGTAGAAACCAGTCATGTGATTTTGGAATGGCAATATGGCATTCAAAGAGAAAAGATGATGTACTATGTGTAAGGTTATCGTGACCTTTGGCCTCACACCTGGAAATGACCGAAGCAGGGTAGATGTAGCCAGGCTATGTGGTTCGCAACCATTAGGGTATGATCATCCCCTTTTAGATATATTTCATCCCGCTATGACATTTGGGATGTAAATTATTGTGGATGTATGTTATGAGGGCCCTCGGATAGGTCGGTAACGACCGGGGCGATGACATATTCGATACTATCTAGGAAGAGGTAGGTCGGTCTTGTGTTGGTAGAGGACCATCTATTGGACCTCGGTACATTTCTCTAGAGATGTACCATCGGAAGGTAGTCCCTTCACCTGGTCATTTGTATGGAATCCATTGTCCAATATGTGCCTGCCATTTTGTTTGAAGAACCCGCGTTTGTGGCTAGTATGCTGGAATTTAATAATGTAACAATTTCGACTATGATTAATATCATTTGTATAATAGACACTATTATAATATAACATGATTTGAGATGAAATGTTTTGGTTAACGTAAGGTAAAAACCCATCCGTGTTTATGTGTGGGCGTGTCTTACGAGATACCTTTGCTTTGTTAAAGAACGCTTTTATAAACATTAGAAAAAATTCAGTTGAGATGTGTTTTCTCAAACTGGTTTACCAGACTGATCCGGGTGTTCTTCCCTTTCAATGCTCGGGTCAAACCGAGTATATTTACAGATGTTGATTTGGATGCTTTGGAGCTTCATTAGACGATCTGGAAGTCTTCTGATTGTATTCCACGTATATGTTTATTTTCCTGCTTCATTGTTATTTGAATTATCAGCAATTGTAAGGGCAGGTTATTAAACCTGTCCAGGCTGATGATTAGTGATTGATTGTTGTACTCTAATGGATGTATGTATATGATATTACAGTTTCTGTTTTGTAAAGATCATTGATAAGATATTATATGTTTTTCATCTGCGATTGTGAGATTCTATAATTGTTTAAGTTTCTTCTGTAATTGTATATGATATTATAGAATTTCTCAAGTGAGTTTGGCTCCTTCATTTTTAACCATCTTCCGAATTCACTTGATTGGTTGATGGCTCGCAACAGGTAAGTCAGGATCATACGGGGTTCTGCATTATCCACTTCGGCTAGGGCTATATTGAAACGGTTCAAGAAAGATCTATAGATTCTCCGGGAACTTGTTCAAGATTAGATAGTGACATCATATCCTTAGCTCTTGAAGCATACAACCTGAACTGATCCTGGAATTTTCGAGTCAAATCAGAGAATTGATCTATGGACCGAACTGGTAGCTTTGTGAACCAAAGTAGGGCCACTCCTTCCAAGTACACTGGAAAGTATCGGCATTTTATCTCATCTAACGCCCTTGCACCGGTCATATGCCAATCGTACTTGTATAGGAAATGATTAGGGTCGCTTGTCCCTCGATAAGCCAGGATAGTAGGAGGTACAAATTTTCTTGGAAACTCTGCTTTCAGGATCCTCTCGGTAAACGGAGTTCTGCTTGGTGCAAATCCCCAATCACTCTCATTTTCTTCCCTCAGCATGCTCTCTTTCATGATTCGGTGAACCATCCCTGATAGGTATTCTTCATTGTTCAGAGTCATTGCTGGGCAGACATCAGCCATTCTTTCAGAAGTTTGCCTGGGAAAATGCTCGTGAAAAGTTGGCTGCAGCCTTGGACCTTCAGCTTGGAAAGATGGCATTTCGGCGTTGCCAGCTGCGCTTTGAGGAATATCTTGCTCTTGGGAATTATGAGCATCTTCGGTGAAGACTATTTCATTGTTTTCTGGCCGTTGATTTGCCCCAAGTAGAGCATTTAATCTGTCCATCATTAAAGCGTTTTGGGCTTCAATTTGCTGATATAATCCCGACACTGCGTCGTCTAATTCAGCCCTTGTGACTCCAACAACAGGAGTTACCTGATTTGCTATTGGGGAATCGGAGGTTCCCTCATGAGGATTTCCGGATTTGGTAAATCTACCCTTTCTTCCAGGAGCCATGATTTCAGATAAACTTCTGGTCTTTAGAGAGATTCTTTCAACAAACTCTTGCGGAGCAATGGTGAGAATATTCTTGAGTTCAATTCTCAGTGAAAGCACAAAAATGTTAACGCTGAAAATCGAACGCTAACACCCAGTGTGTGTAATAACAATGTGAAAGCACCACCCGTTGGTACGGGAATAGAATATAAGCTGAAAATAGCAGAAAATGGTAAAGGAACAACAGATTTATAGTGGTTCGACCCGTAATTGAGCTTACGTCCACTTTATAGTCTTTTATTGTTGATCTGATTACAATTTGATACAATGTACTTTGAATACAATTCACTTCGATCACTCAAACACTTCGGATTAGTAACTCAAACTCTGATGATGAGATTTGTCGGATCCATGTCGGATGTGTAGAATCTCGTTCAAAGCTTGTTGTAGTGTCTTCGATGTTTGGAGTTCTTCGAGTCTTGGATGAGTTGAGAATTCGGCAGAGTAATGACGCTTCAGAAAATGATTGGCCAAAAGTCCTTTTCATGTCCGGGGTAGGGTGGTATTTATAGCGAATTTGACCCCCTAGGTCGTAAGTCGTGGACGACTTAAGTTAGGTCGTGGCCGACCTATCCAGTCTAGCTTATGGCTTGGTCAAAGCTTACTTGCCCATCTGGATACATGTTACAAGTCCTAAGTCGCTTACGAGTCATCTTCCTCCAGCATAAGTATTGCGGCAGCGAACTACAACTCTGGCTTTAGGTCGTGGACGACTTATACTAAGTCGTGAGTCGCGGCTTAACTGGTACACGGGCTAGGAGGTAAGTCGTAAGTAGCTTGAGGTTGTAGACAGCCATAAGTCGTAGATAGTCTTAAGTCGTAGGCCATTTACTTTCTTAAGTCGTTAACTCATTAAACCGTTAAGTCGTAGACTTTCTTAAGTCGTCCAGACCTTAGGTTGCTTCATCCTTTAGATCGTACCATCCTTAAGTCGTCCAGACCTTAAGTCGTAAGGTTGTTCCTTAACTCGTTAGGTGGTCCTGGCCTTAAGTCGCAACTTCCCTGAGTCGCCTACTTTCCTGAGTCGTGCAGTTCTTGACTTGTTAAGTCGCGTAACCTTCTTTAGTCGCATAGTTCTTAAGTCGTGCAGTTCTTAAGTCGCAGGAAATTGAGGGTTAACATTTGCCCCTCGAAGTACACGCCTAAGTCGTAGGTCGTGTGCTTCGACTTTTCTTAACTTGCGTGTGCCGCTTCGAGTTCCACTGCTCCAAGATATAAAAGCTTGAGTCGCTCCTCCCACTTCCTTCTTCTCATTGCTTAATCCTTACGTCGTATCTGCCATTAACACTTCTCCGAGCTTTCAAAGGCGATTCCAACTTGATTCTTATCCGATCATCTCTTTCATCATACTGCGTAAGCGATTTTGCTTCTCTTTCGATCGCCGTCCATCATTAATTCGTGAATTCCGCTCCTCGTTCTTAATCCACCCCTTTATGCAATGCTTCGTTGCAAACCTCACTATATCGATAGTCTGTGAACTCGATTCAATTCGATTTAGCTTCAAATGGTTGGGGCGATGGAGGCGATGGGTTATAGTGCTTTGGGCTTAACCGATTAGAATGACAGGGCTTTGGATTTACGGTGATCCCAGATTGGTTTTTTTGGATGATTTAATAGTGTGAGAAATGAAGGCTTTCGTTAATGGAGGGGTTAACTGGTTAACGGGTTAGGAGGATAAAGGGTTAGGAGTTAAGGAGGAAGGTCAGTTGGTCACACGGAGTGAGATTTTAGCTTGGTCACGACTTAGCAATCTTGGGCGACCTATGAACCCTCTCGACTTAAGTCTTGGCCGACTTATCCACTTACAACATAAGCTTTATGTCGTAGACGAGTTAGGACTTAGGAAATTTTCAGCACGTTGAACTGAAGCCTTTTCTCTTCTTACTATGCCTTGCGACTTAATGATTAACGACTCATAGGACAAACGTCTTGACAAGTTGACGACTTGACTTGGCTCTCTGTACATTCACTTAAGTCGCAGACGATCTAGCACTTAATCGGCCTAAACAGTGACAGCATAAGCCTTAGGTCGCAGCCAAGTCAGCATTTGTATGCTCAATTCGAACTCACACTCCTAAGCATAATCTTGATTTAAGTGCTTAACTTGAATTACCGAAACGAACTGCCTGAATACTGAATTGTCCGGACTTTAATTTGTTAAACTTTGTTGCATTTTCTTTTTACAGATCACTTTGACTTGCAAGCTAACAACCTGTTTAATACAACATTCACAGAAAATTGGGATGAATATACTGCCACTGACTGCCCACATCAAATGACAGATTAGTTAATAACGGATAATCAACTTAAATAGATTGTGTGAACGAAGTGCCTTAAATCAACAAATTCAAGCAAAGTATTAAAGCAACAATGAAATAGTCAACTGAAACTGACCGGTTTGCGCTAATACTGTACCTGAACTTTAAATTAACAAGTCCTGAAATTTGGTAATCGATCAATTGTCGACTAGTTTAATTCCAGTTATATTTACTTGTTATCTTTATTAGTTCTGCACAACACTTCACACTTTTTAGGAAACGTGCACCTTCATATTTGAACATCCAGTTGCTTGTGTAGAATGACTTCTCAGCAAGAAGATATAACAGTTCAGACTGGAGAGGCCACTCTCATTCCAGCTCCATTAGTCAATCCTCCCGAAAGAGCCTCTACCACTTTGTCGTACAAAGTTTTTCGGCAATTGTGCACCCAGTTTGGTATCGTTGAAGCAGATGCCATTCTTCCTGAAAAAAGCAGCACCGCTGATGTGGCACCCCCTGGCTTCATTACAGTTAATCGACAAATGTGCCTGAGCGGGGCCATTCCACCTTTCAACAACTTTCTCCAACATCTTCTTCGTCAACTGGCCATCTCCCCATTTCAGCTACATCCCAATAGCTATGCCATTCTAATGGGGTTGTGCGTATTATTTAGTAGAATGCTTGACTGTCTCCCCAGTTTTAACGAGTTCTGCTACCTATGTTCTTTTACCAGAACTAAAGGTCATCCTTCGATCACTGTTGTGAGAAGCGCCAGAAATCATAAATTGATTGTCGGCCTCCCTGACAGTGCCCATGGGTTCTTAACTCAATACTTTTACGTTCGCTGTCCTCCTGGGTTTTACGCTGTGTGGAGGGAAGGAAGTAAGATTATCTATCTTTATTTCTTCCATTCTCTGAGTTTTGTGAAGTCCAAATTGCCAAATGTTAATTTCGCCTTTTCATTTCAGCGCTTCCCCCTCCTTCTAGGGATCCTAGCCACAAGCCAATTCTGGAGAGGCTCTTGGCCGTACCAGCTGAAGAGCGGGACGCGAAGTTTTTGTTAAAAGATGAATTTCTTCACCAGATTGGACTTCTTCACTCTTCTCGCTCTACTCAGTCTCGCGAAGTCCCTGATTCCCCAGGAAAGGCGTCTGATGCCCCAGCTTTTGTTGAAGAACCTTTACCGCAGGAACCCATCACCGAGGCTTCACTGGTGAAGTGTTCCACTTCTATTGACGTTGCGGTTCATCGAGCAAGCCGGCACTTTCCCCGGTCATTGAAGAAGAAGAGACTTCTCAGCATTCTGGAAAGGTGGCTGACGTGGGAACCGAAAGGGAAAGTGCCATCGGGCATAATGGCGATGATATCTTTGAAGGGTTGAGTGATTTAATGATAACTTCCCAGGAGCTATTCAAAGATGAAACTTCAAAAATTATTTCTCCTGTTGTCGAGGCTACTTCTTCTTTACATCAAGTTTCGACACCTTCTACACCAGTCGTTGCCGATCCCACATTAAAGCGTGGTTTGTAGTTTGACGTGCGTAGTTTGCACGCCGCACACACCTAGGATTTTCTAGCACTTATACACACTTATCCTCTTTTTCTGGAGATTTCTAAACTTTATTTCTTTTCCATTTTCAGATTCTCTGATGGGACGCTCTGGCTCATATTATGACAAATTTTAGCGCTATGGAGGCCGCGGAACTTATGACTTTAGGCGATACCTCAATGCTCCGAGGGAGACGGATGAAGAAAGAGCTATTAGGAAAGCTCAAGAGAGGCGGGATTATGAGCAAGAGAAGCGGGACTATGAGCATCAATACGGGAGGAGAGATGAGCGATACGACTCTTCCCACAGAGGCGATAGTTCTCATAAGCGAAAGTCTTATGACAATAAAGGGAAGACTCATATTGTTGACGATCCAAGCAAGCGGGTCAAGCCTAGTGACGCGTCTGCAATTTCTGAGAAGACCCCTGCTCCAATTCCTCTTGATATCCCCACTGACTATCCTGCTCTTGAGAAGTCTGATATCCAAACAATCATCAACAGACCCCAGTATCAAGTTGGACAGGGTCCGCCAATTCTTCAAAGTCGGTTCCCGCAATGGTGTTTAAAGAGGGTACGCTTCGACCTTGATTTGGTCCCGATCGATAAATCGGATATGCTGCGTAGCCTTGATGCCATCAAACTTAATATTGAAAGGGTGTCTGGATGGCAAAAGCTTGTTGATGAGCTGCAAAGGCTCAATCGTGCTAATCTCGAAGCCATGTTGACCATGGAGAACGATAAGTCGGAGTGGGATAAAATTTGCAAGCGGCACGACGCTGAAATGAAGAGCATCTCTGACGATTACGGGAGGCTCGAAGCTGAAGTTGAAAGACTAAAAAGCGAGCTTGCCACTTCTTCCACTTCTTATTCGCAAAAGGAAGAAATGCTCCAAAAACAAGTTCGGGATGCCTATGTTGCTCAGCGAGAAGCTGAAGCAAAACTCGAAGCAGAGCAGCATGTTAGTGGGAAATATCGTGATGATGTCGTTCATCTTCGAGAGAAAATTTGCTCCCAAGACTTGAAAATCACCAGGCTGCAGTCTCAGTTGTTAAAGGCTGAAAGAGAGCGCGATGAAGCTATCGCTGGGAAAGTTGCAGCTGAAGAATCTCATGTGGCTACTAAAGCCAATATAAGCTCTACTCTGTTCGACTTTTATTTGCACAACGTTCTGGGTCATGGGAGCCTCTCCTTTCTGGGCCCTGATTACGAGATTACTCTGGCCGAAGTGTGGGAAGCCGCAGTTGATATGCTCGGCGGTACCGGCTATGATGAGGCAGAGCTAGAGGCACGTTATCTTAACGATGAAACTCGTGTCGCTCTTGCTAGAGGAAAGGAGCAACTTGCTAAAGCGCGAGCTGAATTGACGGGAGAAGAACACCCAAAAGAGGAAGCTCCTTTAACTGCCCCCATTCATACTTCAACTTCGGCCGATGTTAACATTATAGACTCCGGTTCCCATTCTTCGCCTCCTGCTAAAGTTGACAAAGAAACTGTGACTACTCCCACTGAGGACGAGGCCCTGGAAGATATTGAGGCTGAGAAATTCGAGATTGATCTTACAAAACCGACTTCTCCAGGTAACTTTGGCGTCGACCCGGATCTAGTGAATCACTTATTCGATTTAACCGAGTTTGATGAGCTTCTTACTTGTTACTTAAGCTTTGATGAACCAATAACTTCTCTTTTCTCGGAGAATACCGATTTTAACTTCTTTTCTTCTGCAGCGGAGGCACCGAGCGCTATACACTCTTCTCCTCTTCCAGCTGTTCCTCCTCCAATTCTTCAAGTAACTCCTGCTTCTCAACCAGGTTCGCAGGAAGAGTAGATAGAAGCCCTTCGAGGCTTGGAGGATCCATCCGCTTCACAAGAACAGAAGGCGGAGGACCTTGAGGACAGCGAGAAGACTCCAGAGCAGTCTCTTGATGATAACACTAAGCTTTCTGCGCTACTTACTACTCCGGGAAGTGAGTCTTCCTCGAAGAGGAAAGGGAAGCGCGTCATGAAGAAGTCGAAGAAAAACATTCCCGCTGGAGAAGATGAGGCAGAAGAAGATCCAGCTGCACCCTCTCCTCCTTCTTCTCCGACCCGTCCCCGCCGGATTCCGAAGCTAATCATCAAACCGGGCAAGGATACTAAGGGTGGCAGGAAGAAGGAGTGATAGCTTGGATTCTACTTTTCTTATTTTGCTTTTTGCTTGTATCAACCGGAGATTGTGCGGGTACCGGTCCCTGCTTTGTTGAGATCTGCACATGTAAAGAATTTTCACAGTATTGAATAAAATAATTCTTTTACTTGTACGAATTATTGTATATGTAAGAATGCATCTATTTCTCATTTTAGTGTAGAATAAGCATTCTTTTTATTAGCACAAACTTTTTGTCTGTGTTTGAGAATGCATTTATTCCACATTTTTTTTTCGTGTGATATTGTAATGTGCTTGTGGTATGTCGTTTGAATACTACTTTTATTGATGTAGCTGTATTGTATGATATTGCCCCTATACCACAAGTGCATTGCAATATCTTTTTGCTTTGGCGAGACTTGTACTCTTATTTTTGGAGAATAATTATTACGTCTTTGAGGAAACAATTATTCTACTTAAATGGAGCGTGTCTCATTTTTGGAGAAGTTTTTGTGCTTCAACATTCGGAGATGGTCACTTCATATTTTTGAGAAGTGAATTCTCCTACACGGTAGAGCGGGCCTCTAAAGAGGATTTTACTTAGCACTTCAATTTCTGGGGATGAATTTTTCAAGGTGAATAAGTAGGTCTTCCTTGAGAGTTGAAGTGTGCCTCTGAGGAGGGCTTTTTGGCATTTCTAAGGAGTAGCGTTGTGGAATCTATGGAGTAGCATGGACTCCGAAGATTAGCATTTTAGAATCTGTGGAGTAGCATGGACTCCGAAGATTAGCATTTTTGAATCTGGGGAGTAGCATGGACTCCGAAGATTAACATTTGGGAATCTGTGGAGTAGCATGGACTCCGAAGATTAACATTTTGGAATCTGTGGAGTAGCATGGACTCCGAAGATTAGCATTTTTGAATCTGTGGAGTAGCATGGACTCCGAAGATTAACAATTGGGAATCTGTGGAGTAGCATGGACTTCGAAGATTAACATTTTGGAATATGTGGAGTAGCATGGACTCCAAAGATTAGCATTTTTGAATCTGTGGAGTAGCATGGACTCCGAAGATTAACATTTGGGAATCTATGGAGTAGAATGGACTCCGAAGATTAACATTTTGGAATCTGTGGAGTAGCATGGACTCCGAAGATTAGCATTTTTGAATCTGTGGAGTAGCATGGACTCCGAAGATTAACATTTGGGAATCTGTGGAGTAGCATGGACTCCAAAGATTAACATTTTGGAATCTGTGGAGTAGCATGGACTCCAAAGATTAGCATTTTTGAATCTGTGGAGTAGCATGGACTCCGAAGATTAACATTTGGGAATCTGTGGAGTAGCATGGACTCCGAAGATTAGCATTTGGGAATCTGTGGAGTAGCATGGACTCCGAAGATTAGACTTGTGCTTCTGGAGAAGTCTTGTGCTTCCGGAGAAGTCTTGTGCTTCCGGAGAAGTCTTGTGCTTCCGGAGAAGTCTTGATTTGATTGCCTGGAAGTTACTTTCTCACAGTTAAATGGATCCATGGGGCGGACGTAAGTTACTTAATTGGACGTTCGCTTGCACAAACGGTCGCAACTATGAACAAAGATCCTGCGCCTTCTGGTTCCACCAACCTCTTTGTTGAGAAGAGAACTTCCATTTTTTGGCGTGCCTCCGAAGAGGGCTTGTGCCTCCGTAAAGGGCTTTATCCTCCAAAGAGTTGCGCCTCCGAAGAGGTCTTGTGCCTCCGAAGAGGGCTTTTGTTGATCAGCTCGCCCATGTCTCTTTGTCGTTTGCTCATTAATGGTCCACTTTTATTGTCTCCGAGCCTATGTTCCTTTCCTTTGTAAGAAGTTTGCTTTATCCAATGGAGTGTACTTCACTGTTTATTGATTCCATGGGACAGGCGCAAGTTATTTAATCAGATGTCTGTTTATACAAACGATCGTAATTAGTTAACAAGCGTCTAGTTCCTTTTCTTTGGAAAAGTGTCTTTTTGGTGGAATCATCAACTTTTGGTGTAAAGTTCATCTTATGTTGGATTTGAATTTGGAACTTTCTGTGGCTTGAAATTTGTTTATTGAGTGATTTATGGGGTTCACTTGGCATTGCGATGGGTAAGCTTTGTTTTAATGACCTGCAATATTAAATCGATATTTTAGCAATACATTTAGAGTATTTACACATCGAAATAAAACAGGCATTTTATAATAGTCAAGAACACAAAATTTATATTCTTTATTATTGATTCCCACTGATTTCTCAGTGGTTTACAATACGAGAGTTATACATCTGACATTATTTTTACAAATTTAAACAATGCTATTAAGTAAAAATTGGATGCAAGCGATTGTTGTTTCTGAATCTCCGGATTGAATTTCCATTTCCACTGGACTCGTAGTTTTTTGGATTCATATGTCAGAAAGATTGGAAGATGTCCCAGCTGCAGTCTTGTGGGTAGTTAGCAGTCGTCCCAATCCCTGCCTGCTGGGTAAGGACCCCCTGTGACAACGTTAATGACAAGCTTTTCGGAATCTTGCACTGTAGTGTTGTTGTCAGAGCCAGATCGATGGACAGGATGTTGTTGCCCCTGAGTGGATGAGGTTGGGTCGACTCTGTTGCTCTTCACATATTGCTGCAGTTTACCCTATTTCAGCAACTCTTCAATCACATTCTTTAACTGGCGACATTGGTCAGTATCATGGCCAGGTTGATTGTGGAATTGACAGAATTTCCCATTATGCACTGCACCTCTCCCCATCTCAGGTGGTTTAGGATACTTGACAACATCTTTTGTTGCAAAAAAGATATTCTCCGGTGTGTCAGTTAAGGGAGTGAAATCTGAAGAATTAAAGCGGCGAGGTTTCTTCTCATTTCCCTGCTTCTTTTCTCCGTCATTTTCCCTTTTCTGGTTTCCCGATTCTCTTTTGTTAGGGGCAACATCGTTATTCTTGACTTCGGCAACAACTGCTTTTGCGGACATATCCAATGCAAGGACTATTCGCTACTAATCCTAGGGTAATTTCCGACAGGATGTGGTAGGAGAGTGCCTTTAGTTTGTCCTATTTCTGGACAACTTGTATGGACAAGTGTCTGAGCTTGCATTCTAAATCACAATGTGTGGTCTCTATATAATGTATACCAGTCGGTGGCGGAGAAGACACCTTCTCTTAGCTTAACACCCTTTCCCGAGACATCCGAGCTCAAGAAGTTTTATGTTTGTAGAAACCAGTCATGTGATTTTGGAATGGCAATATGGCATTCAAAGAGAAAAGATGATGTACTATGTGTAAGGTAATCGTGACCTTTGGCCTCACACCTGGAAATGACCGAAGCAGGGTAGATGTAGCCAGGCTATGTGGTTCGCAACCATTAGGGTATGATCATCCCCTTTTAGATATATTTCATCCCGCTATGACATTCGGGATGTAAATTATTGTGGATGTATGTTATGAGGGCCCTCGGATAGGTCGGTAACGACCGGGGCGATGACATATTCGATACTATCTAGGAAGAGGTAGGTCGGTCTTGTGTTGGTAGAGGACCATCTATTGGACCTCGGTACATTTCTCTAGAGATGTACCATCGGAAGGTAGTCCCTTCACCTGGTCATTTGTATGGAATCCATTATCCAATATGTGCCTGCCATTTTGTTTGAAGAACCCGCGTTTGTGGCTAGTATGCTGGAATTTAATAATGTAACAATTTCGACTATGATTAATATTATTTGTATAATAGACACTATTATAATATAACATGATTTGAGATGAAATGTTTTGGTTATCGTAAGGTAAAAACCCATCTGTGTTTATGTGTGGGTGTGTCTTACGAGATAACTTTGCTTTGATAAAGAACGCTTTTATAAACATTAGAAAAAATTCAGTTGAGATGTGTTTTCTCAAACTGGTTTACCAGACTGATCCGGGTGTTCTTCCCTTTTAATGCTCGGGTCAAACCGAGTATATTTACAGATGTAGATTTGGATGCTTTGGAGCTTCATTAGACGATCTGGAAGTCTTCTGATTATATTCCACGTGTATGTTTATTTTCCCGCTTCATTGTTATTTGAATTATCAGCAATTGTAAGGGAATGTTATTAAACCTGTCCAGGCTGATGATTAGTGATTGATTGTTGTACTCTGATGGATGTATGTATATGATATTACAGTTTCTGTTTTGTAAAGATCACTGATAAGATATTATATGTTTTTCATCTGTGATTGTGAGATTCTATAATTGTTTAAGTTTCTTCTGTAATTGTAAATGATATTATAGAATTTCTCAAGTGAGTTTGGCTCCTTCATTTTTAACCATCTTCTAAATTCACTTGATTGGTTGATGGCTCGCACCAGGTAAGTCAGGATCATACGGGGTTCTGCATTATCCACTTTGGCTAGGGCTATATTGAAACGGTTCAAGAAAGATCTAATGGATTCTCCGGGAACTTGTTCAAGATTAGATAGTGACATCATATCCTTAGCTCTTGAAGCATACAACCTGAACTGATCTTGGAATTTTCGAGTCAAATCAGAGAATTGATCTATGGACCGAACTGGTAGCTTTGTGAACCAAAGTAGGGCCACTCCTTCCAAGTACACTGGAAAGTATCGGCATTTTATCTCATCTGACGCCCTTGCACCGGTCATATGCCAATCGTACTTGTATAGGAAATGATTAGGGTCGCTTGTCCCTCGATAAGCCAGGATAGTAGGAGGTACAAATTTTCTTGGAAACTCTGCTTTCAGGATCCTCTCGGTAAACGGAGTTCTGCTTGGTGCAAATCTCCAATCACTCTCATTTTCTTCCCTCAACATGCTCTCTTTCATGATTCGATGAACCATCCCTGATAGGTATTCTTCATTGTTCAGAGTCATTGCTGGGCAGACATCAGCCATTCTTTCTGAAGTTTGCCTGGGAAAATGCTCGCGAAAAGTTGGCTGCGGCCTTGGACCTTCAGCTTGGAAAGATGGCATTTTGGCGTTGCCAGCTGCGCTTTGAGGAATATCTTTCTCTTGGGAATTATGAGCATCTTCGGTGAAGACTGTTTCATTGTTTTCTGGCCGTTGATTTGCCCCAAGTAGAGCGTTTAATCTGTCCATCATTAAAGCGTTTTGGGCTTCAATTTGCTGATATAATCCCGACACTGCGTCGTCTAATTCAGCCCTTGTGACTCCAACAGCAGGAGTTGCCTGATTTGCTGTTGGGGAATCAGAGGTTCCCTCATGAGGATTTCCGGATTTGGTAAATCTACCCTTTCTTCCAGGAGCCATGATTTCAGATAAACTTCTGGTCTTTAGAGAGATTCTTTCAACAAACTCTTGCGGAGCAATGGTGAGAATATTCTTGAGTTCAATTCTCAGTGAAAGCACCAAAATGTTAACGCTGAAAATCGAACGCTAACACCCAGTGTGTGTAATAACAATGTGAAAGCACCACCCGTTGGTACGGGAACAGAATATAAGCTGAAAATAGCAGAAAACGGTAAAGGAACAACAGATTTATAGTGGTTCGGCCCGTAATTGAGCTTACGTCCACTTTATAGTCTTTTATTGCTGATCTGATTACAATTTGATACAATGTACTTTGAATACAATTCACTTTGATCACTCAAACACTGCGGATTAGTAACTCAAACTCTGATGATGAGATTTGTCGGATCCATGTCGGATCCATGTCGGATGTGTAGAATCTCGTTCAAAGCTTGTTGTAGTGTCTTCGATGTTTGGAGTTCTTCGAGTCTTAGATGAGTTGAGAATTCGGCAGAGTAATGACGCTTCAGAAAATGATTGGCCAAAAGTCCTTTTCATGTTCGGGGTAGGGTGGTATTTATAGCGAATTTGACCCCCTAGGTCGTAAGTCGTGGACGACTTAAGTTAGGTCGTGGCCGACCTATCCAGTCTAGCTTATGGCTTGGTCAAAGCTTACTTGCCCATCTGGATACATGTTACAAGTCCTAAGTCGCTTACGAGTCATCTTCCTCCGGCATAAGTATTGCGGCAGCGAACTACAACTCTGGCTTTAGGTCGTGGACGACTTATACTAAGTCGTGAGTCACGGCTTAACTGGTACACGGGCTAGGAGGTAAGTCGTAAGTAGCTTTAGGTCGTAGACAGCCTTAAGTCGTAGATAGTCTTAAGTCGTAGGCCATTTACTTTCTTAAGTCGTTAACTCATTAAACCGTTAAGTCGTAGACTTTCTTAAGTCGTCCAGACCTTAGATTGCTTCATCCTTTAGATCGTACCATCCTTAAGTCGTCCAGACCTTAAGTCGTAAGGTTGTTCCTTAACTCGTTAGGTGGTCCTGGCCTTAAGTCGCAACTTCCCTGAGTCGCCTACTTTCCTGAGTCGTGCAGTTCTTGACTTGTTAAGTCGCGTAACCTTCTTTAGTCGCATAGTTCTTAAGTCATGCAGTTCTTAAGTCGCAGGAAATTGAGGGTTAAAACCATGTTTTATTTTAAACCCACATGAGTGTTATTGCTATGTTGTTATATTGCTTATTCTAATATGAATATATTCACTTTATAATGGACCCATAACTGCATTTTGGGGATAAAGGGTAGAAGAACCAGTTAGGTTAACCCAGTAGTGAACATAAATTAAATAAACTCCTGAATGAGTAGAATTTCATCCAGGAGGTCAGGAAGACCATAATATAAGATGCTAAAATATAAAAGAAAGATATTGGCAGGGGCCAATAGGTTCTCAGTAAGCACATGAAAACCGTGTATAGGAAAAGATATTGGCAGGGGCCAATAGGTTCATAGTTAGCCCATGAAAACTATGTATAAAGGAAGATGTCAGACAGATAGGTTCATAGTTAGCCCATGAAAACTATATATAAAGAAAGATGTCAGAAAGACAGGTTCATAGTAAGCCCATGAAAACTATGATTTAATACTGGCAGGGCCAATAGGTTTGTAGTTATCCCATGAAAACTATATCCGGATAAAATATTGACTGATGTCAATAAGTTCCTAGTCAACCCATGAAAACTAGGATAAGATAAAGGATATTGGGGTTACCAATAAGTTCCTAGTCAACCCATGAAAACTAGGATAATAGTAAGATATTGGATTTACCAATAGGTTTATAGTGATCCAATGAAAACTATGTGATTGGGCAGGGAGTCCTTAAATGTTTAACCGGTTATTAGTCAGCTCATGAAAATTATTAGGTTAATAATAATCCTAGAAACTATAATTGAGATAGATGGTCTAAAATGAATGGGGATGGGTAATCCAGAATTAATTCATTTGTTTTGCATATCATCAAATTATACTATTTTGTATTGTTTTAACCATTGTGGATGCAGGAGCATAGTATATGGTTTTATAAAGGTTTTAAGATACTAGTGAGGGGAAACCATTTCCGCTAAGTGGCGTGGTCTCACTAGATATCTAAATGATTTGAGATGGTAGATTATTATTCATAACAGGCTTTATGTCTGACTCGAAGTTTATGTTTTCCCCTTAAACTCTCGGGTACTCAATTGATTTTGAGTAGTTTGAGAGTTGAGGTTTTCAGGTACCTCTTAAGATGAATAAGCTTCAGAGATGTGCAAGAGGCATGCTAGCTATTTAGAGTTCTCTTTTCTTTTGATTCCGCTTTGTAATGGAAAAGTTGTTATATTGCCTGTATGTACTCTGACCATCCAAGGGGGCATCTTCATATGTCACTCTTGGCGTATGTTGTAATAAATATATTTTCTCTAAACGTGATTTGCGAATTTGGGATTATATAGTGAATTGGAAATATTTTGGAATGTAATGTGGTTTTGGTTGAAGTTTAATATTTTTCCATATTCATGTGTTTCTGTATATCAATGAATCTAACACCACCGTATTTTGTCGCCGATGATTAATAACTATAGATGACTGCAGCATCCGTAGCCGTTAGTTTTGGACCTCCAAGTAGGGGGATGTTACAATATTGATTGGTCTCAAACTCATTTGGGTTGATCCACATAAGATCCCTCACGTACAAGTATTATGTGTAGTCCTCGTCTCACACAATCTATCAAATCCTTGACCTAGGATATGTAGGGGTATCTTATAAATAATTTTTCTTGTATGATCTTGTAAAATTTGTCTTAGATAAAATTAATTTTAATCTTATATACTTACTCGTAAGCACATGACCTTACAGAAAAAAGTTAACTCAACTTCTCTGGTCATTCTTTGTCCAACAAAGTCCAAATTATCCTTATTAATACATCATTATGCGTCATAACGAGGAGTGAGTTTTGAGATTGAAGATTACTCGTTTTTACGTACCTTTGGACCCCTTTCCAATACACTCACTGATTCAATTAAATCAAATCATTTTATTACCTTTGCATGTTTGTTTTACACCTCTGTATTAAATCTTATAAACTTAAAATAAATACACCACTTATGCATCATATACACATGTTCATTTTTACGATAATTCATTGATAAATTTTGACGAAGTATGTGGAACTGTTTTGGTGTCAGTAGACTTTGAATTGCATACGTCTACATATATCAATCCAAAGATTTTATCAACTCTTTTATCGCTACCACTGAATAAGTGCTTCGTCCTTAATCTTCTAAGATATAATTCATTAGTATCAAATGATTTCAATAATATGATTTAATGAATTTTCCTCCAAGATATGGCTTAGTCCATAATCCCAAAAATAATTGTTAAAATTTTAAATGCCTATGTGTTATGTAGCTAATGCAACAAATACCGTTATTCTAACCGATTTATTTCATAAAGAATATTCAAAATATTCATAACAAAATAAACTATATAATCATTTTCAATCAATACTAAAAACAATTATTATTTCACAAACAATATTTGGTATATTTAAAAAAACAAATTTTTATAACTTGATGCATTCATTGATAAGTATTGATAAGTATTATATGACATGCTCCCACTATTCCTGCCATTATTATAATACATATGAAAATAAAGCTTCATTTAACTACTTATTACAGGCTATTTATCTCTTATGCTATAACTAGTTTATAGTTGAGAGTTTTCGATTAAATACCTTAAACTCATAGAAATGACCTTTGCATAAAACAATATTCTACATTATATTATAATAGGAATAGAAATCACATTTCTCATTCCATAGTAAGTATCTTTTAGTATTTTATACAATTCTTGTTTCCAATGTCCCTTTAGGAGTAGAGGTGAAAATTCACTCTCTTTATCCCAACTATGCTTAAGTCAGATCCACTCTCTTACACTTGCTTTCCTTTCCAAAATTGTCAAACCATTCAAAGGAGATCCTTATTGTAATCATTCATATTGAATACATGACTTTGAATTATGGTTTAAAGCTTAAGTCCAATGAACTAATTTCACTAAAATTTCGTACATTATGAATAGCGATCATTCACCATATAACATTTATGTGCGATTGAATATGGATCAAATATCCATGTTTTTGTATTACTATTTGTGTTCGACACAGAAGACAATACATAGTCTTGGGCAATTAAGCACTTAAGCGACCAAATTACGAATATATTTAACAGTGTAAATTTAGGCTCTTGCATAGGTCTTGAAACGACAACATGCCAAAGGATTTAAGATAAGTGTATTGTATTTTTTTGTCAATCCATAATTTAGTTCATTTGTATAACTTAATTGATAAACATTTTATTAGTTCTATTAGTTGCAAAAATTTATCGACGTACATTATTTTATCTTTATATAACAGATGTTCTTACAATATTAGAAAAGTTAAATGTTACCATTTCATTTTTCTAATAAGGCTCTCGCTAGATTTTTATATTTCTCAAAACCCTAAGAAAACATAGAAATCTTTTGATTTCTCTAGTGGGCATAAAACTTGGTTGTTTTAGGATTATGTCCTTAAGGAATATCAATAAATCGTAGGTCCACAAGCAATGGATAGCACTTTATCAGTTGTACCAAATACAACTCATAACATGTGGTCTTTGTCCTAATCTCATATTGACCTTGAGGAATATCAACAAATCGAAAATATAGGGTGCAACCCTATACCAATCCCATCTGGTATTCTAATATCTGAGTCATTTTACTTAGGGAAACCTTCTCATAATTTTCCTTGAAAACCTTTTCAAACCGATTTAAAACCTTTAAATCTAACTCACACAAAGAAAACACATACACTCTATGCTTTACTCAAAATCACCTTGCCATGTTGTATATATACTTTACTCAAACCTTAGTTGATGAAAACATTTAAACCTTTGAAAGTACCCCTTTCGAATCCATTGGAAGTTCCCCTTTCTAAACCATTGAAAGCACCTCTTTCAAAACCAAGTAAAACCATTTATTTCACCTAGGCCGAAAGGCTAAAACCTTCCTTTCGAAACCATTCTCAAAACCTTTTGAAACCCTTGAAAAAACTTTCCTTCAAAAGCTATAAAACCTTAGACATCTTATCTCAAAACACTTTAAAACTTCCTTTCGAAACCATTGGAATAACCTTCCTTTTAGCCCTTTCGAAACAGTTAGAAAAATACCCTTTCGAACTTTTCGAAACCATTGGGGAACGCCCCTTAGAAACCCTTCTTTAAAACCTTTCGAAATCATCAAAACCCTCATAAACAACAATCTTTGGAAAGCACTTGAGTTCAATTTAAACATGTGGAAAAACTCCTTCGAAACCATTTAGGTTATACTTCAATAGTGCAAAAGGGTCATTAAAAATATTTAAGTCAAAAGCCTATCTTTCGAAAGCATTCCTAAGCAAAGAAGTGATGGTGTCGAAACCACCCTTCTGAAAGCATTGGAGAAGTGGCCAAGTTTAAAAACAAAATATACCTTCCGAAACCATTGACTTCGAAAGGTAGGAAAAGCGGCAGCTAAAAGACTTCGACCCAGTCGAAAGCATATATTTAAAAATAAAGGCGCAACCTCCTTAAAGCCATTTCTTTAAATCATTTGACCCGGTCGGGAGCCAACCAAGTCGAAAGAAATATAGTCGAAAGCAAAGTAGGTGCATTTTTAATTTAAAACAAAGCAGCGCTTTGACCCCTTCGGAACCCCTGGTTTCGACCTCATACCTTCCGCCTTCTTTCCAATTTGCTGGGCACCAAGTCTTTGATGCCATGCACATTGGTTTCGATAGTGATGGGGGCAGAGGAACTAAGTCGAAGGCCACCTAAGTCGGAAGCGGGGGCCGAAATTGGCGAAACATACATTTTACATATAAAACTGACTTTTAGCCTTTTTAAGCAATCATTTTAACCAACCTGCCTTATTTGTCTAAATCTTATTGGTTGCAAATTTTCTTTTCTAAAAGCACTACCAAAATTTCAAAAATAAACACTTTGATTTATTTACAAAATACCCCCTCTCCTTTTATAAATATATAAAACATTTAAGTCTCTTACCTTTAAATTTTATATATTCATCAAAATACTTAGGAAAATTCTACAAAAATTACAGAAAATCTTTTTTAATATGTTTTCAACCATATATAATTTCAGACCCAAATTATTTATAATTTAACCGTAAATTTTTTATAACTCAATAAATCATTTTCTTCACTAGAAAATTAATATAAAATCCACATTAATCTAGAAAATTATAAAAATTGAAACCCATCTCTAAAATATTATTCCCGATCTAAATTTAAAATCACAAGGTATTTGGATGTCATTAAATAGGGTTTTCACATCAAAACATATCATATAATCTATATGAATAAGCATAAATCATCAACAAGTATACATAAACATTTAATCCATCAAAACATGGCATAATCATGCAAAACACTTCGGATTCAACTTAAAACTGAAAACATTTAAGAAAATTGGATGTAGTCATTATTCACCTTAGCTTTGTGATTTTTAGGTGTGAGATTTGATCTTGATCAAGTGATCGATTCTCCTCTTGAATCCTAGCTTTTATCTTCTTTCTCTTGCTTGCTAATGGTGGCCGGCCTTCGAAATGTTTTTGCTTGAGAAAATATGAAATGAACGTGTGTTTTGATTCCCGAAGGGTTTAAGGTATAAGAATATTCTTATTCCAACTTTGCCCTTACCTATTTCCTTTGTTTATTTTATTTCATGTTATCTCATTTTGATTTACACATTAACATGGCACGGCTACCCCTATTAAATCACAAATCTCAATCCCCTAATCATCATATTACATTATTTTATTTAAAGCTAATTAAATTTCCTAAATAATGTTACTAAAAATATGGGGTGCTACAATTTCCCCTCCTTAAAGAATTTCGTCCTCGAAATTACGATAAGGTACACACTCAACCAAAGGTAAAACATACCATCAAACAAATCAGGATAAGCGTCTCTAATCCTGCTCTCAGTCTCCCAAGTACAGTCCCTATCATCGTCACTCCACTGAACCTTCACTAATCTGACTGTCTTGTTCCTCAACATTTCTCATCTCTCGCGACTATTCGGACAATATTCCTAATTATAGTCATGTCTGGTTCCACTATTAAATACTCTAACACAGTCGGTGTTATAGTAGTGTCTGGATCCCTAACACAATTCCTCGGATGAGAAACACGAAAAACATCGTGGACTCCTGCCAAGCTACTCGGTAACTCTACTCTATACACGAGTTTTCTGATCCTTTCTAAAATAGGAAACGGTCCTACGAATCTCGGTGCTAACTTCCCTGTCTTCCCGAACCTGATAACACCTTTCACTAGCGATACTTTGACAAAAACATGATCTCTAACAGAGAACTCTAATTCTTTCCGTCTTCTATCTGCATAGCTCTTCCGCCTAGACTGAGCTTCCTTCATCCTCGCCCTTATCGGCTCAATCTTCTCTGCTGCTTCTCTTACCAAATCGGGATGAAGGACTAATCTATCTCCGGTCTCTAACCAACATGCAAGAGATTTGCATGGTCTTCTATACAAAGCTTCAAACGGTGCCATCCCTATACTAGTCTGATAACTATTGTTATATGAAAACTCGACTAGGTGTAGATGGTCTTCCCATGATCCGCTGAAGTCTAATACACAAGCTCTTAACAAGTCTTCCAAGATCTTGTTAACTCTTTCCGTTTTCGCATATGTCTGCAGATGGTAAGCGGTACTCATCTTGACCTTAGTTCCTAAACTTTCCTGTAGACTCTTCCAGAACTCGCTAGTGAATAAGGAATCTTTATCACTAATAATACTACTAGGAATTCCGTGCAGTCTAACCACATTTTTCATAAATAAATTAGCCAATACAGGTGCCATCTTATTTGACTTAATGGGAATGAAATGGGCACTCTTGGTCAATCTGTCCAGTATGACCCATATGTTTTCATTTCCTCTATTAACTCTCGGCAACCCGTCTATGAAATCCATAGAAATAGAATCCCACTTCCATACCGGAATATCTAATGGTTGAAGCAACCCACTTGGCTTCTGATGCTCGGCTTTCCCCTACTGACAGTTTAAACACGTTTCACCCATAAGCCAACATCCCTCTTCATTCTTGCCCAAAAGAAACTTCTCATCATATATTGATACATCTTCGTTCCTCCTGGATGAATAGTGAACTTCGAACGATGGCATTCCTCTAATACTTCCTTCTTAATGTCTCCCACATCTGGAACGCATAATCTACCATTCTTTCTCAATCACCCACTTTGGTCAAGACTGAAATCTTTTAAGTCATCGCTCTCTGTTCCATCCCTTAACTTCCAGATCCTTTCAGCTAACACTGGATCCTCTTCCTTTTTAGAAGCAATCTTCTCAATCAATGTCGGTTGGACTTCTAAACAAGACAACATAGCAGATTTCCCACTAGACCCAGCCTCAGAACTCCACTGCACTCTGCAAGTCGACAATGCTTCCAAGTCTTTCCATTCTGCTATCATAGCCAACACTACATTCTGATGCTTCCTACTAAGTGCAACTGCAACCTTGTTGCCTTTCCCTGGTGTATACTCAATTCCAAAGTCATAAGCAGCTAAAAACTCTAACCACCTCTGTCGTCTCACGTTCAGCTCCTTCTGAGAGAAAAAATACTTCAACGACTTATGATCCGTATAAAGCTCAAACCTCTCTCCCAAAAGGTAATGTCTCCACACCTTCAAAGCAAAAATCACTGCACCTAATTCCAAGTCATGTGCCGGGTACCTAACCTCATGCGGTCTAAGCTTGTCTAGAAGCATAGGCAATCACTTTGCCTTTCTGCATTAAAACTGCTCCTAATCCAGTTCCACATGCATCTGTAAAAACTACCAAATCCTAATTTCCTTCCAGGACAACTAATACAGGTGCATGGGTCAATAAGTGTTTCAAGCTCTGGAATGCTTCCTCACACTTATCGGTCCACACAAACTTCACATCCTTTCACATTAGCTTGGTCATCGGTGCTGCTATTCACGAAAAATCCTTTATAAACCTCCGATAATATCTGGCCAATCCGAGAAAACTTCTTATCTCAGTCACTGTTTTTGGTCTCTTCCAACTATTCACTACTTCGATCTTAGTTAGATCTACTACCAATCCTCTTTCTGAAACTACATGTCCAAGAAACTTCACCTCCTTCTTCCAGAAATAACACTTCGAAAACTTCACCTTTAGTTGATGTTCTCTCAAAGTCTCCAGAACCACTCTAAGATGAACTTATGCTCTTTCTCATCCTTAGAGTATATCAAAATATCATCTATGAACACAAACATGAATCTATCCAAGTGCTCTCTGAAAATTCGGTTCATCAAATCCACAAAGAATGTCGATGCATTATTTAGTCCGAATGGTATAACTAACCATTCGTACGATCCATATCAAATCCTAAATGTCGTCAAAGGTATACTATCCTCTGCCACTCTAAGCTGATGAAAACCTATCGCCAAATCCAACTGAGAAAATACCTTGGCTCCACTCAGCTGATTGAACAAATCGTCGATTCTAGGCAATGGATATCGATTCTTTATCGCCTTATCATTCAACTTACGATAATCGATACATGGCCTCAACGACCCATTCGGCTTCTTAGCAAACACTGCGGCTGCTCCCCAAAGTGAACTATTCGGTCTAATAAAACTCTTACCTTCCAAATCCACCAACTGCACTTTCAACTCCCTCATCTCTGTGGGTGTCATCTGGCTTGGCGGTCTACTTACCGGTTCTGCACTAGGCACCAAATCTATTTGAAACTCAATGGCTCGTTTCGGTGGTAATCCTACTACCGGCTCGAAGACATCCGCGAATTCTCTAACCATGAAAACATGATTTAACTCGTCTTCTAACTCCAAAATCCCAACAAAGCATTCACCTCACAGCTAGGGTTTTCTATGATATATACAATTTGATCACTGCAATTAGGGTGTCTAAGTGATATTTTCCTATCGTGGCAAAATATCCTAGCATCGTACTTACTTAACTAATCCATGCCCAATATAATTCTGAACCCTACAAATTCAAATATATGCAAACTGCAAACAAAGGTGTAACCTAGCGAATCAAACTCTAAGTGGTCACACTTCACCCCAAGTGTCGCATACCCTCCTATCGGATTTGCAACCCTTAAGGAGGTAACTAAATATGAGGGTCTAGGTTAAGCTTATCTACCAAACATCAAGATATAAAAGAATGCAATGCACCAGTATCAAACAGAACGCTAACAGACATACCATGAATCTGAAGCGTACCTCCTAAATCTGCCTTCCCTTTCTCTTGCACCGTTGGCTTCGAAGTAGTAGGCTCTAATGCATACACCTTGCACTTTCCATCCTCAGTGGGCTCTTTGCATTGATTCTTATAGTGGCCAATCCGATCGCAATTGAAGCACCTGATATTCTTCTTCCCGATCACCTCCTTAGCCTTTCCAGTACGCCACTCATTAGCAAAATGCCCCTTCTTGTCGCACTTAAAACAAACCACTTCAGACTTCCCTTTCTTCGCCGCTCCACCTTTCTGAGCACCCTTCTTGTGGAAGAACTTCCTCTTCTGACCTTGCCCAACCCGGACCTCCTCCTCCTACTTCTTCTCTAAACAAGCAAGCATCTCTTTATGTCTTAACGCCATCTTCACTACCACATCACAGGGATCTCTGATATGCGGTAAGGTAGCCTTAGCCGACTCAGGCTTCAATCCCCTGATGAACTTTTCATTCCTCTTCATCACTGTATCAACAGTGGCATAACCATACCTAGCCAATTCTTCAAACTTGCTAGCATACTCTAAAATAGACATTTCTCCTTGCTCTAACTCAGCAAACTTTCGGATCAAAATAGACTGCGCCATCACAGACATGAACCTCTCTTGGAACCTCCTCTTAAACTCTGCCCATGTCATTGTCTTCTCATCCACACCAGCTGTTACACCATTCCACCAAAATAAAGCCGCTCCTTGAAGCTGTCTCGAAGAAAGTCTCCTCTTCTGCTCATCATTGAGCCCTAAGTCGGCAATATCCTTTCATAGTGCAGCAGCCAGTTCTCCACTTCTATAGCATCTTTAGTTCCAATAAACGGCTTCCCTCCAAGCTTAGCATAGTCTCTACTCAAATTAGCATAATGGTTGACAACCGGAGCTTTCTGAACTCCTACTCCTGCATTCCCTCCAACAACTCCAGCAGTAATCCCAGCTTGCATCATGTTCACAAAAAACTGATACATAACTCCCATATCCACTTGTGGGACTCCAGCACCAACATTCTCTGCTTGTGCATGATCTTAGTTTCTCTTGGTATTCGGTCTGGCATTTCCATTTATGGTGGTGCTTCCTTTAAGATTCACTCTTCCACTTCTTCCATATCTAACGTAAGAGAGATAGAAGAATAGAGATATAGCGTATACTTATATATATATAGCAAATACAAGTACGATACCATAACGTCATCCCATACCCCTATCTTAACTCTAATTCCAAAGGATTATGTTTTTTTCTTTTCAAAATCATTTTTAGTTTAAAGTTTTCCATAAACCTATGCTCTGATACCAAGTTGTAACATCTCATATCCAAAGGCCCAAAGCTAAGCGCTACAGATGTTGTAGTCATCTATAGTATTAACTTTCGACGACTAAATACGGCTCTGTTAATGGTATCCATAATATCAGAAGCACTTGAATATGAAACAAAATCATAGATTTCAAAAACATTTTTTCACATAACATTTTAAAAACACATGTTTCAAATTCAAATTACATAATCCCATAATCGTTTTCCAGGTTCTGATAAAATATAACTATTACATAAATATGCCAAGAGCGACATATGATGATGCCCTCTTAGTTGAACAGAGTACTATATAGACATAACTATCTTAAATACAACACAGCGGAATAAAACAAAACAAAACATCAACTCCTAAATAGTTATCCGTCAGTCACCTGCTCGTCTTCGGAAGCTTTATTCGTCCACCTACTAAAACTTGCAAAACCTCAACCCTCAGCCTACTCAAATCAATTTTGATCACCCGAGAGTTTAAGGATAAAACATAAACTTTAAGTCAGACATAAAGCCTGATGTGGATAATACTATACATCTCGGTATTTGATATTAAGTTAGACCACGCCGCATAGCGGAACAGGTTTCCCCTCACTAATATCCTTTTAAAACATATCTTTTTGCAAATCATAATCCTACTACCAAAACTGGTTAAAACTGTAAAGCATTATTATGTAAACATACGTGTCAGGTAACAAATAGACTATCTGTCCGAACATTATAGTTTTGTTTGGCTAACTACTAACCATTGGCTGACTCGTGCCTACTAGACAATATAACAAAATAATCTAACATCTGTTAGACACACCTCTTCTGGATGGTCTATCCTTAACTATCTGTTAAATACTTCTATTCTGGACGGTCTGTCCCTAACTTAACATCTCCCAGGTTCACCTGATCCTAATGGTTTTGCGGGCTCACCAATAACCTATCTGTATACAAACATATATCCCATTTCATGTGTAATCATAATTTTAGTCTTACCTGTGACAAAGCCGTACATACTAGAAATTTGGACTAAATTAGTTGGGGCTAATAGCTAATGTATAGGGTGCGACCCTATACCAATCCCATATGGTATTCTAATATCTGAATCATTTTACTTAGGGAAACATTCCCATAATTTTCCTTGAAAACCTTTTCAAACCGATTTAAAACCTTTAAATCTAACTCACACAAAGAAAGCACATACACTCTATGCTTTACTCAAAATCACCTTGCCATGTTGTATATATACTTTACTCAAACCTCAGTTGATGAAAGCATTTAAACCTTTGAAAGTACCCCTTTCGAATCCATTGGAAGTTCCCCTTTCTAAACCATTGAAAGCACCTCTTTCAAAACCAAGTAAAACCATTTATTTCACCTAGGCCGAAAGGCTAAAACCTTCCTTTCGAAACCATTCTCAAAACCTTTTGAAACCCTTGAAAAAACTTTCCTTCAAAAGCTATAAAACCTTAGACATCTTATCTCAAAACACTTTAAAACTTCCTTTCGAAACCATTGGAATAACCTTCCTTTTAGCCCTTTCGAAACAGTTAGAAAAATACCCTTTCGAACTTTTCGAAACCATTGGGGAACGCCCCTTAGAAACCCTTCTTTAAAACCTTTCGAAATCATCAAAACCCTCATAAACAACAATCTTTGGAAAGCACTTGAGTTCAATTTAAACATGTGGAAAAACTCCTTCGAAACCATTTAGGTTATACTTCAATAGTGCAAAAGGGTCATTAAAAATATTTAAGTCAAAAGCCTATCTTTCGAAAGCATTCCTAAGCAAAGAAGTGATGGTGTCGAAACCACCCTTCTGAAAGCATTGGAGAAGTGGCCAAGTTTAAAAACAAAATATACCTTCCGAAACCATTGACTTCGAAAGGTAGGAAAAACGGCAGCTAAAAGACTTCGACCCAGTCGAAAGCATATATTTAAAAATAAAGGCGCAACCTCCTTAAAGCCATTTCTTTAAATCATTTGACCCGGTCGGGAGCCAACCAAGTCGAAAGAAATATAGTCGAAAGCAAAGTAGGTGCATATTAGATAATCTTATATGATTGGAAATCAAGAATTAACAATAGTGAATTTGGTTTCAATCAAAGAAAGGTTTGATATTAAAGATTACATTTATTAGACAAGATCCATCTTGTGATTTTGAATAGGAGCAACACATATGTGTTACCAAATATATATAAAAATTACAATTAATGGTTTAAATTTAAAATAATTTATTTATGTGTAAACATTTATAATTTAATATATATATATATATTAGAATTTAAAGCTAACATTAAATCAAGCTTTTAGTTTAGAAAGGAAACTAAAGTTTAGCACAAAACTTTACAGTTCGAAAGGATCTAAAAGATTTAGAATTTACACAAAAGTCCATTCATGCACTTTAGATCAAAAGAAAATAATCTTTTATTTTTATGGAAAGTATTTAAAACATTCATATTCAAAATATCAATCATATAACAAAAACTAATTTTCAACGTGAAATTAACTTAATTAACATAAACAGTTTATTTACATTAATATATGTAAACAATATAAAATTATAAAATAGATCTTAATCAAAAATTATTATTTTTTCATTAACAAAATTGTCAATTCAGTGAAAAAATAATTGGACCAATTAGGCATATGTAATGTAGTGATAATAACATTCCAATCTAAATAAGATAGAGAATGACAACAAAATAGCAAAGGAGAATGAGGGTCAAAATCTTATCAATAATAATGAACATGTTTTGAAAACAGATGAAGAGAAAACGTATATCTGAATTAAATCAACATAACTGACATGCTTTCAACAAAAAGGACATAAAATGGTTTGAATTACTTGTCACAAGATGAATCTTAAAACACTAGATAAATCATATGGAATCCAAGCATATGAATAAAATAAATAAATTAAATAAGATAATTACCTTGGAACGTTGCACAAATATCACACCTTGAAACGATGAATCGATGCTCCAAGACTCGATTAAATCGATCTCCAGATTTTGCAAGGATCAAGGTATAGGAACTGCCTTTTTAATTCTATTTAGTTTTTTATTTTTTATTTTCTAGGCCACCATTAAAATTCAGTTGGAAAAGGATAGGAGGAAGAGAGAAATAACTGAATGAGAAATCTTATAAAAGGAATAATAAAAGGTAATTTAAAGAGGGGTGATTTGCTTTTCCTTAATTATCTCTTAGCCTTTTCATTTCAGGTTCAAAAATTCCTCCTTTCTCCCCTTTGTTGGCCGGCCATTGCAGGAGGGGAATGAGCCTTAATTTATTTCAAAATTCAATTAGTGTTTATTCCATTTATATTCAATTTAAATGTTCTACCAATATCTTATATCGTTGCATGTATACACAAACTTTTATATATATACATTTTTTTAAATACTAGTGGTATTAAAACATCAAATGGAATTCAATAATTAACATTTCACTAATATTAATTACTTTAATTAATTTACAATGATTATAAATTAATTAAACTGTATGGTTTATTCAAAGTATTCATTATTCGGATTGTGCGACTCAAATGTGTATATTAAATCAGCAATTAATATCGAATAATGCGACGTTCACACGTCAACTTAGTTAGTGGGGGAACATTTCGGCTAAATTTATCGCTTACACATCTCTCTGATGAAATCCAATTTTACTTATTATAAGTGATACCCAGTAGTAATGATTATTTATACTAATTCTCTTCGTCAACTGTAACACCCCACACCCCTTAGTATACCCAAAAGGACACACTAAAAGATGTAGTGCGTTATAGGTATAACTAAAGCTAGCAGAGACTAAGATTCACAAGACAAAATAGATAGATAATAACACAGTGGAAGTAATTAAAAAGAATAAGTGATTTTAAAAATTAATACTTCATAAATACTTTAGACAAACCACATATGTTCCAAATACCAAATACAATTGTCTTATGAAAATAAAATCTCAGTCTCATTAGAAAAACCAGAGTACAAACACAAACTTTCCCTTAATACAGTGCCAGTACAAAAAGAACTAAAAGCTGGAAATAAAAAGAAGGAATACATGATAGGGTCTCCAAGTCTCCAAGAAGCTGCGGTCTATCTTCCTTACACCTGATTGCCTATGGGGGGAAGGGGAAAATAGAGGAGTGGGTCTGACTAAAAGTCTGGTGAATGATAGTAATCACTAGAATCTTTAAGCAAAGTAAAAGTAATAGACCTTACAACAGTTCTAGTATATATAAAGGAAACAAAGAGAATAGGAAGAAAAAGGAATAAGCTGGAAATAAATACGAATTACTAAATTAACGCAATTGATTAACTTTGACTGTTTGCACTTGTCTTTGTTAGCTGCTTTGATTAGGCTGAATTCCTAATCCTATAATTAGACTGAAATCCTAATTCTACCTTTTGATCGGCCTGCTACTCCATAGACCTTACTGTGGACTAGACGCTATATAACTCCCTACACAAAAGGTAATGGCATCTACAAAAGATGCACAAAGTACAATGGTGTCTACGAAAGACGCACAAAGTATTTATTGTGGACTAGACGTTATATAGCTCCCTACACAGAAGGTAATGGTGCGTACGAAAGGCACACATACTAAGCGCTTGGAACTCATAACAATTTACGAGCCATCATTGGAAATCGCACGCATGACCACCACTAAGCTCGCGTTACCTGTTGTTCCACCTATTGGGTCTTCTTATTACATCAAGCTCCAGCATAAGCGTGCCATGTAGGATCATTTCCACCCTAGAGGGGGAGTGAATAGGGTGATACTAATAATAATAAAAATTAATGCGGAAATAAAAGCAATCACAGATAACAAAACAGAAAGATAATGCAGATGTTAGCACCAAAAATGGTCACTAACCTCGTAGAGAAAGATTGTGTAGAGATGTAAGTGATGAATATCAGTTAAACAAGGAAGATAATGCTAATTTAAATGCAGAAAGTAAGAACACCAGATTTATAGTGGTTCAGCGTAATTGCCTACGTCCACTTTGAGGTTAAACTTTATTGATCTTCTTAATGATTGATTACAAATACAATTCGTAGATCAAATGCTTGAATGAAGTTGTTAAGTGAAGAAGATGAGTCTGAAAAATGGTAGTCTCCCCAGTGTTCTCCCAAAAAAAGGTCCCTTTTCATTGTGACCCTGCCCCTCTATTTATAGACAAAGATGGGCTGGACTTCCCAGGTGGGCTCGGTAGCCGAACACTCTAGCCCAAGTATAGTGGTCGCTGTATGCCGAACCAAGTAGGCCGAACACAATGATGTCGAACCACCCTTTCTATGCCGAACGGTATGTTTGATGTGTGGGAAGTGTGGAATGGTTGTTAGTCGAAGCTGAACGTGCCTCTGTCCGAATGAAGCGCTTGACCGAACAATGCTCTCTGGCCGAACGATGCATTCTGGCCGAACGATCCCTCTGGCCGAACGATCCTCCTTGGCCTAACGTGCCTTCTGGCCGAACGATGCTTTCTGGCCGAACGATCCCTTTGGCCGAACGATCCCTTTGGCCGAACGATACTGCCATGTCGAGTAGTCATATACACCGAACGCCTTCTAATGCCGAGTACTCCTGGATGCTGAGTGCTACGCCGAGTGCTACTAGATGTCGAGTACTACTAGATTCCGAGTACTCCTGGATGCCGAATGCTACTAGATGCCGAGTACTCCTGTTGCCGAGTTTCACTGGATGCCGAGTACTACTTGATGACGAGTACTCCTAGATGCCGAGTACTCCTGGATGCCGAATGCTACTAGATGCCGAGTACTCCTGTTGCCGAGTACTCCTAGATGCCGAGTACTCCTAGATGCCGAGTACTCTTGTTGCCGAGTTCCACTGGATGCTGAGTACTACTTGTGCCGAGTTCTCGTAGTATGCCGAGCACTAGTTGCCTGGTCAAATCTCCAGGAAACACTTGCTCCCCAAAGTGTATCACGTGACCGAACGTGGTACGCTTTGTGTCATGTAACCTTTTCATTTCGTTTTAAATCCTTGACTAACCTCGAGCAGAGATGCCTTTTTGAGAATTCCAGTGGTTTAGGTGTGTGCCGAACGTGTTCTAAATGCCGAATGAGACATTCGTAACCGAACGATGCTTTCTAGTCGAACGAACCTTTAGTGCCAGACATCATTATACGCCGATGCCGAACGTTATGACTTTGACCGGTTCCACCGGATGTAGCCTTTTCGACTTCTTCTATTTTCCCTATAAAAGCCAGCACCTCTACCCTTCTTTCTCTTTTCACACTTCTAACCTCTGCCTTGCACCTGCCGAAGCTACCAGCCAACATACAACTAGCTGATTCTTCCCAAGTCTTTACCTTACCCACTAGGTACTGATCCTCTCACCTAATTGCAGCCTTTACGCTCGAACTCCCTTAATTGATGGGATAAATCGAGCCTTGAC
This sequence comes from Allium fistulosum, assembly GCA_030737815.1. Classification (NCBI taxonomy): domain Eukaryota; kingdom Viridiplantae; phylum Streptophyta; class Magnoliopsida; order Asparagales; family Amaryllidaceae; genus Allium; species Allium fistulosum. Next base: position 672,031,738 of record CM060906.1, read on the forward strand.
TAAAGTGTCGAGTCACGCGACGATGGTGGTAGGAAATCATTGGTAGTCACACCGTGGTTCGGTATAAGTATTTTATGCCGGACCAGATTAGTGGAAGGATAAACATGGAGGAAATAGGAGATGATCAGGGGCATCGAGCGGTATGGTCTGGCGCAACTTGCCGAACGATGTGCCCTTGTGGTTCGGTGTGGATGGAGGAAGAGATGAGGCCAATGTTAAGGACAGCGTGCCGATTGTCATCTCAGCCGAACATTCATAAACACCGTACCATACTCAGGCTAAAACATGCCGAACAAAACAAGGCCGAACACGACTTACACACCGAATAATGACTTGGCCGAACCAAAATTTAGCCGAACACAGGTTTAGCCGAACAATGACTTAGCCGAACAAAGACTTAGCCGAACCATGACTTAGCTGAACAATGACATAGCCGAACAATGACATAGCCGGCCAAACAATGACTTAGCCGAACAATGACTTAGCCGAACAATGTCTTAGCCGAACCATGACTTAGCCGAACGATGACAAAGCCGAACAATGTCTTAGCCGAACAATGACTTAGCCGAACAATGACTTAGCCGAACAATAGACTTAGCCGAATAACAGACTTAGCCGAATAGTCGCAAACGCTGAACATTTATTAACTATATTTACCCGTATAGCAAAACAAGAAACAAGGCCCAAGCACTCTAGCATATGTGAAGCCGACCTGGATCACCAACTTCTTAGCTTCCGTAAATGTAAATCTGAATCTTAGATTACCATACGTTTTCTGGATCTGGAATTGTAATCGCCAAAAGGCAGGCTTCTGGGGACGGTCAGCGATGACGGTCTCCGAAGGCGATGACTTGATGCTCAGTTTTATAGCAACAACTTTGCGACCTTCAAACTTTCAACGCTTTTACACGATTGCTTGCACTAGATCACACACCACACGGGGGGATATTCGTGTTGTTAACTCTAACGTTCAACGTTTTTCAAGTATAGTTTTCGGAGGCACTTAAACAGATTCATTATTTATTGGGGATGTCTATGAAGTCTAGCTCCGCCACCATATCTGACAGGCCTGGGCCGTCATCAAGGCAAGAAGCCGCTGATACTTCAAATCCGTCGACTTCCCCTGCCCATAACTTAGCACCCGATGCCCTGGAGGCAATAATTCTTTTAGACAACCCGATCGATTCACAAGCTTCGAAGATCAATGAAGCCGCACTTCGACGGATATGCTCCATTCACGGGATTCCTTTCGCCGATGTGTTAGTCCCTTCGCGACACAATCGTCCTCACCTGCCCCCAGTCGGATATACCACCTGCAACAAGTTGATGTGTTGGATGGGCAGCGTGCCTCCGTTTAATTTATTCCTCCGGGACGTGTTGCAGTACATCGACATTGCTCCGTCGCAGCTGCATCCGAACGGTCACGCGTTTCTATATGGGACCTATCTACTCTTCATGGTCGTCTTCTCTAGACCTCCAACCTCTGGCGACATCAGATACATCTATATGATCAAGAAACGGAAAGACAGCCCTTCCTTCATGTTCCTCGAGCCGTACCACAAATGCCAAATCTTGACAGGAGCATGCAGTAAATTCGCCCTGTACAAACAGGAATGGTTCTACGTGCGTTGCCCTCCTGGTTTTGCGAGGAGATGGGTTGAAGGCAGTAAGTCTCTTCGCTGAGTCATCATTCGCGTTTAATTGGAGTCATGCTTTTTCTAACTCCTCGTTTCATCTTTTCAGGTATCAACCCGCGTCCGGAGGGCCGAGGATATTCTGAGGCCGTTGAGGCCATTAGAGCTCTTCCTGCCGAGGAACGAGACATCCGAACCATCATTTCAAATGAATCATTGTCAAGGTTCAGCTTGCTAGCCCTAGGTCGTCGGATTAGCCTCCCGAAGGGCGTCTCCATTCCCAAGCCAACATCCGGTAAAGGGAAAAAACAGGCCGGATCGTCATCACGCCGCACTCCCGATACGCACGAAGAAGGTGAGCACAAAGAGGATGAAGCTCCTGAGACTCAAGGCGAGAATGTGGGTCTCGCTTGGAATCCGGCGGTCGAAGTTCATGACATTGAAACGTCATCCTCCCCTTCGAAGGGAAAGAAGAGGTTAAAATACAAGATTCGGGAGGAGAAAGTTGGCGGCACTTCAAAAGTTATGCCTATCCCGCCAGAGAAAGAGGCTTCCTCACAGCACCTGGAGAGTTCTCTAAGGGGTTTGTCGAATCTCTCTATCCCCGACGATATACTTAATTACGGGTTTGACGATCCTGAAGCCCTCAAGTTTTCTTCGCCCGCTAGAGGCAATGCGGGAGTTCAACTCCAAGTCCAGGGAGACAATACTCCGATTAGTAAAGACAAAAGAACTGGTCCGTCGGGGGGAACACTAGGACACACACGCACATATGCATTCCATCATACACTTCAAGTTTTTTCTTGTTTCCCGGATCTTTCTTAACTCGTTGTTATCTCTATTCTTTGTAGGTGACATGGGGCGCTCTCACGGATTCGATCGCCTTCACGGCTCTTCCATATTTCATCATTCCAGACGAGATTCAGGTTCGGGCAGACGTAGGGACAGAGATGATTATGAAGATAGAGACAACCGTCCCCGCGATTCGTCATATCGTAAGAAGGCATATTCCCAATCTTCACAGTCCCGTGATCCTCTTCCTCCAACTGAGCCGGATAGAGAGAAGTCTTCACAGAAGGGGTACCAACCCGACGTTTCTCGAGAACAACACTCCGGTTCGTTGAGTACAAGGCAAATTCGGGAGCAACGAAAAAGAGCAGAACTTCCAAGGCCTCCTCCCCCTACTCCCGCGGTTGACCCAACTGTAGCAGAAAAAATGGTCGATCTTAAGGCCAAATTTCCAAAAAATTTCTTTGATGGTCTGAAATTCCTCCCAGCTATTCATCATATCCCTGGGCATGTGAAGCAGAGTGCCATTGCCTGTAATAACGACGTCTATGTTCAACATGACGCGTTTGTTCACTTGGTTGAAAAGATCTCGGAGGTGTCTGTTGAGCGACAATATGAGATTGATCGTCTGAAATTGGAGGCTGGCTGTGACAAGAACATCATCAAGCATCAAGACGAAGAGCTCGCTTCGTATAAGTTGAAGCTGGAAGCTGCTGAGCAAAGCGCAAAAGATACTGCTAAGGCAGTCACTCGTTTAGAGATGGCTCACAAGAAGGAACTTGATGAAGCAGTTCAGCATAGCGGTGCCCTTGCCCTAGAAAAAGATTCCATCCAAAAAGAAAGGGATGCGCTCGCTGTACAAGTCAAAGAGTTGAAGGAATTACTCTCCAAGGAGAAAGAAGACAAAGTAGCTGCTCAAGAAAAGTCACAACGATACTGTGATGAAATCGTTGCTACTCGGCTCTTGAAAGCGAAGCTCGATGACGAACTTGCTGGGGTTGAAAAAATGAAGGACGAAGCCCGTGAGGAGGGCAAAAGAAAAGCTGTGGAGGAGATTGATTCTCGCCTCGAGGCGGCCGCAGAAGCCGGCAAGGAAGAGGTCAAGTGCATGTTTGACCCGTTGATTGCTGAGTATGGAGCCCGCGTCCTTATGCACCGCGACTTGACATTCTTGGGCGATGGCTATCTTGAATCCCTAGTTGAGGCCTGGAAAACTTTAGTGAAGATTAGGAAAATCGAGTCGGGCTCTGAAGAGGTCGATGAGGATGCCTTGGTGAAGGAGTTTCTTAGGGGGAATGAGCCAGCGGATTTATCCGCAGCTTTGGCGCTTTATAACAAAGGCTCTCCCCTTCCAAAAGAGAAAAGTGATGAAGCTGGCCCGTCTGGGGCTGAGACTACGGCTCCTCATATTGCTGCTCCTCTCGCTGCTCAGCCGGCCGGTCGGCCGACACTTGATCCGTTCGAGCAGCATGCCGGTTATGATCCCGAAGATCCCGGGCTTGGCGTTCACGTGCTATCTCCTATTCTGGAGGGTGAAACCCCACGCGCAACCGATAGCCAACCAGAACCCGGTAGGAAACTCTTCTTTTCTAGAAGTCGAAAGATCTTGTTATTTTCCAGCATTGGTTATTCGTTCTAATGTTCATTCTTTATGTTTTCATGCAGGTATCTCTTATCCTGAGCCAACTCCGAGGAGCGATGACGCCAAGGAGGAGGCAGAGAAAACAAGCGATGTTGCTCACGCGGGAGTAACTCCTGGCCCTGACGCTCAAGTGATCGGGGCGCTAGATGATGACAAGCTCGACACTTCATCTCCTGCCGAAGGGAGTGATGAAATCGAAATCACTGGCGCCTCTGAGCATACCTCAAAGATGAGCATGAAGGAACGCCTCGCCGAAGAGGAGAAGAAAAAGGTCGAGGTCAAAGTCGAACCTGAAATTCTGGAACTTACCGTCCCACGGAACAGACCTCTGAAAATCATTCTCCCGGGCAGGTTTAAACCACTGGATGTTCCGTCTCCTACTCCTGACTCCGCTTCTTTAGTGAGCAAGAAATCCAAGAAAAATCGTGAGGGAGAGGAGTCGTCGAAAAAAACAAAAGAAGACAAGAAGAAGAAACCGAAGAAATAATCACTACACTCGTTCAACGAGTTCCTTGCTTAAGTCTTGTAATTACTTTTATCTTTTGTCTCTGTAGTTTGTATAGATAGGTTCTTGACTCCAAGCTTTGGAGGGATAACTGTGTAACCCCATTTTGAACTATTGAACGAAGTTTTAGTTTCTTTTTTGCTTTAATAATTCTCTTACTTTTCTTTGGTTTGCTGACTAATCGTGGTCATAACTCAAGTTCTTATGAGTTGCATTATTTCCCAGTCCATTCTCGTGTTGTTCGAACATTTCCAAATGTGGCATACTTCTTGTCCCACATTTCTTGAGTACTTGGACTTTTTTCTAAATCCGTGCTCCAGGGATTTAGAGTAAGTTGATCCGCGTTCAAGGGATTCGGAGGTTCGTAACGTTTATACTCTAGTCCTCGCTCCGGGGACTTAGAGTACTCCGGTCCGCGCTCTGGGGACTCGGAGGTTGAAGTCGTTTATATCCTAATCTGCGCTCTGGGGACTTAGAATACTCCGATCTGCGCTCTGAGGATTCAGAGATTTGAAATCGTTTATACTCTAGTCCGCGCTCTGGGGACTTAGAGTACTCCGGTCCGCGCTCTGGGGATTCGGAGGTTTGAAATCGTTTATACTCTAGTTCGCACTCTGGGGACTTAGAGTACTCCGGTCCGCGCTCTGGGGACTCGGAGGTTCGAAATCGTTTATACTCTAGTCCGCGCTCTGGGGACTTAGAGTACTCCGGTCCGCGCTCTGGGGATTCGGAAGTTCGAAATCGTTTATACTCTAGTCCGCGCTCTGGGGACTTAGAGTACTCCGGTCCGCGCTCTGGGGATTCGGAAGTTCGAAATCATTTATACTCTAGTCCGCGCTCTGGGGACTTAGAGTACTCCGGTCCGTGCTCTGGGGATTCGGAGATTTGAAATCGTTTATACTCTAGTCCGCGCTCTGGGGACTTAGAGTACTCCGGTCCGCGCTCTGGGGATTCGGAGGTTTGAAATCGTTTATACTCTAGTCCGCGCTTTGGGGACTTAAAGTACTCCGGTCCACGCTCTGGGGATTCGGAGGTTCGAAATCGTTTATACTCTAGTCCGCGCTCTGGGGACTTAGAGTACTCCGGTCCGCGCTCTGGGGATTCGGAGATTTGAAATCGTTTATACTCTAGTCCGCGCTCTGGGGACTTAGAGTACTCCGGTCCGCGCTCTGGGGATTCGGAGGTTTGAAATCATTTATACTCTAGTCCACGCTCTGGGGACTTAGAGTACTCCGGTCCGCGCTCTGGGGACTCGGAGATTTGAAATCGTTTATACTCTAGTCCGCGCTCTAGGGACTTAGAGCACTCCGTTCCGCGCTCTGGGGATTCGGAGATTTGAAATCGTTTATACTCTAGTCCGCGCTCTGGGGACTTAGAGTACTCCGGTCCGCGCTCTGGGGATTCGGAGATTTGAAATCGTTTATACTCTAGTCCGCGCTCTGGGGACTTAGAGTACTCCGATCCGCGCTTTGGGGATTCGGAGGTTTGAACTCGTTTATACTCTAGTCCGCGCTCTGGGGACCTAGAGTACTCCGGTCCGCGCTCTGGGGACTCGGAGATTTGAAATAGTTTATACTCTAGTCCGCGCTCTAGGGACTTAGAGCACTCCGTTCCGCGCTCTGGGGATTCGGAGATTTGAAATTGTTTATACTCTAGTCCACGCTCTGGGGACTTAGAGTACTCCGGTCCGCACATCGTATAGGATAATGTGGTTCGTCATCCGATTATGAGATATAGAAACATTAGTGATTCGTGGAAAATATGGCTTCGAGCCTTTATTAATGAAAAACAACTAAACTGCTTGATTACATAGTTAAAAAGAAACTAAGTTATGACTGAACGGAAAACATACAGGAAATAACAGTGCCTAAAACAAGAAAGAAAGCATGCTAAATGTAATAATGCCGCAAATGTTCACTGTTTCACGCTCGGGGGAGTGTCGTGCCATCAACGGTCGCTAGCTTGAATGTTCCCTCTCCAAGCTTCCGTTCAACGACGTACGGACCTTCCCAGCTTGGATTCATACGTGATGGTACCGAGAAAACTCGTTTCAGAACGAGATCACCCACATCAAAAGTCCTTGGGCGGACTCTGCCATCGTAGTAACGCTTGACTCGGTGTCTATGTGCTGCCGCCCTTAATTCGGCCTCTTCACGCTTTTCATCGATGCAGTCCAGCGATTCCAACAAGAGGTCTTGGTTCGTCTTGGGATCATAATATGTCACTCGGTGTGATGGAACTTCAAGTTCCACGGGTATAACGGCTTCAGAGCCGTATGCCAAGGTGAACGGAGTGTGGCCGGTTGCGGACTTGTGGGTAGTTCTATAAGCCCATAGTGCTGTCGGGAGTTCATCTACCCACTTGCCTCCAACCTTCTCCAAACGCTTCTTCAGTATGGACTTGATTATTTTGTTAACGGCCTCGACTTGTCCGTTAGCTTTTGGGTGTGCAACGGCGGCGAACTTCTTCCCAATGCCATACTTTATACGGAACTCTTTGAACTCTCTGCTTTCAAACTGCGTCCCGTTGTCCGTAATGATGGTGCGAGGGAGGCCAAAGCGGCATATAATGTTTCGTACAACGAAATTAATGACCTTCTTAGAGGTGATCGTGGCTAAAGGTTCTGCCTCAGCCCATTTTGTGAAATAGTCGACTGCAACTATTGCGTATTTCGCACCCCCTTTGGATATGGGAAAAGAGCCGATTATATCGATTCCCCAGATCACAAATGGCCAGGGACTAACCATTTGTGTGAGTTCAGTTGATGGAGTCCTCGGGATTTTCGCATATCTTTGACACTTGTCACATTTCCTTACGTAGTCTACAGCATCCTGATTTGCGGTCGGCCAGTAATATCCATAGCGGAGGATCTTTTTTGCTAACGTTTGCCCCCCAGTATGGTCGCCGCATTCCCTTTCATGGACCTCTCTTAAGACCCGCTTTGTCTCGTCATGAGCGATGCACCGTAATAATGGGACTGAGAACCCTTTTCAATACATTAGTCCATCCTGCATCACGTATCGCGCGGCCTTTCGAAGGACCTGCCGTCTTTCGCTCCTTTTTTCTGGTAAAGTCCCGGTCGTCAGGTACAGTTTGAATGGGTTTATCCACGATTCCTTCTCGATTTCCGTTTCCAATACACAATCAACTTTCATCTCGTCTATGCTCGGGGCATGCAAGGCCTCAACGGGATACAATCTCATTTGCTACGCATCGCCTGTGCTCGCAAACTTAGCCAACAAGTCGGCTTCTTTATTCTGTTCGCGCGGGACATGCGAAATGTCATAATGCTCAAGATTCGACAGTAGTTCTTGGACCTGAACAAGGTACGGAGCAAGCTTTTGTCCCTTTGCTTGATAATCTCCCCGCACTTGGTAAACCACCAATTGTGAGTCACAAAAGATTTCAACTGATTTGATCCCGAGTTCCCCGATGAGTTTCAAGCCAGCAATCAGTGCTTCATATTCTGCTTCGTTATTTGTAGCTGGGAAATCAAGCTTCAAAGCATAACAGATCGATCGATTCTCCGGAGTTATAAGAACTACACCCGCGCCGGAGCAACGGTCGTTTGATGCCCCATCAGTGTATAATTTCCATCGAACGGGGGGAATGACGTCATGATTATCTGGTTCTATGGGTATGGTAAACTCAGCGATGAAATCTGCTAATGCTTGCCCTTGTATGGCTCTCCGTGGCAAGTAGGCAATATCGAACTGGCTCAACTCGATGTTCCATTTTAGCAATCTTCCAGAAGTTTCTGGTCGTTGGAGTACTTGCCGCAGGGGTTGATCGGTATAAACGCTGATTGAGTGTGCTTGAAAATATAGGCGTAGCTTACGTGATGCAATCACCAAGCAATAGGCCAATTTCTCGATTTTAGGGTAATTTCTTTCTGCCCCCGTTAAACGCTTGCTAACATAATACACCGGCTTCTGGATTCGGTCCTCCTCGCGAACTAAAGCCGCACTTATCGCATGTGGGGATACAGCCAAGTATACGTACAGCGTCTCATGGTCTACTGGTTTTGACAGTACCGGTGGACTCTCCAGATGCCTCACCAGATCCCGGAATGCTTCCTCACAGTCGGATGTCCACTCGAAGTTCCTCCTCCCTTTCTTTATTATATCAAAGAAAGGGATGCATTTGTCCGTGGCCCTGGATATGAATCAACTCAGCGCAGCTACTTTTCCATTCAAGCTCTGTACCTGCTTTATAGTCCTGGGCACTTGCACATCTCGAATAGCTTGGATCTTTTCAGGGTTAGCTTCAATTCCCCTAGCATTGACGATGAATCCCAAAAACTTCCCTGACGCAACACCGAAGGAACACTTCAGAGGGTTGATCTTCATCCTGTAATACCTGAGTACGTCGAACATTTCAGCCAAGTCTCGAATGTGGCCGTTTGACTGCCGTGACTTCACGAGCATGTCATCCACATAGACTTCCATCGTCCTACCAAGCTGGTCCTTGAACATTCGATTCACCAAACGCTCATAAGTCGCTCTTGCGTTCTTCAGTTCGAAGGGCATTACTACATAGCAATATAGCCCGACATCTGTAACGAAGCTGGTGTGTTCTTGGTCCGGAATATGCATCGGGATTTGGTTGTATCTCGAGTATGCATCCATGAATGACAACAGCCCATGTCCTGCGGTGGAGTCGACCAACTGATCGATCCTAGGTAACGGGAAACTGTCCTTGGGGCATGCTTTGTTCAAGTCGGAATAATCTACGCAAGTTCTCCATTTCCCATTCGCCTTTTTTACCAGCACGGGGTTGGATACCCATTCAGGATAGAGGGCGTCGCGGACGAACCCATTGGCTTTGAGTTTGTCCACCTCCTCTTTGAGAGCAGCGGACCTCTCCGGGTCCATTCCTCTCCTCTTTTGTTTAACTGGGACGTATTTCGGGTCTATGTTCAACATATGACTCGTGATGGTGGGAGAAATCCCACACATATCAGAATGCGTCCAGGCGAAAACATCAAGATTCGCCCAGAGGAAGTCACTAAGGTCTTCAGTCATTATGGGGCCAAGCTGTGATCCGATCTTCAGTATTCGCAAAGGGTCGTTTCAGCTGACTGAAATGTCAACCGTTAATTCAGCCGGCACTGCCTTTTCTTCCCTGGGTTTCTCGTCATCGTCTCTCGGATCTATGTCTCTGAAGATCCGAGAATTATGCTCGAGCCAGGGCTTGGGCACTACTTGTCAATTATCCGTGTTAAGGATGCGGACGGGATTGTCCGCAACCTTTCCTTTCTCCCTCCGATGGGCCTCCCGGAGCTCAGCCACATAACAGGAACGACCAGCTGCTTGGTCGCCATGAACAATACCTACCCCTTTGTCAGTTGGGAACTTCAAAGTTAAGCACCACGGGGCTAATGCTGCCCTAAACTCAGCCAGGGCCGGTCGGCCCAAGAAAACATTATATGGAGAATCCACATCCAAAACTACGAAGGGTAGGATTCGCACCCTCCGACGCTCGCCTTGTCCCAGTTCAACTGGTAACTCAACATACCCCACTGCATCGGTCGCTGCGCCATTAAAGCCGTGTATATGAGCTTTGGATGGTTTCAAGTCCTTGGTTTCCATCTTCATTTGGTCATAAGCCTTCTTGAAGATGATGTTGACAGAACTTCCACAATCAATCAGAATTCTTTTGACATAAGCCGGTCCGATCGTCGCAGATATGACCATCGGGTCGATGGTTGGAGCCTCTACTTGGTCAGCATCTCTGTTCCTGAACACTATATCGTCTGTCATTACGCGCTGCTGCTTAGTAGGGGTCCCATCCTCCACGTTCGAACAGCACTCAAAATCTGCATGCTTCAGGGAACTCGCGTACCGCTCCATCTCTTGCCAATTCTTATCCGCGGGGTGAGGTCCGCCGATGATTGTATTTATGACTAGTCTACCCACAGTTCGGGCAGGCTCCTCGGGATGACGCGGAGCCGGTGCACGACCTGGGTTGGACGTTCTCTGTCCTCCTTCCTGTGGATCCTTCACAAATTCTTGCAACTTCTTTTGCCTAATCAACTTCTCGATAGCGTCGTGCAGGTGTCTGCACTCTTCCGTATTGTGCCCATAAGTCTCGTGGAAGCGGCAATATTTCCCAGTCCGCTTCTGTTCCTTGGTTGATTCTTTTGGATGTGGCTTTCTGTACTGAAAGGTATTGCAGGTTGAGAGGTAAATATTCTCGAGAGATGCATTCAGCGGGGTATACTCGTTGTAGCTTGGAATTCTTGACTTCCACTTCCCCGCTTCTCTCTTTTTCCCTTGATTTCTTCCTCCGAACTCCTTAGGCTGCCCAGGCTTGTTCTGGACATTGACTTGGACCTTTCATGTGTTGTCTCCGGACTGCTTCATAGCAATGTTGCTTTTCACGGATTCCTGGACAGGTCCTGGTGCCTTATCTCGCGTTACCCACCTAGCTTCCTCTCTTCTTATGAATTGGTGTGCCTTTGAGTAGAAACGCTCTAGCGTAGTCGAAGGTTTTCCTGCCAACCAATCTCCAAACTCGGAATCCGGATCCACACCTCTCATCACAGCCATTAGGATTGCATGATCGTTGGGATTACTGACTTCAGTTGCCGCAACATGGAACCTTTGTAAATATTCCTTCAATGACTCCCCAGGACTTTGGATTACACTTGACAGAGACATTACGTCCTTTGGACGAGTAGTGTGTATCCTGAACTGCTCAATAAACTTCTTTGCCAACTCCTCGAAATTGGATACAGACCGCGGAGGAAGTCGGGTAAACCACATAGTAGCGATCCTAGATAGAGTAATTGGAAAGCATCTACACTTGGTGGCATCATTTGCTCTAGCTGAATCCATCATCCATTCGTACCTCATGACATGCTGTTTGGGGTCAGTCTTTCCCTCATACGCAGGGATATTTGGCATACTAAACTTTCTGGGGTACGCCGCCTGTAACACAACATCTGTGAAATGAGTGTGACTCCTTGATACTCCCCAATCGTCATTCGACAAGCCCTGATTTTCTTTCATCAATTGCCTGACCATGGCTGTCAGGTCTGGTGTCTGTATGGAAGGTGGAAGGTTAGAGTCCGTTCTACGTGACTGTCCATGTTGATGCCTCCTCTCCTGGCAATCTGCCAATCGTGCGTCTTGAGGTTCGACATCATTAGCGTTTTAATGGTCTGGGCCTCCAGCCTCCATCTGTACTCCAGTTCCTAAGTTTCCAACTCCAACTTGGTCACGGTTTCCAACTGTTTGAATAGCAGCACCCGTCCACGCAGCTTCAATCTTACGGCATCTGCGCCTGGGAGGTTCATCAGAGGAAGTTGAGCTGTCAGATGAGGAATAGGGAGCGGGATTGCCCCCAGCATTCTGTTGCTGCTGTTGAGTGAGTTGTGCCATCAGGTTGGCATTAGCTTGCATCTGCTCTCCTAGTTGTCTCCTGCTTTCCCTGAGTTCTCTCATCAAGTCGTTGAACTCTATTCTGGTGACAACTGGAGTTTGGTCCTGGGTGGCAATTCCTACACCCGGAATCGCTGGTTGATTGCTAGGTCCTGCTTGTTGTACGCTAGCAGTTTCATAGGCATCCGCATTATGAGAAGCTGACCTGGTACGTGGTCTCGCCATTGTAGAGTTATTGGTTGGAACTCTGAGTAGAATCAACGGATGTCCTATCAATGAGTCGGATCTTCTTTGGGGGATTTGTTCAATCCAGTAGCTTCAAAGCAGATCCTTGAGGTCTGAGAATTTAATTCTCAGTGAAAGCACCAAAGTGTTAGCACCAAAAATGGTCACTAACCTCGTAGAGAAAGATTGTGTAGAGATGTAAATGATGAATATCAGTTAAACAAGGAAGACAATGCTAATTTAAATGCAGAAAGTAAGAACACCAGATTTATAGTGGTTCAGCGTAATTGCCTACGTCCACTTTGAGGTTAAACTTTATTGATCTTCTTAATGATTGATTACAAATACAATTCGTAGATCAAATGCTTGAATGAAGTTGTTAAGTGAAGAAGATGAGTCTGAAAAATGGTAGAGTCTCCCCAGTGTTCTCCCAAAAAAAGGTCCCTTTTCACTATGACCCTGCCCCTCTATTTATAGACAAAGATGGGCTGGACTTCCCAGGTGGGCTCGGTAGCCGAACACTCTAGCCCAAGTATAGTGGTCGCTGTATGCCGAACCAAGTAGGCCGAACACAATGATGCCGAACCACCCTTTCTATGCCGAACGGTATGTTTGATGTGTGGGAAGTGTGGAATGGTTGTTAGTCGAAGCCGAACGTGCCTCTGTCCGAACGAAGCGCTTGACCGAACAATGCTCTCTGGCCGAACGATGCATTCTGGCCGAACGATCCCTCTGGCCGAACGATCCTCCTTGGCCTAACGTGCCTTCTGGCCGAATGATGCTTTATGGCCAAACGATCCCTTTGGCCGAACGATCCCTTTGGCCGAATGATACTACCATGTCGAGTAGTCATATACGCCGAATGCCTTCTAATGCCGAGTACTCCTGGATGCTGAGTGCTACGCCGAGTACTCCTAGATGCCGAGTGCTTCTGGATGCCGAGTGCTACTAGATGTCGAGTACTACTAGATGTCGAGTACTCCTGGATGCCGAATGCTACTAGATGCCGAGTACTCCTGTTGCCGAGTTCCACTGGATGCCGAGTACTACTTGATGCCGAGTACTCCTAGATGCCGAGTACTCCTGGATGCCGAATGCTACTAGATGCCGAGTACTCCTGTTGTTGAGTTCCACTGGATGCCGAGTACTCCTAGATGCCGACTACTCCTGTTGCCGAGTTCCACTGGATGCTGAGTACTACTTGTGCCGAGTTCTCATAGTATGCCGAGCACTAGTTGCCTGGTCAAATCTCCAGGAAACAGCAGAAGAGATCACACACAAATTTACCCAGCTTCAGCAAAAACCTGCCTACGTTCTGCCCCCAAGGTTTCTACTAGAAATTAAGTAGTCAAACGCTTACACATGTAATCTTGCGACACCCACTAACGACTAACCTAACTCTATGCTCAAAACCCTGCCACAACTCAGCCGCTAAGTTGGGAATTCTCGAACTACACCACCATAGTTCGTAACCTAGTCACACGACTAGAAAGTTACACGGTTTAAAAAGAAAAAAAATTACAACTAAAAATAAAACTAAAACAAAACCTTATTATAAAAATTATAGCTCAATAAAAAATTGGAGACCGACCCAATTCTAATTAAAAGAAGACGTCTCCCCTTTTTTTGGGTAAAACTTCGGACGTTCCCTTTTTGCTCTGTGAAATTAATGTTTGCTTCCTTTTTCCTTTGCTCGCGAATACTAGGGCTTGCGTAAAATCGAGGCTTTGCTCAAGATTGAAGTCGCCGCCTTAATATTAATCAATTGACGTGATGATTTCAACACTGGTTTGCTTCTTCAATTGATTCCCAGCTTGAGTACATGCGGTTGCTTCAATTAGTCGAGTTCAAATCAATGCTTTGAGCTGGTATGTGAATTGCCTTTTATCGATTAGGATTATGCTCGACTTGATTTGCTTTCGAACTCGATTTCGATTCGAGTTATTGGTTTGTGATTTTCTTCAATGAATTGCTATGGTATTTTTTGCTTGAACTCGAATACCTTTTGCCGATGATGTTAATGGGTAATTTATAGGGATTAAAACCCTAAATTTTAGTTCGTATATTTTTGTTTGAATTCTTCAGTGATTTTCACTCGTCCATTTGAGTTTGCTTGAGCGCTTGTGATTAATCTTGACTGCTTCATTTGTTTACACGTTACCGATACATTTTCACTTGCTTGAGTCGGTTCCTTCTTTTGCTCCTACGATCATGGAATTTGAATTTTTGAGACTTCCTTGACTTAATACAATCTGGCTTGTACATTTTCATGTTACTTCTGCAAGTTGAATTCTTTTCTGGCTTTGACTTGATGACTTCATTCAAACTACTACCTTGATGACCCATGGCTTCTGACCATTTCATTGTGGAACCATACTTGCTGTCACATACTCCTGAAATGTTGAAATTGAAGTTTGCATATTTGTGGTTACTTCATATGAACTTGTATATGTCTTGTTGCATTACTGTCACATTGCTATCTCCTCTGTTGCATTGGTTTTTAGACTTTGAGTCAGTGCATATGAACTTCTATGCTTGTGGATAGTCTGTGTTTCATATGTATGCATACCCATGTTGATCTGTTGATGTCTATAGCTTGTTGTCATTTTGGTAGTGGTCTGGTTTCATTTTGAAGTCATGCTCCACTGGTTTATTGAGTTGCTTCATGTACTCGAGTCTCTTTGTTGTTGCGGTCGAATTCTGGTTATTATGTATACATGTGTGCATACATGTGTATATATATATATATGTATGTATGTATGTATGGTGTTCTGCTTCACATTTTGGTCGATGGTTTGCTTTGACATTGCCTTGTATCTGGTCTGCATATCATGTCTTCTTTTCTGGTGCTTTTGTATTCTCTGGTCTATTGGGTCTGGTCTGCGTTCTAGCCTCTGATCTGCATTGATTTTGTTCCACTGGCTTCACTCTAAGTCTGGTTGTGTTGACACACTTGTCTTATGCACTTGTTTGCCTTGATGTCCCATTGTTGTTGCATTTGCTTCTTGATCACTTGTTTGGTTCTGGTCTTTGTGTACATGAGCATTGCAACCATCTCTGGTGGTTCAGTTATGAAGTCTTGTTCTTGTTGTTATGTGGTGTTGAAACTCCATGCTGCTTCATTCCCAGTTGTAATCAATTGAGTCTATCTGGTGTGTTATTGCAGTGTTGTTTTGTGTTGATGTTGCACTTGGTTGCACTATTTTGTAGTGGTCTTGTTGTCATTTACCTTCATATGTATTCATGGGGTTTGTTCTTGATACTTTATACATATGGTAATCTGGGTTCATTGATGTGTTGAGCCTGATTGTGTACATTTGAGTCCGGCCATTGTATTGAACTTTTATTCATGTTCATTGACTTTCGTACTTGACCATTCTATTTTTGTTTTGTATTGCACCTGAGTTGAATCCACCATTTGGTTGGGTGTGACCTTGTGCTCACCTGTCTCTGTGATTTCTAACAAGCAAGTGTATATCGGTGTGCATGGCCTTGTGGCATGTACAATGATACACTATGCATGTCACAAGTTGTTTGTGTAGATGAATTCAAAATAAATGATGATGAACAACCCAAATAACCGAGGCAAATAACATTTTCAAAAACACACTTTAATTTTCACTGCAAAATATTTTCTTTTTCAATTTTACCGCGTCAGTGTTTATTTTGCAGATAATTCAGATGATGGATACAGGTTAGA
This sequence comes from Allium fistulosum, assembly GCA_030737815.1. Taxonomy (NCBI): domain Eukaryota; kingdom Viridiplantae; phylum Streptophyta; class Magnoliopsida; order Asparagales; family Amaryllidaceae; genus Allium; species Allium fistulosum. Next base: position 672,047,618 of record CM060906.1, read on the forward strand.
ACAAAGTTGAAGATAAAATACGAGTGTGAGTGAATATATGTAGTGAGGTCAAAATTGTAAATTGAAATTTGTGATGTAATCGAAATTGTAATGTAATTTAAAAATGTATATATGTAGTGAGAGCTCAAATTTGTACTATTTGAATTTGTAATAAAATATTTGTTTGAATAAAATATTTGTTTGAATATGAATCCTATGCTATTTATTTTATTCATCAAATATTTATTTAATTATGTGAAAAATAAAATAGTACAATAACAAATACATTTAAACGAATATATATATATATATATGTTTATTATCATTAAACAAAAATCATATACTAGCATATTCTACAATCTCCCCCTTTCGATGATAACAAACATATATTAAGATTTTGAATTTATTAAATGTATTTGGACATTGATGAATTCTATTTGCTCCCCCTATTTGAATGCCCCCTACAACAAAGCTCCCCCTTCATATATGCAAATGAAAATAAATAAAAATATGCAAATGAACCTAGATGGGAATATGCAAATAAAAAATAAAATATTTGTACAATCTTAACTTTTCTCTCCCCCTTTTGTTATCAGCAAAAGAGTAACAGCGTTAGAAAAATAGAGATAAATTGATAGACATTAATACAACATTAATACCCAATCGAGTATAAATATTAAATTTCAATAAAAAATCAAACAAAAATCATAATTACTCTGTTATACGCATATTCCACTTTAGAGTGATAGAGGCGATGTCGGTGTATAAAACCATATAGTTGTATCTATTTGTGGTGTATTTATGACAAGAATTTAAATACTTACTAACCATGCATAACCGTTAGGGCTTTTAAATGAGATTAGTAGTATTCCCAATTTTTAAAAAATGAATTTCAAGTATCTTCTAACCACGCATAACCGTGAGGACTTTTAAATGGGATTAGAATCAACTCGTCTATTTAATAACAAATTTTGATATGTGTTCCATACATGCATAACTATGAGGACTTTTAAACGAGCATGAAAGCACACAATCAAATATTCCAACTAATTCACCCATACATAATCGTGAGGACTTTTAAATGAGAGTGAATACTTTGGATGTTTTTATTGCTAAAAATAAAATAAAATAAAAACGAATAATTTCCTGTTTAAAATACCACAATTTGACATACTATATTGGATTTTAATGAGTGTTGGTCGTTAGAAATATGATAGAAATAGAGATGGTCATGGAATTTTTACCAACAAAAGTTATTATAAATCTTGTTTATTTTTTTTAATTTTTACTAAATATACTGTCTCGAGTCATTATATATGATTAATATCGACACTCATCATTATTTCAATTACTATTTATCTTTTTCGATAATCAGTAGGGAGTCAGATTAGTTAATGTAGACATTTAAGATCAAATCCAAAAATAATTATAAAATCAAATTTTCTAAAATGCCTAATCTGAAACAAAGTCAACAAAAACTATTTTTTGGAAGGGGTTTTAAAAAAATGTCTTCTAATTGAAAATCAATTGAAATGAAAAATATGCAAATATTTTCTTTGAAAATGATGCAACTAATGAATGTCTCAACATAAAACACGTTCCACTAGTACTTTTTCTATCAACTAGGCTACCAGTGTAATCTACATCTGAATTCCTCTTTGACTCAAAATTATCATCAGATAGATATCATAGACCAAACCGTGAAGTGTGCAACAAATACCTTATAATCATTTTACAGCTTTTAAAATGTGATTCCTTAAGGATTTAATTGAAAACGTGTACATAAACAACTAGTGAACATAGTGTCAAATCTAGAAGCAGTAAGATAAACAAATATATCCATGTGTATCTAGAGTAATCATCAACCAATACAAGACAACATTTCTTATTACCTAAACTAGTAATATCGTTAGTCCAAACAAATTTATATGAACTAGTTCAAAGATGAAAAGATGATTGATCAACATTTTTGCACAAATCAGAATCAAAATCAACATTTATTTCCTTATCACATAACTGGCTGATTTAAATCAGATTATGGTGCAGATTTTCAACATATAATATATCGTTCAAGATAAATATACCGTTACCTATTTTACCATTAGCGATAATTTTTCATTTGTTGCCCATTGTGATTCTGCCACCTTTGTACTAGGCTAAGGAACTTTGATTTGTCACCTGTCGTGTGCTTGGAACAGCCAGAATCCAGGTATCACTCTTGTCGTTCCTTAGCCTGCCACCATATCTACACGAGAGAAGATTTTTGTCACCTATTTGTTTTTATAGGTCCATAATTGTTATTGACAAAATATTTTGAAGAACAATTTTGTGTAGAACCAAGACAGTTTATGTTTGTTCCTTTTGGCACCCAGATTTGTTTGACTTTAAGGGATTATATATTTGTGCCTTTAGGATCCCAAATTGGTATGGTTTTCACGTGTTTGGACCTATACCAACAATTGTTTTGATTGTGTCTAATTTTTCTACAAATTGTGTACTCGAATTTGACACGATTAGTTTTACTTCTAACTCTTCCAGATTGAGTGTACCCAAGCCCTTGTCTAACAGTATTAACAGTTTGTTTCTCTCATAACATATTTAGTGATCTTTCTCCTTTGGAAAATTTTCCTAAAGTTGTAGACAATTGTTGGACTTGTGTTTTGAGAGATTTTCATTCAATAATAGAGTGCAGTTTTTAATAGAATTTTCTCTCCTAGTATTTTCACTTTCTTTCAAAATCAGAATTTCATTTTCAAGTGATTTAATTTTAATTTCTGATCTTTTAATTTCTTCTTCGAATAATGGACACTTATCACACTTAGGGCTCTTATTTCGATAATTTTTAACCAATTGATCAAGCTGCTTATTTAGTTCTATCAAACCATCTCTTTGTGATTCAATTTTAGCGTACTTCTCCCTAAGTCATTCAAAACAGCCATTTACTTCGTGAAAATATATAAGTAATTGTGAGTGAGTCAGTTTTGATACCTCGCTTGGCTCGCCATCATCGTTGTCGGTTGTATCACCTTGAAGACACAAATCTACTTTTTCACTCTCACTGCTAGTGCTTTTATTATCATCATCACTTTTATTCCAAGTGGCTGCAAAACTTCTCCTTTTCGATTTCTTTCCTTGGCTGAGTCAATTCTTGGACAATTGGGCTTGATGTGACCAAGTTTATTGCACTTGTGACAAATGATCTCTTGCTCTTCTGAGTTGTCTAAAACTCTAACAATTATGTACTTCAATTGTTGATTTAGAGCAGGATTTCCATATTTGCGGTTCCACCTTTTGAATCTCTTTATTATCAGTGCCAATTCAGCTACTCCATCCTCATCATCATCTTCACTTTCTGTTATTCCTTTCAGAGCTATTGATTTCTTTTGTGTATCACCTCCTTCATGTTCTTCCTTGCATTTGATTTCTAGCTCATAAGTGGTGAGATTTCCGATGAGTTCTTCGACTTTAATTTTTTTCAGATCCTTGGAATCTTGAATGGCAGTAACTTTCGCTTCAAAATTTCATGGAAGGACTCTGAGGATTTTTCGGACTATTTCCAATTCTGTGTATGGTTTTCCAAGAGCTTTTGATTTGTATATAAGATTAGAAAGTCATCCATACATTTCTTTGACAATTTCATCCTTGGCCATTGTGAAGTTCTCGTATTCGCTGCTAAGCATGGCAAGGCAAGATTCTTTGACCTGGGAGGTTCCTTCATGAGTCACTTCAAGCGTGTGCCATATTTCCTGTGCAGTTAGACAATGCGAGACACGATTAAATTCAATTTGATCTAATGAACAAATAATAGAATTCATAGCTTTAGCATTGGCATTTTGTAATTTATTTTCTAGATATGTCCATTGATCCATAGGTTTTTCAACTTCTTGATTATCTACCATAATTATTGGTGTCCTATATCCTATTTCCACAATATTCCAAGCATCAATGGTTTTAAAAAAATTCATTCTATTTTTCCAATAAGCATATTCACCATTGAACATGGGTGATCTAACTATGGACTGACTCTCAGCAAAAGCGTTATTAAAAGAAGCCATTTAAAAAATTAAATTTATAAAACAAAAATTGGTTTTTGAAAAATCAAATGTTTAAAACAAAAAAAAGATTTTTGTTCCTACCTCCGATACCACTTGTAGGATCGTTTTCACCCTAGAGGGAGGATGAACAGGGCGATACTAATAATAATAAAAGTTAATGCGGAAATAAATATAATAATTACAGCACAGATAATAGCAGAATAATAAAAGCAGAAATAGAACAACATAGATTTACCCAGCTTCGGCAAAAACCCTGCCTACGTGCTGCCCCCAAGGTTTCTACTAGAAATTAAGTGGTTTGACGCTTACACATGTAAACTTACGACATCCGCTAACGACTAATCTAACTCTACGCTCAAAACCCTGTCACAACTCAGCCTCTGAGTTGCGAATTCTCGAACTACACCACCGTAGTTCGTCCCTAGTCACACGACTAGAATTTACATAATTAAAATAGAGATTACAAAACAAAATAAGACTAAAAACAAAATAATAAAAAAACCAAAACCCTATTATTTTAAACTAAGGCCCAATATTAAATATAAGACCAGTCCACAAAAATAACACTGTGGTAAAAAACAAGTCGTTCCCTTTTCTCTTGTTAATGCCTTCGGCCGCTCCCTTTCTCCTTCTGATGAAATTAGGGTTCTTCAATTTGAAGTCGTTGCCTTGAAATACAAATTCGAATTGTATGCTCGTATAATATCTTCGGCCGTTCTTTCTTTGATCCTCTTCAACGATTAGGGTTTTGTAATTTAAGTCACCGCCTTGATATCGATCGATTGATGTGATGAAATCAAATCTAGTTTGCTTCATCAATCGGTCCCCAGCTTAAGTGCATGCGGTTGCTTCAATTGTCGAGTTCGAATTAGTGCTTTGAACTGGTACGTGAATTACCTTTATTTACTATCGCTGTTATGCTTGAACTCGATTTGCTTTCAAACTTGATTGGAGTTTTTGGTTTTTGTTCTAAGTATGCTCTCTGGATTTTTTTTGTTTCGAACTCCAATGAGATGATTGCCGATGATGAACTGGGTTTATATAGGGTTTGAACCCCTTAATTTTCGATCGTATATTTCATTTGAATTCATCTATTAATTTTGCCTGGTCATTAGATAATTGCTTGAGCGATGGTGATTGTACTGACTTGTTCAATAGTTGGTGGATTTGAAATACTTGAGTAAGTTCCATTATTTTCTATGATGTATTTGAATTTTTGGTTCCATGGTTTTCTGCTATGACATTGGCATCGTGAATATTGAGATAAAATCTGATTTTCTGACTTTTGACTTCATGAAGATTGACTTGTTCAATTCACTGACTTGTTGGATTCGTGTACTTTCATCTTGCATATGATAATTTTCCACGGCTTGATTTTCTTTATTTCACTTGAACTCGAATGCCTTTATTGTTCATGAGCCTTGCACATCCACACTGGTCTGGTTCATCATTCTCTGGAGTCTTGTTTCACTTGCATGTTTTGAGTACATTTCTGGTGGAGTTTGAGTCTGGTTCTGGTTAATACTTCATGTGTACTGCCCTTTGTACATGTTGTAACTAGTTCACCACCTTGTCATGTGAGTATGTTGAACTGAGCATGTTTGTTGCTTTCTTTTGATTCATGTGCACTGGCTTGTTGTACATGCTGATTTTGATTTGTTTCTGACATTTCGTTGGTCTGTTTCACCACTTTGAGTCTGCATTGTTGTCATGTGATCTGGTTTCATATGCATGGTGGTTATAGTCTGGTTGTGTTGCAGTCTGGTTTGGGTTTCAGGTCACTTTGTGTTTATATTGAGTTCATTTTTTGATCTGGTTGAATTGTTGCTGTCTTGTTGCATGTTCATCTTCATGTTGCATTATTGGTTCATTTTGTTCCTGTCTCTGAACAGATTTTGGTCTGGTCTGGTTGAACTGATATATGTTATATTGCATTGTTGTCTATATGCAGTTGAGTTAATTCATTCATGTTATACTGCTTTGGTTGATTGTCTCCATACATATATACATGCATATATGTATGTGTATATGTGTGTGATTGACTTGATTGCACTTGTATCAATTTGTGGTCATTCGTATATAAGTCTACACTTTTGACTGCTTCCATTTGAATACTTGTGTACTCTAGGTTGTTGTGAGTCTGGCCATTGGATTGCTTCAGTTACCATTTGTTTGCTTGTACCTGATGTCTTATCTCAGTTTCATATAATCTGAACTGGTATCCACTTTGTGTTTCTCTGTGTTGCCTTCACACTGAACTTGTATTATGTTGATCATCCCCATATGCTTGTGTTGCCATATATGTTATCCTCTTTGTACATATGTGTGCAGCCCTAAACTTTGTATATGAGGTTGCCTGGACTGTTTGGTTGCATTGAGTTGTTGAGCTTGAGCCATGTTTATGGAACTGGCTTGGTGCACTTGAACTTATGTGCAGTCATGTTAATTTTCTCCAGTTGCATACATACTCATGTATATACATGCATACATATGCATGTATATATGTGTAATTGTGTAATACATGTGTAGTATCTTATTTATACTCGATTTGTACATGTGTGTATTTGCACCTGGGTTGAATCCAGCCTTTGGCTTGGCTTTGACCTTGTGCTCACCTGTCCCTACAGTTTTATCAAGTGTATATCGGTGTGCACGGTCTTGTGACATGTACAGTGATACACTGTGCATGTTACAAGCTGTTCGTGTAAAAATGGATTCAAAAGAAATAAATGACGAGCAACCCAAATAACTGAGGCAGATTACATTTTCAAAACATACACTTCATTGTACACTACAAAAATATTTCTTTTTCAATTTTACCGCGTTAGTGTCTATTTTGTAGATAATTCAGATGCTAGATACAAACTGGAATAGAGTTGAAGAACAAATACGAGTGAATGAGTGATATGTAGTGAGATGATAAATTGTAAATTGAAATTTGTAATGTAATCGAAATTGTATTGTAAAATGACAATGTGTAAATGTATAGTAGGAGCTTAAGTTTGTACTATTTAAATTTGTAATAAAATATTTGTTTGAATAAAATATTTGTTTGAATAAAATATTTGTTTGAATATGAAATCTGTGTTATTTGTTTTATTCATCAAATATTTATTTAATTATGTGAAAAATAAAATAGTACAATAATAAATACATTTAAACGAATATATATATATATATATGTTTATTATCATCAAACAAAAATCATATACTAGCATATTCAACATGAAGGTGAGTGAGAAATTATATATCTTTATATAATATTGGATTTATATCATTGTAAATATGTTTCTTGTATGTCTGAATATAATTAATTTGGAGTTGTAGGCCTAATATATGCATGTAATGAATTTGGAAACCATGCCTACAGATTTTGTGAATTTTTAACTTGAGTTAAATACTGTATATACTTAAATTTGGAAAGTAAGGATGAAAGTGGTCCCTAAGTTAATAAATTGTATAGTAGCTCTTGATTTATTGGATAGACGACATATGTCAGTAAATATGAATTGAAAATTATTATAAGTTTGATTGGGATTTAAATGGTATTTTAATTCATTGGAATGAAGTGTGTGCATTGCAATTTCCTATAATCAAGTTTTATTTATGAATAAAAGTGTAACGTTTGAAATAATAAGGAATATCTATAAAAGAAAGAGATGTATAAAATATGGATGTTTACCATATTTTGGACCGTCTATTTCAATAAAAATAGAAAGATAATTCCTTGTAATTGTAAACATAACGCAAATCCTCTTTTAGAGAAGTTATGGAAAATTACAGTGTAAACGTTTCCTTTTGGGAAGAGGCAATTCCAATGCGTTAAAAATGCAGAAATCTCTAAGTATAAACCAAAGTATAGTAAATGGAGATAATAACAATAATTTAATTATAAATCTAATATATGCGATAAGTTAGGAAATAACCATAAGTGATGAAATGTATGTAAAGCAATGTAATGAGAAATTAAAAAATCATAGCAATCAAAGAAAGATGGTAATAATTGAAAAGGAATAGTAGAATATACCCAATAGTATCAAGTGAAAGTTATGTAGCAAAAGATATTTAATGTAATAAAATAGAAGAAAGCAGTAACATTTAAAAAGGTGCTAACAAAGCAAGAAGTAAGTTGGGTAAAATAACTAAATACCAACAGTTGAACGTAGAAGGCGTAGTAACTAATTAAAATTATGTAGCTTCAAGTATGCGTTTACGATGGGTATGAATTATTGAATTTAGTCAATAGCTCAGATTAAATGACATAGTCATTAATATGGATTGGAATGCGAGGTTAGTAGAGTCATACAATAGTAATCTACCCACCACAAGGGACTACCAGCAGTTGTGTATACTGTTGGATCATGGGTTTTGATTGCTGACAAGACACAACAATACACGAATCTACGACTACGACAACATCCGGACTCAACGACTCAAAGTATGGTTAATATAGTTATATATTTTAACAAGAGTCATCAAATATGTATATAGAGTCTAGTTTAGTGCTTTGTTAAAATCTTTCCTCAAGAATCATCATTCACATTCAAATAAACTTGCATGCATATTTTAATCAAAATCAAGTTTTCAAAAAATGCATGGAGCGGGGCTCGAACCCGGGTCACTAGTTTAGAAGGCAAGTGCTCTAACTAAATGAGCTGTGGTGATTTTTGATTATTAACAGAATTCAATCGACTGAACAAGATCGACCAGTCGACTGAATATCTATAAACAACCTATTAAACTTATGCACTGCTTTTATTTTTTGAATTTTTGAATAATCAGTTGACTGATCCAAATCGACTAGTCGACTGACCTGAACCCAACTGCCATATTTTGAAAAGACATTTCCATTCTGCGAAAGGTTGCGATACTTCTCTGAACGGGAATGGTTGCTTCTTTTGGTCAGAACTCTTCACCAATGGCAGCAACCCTCTATCTACTATAAATATATGTTCCCAAACACTTCATACTCAACCGAAAATCTTTCTAACTATCTTGTATTCTTCTTGTGCTCTCATACTCACATTCAAAACAGCATACAAGCATTTTATTGCTTTGAATCTCCAAATTAACTTTCATAATCTTCGATTCTTAGCAACACCTTCCTTTCATATCTTCATATACACTTCATACACTTGAGGATTTGATTATAGGAAGTTTGTACTATCAGAGACAAATCAGTGTTTTCAAGGACACACAGCGTCAGATATTCTTTTGTATTAGTGAAGTCCTGTTCTGCTGCTCAGGCATGTGAAGTCCTCTTCGGCTGCTGAGGCAAAAATCATGTTCTACTGCTCAGGTCCCTGTTCGGCTGCTCAGGGGTTGTATAGACCTGTTCCTCCGGGTTAAGTGAGGGTATTGTTGGTAGTTAAATTCTAGAAGGGAGTCTGGGACTGGACGTAGGACATAGGACGGTGCTCCGAACCAGTATAAAATATCTGGTGTCATTTTACTTTACTGCTTTTATATTCCGCACTATTTACAGTATTACTATCATCACTATACTCTGTATTATCATATATCCATATTACACGGTCCTACACACTTTCATTGTATACATTATATTGATGTGTGGCAAATCTAATTGTAAGATCCGTAGGATTATGCGTTCGCATATAGGTGGAGAGAATACCCAAAGTAGGAAGGTTCACCTCGATCGAAGTGTCAAAGGACAAGTAGATTCTGCTTTAAACTTTTAGGAGGTACGAGTTGAGTAACCAAGTGGACATTTTCTAGATTGTATTAGGCAATCTAAATAGGACGGTGAGCATAGGCTGGGGGCTATGATAGTGAGGTTGGTACCATTTATGTGGAGTAGGAGCTGTTTACACGTTTCGAGATCGTCATCGATCCTGAGCAGTTAGCGGAAAGACAAAGGTTACGCCTAAACGAGCTACACCTCCTACTAGTGCAGATCACATTTAGGGCATGCACCGCCTCATAGTTATTTGTTAGTTAGTTAGTTTTTAGGAGGCCAGGCTAGATAACCTTTTAATAAAGATCTTTTAAAAACAAGATATAATACAACTAAATAGTTGTAGCGCCGTTATTAGGCACTATGCGAGTTCCTTGGCATGCAGGGGGTGAGGACGTGATACTGCATTGATAATGGATCTCAAAGAGGTGTTGAGTTATGGATACTAGAGAGGAAAGTTTCCTGGTCCAAAGGAAGACTATGGTACTTACACACACACACATGTATGAAGTTATTGTCCACTTCGAATAGATGTGGCATATTGTTCGCGTATGTAAAGTCAAGACGAATACGTAAAACAATAGACATAATATGTAATGGAAGGCAATCGACATAAACTAGGGTTATATATAAAGTGTGTAATTTACTAGCCATCAGAACATTGTTCTGACCCCCTCCTCATTACAACTCACATGGTAGCTTTAGAGGGACAATATTGGTATAAGGCGGGAACGTGGAAGGATAAATTTCCTTATGCATGCTTGACACTGACAATGGCACTAGAGATCAAAGATGTCAACCTTGGTCAATAATTTTATGTTTATTATATTTTACTATTCCGTTGTGAGTTTATATTGCTAGTGCTCTGGAATGCTTTAGATTTTTACATGATACCAACACCAACAACCCATACTTTGGTGGACTTGAGTTTTCGATTTAGCGAAAATTCTAACCTACCGAGGTGCAGGTTGTTACATTTAGATTAGAAACAATGGGTTTTTCATTATTAAATTTGCAAATCTAGTTGATTATGATAAAGCAATTAATGAAGGTTCTTACTTTATTAATGGAAAGCTAATTATCTTGAAAAAATGGACAGATAAATTAAATCTTGACAAAGATTTTCTATGGACACGATATGGATTAGATTTCCTGAATTAAACTTGAAACTGTGAGATGAAGAAGCATTTAGTGAATTTCAAGTGTAGTGGACATTATGTTGAAACTAGATGAACAAACTGCCAAAGAAACCCGACTCATTTATGCAAGAATACTCATAGAAATCAAAGCTAATGCTGAACTACTAGAAGAAGCATATATATATGTACTAGGCCTATTAACGGATGCTTTCGGACGTGGATAGTGCCATATCTGCATTTGCATCTCGCGGATACGGATGGTTATCGGATAATTATCCTATTCGTTAACAACCGATAAATCAAGAATTATAAAAAAGAAATTTTAGTTTAATATAAATATTTTTCAATCCCATTGATTATAAAAGTGTTAAAAATTAACAAATATGATGATAATAAATAGTTTTGGACAGTTAATAAGCATTTAGTGCATATAATATAAGCTACTAACTTAATGAAATAATAATCGAATATCTTACACCGCACTAAAATAAACATAATTTCAACTATAATATTAATAAAAAGCGGACGGATAATTTTTGAATGCAGATGTCTTCATATCCGCATCCGTTTTTTGGATATCGGATATTTATCCGCTTTTCGGATGCGGATGCGGATGCGGACGAATATCAAATTATTTGGATATCCATTGACAGCTTAAATATGTATGTATATATGCATATATCAATGTAGGATGAGGTAAAATTGAATATGAATGGATTCCTCCAAGATGCAAAACATGTGTTCGATTTAGACACAATCTTGAAAACTGCTTAATCACAAAAGTTTGGAAAGAAAAACCATGTGCAAAGAAATCAATGAAAATCATTAAAGAACCCATAAATAAGTGTAATGCAGGCTTGGAAAATATGTACACAAATGCAATTTTGGAAGCATCTATTAATGCAAACATGGAAAATATGGACATAGATGCAGTTTCAGACCTCATAGCCTTTGAAAGTAATGCAATTTCAGACCCCAAAGACTTTGAAGCATATGTAGTTTCAGAAAACACAAATGAAGTTTCAGACCCCCAAAATTTCTAGAAACACAAATGCAGTGTCAGACAACAACACTTTTAAAAACAATGATACATGTACTAAAAACTGCAACAATGATATGCATAATACAATGTCATTAAAACAGGTTCAAAATTTGACAGCTTGTAACCTCATAGTTTCAGATGATGTGAGTATGTTGAATAGAGATGCAGATCAAAGTGTAGTCATACAAGAACCATTCTTTGATATTTATATGATAAGCGGGGATGCATAACAAATCATGCAAGAACCCACTATCCAAATGCAAGCAGCGGATGAACAAATACGGACAAATGGGGATTATAGCAAATAAGTCATTGAGCTTCCCTCCAAAAGGAAAATCAAGTTTAATTGCAGACATAAAATTAATGAATATAGAATACAACACAAGCAATATAGATGAGTATAACTTGGTTCTGGGTAATGCTACTGAAACAGTCTCACCACTCCCAAAACTTCTACTTCCAAATGATGAAAAGCTGTTGGTAGATTCTCCCTCCCGTGTACACAAAAGTAAAAGGAAGTAGAATAGAATAAATAATATAAATGAAATCATCACTACAAATGAAGTAGACACTACTAAAGAAGGAGAGTTCAAAAACAAGTACATTATGAGGAATCCAAAATGAGAGGATCAACTTAAAGTTCAAGACAAAACCTCTATCAAAAAGAGAGGCAGAAGGACAGTGAAAGAGTGTGCACAATAGATATCCTTTATAGTACCCTTTAGAAATAATTTTTATACTTTATTAATTTAAGGATGACTATTATAATACGTAATATACGGGATTTAAATTCCCCAGAAAAAAGCTGGATTTAACAAATTTGTTAAATACTCACAAGCCTAATATTTTAGGAATACTTGAACACAAATTATGTAACGACAAAACTAAAGATTAATCAGCTAGAGCATTAAATAATTGAAGTATTATAAATAATAATATAATGGGTGGTGGTGGTAGAATAATGGTTTTATGAGATCCAAATATTTGGAAAATCAAGCAATATTTTATAAATCTACAATACATACATTGTATATGTGTAAATAAATGAGGCATTCTATTAGAAACCAATTTTATTTATGCATCTAACGGTGAAATTGAAAGAAATTTGCTATGAAAAAATTTAAAATTATTAAATAGTAATATGAAAAACCCTTGGTTTTACTTAGGGACTTTAATATAGCTCTACATGCTTTTGAAAAAAAAGAGGAGGTATTCCAACACCTTTTATAAAGCAGGATCCAATGAATAATTTTGTCTTGAAAATAGAATTGGTGGAGCCTACTATTTTGGATAACAAATTCACTTGGAAATTTGGGAAATATAGGAATATTCATTATAAACTTGATAGAATTTTGGTAAATCAAGAATTCATAACCTATTTTCCAAATTGTAATTGTATTACACTTCCTCAAGCAACAAATGATCACACCCTAGTTCAGATATCAGTTTTAGAAAATAACAATAATAAGCAAAAATTCATTTCAGAATTATTAATGGTTAGACTTATGAAAATTCTTATAAAGATATGGTAAAAAACAACCTTGTTGTTACTATACAAGACACTGCCCAATATAAATTCGGCAAACTTCTATAAAAAAAACCAATTGAAAAACATGGAATAAAAATAAATTCTGAAAATTAAACAAATTAGAGAGGAATGCCAGTGTTTACAAAATTATATTGACAAAGATATGTTAGACCCTTCTTATGTTGACAATTTTTTTCAATCTCAGAGTAATTTAGTCAATGCTCTTCATATGCAAGCTATAAACATAAAACAGAAAGCAAAGGTGGACTGGCTTACTAACGAGGATGAAGAAAACAAAATTTTTTAATGCCGAAATATCCAATAGAAAACATAAAAAAAAGCATAGGAAAATTATTTGATGCTAATAGTGTTGTAATAAATGAAGCTTCTCAAGTAGAAACAAAAGCCATCGGTTATTTTAACACCTTATACAATACTGACTCTATTTGCAAACCTTCCAAAGTATTGACGTAAAGTATTTACTGCACCCTAACAGTCAAGATATTATGCTAGCTCATGTTTGTATAGATGAAATTTAAAAAATTTATCTACAATGAAAACAACGATAAATGTTCTGGTCCACATAGATTTGAGGCTAAATTTTATAAAACACATTCAGAAGATATAAAAAATTATCTATTGAAGCAGTTATTGAATTTGTTGCGAATGGAAATTTTTTAAAATCATAGATCATACTCTTATCACTGTTGTGCCGAAAGCTAACGTTCCTAATAGCCTTGGGGATTATAGACCAATTGCTTATTGCAATTTTATTTACAAAGTTATTGCCATAATTCTTTGTAAAAAGGTGGAACCTAGTGCATGAGGCTTCCGCACGATAGCGGACTCTGGAGAGGTCGATAATGTACGCAGCCTTTCTCTCGCATTGTGAAGAGACTATTTCTGAACTCGAACCTGGACGCCCAGATCACCGTGCGGGTGACCTAACCGTTGTGCCAAGGTTCCACCTCTGCCATAATTCTTTGTAATATAATAAAAATATTTTTGAAAATTTTAATATCTGAAATCAATATGCTTTCATTCCAAGGAGATTAATTGCAGAAAATACATTATTAACACATGAAATGATTAGAAACTTTAACCAGAGCAAGAAAAAATAAAATGTGCATTAAAGTTACACAAGGTTTTTGATAGAATAAATATACACTTTATTTTGCATATGATGAAACAACTTGGTTTTAATGGAAATTTTTACCATTCAGTTAAAGAATATATCAATAATGTTACTTATTCGATTCTTATAAATGGTTCCCCTAGTGGTTTTATTCATAGCAATAGAGGAAATTTTCTTTACCATTGTAGTGGAAATTTTCTTTTTATACATGGAAATTGAGTAAATTAATGGCAATTTAAAACCCATATATAGAACCAAGCCATTTATAGCACATTTGTTATAATTGATGACTTGTTATTGTTTTTAAATGCAGATGAGCAAAGTGCAAATACTATCGTAACAATCTTTAGGAAAATGAATGAGTATGCAGGTTTACAAATTAATGAATGCAAAAGCAAATTATACTTCAATAAGACACATACAAGAAAATCAGAAGTATTGAATATCTTTAAATTTTAAGAGGATACACTGCCAGTCAAATACCCGAGGCTACCACTTAATATGAATCAAAAAATGACTGGGACTACCCAAGACTACATGATTTAATTCACAACATATTAGAGGGATGGTCTTGCAAACTGCTATCACTAACTGGCAGATCGGAACTAACTTACACAGTTATCACTATTATCATTACGTACTGATTGCAAACATGTAACATTCCAGCAAAAGCAGTACCAAAAATAGAAAAAATGTGTGCAAATTTATCTGGAGAGGAAATTTTCATAAAGTACGGTAGAATATCGCCTGCAAATCAAAGAAATTAGGAGGCTTGGTTCTAAGAAATTTTGAAAATTTATGCACAGTTTGTAATCTCAAGCTATTTTGGAAATTCTTGGAAGGAAAATCTTTGTGAACTAGATGAATGAAAGAAAAACATGTTAAAAACAAGAATTTTTGGACTATGTTAGTGGGAAAGCACTACTCTTTCACTTGAAAAAATATTTTAAATTGAAGAGAAACATGAATTAAACTCATTGAAATGCAATTTAAAGAAGGAAAACAACCAGTTTTTGGTTTGACCCATGGGTTCATGAGAAATCACTTGTAAATCTACCATAGTGGTATAATATCTATTAATTTGGAGATGCAAATGCTAAAGCGGGCTGCATTATACAGAACTACAAGTGGAACACAAATCAAAATCTAGCAGCATCAATCTTCAAATCAACAATAGAAAAGGTAACAATTAATCCCAACCTGTCCAAAGACAAATAAAAATGGAAATTAAGTTCTAAAGGCAAATTCTCTTTTAAACGCTCATGAGAATATATAAAAGAAGCGGAAACAGAAGTAAATTAGTTTTTTGTCATCTGGAATATAATAAATTGCCCAAAAATGACAAATCATGCATACTTTGCACTTCTAAACGGATTACCAACTAGAGGCAGATGCAAAAATGGAACAATAAAGGTGAAACAAAATACCTACTGTGCAAATCTAAATCAAAAATCAACGAACGCATATTTTTTGAATGCATATACTCAATGCATACTTGGTCAATTGCAAAAGAAAAACTTAATTTCAATCAGTATCAAGCACTACAGAATTTAAGAAGCAACATAAAATACATTTAGAAAATTTTTCAAAATCAAGTCCAAGAAGTTTGATTTGGCAAGCATTGTTCTCACTACTACAATTTATCACTTATGGAAGGAATGAAATACAATCTTGCTGTTTTTGATTCTGACTTGATCTTAGTTAACAAGTCAGGAGCAAAGTTTTCTTGGAACAACAGAAGTCGTAGTGGTGTTCGTACCTTCACAACTATTGATCATGCTTTCAGTAATATTCAAGCTCTCAACCTTTGGCCTACCCTATCTGTCTTCCTTCCTCAGCCCATAATGTCAGATCATTCTCCTTTAATTTTAACTCTTGGTCACCATTTTAGAAGGGAAAAGAGAAGTTTTAAATTTTTTAATGCTTGGGTTAAGCATGAGCACTTTCTTGTTTTAGTCTCACAAGTTAACTCTCAATTTTCTTGTTATGGTAATCCTATGTATAAGTTTTGCAGGAAGTTAAAAAGCATCAAACAGGCGATCAAACAATGGGCTACTATCACTTTTGGTACTGGAAGCCTGTTGTCAACCTCACTTAAGGAACAGCTGAAGAAACAACAAGATTATATGATGGAGCATCCTCTAGATGTGCATGCTGCTGCTGAAGAAGGCAAATTATTCAGTGAGGTTAACAATGCTCTCTTCTTGGAAGCAAGTATGAAGAGGCAATAATTGCATAAAAGATGGATAAATGAAGGAGACAAGAACACTAAGTTCTATCATGAATCAATAAAGGTTAAGCATGCTAGAGAAAATATTTTTAGTATTAATGATGATCATGGTACTCTATTTACAACTGTAGATACTGTTGACCAGGCGTTTATTGATTTCTTCTCTAATCTTCTTGGTAACACTAATGGTTTCATTCCTGATCTTGACCAAATTACAAACCTTGCTCTGCCATGTATTACAATCCAGGAAGCTGCTTCACTTATTAGGCATGTTTCTGATGAGGAAATAAAGACTACTATATTCTCCATGAATCAGCAATCTTCTGGTGGCCCTGACGGTTTTAATGTGACCTTCTTTATATCTACATGGAGTGTGCTAGGTGGTGAGTTTTGTCAAGCTATTCACAATTTCTTTAACAAATGCAAGTTACTTGGGGAAGTTAATTGCACTAATATTGCGCTTATCCATAAAGTTACTCCTCCAACTAGTGTCTCCTCCTTCAGGCCTATTTCATGCTGTTAACGTAAAAAATCGACGCTAACACCCCGGTGTGAGTATTAGTGATGTGAAAGCACCACCCGTTGGTACGGGAACTAGAAATAAGCAGAAAATAGCAGAAAAGTAAAGAGACAGCAGTTTTATAGTGGTTCGGCTCGAAATTAAGCCTACGTCCACTTTATCTTCTTTATTGATGATTCGATTACAACTCTTTACAATACACTTTGATTACAACACACTTTAGACGAGTAGCTAGAACTTCGATGTAGAAGACTCTTTTGAATTCATGTTGAATGTGTTCGATCTCCTCTTGAAGTTCGTTGAAGCGTCTTCGGTGTTTGGAGTGCTTGAAGTGTTGGTTGAGTTGAGAAAACAGCAGAGTATCGGCGTTCCAGAAATGAGCCCCCACCCCAAAGTCCTCTTCAAGTTGGAGCTAGTGCTGTATTTATAGGAGAATTCTGGACAGGTGATAGGTCGTGAACGACCTAAGATAAGTCATAGGTCGCCAGCGACCTAAGAAGCACGGGCTACGACTTAATAGTTTTGCACTGGATCATTTGAACATAGCGACAAGTCATAGGTCGTGAACGACTTAAGGTAGGTCGTAGGTCGCGAGCGACCTAAGGGGCATGGTTTGCGACTTAACAGGGGGGCACTTGATCTGCCTGAATGAAGTGGTAAGTTGTAGGTCGTGAGCGACCTAGGGAGTAGTTACTGGAGTTTTAGGTCGTTAGTACTTTTAGGTCGCTAGGTCGCTTTAGCCTTAAGGTCGTTAGGTCGCTTTAGCCTTTAGGTCGTTGAACTGTTCCATCTTTAGGTCGCTAGGTCGCTTTAGCCTTAAGGTCGTTAGCTCGTTAGTTCTTTTAGGTCGCTAGGTCGCTTTAGCCTTTAGGTCGCTAGCCTCTTTCAGGAGTTAGGTCGCTGGGTTGTTCATGTTTTAGGTCGCTTCAAAAAAGAGGAGTTAACACTTGCCCCTCGAAGTACAGGCCTATGTCATAGGTCGTGTGCTTCGATCTAACTCTGCTAGGTCGTGAGCGACCTAAAACATATGCTAGCTCGCGCGCCCATTCGCCTTCCTCTTTTTGCCCTATATAAACTGTTATAGGTCGCTGCTTCTCCTCTACTTAACTGTTCCGATTTCCCGCTCTGCCATTAACACAATCTCGTGATTTCAAAGGCGAATTTGAGTTAATCAGTTGACGATTCATCCTTGCTATCATATTGTGTAAGTGAATTCAATCTTTATCCAACCATAATCGCCGCTAAATCGTGAATCCCCATCCTCTGACCCCAATCCGACTTCATACGTCGCATTACACTCTCGAGCCATGTTGCGATTGATTTCCAATCGCCATTAGCTATGTTGTCGTGATTCACGAGAGCTCAGCTATGTGTTGGATTTACGATGGATCTGAGATGATTCGAATCCGTCTTGGGCGATTTGATGGTGTGGAGAAATAACAGATTCCACTGAGAGAGTGGTGGATTTCATTGTGTAGATGATAACGGGTTATCGGGTCACAGTTTAATGAGATGGTGGGCTATTACGTGGAGGGGAAGTTAGCGATTTAGTAGATCTGAGCGACTTAAAAACCTTCGCGATCTAAGAAACCTGGCCGACCTAACGAACCAACCGACCTAACAAATTCTCGCGACCTAAGGATCCTTCGAATCTGCAACTTAACTTTTAGGTCGCGCTGGGATTTAAACGACCTAGGACTTAACAAATTTGCACATGAATTCCAAGCAGAACGACTTAACAAATTAACGACCTAACTTTCTTGAATGACTGCAGAGAGCGACTTAACAAATTAACGACCTAACTTTTTGCGGCATAGGCTTTAGGTCGCGAACGAGTTAGGACTGACAAATTTGCATTATCTTGATCTGAAGCCTTGAACTCTTTGACTTGCATAGTGCGACTTAAGGAAAAACTCGACCTAAGCTAGGTCGCTGAACGACCTAATACTTGTAAAATTCTGAGAGGACTTGATTGAACTGCTTAAACTTTGCTGCACTTCCTTACAGATTAAATCAACTTTAATGCTAATAACCTGTTAAACGTAACATTTGCAGAAAGATGGGACGAATATACTCATCATCGATCGCCCACATTGAATGATGGATTAGATTAAAGAACTGATATTTTACTTAAGCAAAACAGCATAAATTTGATTAAAGATGAAGTATTGTGATTCAACTGATTAAACGACGTGTCAATGCAAAATTCGTACAGTTACAACTTACATATTGCTAAATATCATCTGCATTGATACTACACTTAACTTTGATTTAATAACAAGCCTCAAAACTTTCTGAATTGACGTGCATCAATCAGTACTATTTCAAGTTTAATTTTATTTACTTGTTATTTCAGTTGTTTTGCACAACACCTCACACACTTTTAGGAAACGTGCACCTTCATATTTGAATATCCAGTTCCTTGTGTAGAATGACTTCTCAACAAGAAGAAACAGGACAAGCTGGGGAGTTTTTTCCAATTGCTAACCCGTTGATTGATCCTCCAGAAAGAACTTCGACCACCTTGAACCACAGAGTCTTCAATCAGTTATGCATTCAGTTTGGCATTGCTGAAGTAGATGCCCAGCTTCTAGGGATAAACGATACTGCTGATAGGCCACCTCACGGCTTTATTGCAGTTAATCGTCAGATGTGCTTAAGTGGAGCTATTCCTCCTTTTAATGATTTTCTTCGATAGCTTCTTCTTCGATTATCTATCTCTCCCTTCCAGTTACACCCCAATGGTTATGCCATCTTGATGGGGTTGTGTGTGCTGTTCAGAAGGACGCTTGACCGTCTTCCAAGTTTTGAAGAGATTTGTTATTTATGCACCTTTGCGAAGAACAAAGATCACCCTTCAATTATACTTGTGAGAGGCGCAAGAAACCATAAATTGATTCTAGACTTGCCCGAGAGTGCACACGGGTTTTTAAGTCAATTTTTCTTCGTCCGCTGCCCCCCGGGGTTCTATGCCGTCTGGAGAGTCGGAAGTAAGATTGCCTTTTTCCGTTCACTTCATTTTCTGAACTTCTCGAAACTCGAATTGTCAAATGCTTAACTTCATTCTTTATTTTTTGCAGCACTTCCTCCTCCGCTTAGGGATCCCAGTCACAAGCCAACCTTCGAAACTTTAAGTGCTGTGGCTGTTGAAGAGAGGAGCACTAAATTTTTGCTGAAAGATGAATTTTTGCACCAGTTCGGACTTTTACATCCCTCCCGATCTACTCAGATTCACGAAGTCTCTAGTTCCGATACTGAAACATTAGTTGCCCCGGTTTCTACCGAGGAAGTAGCATCGAAGGAGACTGCCGTAGGAGCTTCGTTGGTGAAGTGTTCTACTTCGGTTGATATTGCGGGGTCATCTGGCCAACTTACACTTTCCCCGGTTATCGAAGAGGAGGGGCTTCCCGAGCACACTGGGAAAACTGATGATGAAGGAGTTGAAAAAGATGACATTTTCGCTGGACTGAGCGATCTTGTGGTGACTTCACAGGAGCTCTTTAAAGATGATATTACCACTGCTAAAGTTATTTCTCCAGCAACTGGGGCGACATCCGCCTTGCAACAAACTTTGTCAACCCAAGAGTTAACGCCGGTTGCGAAAGCCGACATTACTCCCAAGCCGAAGAGTGGTTTGTAGTTCGACGCGCATAGTCTACACGCCTCACACACTTAGAATTTTTTGGCACTTATATGCACTTAGCTTCTTTACTTCGAAGATTTTTAAGACTTGTGTTTTTCATTTTCAGATTCTCCAATAGGGCGAAGCGATTCGTACTATGATGACTTCCGGCGCTATGGAGGGCGCGACACTTATGACCACAGACGCTATCTCCCCGTCCATAGGGAAACTGATGAAGAAAGAGCTGTTAGGAAGGCTCAAGAAAGGCGGGATTATGAGGAGCGATACAAGAGAAGGGATGAACGATATGACTCTTCTCAGAGAGATGATGATTCCCATAAACGAAAATCTCATGATGTTAAAGGGAAGAGTCATGTCACTGAAGATCCAAACAAGCGGGCCAAGCTTATTGACGCGTCTGCAATTTCTGAAAAGCCTGCTGCTTCTATTTCTATAGACATCCCTTCCGGTTCTCCTGCTCTCGAGAAGACCGATATTCAGACAATTATTAACAGGCCTCAGTATCAAGTCAAGGATGCTCCGCCTACACTCCAAGGCCGATTCCCAAATTAGTGTTTGAAAGGAGTGCGCTTTGACTTGGATTTGGTTCCCATTGATAAGTAGGCCATGCTAAGGAATCTCGATGCCGTTAAGCTTGACATCGAGAGAATGTCTGGATGGCAAAAGCTGGTTAACGAGCTTCAAAGGGTTAATCGTATGAATCTCGAAGCCATGTTAACTATGGAAAATGATCATTCGGAATGGAAGAAAATTCTTAAGCAACATGATGCAGAAATGACGAGCATCGCTGATGATAATGCGAGACTTGAGTCTGAAGTTCAGAAACTCAAGGAAGATCTTGCCACCTCTTCCACTTCTTTTACTCAAAAGGAAGAGGTACTTCAAAAGCAAGTACGGGATGCTCATGCCAGTCAATGAGACGTTGAGGCCAGATATGAGGCACAAGAGAAAATTGTCGAGAGTTATCGCACCGATGTTGCTCGTTTGCGAGAAAAAACCCGCTCTCAGGACATGGAAATTGAAATGTTAAAAGCCTGACTTTCGAAAGTAGAAAGAGAGCGTGATGAGGCAGTTGCCGGCCAAGTTGCAGCCGAAGAATCTCATGAGGCAACCAAAACCAATATCAGCTCTACTTTATTTGATTTTTACTTGCACAGTGTCCTGGGGCGTGGTAGTCTCTCATTTTTGGGCCCTAAGTATGATATTACTTTGGCGGAAGTGTGGGAAGCCATACTTGATATGTTTGGAGGTGCTGGCTATGAAGAGGCAGATCTTGAGGCGCTTTATCTGGATGATGAAGCACGTACTGCCCTTACCAGGGGAAAAGAGCAGCTTGCTAGGGAGCGAGCCGAAGTAGCGGGAGGAGAGCCTTTGGAGAAAGCGCCTTTAACCGACCCCGCTCGTCCTCCGGCTTCGGTCGACCCTGATACCATTGGCTCTAGTTCTTATTCTCCACTTCCTGCAAAGGCCGAAGTCAAAATCGCAACTACTGAGCCTCCCACTGTTCAAGTCGAGGAGAAGACCCAGGATGACATTGAAGCTAAAAAATTTGAAATCGATGTGATTAAGCCGACTTCTCCAGGTAACTCCAAGTCTGATATAGCTCAAGTATACTACTCATTCGATTCAACTAGGCTCGATGAATTTCTCACTTATTACTTAAGTCCTGATGAGCCAATATCTTCTCTTTTTTTAGAGAATACTGACTTTAACTTCTTTTCTTCTGTAGCGGAAGTACCAAGCGTTGCATAAACTTCTCCTCTTCCAGCTGTTCCTCCTCCATCCCTTCAAGTCACTCCAGCTTCTCAGCCGGGATCGCAGGAAGAACAAATAGAAGCCCTTCGAGGCTTGGATGATCTACCCGCTTCGCAAGAGCAAAAGGCTGAGGAACTTGGAGGAGGTGAGAAGACTCCGGAGCCTTGTGATGATGACACAAAGCTATCTGAGCTATTTACTCCGGGCAGTGAGTCTTCTTCAAAGAAGAAGGGGAAGCGCGCAATTGCGAAGAAGAAGAAAAGCGCTTTTGCTGGTGAAGAAAAAGTGGAAGAAGATCCAGCTACACCTTCTTCTCCTTCTTCCCCGACCCGTCCACGCTGGATTCAGAAACTAATCATCAAGCCGGGAAAGAGCTCTAAAGGTGGTGGGAAGAAGGAGTAATGAGCTGGACTTTACGCTTCTTATTTTGCTTTTTGCTTTTTGCATGTATTGACCGGATACTGTGCGGGTACCGGCCCCCGCTTTTTTGAAACCTGCGCATATGTAAACAATCTTATAGTATGGAATAAAATGGCTATTTTCACTTGTACAATTTCTTATCAGTATTTGTGAATGCATTTATTCCTTGTTTTTTGCACAAATTTCTTTATTTACTTTGTATGATACTGTAGTGAGCTCGTGGTATGATGTTTGAGCGTTGTTTAATATAGCTATATGCCCCCATACCACGGCTCATTGCAATATTCCGAAAAGACTTGTACTCTTATTTTAGAGAATAACTCTTTCATTTTGGGGAAGTATTATTCTGCTTTTAGTAGAGTATGCCTTGTATTGGAGAAGTTTACTTGTTTAGTGTTTTTTGAAAAAGGTTTGTGCCTCCGATGTAGTTTTTTTTTAATTACTTACGAAGAGGTCTTGGTTTGCGTGCCTCCGAAGAGGGCTTGTGCCTTCGAAGCAGTTTTTTGCTTACGAAGAGGTCTTTGTTAGCGTGCCTCTGAAGAGGGCTTGCGCCTCCGAAGCAGTTTTTTGCCTACGAAAAGGTCATTGTTTGTGTGCCTCCGAAGAGGGCTTGCGCCTCTGAAGCAGTTTTTGCCTACGAAGAGGTCATTGTTTGAGTGCCTCTGAAGAGGGCTTGCGCCTCCGAAGCAGTTTTTGCCTACGAAGAGATCATTGTTTGTGTGCCTCCGAAGAGGGCTTGCGCCTCCGAAGCAGTTTTTGCCTACGAAGAGGTCATTGTTTGTGTGCCTCCGAAGAGGGCTTGCGCCTCCGAAGCAGTTTTTGCCTACGAAGAGGTCATTGTTTGAGTGCCTCTGAAGAGGGCTTGCGCCTCCGAAGCAGTTTTTGCCTACGAAGAGGTCATTGTTTGAGTGCCTCTAAAGAGGGCTTGCGCCTCCGAAGTAGTTTTTTGCCTACGAAGAGGTCTTTGTTTGAGTGCCTCCGAAGAGGGCTTGTGCCTCCAAAGCAGTTTCTGCCTACGTAGAGGTCTTTGTTTGAGTGCCTCCGAAGAGGGCTTGTGCCTCCGAAGTAGTTTCTGCCTACGAAGAGGTCTTTGTTTGAGTGCCTCCGAAGAGGGCTTGTGCCTCCAAAGCAGTTTCCGCCTACGAAGAGGTCTTTTTGGACTCCGAAGAGTAGCATGTGGACTCCGAAGAGTAGCATGTGGACTCCGAAGAGTAGTGTTTGGACTCTGAGGAGTAGCTTTTTGATGCAGTGCAGAAAGTTAAAGGATTAGGTCGCTCACGACCTAAGGCGAGTGTAGATCGCTCACGACCTAAGGAGTTAGAGGAGGGAACAAGTGATGCCGAAGAAAGTGGTTGCACAGGCCAATTTGGTGAAGTATTAAGTCGCATACGACCTAACAAGTTGATAAGTCGAAACCGACCTAAAAAGAATACCACCGAGTTAAAGTTAGGTGAGCAATGTTGGGAGAATGAAGTTCTAGGTCGGAACCGACCTATGGAAGGATGTTCGCGACCTAATGAAGTCTTAGAGTCGTATCAACGACCTAGTGTGACTCGGCAACGACTCAAGGAAAATTTCTGCGAGTTAACAAGTCCTTTGAGTCGTCTGAACGACTTAACGAGTCATGCTTTAAGTCGCGAAACACTGGATGCTGTTGATTCAACTGCCGAGTTAATTTCTACCGTTGATCTTAGGTCGCTGATATGGGATGCGCATGTTTTAGGTCGCGAAGCACGGGATGCCGTTGATGTGTCTGCCGAGTTAACCTCTGCCCTTGATTCTCTTTAAACGTTGATTTGGAATACCGCTAAGGTTTTAAGTCGCAGAAACTTGTAACCGAAGATCTTGATGCCGCGTCCATCTGAACCGTTGATTCTTGAAGCTGTGAAGAAACTGTTGTTAGGTCGCTGCCGACCTATGCTAAGTCGCGTACATTCTTAGGTCGAATCATTCTAGGTCGTAAGGTCGTTGCCGACCTAAGTACTTGTATGTTCTTTGATGTTTTTGTCTGTGTTTGTTAAGTCGTAGGTCGTTGCCGACCTAAGTACTTGTAATATTTTTTTAAGGTTTTTCTGAACTGTTGTAAATGTTGAGTCGGAAGTCTTTGTTAAGGCGTAGGTCGGAAGTCTTAACTCGGAACCGACTTAATACTTGTAATTTCATTGTTTTTTTTGTGTGAGTTGTAAAATGCCTATAAATAGGTCGAGATTCTCATTTGTAAAAGGTTGTTGAATATTGAATAAAATTCTCTTTTGATTGCTTTGTGCTTTCATTCCAAATTGGTAGTTGAGTGTAATCTCCTATCTCCTCTTTCGGATAATCGAGTGCGCTCGATTCAACGATTGTAGAAGCCGATTCGCGGAATCAAGTGCGCTTGATCAACGCTTGAAGAATTGAAGATCTTTGAACCCGGTATCGTGCGCGATCAACGAGTTCGAGATAGCTAGAGTTCGGTATCTTCGGATCAACGAATTCGGGCAATTCAGCATTCATCAATCCATCGACTGCTACATTCACCGATCTACATTGTTTTGAATTATCCGCTGCGTCAGTTTTTGGTATCAGAGCTTGTTCTAGCCAATCATAGCTAGATCGAGACTTGGAGCCTAATCATTTGAAGAGATTTGAAGTTTGAAGTGATAGCCGAGAGCTTGAGGTGTGAGCCGTGAGCAAGTGAAGTTGTTCGACCTTGCATTGAAGATTGTTTGATCGAATTTGTAGTGGGAGACCGAAACTTTGTCCATCGTGTTCATCGCGATTTGCTACAAAGTGGAAGTTTTCGATCCGTTTCATTTTGGATCAAAATCCGAAAAGTGTTTGAATTTGAAGATTTGTGAAGTTTTCAAGTATGCCGCCAAGAAGAGCTAATCGCCACCAAAACGTAGAAGCTTTATATCGAAGAGAAGAAGCTGATGAGATGGAGCAAAGAATCAATGAGAATTTTAGTGAAAAGCTTAACGAAGGAATTGGCCGATTAGAGAGGCTTATGACAGAGATGAATCAAAATCGGAGAAGGGTTTCACCAGAATCTAACCATGGAGGTAGTAGAGTCTCACCACATTCCAATCGAGACCGAAGTGTTGAAAATGACCAAGGGCGTGGGAGGAACGTGAATGGTCGTGAACGGAGGAATGTCGATAGAAGGGATGAAGGTGGAAGGCGTAATGCTAGTAGAGATGTTGGTGGTCAGAATCGACATCGTTATGCATCTGATTTTGAAGAGGAGTATGATGGTGGTAGTGTTCAAGGAAGAGGTCAAGGAAGAAATTACTCTGAGTATGATCACAAGTGGGAGTCGGGGATGAAGACTGAAATTCCTGAATTCAAAGGTGGTATGCAAGCAGAGGAGTTTCTAGATTGGGTGGCTAATGTAGAGGAGATTTTTGATTTCAAAGAAGTACCAGAACATCGTAGAGTGAAGTTGGTTGCTACGAGGCTGAGGGGTAGAGCTTTGGCATGGTGGCAGCAAACCAAGCTTACACGTGAACGAATGGGGAAGTCAAAGATTGAATCTTGGGAGAAGATGAAGAAATTGATGAAAGCAACGTTCTTACCATACAATTATCAATCTTTGATGTATCAACGTTTGCAGAACTTGAGGCAGGGCACGAAGACAGTTAATGACTATGCTGATGAATTTTATCAACTCATTGCAAGGAACGATATTATGGAAACAGAAGAGCAGCTGACATCTAGGTTCATTGGAGGATTGAGAATGCAGATTCAGGATATGGTGAATATGTTCGATCCAAGATCTGTAGCAGAAGCACATCAGAAAGCGTTGGCTTGGGAAAAACAAGGGAGACGAGGAAGTGGTGTGTTTTCTAATTCTAACAATCAAGCGAAGGGTGTTGGAGGAAGTTCTAATGTTTCTAAAACTATCAGTAGACCAGTGGTGAAAGAGGCTGAGAAGGCGAAAGTTAACAATGGTTTCAAATGTTACAATTGTCAAGAAATGGGTCATAAAAGCAGTGAGTGTCCAAAGCCAAAGAAGAGAACCATGATTGCAGAAGTTGACGAAGAGGATGTTGTTGAGGATTGTTCTAATCTAGTTGAGGAGGATGAGCAGGATATTGCGTCAGGAGACGAAGGTTGTAACCTAATGCTGAGGAGATCGTGTTTAACACCGAAGCAGGAGGAAGCTAGTTGGTTGAGGAGTAATATCTTTCAGTCAACATGTACTATTCTGGGGAAGGTGTGTAAGTTTGTGATTGACGCAGGAAGCTGTGATAATATTATTTCAACCGAAGCTGTGACGAAGTTGAAATTGAAGACAGAGAAACATCCGAGTCCATACAAGTTAGCATGGTTGAGAAAAGGAGGAGAAGTGAAAGTGGATAGACGAGTTCGTGTACCATTCTCTATTGGGAAGAAATACAAAGATGAAATATGGTGTGATGTAGTAGAGATGGATGTTTGTCATTTATTATTGGGAAGACCATGGCAGTATGATCGAGCAGTACAACATGACGGTCG
Organism: Allium fistulosum; assembly: GCA_030737815.1. Classification (NCBI taxonomy): domain Eukaryota; kingdom Viridiplantae; phylum Streptophyta; class Magnoliopsida; order Asparagales; family Amaryllidaceae; genus Allium; species Allium fistulosum. Next base: position 672,075,235 of record CM060906.1, read on the forward strand.
GACCAATAGCTACAGTTTTATGTTTAAAGGCACGAAGATTATCTTAGTTCCAAAGAAGAGATCACAAGAAGAAAGTAAGTCCGAAGAAATCGAAGAGCTGAAAACTTTATTGACTTTGAAGGAGTTTGTTAAAGAAGTTGAAGAAGAGCCGGAAGTATTCTTGTTGATTGGGCGTGAGAGCAGTGAAGAGGTTGAAATTCCAGAAGAAGTTAAACCAGTTTTGAAAGAATTTGACGATGTATTTCCAGAGGAGTTACCAACGGAGTTGCCACCGTTGAGGGATATACAACATCAGATAGATCTTGTTCCAGGTGCTGTGTTGCCACACAGACCACATTATCGAATGAGTCCGAAGGAACATGAAGAATTGCGGAGGCAGGTTGAGGAATTGCTTGAGCAGGGGCGTGTGCAGGAGAGTCTGAGTCCTTGTGCTGTACCAGCTTTATTGGTACCCAAGAAGGATGGGACATGGAGAATGTGCACTGACAGTCGAGCATTGAATAAGATTACCGTGAGATATAGATTTCCAATGCCGAGGTTGGATGACTTGTTGGATCAGATAAGCGGAGCTACTATCTTTTCTAAGATTGATTTGAAGAGCGGATATCATCAAATTCGTATCAGACCAGGAGATGAGTGGAAGACTGCTTTTAAAACCAGGGAGGGTCTATACGAATGGTTGGTTATGCCGTTTGGTTTATCAAATGCACCGAGTACTTTTATGAGGGTGATGAATCAGATTTTTCGACCGTTCATTGGGAAATTCGTGGTGGTGTATTTCGATGATATTCTAATTTACAGTGGGAGTCCAGAGGAGCATTTGAATCATCTTAGAGAAGTGCTGATGGTATTGCGACAAGAACAATTCTATGCTGCAACGAAGAAATGCGTGTTCATGACGCATAGTGTTTTATTTCTGGGGTATGTTGTTTCAGAGAAAGGAATACAGGTTGACCAAAGTAAAGTTGAGGCGATCAGAAATTGGCCGCAACCCAAGACGATAACGGAAGTTCGTAGTTTTCATGGGTTGGCTTCATTCTATCGAAGGTTTATACCACACTTTAGTAGTGTGATGGCACCTGTTACAGATTGTATGAAAGACAAACAGTTTTCATGGTCAGAAGAAGCAGGGGTTGCTTTTGGGAAGATCAAGGAAATGCTGACGTCTGCACCAATTCTAGTGCTACCTGATTTTCAGTTAGTTTTTGAACTACATACTGATGCATCCAAGGTTGGGATTGGAGGGGTGTTGAGTCAGAAGGGACGTCCAATTGCCTATTTCAGTGAGAAGTTGTCAGGAGCGAAGATGCGATACAGTACGTATGATGTGGAGTTCTATGCTGTTGTACAATCTATTAAGCACTGGAGACACTATCTGTTTCAGAAAGAGTTTGTTCTGTATACTGATCATGAAGCATTGAAGCATTTACAAGGGCAAGACAAGATTTCAGCGAGACATGCATCGTGGATTGCATATCTGCAACAGTTTACTTTCGTTGTGAAACACAAGTCAGGGGTGACAAATCGTGTAGCTGATGCTTTAAGTAGAAGGAGTCATTTGTTGACAACGATGAAAGTTGAGGTGACTGGTTTTGAACTATTGCCGGAGCAGATTGCAGAAGATTCTTACTTTAAGAAATTTGTTGAAGGGAACAATGAAGGGAAGACTGATGAGTTTATGTTGGTTGACGGGTTTCTTTTTAAAGGAAGTCGATTATGCATACCGGAGGGTAGTCTGAGAATGAAGATTATCAAGGAGTTACACGAAGAAGGGCATGTTGGAAGAGACCGTACCTTACAATTGATTTCACAATCCTACTTTTGGCCATCGATGAGGAAAGAAGTGGAGAGATTTGTTGAGAGATGCCATATCTGTCAAGTTTCGAAAGGAACTGCGACTAATGCAGGTTTGTATATGCCGTTACCAGTACCAACTAAACCATGGGTTGATGTGAGTATGGACTTTGTGTTGGGGTTGCCGAGAACGCAGCGTGGTAATGATTCCATTTATGTGGTGGTTGACAGATTTTCGAAAATGGCACATTTCATTGCTTGTAAGAAGACGGCGGATGCTGTTCATGTAGCCCAGTTGTTTTTCAGGGAGATCTATAGACTTCATGGATTGCCAGAATCTATTGTGTCGGATAGAGATACTCGATTTCTGAGTCACTTTTGGTTGAGTTTGTGGAAACTGGTGGGAACGAAGCTGAAATTTAGTAGTGCTTATCACCCGCAAACGGATGGACAGACTGAGGTGGTTAATCGATCGTTGGGAAACTTGTTGAGGTGTCTTGTTCAAGATAATCTGAAGAGTTGGGATGTGAAGTTATGTCAGGCAGAATTTGCCCATAATCATGCTGTGAATCGAAGTACGGGGTTCAGTCCGTTCCAGATTGTTTATTCAAGTTTACCGAAGGGACCGTTAGATTTAACGATGATACCACACTCGAAGGGGACAATTAAGAAAGCTGCTGATTTTGTTGAAGGGCTGACGGAGTGTCATAAAATCGTTCAAGAACGATTAGAGAAAGCAAATGAGAAATATAAACAAGCTGCAGATTTGAAACGACGAAAAGTTGAGTTTAATGAAGGAGATATGGTTTATGCAGTGTTAACAAAAGATCGTTTTCCAGTGGGCGCGTACAACAAGTTGAAAGCCAGGAAAATTGGTCCGGTGGAAGTTGTGAAACGAATCAATGAAAATGCTTATAAACTGAAGCTGCCAGATGATGTGTATACATCTGACGTATTCAATGTTAAACATCTTGTACCATATCATGGGGAAGAGTTTGTTGGGGATGAAGAGTGTGCGAATTCGAGGTCGAATTTCTCTCAACCAGGGGAGGATGATGCAGTGCAGAAAGTTAAAGGATTAGGTCGCTCACGACCTAAGGCGAGTGTAGATCGCTCACGACCTAAGGAGTTAGAGGAGGGAACAAGTGATGCCGAAGAAAGTGGTTGCACAGGCCAATTTGGTGAAGTATTAAGTCGCATACGACCTAACAAGTTGATAAGTCGAAACCGACCTAAAAAGAATACCACCGAGTTAAAGTTAGGTGAGCAATGTTGGGAGAATGAAGTTCTAGGTCGGAACCGACCTATGGAAGGATGTTCGCGACCTAATGAAGTCTTAGAGTCGTATCAACGACCTAGTGTGACTCGGCAACGACTCAAGGAAAATTTCTGCGAGTTAACAAGTCCTTTGAGTCGTCTGAACGACTTAACGAGTCATGCTTTAAGTCGCGAAACACTGGATGCTGTTGATTCAACTGCCGAGTTAATTTCTACCGTTGATCTTAGGTCGCTGATATGGGATGCGCATGTTTTAGGTCGCGAAGCACGGGATGCCGTTGATGTGTCTGCCGAGTTAACCTCTGCCCTTGATTCTCTTTAAACGTTGATTTGGAATACCGCTAAGGTTTTAAGTCGCAGAAACTTGTAACCGAAGATCTTGATGCCGCGTCCATCTGAACCGTTGATTCTTGAAGCTGTGAAGAAACTGTTGTTAGGTCGCTGCCGACCTATGCTAAGTCGCGTACATTCTTAGGTCGAATCATTCTAGGTCGTAAGGTCGTTGCCGACCTAAGTACTTGTATGTTCTTTGATGTTTTTGTCTGTGTTTGTTAAGTCGTAGGTCGTTGCCGACCTAAGTACTTGTAATATTTTTTTAAGGTTTTTCTGAACTGTTGTAAATGTTGAGTCGGAAGTCTTTGTTAAGGCGTAGGTCGGAAGTCTTAACTCGGAACCGACTTAATACTTGTAATTTCATTGTTTTTTTTTGTGTGAGTTGTAAAATGCCTATAAATAGGTCGAGATTCTCATTTGTAAAAGGTTGTTGAATATTGAATAAAATTCTCTTTTGATTGCTTTGTGCTTTCATTCCAAATTGGTAGTTGAGTGTAATCTCCTATCTCCTCTTTCGGATAATCGAGTGCGCTCGATTCAACGATTGTAGAAGCCGATTCGCGGAATCAAGTGCGCTTGATCAACGCTTGAAGAATTGAAGATCTTTGAACCCGGTATCGTGCGCGATCAACGAGTTCGAGATAGCTAGAGTTCGGTATCTTCGGATCAACGAATTCGGGCAATTCAGCATTCATCAATCCATCGACTGCTACATTCACCGATCTACATTGTTTTGAATTATCCGCTGCGTCACTTTTGGACTCTAAGGAGTAGCTTTTGGACTCCGAAGAGTAGCAGTTGGACTCCGAAGAGTAGCACGTGAACCCGGAGGAGTAGCACTTGGCCTCTGAAGAGGGCTTTGTTGCTCGCATCCTTCCACCATCTGCCTCTTAGCGATTACTCGTTATCACTTCAAGTACATGTCCCATTCTTTTGCAAGTTGTTTGCTTTTTGCCAGAAAAGTGTACTTTATCGTTGAGTGAATCCACGGGGCAGACGCAAGCTACTTTACCGGATGTTCGTTTGCACAAACAATCGTGATTGGTTAGCAAGGGTCTGGAATCTTCTCCTCAAGAAGGTGCCCGCTTTGGTGGAATCACTAACTGTTTGAATAGCACTTCTTTTGTAGGAGTTGAATTTTGGAACTTTTGTGACTTGGCATTTGTTTGTTGAGTGATTTGTAGGAATCGCTTGGCTTCATGATGTGTTGAATGGGTAAGCTTTGCTTTGATAGCCTGCAATATTAAATCGACATTTTAGCAATATTTTTAATATATTTGCATATCGAAATGAGATAGGCATCATATAGTATTAAAGAACACAAGACTTATAATTCTTTATTATTGATTCGCACTGATTTCTCAGTAGTTTACAATACAAGAGTTATACATCCATCATCATTTTACAAATTTAAACAATGCTTTTTAAGTAAAATATGGACGCAGTCATTGCTATTCCAGAATCTCGGGATTGAACTTCCATTTTCGCTGGATTCATTGTTTTGGATCCATATGTCAGACAGAATGAAAGGTGCCTAGTTGTAGTTTTGTGGGTAGTTAGCAGCACTTTGATTAACTTCCGCCTGCTGAGTGAGGACCCCCTGTGACAACATTAATGACAAGCCTTTCAGATTCCTGTGCTGCAGCCTTGTCATTTGGGTCGGATTGGTGAGTAGGAAGTTGTTTCCCCTGAGTGGATGAGGTTGGGTCGACTCTGTTTTTCTTCACATATTGTTGCAGTTTATTCTGTTTCAGCAACTCTTCAATCACATTCTTTAACTAGCGACATTGGTTAGTGTCATGGCCAGGTTGATTGTGGAATCGACAGAATCTCCCATTATGCATTGAATTTTTCCCGAGTTTCATCTTAGGTGGTTCAGGGAACTCAACGGCATCTTTCGTTGCGAAGAAGATATTTTCCGGTGTATTAGTTAAGGGAGTAAAATCTGAAGGATTAAAGTGGCGAGGTTTCTTCTCATTCCCCTGCTTTCTTCCTCCGTCGTTTTCCCTTTTCTGGTTTTCAGATTCTCTTTTGTTAGAAGCAACATCATTATTCTCTATTTCGGCAACAACTACTTTCACTGGCGTAGAAAGGCTTTCTAAGCGCATGAATTCGTCGGCCTTTTTATAAAACTTCTCAAGTGAATTTGATTCCTTCATTTTTAACCATCTTCCGAATTCACTTGATTTGTTGATGGCTCGCATCAGGTAAGTCAGGATCATATGGGGTTCTGCATTATCCACTTCGGCCAGGGCTATATTGAAACAGTTCAAGAAAGATCTGATAGATTCTCCGGGAGCTTGTTCAAGGCTGGACAGTGACATTATATCCTTAGCTTTTGAAGCATACAACCTGAACTGATCCTTGAATTTTCGAGTTAAGTCAGAGAATTGATCTACGGACCGAACTGGTAGCTTTGTGAACCAAAGTAGAGCCACTCCTTCCCAGTACACTGGAAAGTATCGGCATTTAATCTCATCTGATGCTCTTGCACCGGTCATATGCCAGTCATACTTATATAGGAAATGATTAGGGTCACTCGTCCCCCTATAGGCCGGGATAGTAGGAGGTACAAATTTTCTTGGAAATTCTGCTTTCAGGATCCTTTCAGTAAACGGAGTCTTGCTTGGAGCAAATCCCCCGTCGTTATCATTTTCTTCCCTCTGCATGCTCTCTTTCATGATTCGGCGAACCATCCCTGATAGGTACTCCTCATCGTTCAAAGGCATCGCCGGGTAGACGTCGGCTCTCCTTTCGGAAGTTTGTCTAGGCAAATGTTCGCGAAAAGTTGGCTGCGGCCTTGAACCTTCAGCTTGGAAAGGTGGCATTTCGGCGGTGCCAGTTGCTCTTTGAGGAATACCTTTCTCTTGAGAATTATGAGCATCTTCGGCAAAGGTTATTTCGTTGTTTTCTGGTCGTTGATTTGCCCCAAGTAGAGCGTTTAATCTGTCCATCATCAAAGCATTTTGAGTTTCAATTTGTTGGTATAATCTCAACACTACGTCGTCTAATTCAGCCCTTGTGACTCCAACGGTAGGAGTTGCCTGGTTTGCTGTTGGGGAAGCGGAGGTCCCCTCATGAGCATTTCCGGATCTGGTAGATCTACGCTTTCTTCCAGGAGCCATGATTTCCGATAAACTTCTGGTCTTTAGAGAGATTCTTTCAACAAACTTTTGCGAAGCAATGGTGAGAATGTCCATGAGTTCAACTCTCAATGAAAGCACCAAAATGTTAATGTAAAAAATCGACGCTAACACCCCGGTGTGAGTATTAGTGATGTGAAAGCACCACCCGTTGGTACGGGAACTAGAAATAAGCAGAAAATAGCAAAAAAGTAAAGAGACAGCAGTTTTATAGTGGTTCGGCTCGAAATTAAGCCTAAGTCCACTTTATCTTCTTTATTGATGATTCGATTACAACTCTTTACAATACACTTTGATTACAACACACTTTAGACGAGTAGCTAGAACTTCGATGTAGAAGACTCTTTTGAATTCATGTTGAATGTGTTCGATCTCCTCTTGAAGTTCGTTGAAGCGTCTTCGGTGTTTGGAATGCTTGAAGTGTTGGTTGAGTTGAGAAAACAGCAGAGTATCGGCGTTCCAGAAATGAGCCCCCCCCAAAGTCCTCTTCAAGTTGGAGCTAGTGCTGTATTTATAGGAGAATTCTGGACAGGTGATAGGTCGTGAACGACCTAAGATAAGTCATAGGTCGCCAGCGACCTAAGAAGCACGGGCTACGACTTAATAGTTTTGCACTGGATCATTTGAACATAGCGACAAGTCATAGGTCGTGAACGACTTAAGGTAGGTCGTAGGTCGCGAGCGACCTAAGGGGCATGGTTTGCGGCTTAACAGGGGGGCACTTGATCTACTTGAATGAAGTGGTAAGTTGTAGGTCATGAGCGACCTAGGGAGTAGTTGCTGGAGTTTTAGGTCGTTAGTACTTTTAGGTCGCTAGGTCACTTTAGCCTTAAGGTCGTTAGGTCGCTTTAGCCTTTAGGTCGTTGAACTATTCCATCTTTAGGTCGCTAGGTCGCTTTAGCCTTAAGGTCGTTAGCTCGTTAGTTCTTTTAGGTCGCTAGGTCGCTTTAGCCTTTAGGTCGCTAGCCTCTTTCAGGAGTTAGGTCGCTGAGTTGTTCATGTTTTAGGTCGCTTCAAAAAAGAGGAGTTAACACATGCTGTAATGTAGTTTACAAATGTATCTCTAAAATTCTTGCAAGTCGTCTTGTCAGTGTTCTGCCAAATGTAATCTCTAGCAATCAAGCTGCCTTTATTCCTTCTAGGAATATACTTGATAATGTCCTTCTCGCTCAGGAATTATTAAAGGGTTATGGTAGAAGTAATGTGCCCCCTGCAGCTGTTCTTAAAATTGATATATCCAAGGCTTATGACTCTATACACTGGGCCTCTATTGTCAGAATAATGGCTGTGATGGGATTTCCCAAAAATTTTGTGTCTTGGATATATGTGTGCATTTCCACACCTTCTTTCTCTGTTGTTTTAAATGGTAGGCCTGTGGGTTATTTCAGAAGTAGTAAAGGTATTCGACAGGGTGATCTAATATCTTCATACTTATTTTTGTTGGTGATGGAAGTATTTACTGTTATTCTAAGGACAAGATACTCTCAAAAGTTTATAAAGTTTCACCCAAAGTGCTCCCATCATCAAATAACTTCAATAATGTTTGCTGATGATGTTATGTTATTTACCAAGCCTGAGCTACCCTCCTTGAGTGGATTAGTAGATGCTCTGCAGTCTTTCTACTATATGACTGGCCTATCTATTAATCAAGACAAATCTTCTATGTTACTTGCTGGTGTCAGTGAAGATCATGCTGTTGTATTACATCAACATATTGGCTTCTCTTGTATGGAAACTGATATGAGGTATCTTGGTCTCCCCTTAATTTCAAAAAGAATTACTAAAGCTGACTGTTTACCACTTTACAATAAAATTACAACTATTATGACTGCTTGGGCAAATAAGCATTTGACTCAGAGTGGTAGGTTAGTACTTATTAAATCTGTTGTTTTTTCCTCTCTTGTCTATTGGGCCCGTACTCTGATTCTTCCTGTGAAACTATTACAACTTATTAGGTCTGCCATGTATAGATTTTTTTGGACTGGTAGTATTCACAACAGGAAGCTGATGCCTTGTTCATTTTCCAAAATTGAGACTTCCATGAGACAAGGAGGCCTTGGAGTTATTGATGTTAGGAAGTGGAATATTGCAGCCTTTAGTAAACACTTTGATGACCTCATTAACAAGAGAGGAAGTTTATGGGTTAGTTGGACGTGGCATTACAACATAAAGAGAAAACAATTTTGGTGTATGGATATCCCACAGAATTGCAGTTGGAATTGGAGAAACATGTTGAAGCTAAGAGATATCTACCTACCTATGATTCAATATCTTGTAAATGCTAATACTGCTGTTAGTTTCTGGCATGAACCATGGGTTAGTAAAGGGATGATCCTATCCAAAGTGTGTGATTATTCTCAGATTTTACAATCTGGAATTCACAATGATGCTAAGGTAAATGAATTTGTACATGAAGGGAAAATGCAGTTGCCATACAATAGCAATCAGTTTATTAGGCAGCTGTGGTGTGAAATACAACAAAATTTCATATCTGATAATATAGTTCCATCTGTTGTTTGGGAGATGAAGCCACACACTGTTAAAGGTGTTTACAAACATGTTGCTGCTAGTGCTCCATTGCCCGCTTCCAAATGGTTCCCTGTTATTTGGACAAGTGATTCTGTTCCAAAAGATAACCTGATGTTGTGGAAAGTTATTAATCAAGCTTTACTAACTAGAAGTGTTTTGAATAGGTATGGTTTGGCTTGTTCAACACAATGTTTGTTCTATGATCTGCATGATGAAACTTCAGAGCATCTTTTTTTTGATTGTCCAACACTACACTTCATATTGGATAGAATTAGTTGTATTACTGGAATTAATCTATCTTCAACTATTTCAAGCATTGACTGGAGTATTATTTTTAAAGCCACTAGGTGGAGGAATGATGGAGGTAGGATTTTAGCAGTTTGCTTGAAAATATACATGAGTGTAATATGGAGAGAAAGGAATGCTATTGTTTTTGAAAATCAAAGAAAGAATGTTGAAGTGTTGTGGTATGAAGCAAAGTCTGGTACTTACTTGCAATTGAAGAACAGTAAAAGAGCTTACCCTCATGATTTGATTCTTGGATGGGCTTGATTTTTGGTGTTTTTCCCTTGTATTTTCCTTGTTCTTTTCTTTTCTTTTCTTTCAATTTTTCTATGTACCCTTTTATTGTGTTGCAATAAAACTGGTAGGGGCCTAGTTAACCCCGCTGTCTTTGCCAAAAAAAAAAGAAAAAAAAAGAAATACAATACTGCATAACAACAAAGAAAAAGATTGCTTGTAGCTTTAGAAAATAATAGAAACCGACAATTAATCATATTTCAAAAATCAAGCAAAAAACATTCATACAGATATGAACAAATCCACGATCTATGGGAACTAAACAATTACAAGGAACAAATGGAGGCATACTTACAAAATGAGAAATATACTATAGATATTTCCCGTTGAAAAGTCAATAAGCACGGAGATGGTTGCTACAGGGTTGCGTAAGAAGGTAGCCGTCCGCTTGACCATACTAGAGGCTACACCTATTAAAAAGATGGCAACATTAGCACTAAAGCATCAAATGGCAAAGAAATAGCAAAGGAAAGTAAATAACCTGACATGGCCAACGATTACCATTCTCTCGAAGCACAGCCTACCGCACACCGTTCTCTGCAACGTCATGAACATCTAAGCATACTAGATATTTTTCTGTATAATAATAATTACTTCTACCGAAGCAGACTCAATCACAAGATCTATCACTTATTCGAATGACAAAGAGGAGAAAGCAGCTACGCGCAAGCAACTATCAGTCAGATCTACAAAGAAGCGAAGAATCAGTAATAAATAAGAATCTTCTTGGAGAACAAGAGAATAACAAGAATCCGGTAATAACTAAGGATTTTCTTGGAGAATAAGAGAATAACAACATTCGAAAGCTATAGAAGCCTCCTTGAATCGAAAATGTGGAGGAGATGGAAAGTGACTTTCGATTGCTTGAAATTTGCCAATTATCACATATTGTTTTCTATTTAACTCTGATTTACGCACGGCACAAGCGCTGACTATGTCGTCTGAGCTCTAATCCAAATAGGTATGTCAACGGATACTTTCAGATGCAGATAGTGCCATATCCGCATCTGCATCCGAAATCATTTTCGGATATCGGATATCCGCATCCGTGGATTCGAACGGATATCGGATAATTATCCTATCCGCTAACGACCGATAAATCAAGAAATACAAATGGAAAATTTTAGTTTAACATAAACTTTTTTCAATCCCCCGAATATAAAAGTGTTAAAAATAAACAAGTATAATGATAATAAATAGTTTTGGGCAGTGAATATGCATTTAATGTATATAATATAAACTTCTAACTTAATAAAATTATAAATAAATACCTTTCACTATACTAAAATACACATAATTTAAACTAATATACCGGACGGATAATTTTCGAATGCGGATGTCTTAACATACTCATCCGCATCCGTTTTTCCGGATATCGGATATTTATCCGCTTTTCGGATGCGGATGCGGACGAATTTCAAATTTTTCGAGTGTCCGTTGACGGTCCTAAACCGAAGCTTAATAAATTATGCAGTACCCCTTAGCGTGTATTTTATTGCAAACGCGGAAATTTTGCTCGTCTTTTTCTTAGATTCACCAAATTGCAATGAACCCACGTCCCCAATGTCCTAGCCCTAAATTATAAATTCGACCCCAAATCATTTCCTATCCAATTTCCAATCACTAGAAATCATAACAGAAGCTTTCATTGCTTCGATTATTCAACCATGTCTGCAGCACTAGTGTGCGGCAAAAGATCTCCATCCTCCTTCTTCGAAGACGAGTATAATTTGACCCCGCATCCTTCTTCAAAGAGGGTCCGGTGGTCTTCCAGTCATCACTTCTCGTCGCCCTCGTACGCGGTATCTTCATCGTTGGTGGTTGGTTCTCCTTTTGAGCGGTTGAGAGCTTTGTTCCCTGACATGGATCAGCAGGTCTGGATAAAATTTCGATTTCGATTATTGTTTTACTCATCGCATTGATTTTGTTAGGTTACATATATGGTGCGTGGTAAAATATTGGATTTTGATTGGCTTTATGTAATAATAGTGATTAATATAGTCCTTTTCTTCTGTAAGTTCTGTTTATATTGCCTTTAAAACTTGCTGTGGAAATCAGTTTCAATTTGTCATCCATGTGAAAAAAAGTCTGAAGTTTCGGTTTAAAAACCCTTTTTGCAGCTTATTTTAATTCTCATTAAATGGAGTTTTGGACAGTAACTTATAAGTAGTTTTTGGTAAATAGTAAGAAATAAAATTATTTGTATAGAAAAAGTTAAAAATTATAGTAAAATATAGTTGTAAAATTTGAAAGAAGAGCATGTTCGGCAACTCCTTATAAATTTAGTCAAAACTACTTTCGAGTAATTTTTTTCTATATTGATGTTTGGGTGCTTCTTATAAATAGCTTACAAAAGTAGTTAAGAAGTAGAAAACAGAGAAGGAACCAATTGTTGCTTATGACTTCTGAAGCAAATTCATAAGCCATTTTGACCAGTATTTCTGTGTAAAAGTTAAATTACATCCAAACATTTTTACTTATAAATTATTATTTTAAACTATTTAAAGTTGCTCTTCAAAACTCATTTTAAGGTGTATCAAAATAAGTTGTTACCAAATGGGTTCAAATCATAAGTAAGTATTTGTTGCTTATGACTTATTAACTTGTTTGCTTCTTATAAGTCAAAATTTTAAGTTTTTGCCACACTTAAAAGTAACTTATTAGCTACGTTTGCTATTAGAAGTATTGTCAAACACCCTCTAGACATTTACTATTTATTGCAACCATACTTGATAAATTTTGGATTTAAAGTTAGTTTGGTGAATTCTATGTAATTTCCAACTTAGAATCTGTGCCTATTTACATTATAAAGCTCGGTTAATATGTGGATTAGATGGGATTTTGATAAGAAAGTTCTTTGCAATTGGGTATTTCAAGGAAAAGTAAGTGGGATGTACTATATTGTAGATGGATATAGATGCAAATGGTCAATGCTTTACTGAATTTAACTTCTTTGAGCTGCCTAAAGATGGTCTATTGTTCCTTGAATGTAATAATGTTTTTCAGTTTGTAAATCATGTGTGTGTGTGTATGTATGTAGATGTGTGCGTGCGCGCACATGCACGTAGACAAAGGGGGGGGGGTGTACACACAGATGAATGGATGTTGACCTTGTTTTGAAAATTAAAACTCAAATCTGAAATAAAAATTATCCTGGTATTCTTCCCATCATGATATCATACGAGCTTCCTTTTTTCCCAAATGAATCTTTCTTGTATAAAATCCTTAATTGATATGATTTTGTAATCTAGACCAAATGTTTGGATGATCGATTGAGGGATAATAAGCTGAATAATTTTTTTTTTCATTCATTCTCTGCTCCCCAACTATGACTAATGAATATCTATATCCTATGGTTATACTATTATATATCATGTGTAACTAATATTATTTCCTTTCAACTCTGGTTCAGTTACTCGAGAAAGCACTTGAAGAAACTAACAATGATTTGGATATGGCGATCAAGACTCTGAACGATCTTCATCTAGAGTCGGTTAAAAAAGAAATAGACTTTGGTGAGACAAAAACTAACGGTGGCAGTGTAAATAATATTTTGCCACCATATGAAGGTATGAACTATTTTGTTAGTTACACATACGTGTTATTTTAATTGTATTTGTGGACTAACTTGTTCTTTGGCCTTCATTGTTTTCCTTTCTCATTGCATGATTTTGGTTTGCTTAACCACCATCATGTCTTAGTAACTTCTTTTTTGGTTTATTGCACAAATCAGAACATTCAATTTTGTTATATTGACATCATTTCAAGTAATTAGATTAATGTTCGATGAAGTTATTTGGTTCTCTTTAGATAACTAGATTAGTGTTTGAGGAAATTACTTGCTCTTTATTCTGCCATCCGTAAATCATAATCATTGTGGTTGGTTTATATTTTCTTGATTCTATTAAACTGCATTTTAAACAAAAGGAAATTCCAATCATCAAAGAAAGTGTAGGCGCATGAATGACACTTGCACAGGTTGGAATATCTTGCTCTGCGATATCTATGAGCAATTCAAATTTGTATATATTTTTTCCACTTTTATTTTCTACAAGTAGTTCAGCCAAAGTGTACCTGCTGAGGTAGTTAAGTGAAAAAGTTTTTTTTACCGTAATTTGATTCTATTATCTGCGATGAAAATAGAAACTGGAGACATGGAAAAGATATAGTTTTTCTAAAGAGGAAAATGATATTAAATCATGATAAAGAAAAGAGCGTGTTTCATCCCTCCAATATAATGAGAGGAGTTAGAAACTTGAAGAATATGAGTAGTGTTCTGGTCTTGTTAATTTATAATTTATGTTTTATAGTCTATGTTGATTACACTTTGTTAGGTGTGAGTTTGAAAAGTATCAGGCCTATTATCCGTTATTTATTATTATTAGTTAAGATTACATTATCAATATATATATATATATATATATAATATAATAATAATAATAATAAATAATAGTAATTTAATAAAGGCCTTGGTAGACTCTTGGCTTATGTACTTCCTCCAATGGGAAAATAAAATAAAGAGAAATGCGATGGAATATTTAGAGTAAGAAAAACAACACCCATCAGCAATCAGGTTCTTCACCTATAGTAGCCATGTCGTTTCCATGAAACGTGCTATGCTAAGTGAATATGACCGTTGTTACTAATGTCACAACAGCCTTCCTACTATCATCCTTGTAAATTTATCTACAATCATCCTCCTACAAATACCCTATGTCATCCTACCACAGTTACTCCATTCACAATTGAACATCTAATAAGTCGATAATAGTTTGTCTGCATGATCTCAAACATGTGTCAATTTAGGTGGCGCTCTATCGAGTGGCAAGTAGCTGGGTAAACAGTTTTAGCTTTCAATTTATTTTCATAGTTTGCCAATGTGAATAATGAATATTTTCAATTGATTGTCTGTGGTCATATGCCTCCTTAAAGAATGGAACGTCTATCTGCCTAAAGAAGAATCAGTAATTTTTATTCAGTCTGTCCAAGATTTGCTTTCCCAAAATTGCTACACATTTTTGTTACATTATATTGTTAATGCAAATCTTGCTCTGATAGTTTGGTTTAAGAGTAATCATTCATTATCAGGATTTAAGTCGCCTCGAGTCCCATTTATCTGTCAGTCTTGCTTGAAATGCTGATAGTTAATTCTACAGCAACCCCTTGAACCATAATTGTTTATTAAACAACTAATTTTTGGCATTACTATTTTTGGTCTTGAGTTTCATATGCTGGAAACTTGTATCCAAAATATTATATTAAATCATGCGAACTAAGAACTGCGTCGAACATGTCTTCTGTTGCATTTAACTTTTATTTTCAGCAATCTCTGTAAAATTTGAAATCTTAATGCTCGGTTTTATCAAATATCATTTTCACCCATTTTCAGGCCTATCACAATTAAAAAAAAAAACTGAATAGTTGGCAGGCAATATGTGCCATAGTGAAGATGGTGGTTCTCAGAATTTATCTATTGCATTGAATTTTCTAAGTTCTGGCTCTTGAATTTCATAAGCTGGAAATTTGTACAAAATATTACATTAAATCATGCAAACTAAGAATTCCATTGAATATGAAATGTCCGGCTTTGTACTTGACTTGTTTCAGTAATATCTGTAATTTGATATTAAAATCTTAAATGCTTAATTTTATCCAATATTGTTTTTACCCTTTTTCAATCTATTACAAGTGAAAAAAAAACTGAATACTTGGCAGGCACATATAGTGAAGATGGTGGTTCTCAAAATTTACCTACTGCATTGAATCTTCCAAGTTCTGGCTCTGAATGGGTGGAACTAATTGTAAATGAAATGTCAATGGCATCAAACATTGATGATGCTCGTGCACGTGCATCTAGGGTTTTGGAGGGTCTTGAGAAATCTATTGTTGAACGAAGTACTGCTGAATCAGCTCAGAACTTTCTAAAGGTACTGTATGCTATTATTACCCATACCATTTTAGTTATGAAGAATCACATTCATCGTTTAAAAGTTGTGATCATTGAAACTAAACTTCTTGGAGGTGTATGTAAATGTCTATCGAGTCAACTTTTTTAGATAAGACTATGAAAAGCTTCGTAACATTGTAGAATGCTAAGAGGAAACTGAATCCAACTATTTATAATCTGATACAACCTAGAGCACTTACCTAAATTTTCATTACTTGGTATGCTCAAAAACCTAAAGCTCTTGTTACTTGGAAAATATTTTATTTTGCAATAATTAAATAAAATTTTAAATTTTCATAATGGTGTCAAAAAGGAAAACACAGCATTGAAGGAACAAGTGGCAAAATTACTCCAAGAAGGTGAAATTTGGAAGAGAGCCTTCAAGACTCTACATGGGCAAAAAGAGGACTTTGAGCGGAGCATTCAAGAACTGCATCAGTTGAGAATGGAGATGTCTCAACGTGATGAACATATGAGAAAGCTCCAGGTAGCATTTTACATTTGTCAAATTTACTTTTGCAGCTGTAGTCATCATTATTTTTCAAACAATCTTTTATATCAGTTCCAAGATATTTGACTAGCAGTTTTTAGTCACTTCAATTTATAAGAACATAAATCATATCATCAGTATAGTTTCAATCTCAATTGACAAGATAAGCTTTAAAGACACAATGGTCCATATCGAATTTACAACAGAATACCTTTTACAATTTCCCTTTTGAGTTTATTATTATTTAGATGTGTTGTAAGAATACACATCTTAATTATTATTTTACCTTTTATATGAACATAAATCATCATAATCCTAGGTAACTCAGTCGGCTTTATAGACACGATGGAGTTTATTATTATTTAGATGTGTTGTAAGAAACTAAGAATACACATCTTAATTATTATTTTACCTTTTATATGAACATAAATCATCATAATCCTAGGTAACTCGGTCGGCTTTATAGACACAATGGAAAATTCACACTGGTAAGGTTGAAACAAACTATGAGAGTACAAGGGAAGAATATATCCCTGTTAAAAGCAAAACTAAATTAGAGGAAATGATTTGTTCTCTGGCTCAAACCCTGGACAGGCAGGAAAACATTGGTTTGTTAGGTCATAACTCCAATCATGGATCTCTACTGTAAATAACATAATATGTATCTCTACTATAAATAGCTGAACTCTTAAATGATCAGTACTCGGAAGTTGTTACCAATCATTGATGGCGACCAAATTTGATATCAGT
Organism: Allium fistulosum; assembly: GCA_030737815.1. Classification (NCBI taxonomy): domain Eukaryota; kingdom Viridiplantae; phylum Streptophyta; class Magnoliopsida; order Asparagales; family Amaryllidaceae; genus Allium; species Allium fistulosum. Next base: position 672,092,078 of record CM060906.1, read on the forward strand.
ATCAACTAGTGATATCTATATTTCTATTGAAATTTTGAAAAATAAGAAGTGGAAAACCAAAAAACTAAAACGAAATGAATGGAAAACAAGCAACAATTTGACAAGCACCATTGTCCCCGTGCTTAGGCGCTTCAACTTTGGTGCAAGAGATATTTTACGGATCGAAACTTGCGTAGCGTGATTCGAACATATTTGACATGTAGTATGCTGTATACTATCTAAGACTTGTAGTACTAATGCGTACTTCCATCTAAGCATCCAATTTCAAAAAAACAAGCAACAAATTATTTTTTTAGTTGTGCGCATTGGTATAAATTGGGGAAAACGCATGTGTTAAGATTTTCCTTCTTTCCCCCTTCTGTGAAATGCTAGTATGCTTTATTTTAAATGGATTTGTTATAATGTTTTGCAGGTGGAGAACTATCAGTTGAAACTTCGCCTTGTGCAAGAACAGCAACACAACCCCCTGCCTGGAAGGTTCCATCCTGATATATTTGGGTGACTGCAAATCAACGATATAAATACTTGAGTCTTGTTATTATGATTCCTATTGTCAGTCTATATGTGGTCTATCTATCGAGCTAATCTCCAAATCAAATTAACTTTTGTAACATTGTCAAAAAAACGTAGTTGTTTGTCATATACAGTCATTGGGAACTTTTATAAGCTGGGATATTTCTTCTTCTTTCTCATTTTGAAAGATCTTATCATAAAGGGTTAATTGTCTTCAAAATGCGAGGAAATATAATTTTCAAATGTTCCATCATATATTCTGGGTTTTGGGAAATTTCCCTTCCATTTTAACTTCTATGATGCATTATTATTTGTTTTTTATTATTTGAATAATTTTTACTTTATTTAAACCTTCTTTAGTAAATTTTATTTCATTTGGAAATATTCATGGCATGGAGCTGGAATCTTGAGTTTGACTTCCTGAACTTGTAGCTTAATTACTTCATTATCCTTCATGGAAGGTGGTTATTAGGATAAAAATAAAATGTAAAATGGGACCCAAGACGTTGATCGTTGAATCTTATTATAGAGGTTGAAATCTGGGGAAACTTGTTATGGTTGCATATGAGGTTGAAATCTGGGGAAACTTGTTATGGTTGCATATGATGTTGAAATCTGGAGAGATTCAATGGTTGTGATTTATTGTTTTATCATTTGTATAGGCCTGTCAATGGGTCGGGTTCGGTCTGAATATCTTCAAATCCGGACTCGAGCTCAATTACATTAATCAAATCTGAGCCCAGTCCGAACTCGCAGGGCATTTCAAAACCAATACCCGAGCTCGATCCGTCCAAGTCGGTTGGGTGATACCCGTATACCGAACTCATAATATTTATATTAAAATCATACTTTAAATTAGCAATTTTTGTTAAATTTATATACAAACAAGGCTAACATACAAGTTGGATGATGTAGCCAAGTTAACAACAAAAGTAATCAAAAACATCCACATGCAAACAAATAACATAAACAATCATGTTTTGATACTACAGAAATTTTTTTGAGATGGGCTCAAATCAGATTGGGTTTTGATAAAACCGTACTTCACCCTAATAGTAACCGGTTGGATGTGGATCAGGTTTGGGTATTTTGGACAAAATTCGTATCCGTATTAATACGGTGGGTTCGGGTCTGGGTAGATTGGACTAAAACCCGTACATATTTGTATGATCTATTTGTTTTTTAAATGTTGATGGGGTACATTTGTGTGATCTTCCTCCATAGTTGTATAAATAGAAAAATAAATCATCAAATGACTTGCCCTACTATGTACTCTAAATCTTCTCATCATTTTGTGTACTAGAACTACATGTGTGAGGATGAATTATGGATGTGAACTCATTCTCAAACCAAAAGTTAAAAAAACGAAGAAGATAATTTTTTTTTCAAATAATCCAAAAGAGTAGAAAACTGACAAGCACCATTGTTCCAATGGTTAAGTGATTCGGCTTTGGTGCGAGAGGTCACAATTTCGAAACTTGCATAGCGTGATTCGAACATTTATTGACATCTGGTTTGTGTTCTATTGTCCCAGTGACATGTTGTATCTAAGTACCATTTAAAAAGAAAAAAGTAAAAAACTTCAAATAATTTGATTTAGGACAAATTTTCGAAGTAGGCTAGTTTTTGAAACAATTTCGCTAGTGGTGCTCGTTTTGAAACTTATTATCAAATAAGGCTGGTTTCGTCCAGTCAGCAGCCAACTCAGCAGTTTTGTAACTGTCACGACAAAGCGCAACTATGAGTTGCGCTTTTTTTATTTTTCTTAGCGGAACTTTGAGTTGCGCCAATTTTTTTTTTAAATTTTTTCTTTCTTCGCAACTAAGAATTGCGCATACGTCAATTTTTAAGCATGTGCAACTCATAGTTGCGCTTGCACAGGTCAAAACAGAGGCAGCAACATCCCTACACTACATTCCACAAAAACATTTCCCAACCTTCAACCCTTCTTCCATGCCCGAACCCATCAGCTCCAAACCCAAATTTTAGTCAATTACCACCAATTTTTCACAAAATTTTCAAATTTCTTCTTCATTCTTCGATTAAACCAAAGCAACGACAATCCCTTCACCCACACTTACATTACCACTAATTTTTATGGATAATTGGGAGATTCCAGATGAAGTTTTGGTTCAATTTGTTGAACGGATGGAAGCTGAAAATGAATTTGTTCCTGAAACTCAGTTTGAAAAAGTTCCTGAAGCTCAATTTGAGATAGTTCCGCCGGCTAATGGTATTGTTGTTCAATCTGCTTTGGATAATCAAATCTGCTTAGGTGAAGCGAATCAAAGACCGGGGAAACAGATTAGCGACGAAGGACGAGTGAGACAAGATAGACATCCACTTTGCCACTGTGGAGATGTTTGTGAGGTAGTTGTATGCAAGACTCAAACAAATGCTGGACGTCGATTTTACGGATGTGCCGGTTACCTTGATCATATAACTAACCCGAAAGGTGTTAAGTGCTGTAATTTCTTCAAATGGCTAGATCGTCCGTTGACCCCTAGGAGAGTGGAGTATGCGCTAGAGATACAAGCCGAAGTGAGACGTTTGGAAAAGGAAAAAAGCCAGCTTCGACATCAAGTAGAATATTTGCAGTCCGTAAATCCAATTTGGAAAGGGGTCTAGTAAACTGGGTAATACAACTGTAATGTAATGGATGTGTATCAGACTTGTTTAATTGAGTTATGTATGCTTTAGTTTTAATGAATGTTGTATTACTTGGTTTTATTTGTACTTGGTTATTGTAGTGGATGTGCAATCGACAATGTATTATTGTTTGTCTATTATGTTTATTTGCCGATATATGTAAAACTGTCGAAAATTCATACAAAAGCTGCGTATAAATTAAATCAAAGTAACATAACATAGCAAGTAATTTAAATGTTTGACATAGGATAGCTTTTGATAACAAAGTTGCGTACAGAATAAAAATATAAGTTATACAGTTCACGATTGACAGAAGTAGTACAAACAAGTAAAATATTTATTGCTTCCCACACGTTCTTCTCTTATGACCCAAGTTACCGCATTGTCCACGTCTGTCCTGGCTTCTGTCCTCCATTTCGTCCATGACTCCCCTTATTCTTGTGGACCTCGGTCTTCCTGTATTCCTTCGCGTTGGCGGCGGGATTATAGTAGGGCCTTCATGTACATCCCAATATCTACTGTCGGGTACTGGATGAAAGACCAGAGAATAACTATGTCTATAACTGTCTACCGTAAACCAGGAAGAAATAAGATCATGGTAAGCTCTGTTCGCTCCTCCTCTACATCGTGCGCATGCAGCTAAAACATGGGGACATGGAAAATGGGCTAGAATAGGAATATTGCATGAACAACTGCAGCTGTCATTGGCAATATTTACTGTATAGTTGCACGCGTTTGTGTCTGTTACTTGCCACTCCGTTAAGCTGAACCTGTTAATGCTCATAGTACGTGCTTCAACTGAATATTTTTCCATCATTTTGTCATAATTTGGCATTAGCGAAGATGCGTAATCCATTCCATCCGTACGTCTTCTGTAGAAGTAGCTATTAAGACGATGAAAGGTACGTGCCACTAACGCCTTTACCGGTAACGATCTTGCACCTTTAAAAACTCCATTGAAACTCTCCGAAGCATTGGTAGTCATCATACAGAAACGTTCACCGTTGTTCTTGTAAAGAGCCCACTGTTCATCCTTATGTCGGAGACTTCTATCAATCCATCTGTCAGCAGCCGGACTCACATTTTTTAGTTGCTCTATGAGTTCTTTGTATGTTAACTCATCTCTTGCTTCAGCAGAAGCATGAAATAAGTTTTGCAAAATCTTACTACCAAAACCAGCTTTTTTAAAGTTTGCTTTCAAATGGCGTAGGCAGAAGCGATGATGATGTGGTCTTCTCCACTTCTCTTGCAAGGCGGTTGGAATTCCTTTCATTCTATCGGAAATGAATGTAATGCATCTTGCATTTAAAGATGGAATTAAGTGTCTCATGCATGAAAAAAACCAACCCCAAGTTTCCGCCGACTCCGTCCTTACAATAGCGAATGCCAAAGGGAAAAGAGAGTTGTTTGCATCAACTCCTGTAGCCACAAGCAACGTACCTTGATATTTACCGTACAGATGTGTTCCGTCAATAGAAAGAACCGGACGACAATGCTTGAAACCTGCAATGCTCGGTCCGAATGCCCAGAAAGCCCCCCAAAATTGCACTCCTTCTGTATGTACATGATAAATAGTACCTGGATTGCATTTCTGTATAGCACGAAGAAACTGAGGCAAGTCATTGTACGAAGATTCCCAATCGCCAAATATTGTAGACACCGCTTTGCTAAGTCCTTTCCAGGCTCTCATGTAGCTTATTTGAATTTTGTAAGTGTTTGCCATAAGCTCTTGGATAGATTTTGCAGTGTAACTTGGGTTCGAACGAACATGTGGAAGGACTTTGGTGCAAATGAATTTGGCTGTTGCTTGTTTGTGGTTCGAGTTGATGATTGGATTTGAGCAAGCGTGATCACCACCGTATTTTTTTATCATCCACCACCCAACATGATCTCTTTTAGATACAATAGCGTGAAGCCGCTATGGACAATTAGCATCAATATCACATATAGCAATGAACTCTCTAGCGTGGGACTTTATGTTTTTAAATGAAACTAAACACTTTATCGACCATTCGCTTATATGTTCAATTAAAGATTCCTTCGATTTAAAAATCATACTAACTCGAGGGCCCTTCTCCATACATTCCAGTCCGAACATTTCGTCGGTAAATTGAAATTCTTGCACAATAGATCTTTCCATTATTGTATCATTGTATTGGTCATCGTCTAACGGTTCTTCCATCTCGATATGCTCATCAGTGTCAACAACTTCCTCTGGAATATCATCTAAAGGAGCGTCATTGTTAACATTCACTACATCAGAAAAGCCATTTTGCTACGGTTCTGGACCGTGGCTAAATGATTTTGCCACGGTCCAGAGCCGTGGCAAGATGAGGAGTGGTAAAAATTTTATTCAGCCACGGCTTCAAGCCATGGCAAAATTTTATTCAGCCACGGCTCGAAGCCGTGGCAAAATTAGGCTCGGAGCCGAGATTGAATGAAATTTTACCATGGTTCTGAGCCGTGGCTAAATTTTATTTCATTAAATTTAACCACGATTCTGAGCCGTGGCTGAATGAACTAAAGCACAAACAATAAAAGCTTTAATACATCATCAAGTTTACACAAGCAAACTAAAATCAAGAATAGCTATAAAAAGAGAGATGACAAACAGAAGCAGGAGCACATACATTACCAATAAACTGAAGTACATTAGCATTTTACAAAGATCAAGTCCTACAATACTTGCTCATGAAATAACTTGTTTTGCAAAAACCAACGTATCTGTGCTAATTCAAAATACAAATTCATATTTCTCATGCCCTCAAATCCCACAAGACGATAATACAACAGAATGCAAACAGTAAAAACAATAAAAAGGACATGCTTCAATCCATTCTTCCATTGACGGTCATTTCCCTTGCTTCATTAGGTATCCTGCAAGCATCAAATGCACATATTAAAATATATATGTGTGTGCCCTTTAAATTGATTAACTAAAACTTCACCAACAACAAACCCACATGAAAGGTTAGTAGCATATATAAATCTTAGTTGATTAACCCACGTTGACCACATAACAGCACATAGGGAAAACACATGTACTCACATAATAGCAGCAGTTACACAAGCAACTACTCATATTCAAACACACGCTGTGATGTTATATATATATCCTACACGCACACTTAAACTCCTAGGAAAACACACGCACACAGATAGCTATACATTCACTCCACACACAAACTCACACAACACACAAATACCCACATATATCAAAAAATGCATGCACACTCCCAGGCAATCATGAAAACACACACTTACATCCACTCACAAATAATTACACATGTTATAATAATCAAGTTTATAATTATAGTAAGAGATACTATACTAATTTATGCATGAGTATCATAGAGGAAGTAAAATAATACTGCCAGTCACTAACACTATTTGCTGCCTGATTAGGCTGTTGCTTCTGTCAAATATCTTGTAGCAAAGAAGCATGCAGGAATGGCCAACAGATGGATAGAAAATTTAAACGAACGTTACATTGCTTTAACGGTCCACTTAGCCATAGACCCATGTGGTATATATAACAAAAATACAAATTACTTGCAGTTCATTATATAGCTTGGACTTCATCCTATATCAAAATATACTTTTAAGTACTTCAATTTCTTATCACAGATTTCACACATATGTACAGAAACATCTATACACGCACTTATAGATTTTTTTTTGTACTCAATCCACACACATCATGCATTCAGATTTTTCACTCAACACAAGCACACACCGTGCACAAAAATACACGACACTAGACACTTGTAAATCACGCGCAACACAACACTCGCTTAAATACAAGCATAGCCCCCATCTTAAACAATATGAATATAGATTAGGAAATAAACATATGAGTAAGGAATAAGTTAAACATATTGGGGAATGAATACAATCAAACGTATGAATGATGTACTCACTCTCCTAACTAAATATAAACCAACTTTTGTTGGTTTGTTAGAAAATAAGTTAAATGACGATAACTTAACTTAATTCTTGCAAAAATTACCACCCAATTGGGTAAGGAATACTAACAACTTTGATCGATGCAAGGGTAGAATATTATCAATTTGGAAAGCAAACATATGGCAAATCACTACTCTATCATTAAATGATCAAAAATTGACTGTGCAAGCATTAAAATTTGGTGGTCTCAACATGGTAATTTCTTTAACATGGTAATTTCTTTGATGTATGCCAACAATTTTCAAAATAAAAGAGAAACTCTATGGAAACCGTTCATAGATGAAGCGCAGCAGATCAAAATTGAATGGTTAGTCATGGGACATTTCAATAACTCATTTTCGCCAAAATAACGAACAGAATACAATAACATCTCTTCAATTTGGTGCAGGTTCTGATCCTACCCTACATGCAAGGTCTGCCAACTACTGCAAACCAGCTAGTAAAAGTCCATATTTTTTGCCTTCCATCGACAAATAAAGTATAAGTTAAATCAAGCAGCACTGGTACTTAAATAGCTCTTTATGATTTATAAAAATGAGTTTGTATATGTACTACCATTTTAATTTCACTAGTGCTTCCTCCTTACTAAACTGGTTGGCCCCAAATATAGTTTAAAGTCTATTAAGTTAACTAAGTGAGTTCATTTGTATTATTTAAGTAGTTTGACTGTTACTGTATTAAAAATATGAAATCTTAATGAATATAATATAATATTTAGTTTTACAAATTATTTTGGTGGTTAAAAATGATTGCAAGCCTGTAAAATCACCAACATTCATAAGAACAATGAGTAAAATCAATTCTCAACATACTAAAAATAAGTATAAATAAAAACTGAAAATTGGTAAAATAGCTGGAATAAAGATGTTTATATTTACCTCTATACCCATGGTCCATTCAGGACAATTTATGCCAAAGATGCCACAACGACCTCCCTGGAAAATATTATACTGAGATGGATGCTTAATACTGAACAAATAAGAAGATAACTACATTTGGTGATGGTTGAATAGAAGGGCAAAAATATGTAGAGGTCAAGTGGCAAATGCAAAGCTTTTCCGGCGCTAGAGTTTAAGCTCTTCTGAATATGGATATTGCTAGAGATTTTGCTAAATACTGTCTGCTACTGACAGACAATCAACATTGCAGTGTAAAATGGTGTTGGTGTTAGCATTTTTTAGCATGGAGAACTACTTAGACATTCACAAAAACAATTGATCAATGTAAATAGTAGTCTCTTAGTATTTATCTAGGATCTTGTTTGTATATTTTCCGATGTGCAACTATTATTTTCATCAGTTACTTTTAAAGATAAGCTAGGACAGTTTATTGATTAAAAGGGGTAAATCATGTATCACAATTTACTCAAGCAGAACCAAAAGTTAAAGTTAAAACCGTGTTCAGCAAATTTCCATACTACGGAACCAACATCAAATGGACCTATAGCATTATTCAAAATAACTCACTTTGCACATTGCTAATTAATTTTGTGTTAACAAATGGTTTGACTTCTTGTTAATTATGGTGTAAGCTTAACCACCACGCATTCGTCATGTCAAATGACATGGAGCATCATTAATAATAAATATGCACGTGTTTAGCTCAAGATATGCCATATACGGGAGTATCATGTGTTTGACACACCTAAATTGGTATCAAAGAAAACGATACAAAAAATAAAGAAATCACTCTTTACATTGGTCCTGTAATAAAAGGTGAATCTTTAATTATCTGTTGTCCAATAAATTAAATTCTTTTCAATTTTGAAATAGTGCCTGACCTTTTGGACCCTGTAACTTTGAATGGAAGTAATAAGCTTTATCACAATGCCATATGCCTCTTTATATGTCAGCCACACATATTTACCAGCCTGATAGTAATATACAAATATATCAAATATCACCCACATAACAACTCACAAATTTCTTCAAGAAACAAACCTTCCCATCAATAATTTCGCAACGGCCAAGCATTCGGTTTTCAGGATAATTCTCAACAGCCATTCTGGAAGAAGAAAAAAGAAGTAACAAAAAATTTCAGAAGTCTATACTGAAAAATACAGATATAATGCATTTCATACCTGAAACATTAATGAAAATTATTGTAAAAAAAATGATTAATAGTGGAGAGTGCCTGAAGATGTCCCAGCAGCATTGAAGTCCAGGAACAGGCGGAGGGAAACCATCCTTGGCAAAGATGCTACGGTAAGTGGGACCAACAGAGGGATGGCCATTGAAGCTTTCTTTTCCTTTCTCCACCTCGATTAAGTGCTCCATTTTTTTTTCTTTATTTTTTTAAAGATGAATATGTATGTATTTGCTTCTACCAAACAAAGGCAACCAAATACATAATATCTGCCAGAAAACAACAATTGCATTATGACAAGTTTAACTTATTATAGCAGTGATACTATCAGTATAATAATATGTAACCAAAATGTAAAAGGTTTGCATATTCACCATTTACTAATCAAAGCAAAGTATTTTCAAAACATGTAACTCCTATAAATAGAGGCAGATTCACTAAACTTGGATGTAAGAAAGAAAGAGAGAAAAGAAATGCAGTAAGAAAATCTAAACAAGCATATTGAGGTCGAAACGCACCTGAGAAAGAAGCTGCTAATACTGGGTATCGATATAGTAACGCAGAGGCCAAGATCAGATCACCTCAATCTACTCTCAGACTTGCAATACTACACAAATTTGGCATCCTTACTTCAATTATTATGTCAATTATTATGTCAATATTCTTCAAATTACATGTTGCAATACCCATTTATTCCTCATATTAGATTTCCAAATCACTCTTGTTCCATATTGAATCTGTTCCAGATTAAACATACTTTAGTTTGGATAGATTTTCAAATAAGATTTTCTGTAAGCTTAAAATTTTGGTTCCTAGTTCAATTTCAGTTTGCAGTTATTTATAAATGGGTTACTATCCACTAAGCTAACGTGATTTGTTAAGCCAATCTAATACAAAATCATTAGAATGACAAATATGTGTATATTCTTTATGAAGTGTAAATGTATTTTGAAAGACAAATGATAAATTCAAAAAGGTAAAAGCATTTAACTATTTGCTAAATTTATTTTGTTTTAGTTTTCTACTTTGGAATCGATCATTACTCCTTATACATTCCTTTTTGCTGAATTATTTACAGCGAGCAGTATAAATTTCTGAAAAATCAAAGGTTGGAGGACAGCAAAATATTGCACTAATTTGGAATAAACATACTTCGATCAATACAAACTGTGCATTTCATCACCATCCTAATTACCAAAAAAATCAACATACATCTTCCATTCTAGGATAGGCTTGCTGAATACGGTCCTAAATAAAAATGTGTTGTATGGCACGTATTGTCACAAAAATCTAAAGAAATGTTTTAGTGGCAGTAGAGCTGGATTGGAACATCACACAACTATTTAATCATAAAAATTAAATAAACATCACAATTTAGTACTCAACATACTACTTGATTGATAACAGTTAATTTGTATAAATCAATGAAAAAAACTTTACCATGTGTTGGCACTTGCCACATTGGTGAGTTTGGCTAATAATAAATGAGTTTGAAATAGTTCTTTTTTATTTAAAAGTAGCAAATAAATTAATAAGAAAAACATGCTGGACATTTCATCTTACAATTAGAGTTTTTCAAAAATTCTACATATCCAAACGCTTCTTCTTTCTACTATTCACCTAAAACTACTCATATTTATAAATCAGAAATACTTTAAGTGGTTATAGAAATTGTTGTACTCAAACGGATTTTAAGCGGATAAGTTTTTTAAACTAGAGACTATATACAAAAAATGGAAGAAGAAAAAAAGAAGATAAGAGGCAACATTATTGAACTACAAAGCTTGTGTTCATTTTCCTAAAGCAAATAAAATCATACAACAAATTCGATCAACACACTTGCCAATGTAAAATCTAATTGCACGAATCTCCTCTATAATGATACTTCAATTACAGATTCGATTATATAACACCAATTTAATAATAAAGTCATGATAATTATACTACTTTAAACTATCATAACAATTACATCAGGCGGTAACATAGATCTAAAAAACTTAAACAAAATACATACAAAATCTATACCTGACTTCAGGATTAATGGTAATATTACGAGCACGTGAAAACACACAAATCCCTATAGTAGCCCCAGCCGCAACAAAGAGAGGGTTTCTTGATTAAAAAATAAACTGCAACAAATACAAACAAAAAGAACACTGACAAAAGAAAAATAAAAAGAACAACCAAATTCTTGATTATAAAATTAAAAAAAAACCTGATAAGAAAGATGTAATACCGAGAGTGATTCATAGAATATTGAGGTGACACACAAGAATTGATTACAACTATATGCTCAAATCGATATTGAGGTCGGTGCAATTCAGGAGCGATAGAAGTGATTAGCTAGGGCGCACGCGGGAAGCGGGAATGGATTAGCTAGTTATGGCGTGGGATTTAGCATATTTCAGGCGGAAATTGATTTAGGGCACGCGGGCAAATTTTGGAACGGGAGGCGTTGTCAAGAGAAGGGGGTAGTGTATTTGAGTTGATACTGTCCGTCTAGGAGTAAAAAAAAATGAGAATAAATTTATGACGGCCTAAAGCCATTGCAAAATTGATTTATTTTAGCACGGTTCAAGACCGTGGCAAATTTTCCGCATGGGGTGTGGCAAAATGAGCAGTATGGTGTAGTGATTCATAGAATCGATCCATGTTTCATCATCATCAAATGAAGCAGAGATTTCCATGCTATCCAAATGGGAAATTTGGATATCGGCATTTCCACCCTCCATGTCCTCGGTGTCAACATCTTCATCTTCAATTTCATGCAAGTAGTCGTTTGAATTCGGGGTTGGAATTGACTATGGAGGATACGATGGATAAGGAAGGAAACCATACCTGGGTGACTGCGATGGATATGCCATGACACTGTACCTGTACACAAACATTGGACTGTTAAGTACAAAAAACATGAGCAAAACATTAATACAGCACATAAAAGCATACCCAATTGCTTATGCGTAAACGTTTGGTGGCTAGTAAGAGTAGTGTGGGTAATACATTTGACTTCGCTCAGCAGTATTACTAGGTCCGGGTTGACTTGCATAATCAAAGATTTGAGCTTGTTGTTCAGTTGTATGTACCACCTCCGTCTTCTTAACATACAACTCAATTATTTTCATCCCCACACAAAACATAGAATCGACGTCGTCGTCGTCGTTTACCTCAATAGCAATTGGTCCGTCATCCGTTACCCATTTACTAACCAACGAGATGTCGAACTCCGTAGAAGCAATCTTTGTAGCTTTGTAAATTGCCGTTTTCAGCTCAAGAAAATTGCAACCCCTCCTGACTTTCGATCCCTTATGTTTTCCGCCAACATAGGTTGGCTTGCTATTTTCATCGACGACTAAATTGCCGTCATAGCGACAAATAATCGGCACGGTAGTCATTGATCTATCGAAATTACAGAAAGTTAAATGTCAACACTAGATCTATCAAACATTAGTGGAGTAAGGTTTTGAATCTTTACCTCAAGTGTAGATGAACGTGCAATTTTGAGTGGAATGTTGTGTTGCTGGTAGTGAAAATAATGGAAATGGAGGTTAGGGTTTCTGAAAGAAAATGGGTTTGTGGAGTTGTGTTTGTTTGGGGAGGAGTTGTGATGTTTATATGCTGCTGTTGGGCCAGGAGATAGCCCAAGTATACAGGCGCAACTCAAAGTTGCGCACGAACGAAAATGATAGGCGCAACTCATAGTTGCGCCTAGTATATTCTTGAACGCGCAACTACAAGTCGCGCCTGCAACTTTCCAGAGAGATATAAGCGCATTTCTGAGTTGCGCCTGCAGCTTTCCAGATTTCCAGAGAACAAATAACATATGTAACTTTTGTACAACATCAATTTTCATATAATAACAACATATAAGTACACCATTTCATTCAAATATGTGAAATATTTCATACAGAACATCATATTTCATATAACAACATGTTTTAAGTCAATAGTACAACATCGCAACACCTACAAACCAACAAGTTTCAAGCCATTACAACTTCAAAACAAAGCAACCAAAAGACAGACCAACACAACCCTATCTTCTTATGTTTCTGCGGTCGCGTAGTGTCATTTGAGTTTGGGTCGGAGGCGGTTAAGATGGTCCAGCTTCAACTATTTCCTGCCTCGGCTGACTACCTTGTGAAGGACCCCCCATGCCTCTAAAACGTCTTCTTTGGTAGGTACGACCAAAAGCCTGGGGCGGACGAGGCACATACGGTGGTGGTCTTTCTAGCTTATGCCTACCAAGAAGCGACTTGATAATCTCCTTGATGTTGAAGCACTTTCCTTGTACTCTATCCTCATCTGCAGGATCTGCCAGGACATCGTCAACTTTATTGGAAATCATATACAACCCTTGAACCTAAAACACAAGAATCAATGATGCAAGTAAGTAAAGCTTTATGCGGAAGTTCAAAGGTTTAAACTTATAAACACGTACCAAATCACGTTCCACCGGTCCCCGTGGAGCATATCTGGGCAGTCTAGTTGACGATTCTTTAAGAACAAATCGCCGTGTGATATGCCAGTACCAACTATAGTATTGTTCGATTGACATTCTTGGTACGCGTTCAGCCTGAACGTGATCCAACCTGTGATCCCACCTTGCAACGTACGTGTTGTACAAGTCTCTATTCCAACCGTGCGGGAAAATCTGCTCGGCTGGATCCGGTATACGCTGACGAAGGCCATATTGCCTCAGCACTCTGTCGGGGTAGTGCATGACTACACTTTGCAAGCAAATAATTGGGGTCCTTGCATACCAACTATGCTCCCCGTCCAAGCAAATAGGCGGCAGATCCTGTACGATCTCAGCCATGTATGGCGTCCAGTCAACAGCATGCTCGTCCATAACATCGAGCTCATTGTAACGACCCGACTTTCCAGTCCCGGAAAATCGAACCATTTGACTTAAAGAAGAAGAGGTAGAAGAAGAAAGTAGGAAGACAACATCAGAATCTAACCATCGCAGCGGAATAAAATATAATATATATTAACAGATCTTTACACAGATCAAAACTATATCAGTTTTATACAATATATCATCAGAGTATACATCAGAGAACACATAACATACAACTGGACAATAACCATATCATGTCCTCAATACAACAGAGTACAACAATCAACACAGCGGAATATATATATAAACAAGTACGGGAGATACGTCTCGCCATCCAGCTCGTCTCCTGAGCTCCACAGCATCATATCCTGTAACCTATAATACTCGATCTGACCCGAGCATTATATAAAACAACACCCGAGTCAGTCTGGAATACCAGCGTGAGAAAATCACACTCAAATTGATTATTAAAGTCTCAAAAATCCTTTTGAAAATAAAAGCATCTCGTAAGACCACGCCACAAATAAACATGTCGGGTTTTTACCTTACGATAGCTAAAACACTTTTTATAAAATCCTCTGATATTATAATAGTGTCTATTCACAAATACTTATTAAAATAGCTGAAATTGTTACATGATTAAATTCCAGCATACTAGGTATACAAACAAATACCGTACAAGGCACGTAGGGAGAATGGATTTCCAACGAATGACTAGGCACTGGGGTACCACCTGTCACAGTACGTGGCCTAGATCACAGTACCGAGGAGTACGCCCGCTCCCCTGCAACACAAGGCCGGAATCACCTATGGGCAATTCCGAATATGATCACCCCACGGTTGGGATCAGCAACCGCACCACTAAGCCGAAATATAAGGGACATCTAGACAGGGATGACCACACTCTCCAGTGGGCGCTACCCACGAAGCCTTGCTGCATAACCCCTGATTTTCAGTCATTCCCGGTTGATGAGGCTTGAGGCTAAACGATACCTTATAGAACATATCCCTTAGAATGCCCATCGCCCACCTGACGATGTCACGAAAGCATTCGTCCATACAAGTCCGTCCCGGGTTCGAACGGAACCGAAGGCACTATTCCTACTACATCCATTTTGGAAATATCCTCAGGATTAGTAGCGACTAGCCCTTGCACTTCACTGCTCCATCTTCGACTCTGAACACGTTACACGAAACGTACAAACCAGATCGAAGTGGTATTCGAGTCTCCAGACCTAGAATCCCGGTATACGGAAACCCGATCCCGGCCTCTTCGAATGATCAGCGCATTTGGCCAATATTGATAGTCGGTTATTTAACTATCAATTAACATCCACAAGCAACCATCACACAATAAATAATTTCCCACATTATTTATTTGCCCAAATATCTTTCCAAGATATATTTCCAAATTTTCAAAGCTCATTTGAAAACAAATTTCAAACAGTTTCCGCTTACGGAATACATTTCCCAAATGTTTATTTCCTCTGAAACACCAAGTACAAAATACTTTTAGATTTAAAAATAATTTAAAAACACTTTACTGTAAATATGCTTTATAACATTGAAATTATAAACTACTTTAATGCTTTATTAAAATATATACTTTAAGGATATTTAAAATAAAACCGCTTTATAAATATATACTAAATTTCTCCTTTAAAACATAATACCAAATCACTTTTATATAATTATTACAATAATAGGTTTTGAAAATCTTACTTTGGAAATTAACAATTTAAAAAGACAAATTTCCTAAACATGCTTTTTAAAACATACTTAAAACTTTTAACTTATATTTAAAATTGCTTTGAAAACGTACTTGGTTATCCAAGGAAATACACTTCTCTTCATATCTTTAAAAATAAATCAACATTTATTTTTAAACCAATTCATATCCTTTTATAAATTCCCACATTGAATTTATATTTTCAAATATCCTCTGATATTTTATTTTACTTTATAAACCCAGTTTATAAATTCCAAAATCTCCCTTTTCTTCAAAATTTCAATTCCAATTACTTAAATCAATTTACAATTGATTTCAAATTTGCTTTACTTCGAAATAATTTCTTATTTACTTCATTTATTTCAAATTACATTTACTCTCAGATTTTATTCCTTAATTTTTTGAGTTAAAACCCTTTTAACTGAAAATATCAATTTTAAACTTACAAAATTCCTTCATATCCTTTAATTAAATTAAATCCTTAAACTTTTAAAAATAATTTCTTTATTCTTTCCAATAATATCACTTTAGTTTAAAATTTATTATTCTCATGTTAATTCAAAATCCCATTTAACCATATTTGTTCGAATTTAGAAATTGCTTTATTTCTTTTACAATTCATTATTTAAGTTATTCAAATTCACTAGAATTATTTAACTTAAATTTTACTCTTTTATTTCTTTCCAAAAATCCAATTCAATTGCTTTTGATAACTCATTATACTGGGAAATTCAATCCAACCAGATTATCCAATATAAATCATCACAGGATATCAACAATCATATCACAGAATATTTAAACAAAATTAAATATTTTGAGGAATCCAGTTGGATCCCTCCAACCTGTTTCCCTGCATCCACAAATGTTAGCACAATACCAATTCCACTTCGAGGTGGAATATCGCGGTATATGGGATTAAATAAATATCATCTGCTATTATGCGGCGCATAGGGTCTCATCCACTATATAATGTGGGAATATCAACAACTCCAATATATACATATGCCAACATATATATATTGGTATACTACTATATATATATCACATCAATCAAATCAATCAATTCAATCAATTCAATCATCCATCAATATTTAAATTTAACCAATTAAATTTAAATTATAATTTACCTGAGTGAGATTAACTCACCTTTGATTTTTCGTTTGCAACCCATTTCCATCTCGCTTGATTTGAATTCCCGATTATTGACCTTGAATGAACAATTTATACGGTTTATTAACATTTACACCAACCTAAAAATAAACCACCATTTAATAATTAAATTTTAAATTAACATTCTGATTTAACCAAATAAATTCTAATTTCCTCTAATAAAGTATTATTTTTTTTTATTTTTTTTAGAGACTATTTCAATAATTTATTTAAACAAATTAATTCCCCAATTTATATATGAATATTCGTTTGAATTAAATCAAAGAAACAGTTATACCTCACTGACATCGAAACTAAGGCCACCACGAATTTCAGAAACGCCACCGCTGCCTGGACCGAGCACCAACCTAAACTGCTGTACGCAAATCCACCTTGCTCGACTTCGAGCCCTCATCAATTCACTCGTCACCTTGCGCTCCACCAAATTGCAGAGTCATGCTCGAGCTTTACCTTGCTGAAGATTCAAGCCATCGACGTCGCCCTCACCCAGCTAACCCTCGAGCGAACCCCGATCCACCGTCGCACTCGCGAGCGCACGCGCGTGTGCTTTCCCCTCCAACCTCAGCTCACTCGATTGGAAATGGAAAAGGGTTTCGAAGTTTTCGTTCGGCCATGGTTTTCTGTTCGAACGAAATTAATTTCGTGAATTTGGGATCGATTTTGATTTAAATTTTAGGAAGGGTTTGGTTTTGAACGAGAATATGGACAATATTACGCGATTTCGATCGGCCTTTAATTTTCTTCTTATTATTTTTTTTCTTTTCTGAAGAGGAAAACTCGTTAGGGATTTGAAGAAGGCTCGGGATATTTTGTTTTAAAAGAAAAGTGTGTTCGAGAAGCCAAAAGAAGCGTGTTGGAGAAGCTGAGAGAAAAATACGGCTATGATGAAAGATTTTTGACAGATGGAAAGATGTACGATATTTTGAATTAAAACAATTAATTATTCTAGGCGTTTATATACCGTACGATCACACGACAACTCCGATCACTACGAAAATTGGAATCCGGTAATAATACAATATTACGGACCCAATAGAACTGGTTTCGTCGAATTCTGAGACTGTGCCTCGGAAGGCTATTTTTAAATATCGATTCAAACGATATAATTTCAAAACTGAATAAAACAGTTTGAAATTACATTCTGAAGCTTCTATTATCTTTAGTATTATCATTACGAATTTTACGAGCTTTCAAAATATTTTTAATCAGCTTAGAATGCCAGATTTACTATTTTATCCAACTTCAAAAAATTTAATTTAATAATTAAATCACCCAATAAACAGCGATATTTGAAATTTAAGTTAATAATTAATATCTGAATATTTAAAATTGATTAAATATTCCAATTTCAAATACTCAAAATTTCCGGGTCGTCACATTCCTCCCCCCTTAAAAGAATTTCGTCCCCGAAATTACCAGTTAGGAAGAATGATTCAATCCCCGTTAACTATTTCCCAAATTCAAACAGTTTTAACAATACCCAAACAATCTTTTATTAATGATACACTAATCATCTTTTAACTTCCCAAACTTATTCATAAGTTCAACCCATACCACCTACTTATCCATTCAAATTTAAATTTGAATTCAATTTTGAATTATCAAAATTCTCCAAAAATTTTCTAACTTCCTAAATTTCCAAAAAAAATTTCGCCAGCATCTCCTTTGCGCGGCTAGCTCGGCACAACTACAAAATGTCTCTACGGCCTCCCAATCTCAAAAAGAAAACAAAAAGCCAAGTGGCTGGATCAAAACCCCAATCAAATTTCATATAGAAATTCAAATACATACCTTTTTGGTCGGGCCATTAAATTTTATCTTCAAAAATCAAAATCCCAATTTATCCATTGCTTTTATACACCTGTATTTCCTACTAAGCAATAATATTCAATCACAATTCCAAAGTCATTTTATACTTTCCTTTACAAATTTACAATATTTGTTTTACTTAGCCCGTACGATGCACATATATCATCCGTACGCAATATCACATTCGATCGCTCAATCGATCACACAATTTCACTTCCGAACTAGTATCGCCCACCCGACTTCCTAGTGTGGACTCAGATCTGGTTTCTTGATCAGAAACCGTCATTCTCCTTGCATAGCCACAAACTATGATAGAGAATATCCAGAATCAATCAACAATCCATATCCAGGTTCACCGTCGAAAATTGAGTGAAAAATCCCAACTCGGATCGGTATAATTACCTCGAAATTCTGTGCTCGAATCCGGATCAAATCATTATGCGAATAAAATAATATACGTACATCCTACGTATAAATTCCAATTGATTATCAATTATATCAATTTCCTTTTTATTCACATTCATTTGATTGTTATTCACTTATCACACTTATCCCATTCACATCTTCAAATTTTTAATCGTCATTCAATTATTCACCTAGAATAATTTTCCTCCATACCAAATTTACTTAAGAATTCACCATTCATTTCTTAAGTCCAAAATAAACATTTTATATACTTCTTGGATTTGTTTTACTTCATTTTTGAAGTTTATATTTATTTTCACTTCCCCATTGAAGTTTATTTTCATTACTATTTACTTAGCCCTTACAATTTCATTTAAACTCAAATTGGCTTCCATTTTGAATATGGATTAGTTTCACTTACTATTTAATTTAAACCTCAAATAACAGTTTATTTACGAACTTTACTTTCTTTAGTTCCTTTGATTTCACTTCACCTTACATTCACATTTGAATTAGATTTCAATATCCAGTTTTAATTTCATTTGCTTAACAAATTTAAATCATTTATCGTAAATGAAAATTTTCAAAAATTTTCTAACTCCCAAAATTTATGGAAAATTTTGGCAGAGTCTCCTTTGTACGGAGGGACTTCTGCGATATCGCAGGGTGCACAAATATATATACATCGGCCCACCCGGCCGGAAAACAAAAAAAACAGTTCATATTTCCTATTTTTATTGCGTAGGCGTACCTTATTTAGCATTTTTACGCAAGCGGTTATTTATTTAACCAATTAGCGCAGTCAAATCCAGCCAAACGGTTTTCCCGAACCTGTACTAACTCAACTTAAACAGGTTAGTGACAAATATCCAAAGTTTGTTATCATTTCAATTAATTTCATTAGCTAACACATACAACATAAGCAATATTCACTAAACACTTCCATAAGTGAATTTATTAGGCCCAACACAAATTAAATGCTTCCATTTAAATGGTTTACACTACATTACTTACATTCTATTCATTTTAATCCAAATGAATACGTATTTATTACGATTGATTTAAAAATCAATTATATTGCTTATATTAACTCACATTTACTACAATTGATTTTAAAATCAATTTTATTTCCTTTCTATCAATTCATAGAATTTTATTTAACCCCGTTTTACCTCAAACGATCCATTTTCTAATACAATTCGACAATATCAATGTGAATAAATGATTACTTCAGCTTTAGAACCATTTAGGTTAAATCCAACTAAATTTACATTTAACCTATTCCATGTTAAATTTATTCACAACTTTCATTGTATTTCTTCCATATCCAAAGAGTTTGATTCCAAACCATTTTATTAAACTCAGCCACCAATATATCAAATAACCATCACAAAATTTTACTCAAGTTATTTATTTGTTTGAGTAGAATTTTATTCTATTCAATATTATCTATACCCAGCTGAATTTATTTCAATCCAATTTATTTTAGCTTGCTTCCAATTAAACCTAGCTACACCCCATTTTTGGATTTTGCTAAGCAAAGATTTAATTCCACTTAATAACATTCATGACACAACTGACTTTTGATTCAATTCAATCCAAATTTAATTCAATTTCAATTTCAATTTATATAACTTATTTCAAGTTAAATTCAAATATATTTTCTTCACTTTCATTTACTTAAGTTAAATTTTAATTCCCGGATTACAATTTCCCAATTTCTTCTTATTAATATCAACTTCACTTTATAAGTACAATAGTTGATCCATTTATTCATTCACCAATTCATTATTTAACCAATAAATTTTATTTCCAAACATTAATTATTTTTAGTCCATCTTGACTACTTTTTCCCATTCACATTTTACCCTTTACTCCAGATTATACATTAAATTTTAATCAAGTATATATTTTTCATTATTATTATTCTATAAATATCCCAAAATAAGATTCCAGAGTATACACAAATTTTCAAAATTTCAAAATCCCTTTTTGAAATCAACTATATCCAAACTCCTTTGGTAAATTCCATTATCTTTTTGAATTCTTAAATCAAACCCAGTTCGCAACAATTTCAATTTGAAACAATTCGGTAGCAATTTCTCTTTGGAAACTCGAAAATGAACACCGATGATGTCGCGATCATCATCGGAATTATTTCCCAGCGACCAAAGAGAGTTTAGTGCTTTTATCACTTTAAATCATTTCAAATATTTTTGAATACCCAATCTCATCAGACTTCGAATCCAATTTAAAATATTTCCCACAATAGTATCACTACTATTTCTCCCACACCCTTGAAAACCGTTTTCAAATCCAAAGGAATTTTAAGTCCTTTCTCAAAAATTCCAAATTTCCAACCCATCCAATTAAATTTAAACCTTTCTCTGGAATTCTATTTTAAATTACTATCTCATTTGGATATGGAGTTTATTCCAATTTATAAATTACATTTATAATCTATATTTCAAATTTTATTTTATTATAAAATTTTATTCTTTACTTTGGTTATAAATTTCAATTTCTAGTTAAGTTTCCATATAATAATGATAATAATCCAATATTATCACATCTAACATCCAAACAACCATATATATATTAACTAGAATAGTTTACAAAACTTTCCTTTTTATACAAAAATAATTTGGGTAAAATTATTTCATTTACCCTTCTTTAAAGCAATACTGTGTCGGTTTATCTTGTTTAAGAGTTTAGAAACCCCTATCGATATTATGGCGTCCCACACATCGACCAGAATCCATAAACACTCAACCGATAAGTCAACACAATATAAAACCATTTTATTCACTAACAAATACGCGCTCATATCTATTAATACTCTCAAAATTCCCACCAGAGCCAAGGTTATCGCTAGCCTAAGCTCTGATACCAACTGTAACGACCCGACTTTCCAGTCCCGGAAAATCGAACCATTTGACTTAAAGAAGAAGAGGTAGAAGAAGAAAGTAGGAAGACAACATCAGAATCTAACCATCGCAGCGGAATAAAATATAATATATATTAACAGATCTTTACACAAATCAAAACTATATCAGTTTTATACAATATATCATCAGAGTATACATCAGAGAACATATAACATACAACTGGACAATAACCATATCATGTCCTCAATACAACAGAGTACAACAATCAACACAGCGGAATATATATATAAACAAGTACGGGAGATACGTCTCGCCATCCAGCTCGTCTCCTGAGCTCCATAGCATCATATCCTGTAACCTATAATACTCGGTCTGACCCGAGCATTATATAAAACAACACCCGAGTCAGTCTGGAATACCAGCGTGAGAAAATCACACTCAAATTGATTATTAAAGTCTCAAAAATCCTTTTGAAAATAAAAGCATCTCGTAAGACCACGCCACAAATAAACATGTCGGGTTTTTACCTTACGATAGCTAAAACACTTTTTATAAAATCCTCTGATATTATAATAGTGTCTATTCACAAATACTTATTAAAATAGCTGAAATTGTTACATGATTAAATTCCAGCATACTAGGTATACAAACAAATACCGTACAAGGCACGTAGGGAGAATGGATTTCCAACGAATGACTAGGCACTGGGGTACCACCTGTCACAGTACGTGGCCTAGATCACAGTACCGAGGAGTACGCCCGCTCCCCTGCAACACAAGGCCGGAATCACCTATGGGCAATTCCGAATATGATCACCCCACGGTTGGGATCAGCAACCGCACCACTAAGCCGAAATATAAGGGACATCTAGACAGGGATGACCACACTCTCCAGTGGGCGCTACCCACGAAGCCTTGCTGCATAACCCCTGATTTTCAGTCATTCCCGGTTGATGAGGCTTGAGGCTAAACGATACCTTATAGAACATATCCCTTAGAATGCCCATCGCCCACCTGACGATGTCACGAAAGCATTCGTCCATACAAGTCCGTCCCGGGTTCGAACGGAACCGAAGGCACTATTCCTACTACATCCATTTTGGAAATATCCTCAGGATTAGTAGCGACTAGCCCTTGCACTTCACTGCTCCATCTTCGACTCTGAACACGTTACACAAAACGTACAAACCGGATCGAAGTGGTATTCGAGTCTCCAGACCTAGAATCCCGGTATACGGAAACCCGATCCCGGCCTCTTCGAACGATCAGCGCATTTGGCCAACATTGATAGTCGGTTATTTAACTATCAATTAACATCCACAAGCAACCATCACACAATAAATAATTTCCCACATTATTTATTTGCCCAAATATCTTTCCAAGATATATTTCCAAATTTTCAAAGCTCATTTGAAAACAAATTTCAAACAGTTTCCGCTTACGGAATACATTTCCCAAATGTTTATTTCCTCTGAAACACCAAGTACAAAATACTTTTAGATTTAAAAATAATTTAAAAACACTTTACTGTAAATATGCTTTATAACATTGAAATTATAAACTACTTTAATGCTTTATTAAAATATATACTTTAAGGATATTTAAAATAAAACCGCTTTATAAATATATACTAAATTTCTCCTTTAAAACATAATACCAAATCACTTTTATATAATTATTACAATAATAGGTTTTGAAAATCTTACTTTGGAAATTAACAATTTAAAAAGACAAATTTCCTAAACATGCTTTTTAAAACATACTTAAAACTTTTAACTTATATTTAAAATTGCTTTGAAAACGTACTTGGTTATCCAAGGAAATACACTTCTCTTCATATCTTTAAAAATAAATCAACATTTATTTTTAAACCAATTCATATCCTTTTATAAATTCCCACATTGAATTTATATTTTCAAATATCCTCTGATATTTTATTTTACTTTATAAACCCAGTTTATAAATTCCAAAATCTCCCTTTTCTTCAAAATTTCAATTCCAATTACTTAAATCAATTTACAATTGATTTCAAATTTGCTTTACTTCGAAATAATTTCTTATTTACTTCATTTATTTCAAATTACATTTACTCTCAGATTTTATTCCTTAATTTTTTGAGTTAAAACCCTTTTAACTGAAAATATCAATTTTAAACTTACAAAATTCCTTCATATCCTTTAATTAAATTAAATCCTTAAACTTTTAAAAATAATTTCTTTATTCTTTCCAATAATATCACTTTAGTTTAAAATTTATTATTCTCATGTTAATTCAAAATCCCATTTAACCATATTTGTTCGAATTTAGAAATTGCTTTATTTCTTTTACAATTCATTATTTAAGTTATTCAAATTCACTAGAATTATTTAACTTAAATTTTACTCTTTTATTTCTTTCCAAAAATCCAATTCAATTGCTTTTGATAACTCATTATACTGGGAAATTCAATCCAACCAGATTATCCAATATAAATCATCACAGGATATCAACAATCATATCACAGAATATTTAAACAAAATTAAATATTTTGAGGAATCCAGTTGGATCCCTCCAACCTGTTTCCCTGCATCCACAAATGTTAGCACAATACCAATTCCACTTCGAGGTGGAATATCGCGGTATATGGGATTAAATAAATATCATCCGCTATTATGCGGCGCATAGGGTCTCATCCACTATATAATGTGGGAATATCAACAACTCTAATATATACATATGCCAATATATATATATTGGTATACTACTATATATATATCACATCAATCAAATCAATCAATTCAATCAATTCAATCATCCATCAATATTTAAATTTAACCAATTAAATTTAAATTATAATTTACCTGAGTGAGATTAACTCACCTTTGATTTTTCGTTTGCAACCCATTTCCATCTCGCTTGATTTGAATTCCCGATTATTGACCTTGAATGAACAATTTATACGGTTTATTAACATTTACACCAGCCTAAAAATAAACCACCATTTAATAATTAAATTTTAAATTAACATTCTGATTTAACCAAATAAATTCTAATTTCCTCTAATAAAGTATTATTTTTTTTATTTTTTTAGAGACTATTTCAATAATTTATTTAAACAAATTAATTCCCCAATTTATATATGAATATTCGTTTGAATTAAATCAAAGAAACAGTTATACCTCACTGACATCGAAACTAAGGCCACCACGAATTTCAGAAACGCCACCGCTGCCTGGACCGAGCACCAACCTAAACTGTTGTACGCAAATCCACCTTGCTCGACTTCGATCCCTCATCAATTCACTCGTCGCCTTGCGCTCCACCAAATTGCAGAGTCGTGCTCGAGCTTTACCTCGCTGAATTCGCGATTCAAGCCATCGACGTCGCCCTCACCCAGCTAACCCTCGAGCGAACCCCGATCCACCGTCGCACTCGCGAGCGCACGCGCGTGTGCTTTCCCCTCCAACCTCAGCTCACTCGATTGGAAATGGAAAAGGGTTTCGAAGTTTTCGTTCGGCCATGGTTTTCTGTTCGAACGAAATTAATTTCGTGAATTTGGGATCGATTTTGATTTAAATTTGAGGAAGGGTTTGGTTTTGAACGAAAATATGGACAATATTACGCGATTTCGATCGGCCATTAATTTTCTTCTTATTATTATTATTTTTTTCTGAAGAGGAAAACTCGTTAGGGATTTGAAGAAGGCTCGGGATATTTTGTTTTAAAAGAAAAGTGTGTTCGAGAAGCCAAAAGAAGCGTGTTGGAGAAGCTGAGAGAAAAATACGGCTGTGATGAAAGATTTTTGACAGATGGAAAGATGTACGATATTTTGAATTAAAACAATTAATTATTCTAGGCGTTTATATACCGTACGATCACACGACAACTCCGATCACTACGAAAATTGGAATCCGGTAATAATACAATATTACGGATCCAATAGAACTGGTTTCGTCGAATTCCGAGACTGTGCCTCGGAAGGCTATTTTTAAATATCGATTCAAACGATATAATTTCAAAACTGAATAAAACAGTTTGAAATTACATTCTGAAGCTTCTATTATCTTTAGTATTATCATTACGAATTTTACGAGCTTTCAAAATATTTTTAATCAGCTTAGATTGCCAGATTTGCTATTTTATCCAACTTCAAAAAATTTAATTTAATAATTAAATCACCCAATAAACAACGATATTTGAAATTTAAGTTAATAATTAATATCTGAATATTTAAAATTGATTAAATATTCCAATTTCAAATACTCAAAAATTCCGGGTCGTCACATCATTGTGATAGAATGTAGGATGACGGGCTGGATTATCTCGCCAACGTCTATCTCCGGTCCATCTACAGTCATAATAAAAAAAGTGTGTGAATATTGGCAGAAATAAAAAAAAATTCAGTGTAAGTTTCGGGTTGCTTTTACCTTGCCCCATAAGGTAATCCTGGAGCGACGTTGGCACGAACATTTGGTCGTCCAACAGAAATACGCATCCAAGACCATACCTGCATATTATCAGTGTTAAGAAACGTCTTTCAAAATATTTCATAAATTTGGTACACCAATAAGTCAAAACAAACATACCTGCAGAAGTGTTAGGCAACCAGCTAACCCGTTCGTTTTTCTTAGTGCCACATTATCCAACTCCTTGTACAATGCGCACAAAACCACGCTACCCCATGAATAATCGGAAATGGTGGCAAAATCCTCTAGCAAGTACAACCATTTAACGCTAACTCTACCCTTCGAATGGTTCGCAAAAAGACGGGATGCTATAAGAAGCAATATGACAGCCCGTGTAAACTGTTATATCTCCTCAATAGATGAATCGACTGAAATCTCCCTGCCGATTATAAGGTCATTTAGCCATTTGACCTTCAACTCTCTTCTATTGACAACCGCTTCTAGGGGTGGAATTTCGCCAAGCAAACGTTGGCATACCTCATCGGCGTCCACGTTACCACCGTAGTTCAACACGGCGCCTTCAATGGGAAGGCCAAGCAAAATAGATACGTCTTGCAGTGTAATTGTCATTTCTCCCACCGAAAAATGAAAAGTGCAAGTCTCAGGTCTCCATCTATCGCATAAAGCTTTGAGTAATGACCTGTCGAATCTGATATATTTGATCTGCATGAAATACCAAAATTCGGCTTAATGTAGTAATTGTTGAACCCATTGATCTCCAACCATCTCCATCAAATCTTCAAAACTTTGCGAATGATCCAGACAATCCACCGGTTTTACACTCTGCAAACAAAGGATTATAACATATATTTTATTCAAAATGCGACATAGCTTGCAAAAATTTACTATAATTACAAAACAATTAATATTACCCTCATTAACTCTTCAACATTAGAGCGGTGATTATCCTGCATATAAAGCACGCTACCGTCTACCGGTCCACTTTCCGGTTCTTCAAAGTTCATGCAAAAAACCAATTTTTACAAATCGTTTACAACCAATTAGTGATTCAACGTTTCACATTGGATTACTAAGATGTACAACATGCTATTTGAAAATATTTCTAGCAAATACAACCAAATAATAAGCAAATTACAAATAAATCAAAAAAACTAGGGTTTAGAAATTACCAAAATCTATTTGTGTTGAAGAGGATCCCGCTTCCATTGTTATAGCTTTGGTTTAATCGAAAAATAAAAAGAAATTTGTAAAATTTGTAATAATTTGGTGGACTTTGGCTAAAATTTGAGTTTGGAGGTGATGGGTTCGGGCATGAGAAGGGGTTTGGAGGTTGTGAAATGTTTTTGGGGTTCTAAGGAGAAGGGTAGCTGCTGGCTCTGTTTTAACAGCAGCTACCTGCAGGCGCAACTCATAGTTGCGCCTACGCTATATTATAACAGGCGCAACTATGAGTTGCGCATGCTTAAAAATTGACGTATGCGCATTTCTTAGTTGCGCAGAAGGAAAAAATTAAAAAAAAAATTGGCGCAACTCAAAGTTGCACCAAGAAAAATAAAAAAAGCGTAACTCATAGTTGCGCTTTGTCGTGGCAGTTACAAAACTGCTGACTGGGACGAAACCAGCCTTATTTGATAATAAGTTTCAAAACGAGCACCACTAGCGAAATTGTTTCAAAAACTAGCCTACTTCGAAAATTTGTCCTTTGATTTATCCTCGAAACATAATCCATCCTATAAGATTGATGATTAAATGCTTTTTCCAAGGAGGAAAGAGTATATTGGAATTTAAACCATGCATTAATTCTAAGTAATGTTATCTTGTTATCTTCATCGTAGCCTTTTCGCTTAATTAAGTATATCGCATTTTTTAAACCTTCACAATTTCCATGCATACTATTGAAATTTATTAACCCTTCACATTTTTCATATTTTAAATGTAGCTTTAACTCTTAATTGAGTATATCGCATCAACTTAAATGCAAATGGATTTGCATTAATATTGTTTTAATACGGTATGAAAGAATGCATGGCGTCTTCTATTTCATAAATTTAAACTACGAACCGAACGCTAAATCGGATCACACAGTAATATTATTGGGTCAACGAGACCCTATCTTATAACAAACTCTAGGCAATTTTAAATAAAATTTTCAATCACATCCTAAATGGTTTTCAATCGATTGGTTAACGAGATTCAATCAACTAAAATTCTAATACCACTGATACCTCTTTACCATCCAACTTTCAAGTGAAATTATACTTCAACCGTGCTGTCAGAAATTCCAATATCGTACAAGCATAACTTCGAATCAACCTCCGTCACATGGATCTCAACTCAAATATTTTGTTATTAGGCTAACATCTTTTTTTTCGACGTTTCAACAAAATAATTTAGACTTCTCTCTAACTAAAATACTTTCACTCTGTAGAATATGCTAGTATATGATTTTTGTTTGATGATAATAAACACACACACACATATATATATATATATTAGTTTAAATGTATTTGTTATTGTACTATTTTATTTTTCACATAATTAAATAAATATTTGTTGAATAAAATAAATAACACAGAATTTAAATTCAAACAAATATTTTATTACAATTGTGAATAGTACAAATTTGAGCTCTCACTACATATATACATTTTCAATTACAATACAATTTTGATTACATCACAAATTTCAATTTACAATTTTGACCTTACTACATATCACTCAAACACTCGTATTTATCTTCAACTCTATTCCAGTTTGTATCTAGCATCTGAATTATCTGCAAAATAAACACTGACGCAGTAAAATTGAAAAAGAAAATACTTTGCAGTGCAAATTAAAGTGTGTGTTTTTGAAAATGTTATTTGCCTCAATTATTTGGGTTGTTCGTCATTTATTTCTTTTGAATTCACCTTACACGAACAGCCTGTAACATGCACAGTGTATCACTGTACATGTCACAAGGCCGTGCACACCGATATACACTTGATAAAACTGCAGGGACAGGTGAGCACAAGGTCAAACCCAACCAAATGGTGAATTCAACTCAGGTGCAATACAAAACTAAAATAGGATGGTCAAGTACGAGAGTCAATGGTCAGCCAACATGAATAAAAGTCCAATGCAATAGCCAGACTCAAATGCACACAACCGGATCACACATGAACACTTGAATTAGAAACATGTACACAAGTAAGCATAATGAAACCAGACTCAAGTGGCTGCAACAACCCATACATGTACACCAAAACAACTTGGCAGTGAGTTGACAAAGGAGAGGCATGAAAAGATGATGACCAGTACACAATGAGGTATGGATTCAAAAACAATTCAAGGCAACAAAAAGGTCAAGGCATAAACAATGACATCAGCTTCAAGATAAACCAGACCAAAGAAGTGTGAACACATCATATAAACATTGGAGCGTACACATGACAACAGTGCAGACTCAAAGTGGTGAACCAGATCAACATTTCAACCCAGATATGTAGACTGGACTAGACTTCAAACCAGAACACAATAACAAGGACTAGATGCATAAATACAAATACCTCAACACAACATGGATGGTCAGTTCAAATGGAACCAGATCATTGAAGATCCACATGACAACATGCAAACAAATGTACACATGACTCAAGGCTGCAACAAGACTCAAATGAAACCAGACAACAGCTCAAATGAGCAAATGCATACCAGTTCAATATGCAAGCAATCAAGCAACACACAAGGGCTGCAACCAAATGTACAAAATCTAAATCAATGGCCACATGAACACACATCAGAGACAATGCAACAGAAAAGACTACAAAAACTCAGAGCCGTACAACAAGTATGCTTGTGCACAAGGAAGGATAAAGCTGTTTAACTCGAGGCAAGTACAATCTTCAATACAACAAGTTCAACTTCAACATGTACAAAGTGGTGCACCAAACAATGACAAGTATATACATATGCAACATGAAGACTTAAATGAACATGCAACCAGAACAGTGCACCAGACTAACAAGGATATATATACATGAATGAACACATATATCAGTTCACTTAAGCAACAAAAATCACACATATATACATACATGTATGTATATATGTATATACATGGAGACCATAGCTTAACTTGAAACAAACTCACAGAGCTTTAAACATGCTCACATGAACAGGGCATTAAGCAAATCAACATGGCAACTCTAGCACAGTAACAAGTATGCAACATAGGAGACTTCAAATGCAAAGTATCAGATCGTACACATATATACATACATACATATATGTATGTATATACATGGAGTGACATACAAATATATAGTAAAAAACTATGAAGCCGTGAGTCAAGCTTTTGAACAAAATCAAAAGTTATAAGGAAACAATGAACAAGTCAAAGCCAGCAAAATTGGAACAAAGTTAAGAGCGTGAACAAGTCCATATGATCTCAAAATTCAAAGAGCCGAAGTAAAAGGAGTAATGAACGGAACCGACCCAAAGAAAGTAACGAAAATTTGAAATATACAATAACATGAACAAGTCAAGAATTCATCGCATCATTCAATCAAAATCGAATGGCCGAACAAAATTATCATGAAGAATTCAAACAATATATACGAACGAAAATTTAGGGATTTTATCCCTATAAATTAAACCCGTTATATCATCGGCAAATCATCGATTCGAGTTCAAGAAAATACAAGAGCAGTAAATCATGAAAACTCGAATCAAGTCGAGCGATAATCAGAATAAAAAAGGAAAGTCACGTACCAATTTCATCCAAGTATTCGAGCTCGACAAATTGGAGCAGCCGAAAGCCAACCAAAGCCAGTGATCAATTAACGAAGCCAAACGAGTGAAATTATAATCTCAATTGGTCACAATCAAAGCGGCAACTTCAATCGAACAAAACCCTAGAAAGAGGAACGAAGAAAGAAAGGATCGGCCGAAGTTTTGCACAGAGAAAATAATAATAAAAGGGAACGCTTCTTCTATTTACAAATTGGGCTGACATTTATATATTTTATATTGGGCTTAATATATTAAAAGGTTTTGTTTTTGTTTTGTTTAGTTTAGTTTGAAATTTTCTTTTAAACTTGTGTAACTTTCTAGTCGTACGAACTACGGTGGTGTAGTTCGAGAATTCGCAACTCAGTGGCTGAGTTGTAGCAGGGTTTTGAGCATAGAGTTAGGTTAGTCATTAGTGGGTGTCACAAGTTTACGTGTGTAAGCGTATGACTACTTAATTTCTAGTAGAAACCTTGGAGGCAGCACGTAGGCAGAGTTTTGCCGAAGCTGGGTAAATCTGTGTTGTTCTATTTTTGCTTTTATTATTCTGCCATTATCTATGCTGCAATTATTATATATATTTCCGCATTATTATTATTATTAGTATCACCCTATTCAGCCCCCCTCCAGGGTGAAATCGATCCTACACACTCTTTATCCACTCAGAAATTATTCTGCTCAAATTTTGACTATCTTCTAGAGTCATATGCATAAGTGGCATGTCAATGACCTAATGAGTTCTATTTATTGGGGGGGTGGGGCATCAGAATCTTCAATGAATGTATATTGGATTCATAGTCTATAGGATGTATAATAACTCATTAACGTGGGATTATCGAAATCACGACATATAACAAGATCCTTCCCTAGTCCATTACTCCTCATTCGAGTCACACTCCTATCTCCATCTGAAATTATCCCATAACGAGTTGTTCAATATATTACAAAATCGATCCATACCCACTCAGACTAAGTCTATATGTGTCATTAAAGAACTCTACACCATGTATAACCCATTTAAAATCATGGCATATCACAACAAAATGATTTATGCACTATGTAAGATTTAAGGTATGAAGTACCAATCATAACTGTAACAACCCTGGATTTGGTGATTACCCGTGATATTAATATAACGGTGGTTATAATTTAATATTGGTGAAATAAAATAAATTGGAGGTATAAATTTGTTAAATTTTTTTATTTTAAATAAACAATGAGATTTGGAGAATAAATTGGGTTTAAGGTTTGTTTGGTTGAGAATTTATTTTGAATAAACTGTGAACATTGGAAATATGCTAATTTGGGGTTAATAAATTAATTATATAATTTAATTCAACATTAATTTGTTGAAATGAATGTAAATTGTTGAAAATAAAGTTTTAAAAACTTTATTTTGTTAGTTTGGGAGAAAAATGATTATTTTATGGTTTTAAATTGAGATAATGCAATAATTTTGCAAATTATTGCCAAATTTGATTTTAATTATTTTAAGTAAAGTGTTTGAATTTATTATGATGTAGTTTACAAATAAAAAGATGAAATTTAGTTTAAAAATAACTTTTGGATGTAAAAATGAAGTTTACAAGGTTTTTTGTATTTGTTTTGGCAAGAAAATAACTTTTGTATAAATTTTAATGATAAAAATGGTGTTTTATGTAATAAAAAGTGTAAATTCGTGTATTTAAGTAAAAATATAGTTTTGATGATAGAAATTAATTTTTATAGCTAAAATAACTTTTATTATGTTGTGAAAACATTCTTTTTTACATAAACATTTGTTGTAAAATTTATTTGGTTGAACTTTATGTAAATATATGAATATATTGAGAATAAAGAGTGAAAACAGTGAATACTTAGTAATTTTTTATACTAAGTATTGATATTGGGTTCCAACCCAATACCCATTTTTGGAATCATCTGAGAGAAAGAAAAAATGTACATACTTTCTTCCTCTCAAATGCTTCTTCCTCTCAAAAATTAACAGTAAAAGGAAAACCCTAGTTCCTTCCCAAATCCTAAGCTAAACCCTTGCAAACCTAATCAAAATTGAGAGAAAATTGATAGCTTTCAAACCTACAGGTAATCTCTACAAAATTCATGAAATTATTTCATCCAAAATCATGTTTTTGTTGGTTATTCTCATCTTGTTGTTTGCATGTTACAGCAAACTAATTTATTGGTGATTTCTAAGCTTCTTGAGTGGAAAAGTTGATGTTTTCTTCAAATTGCTTGCTGTAAATCGCTAATCTTTTGTTGCTAATTCATGGTGAGGGTTCCCTCACACATTCTAGCTTGTTTGAGGTTTTGTAGTGATGAATTGGGTTGTTTAATTTTCAAATTCGTTTGCCGTAACGTTGATTTTCTGAGCTGCCGCAAACATGGTCTGAGTACATGTTTGAGACAGCGTATCTCTTTCGTTTCCTGTTGAAATTCGTTGATTCTTTTTCCAGTTGAAAGTTAAAGTGTTATACAATATGCATACAAAATTTCAGTTCAATCAGAAGTCATTTGGTCACCCGTTAGTTGCCTGAAAGATGAACCCGAGATGGTTTTCAGGCCTGGGCACATTCCCGTTTTATGAGCTGCTGCAAACATGGCCCGAGTCCATGTTTGAGACAGCGTATCTCTTTCATTTCCTATCGAAATTTATTGATTTTTTTCCATTTGAAAGTTAAAGTGTTCTACTATGTGTATACCAACTTGCAGTTCAATCTGAGGCCGTTTTGTCATCTGTTTCATGCCTGTAAGTTGAACTCGAGATGGTTTTTAGACCTGGGCAGAATTCAACATGGCCCGAGTCCATGTTTGAAATTTCATACCTTTACCATTTCATATCGAAATTTAGCGAATCATTTTCCAATTCATAGATAAATTGTTCTGCATTGTGTGTATCAAATTTCAGACCGTTCCGAGGTCATTAAGCCATTCAAATTATGTCTGAAAGTTGAACCCGGAGAAGATTTCAGACCTGGGCTGCTACTTTTATTGTTGCATTTTGGGTTGTTTTTTCTCTTTTTTTTAATGGTTTTGGTGATAAATTGAAGTGCTTTTCTTAAGTGGCTTCCGGCACTTTTGGTCAAACATTAATCCATGATTCTTGAGTTTTGTTTTGGCTTGCTTCTACAAAGAAGCCTAGATTAACACAAATCCGTAGTTGGAATTTGATGAAATTTTGGATGAATTTTTTGTGTTGTTTTCATTGAGATTTCCGAGTACACATGCACGTGTTTTAAACCGTTTTAAAAAGTGTTTTTATATATATAATCTTTGTTTTAAGTAAAAATACTTTAGAATGCGATTTCATATAAAGTATAATATATGAATATTTCTAATTCTAAAGAGATTTTCAAAATCGATGATTTTTGAATATTTTCCATAATCGATTTAGAACCCGATTTTTCCAAAGTATATTTTCCTATACATAAACCACACATTTTTGCACTCTTCGAGCGTATGAGGAAGAGAATTAAACGTTTTAGTAAAACACGTGGTATGAGACACGTGCGTTTACTTTTTCGGTTAATTCCGGACTTGTTCGTTTGAAGTTATTGACCTTCGGGTCGTATTTGCCGATGAGATGAGGCGAGTATTTGTGATTTGAATGATTTTTTTTCTAGTGTGGCATTGAGTAGCGGTTCGTAAACCGTTAAGTGAGAACGTGTGGTATGGGACACACTATTACGACTTTTGGGGTTCCTAGTTGAGAGTTTGTGACACATTCACGAGTTATTGTTAGTACTCAGGCTGTTGGGCCACTACTTGGACTGTTGGGTCCTATATAAAGCTGTTGGACTAATAATGGACTGTTGGGTCCTATTTGAGACTGTTAGGTCTCTTATATATATATTTATAGTACTTGGCAAGTTGTTGGGCTACTTATTGGGCTGTTGGGTCCTTTCTATATGTAGTTGTTGGGCTAATTTTTGGACTGTTGGGTCCTATTCTTTCCATTGTTGCTTTTCTAGATTTCTTATTGATTGATTTCTAGAATTTCGATGTTTTAAAAATGTTTTCACCATTATTGCTTTGTTGGATTATTTATATAGCCTGAGTGCTATTGTGTTGTTTATAAATGGTGATTACATTTTAAGTTTTGAACTCTTAGTCGAGTTCTATATATTTTGTGATCTATAGTTGCCACTCCTTGGTGTATTGAGATTTGTAAACTCCTATTTAGGAGTTATAGTTGTGGAAAGCCATTATATTGGCTATTGATTATGCCGATGATATGAGGCGTGCATTTGTGGATATTTGTTATTGTTGAATATGTCCCTTCCGAATAACCCGTACGATGCATATTTAGAGTTACTTCTTCTCTTTTGGGAAGAATTGTCATCACTGATCCATGTACCTTACTTATCTTATACTAATCAGTTGTTTAAGCTAGACCGACCCGTGTATTTTATATACTCGGGTCAGACCAGGTTGCAGGGTAGGTCATTGGCTATTTCTTAGTTGTTCACCTTGGACTCTACTATCTACTCTTTTGGATTAGATGCATAGTTTTTGTGTAGTGTGTTTTTGTGGTGTGACTTGGTTATGTATATTCTTTTATGAGGAGCTTGATGTTTGTATATATTGTGGTTGTATCACCACGTTCGACACTAAGTATTGTATTTGATGTATATGTATATATTTGACTGTGTTTGCTGTTCTGTGATCTGTGTTATTATTTATATTACATTTTGTTCTGAACCGATCCTGTAGCCACCATAGTATTGTATTAGATAAGGATTAAATATGTCGAACCACTTCAAATGAAAACGTAAAATAAAAAAATGAGTATATTATCGACATACTTAATGCTTATTTAATACAAGACTGTGATGGTCGCTCCTAAACAGCCATATTCTCTGCACTAGCAGACAATATTACTTAGCAATACTCTTTGTTAGTATGGGTCTCGGGGTGGGGCGTCAGAGCTTGGTATCAGGGCTGAATTCAGAACAAAATGTAATAAACACAGAACAATATACATACTACAATACATCAAGTATGATATGAGTGAAAACATCGTCCCTAATCGAAGTTGTTTCTAACCTTACCCTTAACCTTTTCGAGTCCTTTGAGGGTAGATATGTGGGAATATGTCTAGGAATGTAATTTAATTCCATAGCATTCCATATTCAATTAATAATATCTTACCCTATAAATAATTCTTATCGTGATCTAACTATTTTAGTTCTCTTCGATATGGGGGTTTGACACTCACTCGTACCGAAGAAGCTCGTTGAAGTTATATCTTGGGATGTTTCTTGTCTTGTCACTTCTTTGAGAGTTGCAAATCCTATTGAGGGGATTCGCAACACTTAGCTTATTGTGTGAGAAATTTGAAATTACTCTTTGTAGTTTTTCTTTTCATGCAAATCTGCACGTTAATCACCATCTTGGGTTTAATATGATTTTGGGATGGATTGGCTTGTATATTATCGAGCCAAATACTGTGTTCTGAAGGGATCCTATATCTTAGGTATCCTAATTTAGTTGATTTGTTGTCTCTTAATACTTGGAATGTTGATGGAGATTCAGAAGCATCTTTATTTGCTCTTGAGTCTCGAGATGGTGAAGATGTATCTCGATTTCCAGTTATTTGTGATTTTGCTGATGTAATTGAGTCGGTTTCGAGTTTGCCACCCAAGTGGGAAATTTAGTTTTGTGTTGACTCATTCCTG
The DNA here is from genome assembly GCA_030737815.1 of Allium fistulosum. NCBI lineage: Eukaryota > Viridiplantae > Streptophyta > Magnoliopsida > Asparagales > Amaryllidaceae > Allium > Allium fistulosum. Next base: position 672,128,982 of record CM060906.1, read on the forward strand.
GTTCTTAGCCTGTTAGTCGTCCTCCCACGAGGATGTCCACTAAAGAAATGAGGAACTCTAAAAGCAATTGCTGGAGCTTGAAGCCAAGCAATTCATTTAGTCCTGTTCTTCACCGTGGGGAGCAACGGTCATTTTGTTAAGAAATCAGATGATACTCTTAGGGTTTTCATCGATTTCTGCAAGCTTAACGAGTTAACCATTAGAATGTGTATCCATTGCCTAAGATCGATGACATGTTCGATCAATTGAGTGGTGCTAGGGTCTTTCCTCAGCTTGACCTTATCATCGGTTTTCATTAGTTATGAGTCACGGAGAATAGCGCTCCTCTTACCGCATTCCGCACTCGTATGGTTCTTATGAATGGCTCGTTTTGCCGTTCGGTTTGACGAACATTTCAACTTATTTCATCGATCTTATGAATCGAGTATTCTAGGAATATCTCGATGAATTCGTCCTTGTATTCCTTGATGATGAGTGTAGCAGCTATTTTAACTTGATAGCTTTTCTAATAGAAGATATGTTTATAAATGTAATTGGATTCTTTTATTTAGACAAGTAAAGAAGATTTTTAAAATTTTATAAGAGGCATATTTATCATATAGAAAATGATTTTGTGTTGAATTGTCCATTGAGTGCATTAAGAATTCTGGTCGATGCGTCCGATCAACGTTATCGATAGGAATTTCCTAAACACTACGATGAGACAATCAGACACAGTAAATTTTGTTGTTATAAGTAAAAGTTTGAGATAAATTAATATGTTAAAATTTGTTTTTGGATGGATAATTATCTTTTGATAATAGAAGAAATTAACTGTTTCTTTCAAAATGAGTCTTCAAAAATTAATTGTTTGAAAAACTTGTTTGAGTTAAATGAAAGAAGTATTTTCTATTAGTAAATTTTTTTTACATAAAGTTAATTATAATTTTTGAAAGTCTTAGCTTTCCAGGAATAAGGATCATGTAATAAAAGATTTTGCATAAAAAGCTTGTTTTGAAAATATAGTTTGAAATTGGAATGGTTTGGAATTTTTTTAAATTGATTTTAAAAGTTGAAATTTCATTTCAGCTGTGCTGTATTAAAACAACAATAACTTGAGATTTATAACTTTAAATGAGTTCAACCTTTTTGTAAATGGAAGTGTTTTCAGAAAGCTATAAATTTTCTTTCTACCATTTTGGGAAATTTTGCATTTTATTTGGTTTAAAATAGGTTTGAAAGTGGATGGATATTCCTGTTCTAGTATAAATTTTTTGAGATTTAAGTTGAAAGTAAATTTGACATAACTTTCAAACTGTGAATCCGTTTTTGATGATCTTTATATTGCTGGAAATCTTAGACTTAGTACAACAACTTTCATTTTATAAGTACTCTCAGATTTTGTTGTTTGCTGGATCAAAACTTGAGTTATTTACAGCAGATCTATAATCGAAAATGATTGTTTCTTCTAATAGTCAAATAAAATATTTCCTTTTATTATGAGTGTAACCTAATTTATTTTTGGTATGGAAATATGTTAAAAACTATAACATATTTATGGTAGATTTTGAAGATAAAATTACTTAATTTTTTTATTTACTCTAAATAGAGAGTAATGGTTTTTATTTAAATAAAGAAGCTTTGAAAATTTTCAAATGATAGAACAATTGAAAATTTGATTTGTAAATAGTGGGTTTGTAAACTCGAGGAACTTTTGATTAATGAAAGGAAGTAGAAAATCCTTTCTTTGTGTTTTCTTACCCTAATGGTAGTCAATTTAATATCGGTATGGCTCTTTTCATAGCTTTATGCGAAAGGTCGTATCGGTTACCATCTTGTTGGGTATAGATCGGGATAAAATTGTGCTAAGTCCCGCCTCTATTTGCGAAGCTTCTGAGTCATTGTGGACCATCTTACTAGGTCCACACACTTTATCCCTATTAAGCTTAATAGGACTGCATCTCATCTTTTGAAGCTTTATATTAAGGAGATCGTGCGATTGCATGGTATTCCTAGTTTTATTGTATGTGATCGTGATCCACTCTTCACGAGTCACTTTTGGTAGAGTCTTCAGCAAGCTTTGGGCACAAAGCTTAATTTCAGCACCACTTATCATCCATAGTCTGATGGACAGACTGAACGGGTGAATCGTATATTGGAAGATTTACTTCGAGTTTGTATTCTTGATTTTGGTAGTAGCTGGGAAGATCATATTCCTTTGGTTGAGTTCACTTATAACAACAACTATCAATCTTCTATCAGCATGGCTCCTTTTGAAGCCTTATATGGGAGACCGTGTCGTTCCCCTTCTTGTTGGCTTGAGTCCGAGGAAAAGCTTATATTAGGCCCCGAATCTATTCGAGAAGCATCCGAGAAGATCATTCTTATTAGAGAGAGAATGAAAGAGGCACAGAGTCGCCAGAAATCCTACATGGACAACCGTAGGAAGCCCCTTGAGTTTTCTATGGATGATCTTGTTTTTTTATTCGAACTTCTCCTTTGAAAGGAGTGGTATGCTTTAGCTAGACTAGGAGATTGGCACCACGATATATAGAGCCATATCCTATTACGGAGCGTATCAGTCCTGTTGCTTATAGAGTAGCACTTCCCGATCGATTTTCTGGAGTTCATGACGTATTTTAAGTCTCTCAGTTGAGGAAGTGTTTACGAGATTCTGATTCTGTATTGGATACTCATGCATTAGAAGAGCTTAAGATTTTCTACCGATTTATCATTTATGCCACACTCTGTGCATGTTCTTGCTTCGAAGGTTGAGCGCCTTCGAAATAAGAATGTGCCGCTCGTTAAGATTCAATGGTCTGACAATTCCAACGACTGCACTTGGGAAACCAGAGAATTCATCGGGCGATCTTATCCTGGATTTCTTTCCTCTCACACTGAAGGTGAGAAATTCTAAACTTAAGCTATCTATTTCCTTTGTTTGATGAAATAAATAGTGTTGAATACAGCTCTTCTCTAGAAATTGCAAGGACGTAAGGGGGGAGTCTGTAACAACCCTGGATTTGGTGATTACCCTTGATATTAAATTATAATGGTGGTTATAATTTAATATTGGTGAAATAAAATAAATTGGAGGTATAAATTTGTTAAAATTGTTATTTTAAATAAACAATGAGATTTGGAGAATAAAGTGGGTTTAACGTTTGTTTGGTTGAGAATTTATTTTGAATAAACTTTGAACATTGGAAATATGCTAAATTGGGGTTAATAAATTAATTATATAATTTAATTCCACATTAATTTGTTGAAATAAATGTAAATTGTTGGAAATAAAGTTTTAAAAATTTTATTTTGTTAGTTTAGGAGAAAAATGATTATTTTATGGTCTTAAATTGAGATAATGCAATAATTTTGCAAATTATTGCCAAATTTGATTTTTAATTATTTTAAGTAAAGTGTTTGAATTTATTATGATGTATTTTATAAATAGAAAGATGAAATTTAATTTAAAAATAACTTTTGGATGTAAAAATGAAGTTTACAAGGTTTGTTGTATTTGTTTTGGCAAGAAAATAATTTTTGTATAAATTTTAATGATAAAAATGGTGTTTATGTAATAAAAAGTGTAAATTCGTGTATTTAAGTAAAAATATGGTTTAATGATAGAAATTAATTTTTATAGCTAAAATAATTTTTATTATGTTGTGAAAACATTCTTGTTTACATAAACATTTTTTGTAAAATTTATTTGGTTGAACTTTATGTAAATATGTGAATATATTGAGAATAAAGAGTGAAAACAATGAATACTTAGTAAACTTTTTACTAAGTATTGATATTGGGTTCCAACCCAATACCCATTTCTGGAATCATCTGAGAGGAAGAAAAACTGTACGTACTTTCTTCCTCTCAGATGCTTCTTCCTCTCAAAAACTAACCGTAAAAGGAAAACCCTAATTCCTCCCAAATCCTAAGCTAAACCCTTGCAAACCTAATCAAAATTGAGAGAAAATTGATAGCTTTCAAACCTACAGGTAATCTCTACAAAATTCATGGAATTGTTTCATCCAAAATCATGTTTTTGTTGGTTATTCTCATCTTGTTGTTTGCATGTTACAGCAAACTAATTTACTAGTGATTTCTAAGCTTCTTGAGTGGAAAAGTTGATGTTTTCTTCAAATTGCTTGTTGTAAATCGCTAATCTTTTGCTGCTAATTCAAGGTGAGGGTTCCCTCACACATTCTAGCTTGTTTGAGGTTTCGTAGTGATGAATTGGGTTGTTTAATTTGCAATTTCATTTGCCGTAATGTTGATTTTCTGAGCTGCTGCAAACATGATCCAAGTCCATGTTTGAGACAGCGTATCTCTTTCATTTCCTATCGAAATTCATTGATTATTTTTCCAGTTGACAGTTAAAGTGTTATACAATATGCGTACAAAATTTCTGTTCAATCAGAGGTCATTTGGTCATCTGTTAGTCGCCTGAAAGATGAACCCAAGATGGTTTTCAGACCTGGGCACATTCCCGTTTTTTGAGCTGCTGCAAACATGACCCGAGTCCATGTTTGAGACATTGTATCTCTTTCATTTCCTGTCGAAATTCATGATTCTTTTTCCATTTGAAAATTAAAGTGTTCTGTTATGTGCATACCAATTTTCAGTTCAATTTGAGGTCATTTGGTCATTTGTTTCATGCCTGTAAGTTGAACCCGAGAGGGTTTTCAAACCTGGGCAGAATTCAACATGGCTTGAGTCCATGTTTGAAATTTCATATCTTTACCATTTCATGTCGGAATTTAGTGAGTCTTTTTCCAGTTCATAGATAAATTGTTCTACTTTGTGCGTATCAAATTTCAGACCATTCCGAGGTCAATAAGCCATTCAAATTATGTCTGAAATTTGAACCCAGAGAAGATTTTAGACCTGGGCTGCTACTTGTATTGTTGCATTTTGGGTAGTTTTTTCTCTTTTTTTCATGGTTTTGGTGATAAATTGAAGTGCTTTTCTTAAGTGATTTCCGCCACTTTTGATCAAACATTAAACCATGATTCTTGAGTTTTGCTTTGGCTTGCTTCTATAAAGAAGAAGCCTAGATTATCACAAATCCATAGTTGGAATTTGATGAATTTTTGGATGAATTTTCTGTGTTGTTTTCATTGAGATTTCCGAGTACACTTGCACGTGTTTTTAAACCGTTTTAAAAGTGATTTTATATTTATAAACTTTGTTTGAAGTGAAAATACTTTACAATGCGGTTTCATATAAAGTATAATATATGAATATTTCTAATTATAAAGAGATTTTCAAAATCGGTGATTTTTGAATATTTTCCGAAATCGATTTAGAACCCGATTTTTCCAAAGTATATTTTCCTATATATAAAACCACACATTTTTGCACTCTTCGAGCATATAAGGAAGAGAATTAAACGATTTAGTAAAACAGGTGGTATGGGACACGTGCGTTTACTTTTTCGGTTAATTCCGGACTTGGTCGTTTGAAGTTATTGACCTTCGGGTCGTATTTGCCGATGAGATGAGGCGAGTATTTGTGATTTGAATGATTAATTTTCTAGTGTGGCATTGACTAGCGGTTAGTAAACCGTTAAGTGAGAACGTGTGGAATGGGATGCACTATTACCAAATAATTGTAGAAATGTCTGCAATTATATGCAATAGTTGCTACTGTATGCAATAGTTGCAGACATGTCTGCAATTATATGCAATAATTCGACTATATGAAATAATTGCAGACATGTCTGCAATAATTGTAGACAGAAATGTCTGCAATTATATGCAATAGTTTCAACCGTATGCAATAATTGCAAACGTGTCTGCAATTATACCATATAATTACAGAAACGTCTGCAATTATACGCAATAATTGCAACTGTATGCAATAATTGCAGACATGTCTGCAATTATACCATATAATTACAGAAATGTTTGCAATTATATGCAATAGTTGCAGCTGTATGCAATAATTGCAGACATGTCTGCAATTATACCGTATAATTGCATAAATGTCTGTAATTATATGCAATAGTTGCAACTGTGAAGAAAAATCGAAGATGTTTAAAATTTGCAAAATTGTTTGCAAATATATGGAATAATTGCACCTTTACTGCAAATATGATTTTTTTGGTATCAACAATGGATCTCATTTTAAAGATCATAAAATTTTTAATTTTTTTTGGTGAAAACGGTATGCTGATCCGATGTTTCTACAGAAAGTTATATGCATTTGAAATGTAAAAAACGTAAAGGGTATTTGGTCTTTGTGCGCGCGTGCATTTGAAAACAGGTACCGGAAACTTATTAAAAAAACGAAGGGATGTTTTGTGTATTTTCAAACTTTACCAGGGATGTATGCCAAATGCACCCTTATAAATACTTTAACCTTTGAAAAACTTTTATAAAATAGTTTTAAATATATTTAAAAATACATTTTGTTTTAAAGATAAAGGATTAGAAAATGAGAAATAGAGATCAAGGATTGCTACCAGGGACTTTAACAATATTCATTGACTCTATAAACTTTACTATAGTCTTGAGATCTCCATATCCTAATCTTTATACCCATGAGTCTTTATGTCCATTCTTTGAGTCTTTATACTGTACAGTCTTCGATTCACCACCTGTATAATATCTGCCCTATATACTATATAACTTGGCAAAACCATATTTTATTATTATTATCAAGGTTGTAATCATCAAAATCAATAACTGAAGTATTAACAATCTCCGTCCTTTTGATGATGATAACTATTAATATCCTGCATATATAAAATATGATATAACTGCCCATGAGTTAGAAAATTCTCCTTAATATGTATGTATATTTTATATTCCCCCTTGTCATCAACAAAAGTGGATGAAAAATTAAATACTCTTCCTAACACAAATGCTTAAAAAGTATATATTCAAAATCAATAATCTGAGTTAAACTAATATGATTATATATGATGAGTATATAGTAAATAATGCAGTATTTTATACTAAATATGATAATAAAGGCTTATAAGTTAAATTTTATGTCAAACTATACAAATTCAAGTCATACATACAAGCCAATCCAACTCCAAACAAAATCAAAACAATCCAATCATTCAAACCAAATCAATTAAACCAAATAATTCAATTAGTCCAAACTAAATCCTAAAAGTACATATCAAATCCAAACTAGACGTTTCATGGAACTTCAAACCAACCGTCGGACCTAAAGATTGGATCTACTTTGATGGCATTCCAATCTTCATTATTCTTGTTAATAGTGCACTCTGAATATGGGTTGTTTGGTTCGTATTTGGTTAAGGAAGAAATCAACCATCGAATGGGATCAAAATGCTTTTCTTCTTCCTTGATCATCTGCATTTGACTCAACTCTAAATGCCTTTGATTTCGTAGGATAAAGGAGAGAATGTCTTTGAAAGATTGAAGAGTTTGTTAAAGTTTTTTCACATAAATTTTGATGTGGAGAAGAAATTTTATGAAAAATATGTTTGAGAATAAAAAGAGAGTGTAGAATAAAATGATGAATGGGTTTTCTAGAAGAAATAGGCTTATATGGGAGAAGAAAGTCGTTTGAAATGAATGGATGGTTGGTAGTTATTTTTATTTTGAAATTTAAAAAAATTTGCTTTCTGCCCGTTATATGTCGACATTTAGGTAGCATGTATGTCGACATACATACATAAATTTTCAAAACAAGAATATTTGCTATAATTTTTGTTTTTATCTTATACAATTATATATTTATAACTTCCAAAGACTAATAAAAAATATAAGACAGTAAGAAATATATTTCATTAATTAGAACTTGAAGGATACATGGATTTCAACGATTAATGAAAGCAAATACATAGACACGAGATGAACTTAAACCAAAAACAACAATACAAAGCTAGATGTCATAAGTAAACAACAAGATAGGTTTTAGAAGGATGTAGATGATGATGATGATGAAGAGCCATCAAGCTTGCGAATGGCCTTTTCAAAGAATTTGTACATTTTATTGGAAAGAGAGGTGCACTTTTTACTAAAAAAACGCTCAAGCTTCTTTTGGTTTTTAAAAAGCTTCTCTTGGTTCCTTAGTATCTCTTTGTTGGAGGGTGAGATGGTTTGTCAAAACTTTCTAAGGAAGCTTTCATTTCTTCCTCATTTTCCTCTTCTTCTTCCACTTCAATATCATCCCATTTTTCTTCCTCTTCTTGTTGAATTTTTTATTCTTCTTCTTATGCCAACCTTTCCTCCTTTTTAGGAAGAGTTTCATATGGTTCGAAAAATGGTGGAATGTGCATAAGAGAGATATTGGATTTTTCGAAAACTTTTCAAGGAATGGATTTTTCTCCACTTAAATCTACACCAAGATATAAGAAAATTCTAGTAAGAAACATACCATGGAAGAATGTGTTCCCATGTCTAGAAATGTTCATTTGAACAAAGCCATCTAAAATGACTTGTGCATAATTTATGTTGTAGCAACCATATATAGCAAAATGAGCTTTGAAAGCTTTTTGAGTAGGGTTATTACAATTACCCATCCTCGGAGTAATAATTCGTTGTAAAATGAGACTCATAAGCATTAGTTTTGGGCGAAGATTCTTGTGTTTGAATTCAAAATCTTCATCACTTTAGAAAATATCGTGAAGAACTTCACGGCTTTGTATATCAATTGAAAAGTGGAGAGGTCAATTCTACTGGATTTACAATCAAGAATACGACCCAAAAGTTCATAATTTAAAACGATTTGAATATCATTAACGCTACTCCAAATTTGACCTTCTTCTCCTTGATAAAATTTTCAATTTAAATTTGCATAAAACATTTTGACCAAATCGGGGTTACAAACAAAATCATGTTGAGAAGATTTAACTAAGCCAAGAATTTCGTTTCCAAAAAAGCAGACACATAAACCATAAGAAGAAAAATATTCGAATTCAGTAAATCTTCCGGGAGAAACCTTTCCGAAAGTAGTATACTCCATATAGGCTTCAATAGCATCTTTTTCATTAAAGAGAATGCTTTTAGTTTTCTTAGAGAGCTTAATTGTTTTGGATTTTGACTAGAGGAAGCCATTATTGAAAGTTTGAGGAGATAAGAGAGTGAAATGATATTTGAAATATAGTGAGTGAAATGATAGGATGGAGATGGAGTAAATAACTAGAGAATCAAAGGAAATATTCTCTAGTCAAAAAGGCATCTTTCAAAACATTGAAGTTAGTGCAAAGTGGAGGGAAGTTCAAAATTTGAATTTGAAATGAAATTTAAAGTTTCATTTTTCTGGTGCGTATGTCGACATATAGATCGGACATATATTGACATATAACCCTTAATTATCAAAACTAAAATTAGATAAGATATTCCAATATAGTTATATATCTATATATATTTCTAATTATCATAATATTGTTATTAATTTATAGATTATTCCTATCAATCAAAAGCAACCAAAAAAATAAAATTAAAATGTAAAGAATACTGATTTTTGCCGCTTTTTATTGATCGGTATTGACTAGTTTGTTATTGCTGTGAAACACATTCACATTTTCAGTGTCAGGTTCATTGTCACTAGAGGAAGTGTCTGAATCATACAAAGTTGTTGTCTAAGCTCTTTTACTTTTTCTGGATGAATCATTTGCCATGAGATCTTTGATTTATTCGAATGCAGCCAAAATCTCTGAAAATTACTGGGTTCATCATAGTTGAAGCATATATATAGTCATAGTTATAGTTCTAAATGTTTTGTTTTTAGGTTTTAAAAAATTGTTCATCTTTCTATACTTTAGCAATTTTCTAAAATTTCTAGTCATGAAAGAAATTTCTTCATCATTATCATCGTCAGAACCATGATCCTCATTTATTGCATTGAAAGCGATGGATTTCTTTTCTTTTGCCTTGCTTTCCCTTCTACCCTGAATTTGTGCTTGATAGGGTATTAAATTGCATATTTCTTCAATTTTCAGAGTACTAATATCATTAGCCTCTTCAATTGCAAGTGTCTTTTAATCCCATTTTGAAGAAAGTTAATTGAGGATCTTTCTATCTTGATCCTCTTGAGAAAAGTTTTTACCTAATGCAAATAATGTATGCACTATATCTTGAAATCTACAGTACAAGTCAGAAATGAACTCATTTGGATTCGTTTTAAACAATTGAAACAAATTAGTTAACATGGAAATTTTAGTCTGTTTCACTTTACTAGTGCCATCATGTGTAAGTTGTAGTGTCCTCCAAATTTCATATGCATACTTACCGATAGACACTCTATTAAACACATTTTATCTAGGGAAAAAAATAGAATATTCATGGCTTTAGAATTATTTTATGCAAGTGTCTTTTGATCAATAGTCCACTGTGAAATATTAGTTTATGGTTTAATGTACTCATTTTATGTAACATTCCAAATATCTAAACCATTAGATTGTAAATAGATAATTATCCTACATGACCAATAAGTGTAATTACTGCCATTAAAATGTGGAGGTCTAGTAGTAGATTGTCCTTCGATAAAAGTTTTAACAAATGTACTAATAGTGTTGTTAGCCATTAAAACTTTTCAAAAATCAAATTATGAGTTTTTGAAAACCTAGTGCTCTGATACCAAATGTGGGTAGCAGAATTATGGATCTTAAGGCTAATAAAATACTAGAGGGGCTGAGTTGTGTTTTCTAATTTTTATGAATATTTAAAAAAGTCTAACATTATTATTAACCAATGCAGAATCAACAATCGCTGATGCAAACACAGATAAGTATAATTGCAGTAAAGTAAAAAAGTAAAGAATTAGAGAGATTACACCGGGATTTTTATACTGGTTCGGAGTTACCCTACATCCAATTCCGTACAATTACTTGTATAGATTTCTTTTCAAATGCCAATCTTTAAACGGGTAGAAGGAAAACCCGATTACAATCTCAATTTCAAGGCTATGAGACACACCGTCCTGATTTTTTGGTCTTAGGGTACACCATTTGATTTGGACAGGCTACAAGCACACCGAATAGGATTTCCAGGCTATCAAGCACACCAAATTGTTTGAACGGGCTACAATCACACCCATGCAAATACAACTAGAGTTTGATGGTTTTTGCAAAGTCAATTTCTTGATCTGTGGTTATAATGAATCTTATAGCCTCTTGGATAGCACTTTGATCTTTGATTGAGAGAGAGATGATTAAAATCAGAGAGTAAATAGTAGCGAATCAATACAATGAAGATTGAATTAATTCTGGTTGAATTTAAGAAGATTTGAATATATTTTTCACTAGAAATTTTAGCAGAGTAAAAGGAGAGAAGATAATAAGAAAGTAGTTGTTAAAAATTCGTTTGAAAACACCTTATATATAGAGAATAAACAGACATGTCCATTCGCGAAGAGTTATAACGAATAGACACTTCATTTCAAAATTTGAATTTCAAAATTTCGGCATGTATGTCGATATATAATCTATCTATATGTCGACATAGGCTAGTGTAATTTGAAAACTTATTTATTTAAAATGTTTTGAAAATCCTACCATGTAAAATAATTTGATACTTTTGTAAAATAGTTTAAACATAGTTTATAAACATTTTAACCTTTGAAAAAAATTTAGAATATATTTTGTAAAATATTTTTAAAAATATTTTTAAAATATATTTAAAAAAAATAAAGGACTAGAAAATGAGAAATTGAGATCAAAGATTGCAATCAGGGATTTAACAATATTTTATAACTCTATAAACTTTACTATAGTCTTAAGATCTTCATATCTTGATCTTTATACTCATGGATCTTCATGTCCAATCTTTGAGTCTTTATACTGTACAATCTTCAATTCACTACCTGTATAATATCCTGTACTATATAACTTGGCAAAACATTAATATCCATATTTTATATAAATGTATTATTATTATCAAGGTTGTTACCATCAAAATCAATAACTGAGATATTAACATTGCTTTCAATCCTTAGCCAAATCACTTGCTTTAAGCTATGAACCATCTCTTTTAGCCAAGCTCTATTCATTCATGCGAACCACCGACTTATAGGAGCCACCCCTACAAATCATCACCGACGTTAGACCATAGCTCCTCCTAAGGTGCAACTATTAATGTAGGCTCCTAGTTTGCTCCAGAACCCCTCCTCATAGTTTCGTCTAATTCTGACCCACTTTGCCTCCAATTTACCCAATTCACCAACCTATCTTTCTATGCATCAAAAATACTAACAAACAACATTAAAGCACAACATACAAACATAGAATAACATGCAGTCACATCTAATCACATAGGCAAAACATGGAATTATAGCAATCAAACAATTTCTAATCCAAATCTAAGTAATCAATGAATATATGAGGATGATTAAGGTGAAGTTAAAAAAAAGATTTTAATAGTCAAAAATCTTGTTAAAACCCATACTTCTACCATATAAACACACATAGGATAGTGAGATGGTATAAAGTACACACTAATTATCAAATTCAATCAAATCGAGCATAGATTTAATATGGACAACAACCAAAGGCAATGCAAATCAGCCAAATCGATGATCTCTATCTTCTAATCGACGATATATTCACTAGTCTTCAATTTAGATTGATTTACAGAGTTATTTAGGTAATTTTGGAAGAATCTAGGGTTGATGAGGGTTTAGATCTGATTTGGAAGAGAGGGAAAAGCTTTAATTTGTCTCTCTATCCCTTATTTATAGTGATTCCCAAATCAGACTAATGGGGTTACTAATGGGCTTAATTTATTACACAGTATGTAATGATCTAGAATTTTAGACATTTGAAATTGAAATATTTAATAATTTTTAAATATTGAAATATTAGTTTTGTAATTCAAACAACTTAAATTTCAAGTATAAGGGTTATTTGAATATTGGAATAGTGATTTAAACATCGAAATTATTTAAATGATCGAATCTTGAATTTAATTTGAATAAATGGATGTCAAAAGCTTATTTAAATTCAATTAAAATAACAAATGGTTAGTGTAAACTTTTAATTTAGAATTAAAAGTGATTAAAACCGTTTTAATAATAATTTTCTTTAATTAAAGTGTGAAATAATCATTCCGGTGCACTATCTCGTATTTTGACCAAACCAATGCCATTGGATCCGAAATAATGAATTCTTGTACGCTGACGAGTTTCGTGACGATTGGACATGCTGTGTGGTCGTGCGTGCTCGAAACACGCAGCATAAATCTAAGAGAATAAAATACTATTATTATTTTCCTATAAATAACTCAAACTTAAAATTTAAAATTCCCTCTTTCCCTTTTCTACCATCAAAGTAGCCACCGCCCACTTCCTCCATTCAATCAATTAAATCGTGTGATTTAGGCAATGATAATCGACATCGTTTGATTCTCGGCTTCGTATGGTCGATAGCTTCAAGATGATGTGCTTGAATTGGCGGCGTCGTGAATGGGCAGTGTTCGACTTGGTCTGATCGTGCATGGGTTAGGCGTAGGAGGAGCTAGAGGAGGCAATTAGGTTCGTCGTCGATGCCGTTGTTCTTCTGGAGGGTAGATGAACTCGTGGTGATGCTTTTAGGTGGTGCTGTGCAACATAGGTGATCGCGACATTAGGTTGTCATTACTGAGGCAACAGGCCACGACGACGTCGAGAGCACCGAAGAAGGAATCGAGGAAATAGGCGTGTTCATGGAGGCGAGTAGTTTAGCATAGGCAAGGGGTTCTTCGATGGTTGAAATAGAAAAGCGACCTGGAGGCATTGACGATTGGGCATGTCAACGTGATAGGCTAGGGTTTGTCATGGTCTAAGTGGTCGATGGCATTAAGCTTGGCTTGTGATAGGAAGTTGTTTAGCGATGGCGGCTTAAGCTATGGTGGTCGTTTTAGGCGTGTCACTGATCAACATGCATAAAGGAGGAAGGCGAGATACTAGATGCATGATGGGGAAGAAGATGACGTGGATTTGAATTAAGGTAATGAAAATGTTAGTTAAGTTTTTAATTAATTAATTCTATTTTATAATCCACAAACTTGTAAAATTCGTATCTTGTTTATATGAGGTCCAATTGAGGCGTCGTTTTCGCCGTTGTGTTCATATTTGGATTATCTACGCAATGGAAATGAATTCGTCAAACTCAGAGCTTATAGATTTCAAGCTAAAATCGAACGCTGCTCTATTTTAGTCAGAACTAGAACGCTTCGGCGACAATTGGAATTTTAGTAAGTTAGCTCACCACTCTGGGCCTACTTATATTTTATATAAGTGCGGATATTTTTTTTGATGCTTCTTTGTTGCTTGCTTTGATGATTTACTGCTTTATCAGTTGGTTTGGATTCATTTCTGCCCTTGGAGTAGATGACCTTTTATATGAACCCGCCTAGTAGCGGATGACCCATACTATATGGTTATATACTGTATATGATGCAGAAGGACATGTTGGAGGGATCCAACCGGATTCCTTACCAGTGTTGATTATATGTATGTATGTATGTATGTATGTATGCAGATATATATGAGCTATGATGCAGGAGGACGGGTGGGAGGGATCCAACATACTATTGATTTTATTTTTCATATATATTGTGATATATGATTTGTTGGATGACATATTTGATGACATGGACATGATTTCAGTTATTTAGTGCTATAGTAACACTGGGCCTTATCTTTAGTATTTTGACATACCATAAAACAACGATTTTGAATTGAAATTATTTTTTAGGTAATACTTGAAATAATACAGTTTTAATAATTATTTATAAATTATTAAAAGAAGGAGTACTGAAATGAAATAAAAACATGATTTTGGAATATTAGTTTAACTGTTTTGTAAAGTATTTCTAAATAGAGATTTTTGAACTGTATTATAAAGGTTTTAAAACTTAATAGATAAGTCCATCTTTTATTAAATACAATTTTAAAGAAGATAGAAATATTTTAAAACAAATATTTCTGAAATGGTTTATATAAAAGATATATAAATGTAGTATTCTATCAATAAAGTAATAGATTTATAAATGGTGTTTTATATAAAAATGGATTTGTAATTGATATTTTGTGAATAAATCTATAAATGGGATTTTATAAATAAAGGAGATTTAGAAAGGAATGACTTCTAAACAGGATTTTATAAATAAAGGAGATTTAGAAAGGAATAGATTTATAAATGAAATTTTATAAATAAAGAGATTTTATAAAAAGAAGCTTTATAAAATAGGAAGGAGATTACAAAACATGGTTTTATAAATATAAAAGAGTTTATCTTGATAAGTAGAAGATGGTTTTTATAAAGGGAGATACAGTTCATTTTAAAAGTAAAATAATTTCTTAAAGGAATGTTTGAAAGTGATATTTGCATAATGGAGTTTAATGGTTTTAAAAGTGATTTAAAATGTGTTAAGTGATAGGAAGACATGGATTTCGATGTTTTTGCTGTAATAAATGTTTTCGAGAAAGCAAGGAAGGCATAGACAATAACAATATTGTTATAGTAAGTGGTTTCTGAAAGGAGATGTTTTATATAGTATACATGATTTATTCATATCCTATATTTGATGTAAAGATTCGAGGTGGGTAGCTTATATCTATTTCGAAATTAAGAACGTCGTCCATTCAAGGACCGAGAGGTAATGATGTCCCAACATGATTGGCTTCATCATTAACTAATAAATAGTTTAAATTCGACATCGAAAATTAATATTGAGTATAATAAATCGAATGCTTACAGTGATTTTAGGTTGTTGTAATGATGTTTTACGCAACATTCGTTTTGACCCAATAAAGTGTGTTTTGGAAAATATGAAGCTTACCTCAAAGTTTGTAAATATACTTATTACGGATTTAAGTATATAGAGGTATTTTCTAAGCATTGAAAATGAAATGGCTTATGAATATACTTATACCTTTGAGATAAGTATATGGAATTATTTTTCCAAATATTGAAATATTAAAAGTCGTTTTGAAAATATATCCCTGTAAAAATATTCGTAAAGATATTTTGAGATAAAAATTGGGAAAGTAATTTAATTAATAAAAGATTAATTAAACAGGCCTAGTGACTGCATGTGTGCTAGATTGTATTTTTGGTTCCTCGGGCCTTGAAATGACCCTAATTTTTGAGTGACATTATTTAGAACATTTAATTGGATAAATAAAATAAAATAATGTTAATAGTTAAGGGATTGAGATTTTTTAATTAATAATTAACAAGGGGAAGTCCCTTAATGAATATATAAGCAAAAGAGAATTGAAAATAAGTAAGTAAGAGGAAAATGATAAGGGTAAAATGGGAACATCCTTCATTCTAATACCCTAAACCCTTTCATTCTCCATTCCTTATTCATTCTAACATTCACAAACAAAATTGAAACCTTAAGAGCTCTATCAGCCACCATTAAGAACAATAAAAAAGAAGATAAGCTAGGAATCAAGTAGAAAGCTTGAAGAAATTAATCAAAGGGCAAATCTCAACCTTCTTAACACCAAGCCTAGGTGAATAATTGATTTACATCTCATTTTTGATAACGATTTCAGTTTCATGATTATGTCTGAAGTATTTTGCAAGTAACATGCCATGTTATGGTTGTTTAAATATATATATATATATATATATATATGTATGTATGTATGTATGTATGTATGTATGTATGTATGTATGTATGTATGTATGTATGTATGTATGTATATATATATGCTTATTGATGATATATATGATTTTATATGGATTTTATGATATGTTTAGATTAGAAAACCTATTAAATGACATCCAAATGAGTTGTGTTTTTGATATACGATAAAAAACATTATTTTAGAAGTGGGTTTCAAGTTTCATAATTTTCTAAGTAATTGTGGATTTATTATTCTATGGGAGGAAATAGTTAATATTGGGTTTAAATTATTGAAGCAATTATATAATAATTTTGGCTCAGAAATTTATATATGTTAGAAAACATATTAAAAGTGAATTTTTATGATTTTTGGGGAATTCTCCTAAGTATTTTACGATGGTTATAAAGTTATTTAAGTTAAGGGTTTAAATGTTTTACACGTTATATCAAGGAGAATGGCTTATTTGATTAAAATGTTTTAAATTATAAATTTTGAATTCAGAAGCCTTTTTGGAAAAGGATTTTGATAAAGAAATGACAAGCAATCATATTCTGACAAATTGGGCAAGTTAGGTGAAAAGAAATTACTTTGAAAGGCATAAAATCAGTTTTGCTTCGAATTACAACTTTACCACTTTCTTTGCTTGCTTCCATCACCATGCCCATTAGGCCTTTCGAACCCATTCAAAACCAATGCACATGGTATCAAGCAATTGGTACGACGCAGTGCATTGGAGGAAGGCAAAAAGGACTATGTCGAAGGCATGCATTCGAAGGGGTTAAAGCCGCTCTAACTAGCTTTTGAATCAACCAACCCACCTCTATTTAAAAAGAAGCTTTCAAATAAGTTATCGCTTGCCTTTGTTTTTAGAAAGGAGCTTTCGAAAGTGTTGCCACCTTGCTTTGATTTAAAAGAAGCTTTCCAAAGGATAGCCGCTTTTGAACCTATTCGATACCCATGCTGCCACATTCCTACCTTTCGTATTAGTTAAGGCCGCTTTTCTTTATAGCCTTAAAACAATGTATTCGAAAGGGGTGTTTTCGTCTTTTAATTTTAAAGCTGCCTTCTCAATGCTTTCGAAAGGGTAGTTTAGCCGCTTTTAAATGGTTTTGGAGGCAACGCTTCGAAAGGGTTGGTTTCGAAGCCATCCTCTTCCCCAACTCTTTTACTTGGATTAAAGCTTTTTAGAGGGATACTTTCACTTCTTTTTTCTTTGACCCAATGGTTATATTAAATGGTAAACCCAATGGTTTCGAAAGGAATAATTTTAAATGGTTTTGAAGTAATGTTTCAACCCTTTACTTGAGCCTAATGCTTTCAAAAGGTATATTGTGAATGTTTCGAAAGATATGTTTTAAGTATATCGAAATGAAGGTTCTAATGCTTTTTGAAAAATAAGTTTAAATGGTTTTGAAGGAGGATGTCTAAGGTTTTAAGTAATGCTTTCGAAAGAGTTGTTTTCAATGATTTCGAGAGGTATTGTTTAAGGTTTTAAACAAGGGTATCAAAGGTATTGTTTTGGTTTCATGGCCTAAATGTTTCTAAGTTTTAAAAGGATATTAGTGAGGGAAACCCGTTCCGATAAGCACCGTGGTCTCACTTAATATCAGTAAACTGGCATGTAATAGTATTATTCACACCAGACTTTATGTCTGACTCGAAGTTTTTATTTTCCCCTTAAACTCTCGGATGCTCAAAATTAATTTAAGTAGATTGAGAGTTAAGGACTTTTCAGGTTTAGTAGGTTGGATGAATAAGCTTCCGAAGACGTGTAGGAGGCAAAGCTAGCTATATAGGAGCTATTTAGTGTTATTTTCGCTGCGATGTATTTATAACTGATATGTCTATCAGTACTCTGATCATCCAAGGGGCATCTTCATATGTCACTTTTGGAATAATTTGTAATAATTATATTTGATCGAAACCAAGGAAACGTTTTAGGATTATGTAACTAAATATGAAATATTGATTGGAAAGGTAATCAGAAAAATTGTTTTTGAAATCTATGATTTTATTTCATATTCATGTGCCTTTGATATTATGGATATATTTAGCACTACCGTATTTTGTCACTAAAAGTTAAATACTATAGATGACTGCATCATCTGCAGCACTTAGCTTTGGGCCTCAAGATAGGGGGTGTTACAACTTGGTATCAGAGCATAGGTTTATGAAAACTTAAAATGATTTCTGAAATATAATCTTAAGGAATTAGAGAAAAGATTGGGGTGTTGGATAACGTTATAGTAAAGTACCTGTATTTTCTATATATAAGTATACGCTTTATCCCTATTCTCCCATCTTTCTTAAGCTATTCTTTTGTATCATACAAAGGCTCGAATACAGATTTTAAGGAAGTAAGATATAGATGCTAGAAATGGAAGAGTTAATCTTGGTGGAGGAAGCACCACAACCAACAGGAATGCCAGACCAAATACTAGAAGGAATCCAGGTCGGGCACAAGCTACTAATGTGGGCACTAGGGCACTGCAAGTTGATATGGGAGCTATGTATCTGTTCTTTGTTAACATGATGCAAGCTGGAGCTGCCACATGATTAGTTGAAGGAAATGTTGAAGGAGGAAATCAGGAAGCTCCGGTGGTCAATAACTATGCAATATTGAGTAGAGACTATGCTAGGCTTGGAGAGAAGCCATTTATCGGGATTAAGGGCGCAATCGAATGCAGATTTTACAAAATTTTCTTCTTTGCAAAAATATCTGATTGCTGATATTTGTTGGTTTGTGCGTGTTTGTCTGCTTGAAAATTCATAAGTTCACTTATTGAAATACAATTTGAAAATTTTATAATTGAAAAATCAAATTTTGTGAAATTAATTTTCTCAATGGCAAGACCGTGGATATATAATAGGATTTTATAAGAATTTTCGGTGATTTAAATTTTTATAATTGAACTATTAGCAAAGATGGTTGCATACATCCGTAAAACATTGGTTGTCTCCCTTTGGGAACAACTAAGAGACCCTCCCTCCCTTTCTAATCGAGTAGTTAACGCACAACCACTGATTTAGTAAATTATAAATTTTTGATTTAGGTGCAACAAAAGTCAGACTGTTTTCTTGTTGTTTTCATTCAAAATGAACGATTTTTCTTATCTATAAGAATTTTACAATTTATGAAAATCAATATAATCCATATAGTTTCACATCAAATTCTTATGGATATTTTAATAATAGCCATTGTACAAATAATTCGAATTTTGCACCACATAGTTTTTAAAATAATGGCCAACCCTCAACTCTTGAAAAGAGTATTGAAACTATTGAATCTTGACTTTAAATTTATACACAACAAAACTAGACGATAAATAATTTGTGTAATTCATATCTGTGCAATGACTCAAGTCAAAGATTTCAAAATAATCAAAATTTTAATTCACTTTAAAATTAAAATTATTTTGATTATAACCCATGTCAATACGATTTCGAACTCCAAAATGAACTTCAAAATCAAAATGTAAACCACATTTTAAATAATTTGGCAATGGAAATAGTTTCAATTATGGTGCGATGTTTTGTTCTTAATAATCTCAAATTGAAAAATCTCAAATTAATAATTATGAATTTGATTTAGTTGAGCAAATGAAAAAAAATAAAAAAAACCACACGGATTTGTTGTTTGAAACCTACATAAAACAACGGTTTGCACAATCCGCTAAGTGTCCCTACTCACACGTAAGCCCGCAAGGCAGTGCATGGATGGTATACCTTGGTCCACAAGTTAGGTGTATGTAAATAATAATAATAATATTCTTTTATGTATAAATAATTAAAATAAAGATAAAGTAGTAACTGAAATATAAGTGTCCTTTTGATTTTACTGGTTTAAACTTGTTATACAAAAGGAAATAGAGATATTACTTTGCAAATTTTGACAATCAAATAAAGAATTTATTTCATAGTTGCACCGTGTTATCAACTAAAACAATTGACCAAACTAGAGTCCAATGTGACAAAGACTTGATTTTTGTTAGAAATTCTTGATTAGTTGACAAACTTTAATTCCTTGATTTTGACAAAAAAAAAACACATTACAATATCGTACTTATTTGAATATAAATCGAGTCTTCATCTGTAAATAAATTTGCATTCATTCGCAATAGATTATGATATTGCATTTTGCATTTTTATTTTTGGGTAGTATCCGATGAAAATCCTCATGAGGCAACACTCGTCCTATATAGGGAAATCTAGAGGTTTAACGGCTTATTGCATACGCTCAATGCAATCGTGTTTCCTATAAAAGTGTGACCTTTATAGTTTTATTTAGTTTATTCGAGGACGAATAAAAAGATAAGTGTGTGGGTATTTGATGTACATGTAAATGCATACATTTTTATGCTCACGTTTTATCTAGTTCATGCAAATAAAAGTTACATGAAGAGTATTTTTACATATTTTCACAAATTCTTTCAATCATCATTCATTTTGGAAAAAAGGGGGTTTTGTGCATATTTTATTATTAAGAAAATTATCTGCAATTTTTCTATAATTATTTATTTATTTTTGTAGATATTTAGTTGAAAAGTTGGTAGCTTCGTTGAGGTATGCAATTAATTTATAGATTTAAACAATAAATTGGTGTAAAGAAGAATGATTTGAAGCCTTGGATTTTTGATGCAAAAGAAAGAGATATCAAAGGTAAACAGTGTACAAAGCTCAAAGTGAAAATCCTCTTATCAGCAAAGTTTAAAGCCTATAGAAGATTCCTATTTACAATTAAAAGTTACATCTCATGAAGAAAAGGCAAAAGGCTTATTTGTATTTTAGGAAGGAAATACTTTTATTACTTGGGTCTTAAGGCAAAACACCCTATAAATACCCATGTACTCTCATTGTATCTATGGAATTCATTAAACCTTTTGATTGTAATCTCCTATTTAGAGTTAGAAAATAAAGTTAGTCTCTTTTCTTCTTCTTCTTTTTCTTTAATGGTTTCTTTTCCTTTTTATATTTCTTTTTGTTCATATTTCATTATGAGCTAATTCCCTTCAATTTAGAGGGTAATGAAGCCCTCCAGTGAAATTTAAATCAACAAAAAGATGCTTTTACAATTCTCTTATTTTGGATCTTACTTTTCTTTAGATATTTTTCTATTCATGTTTATGTTGTAACTAGGCCAGCCCGCAGCGGAAATAATGGGTGAATTTCAAAAAATTTACCGTTTTGGATCATTAATGAGCCTATGAAGTCTAAATATATTTAGATCTTATCTAAATTTCTTTTAAATAAAATCAGTATTTTATTTAATACTATATTTTATTTTATTAATTTGATTCTAAAATAATAAAGAATGGGATATAAAAATAAGGTTTGAATATTTCAAATATATCCATTCCTTAATTGTGCGATAGAATAGTTAAACATAATGCAATTATGATCAATTGAAAACATGATATATATGAATAAATAAGAATAAGTTAAAAGGCAATCACATAAGGGACAAAAAGGAAAGAAATAAAAGATGACAAGGATGAATGATTCATCTTCCCCTTTTGAACAAACTTGATTTATGCCGCATTCAATTAGCAATCAATGAATCATTATGACATAAGATTAGGAATAGCCAGCAATAATTCATATGCGTAAACTACTGCCTCGTTTAAAATTGTTTGATATTAATAAAGCTCTTCATTCTTGTTTGTGTCCTGTTTCCTATGGTGCTGCAATAAAATGGTCGGGGACCATCCAACCCCGTCGGCCTTGCCAAAAAAAATAAAAATAAAGCATCTAAACTATACAATTTGAAATAAAACATTAAGTTTTATCTGTACATATATATATATACATATAAAATTATTTCTATATAAAGATTAACCCAAAACTTCTTAATTAATTCAAAATAAACCATATAACATTTAAATTTTCTGAATTTATGAACTTACATAAACTTAAATTAGTCAACAATATATATATGTATACAATTAAATCAAAAGATTCAACCTGTATGAATTTTTTTTATTTTTTTACAAAAGTGAAACATACTAAACTGAGTAGTATATTAACAATCCTTTGAATACTTAAAAAGTATTAGTCATGTCAAATAGGGTAACAAATTTATAAGTTTATTGTAATGAATTTATTATTAAAACATCCATTAATCATGTGTGGGTTTCAATTACAATAAAATGCAGATAATAAGAACAAATAAACATTGAAATTTAAAGAGATTTAACCTATATGAGTAATTTTTTTTAAACAAAAGTGAAACACACTAAACTGAGAAATAATTAACGATCCTTTGAATATTTAAAGAAAGATATTAGTCATGTCAAATAGGGTAACAAATTTATAAATTTATTGTAATCAATTTATTACTCAAACATCATTTAATCATGTGTGGGTTTCAATTACAATAAGATGAGATAATAAGAACAAATAAACATTCAAATCTAAGGAGATTCAACCTATATGAATAAATAATTATAAAACAAAAGGCGATACATACTGAACAAAGCAATATGCTAAAATCCTTAGAATAGTTAAAGAAGGATAATTGTGATGTCAAATAGGCTAACCAATTTAGAAATTAATTGTATTCAATTTATTATCGAAACATCATTTAATCATACGTAAGTTTCTATTATAGTAAAAATGCAAACAATAAGAACATGTGAACATTCAAATCAAAACAAATTACGTTTTGATTTGAATGTTTAAACATAAATATAAAATTAAAATATTTTCTAATTATATACAAGTTTCAGTTTTGATTTATCTGAATAAAAAAACCAATCAATTCATATAATAAACAATTTGAAATACGTAAGCCATTTTCAAATCAAATGAGACAATATTATACACATATAATCTAAGATATTCAATTTTGTTCAATAAAACATTATATCAAAATTATTAGAATAAAAGATCATACCTTAATTCCAAAGCTTCGAAGTACACCTTGAAACATTGAATTTCTCCTCTAGATGTAGCCAATGAATCGTACCTTTAATGATGAATCAAATCTCCTAGATTCGGAAATCAGCCTCCAGATGTTGCAAGGATCAAGAGGAATAAACTACTTTTCATAATTGATTTTATTTGTATTTGATTATAGGAATAATTGAAGCCATAGAAGATCTCATATTTTCAGCCATTAGAGAAGAAGAGAACCGAAAAAGTTATTGAAAGAAGAATGAAAAACGAGAAACTCAATTGTATGTATAGAATAATTTAAAGAATATGTTTTATTTGACAGAAGGAAACCTCTCCCATTCTTTAATTAAAACTTCTCTAATTAATTATCTTAATTAACTTTCTCTTTTCACTCCTATTTCTTCACATGGTATGGCTGAAAATAACGTGCCATCAAATGACATAAGATTCCATTAATTAACGCATGTAATTAACTTTTAT
The DNA here is from genome assembly GCA_030737815.1 of Allium fistulosum. Taxonomy (NCBI): domain Eukaryota; kingdom Viridiplantae; phylum Streptophyta; class Magnoliopsida; order Asparagales; family Amaryllidaceae; genus Allium; species Allium fistulosum. Next base: position 672,152,877 of record CM060906.1, read on the forward strand.
TTAATTACAATGATATCATACATCAATGCACGCAAATATAAATTTTACAAATGCATTCAAATAATTACAAATAACTTCCAAATATCAAATAAAATAAATAATAATTAATATTTCTCAAATACTAATTAATTTACAAATTTTTATAAATTAATTAAATAATGCGGTTTTTCGAAGAATTCATCATTATGGTTGTGCGATCCAAAGGTGTAAATTCAATTAGCGATTAATATTGAATAATTCAAATATTAACGTTCACACATCATTTAGCAGGTGGTGTGACATTTTGGCTGAATTCATTGCTTACACATCTTTTTGGTAAAATCCAATTTTACTTATTATAAGCGGTACCTAATAGTGACAATTATTTACACCAATTCTTTTCGTCAGAACTATATCACTTTGATTTATGGAATTTGGTAATGGCCAAAATTCCAATATCATCCACATTCAACTTTATAATCCAAACACAAAGTACTTGGTTCAATAATAACAATTATTATTAACCAAAATGCTCTGGCCAGAAACTTTGACTTTGAGTTGACCATGGTACTAACCCCATATAATTGAGGAGACGAATCCTCTCTTGAATAGTGCTTCACTTCCAATACGTCCACTTGATCCAACTATAGTCACTCAATGGAACGCCATGCCATGATTTGACTATAATCAAAGCGGAGCTTTCATATTGAAGATCCACAGTATTTTCAAGTCGAGAGAACCGTGTAAATTAGTCATATCGATATTTTCTTTTTGATCTTAGTTATATTAACCAACAGAAAACTATCGAGTGAGTCGTTCTATAGTTATCCAATAACTATCAGTACGTAACCCCTAGGTGCCCCCAACAGTCATGAGTAATACACTGCCCAACATTTGGAGAGCGTTACATACTCTAGTCTCAACGGATACATCATATCCAGTCTCGATGCATCTTGACTAGGAACATTTAAAATGGTATATTTGTTTTATTGTGATAAATTACTCTCGGTTACAACACTTTGTAACTACTATCACAAAATATGCCATTTATGGATTTTTTATTAAATATACTTTTAATTAAATTAATTAATTAATATAGCCACATTATATCAAGTATATAATAGAAAGAAACACCTTTATTATGAACAAGGCTGTTCAACGAGTTAGATATATATAACAAATTAATAATTGCCCCTAGGGCATACCCCTAACTCTATCAATCTCCCACTCTCACTTGGAGTCAATTATGGAATCTTATTCCAACTTCTCAATCAGTTTCTCAAAATAGTTGGATCAGTCCCTTTGTGAATGGGTATGCTATTATGTTTCAATTATCTACTATGTCAATCAACTCTCTCCGACAGTGATAAACTGCTTTATCACGTGGAACAATTTGGAATATATCTCTCGTCCTTTAATGAGCTCTAAGTTCTATTACGAACTATATCGCGACATTGTTATCATATAACAATGTTATGAGATTCTCAACATTTGGAATCGGTTCGGTTATAAATTTGTGCACTTATAATTTTATACACATTGTTTTATTGCGGCAATATTCAAGGCAATGTACGTGGTTTGTTTTCATTGAATAAGCCACGGTCTTTCATTTGGAACATTTCCAACCTAAAGATTCTTAATTGAATTTATTATTGACATGCTATACTCAATATCACTTATGAAGTTTGAGTCCGAACACTCCCTAATAAGGAGTTTTTGTTTCTGTAAACAATTCTCTAGTATTTCATAAATACACGAGAACACTTCAAACAACCATTTAGTGATATCAATTTGGATTTGATATTTGCTTCATGTATCAAATACATAAACAAATCATGATATCATAGACAACACAACATGTATGATAATTCCTTTTGCCAATGCAAAGGAACCACTCTTACATGTTCCGTATTAAACATTTTAATGGTGTCCTTGCATATCATTTGGGACATTTTCAACATCTTTTATACTTACTATAAAATTCATCATTTATTAATCCAATGTTGAGCAATAAAACAACTAAGGCTGAGTTTAACACAAGTACATCATTAAAATCAACAACGTGTTGTTTACTTACAGTTTAGAAATATCAATGTAACTTTTAACGTTCTTTCTTATGAACACACGCTTCCTCTGCATTTTGATTAAAAATCAAAATATTTAATATTTTTATCAAAATACTTATTCAATCTTGATTCTTATAAAATGATACTTTCATATCATTTCTTGGATCATATCCAAAGCTCGCAAACTAAATATCGCTCCCACACTGACTTTGAGACATTTTTGGTTAATATGTGCAAACAGCTTACCCTAAATCGTTATTTAGAATTTTTTGTTTCAATACATATGTACCAAAACACTAGGACTTATCAAGCGATAATTTTGTGAGTAAATCCAAATTGACTTGAACGTGTTGAATATCGAATCTATTACGCTAACTTCAACAATTGAAATTTGTGATATTATTCTTATCAACATTGCTCTTTAATTCCAACTGCATTAGTCTTACTCATAAAGACACAGTCATGGTCGATGGATCATATCTCTTCAGTTACAACCACCAAAATCTATATTTTGATAGCGTACTTGGAATTCTTTAGGATTTGCGCATTATACCATATAGAGTCAACACTCTCGATGGTTTAATTAAACAATCTAGGATTATATATTCTCGACTTTAATAAAAAACTCATAGTTTCTCTTAGATGTGCGAGAAAACTTATTAGACATTCTAATGCTATGTGTTCGTTTAGGTTAGTTAATTTCATTTCATCTCATATAATTAGTTCTATCAATGGATCGTACACAATTCCATTTTACTACCAATAATTCCTCAAAAAAATTTCTTCACAATGAAGTTGGTATATGTTAAGACAACAATTATTTCTCAGTGCAATAGAACAAGTATTCATAAACGTTTTATGAATTCTTTATTTATAAAACTGATTTGGTTTTAGTTTACAAAAATTATGCTCAAAACATAAATATTTCATCCAATGACAGTCTTTTCAAAATCCTTTTGGGGTGATTCATACAAGATCCCTCATGAACAATTATTACGTGCAATCTTTCGACTTGCACAACCTGCCAACTCCTTGGCCTAAGGTATGTTGGAGTTTCTTATAAACCCTTATCTTATAAAATTTTATAAACTATTATTTAGATGAAATAATATCAACCTTGTGTAATACCCTTAAATACATTATCTTGTAGAAAGAAACTAACTCAACTTCACTCACAATTAATCGTACATTGTCCAACAAAGTTCGATTACTCAATATCGATGCATTATTATGTATCACATGGAGGAGTAATTTTATGATTGAATCTTTACTCATTTTAGGTATGTTCAGAACATTTTCCAATATACTCACTCATTCGATCAAATCAAATCATTTCTATCACATATTATTTTATTTACTTCTGTTTTATATTCTATACGTTTACCATAGACATACTACATGTGTATCAAATACACATGTCCATGTCGATGGTAACTCATGGTGAATATGACAAAGTATATGGAACCGTTTTGGTATTTATAGAATTATGATTGCATACATCTATATGTATCAATCTGTAGAGTTCATCAACTCTTATGATACCCCTACTAAATGGGTTTATAACCCTTTATTATTTGAGATATAATTAAAAAGTATCATATGCTTCAAAATTATACAATAATATTATTTCTCAAAACTACGGCTTATTCTATAATTCCAAAACAACCATAAATAATATTAGATACTTTTGTATTTTCCAATGCATCACTTTTGTTAAAAAAAATTACCACATTATAGTTTTATTTCACAAAGAATATTGATAATATTCATATTGAAATATTGCTATGTTTATTTTTTTCAGTCGATACCGTAAAATAATCGTTATTTCATAAATAATGTATGGTAAGTTTTACGAAAACAATTTTCGTACTATGATGCAATTAATAAGTGTTATATGGCATGCCCCCACTATTTCCACCATAACTATAATAGCGCACTAAATTCATAGGTCCATTATTCACTTAATACAATTTATTTATTTCATACGCTGCAACTATTTACAGCGGAGAGTTCGTTGATCAAATATCTTGAGCTTAAAGAAATACATCTCATAGAAAATAATTTTCTATATGAAAATACATTTCGGAATAGAAATCATATTTCTTATTCCAATATTAAGTATCAATTATTATTACAATTCTCGTTTCCAATGTTTCTCTATGAAGCAAAAGTGACTATTCATTCTCTTCATCCCAACTGTACCTTAAATTACATCTATTCTTATACATTCGTTTCCCTTTCAAATGGTCAAACTATACAAAAGAAAACTTACTACAATATCATAACAAACTCTTTACAAAAGCGCATTCGATTATCCTTAACATTTAACGATATCAAATATGTTGCACTTTACGTAAACCAGCCAAAACGTCATTTCAGCGATTGAGTTCTTAGATCTATCTTATAGTTTTTGGTCTTATGTTACATTAACACAATATGATCCTTTTTGTAATCAATCAAGTTGAATACATGATCTCAAAATACTATTTATCGGATTATTTCCAATGAACTATATTCATTGAAGTATCGTACATTATGAACTATGACCGTTCACCATATAACATTTATAAATGATAGTGTGTGGATCAAATATCCATAGACTTGTATTGCTTCTAAAGTTCGAATCTCATAGAGTGCAATACACAGTCTCAACCAAATAAGCACGTAAGTGACCATTTTACGAATGTATTAAGTAGTTATAAAATTAGACACTTGCATGAGTATAGAAAACATTAACATGCAATGGGCATTTAATAGTGGGTATTATATTTCCATATGTCAATTTTCAATTCAGTTCGTTTGTATATGTTAATTGATAAACATTTTATCAATCATTTTAAATGCACAAATTTATCATTATAGATAATTACAACATTATATAGCATATGTTCTTACAATATTAGAAAGGTTAAATGTTACCATTTTATTTTCCTTATAAGGCTCCCACTAGTCTTTTATGTTTCTCCAAACCCTAAGATGAAACATAAAAGTCTTTCGAATTCACCAGTGGGTGTTAGGACTCGTCTGCCTTGGTATTCTGACCTTGAGTTTTCTCAACAATTTATAACCCGACAAACGATAGATAACTACTTATCAGTTGTATCACATACAACTCCTAACCCATTTTTCCTTGTCCTAGTCTCATTTCGACCTTGAGTTTGCTCAACAAATCGAAAGTGATTATTCACTCGTACCTACCACATCGCACGGCCTATGTATTGTACATGCACCTTGATTTTGCTCAACAAATACATATAGTTATCTTGCCTCATCTATTCAATATATTAGTAATACTACACAATACATCCCTAGCTTGAGTTTGCTCAACAACTAAGAAGTATGCAAGTAATTTATTAATATATATGGTAGAGGACAACATTATATTGAAGATTCATAATCTTCAATATAATATATTGGGTGATATCGACTTATGGAATAATGTATTTCTTATGAAATACACTCATGATTCAAGTGTCAGACACATCAGAAATAACAATAAACATACATTTACGTATGTTATTATTCCTTAAGTCTATTTGGGTTTCTTTAATGTTCCACTTTTAGTTTATACATTCATATCATATAAGTTTTATTGTTAAATAACTTTTATATTTCATTTTACTTATATGATAGTCTTATGTATAATATTTCATTAATTAAACCTTATTTAATTAATTTTATAATAGTATTCCAATACAACTTTTATATTGGACATAACTACTATAACCTTTATAGTGTATACTATAACCTTTATACTGTAACACATATATCTTATATATATGTATTTTTATTTAATTAATTAACCTTTAATTAATTTATTAATTAAATTTTTTTAATTAAATTATATTAATTTCAAAAATTTATCTTATATACATACATGTATGCTTATGTTATCTTAAACACTTTAAAAAACATAACATATATCAATATATATAATACATGCATATAAGCATTAATTAATTAACTCATTTAATTAATTTACATTATCAATCTTATTAATAATTTTAAATTTTGAAATTAATATTTACATAGTTTCAAACATTTTGAACTTTTCATTACATTTTCAAACATTTTGAAAATTTATGTTATATTATAAACTTTTATAATAAACAAGTTTTTATTTTAATTTAACTTTCAAATTTAAAATCGTGTCTTAATTTTCAAAACTATTTTGAAAATTAGCCCAAAGCCCAATTCAAATTGGGCCTTTTCTATTAAGGGCAACCTTTGGGCTCACATCACCTTTCAGGCCAGGCAGGTAACCAAGTAGGACAGGGTACTTGATTACCCAATTCCAATCCTAGACATCACCTTTCTAGACACCATACTAAGTGCACATGCTTAATTGGTTAGCCCTAACATGATTAATTTAGACCGCATAGACTATTGGGCTCTAATACCATTGTTGTAACTGGACCAGCCCGCAGCGGAAGAAATGAGTGAATTTCAAAAAATTTACTATTTTGGATCATAAATGGGCCTATGAAGTCTAAATGTATTTAGATCTTATCTAAATTTCTTTTAAATAAAATCAGTATTTTATTTAATACCATATTTTATTTTATTAATTTGATTCAAAAACAATAAAGAATGGGATATAAATTAAGGTATGAATATATCAAATATATTCATTCCTTAATTGTGTGACAGAATAGTTAAATACAAGGCAAATATGATCAATTGATAACATGATGTATATGAATAAATAAGAATAAGTTTAAAGGAAATCACATAAGGGACAAGAAGGAAAGAAATAAAAGATGACAAAGATGAATGATTCATCTTTCCCTTTTTGACAAACTTGATTTATGCCACATTCAATTAGCAATCAATGAATCATTATGACATAAGATTAGGAATAGCCACCAATAATTCATATGCATAAACTACTGCCTCATTTAAAATTGTTTGATATTAATAAACCATTTAAACTATACAATTTGAGATAAAACAGTAAGTTTTATATGTACATAGACACACACACACACAGATATATATATATATATATGTATGTATGTATGTATAATTATTTCTATATAAAGATTAACCCAAAACTTCTTAATTAATTCAAAATAAACCATATAACATTTAAATTTTCTGATGTATTTATGAATTTACATAAACTTAAATTAGTTAACAAAATATATATGTATACAATTGAATCAAGAGATTCAACCTATATGAATTTTTTTACAAAAGTGAAATATACTAAACTGAGTAATATATTAACAATCCTTTGAATACTTAAAATGTATTAGTCATGTCAAATAGGGTAACAAATTTATAAGTTTATTGTAATGAATTCATTATTAAAACATCTATTAATCATGTGTGTGTTTCAATTACAATAAAATGCAGATAATAAGAACAAATAAACTTTGAAATCTAAAGAGATTCAACTTGTCTGAATAAATATATTTTTTTAAACAAAAGTGAAACACACTAAACTGAGCAGTATATTAACAATCCTTTGAATACTCAAAGAAAGATATTAGTTATGTCAAATAAGGTAACAAATTTATAAATTTATTGTAATCAATTTATTATCCAAACATCCTTTAATCATGTATGGGTTTCAATTACAATAAGATGCAGATAATAAGAACAAATAAACATTCAAATCTAAGGAGATTCAACTTATATGAATAAATAATTATAAACAAAAGGTGACACATACTGAACTAAGAAATATGCTAAAATCCTTTGAATAGTTAAAGAAGGATAATTGTGATGTCAAATAAGGTAACAAATTTAGAAATTAATTGTATTCAATTTATTATCAAAACATCATTTAATCATATGTAAGTTTCTATTACAGTAAAAATGCAAACAATAAGAACATGTAAACATTCAAATAAAAAAAATACGTTTTGATTTGAATGTTTAAACATAGATCTAAAATTAAAATATTTTCTAATCATATACAAGTTTTAGTTTTGATTTATCTGAATAAAAAAAACCAGTCAATTCATATAATAAACAATTTGAAATACGTAAGCCATTTTCAAATCAAATGAGACAATATTATATACATATAAATTAAGATATTCAATTTTGTTCATTAAAACATTATATCAAAATTATTAGAATAAAAAGATCATACCTTAATTCTAAAGCCTTGAGGTACACCTTGAAACATCGAATTTTTCCTCTAGATGTAGCTAATGAATTGTACCTTGAATGATGAATCCAATCTTCTAGATTCAGAAATCAGCCTCCAGATGTTGCAAGGATCAAGAGGAATAAACCACTTTTCATAATTGATTTTATTTGTATTTGATTTTAGGAATAATTGAAGCCACGGAAGATCTCATATTATCTTCCATTAGAGAAGGAGAGAACCCGAAAAGTTACAGAAAGAAGAATGAAACATGAGAAACTCAATTGTACGTACAGAATGAATTAGAGAATATGTTTTATTTGAAAGAAGGAAACCTTTCCCATTCTTTAATTAAAACTTCTCTAATTAATTCTTTTGATTAACTTTCTCTTTTCACTCCTATTTCTTTACAGCTAAAAATTACGTGCCATTAAATGACAAAAGATTCCATAAATTAATGCATGTAATTATCTTTTATTTAATTACAATGATATCGTACATCAATGCACGCAAATATAACTTTTATAAATGCATTCAAATAATTACAAATAACTTCCAAACATCAAATGAAATAAATAATAATTAATATTTCTCAAATACTAATTAATTTAATTAATTTAAAACTTTTTATAAATTAATAAAATCATGTTGTTTTTGGAGAATTCATCATTACGGTTATGCGACTCAATGGTGTAAATTCAATCAGCGATTAATATTAAACATTTCAAATATTAACGTTCACACGTCACTTAATAGGTGGTGTGATATTTTTGTTGAATTCATCGCTTACACATATTTTGGTAAAACCCAATTTTACTTATTATAAGCGGTACCTAATAGTGACAATTATTTACACCAATTCTCTTCGTCAAAACCATATCACTTTGGATTTATGGAATTTGGTAATGGTCAAAATTCCAATATCATCCACATTCAACTTTATAGTCCAAACACAGAGTCCTTGGTTCAATAATAAGAATTATTATTAACCAAAATGCTCTGGCTAGAGACTTTGACTTTGAGTTGACCGTGATAATAACCCCTTATAATCGAGGAGACGAATCCTCTCTTGAATAGTGCTTTAGTTCCAATACTTTCACTCGACCCAACTATAGTCACTCGATGGAACGCCATGCCATGATTAGACTATAATCAAAGTAGAGCTTTTATATTGAAGATCCACAGTATTCTCAAGTCGAGAGAACTATGTAAATCAGTCACATCTATATTTTCTGTTTGACCTTAGTTATATTAACCTACTGAAAACTATCGAGTGAGCTGTTCTATAGTTATCCAATGACTATCAATACGTAACCCCTAGGTGCCCTCAACAGTCATGAGTAATACACTGCCCAACATTTGGAGAGCGTTACATACTCTAGTCTCAACGGATACATCGATATCTAGTCTCGATGCATCTTGACTAGGAACATTTAAAATGGTATATTTGTTTTATTGTGATAAATTACTCATGGTTATAACACTCTGTAACTACTATCACAAAACATGCCATTTATGGATTTTCTATTAAATATACTTTTAATTAAATTAATTAATTAATATAACCACATTATATCAAGTATATAATAGAAAGAAACACCTTTATTATGAACAAGATTGTTCAACAAGTTAGATATATGTAACAAATTACATAATTGCCCTTAGGGCATATCCCTAACTCTATTAGTTTACACATATGTTTTTGATAGCATATGTTGGTTTATCCCAAATAAGCTATGCTTAAATCAATAATAAACTAAATAGAGAATTATCTACATATATAAACCATGGAATTGTTAATAATATTTGGCATAGAATTGAATTTGATGATCTATATTTGATTTACACCTTAATAGGTCATTCTTAGATAGATTCTGTATCAAATATATTAATATTTCCTAAATAATTAATAGGTGGATTGATTTGTATGTTTAAATTTGATGATTTATACTTCTCTATTTAGGGTTGATATTTCATACTTAAAATAGATGTATAAATTATTTCCATTTATTAAAAAAGGGATTGTAGAAATTATCATTTGTTATTTGATGGAATTGGAGAGTGGATTTATTCCCCTAAATTATTCCTTAATCATAGTAGTTTCCTCTTTTATTACTCTTTTTGCACTTTTAATTTAGAACTTCTCTCAACTTCTTGATTTAATTTGATTAAATAAATAGAAATTATTTGTTTTCCCGTGGATTAGACACTCACTTGCCTACGTACTATAATTGTACGCTGTGTACTTGCGATTTATTACGATATATTGGGTGTTTTCTAGTCAATAGAAAATATTCCTGTAACAACCCGCATATCTGTCGATTTTATATTTAAATATTTTATTTAAATATTTTATCGTTAGTCGGATGTTAGTCCGAAAAGCTACTTTTTGCATACGGTCAAATTAGGACTCGAGACCACTTCCATTTAGTTCAAAATGACGTTTGCGATCTTTTCGAGTGTAAACTTCGATATGTTTGGAGATAGTGAAATTTTCGTCACTTTTTTGCTTAGGACTTTGGTTTGGGGCTGAACACACACTAACTCAGCCCAACCCCCTCTTCTCTTCATCACTTGATCAAATAACATTCAAGCTTCATCAAAAATGGTGGTGGGAAGTGGAAATTAAAACTCCAAACTTAAATTCTATTGCAAATCCGAGATTCAACATCAAATTCACGTGAAGAACATTGATTCAAGCTTGTTGGTGTTCTTGCTTTGCTCTCAAGTCTCATCTTCATCAATTTCGTGGAAAAGGTGAGATTTTGATCTCACATCTTGCCTATATCTATCTTGGACTGTTGGGAATGGTTCCCTATCATTTTAGCATTCACATTTGCATTTGGTTTGGATTGGATTGGCGAAAAACCCAAATTTTTAGTGTTTTTGGAGATTTCCTGAGCTTAAGTCGTTCTGCCTCCATAGGTCGCCCAGAACTGTAGCTCGTTCGCGTTGAAAAGTCACGCAGTGTTAGGTCGTTCGCGAGTTAAGCCTTAAGTCGTAGGTCGTTCGCGAGTTAAGCCTTAAGTCATAGGTCGTTCGCGAGTTAAGCCTTAGGTCGTTTGGCCTTTTTAATTTTAGGTCGCGAACCAGTTAGGTCGCGCACCCTTCTTTAGGTCGCGAATTTTAGGTCGCGCACCCTCCTTAGGTCGCGAACCAGTTAGGTCGCGCACCCTTCTTTAGGTCGCGAGTTTTAGGTCGCGAGTTCCTTAGATCGCTCACCTCCCTTAAGTCGCTCACCATTAGGTCGTATGACCTATAAGTCGCTTGCTCCAGTTAGGTCGCTCGGCCATTGTGTTAGGTCGCGTGAACCCTTAGGTCGTTAGACCTCAGTTTGCTTTAGGTCGAACCCCGTACACCTCTGCGTAGGCGATCTTATCTGAAAAGCATTCAACAGAACTTCCACTTTGATGCATTTTGAGCTGATTTCCTTGGATTTTGTTCACATCTTCGAATGTGAATTTTTGTGATAGATTGTTTCAAAAATCGCTTTATGACTTGTCACTTTAAAGATATATGAAGGTTTCAATACTAGTAGTAAATATCAAAACTCTTTCATCAAAGCGATTTCAACACTATTTTAAATATCAAAAGTTCGTTTTCTCAAACCGATTTCCAATCTACTAGTATATACAAGCCTTTACTTCACTCGAATGAGAAATCGACTTAAACGACTTAGTAAAACGAGTGGTATGAAACGCTTGCGTTCACTTCGTCGGTTAGCTCTTGGACTTGTTCGATTGAACCCTTTTTGTGACAATTTTCTAGTGAAGATCTACAGTTTGTTCGTAAATATTTAAGTTAAGCAAGTGGTTAAGGGACATGAAGCTAAACTCATATATTTACTAGCTTGGTGTGATTGACACTTCCTGATGATCATGACGATCATTTTTGTGATTTAGACTAGCGATTGAGCGATGTCTCTTTGTCTGCGAGGGAGACTGTACCCCGTTTGTGTGATGTTTCGCCATCACATATGTAGGGTAGCACCCTACGGTCTTCGGGCCATTCCTGTGTGAAAATTTAATGGATAGCTTCCATGAGATAGCTTCTCGTCATGTGTTTTACGCGTAGGTGAGTTTTCATGCTCCCATTCATGTGTTAGGCCTCCCCCTTTTTTATGTGTTTTTCTGGATATCTTGTGATGATTTCTGGAATTTATGCTTCACCAATTTTCATGATTTTCATTGATATGATATCAGTTTTTGTGCATTGGTGAATTTATGTGTTATTGACTTGTTATGAATACAAGTTTAGGGTATGATACCCTACTTTATCTTTGAGAAGATACTTGTGATATTGTTTGATCTTTTGTTGATTATCATTTACATACTTATAGTAGTATGCCGTTATGGTTGTTACATGTTCATGCCATATTATTTATCCTATACCTTATCATCTGATATTTATAGCTAGACTGATCCGTTTATTATTTTCTTATAAATAATACTCGGGTCAGACCGAGATGTTACAGGTGCTTCTGCTTGACTTTCTTTTAGGATTATTCTGACTTTTGGTTAACTACTTAGATTAGTAGCTTTTGGTTGTACACATTTGAGATATAGACTCTATGTAGTGTACTTATTCTTTTGTATAGCACGTGATGCTATTCTTTTGTATTATCGTGGATCTTTCTGACCACTACTCTGATGTACACTTTCATGTGTTATATATATTTATTCATATCTTCTTCCGCCTTTGTGATATGGATGTCTATGACTGATTTATGTTATGATTACTTCTATGTTTGTTTCCGAAGATTATATATAGCCACCGTGTGATAGCTTTGTGTTTGTATCGGTATGTCGGATTTCCTCCTTAAAAGATATGCTAATTATTCTATCTGACATATCGGTGCTCGCACAAAGAAGTTACATGGATGGTCGCTCCTCCACAGCCTTATTCTCCACGCTAATTGACAGCACTACATCGTAGTGTTCTTGGTTAGCATGGGTATAGAGGTGGGACGTAACAATTCTGATCAATACTTGAAATAATACATGTTTAAATAATTATTTATAAGTTATTAAAAAGAAGGAGTTTACTAAAATGAAATAATAAATATGATTTTTGGAATATTAATTTAACTATTTTATGAAGTATTTCTAAATAGAGATTTTCAAACTATAGTATAAAGGTTTTAAAACTTAATAGATAAGTCTATCTTTTATTATAAAGGAAAGACGGTTTTAAAGAAGATATAATTAGTTTGAAACAAATATTTCTGAAATAGTTTTTATAAAAGATTTATAAAAGTAATATTTTATAAATAAAGTAATAGACTTATAAACGGTATTTTATAAAATATTAAAAATGGATTTGTAATTAATAATTTGTGAATAGATTTATAAATGGGATTTTATAAATAAAGGAGATTTAGAAAGGAATAGATTTATAGATGGAATTTTATAAATAAAGACATTTTATAAAAATAAGTTTTATAATATAGGAATGAGATTATAAAACATGGTTTTATAAATATAAAAGGATTTATCTTGATAAGTAGAGGATAGTTTTTCTAAAGGGAGATAAATTTCATTTTAAAAGTAAAATAATCTATTAAAGGAATGTTTTGAAAGTGATATTTGCAAATGGAGTTTAATGGTTTTAAAAGTGATTTAAACTATGTTAAGTGATAGGAAGACATGGATTACAACATATTTGCTGTAATAAATGTTTTCAAAAAAGTGAGGTAGACATAGACTATAACACTTTTGTTATAGTAAGCGATTTCTAAAAGGAGATGTTTTATATAGTATACAGGATTTATTCATATCCTATATTTGATGTAAAGATTCAAGTAGGGTAACTTATATCTATTTCGCATTTAAGAATGTCTTTCATTCAAGGTCTGAGAGGTAATGATACCTGTTATCCCGCTTTTTGGTCAAAGCCGGAATATCAAACAAATCGACAAGAAAGGATGGGTATCAGGATTGGAAGTCGATTAGAGACGAGGTTGTGATCGATGTCGTCAGAATTTGGCCAAGCTCCGATCAGGACGGAATCGATTGGAGATGATGATGAGGACTAGGAGAGGCTATGTTTTAAGTTTCAGGTTAATCAGAGTTCATATGAAGGAGATATGGATGGATTACGATGTGCAGGGAATGGTTCGAATCGATGCATTTCGCATCGATCAAGAGGATGGTGGTTTGAATCGATACGTTTCGTATCGACCATAAAGTAAGGACTTCGAATCGATACCGTTCGTATCGATCGGCACAGGTTCGACTCGATGGCAACACACCCAGGTTGTTAAACAAGCATGCAGAGGTTTGTTCGAATCGATACCCTTCGTATCGATCGGCATGGACTTGGATTGGTAGCTTTGTATCAATGGGAAGGATACGAACGAAGCAGATTTTATGGACACGAAGCAATGGATTCGAAGCACGCTATGGCTATAGATGGATGTGGACTGGGCACGAGGTATGGATGCGAGCGCGTATCCAGGAAAGAAGCGTTCAACACGGCGAGGAAGGTGGATCAACCCGAGAATTTCGCAACACGTCATCACACAGGCATGCGCTCTGATCGATTCGAAGAGATCGATTCGAACCAATCGATTCGAACCAGAGTGCCTGCCGAAATACGCAAACTTGGATAGATCATAACTCTCAAACCCTAGATCCAAATGCTATGAAATTTTCACAGTAGCTTGAGCACATGTTGAAGGATGTCCACACAAAATTTCAGCTCGATTGGATAATTTCTTGATCGATTCGAACATAGCTTCGAATCGATCCCAAAGTGGGCCCGAATTTCCAAAAAGCGGGCATGTGGGCCCCCTCACGTGCCAGAACTGGTCTCCCTTCAATTTAGGCGAAATATCAGCCTCCTACATCTATAAATAGAGCCCATGGTCATTCAGAAAAGAGGTCGGACAATTTCGAGAGCTAAAGAGCCCCCAGACTCTGCCAGATTTACTCTAGATCACCATTCCTGCCTTAGATTCAGATTATAATCATAAAATCTATTGTACTACGCGATAAGAAACTGTAATCAGCAAGGATAATCAATAAAAGGATAAAACTTTGGAGTGGACGTAGGCCGGAGATAGCCGAACCACTATAAATCTCGTGTTTTTGTTCATTATTTCTGGATTGCTGTTTGTTGCTTGCTTAGATCTGAGATTTGTGTGTGAATATTTGTTGATCTGTATTCATACACTGGTGCTTTCACAACATCCGGGGTTTGTGACCAATTTTGGCGCAAACACTTTGGTGCTTTCACTGAGAATTGAACTCAGGAACCGCTACACCAGATTCAAAGTTTAGATTTGAAAGTTTGAAGGATTCAGATTGACTCGACAATGACTCGACAAACAAGACAAAGAGCTGAGAGAAGCCAACAGGGAGGAAGTCAAGAGGCATCCTTCGGAGCTGGAGAAGGACAAGCTTCGGTTTACATTACCAGAGACGAAATGGAAGCTATGGCAAATTCATTGCAAGAGAGGTTACTGAAGAGTCAACAGGATATGATGCAGACTTTCTTCGAGCAGATGAGAGCTGCAGGGATACAGAACCTTGGACCAACTACAGCGACTGCAAATGTGGAACAAGGAACAAGGGTTGCGGAACCCAACGGAGAACAGAATACAGAGCCAGAGGGCAATCAACAAGGGCTTGGGGGCAGGCCCGCAGGATCCAATACAGGAGGACCTTTGGAGGGAGTTCAACAGGCTAGGGCCAACGTTGCTGCTAGTGAGCCACATGAAGAATATGTGCCGGAGTTCCCTCGGGATCACGGGGGGCAACCCTTGACAAACAACGCTGGATTAATGGAAATCATTAGGAAGACTATGCGTGGAGGTTCGACCAATAGAGACTTGGAAGGAGTGAATAGGAGTCCGTTCGCTCGGGAAATCAGGATAGCTCAGAATCCACCTAAGTTCAAGTTACCTAGCGTGGAAGTATATAATGGCAAGGCTGACCCGACTGATCACTTGATGAGATACACTAGACACATGGAAGTGCTGGGGGCATCGGAGGAAGTGATGGCCAGATGTTTCCCGTTGTATTTGACAGATCTAGCTGCAATGTGGTTTAGGCAGTTGGAAGAAGGATCAATCAGGACTTGGAGGGAATTGGTGGATAGGTTTTTGGGATAGTTTTGGGTTCATATCAAAAGACCTAAGAACGTGATGACGTTAACATCGGTAAAGCAAAGGACGGATGAATCGCTTAGAGCATTTCTAACTCGGTTCAACGCGGCGGTAGCTTCGGTGGATCGGCCGGATCCATCGATGGTTTTGATGGCGGCGGTGTCGGGAGTCAGGGAGGATTCAGATTTTAAGGTATCTTTAATACGAGACCCACCACTGGATCTCGGGGAATTCTTTCACGAAGCTGAAAGGTTCCTTCGGCAAGAAGACGCATGTATGGATTTAAAGTTAAAGGAGGTGAATGCGACTGAGGGTGGAGGACCATCCAACGGAAACCCGGATAAAGACAAAGGAAAGAGGAAGCTGGACGACGATTCAGGAAAAGCCGGGAAACGATGGAAGAATCCAAAGTTTTCCACATACACAGGATTAAACGAGACGCAGGAGCGGATATACATGGAAACCCGAAATCGCCTTCCTTACTGAAGGCCGGCTAGGAGAGAGCCATCCGAACAAGAAAAGGCATCAGGAAAGCACTGTCTCTTCCATGATTTGGACGGGCATGATACCAATAGCTGCAGACACCTAAAGGACATAATTGAGGAGCATGCGAGGAATGGACAATTGAGGCAGTATGTTGGGACTTGGAATGCAGCGGTGGAGCAGGAGCAACCACCGCCCACCTCAAGCCAGGATGGCATGAGGCCCAGGAATGATGGTCGATTGGTTATCCATTGATCAGGATAATATGAAATAAGTAACAAACCATTGGCGAGCAACCTAGTCATTTACACATGTATGGGGACGGAGATAGCCCCTAGGCATGCTCTGAATGCCGATAAACCGCAAAGCCATGGTTTGCGAAATCTGTCTTTTGTTTTTTGGATTGGACACTTGGTTTTCTGGTTTGGTTTTTGGAGTTTGGATTAAACTCCTGATTTTGCTCGTTTTTCTGGTTTTTGCATTCATTCGGATGATTGTTCTCCGTTTTGGATGATGATTTTGATTTTTGGTATGGATTTTTGGTTTTTCGATTTGATTTGGATTTTTGATTGGATTTTGATTGGATTCTTTTTGGTTTTTGATAAACGGTCGTCAGGTGTGGATTACGCCTGGCAAGGGGTGAGTCTTTTTGCCCGAACGTGGTAAATTGACTCATTCAGGTCGTCGAGTATGGACTATGCTCGGCAAGGGTCTAGAGTGACCAGGATTCGGCCTAGGACTTAGACCCCCTATTATCGATTATTGTTTCAGGTCGTTGAGTATAGACTATGCTCAGCAAGGGTCCGGAGCGACCAGGATTCGGCTTAGGACTTAAGCCATGGCATTACTTACGTCCAGGGACACTGGACCACGGTCGTCGGGTGTGGATTGCGCTTGGCAAGAACCCGGAGAGGTTAGCTCAATGTCCAGGGACACTGGACCACGGTCGTCAGGTGTGGATTGCGCTTGGCAAGAGCCCAGAGAGGTTACGGATTTGGATATCGACCCGGAGAGGTCTTGGATTCGGATGTTGGATAAGGATGGACTAATAACTCAGTCTTCGAGTTTGGATGGGCATGGAATTGGCTACGGACTTTGGATATCGGATTCGGAAACTATTCAAAACACGCCTTCTTATCACAAGGCATGTTTTGGGGGGCAAATGTTATCCCGCTTTTTGGTCAAAGCTAGAATATCAAACAAATCGACAAGAAAGGATGGGTATCAGGATTGGAAGTCGATTAGAGACGAGGTTGTGATCGATGTCGTCAGAATTTGGCCAAGCTCTGATCAGGACGGAATCGATTGGAGATGATGATGAGGACTAGGAGAGGCTATGTTTCAAGTTTTAGGTTAATCAGAGTTCATATGAAGGAGATATGGATGGATTACGATGTGCAGGGAATGGTTCGAATCGATGCATTTCGCATCTATCAAGAGGATGGTGGTTCGAATTGATACGTTTCGTATCGACCATAAAGTAAGGACTTCGAATCGATACCGTTCGTATCGATCGGCACAGGTTCGACTCGATGACCCAGGTTGTTAAACAAGCATGCAGAGGTTTGTTCGAATCGATACCCTTCGTATCGATCGGCATGGACTTGGATTGGTAGCTTCGTATCGATGGGAAGGATACGAACGAAGCAGATTTTATGGACACGAAGCAATGGATTCGAAGCACGCTATGGCTATAGATGGATGTGGACTGGGCACGAGGTATGGATGCGAGCGCGTATCCAGGAAAGAAGCGTTCAACACGGCGAGGAAGGTGGATCAACCCGAGAATTTTGCAACACGTCATCACACAGGCATGCGCTCTGATCGATTCGAACCAATCGATTCGAACCAGAGTGCCTGCCGAAATACGCAAACTTGGATCGATCATAACTCTCAAACCCTAGATCCAAATGCTATGAAATTTTCACAGTAGCTTGAGCACATGTTGAAGGATGTCCACACCAAATTTCAGCTCGATTGGACAATTTCTTGATCGATTCGAACATAGCTTCGAATCGATCCCAAAGTGGGCCCGGATTTCCAAAAAGCGGGCATGCGGGCCCCCTCACGTGCCAGAACTGGTCTCCCTTCAATTTAGGCGAAATATCAGCCTCCTACATCTATAAATAGAGCCCCTGGTCATTCAGAAAAGAGGTCGGACAATTTCGAGAGCTAAAGAGCCCCCAGACTCTGCCAGATTTACTCTATATCACCATTCCTGCCTTAGATTCAGATTATAATCATAAAATCTATTGTACTACGCGATAAGAAACTGTAATCAGCAAGGATAATCAATAAAAGGATAAAACTTTGAAGTGGACATAGGCCGGAGATAGCCGAACCACTATAAATCTCGTGTTTTTGTTCATTATTTCTGGATTGCTGTTTGTTGCTTGCTTAGATTTGAGATTTGTGTGTGAATATTTGTTGATCTGTATTCATACACTGGTGCTTTCACAACATCCGGGGTTTGTGACCAATTTTGGCGCAAACAATACCCTAACTTGATTGGCTCCATTGTTAACTAATAAATAGTTTACGTTCGACATCAAAAATTAATATTAAGTATAATGAATCGAATCCCTATACTAGTATATCTGGGTTGTCATAACGATGTTTTATGCAACATTTTTTTTGACTCTATAAAGTGTGTTGTAGAAAATATGAAGCTTTCCTCAAAGTTTATAAATATACTTATTATGGATTTATGTATATAGAGGTATTTTCTAAGCGTTGAAAATGAAATGGTTTGTGAATATACTTAAACCGTTGAGATAAGTATATGGAAAACATTTACCAAACATTCGAAGATTAAAAGTTGTTTTGAGAATATATCTTCATAAAGATATTCGTAAAGATATTTTGAGATAAATATTTGGGAAGTGATTTAATTAATAAATGATTAACTAAATAGGCCCAATGACTGTGTGTGCTAGATTGTATTTTTGGTTCCTCGGGCCTCTTATCGATTATTGGTTCGGAGAGGCCGAGATCAAATCTATTGGAAAACCACTTCGAACCAATGTATGCGTTCGAAAGTGAAATTTACTTGAAGATGGAGGTCTTTATAATTTAAGGTTGCTTTCCACTAACCTCTGCGGTGATTCCCATATTATATATATATATATATATGGTGGCAGTGGTGCCTTCGTTATGAAAATCTTCGATTTGAAAGGATTGCTCGCTACTAATCCTTGGGATAATTCCCAAATAGGATACAGTAGAAGTACCTTTGGTTTGTCTTGTTCCTAGACAACTTGTATGGATGAACGTCTAACATTGCATTTCTAAAACCACGTACATTGGTTGTTACAAATGTACGTCTGTTTGGTGGTGTAAAAGGTAACCTCTCTTATACTTAACACCCTTCCCTGAGATGTATGAACTCGGGGATTGTACTTTTGTGGAAATAAATTAGTGTGTCATCGGAAATGGCAATGTGGCATTCAAAGTGGGATTTTTCATGTGAAAGGTAAAACATTACCTCCAACCTCACACATCGGTAATGGCAAAAACAGTGTAGATGCGGTAGGGCTAAGTGGGTCCCTCCCGTTAGGGTATGTTCATCACCTTTCTAGATTGCCCTCTATATTTCAAGTTTGTTGTGTATGTTGTAGCCACGGATAGGTCGGGAACGACCAGAGTAATGACATATTCAGTATTATCTGTGGTAGAGGTAGGCTGGTTCTGTGTTGGTAGAGGGCAGTGAGGCTATGCGTCGGTACATTCCTCTAGAGATGTATTGTATGGAAGGTAGTCTCTTACCTTATTATTGTTGGAATTCCATTCTCCAATACATGCCTTTGTAGTTTTGATTGTAGAGCCCAGTATGCCGGAATTTAACTAATGTATCAATTTTGACTATTTTAATATGTTATTTCAAAAGGGTTTTCAAAGAATGTCATTAGAAATAATATCAAATGATTTAATATAAAAAATTGGTTATCATAAGGTAAAAACCCATCTGTGTTTATGTGCGGTGTGGTCTTACAAGGTATCTTTATTTCAAAAGGTTTTCTAGCATTAAAATCCAATTGAGATGTATTTTCTCACGCTAGTTTACCGGACTGATCCGGGCATTGATTTCCTATAATGCTCGAGTCAAACCAAGTATATTTTCTAGATTTGATTTGGATGCATTAGAGCTCAGGAGATGAGCTGGAGGCCCAAGACGTATCCCCGTACTTGTTTATTTCCATTGCATTGGTTGTTTAAAATTATCAGCATTTGTAAAGACATGTTGTTATAACTATCCAGGATGATGATTATTGATTTGTTGTTGTACTTTGATGGATGTATGTATATTACAGTGTTCCGTTTTGTAAGGATCATTGTTATATTATATATTGTTCCGTTGTGAGATACTGTGATTGTTTAGTTTCTTCTTCTGTTCTTTCTTCTTTCTTTTACCCTTAACAATCGGTGTCTCCGGCACTTGAATGCTCGTCATGCAATACATGGGACGTATTAGTGTCGATTTTCGAGGGTTAAAAATCTCATTCGTTACATACTAATTCTGGTCAGCAGCTGTTAAAACTTAAAATAGGTATAACTTCCTAACCGTACGTCCGTTTTTCTATTATGATCACTCTACAGAATGGGAAACCATTATCCTGAAGAAATGGAATTAGTTTAAGACCCTAATTTAACTTCTATCAAAATTTATAGCCCAAACAAGATTTTCAGGATAAAAATGTTTACATAGAAATTCAAGAAAAATATAGGTAGGTAAAATGTCCCTAAGAGTTATATCCCATAATTATAGAATCATACGATCTCATACAAATAATATACAAATAGTTTAGGATCCTTCGATACTAAAATACATGTCATTACATTCTCCTCCCTTTAGGAATTTCACCCCCGAAATCCCTAAACATACCATAATATATGAATCTAGAGTTAATAAAGGTTTAGATCTAATTTGGGAGAGAGGAAAAGTTTTAATTTGACTCTCCAGCCCCCAATTTATAGCGATTCCCAAATTAGACTAACGACCTTACTAATAGGCTTTATTTATTCCACACTAATTCTGGCCAGCAGCTGTTAAAACTTAAAACAGACATAACTTCCTAATCGTAAGTCCATTTTTCTATTATGATCACCTTATAGAATGAGAAACCATCATCCTAAAGCAATGGAACCGGTTTAAAACCCTAATTCAACTCCTATTAAAAGTTATAGCCCAAATAAGATTTTTACGGTCAAAATGGTCATATAGAAATTCAAAAAATAATCATATGTGTGTAAAATGTCCGTAAAAATCATATCTCAAAATTATAGAATCATACGACCTCATACGAATAATATAAAACTATTTTATGATCCTTCAATACGTAAATACGGGTCATTACAAATTTGCTTTTGATTTGATGGATAGCTTGAATTTTAGGTTTTGTTTTATTTCAGTTTGAAGTTATGAGTTTTTTTGGTTATAAGTAAATTTCAACACGCTCTTCTCTTCATTTTCTTCTTCCCATTCTTTCTTTTTCTTCTTCTTGAACATGAAATTCAACATCTCTCAATCCAATCAAAATTAGCCAAAGCGATCAACTGCAAAATCGTTTGATTTCATCTCTAGTATTTTTAAAAATAGTCGCTCGAAGTTTTGTCGAGCATGGTGGTAGAAATTGCCTGAAAATAAAGGATGTTGAAAAATAATGGAAATTCGGCCATCACGAAATGGTGAATGTAGGATATGGTTGGGTTCGTATCGTCGAGTTAAGATTTTTAGAGGTGGTTTCGTAATTTTTCATGGCCGAAGTAGGACATAGATGGAGAATGGATGTTTTCCATTCATGTGGCAATTTCTGATGATGTGGCTAGTTGAAGGTGGAACATAAATGTTGGGAGGAGGCTTGGGTGATGACGAAGCCATGGGTGGTGGTTGCAGAACCTCTGATGGTCAGAGGAGTGGTGTCATGCTCGCTTTAGAGTTTGATGATGTTAGGTTTTGGGGCGCATTTGAGGCATTACTAGCGGCAGTGGGAGCCATTGAATTGGCCATGGGTGTGTTGGAAGGCATGGTGGTGGAGTGGCTTTCAAATTGTGATGGCGGCGGTGGTTGTTGATGGCCAGAGGTGGAGCAGTGGTTATCAAGGCGTGATTGAAGGAAATACTGGACGTGATTTTTTATTTAGGATCAATGGACGGATTTTGATGTAGGCAGCCGGAGGGGGTGGCAAGGGTGCCAATGCGAAGAGGTGGTGAAGCGATATTTGGGGATGATCGGAGTCCGACGATTGGTGGATAGGTTTGTCGTGCAACGTGCACGGCCGTGCACGTTTTTGTGTACAATAGGAATTGGAAATTGATTTAGGGAAGGATGGGTGTAGCAGGTCGTTGTGGGTTGAGATGAAGTTGGGTTGGGCTTGTTTTGTAAGGTGAGAAATTGATTTATTTTATTTTTTTAATTATAAACAAAGTGAGTTGAATTTAAAATTTACATATCTCGTTCGTTTTAAATCCAATTAATCCGTGGATTTTTGCGTTAGACTCGTATCAACGAATATAAAATTATGGTGTAACTTATTGGTAGTTTTAACAAAGTATAAAATATTAATAAATAAACAGTGGCAAATGTAATTACATTGATCTTAAATAATAATGCAATTAAATTAACTATACTCTATTTATGATATCTATTTAGCAGGATAAAACACCGAACTGCTATAATTAATTAAATAGATTTTTCTGGACATCTATTTAGTAGAATAAAACCCCTTTCTGCTATAATTAAATTGAATATATTATTTTGGATATCTATTGAGTAGAAAAAATCCTCGTTCTGTGTTTACAAAGTAAAATGAGGATTTTTGAAGTTAATTAATATGTGAATTAATTAATATTGGAAATGATGTGTTAACTATTGATTGTTGATTGTTGTGTGCCAAAAGCTTGGTAGTCTGGCCGTATTTGGCGTAACATTGATATATGTTAAAAGTGAAACCTTTTTTTGAAAAAAAACCTACTTTTGTAAGCTAGAGATGTAGCTAGATCCGCCACCAACCCACCCCCTTTTAACTCAGGCTCTCACAGTGACACTTTTTGATCCCGTGAAACTCCTTGCATCATTGGGATTATTACATGCCTCTGCAAATAGCAAGTGGCCTAAGTGCCATTAGTGAGACTCAAACCCTCTCCCTCTAATGGGGAGCCAGGAGCACTCCCCAACCACACTAGAGGTGGAAAAAAATAATGGAACCTTTTTAGTAATAAAGGTAATAGTAGCATTGGTTAAGTGTTATGGTAACTATTGGCCTCGTTATAGTATTTTAAAATACTATTAATTGTTGTTTTGCTTTGAAAATGGTTTGGATTCAAGAATGTTTTTTACTGTGACATTTGGATTCTCTGTGTTATTTTGTTTAAAATGGGTTTTGAACTTCTCTATTTTACTTCGACCTTTTTAATATTCTTTTCTAATATATATGGAATTTTTTTAGAAGTATTTATTTTTATAGAAAAGTTATTATAATAATGAAGGTTTATTTTAAAGGAAAACAAAAAGGAGTTTATTTGTTAAAATAGAGTGATTTTGTTTTTAAGAGAAGACAGAAATATTTTGGAATAAATATTTATGAAACATTTTATATAAAATATGGTATAAAAAGGATAGATTTATAAATGGTATTTTATAAATAAAGCAGAAATTTATAAATGGTATTTTATAAATAAAAGAATAGATTTATAAATGGTATTCTATAAAAAGGGAAATAATTCCATTTATATAATTTGGAATAGTAAATCACATTTATGATTTTATAGCGATATAGGGAATGATCTTTTATGGAAAGTACTTGGTCATATTTTGAAACGAAGATTTGTGTTAAGTATAAAAGGATTTATATAAAGAGATTTCTAAAAGGAGTTTTATAATTGTACTTGATATTTTATAAAAGGAGAATTTTAAATGATATTTTATAAAAGGAGATTTATAAATGAAGTTTTATAAAGAAAATTATAATGGAGTTTGTAAATATAAAAGAGATTTATAAAAAGGAATTTTATGAAAGAAATGAGATTTGATTCTCATAAATGATTTTTTTTAAATTATGGTGGCATGAAAGTATTCTTTTTTCATTTAACACCAAATTCCGAGGTATGAAAACTCATCTCTATCTTGAGAATTAAGAATGTGTGTCGAGACAATGATAGTTTTCTAACTTGTTCGATCTCATTGTAATCAATGGATAGTACCATTTGAAATCAGAAAGTGGTGGTAAGTATGTTTAGTTTAATTTCCATATGACCCATTTACTTACACCAAAAGGAAAATGTTTGAGTTTATTGTTATCAATGTTTTTAAATGACATTTGTTTAACCCAAATAAGTATGGTTTTAGAAAATGAAATCTTTCTTAAGATTTGTGAACATACTTATACCATAGAGATAAGTAAATGGGTACATTTTCTAAGTATTGAAAATATAGTGTTTTGTGTACATACTTGTACCGTTAAGATAAGTATATGGGAAAGTTTTCCATGAATATACTTATACTATTGATATAAGTATATGAGAAGTTTTCTAAGTACTGAAATTGTAGTGTTTTGTGAATATATTTATACTATTGATATATGTATATAGGAAATTTTTGTAATTGTAGTGTTTTGTAAATCCACTTATACAGTTGATATAAGTATATGGGGAAGTTTCCTTAGTTTTGAAAGTAAATGTTTTGTGAGTATACTTATACAGTTGAGATAAGTATATCAATATTTTTCAAATATTTGAAAAGAGTAGAGAAGATTTGTGAATATATCTT
Organism: Allium fistulosum; assembly: GCA_030737815.1. Taxonomy (NCBI): domain Eukaryota; kingdom Viridiplantae; phylum Streptophyta; class Magnoliopsida; order Asparagales; family Amaryllidaceae; genus Allium; species Allium fistulosum. The sequence continues at coordinate 672,178,376 of CM060906.1, forward strand.
TGTAAAAAGTAGTTTAATACAAGAATTTACTAAGTGGTTTCTTTGTGCTTAACCATGCTAAGTTAGATCTCTGGTTGAGTTATTTTTTTATTTGATAGTTAAATAACCGACCATCAAATCTTGACTAGTTTTAAAATTATCATTGTCGGTTTGGAGAGACCGGGATCAGATGTATTATCCGAAAACCACTTCGAACCGGCATAAACATTCGTATTGAAGATGGTCGAAGAAGGAATTCTTTAAAGTGCAAGGGCTACTTGCAACTAATCCTGAGGGTGATTGCAAAATGGATGTAGTAAAAGTAGTGCCTTTGGTTTGTTCATATTCTGAACAACTTGTATGGACGAATGCTGGCATTGCATTGTAGCTTGGAGGGCAGTGTTAGCATTCCAAGTGGTTGCTAAAAAAGTAAAACGTAGCATCAAGCCTCACAACCGAGAATGACTAAAATAGAGGATATGCGGTAGCGCTACGTGGTTCTCTACCATTGGGATATGGTCATTACCCGATCTATATTCAATATTAACCCATTTATGTATTCTTGAGATTCGGTACGGTTGTTGGTCGACAACTAGGGTGGTGACATATCTGATACTATCCAGTAAGCGGTAGGCCATCCTGTGTTGGCGGGGGTCCATGTGAGGACCTCGGTACATTTTTCTAAAGATGTACCGTGGCAGGCGGTACCCCAGTAGCTATGTCATTGTATGGAATCTATTCTTCAATACATGCCTTAAGGGACTTGGTTATATACCTATTATGTTGGAATGTAGTTAATGTAACCATTTCGGCTATGATTCAATATTTATTTTAAACCCTAGATGTTATTATAATATCACAAGATTTTATATGAAACAATTTGGTATCATAAGGTAAAACCCGTCAGTGTTTATGTGCGGCGTGGTCTTAGGAGATACCTTTATTTTGAAAAAAATTTATAACATTAAAAATCCATTTGATCTATGTTTCTTACGCTGGTTTACCAAACGGATCCGAATGTTATTTTCTTATAATACTCAAGTCAGTTTGAGTATATTTCCAGATTCAGTTATGGATGCTTTGGAGTTTCAGGAGACGAGCTAGATGCCTCTAAAACGCATTCACGTATCTTTATTTCCACCGCATTTGTGGTGTTGTATTTATCAGAATTTGTGAGGACAGACCGTTATAACTGTCCAGGTTGATGATGGATTAGTATTACTTTGATTGTTGTATATATATTATAGTTTTCTTTTGTAAATGTCATTGATATATTATAGATTACTCATCATGATTTGAGATTCTGTTTTGTTTTTCTTTCTTTCATCCCAACAATCTGTCTTTTCAAAACTCGGATGCTCCACACGTGAATACCGTGAATGTACCAGTGTTACTTTTGAGGATTGAAAATGCCGGTTGTTACTCCCTTAATATCCTAAAAAATCACTATCCTCTTCTTCCAAATTATCAAATAGTGATCGCTCTCTAAAATGAAATTTCCTTATAAAGCAGATTTCTAACCCTTACCAAGTGATTTTAAGCCTCGGGTTACTAAAGCTTTCTGGATTGTAAATTACTAGACAAGCTAGGCCATATTTTTGCTGTGTCGGAGATAACCCCATGCTGTAGTGTTCACAGGTTTTATCATATTCCTAGCCGATGTCAGATAGCACAAAGCTTTATCATTAGTTTAATTTTTTTAATTTTGATTAAATGTTTTTCCTTCCAAAAGATTAGTTAGTCAATGCTTAAACTTATTAAATATATCACAATCTTTTAGTGTTCTATAACAATGGAGGTGTAAAAAGTTACAACGGGGATAAAGCTGGGATACATCGGAAAATAGTGGATGTACAAAAATCTTTACTAGTGACGCAGCGGATATTACAAAAACAATGTAGATCGTTGAATGTAGCAATCGGTGGATTGGAAGATACTGAAATGCCCAAATTCGTTGATCTGAAGATACCGAATTCTAGCTATCCCGAACTCGTTGATCGCGCACGATACCGGGTTCAAAGATCTTCAATTCTTCGAGCGTTGATCTAGTGCACTAGATTCCGCGAATCGGCTTCTACAATCGTTGAATCGAGCGCACTCGATTATCCGAAAGAGGAGATAGGAGATTACACTCAACTACCAATTTGAATGAAAGCACAAAGCAATCAAAAGAGAATTTTATTCAATATTCAACAACCTTTTACAAATGACTCACACTTGCTATTTATAGCTTTACAACTCAACACGCAAAACTTCAAAAAATACAAGTACTTAGGTCGAAAACAACCTACGACCTAGAATGGTGCGACCTAGAACAGGCGCGACTTAGCATAGGTCGGCAGCGACCTAACAACAAACAGTTACAACTCGTTACAACCTTCAGCGACTTAACAACTTAGACAAAATACAAACAGACGACATACGACTTATAAAAGTTGCGACCTAAAAACAGACGCGACTTAACTTCAATACATCTGCTTCCTTCAGCGACTTAAGAATCAACGGCAGAGATCAATGCGGCATAAGAATCAACGACATCCAGAGTTTTGCGACCTAACAGATAAGCAGTTCCAGAAACTTCACGACCTAAGGCCGCACGACTTAACTCCTCACGATCTAAAACTTTGCGACCTAACTTAGGTCGTTCTGTTTTCCTGCGACCTAACATAGGTCGTAATTTGTTAGGTCGTATCACCTTTCCCTTCAGATTGTTAGGTCGTAGCTTTCCACTAGGTCGCTCGCGACCTATTACTTCAGCTCTGCACCAATCTTCACACACTGCTAACTCGCTAGCCTCCTTGTTAGCTTTAGGTCGTAACCCAGCACTTCCCTTAAGTCGTAGCTCATTTCCCCCTAGCCTGTTAGGTCGTAGCATGTGATCTTTGAAACCGGTAGGTCGTTGGAGCGACCTAAAAGCTTCGTTAGGTCGTATGCGACCTAATACTTCACCGATTTGGACACTGCCACTTTTTCCAGCATTACTTGCTCCCTCCTCTATCTCGCTAGGTCGTGAGCGACGTATGAACTCCTTAGGTCGTGAGCGACCTAGGCCTTTAACTTTCTGCGCTGCATCATCCTCCCCAGGTTGAGAAAAATTCGACCTCGAATTTGCACCTTCTTCTTCCACAACAGACTCACCCCCATGATATGGTATAAGATGTTTAACATTGAACACGTCAGACGTATACACATCATCCGGCAGCTTCAACTTATAAGCATTCTCATTAATTTGTTTTACAACTTCCACTGGACCAATTTTCCTGGCTTTCAACTTGTTGTATGCGCCTACTGGAAAACGATCTTTTGTTAACACTGCATAAACCATATCTCCTTCATTAAACTCAACATTTCGTCGTTTCAAATCTGCAGACTGTTTATACTTCTCATTGGCTTTCTCTAATCGTTCTTGAACGATTTTATGACACTCCGTCAGCCCTTCAACAAAATCAGCAGCTTTCTTAACTGTCTTTTTTGATTGTGGTACTACCGTTAGATCCAACGGTCCCTTGGGTAAGCTTGAATATACAATCTGAAATGGACTGAACCCAATACTTCGAATCACAGCATGATTATGAGCAAATTCTGCCTGGCATAACTTCGCATCCCAACTCTTCAGATTATCTTGAACAAGACACCTCAACAAATTTCCCAATGATCTGTTAACCACCTCAGTCTGTCCATCTGTTTGTGGGTGATAAGCACTACTAAACTTCAGCTTCGTTCCCACCATTTTCCACAAACTCAACCAAAAATGACTCAGAAATCGAGTATCTCTATCCGACACAATAGATTCTGGCAATCTATGAAGTCGATAGATCTCCTTGAAAAACAACTGAGCAACATGAACAGCATCCGCCGTCTTCTTACAAGCAATAAAATGTGCCATTTTTGAAAATCTGTCAACCACCACATAAATGGAATCATTACCACGCTGCGTTCTCGGCAACCCCAACACAAAGTCCATACTGATATCCACCCATGGTTTTACAGGCACGGGTAACGGCATATATAAACCGGCATTAGTCGCAGTTCCTTTCGAAACCTGACAAATATGACAACGCTCCACAAACCTCTCTACTTCTTTCCTCATCGATGGCCAAAAGTAGGATTGTGAAATCAACTGTAAGGTACGGTCTCTCCCAACATGTCCCTCTTCGTGTAACTCCTTGATAATCTTCATTCTCAGACTACCCTCCGGTATGCACAATCGACTTCCTTTAAACAGAAAACCATCTACCATCAAAAACTCATCCGTCTTTCCCTCCTTAACTTTATCAACAAACTTCATGAAGTAAGGATCTTCAACAAATAGTTCCGGCAACATTTCAAACCCCGTCACTTCAACTTTCAGCGTAGTCAACAAATGACTCCTCCTACTCAAAGCATCAGCCACTCGATTCGTCACCCCTGACTTGTGTTTAACAACGAAAGTAAACTGTTGTAGATATGCAATCCACGATGCATGTCTCGCTGAAATCTTGTCTTGCCCTTGTAAATGCTTCAATGCTTCATGATCAGTATACAGAACAAACTCTTTCTGAAATAGATAATGTCTCCAGTGTTTAATAGATTGTACTACAACATAGAATTCCACATCGTATATACTGTATCTCATCTTCGCTCCTAACAACTTCTCACTGAAATATGCAATTGGACGTCCCCTCTGACTCAGCACTCCTCCAATCCCAACCTTGGATGCATCAGTATGTAGTTCAAACACTAACTGAAAATCAGGTAGCACTAGAATTGGTGCAGACGTCAGCAATTCCTTGATTTTCCCAAAAGCACTCTCTGCTTCCTCTGTCCATGCAAACTGTTTACCTTTCATGCAATCCGTAACTGGTGCCATCACACTACTAAAGTGTGGAATAAACCTCCGATAAAATGAAGCCAACCCGTGAAAACTACGAACTTCCGTTATCGTCTTGGGCTGTGGCCAATCTCGAATTGCTTCAACTTTACTTTGGTCAACCTGTATTCCTTTCTCTGAAACAACATATCCCATAAATAAAACACTGTGCGTCATGAACACGCATTTCTTCGTTGCAGCATAAAATTGTTCTTGTCGTAATACCATCAGCACTTCTCTAAGGTGATTCAAATGTTCCTCTGGACTTCCACTGTAAATCAGAATATCATCAAAATACACCACCACAAATTTCCCAATGAATGGTCGAAAAATCTGATTCATCACCCTCATAAAAGTACTCGGTGCATTGGATAAACCAAACGGCATGACCAACCACTCGTATAGACCCTCCCTGGTTTTAAAAGCAGTTTTCCACTCATCGCCTGGTCTGATACGAATTTGATGATATCCGCTCTTCAAATCAATCTTCGAAAATATAGTAGCTCCGCTTATTTGATCTAACAAGTCATCCAACCTCGGCATTGGAAATCTATATCTCACAGTAATCTTATTCAATGCTCGACTGTCAGTGCACATCCTCCACGTCCCATCCTTCTTGGGTACCAATAAAGCTGGTACAGCACAAGGACTCAGACTCTCCTGCACACGCCCCTGCTCAAGCAATTCCTCTACCTGCCTCTGCAACTCTTCATGTTCCTTCGGACTCATTCTATAATGTGGTCTATGTGGCAACACAGCACCTGGAACAAGATCTATCTGATGTTGTATATCCCTCAACGGTGGCAACTCCGTTGGTAACTCCTCTGGAAATACATCGTCAAATTCTTTCAAAACTGGTTTAACTTCTTCTGGTATTTCAACCTCTTCACTGCTCTCTCGCCCAATTAACAAAAACACTTCAGGTTCCTCCTCTACTTCCTTCACAAACTCCTTCAGTGATAACAAAGTTTTGAGCTCTTCAATCTCCTCCAACTTGTTTTCCTCCTGTTGTCGCTTCTTTGGAACTAGAGTAATCTTTGTGCCTTCAAACATGAAACTGTAACTGTTGGTCCGTCCGTCATGCTGCACAGCTCGATCATACTGCCACGGTCTCCCCAGCAACAAATGAAAAACGTCCATATCTACGACATCACGCCAGATTTCATCTTTGTATTTTTTTCCAATTGAAAACTTCACACAAGCTCTACGTCCAACTTTCACTTCACCACCCTTCCTTAACCAAGCTAACTTGTACGGTTTAGGATGTTTCTCGGTTTTCAACTCCAACTTCTTCACCGCTTCTGTAGAGATAATATTATCACAACTTCCAGCATCAATAACAAATTTACAAACTCTTCCCAGAATAGTGCATGTAGATTGAAAGATATTGTTCCTCAACCAACTACTTTCCTCTTCTTGCTCCGGTGTTAAACAACTTCTCCTCATCATCAATGCGTACCCGTCATCTCCTGACAGTAAGTCTTCCTCCTCCACTGGTAAAGAATTAGAGCATTCAGCTTCTTCATCCCCATCCTCAACCTCAGTTATCATAGCTCTCTTCTTCGGCTTTGGACATTCATTACTTTTGTGGCCCAACTCTTGGCAATTATAACATTTGAAACTGTTATTGACCTTCGCCTTCCCAACCTCATTCACAACTGATTTTGCGACAGCTTTTGAAACATTAGTATTCCCACTAACTCCCTTCACTGGATTGTTGGAATTTGTAAACACACCACCTCCTCGTCTACCCTGCTTCTCCCAAGCCAACGCTTTCTGATGTGCTTCCACTACAGATCTAGGATCAAACATGTTAACCATATCCTGAATCTGCATTCTCAATCCCCCAATGAATCTAGATGTCAGCTGCTCTTCCGTTTCCATAATATCATTCCTCGCAATAAGTTGATAGAATTCATCAGCATAGTCATTCACAGATTTCGTCCCTTGCCTCAAGTTCTGCAAACGTTGATACATCAAAGATTGATAATTGTAAGGTAAGAACGTTGCTTTCATCAATTTCTTCATCTTCTCCCAAGATTCAACTTTTGACTTTCCCATCCGATCACGTGTAAGCTTGGTTTGCTGCCACCATGCCAAAGCTCTACCCCTCAACCTCGTAGCAACCAACTTCACTCTACGATGTTCTGGAACTTCTTTAAAGTCAAAAATCTCTTCAACATTAGCTACCCAATCTAGAAATTCCTCTGCTTGCATACCACCTTTAAATTCAGGAATTTCAGTCTTCATCCCCGACTCCCACTTGTGATCATACTCAGAGTAATTTCTTCCTTGTCCTCGTCCTTGTCCTCGAACACTACCACCATCATACTCTTCTTCAAAATCAGATGTATATCGTTGTCGATCTCGTCCACCCACATCTCTACTACCTTCACGCCTACCACCATCATCCCTTCTATCTACATTCCTCCGTTCACGATCATTCACGTTCCTCCCACGCCCTTGATCATTTTCAACACTTCTGTCTCGATTGGAATGTGGCGAGACTCTACTACCCCCATGGTTAGATTCCGGTGAAACCCTTCTCCGATTTTGATTCATCTCTAACATCATCTTCTCTAATCGTCTAATCCCTTCGTTAAGCTTTTCACTAAAGTTCTCATTGATTCTTTGCTCCATCTCATCAGCTTCTTCTCTTCGATACAAAACTTCTACGTTTTGATGTCGATTGGCTCTTCTTGGCGGCATACTTGAAAACTTTACAAACTCTTCAACACTTCAAAATTCAAACACAATTCGGACTTTGATCCAAAATGAAACGGATCGAAAACTTCCACTTTGTAGCAAATCGCGATGAACACGATGGACAAAATTTCGGTCTTCAAGACAAATCCGATCTTCCAACTTCAAACAAAATGCGAACTACTCCAACTAGCCCTCGGCCGTGATACACAAAGCTTCAAATCTTCACAATGATTAGGCTCCAAGTCTCGATCTAGCTATGATTGGCTAGAACAAGCTCTGATACCAAATGACGCAGCGGATATTACAAAAACAATGTAGATCGTTGAATGTAGCAATCGGTGGATTGGAAGATACTGAAATGCCCAAATTCGTTGATCCGAAGATACCGAATTCTAACTATCCCGAACTCATTGATCGCGCACAATACCGGGTTCAAAGATCTTCAATTCTTCGAGCGTTGATCTAGCGCACTAGATTCCGCGAATCGGCTTCTACAATCGTTGAATCGAGCGCACTCGATTATCCGAAAGAGGAGATAGGAGATTACACTCAACTACCAATTTGAATGAAAGCACAAAGCAATCAAAAGAGAATTTTATTCAATATTCAACAACCTTTTACAAATGACTCACACTTGCTATTTATAGCTTTACAACTCAACACGCAAAACTTCAAAAAATACAAGTACTTAGGTCGAAAACGACCTACGACCTAGAATGGTGCGACCTAGAACAGGCGCGACTTAGCATAGGTCGGCAGCGACCTAACAACAAACAGTTACAACTCGTTACAACCTTCAGCGACTTAACAACTTAGACAAAATACAAACAGACGACATACGACTTATAAAAGTTGCGACCTAAAAACAGACGCGACTTAACTTCAATACATCTGCTTCCTTCAGCGACTTAAGAATCAACGGCAGAGATCAATGCGGCATAAGAATCAACGACATCCAGAGTTTTGCGACCTAACAGATAAGCAGTTCCAGAAACTTCACAACCTAAGGCCGCGCGACTTAACTCCTCACGATCTAAAACTTCGCGACCTAACTTAGGTCGTTCTGTTTTCCTGCGACCTAACATAGGTCGTAATTTGTTAGGTCGTATCACCTTTCCCTTCAGATTGTTAGGTCGTAGCTTTCCACTAGGTCGCTCGCGACCTATTACTTCAGCTCTGCGCCAATCTTCACACACTGCTAACTCGCTAGCCTCCTTGTTAGCTTTAGGTCGTAACCCAGCACTTCCCTTAAGTCGTAGCTCATTTCCCCCTAGCCTGTTAGGTCGTAGCATGTGATCTTTGAAACCGGTAGGTCGTTGGAGCGACCTAAAAGCTTCGTTAGGTCGTATGCGACCTAATACTTCACCGATTTGGACACTGCCACTTTTTCCAGCATTACTTGCTCCCTCCTCTATCTCGCTAGGTCGTGAGCGACCTATGAACTCCTTAGGTCGTGAGCGACCTAGGCCTTTAACTTTCTGCGCTGCATCAACTAGATATAAAATCAAATATTTAATGTTAATTTACTCTAATTCTCAGATCATTTGTGTAGTAAAAAGAAATATTGTTTAATCATATATATCAAAATTGACGAATATCATGACTTATGTAGACTAGATTTGATGACTACAGTAGCTTTCTAACTTATACTGAGCACTTATGTCTTAAAGTTGGGTCTTTATCCTAACTTTTATTTATTTTAAAAGAAAACCAGTTAAATCAACCATTTTATATTTATGTCGCTAAAGCGGATGCTAAAAAGACTTGATTTAGCGGGTGCAGCGGAAAATTATGTGGCTTAAAGTGGATTTACTGTTTAATAGCGCTAAATTGATATATAGCATAGTAGTTGGAGAAAGCTATACGCTATAGCGAATATTTTGCAAGACTTTAGCCGAGCTTTAACTACACGGATTATGAAAGCAAAAATTGGTGACCTCTCGAATCATTCAAGAACTTAATTATTAAGATCTCACGAAGAGCAACTCCACATTGTAGGTTATGATTTAATTACTATTCAGATAAAAATTACATGATAGTTGATTCTATATTTCAAAATTTATATCTTAATAATTATGATTTCGAATAATATGAATTGAGTTGATACAAACAAAAACATGCTTTTTGGCATGTTTAAAGATGCAAAATTTTGAGTGTTGCTATGTTAAATTTCCCATGCCATTTTAAGAAACCACCTCAAGAATTATCTGATGTTTTTTTCATCAACAGGTGAATGAATAACAATATTTTCAATAGTTTCATTACCTATTTGTACTTTTTCTTTAAAATTTATGTTGTAGCTTATTTTTATGGTTTGCATTTGCTATAAATTTATTGAAATATTATTTTCTTGGAGTGTAGGTGTAACAAGTAAAGGTTAACAAATAAGCCTTGATTTTAGATGCATAGAAATTTCATTTCAGAATATTGAATTCACACATGTAATATCACATTTTTTGAAGAGATAGTAAACCATGACAAACTTGTGTGCAATATTGTTCAGCACAACTAGGATATAATAATCAATGTTAGTCCTCCCTATTGTGTAGTTGTATGATTAATTGAATAGGAAATTGTACTCTTTTCTGATTTCCCATAGGAGAAAGATGCCAAAACTGTTGATCATTATTTACTAAGCAGATAATGGAAGAGATAATGGAAAGAATGTGCTTGCAAATGAGTTGAGAGTAATTAATATGAAACTCAAATATTCTAAAAAAGGCACTGGAAAGATTTAAATTGAATGAGTATTTGAAGGTAACAATGTATGAATTCATATGCTAAATACATAATTCTGTATCCTGATAAAGGTTCAATACATAGTAGGAGCGAATATGAGGTGGCCTAATTTAAATTACTATTTTCAGTACCTAAATAAGGTTTCAATCCAGCATATACAGTTCAAAGCGTAGTAGAAGAGAGAATACGATCATGTGGCCTAGTTTAAATTACTATTTTCATTATCATCTATAAATTTCTATCCAACCCATACGATGTCAAAGTTTGGTAGAAGAGACATGTTAGCATGAGACCCAGTTAGAATAACTATTTCAATTACCGTAGATTTCAATCTAGTGCATCTTTTGGTTGGAAGAAATTAATATTAGTTACATTAATATTTTCCTTTTATGTAGTTTCTTAAATTTGTCTCTCATGAGATATGGCAGCGCTGTTCCTTTTTCCCGAATAGTGAAGAAATCGATTTAGTTTGGTTACTAATCATTTTGTATGGACTTCAGCTAGGTATGTGTCTACTTTGATGCTACATGAAATTTTTCCTTGCAATAAAATAACCTTTGTTAATTTGTAGTATGCTTTTGCTGATGTTCATTAAGGAGTGTGTTTTTCGAAATTCCAGATCTTGGTATTTGTGTACTTTGGATTTGGCTTTTAATTTTATAATTATATTGTGTTGTGATGTTGCGAGCAACATATACATTTGGAATCATTTTTATTTATTTTTGATAACAAATGAAAAATCCGTTCTGCACACACTATATTATAAAGTTATATAAATTGAAATAGTTAAAATATGATATTTTAATTATAGCAGTGATTCAAAAATACAAAATTGATCAAATAATTGTAATATAAAACGAGTTTGTCATTTTGAAACGGAGGTTGGAATAGATACCTATACTGATATGGTTATTAAAAACATATCCTTTACATGAAATATTTTTGGGCTGTAAATTATATAAAACACAAATTTATCTATTCAAAATTCATCAAAATATTTTCATTTTGCACCAAAATGAGTAGATAGAAATGTAAATCGAAGAAAATTTAGAATAATGTTAATAGGAGAAAATAAATTGTTTTTTTAGCACAATATAATGGAGTTTAATATGTTGGATTTGGATCGCATTGTATTAAAGCTAATGCACTAGATTGTGATTAGTTTCACATTGCAAAATATCATAAAGTAGATGAACATATATACGAGACTGGTAGCATGCATGTAACAACAAAGAATTCCTTTTGTTACAGCAAATACTCCCATTAGCATATATGTGCGTACATAGTGGACATGCGAGGCATAATTGCATAAAATACTCTTAGTATCCAATTACCAACAAATGGACTGAGCATTACCAAAGACCAAGAGATTCAAAAATAAGCTTCTAAATTGCATGAAAAAGGTAAATTAGTTTAGTATAATTGGCATTAATCTTTGATATATAACAATAAACTATTAAATTCACTTTAAGTGTTTTTGAAACAACAGTTACGCTTGAATTTATTAAAATTTATCAAATGGGAAACTTTAGTCTACAAAATTTCTAGTCGATTTATTTTTATTCATTTTAATATCCAGATATAATTTAGACAGTGTCTATAATTTTTCAAGATGTTAAACGTAAAGAATTTAACTTTTTACCTTCTTTATTTTCACTATAATTACCAACAAATTGGTTGGGCATATTTGAAGAACAAATGTGTGACGAACGGGAGTTTTGACTCTCTAAAATCGACAATAATACATTCTCGGTATTCATGTGCCCCAAATTCAAGTGCCGGAAAATCCGACTTTTGAGGAAAAGAAGAAATAAAGGCATAGAACAGAATTTAGACTAATGGAATAACATATATTATTTCAACATATAATCTTTACAACGGAAAATTTTAAATACATTTATCAGAGTTTACTTAACATTAACATGAACAGTTATAAATCACTGTCGTTACAAATGCGGAATACAATAGTACATAAGTGTGGTGGAAATGGATAACAATCTTCAGAAGAATCTTCTAGCTCCATGCTCTAAGCTCTTTAAAAATGCTCCAAGCTAAACATGACTACTAGACTACATGGAAAAATAGGGCACTCGGAGTTTAAGGGAAGGAAAATAAACTCTGGGTCAGTCATGGGACTGATGTAAGAAGCTCAAAATACAAGTATTTGAAAACAAAGGGTATCTCATAAGACCACGCCGTACATAAACATGGAACAAGTTTTTACCTTATGATAACCAAATCATTTCTATGTAAAATCCAATGATATTATTTTTAATGACATTCTTTGAAAACTTTTCAAATAAACATATTCAAATAGCCGAAATTGTTACATTGGTTAAATTTGACAGCATAATAGGTTTACAACTAAGTCCGAAGGCACTTATTGGAGAATGGATTTCCAATGAATAGCGAGGTAAGGGACTACCTCCCGTATAGTACATTTCTAGAGGAATGTACCGAGGCTACCAACAGATGGTCCTCTACGAATTAAGACCGGCCTACCAGAGACCAATAGATGGTACGAATAGCACCGAATAGAAATAAATAAATCTAGAAAGGTGATATCATACCCTAATGGTTGTGATTCACTTAGCCTTAAAGCAAGCCCGGTTTCACATTTCTCTGGGTGTGAGGCTTGAGGTAACGTTTACCTTTCTTAGAATATTTTCACTTAAAATGTCACATTGCCATTTCCAAAACACATTGTTGATTTCAACAAAAGTACAACCTCTGAGCTCGTACGTCTCAGAGAATGGTGTTAAGCATAAGAGGGGTTACCTCCTACACCACCAAATAGATGTATGTTCGTAGAGATCAATGCACTATGATCTTAGAAATGCAATGCCAGACATCCATTTGTACAAGTTGTACAGGAACAGGACAACCGAATGCACTCTCTTACCACATCCTGTTGGGCATTATCCCTATGATTAGTAGCGAGTAGTGCTTGCATACGAAGATCCCAAAGCGAAGGGACCACTGCTATTTATTTACCTCAGGAGCTACTTCGAAATTATCAACAAGCAGTCCTTCCATTATAAAGATCCTCGCCTTCAACTTCATTATCTTTAACATGTCTTCACTTTCAAACTCGTAAATTGGTGCGAAGTGGTTTTCAGATAGGAATTTGCCCAAATCTGATCCCGGTTCCTCCAAACCAATCATTGATAAAAAGACGTTAAGTAGGTGGGTGATTAATATTCCATTAATTAGTATCTTTTTATCCAAAATATCTTCTTAGAGATATATATCTTTTTAAAACCACTTCTTTTCAGTATATACAGGATCATTAAACCTCATTTATCAAATCTTTGTTTAATTAAAACCTTTTTAAATCTTGGAGTAATTCCAAATCATTTCATCCTTTACTTAGGAAAACATCTCCAAATCATTTATTTAAATCTTAACAATGATTTCTTATTTCTAAATCATAACTTTTAAACGGATAAAAAACAATGTTATATAAGGCATCGTTTACTATAACCCAAAACAATTAGTATTGAGTAGAAATGAATCCATAAAATTATACTAATTCTACTCGATACCAATTTCTGTATTCAACCTTTACGGTCCATCGAATAACGGTGAAATCACCTTTTAATTCCACACGGATAGTACGAGTTCCCTCCTCGTAATTTAACACTAAGTATAAGAATATTATATCTATTCAATCCAAGTTGCAATTAATTAATTATAAAAATTAAATCTTTTATACTTGTCTCGTTTCCGACATTTCGACCTTATCTATCCCTCGCCCAGGAAAAAGGCTAGGCGAGCTAGGGCACTTGTTGCTCCTAAAAATCTTCTTAGTTTAAGCACCTCACATCAGGATCTCTTGAATAGAAAATTCCAGTCCTACTTATCTGCTTTTAGAGCCAAGATTAAATCACTTAATTTATAACAACTTTTCTTTTAACCACTTATTTAAACTCCTTTAAAAGTAATTTTTAAGCTTCCAAATAATATTTAAAATACTTAATTATTTATTTGAAAACACTTACAAAAGATTTTGAAAATAATGCTTAAGTTTAAAGCCATATTTTAAAAGTGTTGCAAAAAGTGTTGCGAATAGTGCTTTTAAGGCTTATTTGATCAAAACAACTTTTTGATCATTTAGAAATACATTTTTGTAACTCAAATATCTTTTAAAATATTTATAGAATTTATTCCATATTTTTAAAGAATTAAAAGTATCATTTATAAAGAATTTATAACTTTGTTTTCCGAACTGCCAAACCGCGACTATTTTGAAAACTTAATTTGCTCATATTTCAAAATCTACTAAATAAAATCTCGATCGTTTTCTTTTGTTTGAAAACTATGATTATAAGGATTTAGAAAATTATTATTACAAAGAATTTCGACTCCGAATTCATCGCATAAACGGATTTAGCTTTCTACGGCGTGAAATCGTGAACTATCATTACTCGACGCGCCTATTTTAGCTAAATTTTCATATTCTTTTTAGACTTTTTCGAAAAACTTTTAAATGTTTATAAAACATTTCTAAATCATTTTAAACCATTTTAAAGAGGTTTAACAAGCTAATATACACAATTTTATTTAATAAAGGAAAGTTATTTTCTTTGTGATATTCGACGTGTATTAACATGACTTGTTTACACAATTTAAACAACTATACTAAAACAACCAAACTTGATGATTAAAGCATAGTAAAGATCCATAACAAACATATAGCATCATCATATATATATAAAGTTTTATGGAGTCATCTCTCCTTCATTGGTTTCTGACTTTACGAAAATTTGCTATAGCTTCGCTACGGTTGAATCAAATCTTATGAAATCGAGCCCGGAACCTTTGGAAAGCCACTGCCTAAGCAAGGAAGAGGTGGAGCTCTCGGCCAATGGTTATGAAGGTGGTGGCTATGAGTTTTGAAGGTGGAGAGGAGGTGTTTGACTTGGTTTTGGAGGTGGATTGACATAGTATATACATGTGTATATATTTTACTTTATTTTGGAATATTTTGCTATAGCTTTGCTATATATTTTTATGAACTAAAAGCCATTAATGAGCTTCAAGAAGAGAAAGAAGAAGAAGAGAATTGTGTGAATGTAGGTGGGTATTTATAGGAATTTCAAGGCTTAATCCTTAAGCAAAGTGGAAATTATTTCCCAACATCATCATGCACCCCTTCCTATCATCTCTAGCTGTGACTTCCTCCTCCCATTCATCACTCCATCACCCTCTCCATGTGCCCCTATGTGTTTGTAAGGTGAGGTGATGTTTGCCTTTAACTTTGGTAAAATATCTTAGATATTTTGTAAATAATATCATGATATTATTCTTATATGTATTCATGTTTGTATATATGTGTATTTATATGTATATGTGTGCATGTGACATGTATGTGCATGTGTATGTAAGTGCATAAGAGAAATAACAACGTTGCAACAACTTTGAACAACTTCCGTTCGTTAAACCGTCGAAAATCAAAAAGCCGATTCCCGGTCACATTTTCACTTATAAATTAAATTACATCTAAATGTAAACAAAATTTGAAAACTAATTTCTTGTAATTTTTAACTAATTAAAATGATCATATTTGATTTATAAAACCATATAAATTAATATTAAACAATTGTTTACAAAAAGTGCTCTTATATCGATAAAGCGATATGAATTTTCTTATATTTTCAAATCAAGTATATATATTTATAAAACAATTATTAATGATTTACTATCACTTCATAACTAATTAAAATGAATTATTATCATTTAAAACCAATTATTTGAATAATTATAATAATTATTAAATCATTAAATCTCAATTTAAATTCATAAATCAATTATTAAAAATGATGCTATTATTGATGATGTCATAAATACATATTATTTCATATTCTTGTTTAAATAGATAAATAAGTGTATACATATAGCTCTGTGCGTGACTTTTGATAATTATAGAGCTGTTTATTGATAAAATGATTTTTGACCATTTTATCGATATTCCTACCAAAGTATATATTTTTGTAAATATTCACTCAAAATAAGATTACCAATATTATCTATTGTTTAAAACATCATAATCTATGTTTTTAGAAACTTATATTTGAATATTTAAAAATAAATATAATTTATCAAATTGATAAATTTGCATGTCGTTACAAAATGATTCATAGGTACACTTGTAGATTATATAAAAAAGGAAATTAGTTTAATATAATTGATATTAATTTTTGATTTATAACAAATAAAATATCAAGTTCACTTTCAATATTTTAGTTATGCATCTAAAATCTCTAAATTTATAAAAAATACCTTGTATAAACTAATTCTGACTTATTTCAGGAAAAAGAAAGTAGAGGATAAACTATTAGCATGGTATACTTTCGATTCAAAAATATTATGCAGACTTAACTTTTATGGTAATAAATGTAGTTTTCATAAAAAGTGAATACTTAAGATAGTTCAAAGAAGATAGTTTACAGAGATGGAATATAAAGAATGAATTATACATAGTAATAAAAAGTCTAGTCAATTACGTGGGAAAGAGAGTTAAATATCCTCAACGTTCAATTCCAAATTACCGTTAGATTATATGACTATTCCGATGATTGAATTGTGTAATCGAAACTATGGAATCATTTTGAGATCCTATGGAGTTCGAGACAAATGAATAAATAAAATGAAAGAAGAAAACAAATAGACTAAAGATTCGATAGAGATCTAACTATAATATATGCAGTATAAATTATGATGTCCTTTTGAGTTTGTTGAAGCTCGAGATTAAAGTGAAGAAATAAAGTGAAGGTACAAAAAAAAGAGGTCATATAATTTATTTTTAATGGGAAAAATAATTTTTTTCCTTAGAGATTGAAGTACAAGGATATGTATAATCGAATAAATAGAATGAATGTAAATGAATAAAATAGCTAAAGGGAATAGTTCAAAGGGAGAGAGATATGGTTAAGGGGAGAGAAGTAGATCATGACTCTACATTGTATGGAGGGGATTCAGAGTTGTGTTCGAGTAGATTGATAAGGAGGAGTGGGTGTTTCAATAGAGTGACCACATGAGAGTCTGTAGTCTTTGGTACAATGTATGGAAAGCTGATTCTACAGCATATAAAGACATTGGATCTAGTTCGAGTGTGTATAGGTCGGTGAGGCGGAGTGCTCTCTTCATTGAATAGCCACTAGAGCCTCTAATAGCTATAGCTTAGGTATGAAATTTCTTTTTGGTAGCATATATAGTCCATATGCTTTGAGTAGTTTATTCACTAGTGATATGTTGTATTTAGCTAGGAATTCTGGCTTTATTTTTGATGATATTTAGGTAGGCACTCAGTATATTAAGGGTAAGGAACTAGAGCGGGTTAGATCAGTTGGACCATGAGGTACATTAGTTGGAACGTTAGGGGTTTACCCGATCGAAGAAAATGTAGTAAAATTAGGTCACTTTATAAAGATAATAACATTGATATTGCTTTATTACAAGAAACAAAATAGAACACTCCGATTATAGATTTTATAGGACTTTAGGGGGTATTTATATTAGTCATTGGGTTCATCTCTCTGCTAAAGGTAGCTCTAGAGGATTAATGGTGGAAAATAGTTTTAAAGTTTTATAATTTATTGTTAAACCTTTTTTGGTACATTTAATATTTTCTAATCTTGGTGACGACTCATTTATAAATGTAACTAATGTTTACGGACCGAATTCTAAATTGGATCGTAAGGTTTTTTGTAGCGAGTGTTTGGAGTTTAGATCGCTCGTACCAAGTCCTTGGGTGATGGGTGGGAACTTCAATGTCACTATATTTCTAGAAGAACGAATGCCTAGAAAAGGAGATATTTATACTATGGAAGAATTTGATCAATTCATTATTAACAGTAATTTAATTGAACTAAAATTAACCAATAGATGGTACACTTGGTCGAATAAAAGAGATGATCCATTGATAATTCTTTTAGATGGATTTTTTATTAGTGATGAAACGGAAAATAAATATCAAATTTGTAAGGTTGTTGGGATTTCGACTATTTACTCGGATCATTTTCCAATTATTTTATCTTATAATAATCGAAATAATAGAAATAAAATATTTGGATTTGAAAAAATACGGTTGTTAGAAAATAACTTTTCAAAATTAATTGCAAATAAGTGGTTTTCTCTAAGTAAATATAATTATAAATTTTTGAAAAATGTAGATAAAATAGTTTTAAGTAAAATTAGAATTTTAAGAATTTTTATTAAGAACTGAAATAAAAGATCTTTTTGGTAATATTAGAGTTAAAAGGGATAAATAACTAAATGAGATTCTAAAGCTGAATAAAATAGAAGAACTCGGGAATTTAAATATTTTGAAAAAAAGGTGCTTTCAAATTTAAAAGACGAATTAAATAAAATTCTAACACATAAAGAAGTTATGTGGAAACAAAGATCTATGGTTCAATGGGTGGATAAGGGTGACATGAATACTATTAGTTTTGTAAAGTAGCAAATGGTAGAAAACGCAATAATACCATTAATTCTATTTTAATAATAATGTTGGGAGCTTTGATAAAAAAGAATTAAATGAGGCACTTACTAACTATTATAAAGAAACTTTTGAAACTAAAACTAAGCATAAGATTATAGCTAATTGGGATGAATTATATTCTATTTACACAAGGATTTATTTAGTTGGATTGGATTTTCCATTTACGGAAGAGGGAATTTTGAGGGCTACAAAAGATATATCAAATGATAAATCACCTGGCCTTGGTGGGTTTCTCATATTATTTTATTAAATTTTTTGGTGTGTTTTAAAATATAATTTAATTAATATGCATAACAAATTTTATGACTGTTCATTATTGAAGGAATTGAGCCAGCTCGTAGTGGAAAAAATAGGTGAATTTCAAAAAAATTAGTCATTTTGGATCTTTAATGGGCCTATGAAGTCTAAATATACTTAGAACTTTTCTAAGTTTCTTTTAAATAAAATCAATATTTTATTTAATTCTATAAATAAAGTTTTACTTTAATTAAATGTGCAAATAGATTAGAGTATATCGAATATACTCTTATGTACATATTTGTGTGTAATAATAATTTATTAAATGTATTTAGAGATGGAAGCTTTTCATTTCCAATCTCTTATATTATTTAATTAATGACGGGACATAAATTTATTTAAAGAAGGAAACTTTTCATTTCCTTCCTCTTAACTTATTCAATTAATGAGGGGGTATATTATTTATATGGAGAGAGAAACCTTTCATTTCTCTCTCTTTAATTAAATTGATTGATCATATAAATGTCATTAATTAAAAACATGTATATGGCATGAATGTAAGTATAAACAAATATATTATAGTGTAAATTCTATAAGTGCAACATGATAGGTGTTGTCAATTGATGGCAAGGTGTAGAATATAAACAAAATTAGATGGATAGCTAATCACATAGAGGAAAAAACAGGAAATAAATAAAGGGTAACGACGATGATTGAATCAATTTACCATTTCGTAAACTAAATTAATGCAGCATATAAATGACAAATTATAGGCATCATAATATAAGGATATAAACAGACGAAAATAAATGTACGTATATATTATTACCTCATTTAAATTGTTTCCTCCTTTTGGAAAGAAATCTAATCATACTTTGGCAATATGAAATACATGTAATAAATTTTATATATGCAAACATACATATAAAATTAGTCATGTGTATACAAGATTAAATCAAATCTTTCTACTTAATAAAAATTAGAAATTTATAGCAATCAATTCAAAAGTAGGTTTATTGTCAAAACATTAATTGTATGTTTAGAATGAATTAGAGAATATATTTTATTTGAAAGAATGAAACTTTTCTCATTCTTTAATTAAAACTTCCCTAATTAATTCTCTTGATTGTTTCTCTCTCTCCAATCCTCTCTTTACACGTATGTCATCAAATGACATAAAATTTCCACAAATCATGTCATCAAATGACATAGAATTTCCATAAATCATGTCATCAAATGACATAAAATTTCCACATATCATTTCATGCAATTATCTTTAAATTACATCAATATCGCATATCAATACGCGCAAATATAACTTTTATAAATGCATTAAAATAATTACAGAAAACTTCAAACATCAAATAAATAATAATTAATATTTCTCAAATATCAGTTAATTCAATCAATTTACAACATTTATAAATTAATTAAATCATGTGGTTTTTCAAAGAATTCATCATTACGGTTGTGCGACTCAAAGACGTAAATTCAGTCAGCGATCAATATCGAATTATTCAAATATTAACGTTCACACGTCACTCAGCAGGTGTTGTGACATTTTGACCAAATTTATTGCTTACACATCTTTTGGTAAAATCCAATTTTACTTATTATAAGTGGTACATAATAGTGACAATTATTTACACCAGCTCTCTTCGTCAAAACTATATCACTTTGGATTTATGGAATTTGGTAATGGTCAAAATTCCAATATCATCCACATTCAACTTTATAGTCCAAACACAAAGTCCTTGGTTCAATAATAACAATTATTATTAACCAAAATGCTCTGGCCAAAGACTTTGACTTTGAGTTGACTTGAGTTGACCATGATACTAACCCATATTGCTGAGGAGACGAATCCTCTCTTGAATAGTGCTTCACTTCCAATACTTCCACTCTACCCAACTATAGTCACTCGATGGAACGTCATGCCATGATTTGACTATAATCAAAGCGAAGCTTTCATATTGAAGATCTACAGTATTCTCAAATCGAGAGAACTGTGTAAATCAGTCACATCGAAATTTCTGTTTGACCTAAGTTATATTACCCAACAGCAAACTATCGAGTGAGTCATTCCATAGTTTCCAATAACTATTAGTACGTAACTCCTAGGTGCTCCCAGCAGTCATGGGTAATACACTGCCCAACATTTGGACAGCGTTGCATACTCTAGTCTCAATGGATACATCGATATCCAGTCTCGATGCATCTTGACAAGGAACATTTAAAATGGTATATTTATTTTATTGTGATAAATTACTCATAGTTACAACACTTTGTAACTACTATCACAAAATATGCCATTTGTGGATTTTCTATTAAATATACTTTTAATTAAATTAATTAATTAATATAACCACATTATATCAAGTATATAATAGAAAGAAACACCTTTATTATGAACAAGATTGTTCAACGAGTTAGATATATGTAACAAATTACATAATTGCCCCTAGGGCATACCCCTAATTCTATCAATTACAATTAGATAGGTTTAATTTTTGCTAATGTAATCTTATTACATAAGAAGGTGGGTGCAAATGAGTTAAAATATTTTAGTTCTATTTCATTATTAAATTGTTCTTTCAAAGTCATTTCTAAAGTTTTAGCGAATAGGTTAAACACTAAAATGAATGAGTCAACTGATATTACTCAAACTGCGTTTATCAAAGATTGAAATATTATAGATAGGGTGGCAATAGCCTAAGTGTTTATTAATCATTATTGTAAAAATAATACCACTTGTACACTTTTAAAACTGGACTTTGCAAAAGCTTTTGATTCAATTGATTGAGATTTACTTAAGGATTTATTATTGGTTGAGATTTATTAATCATTATAGATGGGGTCGCCCTTTACAACTTTCAACCATATAATCTTCCTATCACAATCGAAGACAACCCCATAGTAAGACAACCAATCCATCCCTAATAGAAGTCCATCTCCCTCAAAACCCAGAACATATGCATTGCATATAAAATCAAATTTACATATATCAACCACTATGTCATTGCAAATCATAGAAAGGTGTGTCAAACCCCTGATAGGATTTGACACAACTATAGTGTTGGTGAAAAACTAGATCTTTAGTCCTAAAGAGTTAACAACATCCTTGGATATGAATGAATGTGATGCTCTTGAATAAAATAAGGTATGAATAGTATTTTCGAAAACAATAGGTGTACCTTCCATCGTAGCTTTTCCTTTGTCCTTATGAAGAGGTCTGCTTTAGAAAGGTATAGCCTCAATGGCATAACTTGCCCACTGTGTCCCTCCTTTGCTAATTTTGAGCATCGATTCTTGTAGCACTCTTCTTCATGGCAATTGTAGCACCTTCTCTTGAACTCTTCTTTCATCAAACACAATTTCCAATCCTTAGCGATATCCCTTTATTCTAACACCTACGGCACACCATGCCTCCTTTCTTGATTTTCCCTTTGGCATTCTTGTCTGCCTAGAATACCTCTTTCTTCGCTCCACCTTGATTATGCACCTGTCCTATTTTCTCCTTTTCTTCTAAGCCGACTGTCTGAAGCAGGCCATTTCAACTATCGTCTCGTAGGTGGCGCCTGGGAGAACTTGAGTTAAAAGTAGCCCTAAGGGGAGAATTTAGGCCTTTTACAAACTTCATCGCCTTCTTCGTAGAGGTGTCAATCAGGCTCATTCCAAACATAGCTAATTCCATGAAATTATTGATATACTCCTTTACCATGGAGTCTCCTTGCCTTAATTGGATAAATTTCTCCAATTGCAGACTTACTTCAGCTTTGGACATGAATCTTGATTCGAAGCGGGTCCTAAATTCAGCCCAAGTAATTCCTTCCTATTCATTCTCTTCAACGACTATGGTCCACCAATCTAGAATCTCTCCCTTTAGGTGTCATGCAACTATCCTCCTCTTAACCCGGTCTTTCCATCCTAGCTCCCGAAATATATGATTACAGTCATTAATCCACACCTTGGTTTCTAAAAAATCTTAAACACCCCCGAGAATGCTTGTCCTCCCATATTATGAAAATCCTTACACATTTTTGGAAAGTGCAGTAGGCGGGGTGCTGGTTTAGTGGGCGGATCAATTAGCGTCGCTGGTGTAGCTCGTTGAGGAACGTGAACTTACCCCACGAGCCTTAGATATTGTCGGAACCATGATGACATACCTGGAATGGTGGGTATCTTTTGGGCGTGGTGGTTCCCGAATTCAGAGATGTTATTTTCAGCCATTTCAACTAAAAAATTTAGGATTAATCCCTGTTTCCTATGATAGTATTAGTTGTCGAATCAAAAGTTTGCATAGGGTGCTTGCGTATGTCAATACCTATATATATTAAGGTTTTGACAATTATTTTCAAAAATGACAAATATATACTATCGTGTATATCTATTTTCATTGATCATGCAATCAAATCTCTAATACCAAATGTAACAACCCTCTACAGAACATGCCTAATTTTCTACCTAATAAAATCCCAATCAAACCTTAGGTCCATTCCAGAGCCGACCGACGGTTGGTAAAATTGACTAAATAAACAATATACAGAGCTATCTATCTATGCTTTCAAAATCTCATAGCGGAAGAGATAAAATATAATAATAAAATAAGTAGCCATTTCACATATTCAAAATCTCAAAAATACAACATTCCAAATATCTAGAACACAATGTCTCAAAATAGAACATCATCAAGTTTAGAATCTGGGTACATCGGAATAAATCAAAAACATAGATAAATAACTAAAATGCCACAAGTCTTCACCACCCCTTCCTAATCTCCATCAACATCATTCCCCCCTACCCGAGGTTTGTAATAATGAGGGAGTCAGAATAATAAATGTCAAGTGAATGAAAATCCTAAGTCTTACCATAATAGTATTTGGGCAGTATCATTTAGATGAGCATTATATCTTACGCATCATATACAATGTCCAATCGAGTATACCTCCAACTATGTGCCAAAGACTCTTCTAGTCATGCTCCATAACATATCTCCAATTATAGGCCAATGGCTCTTTCATGTCCCCGTGGGTGCAACGCAACTAAGGAACATATTGGGTCCAACGACCCAAGTTCATCAACCATGTCCTATTGATGCAAGAGAAAGTACTTGAGCCACTTAATACTCTTTAATGGAAAATATGTAGATTATGACCATTTAATACATATACTCTAGGCAGATCCCTGTCATTTAATACCAAGACCAAAAGCAAACCACTCTCTGGTACTTCCTAGCTGATCGTATTAAATCCCATACGGCCACTTAATACTTCTTTAAATTGGAAGAGACAGATCCTCTAATAGTCATTTAATACCTCAACCCCGAAGCGGACCCCCTCCAGAGGTTTCCCACTACCGCACCTAAAAGATAATCCTGACTATTTAATACTTCTTGAATGTGAAGAAGGCATACCCTAAAATAACCGTTTAATACCTCCAACCTCAAAGCAGGCCCATATTGGGATATCCGTTCTATGATCCGTAACCCAAATCATGACGTCTCACATTAGTTCGACCATTCGTAGCCAGATTAGCTGGGTAGACTTGTCCTACAGAGTTGGGACTAACCTCGCATCCACCGTAGGTATTATGGATTAATTTCCATAATTGTTCTTAACTTCCTTTCTATAGGGTTTAGTGTTATTTATTAACATATTTATTCTATACGTTACGCTTTAGATATTACTAATATATTTATACTTAACGTAAATTTTAAGCTAACTAGTTTTATTAAATATTTCTAAGCATGCGTAAAAGTATTTCTAAACTAAGATTTTTTCGCTTCCTACACAAGTTGTTAAGATAATCTGAATGTCAAAATTCCCATACCTATACAAGTCCCAGTCCAATACAATAGTTTACACAATAGCTAATATCACAGTTTAAATTAGCTAACAAAATAAACTTGCATATATATTCAAAAGAATGGAATTAAAACATCCAACTTATTTTATATTAACACGGTAGAATTGTAGCGACCCGAAATTTTATCAGTTTGATTTTTGGAATATTTAATTAGTTTTAGATATTCGATTTAGGGTTTTTATAATATAATCTATGCGTCAAATAATTGTTTAATTTTTGATGACGTCTTTTAAAATTATTTTATAGGATTTTTTCATAATTTTTAATTTGGAAATAATTAAATTTTCGTTTGACACTTTTTATGTCAAACGTTGGCAATTTTGAAATTTAACAGAATTAAATAACCAGTATATTTTATTATTGTTTTATGATCGTATCACATTATTGTGCACGATTGAATTTTTAATTTTGTCGTTTGCGGCTCATACGAGAACGGAATAATATATGGCAGGATGCCCTAAAATTTTTGAAAATAAAAATTATACAAAAATAAGTTAGTACACATACATTTTAAACTCACGCACACAATTCTTTTTGCCTTGTCTATTCTTTGTCCAACAAATTGGTGGCTTTGCATTAATTAGGTGTCCTTCTCTTCCTTAGCTTAGGTGTAAAGTAAAATCCAGTTATATATATAAATGGACATGCACATTTGAAATGGGAAAAAGGATAGGCATGCAAAAAAAATGTCTACACAGTAACGAGCCTCAACAATATACACATTCTCCATTTCCTTATTTTGCAACAAAAAAATATATATTTCATTTTCTCTTCCTCTTTGAAAATAAAATATATACAAAACCATGTGCATGCAAGGGGGACATTCTTTCCACTTTCCTGAAAATGAAGATGTATATATGCATGGAGGGATGTGTATTTGCAATACTGTATGGTGTGTATCCATATGTGTGTAGTGTGCATGCTAATGGAGGCTGTGAAGGCATGGGGATGTTGGGGTTTGGAACATGAGGTGCATGGCTGAGGAGACGTTGCAGAGGAAACATGAAACAGAGGAGGGGAGGCATGCATGGAAATAAAGTGTAGGAAGTTTGGGTTGTAGTGGAGGCATCGGAGAATGGATGGTGGTGGCTGAAGGCGTAGCAGGGTCTGGTCAGAGATGCTCAGAGCGGAGGTAAGTCGGGATTCGATGGTTAGGGTAGAGCATGCATGGTTGTTTGGTGCTTGCAAGAGTAGGATGAAAGGAAGTCAAGTTACTATTTATATAACTTGGATTTGTCAAAAGAGTCCACAATAATATATGGATAATTGCATGGTAGATGAGGGTCGTTTCTTGTAGGCTGTAGAGATTGGACGTGGGTTGGGTAGTAAGTGATATTAGGCCAGGCTTGCATTGGATTTGGGTAAGAAATAAATTTGAAAATTTGTTTAGTTTCATATAAATGCATGTTAAAATATAAAAAGTTATAATTTGCTCATATATAATCCGTTTGACACATGGATTTTTGCGTTGTACTCATATGGACGAGTACAACGTTGTAATGTAACCCGTTGACAGTTTTGACTATGTATAAATTTATGATATATTAAAATGGACCGATTTCAATAACGTTATTTTAATTAATAATGTAGTGATATTTATATACCTTAATCGTGATATTTATTTGGCCAAATAAACATCATTCTATTGAAGTAAACTGAATAGGGTAATTGGACACCTGTTAGTGGAATAAAATGTTTTGCTAATTAAATTTATTGGACACCTATTTAGTAGAATTAATCACCGTTCTATTATAATTAACTGGATAGGTTATATTTGAACATTTTTTTAAGCAGAATAAATCATAGTTCTGCTATTATATTAGTATAAACATTTATTTGCATATCAGTTGATTAATATTAGATAAGTGTTGTATTAATAATTGATTATTAATTATGAATTTAATTTAAACATATGTCTGTCTATGTAAATACCAAGTATTCTAACTTGGAAAGTTAAGTTGAATGAAATGGTAGCTTATTTAAGTACCATAGTGGTCTCTAAACCTTTTCCTCAGTTTGAAGAATAATGAGTGAATCAATGTTATTTTAAAAGATAACTATTATTTGTTAATATGATTTTAAAGAAATTTATTATTTATTAATAATGTTTAGAAGATAATTAATGATTATTTTTAATAATGATTTAAAAATAATTATTTGTTAATACAATTCTTTAAAATTATTTAAGAACATTTACTTCTTATTTTAAAGTTATTTAATTATTGTTTTAAAATGTTTTAATTTAATTAATTAATTATTTAAAATGATTTAACTATACTTTAATTTTTAATTAAAATTATTTAATTATATTGATTTAAGTTATTTAATTATATTTATAGGTAAATTAAATTTTCATATTAATATTAGTTAAAAGTTAAAGTCTTATTATCATACTATTAAATATGTTTTAAAATTTTAGTTTTATATTATTAAAATGTTTAAAGTTTACTTTATTGACGTTAAAGTCTTATTTATTAAAATTAGAATAGTAAATTTTTTATAAAAAGGGATTGGAAAAAAAGGTTTATAAATGGTATAGTGTTTTGGAAAGAGAAGTTTTATAAATGGTTTGAGATTTATAAAAGAGTATCTTTCTAAATTAAACTTAGAAATTTATAAAGAGGCTTTATTTATAGGGCGGGAGATATTTATAAAATAAAAGGACTTGAAAAGAAATGGTTGATTTTCATGGCGTAATTCAAGGGGCAGGGATTGCCTCCATTTTATTATGGATTCGCCGGGATAGCGACGTAACCATAGAGTAAACTACGATCCATGATTGATACTGAACAGTACTTTCCATATCTATTTTAAAAAGATTCCAAGCTTTGAAAGTTAAATGGTTTGTGAATATACTTATACCGTTGAGATAGGTATATGGTTATATTTTCTTAGTATCGAAAATATAGTATTTTGTTAATATTCTTTTCCTGTTTAGATAAGTGTATGGAAGTGATTTCCAAGTATTTGAAAAGTGAATTTAAGAAATGGAAGATTAATTTTGGAGAGGCATTGTGGTTTTAATGGGAAATGTAATCTATGTTTTGAATATTTGTTTGATAGTTAAATAACCGGTTATTAAATTTTGGCCTAAATATGTAATCCTGCTTAATTTTGGTGGTATGGAAATATTCCCTACTTAATACTGAAGGATTTTAACTCTAGAAATATATAGGAGAAACACGGGAATTATATAGTATAGTTACCATTAGTAGTGCTATACTGTATGTATAAACTCGTTTATTCTTCTAGGACAAATGATGAGGAGATCCATTCACATAAATAGTTAGGAGGTGATCCTCGCTCTTATGTATTGTCTAATTATTTCCTAAAGAACCGGTATTGAGCATTCTGGAAAATCAACGATTGGTTTTTGAGGCGCCGGGTAAGCGGGGGAAGTGTACTCGTAAGAGACGACTCATACCGTAATCACTCTAAAAACCATATACGGTTCTAGGGAGGAGTTTCGTGCTATATTAAGATGTTGGAACCCATACGTGGTTCCGAAACCCGTTGGGGTATTGGACTCCATATGGGATTCCATGATCTGTTTTGATGGTAGTGCATGAGCTGGAACGCCGAACGTAGCCTCAACGGCGGTAATGACTAAAACCAAAGATAGGAGGCATGGAGAGTAGGGTTGGTAAAACCATAAGGTGTAGTCAGCTCCACCTAGACATTACTTACAGTTGTTATGCATGCATAGGGAGATGCACTCGGTCTTAGCGAGACCAGTTATGTTTTTCCTATGGTACATCACTAGGGATGTATGTTGCTTCGAAAGGATATCTCCAATCCTTATGAAGGAGGACCGTTTCTCGAAGTATTGAGGGACCTCCATGAACACAATTAGCGAACGTGCCTTACCAGTTTTTGATTTTATATGTAGTATTGTTGTGATGTACACTCACGAGCATCACAACTACTTGATTATTATTATTTTCACCCTTAGACATTATTATAATATCATTGGATTTTTCATTATAAACGTTTTGGTTATCGTAAAGTAAAAACTCATCCATGTTTATATGCGGCATGGTCTTACGAGATACCTTTATTTGAAAGGTTTATTTAAACATTAAAAATCCATTTGATTGTGTTTCTCACGCTGGTTTTACTAGATTGACCCGGGCGTTGTTTTCCTATAATGCTCGGGTCAGCCCGAGCATATTTTCTAGATTAGCTGGATACTCTGGAGCTTTCAGAAGACGAGATGGATTCTCCAAGACGTATTAACGTATCTTATATTTTTTGCTGTTTTGTTGTTCTTGACTTATGTATGTATTCATCAGCAATTGAAAGGACAGGTTGTTACAACTGTCAGGGCTGAAATAGGTTTGTGTACTCTGATTTTTGTTATCTATGAGATGATTTCTTTTTGTAAAGATTCTTGTGTATATTATATATGTAGCTCATCACAATGTGAGATTCTGTTCTTTCTTTTCTTTCTTTCACCCCAACAATCTATCTTTCTGACACTTAGATATTTGACACATGAATACCTGGATGTATTAGTGTCGATTTCTAAGGGTTGAAAAGGTGGGTCATTACAAGAATTAACGACTCTATTTCAAGTGAACTAAACTTTACAATTTAAATCCTTTATATTCTATTCGACTTTTAAATATATAAGATTGGAGTGAAAAAGAATTCATATTTACCTTAATTACAGAAATAGAGGGTGCAAACTATAGATAGGATAAAAATCCATACTTTGCACACCCTTTCCTAATTCGTTTTCTTCTAGAACCCTTCATCACAACGAACATAAAAGGAAAGTGGAAGTTGAATAGAACATAAATTATTCATATTGCTAATAAAAGCAAATGAAATTTTATTATATTAACATAAAACAAATAAGATCTTAGCCAATTCAAGAATTAACATTTTATGGAGGAATTTTAGGGTTTTAAATTTAAAGTTTTGCATACAAAATTCCCTAAGGCATAAAACAAATCCAAATATTAATTGCACAAACTACTAAAAGAAGAACAACTAATATTTCCACTCACATATAGCTTTTTCCAAATTCCTTTGGACTTGATCCCACGCCTTCGCCTATTTCCTACTCTAATTACCTTCTTTTTAATTTTACACTGTATAATAATTCGTTTATATATAGATTAGATTTAGAATTCAGAGATTAGGAAAGAATATTAAAAAATATATGTATATCTAAAATTTATTACCTTTTCCCTTTATTCCGATTAATTTCTTTCCTAAAGCTTGAATCTTAAATCTAGAAAGTTTATTGAGGAGGAAGAAAATGGAAGAGTTTCATCTACTTGTTTATTTTTCTTGTGAATAAAAGTGAGGGGGCTAGCCTCTTATTTATAGTAGTTAAAACACATCTAGATTGTACGATTAAAGTCGGTTTAAAATAATAAAATCTAGACTATTTAGGCCTATGCATAGCCATCGACACAGGACCGATCGACCGGCCCTATTGAAGCTGTTGACCGGCCCCAATAAATGTGCGACCGGTGGTCCTAGCATTCCTAAAATATACGGTTAACGTTAATTTTTAAATTTATATTATTTATTTCTCCATTTAACCCTACTGTTAACGTTAAAATCTTTCATTACCCTTTTTTAATTTTAAACGTTTATGTTATTAAATTTTAAATTTAAATTTGTTTGAATATTTTAAATTCGAAAACCTCAAATGTCAATAACTTTTTCGTTTGAACTTCGATCATGAAACTTTGTATATGAAAGTTGCATAGAAAATCGGCACAAACATAGTGGTGCAACTTTCATTGACAAATTCTGATTTTTTGTAGAAATTCTCATTTTTGGCCTTATTATTTATTAATTGATTCCTTATTAATTTTTACGGGGTGCAACAATCGTGGGAATGTCAAGTTATTCCCTCCCATGGAGGGTGCTGGGATATGGTGTAGAGACTATTCATGTCGATGTTTGGAGTATGATCTTTTATTATATTTATTCATTTTGGTTAAGTTGTATATGCAAATTTATTTCTTATTAGGTTACATTTGATTTCTTGTTTGTATTGTATTGTTTGGCTATCTAACGTGCCTGTTTGAATTGTTTCCTCGTTTGTACTGTGTTGATTGCCTTATTTGTTGCGATTGGTTTTAATTACTGTTTATTGACTTGTTTATTTGGTTGCTTATTTACTTGTGTACTTTCTTAACTGTTTGATTATTATGTATGATAAATGTAGGATGAGATAGTTATTCATTGTTAATTTTTACTGGGATATACATTAAAGAAACTGGTGAATCGATAAGGGACATATTTAGTTTAGTCATAGTGGGATTATAACATCCTGTAAAAATTATAAGAAATACATTAATTAATAATAAGGCTAAAAATGGAATTTATGCAAATGTTAGAATTTGGCCAAGAAAATTACACCGTTGGGTTTGTGGCCATTTTTTGAGCAAGTTTCATATATAAAATTTTATAATGGGAGTGCAAATGGAGAAGTTATCGACATTTGAAAATTTCGATTTTAAAATAACTCAAATGGATTTAAATTAATAAATTTGTAACGTTTAAGTAACAACGACATTAACAATTTAATAAATAAAATATTATATATAAAATTAGCATTAACGACATATATTACGAAGGCCAGGACCACCGGTCGACACCCTCATTGGGCTAGTCGACCGCTCCAATAGGGTCGGTCGACCAGTCTTTGTATATTAGCGGCTAGGGTTTTAAGACCTAAATGGGTCGGATTTTATTATTTCGAACCGACTTTTATCCTATGATCTAGGCATATCCTAACCACTATAAATAAGAGACTGCACCTTCACTTTTATTTACGAGAAAAATAAGCACGCTAGTAAAACTCTGTTAGTTTCCTTCCTCTTCAATAAACTTTCTAGATTCAAGATTCAAGCTTTAGGAAAGAAATCAATTGAATTAAAGGGAAAACGTAATAAATTTTAGATATATGTATATTTATCAATTTTTATTCTTCCATAATCTTTGAATTCGAAATCTAATCTATATACAAACAAATTTTTATATTTTGTAAAATTAAAAAAAGAAGATAACTAGAGGAGGAAACAGGCAAAGATATGGAATGAAACTCAAAAGAATTCAAGGAACGCTATCTATGAGTGGAATTCTTTGTTTCTCTCTTTTTAGTAGTTTATGCAATTAATATTTGGATTTGTTTTATGCCTTGGGGAATTTTGTATATGAAAACTTTAAATAGAAAATCCCAAAACTCCCCCTTAAGTGTTAATTATGGGTTTGGTTGGAATCTTATTGTTTTATACTAATATGGTAGAATCTAATACATTACTATTTTCAATATGAATAATTTATGATTTATTCAACTTCCACTTCGCAATTTGTGTGCGTGATGATGAAGGATTCTAAAAAGCATTCAGAAAGTGTGTGTAAAGCACTGATTTCCCATCTGTGGTTTGCACCAACCACCTCCATAATGAAAATAAATATGAATCTGTTTTCATTTCAACCTTATCCATTTAAAAGTCTAATAAAATATAATGTATTTAAATTGTAAAGTTTCTCCCTTCAAATAGAGGTGTTAATTCCAATATGTTAATGTAAAACAAGTTGGATGTTTTGATTCCATTATATATATATATATATATATGCAAGTCTGTTTTGTTTAGCTAATTTAAAATTGTGATATTAGCTATTGTATAAACTATGAATTGGACTACGGACTTGTATGGATATAGAAATTATGATATTTAAACAAACTGTAAGAAGCGAAAACCTCAATATAGGAATGTTTTTACACATGCCTAAGAATATCTAATAAAAACTAGTTAGCTAAAAATTTATGTTAAGTGCACATATAATAATAACATATAAGTCATAACATCTGAAATAAAAAGGTTAATAGATAACAACAAACCATATAAAAAGGAAGTTAAAAACAATTATGGAAATTAATCGATAATTAAAAGGTAAAATAAGCAGTTTCCATTATATGGCCATAATGCATAAATGCGAGTGAGCTATATTATGTACACACACACATGTTAGTATAATTTCATAAGATTGGAGAGTGGAAATATGACTAAGCTATAGGGATGTGAGATTAGTTAAAAGTACATAGAAGTCTGCCCAACTA
Source organism: Allium fistulosum (assembly GCA_030737815.1). NCBI lineage: Eukaryota > Viridiplantae > Streptophyta > Magnoliopsida > Asparagales > Amaryllidaceae > Allium > Allium fistulosum. The sequence continues at coordinate 672,211,349 of CM060906.1, forward strand.
ATCTAGCTACTAGCAGTATGACTTTGGAACTACTATGAGACATCGCCTATAATAAGTATCCATGGTGGATGCGAAATTAGTCCCAATTCTATATGGTAAGCTTATCCAGCTAATCTGGCTACCAACGCCTATGAATGGGCAGACTAATGTGGGACGTCACAGATTAGGTTACGGGTCATAAAACAGATATCCTATGATGGGACTGCTTTGGGGTTGGAGATATTAAATAGCTATTATAGGGTCTGCCTCCTTCCTATTCAAGAAGTACTAAATGGTCAGGATAATATTTTAGGTGCGGTAGTGGAAATCTCGGGAGGGGGCCCGCTTTGGGGTTAAGGTATTAAATGGCTATTGAAGGGTTTGCCTCTTTCCCGTTTAAGAAGTATGAAGTGGCCTTATGGGAGTTTTTACAATGTCAGCTAGGAAGTACTCAAGAGGGGTTCCCTTGGGTTTTGGTATTAAATGAAATGGGTCTGCCTAGGGTCTAGGTATTAAATGGTCAGATTCTACCTATTTTCTTATTAATAAGGTCTTAAGTGACTCGGGTACTTTCTCTCGCATCGTTAGGATACGATTAATGGAAATGGGTCAGTAGGCGAATATGTATTCCATTATTGCATTGCACCCACATTATAGTTATGAAGTTAGACTGGAAAGGGCATTTGGCCTATAGTTGCAGATATGTTATGAAGCTAGACTGGAAGAGCCGTTGGCTTATAGTTAGAGGTATACTTGGAAAGGTATAGTTAGAAATTGTGTAAGACATGATACTCCTTTAAATGATACTACTCAAATACTACTATGGTAAGACTTGAGATTTTCAGTACCGGACATTGTTGTTCAGACTGCCTCCTTATTGCAACCCACATGTTAGGGGGAACGATGCCGACGATGAAGTGCAAAGGAGGTGGTGAAGATTGGTAGTAGTATAGCTATTTATTTATGTTTATAATTTATTCCGATGTACCCAGATTTTATACTTGTTGATGTTCTATTTTGAGACATTATATTATGGATCTGTATTTTCAAGATTTGGAAATTTTGAATGGGTACTTATTTTATTATTATATATTTTATCCCTTCCACTATGAGATTCTAAAATTATAGATAGATAGCTCTATATTTTTTTTAATCAATCTTACCAACCAACAGCCAGCTTTGGAATGGACCTAAGATTCGATTGGGCATTTATGGGGTCGAACATTAGGCCCATTCTGAAGAGGGATGTTACAGGGACAACATACTTTCCTAAGCCGAGGAAGACTAATATTCGAAATGACTGAGAAATTCGAAGAGTTTCTTGGAGAGAGAATAGTAATTAGAAAATTTTGACGACTAAAGACTTGATGAGTACCACTAAGGAATCAAAATGATTATTTAAAAGGTTCAATATATATATATATATATATATATATATATATATATATATATATATTTGTGTGTGTGCGCGCGCGCACGCACATGTGTGCATCAAAATATGTGTTTCAGAATCTATAATTTTCAAATAATTACCAGCTTCCATAAATATTTTGAACAAAGATTTTTCATTTTGAAAATGATGTTTTCTCAAAAATTATTCTGAAACTAATTTAAAATGGTGAAAATATTTCGAGAAATTCTTTTATAAAATGGTGGTGGTATTTTAGGAGGGAAAATGATTTTCGTTTTAAACATAGATGGAAGCTTTGACTTGAAAAGAATAATGTTTTACTTTGAAGATATATTGGAACACTCCTCGTTGGTGGATTCCTTTTTGGTTTTGAGTGGGATATCCTTCTTAATAAATGAAGAAATTACTATAAAAGAATTTTGGATCAGATTTTTCGACGTGATCTGAAGATTTGAAGTAATAAGGTCCGATATCGATATTCCGAACTTATGTGATGATGATCCGTAAGTACAATTCCTAGGACGCGAACGTGCAAAATAGAGCTAGGACATGCTCTACTATGAATATGAAGTGTGTTGAGAGATCATTGACACTCGAAGGTTACGATGGGTGCGGTATATGAGGATGCTCACCTAGGCTAGGACGTGCCCAAAAGGTCTATTGACGTTAAAACCTGGTCTTACCCGGAACTGCTAGGACTCTCAGTTTAGTTCTTGGCACTTTAAGTGGCATGGATTCGAGCAAAGAAACTGAATGATGATGAGTACTCATATATCCCAAAGTACAATACTCTAATGATAGTGAGTATTCATTGATCTTATGATGGTTGTCATTTGGAAGGGACCTTGTATGGGACCGAGGATCGAGGATTTATGTAGCTACAGTATGAGCAGATGACCATGTTATTTTGAGGATGTATCCATGACTACACAAGTATTATTTTTAGGACATAGCCATGACTAGGCATAAGTAATTTTAAGGATGTGACCATATGTGGGTGCATAGGATATTCTAGATAGTGTGAAAATGAAATTCTACACTGATTATTATAAAGATGAGACTATGAGGAAGTTCAATGATAATATTCAGGATACACATTATGATGGATGTGTAGTCAACATAGGAATTAACACACAAGTGTTATTAGTTGATAGGTCGGTGTGGTGATGATACTATATTAATTTCAGTATGTATGTTTATTTTGATAGGCTATATTGGCTATTGATTTATGTGTATTCATTTATTTATACATGCATATTTTGATTAGACTACACATTGTTGTAGAGTTTTGTTGCAGTTGATTTATTAACATGCATGATATGGGTTAATCTATGATTGAAATAGTTTCCTCTTTTATTGATGTAGTGTTATTTTTACATACTGTAGTTTGGATTGTACGATTGAGGAAGTGTATGTGTTATTATAGCATGTATATGTAGAAAATTGAATTTATTGCGTTGAATGAATAGTCTTGTGTCATACTTAATGGTATTATGTGGTCATTATACGCTATTTTTATAAGTAGTTAATTTATTGTCGATATGTATCCGCACATTTTGTGATTAAGTTCATAATGAAACTTAATTAATTTGGTTCAAGGTTATATTTAGGGAACTACAAGGGCGTAATTCTTTTAAGCGAGAAGCACACTCAAAATTTAAAGCTATTAATATTAAATTAATTGTAAAATGGATTTTTAATTAAAAGGTGAATTATGTATCTTATTTATAACCACTGTAGAGGTCTTTTTGAGCTGATAATTTGATATATGATTTTGATGGATTTGGAGTTTTGGTTTGCAAAATAAAGGTCATACGATGTATAAATAGTACACAGCCACTTTTGGGCCAAACGGTTACATATAATGGAACACGCCTTATGGCCTATATAAGTAGCACTTAGAAACTGTAAGAAGTAATAGTCATATCAATCTCTCTTCCTTAATCCAGAATTCCTCTTAGAAACAGATGATTTTGCTAAGTACAAATTGATTCAAAATTCAAAGTACTGAAATCCTTACATATTATATATCATTGCGAAGCTTTTGACGAACGAAGCTGATATGCATTGTTCGTTTGTCGAGATGGTGCTCTGTTTGGCCAAAAAATAGCGTATAATTCACGACCAACCATTTTAGGGTATTTAATTCAATGGTGGATCTGCGTCTATAGGACGATCGAGGGTTACCAACTTGTAGGGGAGGTCGAAGGGAGTCGTTCTAGTGGTTTTGATCTGCCTAAAGGCATTTGGGTAGTGTGGAAGAATGACTAGGTGATTGCCAGTGGCTAAGGCTTGTATGGGCTCACAGTGGTGACATTGCGGCAAGGCTTGGCCGGAGGTGAATGGTTTGGCGGTGGTGCCTAATTGTCGAAGGTGTAGCGATGAATGTTGGTAAAAAATAGTTGTGATGGGTGCATTGAAGCAGGTTAGGGACAATGGAAGTGGTATCTTATAACACCCCATATTTTTAGTAACATTATTTAGGATATTTAATTAGCTAAATAAAATAAAATAATGTAATATGATGATTAAGGGATTGAGATTTGTGACTAATAGGGGTAGCCGTGCCATGTAAATGAGTATATCAAAATGAGATAACATGAAATAAAATAGGTAAGGGCAAAATATGGAGAAGGATATTCTTATACCCTAAACCCTTAGGAATTTACTTCCACATGTTCATTTCATTTACAAAAAATTATCAAGTAGAGGCCGACTGCCATTTTAAAGAACAAGAGGAAGAAAACTAAAGGAAGAAGCTAAATCAAAATCATAGTCACTCAAATCCTTGATCTCAAAAGCTAAGGTGAATAATGACTACATCTCATATTTCTAAAAGTTTTTGGTTTTAAGGTTAAATCCGATTTATCTTGCATAGTTTAGCCATGATTTTGAAGGACAAATGTTTATATATGCTTGTTGACGATTTATGCTTATTCATATAGATTTTATGATATGTTTTGATGTGAAAACCCTATTTAATGACATTCAAATGCCTTACGATTTTATATATAGATCAAAAATGATATTTTAGAGATGGGTTTCAATTTTCATAATTTTCTAAATTAATGTGGATTTTATATTAATTTTCTAGTGAAGAAAATGATTTATTGGGTTATAAATAATTTGCGGTTAAATTATAAATAATTTGGGTCTGAAAATTTTATATGTTAGAAAACATATTAAAGAGGATCTTCTGGAATTTTTGTAGAATTTTCCAAAGTGTTTTGATGAATATACAAAATTATTTAAGGCATGGGACTTAAATGTTTTATATATTTATAAAAGGAAAAGGGGTATTTTGTAAATAAATTAAAGTGTTTATTTCTAAAATTTTGGTAGTGCTTTTAGAAAAAGAAATTTGCAACCAATAAGATTTAGATAAACAAGGCAGGTTAGTTAAAAAGATTACTTAAAAAATGTTAAGAATCTGTTTTACATGTAAAATGTATGTTTCACCACTTTCGGCACCCTGCTTCCGACTTAGATGGATTTCGACTTAGTTCCTCCGCTTCCATCACTATCGAAACTAATGTGCATGGCATCAAAAACTTGGTGTGCAATGAATTGGAAAGAAGGCAGAAGGTATGAGGTCGAAACCAAGGGTTCCGAAGGGGTCGAAGCGCTGCTTTAATTTGAATAAAAATGCGCCTGCTTCGCTTTTGATTTGATTTTCTTTCGACTAGGTCAATGGTTTTAAAAGAAATGTTTTAAAGAGGTTGCGCTTTGTTTTTAAGTATATGCTTTCGACTAGGTCGGAGCCCTTTTACTGCCACTTTCCTACCTTTTGACACCAATGGTTTCGAAAGGTATACTTGCTTTTAAAACTTAGCCGCTTCTCCAATGCTTTCAAAGGGTTGGTTTCGACACCATCACTTCTTTACTTAGGTTTTTGCTTTCGAAAGAGTTGCTTTCGAAAGAGTTGCTTTCGACCCGGTTGTTTTTGACCCTTGGAGATTTTTAAAAATTAACCCAAAGGTTTCGAAAGAGATGGTTTTGAATGGTTTCGAAAGGTGTTTCCACATGTTTTAAAATTGAACCCAAATGCTTTCGAAAGGTTTTTAAGGAAGGTTTTCAAGGGGTGGTTCCCCATTGGTTTCGAAAGGTTTAAAGGAAAGGTTTTTCCAATGGTTTCCAAAGGTCATGCTTAAAGGTTTTAAAGATAAGATGTCTAAGGTTTTAGCTTTCGAAGGAAAAGGTATTTCGACGAATTCGGAAGGTTTATGTAAATGGTTTCGAAAAGAAGGTTTTGACCTTTTGGCCTAGATGAAAGAAATGGTTTATTTGGTTACGAAAAGGATACTTTCAATAGGATCGAAAAGGGTACTTTCAAAGGTTTAAAGGTTTTCATCAACAACGATTTTGGGTAAAGTATATATGTAACATGGCAAGGTGATTTTAAGTAAATCATAGAGTATATGTATTTTCCTAGTTTAAGTTTGGTTTAAAAGGTTTTACATCAATTTCAGATGATAAGATTTTCAAGAAAATTTTAGGAAGATTTCCCTAAGTAAAATGACTCAGATATTAGAATACCAGATGGGACTGGTATAGGGTCACACCCTATACATTAGCTATTAGCCCCAGCTAATTTAGTCCAAAATTCTAGTGTGTAAGAATTTGTCATAGGTAAAACTAAAATTATGATTACACATAGAAGGGAATATATGTTTGTAAATAGGTAGGTTATTAATGAGCCCGCAAAATCATTAGGATCAGGTGACCTTAGGAGATGTTAAGTTAGGGACAAACCATCCGGAAGGGGAGTATTTAACAAATAGTTAAGGACAGACTGTCTAGAAGAGGAGTATCTAACAGGTGTTAGATTATTTTGTTTATATTGTTTGGTAGGCCCGAGTCAGCCAAAGGTTAGTAGTAAGCCAAACAAAACTATAGAGTTCGGATAGATAGTCCATTTGTTACCTGATATGTATGTTTGTATGATAATGCTTTACAGTTTTAACCAGTTTTGGTTGCAGGATTATGATTGGCAAAAGATATGTTTTGAAAGGATGTGAGGAGAAACCCGTTCCGCTACGCGACGTAGTCTTACTTAATATCAAATAACTAAGATGTATAGTATTACTCACACCAGGCTTTATTTCTGACTCGAAGTTTACATTTTGCCCTTAAACTCTCGGGTGCTCAAAATTGATTTGAGTAGGCTGAGGGTTGAGGATTTACAGGTTTTAGTAGGTTTGCGAATAAAGCTTCCGGAGACGATCAGGTGGCTGACGGATGGCTATTTAGGAGTTGCAGTTTGTTTCATTTGATGTATTTCCGCTGTGTTTGTAATAAGTTAGTTATGACTATTTGGTACTCTAGTCAACCAATGGTGCACCATCATATGTCGCTCTTTGCATATTTGTGTAATAATTATATTTTATCTGAACCTGGGAAAGCGATGGGATTAGGTAATCTGAATATGGAACATGTTTTGAAAATGTAATGAGAAAAGATGATTTTTGAAATCTGTAATTTATTTCATATTTATGTGATGCTGATATTATGAATACCATTAACATTACCGTATTTGGTCACCGGAAGTTAATACTATGGATGACTGCAGCATCTGTAGCGCTTAGCTTCGAGCCTCCAAATAGGGGATGTTACAACTTGGTATCAGGGCACAGTTTTTGAAAAATTTAACTAAAAATGATTTTTGAAGACATAATCCTAAGGAATTAAAGTTAAGATCGGGGTATGGGATACCGTTATAGTAACGTACCTGTATTTGCTGTATATAAGTATATGCTATATCCCTAGTTTCCTATCTCTTTTAGGCTATTCTTCTGTATCTCACGAGGCTTGAATACAGATATGGATGCTAGAAGTGGAAGGGTGGATCTTGGAGGAAGCACGACTACAAATGGAAATGCTAGACCGAATACTAGAAGGAAGCAAGGTTAGGCACAAGCGGCGAATGTTGGTGTAGGAGTCCAACAAGTGGATATGGGAGCTATGTATCAGTTTTTCATGAATATGATGCAAGATGGTATTACTGCTGGTGTGGTTGGGGGAAATGCTGGAGTAGGAGGAGTTCAGGAAGCTCCGGTGGTCAACCATTATGCTATGTTGAGTAGAGATTATGCTAGGCTTGGAGGAAAGCCATTTATTGGAACTGAGGATGCTATTGAAGTGGAGAACTAGTTGCTGCATTGTGAGAAGATCTTTACCGACATGGGCTCAATGAGAGCAGAAGAGAAGGCTTGCTTCAAGACAGCTTCAAAGAGTAGCTTTATTTCTGTGGAATAGTGTTACAGTTGGAGTTAATGAAGAGGAGCTGACATGGGATGAGTTTAGGAGAAGGTTTAAGGAGAGGTTCATGTCTGTGATGGCGCAGCCTGCTTTGCTCAAGAAGTTTGCAGAATTGGAGCAAGGGGAGATGACTATGTTGGAGTATGCTAGGAGATTCGAGGAGTTGGCTAGATATGGATATGCCACTGTTGATACTGTGCTGAAGAGAAATAAGAAGTTCATTAGGGGGTTGAAGCCTGAGTTGGCAAGGGTTACATTACCTCATATTAGAGATCCCTGTGATGTTGTAGTGAAGATGGCTTTGAGACGAGAGGAGATGCTTGCTTGTCTAGAGAAGAGTAAGGCGAAGGAGGTCTAGATTGGGCAAGGCCAGAAGAGAAAGTTCTTTCATAAGAAGGGTGCCCAGAAAGGTGGAGCAGCAAAGAAGGGAAAGTCTGAAGTGGTTTGTTATAAGAGCAACAAGAAGGGGCACTTTGCTAATAAATGCCGCACAAGAAAGGCGAAGGAAGTTATCGGGAAGAAGAACATCAAGTGCTTCAATTGCGATCAGATTGGCCACTATAAGAACTAGTGGAAGGAACCAGCAAAGGAAGGGAGAGGAAACGTATTTGCATTGGAACCAGCTACCTCAAGGCCAATGGCACAGGGGAAAGGGAAATCATGGGGTACGCTTCAGATCCATGGTATGTCTGTTAGCGTTTTGTTTGATATGCGTGCATCACATTTTTTTATATCTCGATGTTTGGTAGATAAGCTTAACCTAGAACCTACATATTTAGTTACTTACTTAAGAGTTGCAATTCCGATAGGAGGGTATGTGACACTTGGGATAGAGTGTGACCACTTAGAGTTTGACTTGCTAGGTTACACCGTTGTTTGCGGTTTGCATATATTTGACTTTGTAGGGTTCAGAATTATATTGGGCATGGATTGGTTAAGTAAATACGATGTTAGGATATTTTTCCACGATAATAAAATATCACTTAGACACCCTAATTGTAGTGATCAGATCGTATATACCGTAGAAAACTCTAGCTGTAAGGTGAATGCTGTGTTGGGTATTATGGAGTTAGAAGACAAGTTGAATCGAGTTTTCGTGGTTAGAGAATTCGCGGATGTCTTCGAGCCGGTAGTAGGATTGCCACCGAAATGAGCCATTGAGTTTCTAATAGATTTAGTGCCGATAGCAGAACTGGTTATTAGGCCACCAAGTAGGATGACACCTACAAAGATGAGAGAGCTGAAGGTGCAGTTGGTGGATTTGGAAAGGAAGAATTTTATCAGACCAAGCAGTTTCCCTTGGGGAGAAGCCACAGTGTTAGCTAAGAAACTTGATGGATCGTTAAGGTTATGTATCGATTATCTTAAGCTGAATGAGAATACGATAAAGAATCAATATCCATTTCCTAGAATTGACTGTTTGTTCGATCAGTTGAGTGGAGCCAAGATATTTTCTCAGTTGGATTTGGCTATAGGTTTTCATCAGCTTAGAGTAGTAGAATATAGCATGCCTTTGACGACGTTTAGGACCAAATATGGATCGTACGAATGGTTAGTTATGCCATTCGGACTAACTAATGCACCGACATTCTTTGTAGACTTGATGCACCGAATTTTCAAAGAGTACTTGGATAGATTCATGTTGGTGTTGATAGATGATATTTTGATATACTCTAAGGATAAGAAAGAGCATGAAGTTCATCTTAGAGTGGTTCTTGAGACTTTAAGAGTACATCAGCTAAAGGCAAAAAATTTGAAGTGTCATTTTTGAAAGAAGGAGGTGAAGTTTCTTGGTCATGTAGTTTTAGAAAGATGATTGGCAGTAGATCCAACTAAGATCGAAGTAGTGAATAATTTAAAAAGACCAGAAACAGTGACTGAGATAAGAAGTTTTCTTGGATTGGCTAGATATTATCGGAAGTTTATAAGGGATTTTTCGTAGATAGCAGCGCCGATGACCAAGCTAACGCGAAAAGATGTGAAGTTTGTTTGGACCGATAAGTGTGAGGAAGCATTCCAGAGCTTGAAACACTTATTAACCCATGCACCTGTATTAGTTGTTCCAGAGGGGAATCAAGATTAGGTAGTTTATACAAATGCGTGTGGAACTGGATTATGAGCAGTTTTAATGCATAGAGGTAAGGTGATCGCCTATGCTTCTAGATAGCTTAGACGGCATGAGGTTAGATACCCGACACATGACTTGGAGTTAGCTTCAGTTATTTTGCTTTGAAGGTATGGAGACATTACCTTTTGAGAGAGATGTTTGAGCTTTATACGGATTATAAGTCGCTGAAGTAATTGTTCTCTCAGAGGGAGTTGAACATGAGACAACACAGATGGTTAGAGTTATTGCTGCTTATGATTTTGGAATTGAGTACACACAGAGAAAGACAACAAGGTTGTAGATGCGCTTAGTAGGAACATCAGAATGCAGTGTTTGCTATGATAGTAGAATGGAAAGACTTGGAAGTGTTGTCGACTTGCAGAGTGCAGTGGGGATTCGAGGCTGGGTCTAGTGGAGAATCTGCTATGTTATCTTGTTTAGAAGTCCGACCGGTATTGATTGAGAAGATTGCTTCTAAATAGGAAGAGGATCCAGTGTTAGCTGAAAGGATCATGAAGTTAAGGGATGGAACAGAGAGTGATGACCTGAAGGATTTCAGCCTTGACCAAAGTGGGTGGTTTTGAAGGAAGGGTATAGTATGTGTTCCAATTGTGGGAGACATAAGGAAGGAAGTTTTGGAGGAATGCCATCGTTTGAAGTTCACTATTCATCCAGGAGGAACGAAGATGTATCAGGATATGAAGAGAAGTTTCTTCTGGGAAAACCATCTACACCTAGTCGAGTTTTTATATAACAATAGTTATCAGACTAGTATTGGGATGACACCGTTTGAAGCTTTGTATGGAAGACCATGCAAATATTCCGCATATTGGTTAGAGACCGTAGATAGATTAGTCCACGGTTCTGATTTGGTAAGAGAAGCCGCTGAGAAGATTGAGCTGATAAGGACGAGAATGAAGAAAGCTCAGTCTAGGCAGAAGAGCTATGCAGATAGAAGATGGAAAGATTTAGAGTTCTCTGTTGGAGATCATGTTTTCGTCAAAGTATTGCCAATGAAAGGTGTTATCAGGTTCGGGAAGACAGGGAAGTTAGCACCGAGATTCGTAGGAACATTTCCTATTTTAGAGAGGATCGGGAAATTCACGTATAGAGTAGAGTTACTGAGTAGTTTGGCAGGAGTCCACGACGTTTTCTATGTATCTCATCTGAGGTAGTGTGTTAGGGATCCAAACACTACTATAGCACCGACTGTGTTAGAGGATTTTGTAGTGGAACTAGACTTGACTATAGTTAGAAAGTCTGTCCGGATAGTCGCGCGAGATGAGAAGAAGTTGAGGAACAAGACAGTCAGAGTAGTGGAGGTCCAGTGAGTGATGATGATAGAGACTGTACTTGGGAGAATGAGAGCAACATTAGAGACGCTTGTCCTGATTTGTGTGATGGTATGTTTTACCTTTATGGTTGATTTGTTGTGTACCTTATTGTAATTTCGAGAACGAAATTCTTTAAGGAGGGGTGATTGTAACACCTCATATTTTTAATAACATTATTTAGGATATTTAATTAGCTAAATAAAATAAAATAATGTAATATGATGATTAGGGGATTGAGATTTGTGATTAATAGGGGTAGCGGTGCCATGTAAATGAGTAAATAAAAATGAGATAACATGAAATAAAATAGGTAAGGGCAAAATAGGGAGAAGGATATTCTTATACCCTAAACCCTTAGGAATTTACTTCCACGGGTTCATCTCATTTACAAAAATTTATCAAGTATAGGCCGGCCACCATTTTAAAGAACAAGAGAAAGAAAGCTAAAGGAAGAAGCTAAATCAAAATCAAATTCACTCAAATCTCAAATCCTTAATCTCAAAAGCGAAGGTGAATAATGACTACATCTCATATTTTAAAATGTTTTCGGTTTTAAGGTTAAATCCAATTTATCTTGCATAGTTTAGCCATGATTTTGAAGGACAAAATGTTTATATATGCTTGTTGATGATTTATGCTTATTCATATAGATTTTATGATATGTTTTGATGTGAAAACCCTATTTAATGACATCCAAATGCCTTGCGATTTTAGATATAGATCAGAAATGATATTTTAAAGATGGGTTTCAATTTTCATAATTTTCTGAATTAATGTGGATTTTATATTAATTTTCTAGTGAAGAAAATGATTTATTGGGTTATAAATAATTTATGGTTAAATTATAAATAATTTGGGTCTGAAATTTATATATGTTAGAAAACATATTAAAGAGGATTTTTTGGATTTTTTGTAGAATTTTCCAAAGTGTTTTGATGAATATATAAAATTATTTAAGGTATGGGACTTAAATGTTTTATATATTTATAAAAGAAGAAGGGGTATTTTGTAAATAAATTAAAGCGTTTATTTCTGAAATTTTGGCAGTGCTTTTAGAAAAGGAAATTTGCAACCAATAAGATTTAGACAAATAAGGCAGGTTAGTTAAAAAGATTACTTAAAAAGGTTAAAAATCAGTTTTACATGTAAAATGTATGTTTCGCTACTTTCGGCACCCTGCTTTCGACTTAGATGGCTTTCGACTTAGTTCCTTTGCCTCCATCACTACCGAAACCAATTTGCATGGCATCAAAGACTTGGTGAGCAACAAATTGGAAAGAAGGTAGAAGGTATGAGGTCAAAACCAGGGGTTCCGAAGGGGTCAAAGCGCTGCTTTATTTTAAATAAAAACGCGCATGCTTTGCTTTCGATTTGGTTTGCTTTCGACTAGGTCAATGGTTTTAAAGAGGTTGCGCCTTGTTTTTATGTATATGCTTTTGACTAGGTTGAAGCCCTTTTGCTGCCGCTTTCCTACCTTTCGACACCAATGGATTCGGAAGGTATACTTGCTTTTAAAACTTAGCCGCTTCTTCAATGCTTTCGGAAGGATGGTTTCGACACCATCACTTCTTCACTTAGGTTTTGGCTTTCGAAAGTGTTGCTTTCGACCCAGTTGTTTGTGACCCTTAGAGATTTTTAAAAATTAACCCAAAGGTTTCAAAAGAGATGGTTTTGAATGGTATCGAAAGGTGTTTCCACATGTTTTAAAATTGAACCCAAATGCTTTCGAAGGGTTTTTAAGGAAGGTTTCCAAAGGGTGGTTCCACAATGGTTTCGTATGGTTTAAGGAAAGGTTTTTCCAATAGTTTCGAAAGGCAATGCTTAAAGGTTTTAAAGACATGATGTCTAAGGTATTAGCTTTCGAAGGAAAAGGTATTTAAATTGATTCTAAATGTTTATGTAAATGGTTTCAAAAGGAATGTTTTGGCCTTTCGGCCTAGATGAAAGAAAGGGTTTGTTTGGTTACAAAAGGGATATTTTCAATGGGATCAAAATGGGTATTTTCAAAGGTTTAAAGGTTTTCATCAACAAAGATTTGGGTAAAGTACATATGTAACATGGCAAGGTAATTTTGAGTAAAGCATAAAGTATATGTATTTTCCTAGTTTAAGTTTGGTTTGAAAGGTTTTTAATCAATTTCAGATGAAAAGGTTTTCAAGGAAATTTTGGGAAGGTTTCCCTAAGTAAGTTGACTTAGATATTAGAATACCAGATGAGACTGGTATAGGGTCGCGCCCTATACATTAGCTATTAGCTCCAGCTAATTTAGTCCAAAATTCCAGTGTGTTGGGCTTTGTCACAGGTAAGACTAAAAGTATGATTACACATAGAAGGAAATATATGTTTGTATACAGATAGGTTATTGGTGAGTCGCAAAACCATTAGGATCAGGTGACCCTAGGAGATGTTAAGTTAGGGACAAACCGTCCAGAAGAGGAGTATTTAACAGATAGTTAAGGACAGACCATCCAGAAGAGGAGTATCTAACAGGTGTTATATTATTTTGTTTATATTGTCTAGTAGGCCCGAGTCAGCCAAAGGTTAGTAGTAAGCTAAACAAAACTATAGAGTCCGAACAGATAGTCCATTTGTTACATGATATGTTTGTTTGTATGATAATGCTTTACAGTTTAACCAATTTTGGTTGCAAGATTATGATTGGCAAAAGATGTGTTTTAAAAGGATATTAGTGAGGGGAAAACCGTTCCGCTAAGCGACGTGGTCTCACTTAATAACAAATAACCGAGATGTATAGTATTACTCACACCAGGCTTTATGTCTGACTCGAAATTTATGTTTTTCCTCTTAAACTCTCGGGTGCTCAAAATTGATTTGAGTAGGTTGAGAGTTAAGGATTTACAGGTTTTAGTAGGTTTGCGAAAAAAGCTTTCGGAGACGAGCAGGTGGCTGACGGATAGCTATTTAGGAGTTGCAGTTTGTTTCATTTGATGTATTTTCGTTGTGTTTGTAATAAGTCAATTATGACTATTTGGTACTCTGGTCAACCAAGCGGGCATCATCATATGTCGCTCTTGGCGTATTTATGTAATAATTATATTTTATCTGAACCTGGGAAAGCAATGGGATTATGTAATCTGAATATGGAACATGTTTTGGAAATGTAATGAGAAAAGATGATTTTTGTAATCTGTGATTTTGTTTTATATTCATGTGATGTTGATATTATGAATACCATTAAAATTACCGCATTTGTTCACCGGAAGTTAATACTATGGATGACTACAGCATCTGTAGCGCTTAGCTTCGGGCCTCCAGATAGGGGATGTTACATATCTGTTCAATTAAGTCCTTATTGAAACTTTAATTATAAATAAAACCCCGTGATTTCTAATCTTCATAATTTTCACATATGAATTTCGATTCACGTGCGGTTTCTTCTATTGGACTCTTGGTAGAGTTCTATATGATTTAGCTTTGGGTTTGCTTAGTTTGGAGGCAGTTAGCAAAAGCACGTTGGTATGGCTCATATATTTTAATTAATTGAATTTTATTTCATAAAACATATATCTATTGATGAAAAATCATGTTTATTGACATATGTTGTGTTCTATGGATGACTGTTGGTTTATTATAATAGTTTGGATGTATTCTGTCTTGATTAGATAATTACTGTTAATTGTAATTTTTTTGGGTTCGATTTTTAATTAAAATAAATTCTTTCATTTGAATTATAAATTAATTAATTATAATAAAATGGTTAATGATGAGAAAAAATAGATAAATAGGTGATAAATTAGTTTATTTAAAGATTTTGGTTGGTGTTTGTAAATAACGATAGTTTAACAAAGTTTATTTAAATTACAGTATGAATTAAAGTTTAACAAAGGTTGTTATTTTGAATTTTTGAGGAAAGTCATAAATAAGAACTAAAATTATATTATAAATTGATGCTTGTAAAATTTATTATTATTTATGTAACGACCCGAAAATTTTAATGAGATAATTAATTGAGATTTTGTGAAATTTTAAACAATAAAATTTGAAAATAAAAATTTATTATTTGGAATACGTCTATTTCAATATAGAAACTGGTAAATTTCCATCTGATAATATTGAAGTAAAATTTTATTGTGCAATTCCATTTCAATTTAAGTCAGTTAAAAACTGATGATAATAAAATGTTTTCCAAACCTGAATATTTTTACACAATAAATTTCTAAATCCTCTTTTGAGTGAGATGTCATCTTTCGTTTCTCCAAATTTTGACTTCTATTGCTCCGTTTATCTTATTTCTAGTAAGATAGCAGCATTTTCGGTACCGATTATCGACTTTTGATCGGATGATCGTACCACTAATATCTGTATACCGTTTTGATCATCTCGTCGTGCTAATCTCTGCGGTATATTAATTTCTGTGTTTTGAAGTCCGGTACACAGCGGAATCCGTGAAACCGATAACCGTATCGGTACCGGATCCGTGATCTTTTGTTTTCTTTTGCGTTTCAAACTTTAACCGTGTCATCCAAGAAATATAATAAATTGGTGTAATAACTTTTGCTGAATCAACAGAATGTTGTTACCAATCAATCATTTCAATTATTTATATAGCTGTTCGTTTTCTCTGCATTTTCAATTAGCTACCGTTTATATTTGCATTGAGAATTTAACCAACAGTCTTGAGAGCTTATCTTTTGAAATTCGAATCTTGTCTTACGTGGTAACCTCACCGCCTCTTTTTAATATTGCCTTTCTTTGCTCTGTTTCAGGCACACGTTACAAAACAACATATTAATTACTCCTATTATCTTCCACATTTCAAAACTGCTCTCTGCATCTTCTCTTCCCCTAGTTTTTATTTATTTATTTTTCTTCTCCATGTATGCTCGCCGATCTTAGCACTCCCTGCCTAATCATGCCAACAGTCTACGCTTCCCTCCACCATCCGAGTCTCCATCAACCTCCGCCTTGGAGATCTCCGAACCCATTTCCTCCATAGCCGACCTAGCCCACCCACATGACAGCCTTTCCCCTGCCTTTCCTCCTCCGACACGGTCCACAAAGTCATTCGACCTGCCTTGCCGCCAACTCCAACCCACCATCGCCAACCCTCCGCCGTAGTTCCACCCCTCAACTTGCCAGAGACGTACGCCAACCATCATGCCTTCCCTAACCACCGAACTTTCTCATCTCGTTCATTCCCATCACCGGCCCTTCGCCACTGTCCCCTTCCACTTCGCCTCGAGCAGCGCATCCATCCTCATACTCTCGTTCCCTGCCTTCGAACCACCATACCTGATTAGCTTGGCACCACCTGAGTCCAGCCGAACCATCTCTACCCGTCAGCTTGTCCCTTGTAGCCCTGCCCCACTGCCACATCAACTGAGCCTTACTCTTTCTGTTATTCGGCTCTTCCTATTGTAAGTGTATGCATAGTTTAAAACTTGTTATCGTTTAAATATATATTTATATATATAGCAGTTTTGTATAAATATCAAGGTTTATATTCCAGTTATGTACATTATATTAGTAGGTATGTATGTTTATACATGAAGTGTTATATATATATTATATATAGTTTTATATATATAAGCTATGAGATAGGTGAGTATATATTAATATATGTACACTAGTTTATATATAATGTTATAAAGTATATAAAGTTATACCAGTTATACTAGTTTTACTGTTAGATATATATATATATATATATCGTGATTTTTAAATATGGCATA
Source organism: Allium fistulosum (assembly GCA_030737815.1). NCBI lineage: Eukaryota > Viridiplantae > Streptophyta > Magnoliopsida > Asparagales > Amaryllidaceae > Allium > Allium fistulosum. Next base: position 672,228,131 of record CM060906.1, read on the forward strand.
TTTAGATTTCGAAGTTTTGAATTACTGTTTAGTCGTATATTATTACAGTATCAGGGAAGTATGTATGTTAGTCTATGTATGTTACTTTATATAGTATATATGTTATGTATTATATATCTATAGTTATATCTAATATTTTATCCAGTTATATATATATATATATTTATACAGATAGTATATATACATATTTGTTGTTATATTAAGTTATATAGGTTGGTAAGTTTAGTGTTTAAATGAAAACGTCTACTTTAATTTTATACATATCAAAATATTGAAACTATTTATGAATGAATAACGTAAGTCTATATGTTTAGGTAGTAAGTTATTTTGTGTATATACATCTAATAGAGTAGGGTCTGCATATATTTGGCTTGTATGTGGTAGTTCATTTCATATATGATCTGCATTTGTTAGTTCAACTGGTCTGCATACATATATTGTTATTTTAATGTATATATATGTGCTCTGTATTGTAATCTGCTATCAGCCATATATAATAAATATTTCGTTTTAAAAATATGAGTTTATAGTATATATATATATATATATATTACAATATCTGATCTGGAAAGAAGATTTATATATAGTAATATATGGAGTTATATATATATAGAATTTTTTTATTATTTCATTTCTGGCTAAGTTCATATATATATATATTATAATGGATCGTTATATTGATTTATGGTAAATATTGGTTTGAAATTAAATATATATTCTATTTTAACTATATGTTAAATTTATTTTGAGAATTATATATATATTTTTTAAATTTATTCCTGGGTTTTTTTATAAATTAATTTTTTTTAGAGTAGATATTAGACTTTAAATTTTATATATCCTATTCTTATCGATTCCTATCTATCAGCTTCGCTCGTCAAATTCGTGCCAGTCTAGCTTTGTTTTGGGGGTTCGTGCCTGGATTCGTAACTCATTGCATTCTCATTTCCCTCTAGCCTCGAAAGGTGAGTAATCACTCACGATTTAACGTTCTTATATTTATTAAATTTGACTTCAATTGAAACGATAACTGAAATATGCTGCTGTAGTTATTTAAATTGTTATATATGCTATTATCTGTAACTGTTCACATGTGGGATATGACACCATATCTTGTTGTTTATATTATATTGTTATTGATGACATATGTCTGTTGTTGTATTTTATAATTTTTTTTTGTTATCACTCTGCAAGTTCCCTGTTAGTATAGATTTCACTATGGGTTGAAATGATACATACCCGAACGGACTTTAGAATAGGAGAAAATCGTTATGGGTTGAAATGATAGACTCAAGCGATTTTCATTTGAATTCAATTTGGGATTGCGGGTCGAAATGATATCTACCCGTATATATTTAAATTACGGATTGAAATGATAAATATCCGTACTACTTGACCATAGATAGGAAATTATATACAGACACCGTTGGTCCATATATAAATGTTTTAGAAATAAATTCTATGGTTTTGGAAAGAAATATATAATTTTTAATAAATGTTAATTCTTAAATTTTTATATATAAAAGGGTAATGATATATATATATATAGATTTAATAATAATATTTAATTTAATTAAGATTGATCTAATACATATAATATGTTTAAGTGTTTAAATTTATATTTCAAACTAGATTTTGGTAATAATTTGAACAAGTTAAGGTTGGGAAGATAATGTGAATTTAGTTGAAACTGTATTCAATAAAGAATTTTATTTAGTTAAACCGATTTGAATCTTATTGAAATTGAGATTTAAGATATGATTTATAACTTGGGTTTGATTTAAGTAATTTAATGAGTATTTCTTGTTTAAATAAATTTAAGGAAATATTTAGTAAAAAATGTAATTTAAGGCTAGTTAAAGGATATTGAATTTATTAAGTGAATATTCCCTGATTAAATAATAATGAAGTTGAATCAAGAGCTATATGAAACTGTTAAATTTAACTTTGAAAATGTTGAATATTAAAGCTTTGAAATATATTAAAATTTTAAATGGTCTATTGAGAACTGAATTGAATTGATGAATTGAGCTTTGAATACATTTGAATTTGGAATTTGAGTTGATTTAAATCGAGTTGTGAGACTTGAGAAATTATAAATACTTTACTTTATAAATTATTTAATATATATACTATTTTGGAGAATAGATATATTTGAAATGAAATGATATTTGGGTTTTGAAGTATAAATTAAATTGAAATGACCACGGTGTTATAGTGTATATTTCTACATTGTAGATAGTTCCACAGATCCTTAGAGGATGGTTATCCCAAACATCCTTTAAGTTACTTGTATTTTAGTTGATATTTCACTTGAGTTGGATTTATTGATATAAGAATGTTAATCCTGACTCGAGTGTTTTGTGTTTTGCTTTACGCTCGGGTCAGACTGAGTGATACAGCATTTGAGACTCACCCTTGGAGTTTGGAGCTTCATTTGGAGATCCAACTATCGATTCAGCTTTCAGCTTTTCCAGTTGATTTGTTCAGAGAGGTCATCTATTCGTACTGAAGACTTCATTGCATTTGAGATATTCTGTTGTATTTTATTTCTAACTCTAATATTTATATAGTAGCTTCATGAACTACTATTTGTTTATTCCGCTGCGTATTATTGTATTACTCTGTGTCTGTGATTCTGTGATTGATTTATTTACTGTATATGCTGAGTTTTTGCCAAATTTAAATTAACAATCTATTGTTTTGAATTATTCAAGTCCGACATGTGTGGATTTATTGTCGATTTGAATGGTCCAAAGTAGTGGGTCGTTACAGTTGGTATCAGAGCTTTGGCTTTAGGCAAACTTAGCATATATTGTAAATTTATTTAAAGAATCACTTTCGTTCGAGTTTAATCTCTTCCTTTTGACTCGATTTCCTTTGAACTTTGGAACATTCCCTACGGTTCCAAAATTCATTCTTGTCTCTCTCTATTGGTATTCTTTTGATTCTGGAGTATCCCATAACTCCACTTCGAATGATCTCTATGAGAATATGATCCCACCAATCTTTGAATGATTTGTGAAGGGGTGAAACTCCTTCACAATTGGCATTGATTCACCGGAGATTTCTATATCTTTGGTTTAAATGCCGCTATCTCTTGCGATCGAATGTTGATTTTTCTTCGAATTCTGCATCGATCTTGTTCCTGAAGTCACGGTTGACCCTAGGGTCATCCGCGATTTATATAAGTATATTCATCTTCTATTTTGAAATTTAATTATCTCATCTTCGTTCGAGCTTATCTTCGAATCATAATTCTATTTGATTAAGAGTTCCTCTAATTTGAATCTCTATCTTTGTTTGAAATCCATTCCTAAATCATCCTTTGAAAATCGGGTTTGTTTGTATTCTAGAAATTGTTTTCTAAACCGAAATTATTATTTTGATAAGTATGATTATATTCTATATATAAAAGTGAAATGTTTTCGATAAAGATTATATACCCTTTTTAAAATGAGAATTTGAGGTTTCGAAAGGATTTGAAATTTTGAAAAATTATATAAGAAATTTGATTTATCTAAAAATGATTTATAACTGAAGGATTTTCAATTAGAAATTCGAGAATTGAACTCCGGTGTTTTGAAATTGGTTTTAAGATTTTGAAATATATATAATAATAAGATGATTTAAAAGTATTTCCAAATAAGAAATGTTTCAATTGATTTTAATGAGTTTCGAATGATTTCGAAGACATTTCAAAAGAAGTTTGAGAAAATAGAAGTCCAAAACTCACTTATGTCGCTGGAAAATAATTTCGGTGATGAGTGCACGCATCATCGACATTGATTTTCGAGTTTCAGAGTGGGGGAGAGGCCACTTTAGTAGCATTGCTACGCGAGTGATTTTGCGAAACCAATTTTGATTTCAAAATTTTGAAGTATGATTTGATATTCGAAAGATATATTTATATGTATTTGAAATGATTTGAAATGAGCCGGTGTTCAGTCCTTGAGTTTCGGATTTGAAACCTATCTTTTGAAATTGATTTACTGATTTGTTGCTGATTTCCAACTCTTGAATTTGAAAATGATTTCTTCAACTATTTTGAAGGTTCGAGCACTTCCAAATCAAGGTTAACTTTTCAAAGCTAAGAAGTTTTGAAAAGTATAAAGTATATAAGTTTGGTATGTATGTTAAAGTATGTAGTAATATGATTTAAATAAGTTAAAACTATTTTGTTAAGTAAATGAATAAGGCAATTTTAATTTTTTTCTGGTATGAAATTTAGATTTGAAATGTTTTGAAAAGAATTTGGTCTTCAAAATATTTTGAATAAAGTTTAGTTAAATGTTTTAACTTAGTAACATCTTTATGAAACTATATATTTAACAAGTTGGAATAAATATATAAGTTATACGTATGCTGTTTTATTCGCATAATAAATTTGATCCAGGTTTGAGTACACAAGTTCAAGGTGAATTACACCATTTTGTGTTAGGATTTTTCATTCGATTCTTGATGGCGAATATTTGATATGGATTTTGGGCTAAATTCTAGAATTCTCTATCATAGTATATGACTATGCAAGGAGACTGATGGCTTCTAGTCGAGAAACCATATCGAAATCCGCATTAGAGAAGTCGAATGGACAATACTAGTTCGAAAGCGAACTTGTGTGATCGAGCGAGCGATCAAATGTGATTTTGCGAAATGATGACGTATGTACATATTATATTCTAATATCAGTGATATATTTTGACGCTGAAATTGAAAGCTGACGGGTTAGAATATCTTTGCTTACTAAAAGAAAATTTCCAATTTAAATTACAAAGATATATAACCCATAAAAGAAAAGATATTCAATCCCATATGACTCTTCATACAGCGAAATTTATTTTGTAAAATTTGACACTTATATAAGATGGACCTTATGTAAATATAAGATGATTTTGAAAACCATTGATTTTGGAAATGAATTGTTTGATTTAATTATATTGATTTGGAAATTTGGATTTATTTCCTAAATTTATTATTTTGGAAACTTTGGAACTGAAGATATTTGATTTGGAAGAATAATTTGGTGAAAGCGTATATGATTTTGAAAAATACATTGATATTGAAACAAATTGAAATTGAGAACCTTGTGTTACTAAAAACTTGATTTGGGAGTTATCGAACTTATATAAAAATTTGGTTTGTATAAGTATGATGTTGATTCGAAAACTATGGATTTGAAAAGGTACTCAATGTGAAAAGTGAAATCTTATATAATGAAGTCTATATAAGTGTGATTTGATATACTTTTGATTTTGGAAAGGTATTTGATTTGAAAATAAAATCTTATATATAATGGACTTTATATAAGTACGATATTTGAAAGTGATTTGAAAAGGTACTATATGATACATATTTTCGAAGTAAAGATATGGAAAGTGCCTTCTGCTTGATATCCGCTTTGTGGTCACATTGTGGATTCAGTCTATCGATATTTCTCTGATTTTTGGTTTTTCGGATATGATACTCGAGTGTCCATCGAATTCCATGGCGTTACCCATGGTCTTACGAGCGCGGATGCATAGCGCAACTGCCTGACTGAGATGGCCTAGGGGTACAGATTGTTTCCTGGGGGATCCAGGCGTAACCATTGTGTATCCTGCAACTATGTAGGTCGCATTAGTAGCGAAACCGCCTGGCTGAGATAGCCTAGAGGTACAGATTGTTTCCTGGGGGATCCAGGCATAACCATTGTGTATCCTGCATTCTACTAGTCATCATGGCGTAACTCGCAGGGCTGAGAAAGCTTACGGATATGGATTGTTTCCTGGGGGATCCAGGCGTAATCATTGTGTATCTGCGAACCATGGTTAGACAAAGGTTTTGTTTGTTTTTTTGTTTGGATTGTACTTTCCATATCTGTTTTTAAAAAGTTTTTCCAGTATTTTCACTGGGTGTTGAAACAAGTCTACTAAGTACTTGGAGAATTCTAGCTTTGCGCCTGATCAACGCACTGCCAGAGTCTACAGGAACGAGGATAAACTTGTTAAGACATCGAGTTATAAAAGTATTTTCGAAAGGAAATTTGTTTCGATATAAAGGTATTTTATTATAAAAGTATTTCCAACAAAGAAATTTTGTATTAATATTTGAAATTGAAATTCTTATGGTTTGCCCGATACTATTCATGCCCGATGCTATTCTTTTGAATCTACCTTATCTGCTCAGCTTTATTTATTCACCTATATTCTGTTTTCCGAAACCCCTTTTTCCTTGTTGACTATATCCTTTTAAATATTTTTTATTTATATACTATATGGTTTGAAAAAAAAAATTAATGTTATAAATATTTTAGAAGTTATTAATTAAATAAAACATATTTAAGGTAAATGATTATTGATTCATTAATAATATTTGAAAAGTATTTTAGATAGAATTAATAAATCTATGAGTTATGGATTTAATGTTTTCAATAGCTTCTTTGTAAATATAAGTAATAATGTAAATAATTGCTTTCAAATAGTTTTCATATATTTATAAAGGTGTTATTTAAACATATAAATAGTATTTATAAAGGAAGCAAGAAATTTTACAAATGGGTTTTCGAAGGTAGTAATATATTAAAGATAATTGAATTGAAAATGAAGTTTTCAAATGAATATTACAAGTAAAATTTATATAGTTTAAATTAATTATTTATCCTTGTTTTAATCTATCTTTTCTGTCTGGTTGTTTCTATTCTCCTACCTCCTTCCTTTTCGGGGACGAAAAGTTTTGAGTGGGGAAGAGTGTAACGACCCGAAAATTTTAATGGTTTTAATGAGATAATTAATTGAGATTTTGTGAAATTTTAAACAATAAAATTTGAAAATAAAAATTTATTATTTGGAATACGTCTATTTCAATATAGCAACTGGTAAATTTCCATCTGATAATATTGAAGTAAAATTTTATTGTGCAATTCCATTTCAATTTAAGTCAGTTAAAAACTGATGATAATAAAATGTTTTCCAAACCTGAATATTTTTACACAATAAATTTCTAAATCCTCTTCTGAGTGAGATGTCATCTTTCGTTTCTCCAAATTTTGACTTCTATTGCTCCGTTTATCTTATTTCTGGTAAGATAGCAGCATTTTCGGTACCGATTATCGACTTTTGATCGGATGATCGTACCACTAATATTTGTATAACGTTTTGATATTCTTGTCGTGCTGATCTCTGCGGTATATTAATTTCTGTGTTTTGAAGTCCGGTACACAGCGGAATCCGCAAAACCGATAACCGTATCAGTACCGGATCTGTGATCTTTTGTTTTCTTTTGCATTTCAAACTTTAACCGTGTCATCCCAGCAATATAATGAATTGGTGTGATAACTTTTGCTGAATCAACGGACTGTTGTTACCAATCAATCATTTCAATTATTTATATAGCTGTTCGTTTTCTCTGCATTTTCAATTACCTACCGTTTATATTTGCATTGAGAATTTAACCAACAGTCTTGAGAGCTTATCTTTTGAAATTCGAATCTTGTCTTACGTGGTAACCTCACCACCTCTTTTTAATATTGCCTTTCTTTGCTCTGTTTCAGGCACACGTTACAAAACAACATATTAATTACTCCTATCATCTTCCACATTTCAAAACTGCTCTCTACATCTTCTCTTCCCCTAGTTTTTATTTATTTATTTTTCTTCTCCATGTATGCTCGCCGATCTCAGCACTCCCTGCCTAATCATGCCAACAGTCTACGCTTCCCTCCACCATCCGAGTCTCCATCAACCTCCGCCTTGGCGATCTCCGAACCCATTTCCTCCATAGCCGACCGAGCCCACCCACATGACAGCCTTTCCCCTGCCTATCCTCCTCCGACACGGTCCACAAAGTCATTCAACATCAACCTGCCTTGCCGCCAACTCCAATCCACCATCGCCAACCCTCCGCCGTAGTTCCACCCCTCAACTCGCCAGAGACGTACGCCAACCATCATGCCTTCCCTAACCACCGAACTTTCTCATCTCGTTAATTCCCATCATCGGCCCTTCGCCACTGTCCCCTTCCACTTCGCCTCGAGCAGCGCATCCATCCCCATACTCTCGTTCCCTGCCTTCGAACCACCATACCTGATTATCTTGGCACCACCTGAGTCCAGCCGAACCATCTCTACCCGTCAGCTCGTCCCTTATAGCCCTGCCCCACTGCCACATCAACTGAGCCTTACTCCTTCTGTTATTCGGCTCTTCCTATTGTAAGTGTATGCATAGTTTAAAACTTGTTATCGTTTAAATATATATTTATATATATAACAGTTTTGTGTAAATATCAAGGTTTATATTCCAGTTATGTACATTATATTAGTAGGTATGTACGTTTATACATGAAGTGTTATATATATATATATTATATATAGTTTTATATATATAAGCTATGAGATAGGTGAGTATATATTAATATATGTACACTAGTTTATATATAATGTTATAAAGTATATAAAGTTATACCAGTTATACTAGTTTTACTGTTAGATATATATATATATATATATATATCGTGATTTTTAAATATGGCATACTTAGATTTCGAAGTTTTGAATTACTGTTTAGTCGTATATTATTATAGTATCAGGGAAGTATGTATGTTAGTCTATGTATGTTACTTTATATAGTATATATGTTCTGTATTATATATCTATAGTTATATCTAATATTTTATCCAGTTATATATATATATATATATATATTTATACAGATAGTATATATACATATTTGTTGTTATATTAAGTTATATAGGTTGGTAAGTTTAGTGTTTAAATGAAAACGTCTACTGTAATTTTATACATATCAAAATATTGAAACCATTTATGAATTAATAACGTAAGTCTATATGTTTAGGTAGTAAGTTATTTTGTGTATATACATCTAATAGAGTAGGGTCTGCATATATTTGGCTTGTATGTGGTAGTTCATTTCATATATGATCTGCATTTGTTAGTTCAACTGGTCTGCATACATATATTGTTATTTTAATGTATATATATGTGCTCTGTATTGTAATCTGCTATCAGCCATATATAATAAATATTTCGTTTTAAAAATATGAGTTTATAGTATATATATATATATTACAATATCTGATCTGGAAAGAAGATTTATATATAGTAATATATGGAGTTATATATATATAGAATTTTTTTATTATTTCATTTCTGGCTAAGTTCATATATATATATATTATAATGGATCGTTATATTGATTTATGGTAAATATTGGTTTGAAATTAAATATATATTCTATTTTAACTATATGTTAAATTTATTTTGAGAATTATATATATATTTTTTAAATTTATTCCTGGGTTTTTTTATAAATTAATTTTTTTTAGAGTAGATATTAGACTTTAAATTTTATATATCCTATTCTTATCGATTCCTATCTATCAGCTTCGCTCGTCAAATTCGTGCCAGTCTAGCTTTGTTTTGGGGGTTCGTGCCTGGATTCGTAACTCATTGCATTCTCATTTCCCTCTAGCCTCGAAAGGTGAGTAATCACTCACGATTTAACGTTCTTATATTTATTAAATTTGACTTCAATTGAAACGATAACTGAAATATGCTGCTGTAGTTATTTAAATTGTTATATATGCTATTATCTGTAACTGTTCACATGTGGGATATGACACCATATCTTGTTGTTTATATTATATTGTTATTGATGACATATGTCTGTTGTTGTATTTTATAATTTTTTTTTGTTATCACTCTGCAAGTTCCCTGTTAGTATAGATTTCACTATGGGTTGAAATGATACATACCCGAACGGACTTTAGAATAGGAGAAAATCGTTATGGGTTGAATTGATAGACTCAAGTGATTTTCATTTGAATTCAATTTGGGATTGCGGGTCGAAATGATATCTACCCGTATATATTTAAATTACGGATTGAAATGATAAATATCCGTACTACTTGACCATAGATAGGAAATTATATACAGACACCGTTGGTCCATATATAAATGTTTTAGAAATAAATTCTATGGTTTTGGAAAGAAATATTTTTTTTTAATAAATGTTAATTCTTAAATTTTTATATATAAAAGGGTAATGATATATATATATAGATTTAATAATAATATTTAATTTAATTAAGATTGATCTAATACATATAATATGTTTAAGTGTTTAAATTTATATTTCAAACTAGATTTTGGTAATAATTTGAACAAGTTAAGGTTGGGAAGATAATGTGAATTTAGTTGAAACTGTATTCAATAAAGAATTTTATTTAGTTAAACCGATTTGAAACTTATTGAAATTGAGATTTAAGATATGATTTATAACTTGGGTTTGATTTAAGTAATTTAATGAGTATTTCTTGTTTAAATAAATTTAAGGAAATATTTAGTAAAAAATGTAATTTAAGGCTAGTTAAAGGATAATGAATTTATTAAGTGAATATTCCCTGATTAAATAATAATGAAGTTGAATCAAGAGCTATATGAAACTGTTAAATTTAACTTTGAAAATGTTGAATATTAAAGCTTTGAAATATATTGAAATTTTTAATGGTCTATTGAGAACTGAATTGAATTGATGAATTAAGCTTTGAATACATTTGAATTTGGAATTTGAGTTGATTTAAATCGAGTTGTGAGACTTGAGAAATTATAAATACTTTACTTTATAAATTATTTAATATATATATACTATTTTGGAGAATAGATATATTTGAAATGAAATGATATTTGGGTTTTGAAGTATAAATTAAATTGAAATGACCACGGTGTTATAGTGTATATTTCTACATTGTAGATAGTTCCACAGATCCTTAGAGGATGGTTATCCCAAACATCCTTTAAGTTACTTGTATTTTAGTTGATATTTCACTTGAGTTGGATTTATTGATATAAGAATGTTAATCCTGACTCGAGTGTTTTGTGTTTTGCTTTACGCTCAGGTCAGACTGAGTGATACAGCATTTGAGACTCACCCTTGGAGTTTGGAGCTTCATTTGGAGATCCAACTATCGATTCAGCTTTCAGCTTTTCCAGTTGATTTGTTCAGAGAGGTCATCTATTCGTACTGAAGACTTCACTGCATTTGAGATATTCTGTTGTATTTTATTTCTAACTCTAATATTTATATAGTAGCTTCATGAACTACTATTTATTTATTCCGCTGCGTATTATTGTATTACTCTGTGTCTGTGATTCTGTGATTGATTTATTTACTGTATATGCTGAGTTTTTGCCAAATTTAAATTAACAATCTATTGTTTTGAATTATTCAAGTCCGACATGTGTGGATTTATTGTCGATTTGAATGGTCCAAAGTAGTGGGTCGTTACAATTTATAAAATGAACGGGCTTTAAACAATAATAATATGAATGTCAATGAAAATAGTTTCATTTTGCGTAAGTGACAAATGATTGATTTATGATATTTATGGTATGAAATATTATTATTATTGTTTAAGAAACAAAATAAAAATGCATTTTCTGAATAATAATAGTAATAGTAAGGTAAATGCTTTCCAAAAGTATTTTTGGATCTATAATTACTATTTTTAGATAAATACAAATAGAAAGAGTTTCAGTGATTTAAATAAAATGTTGTATTTTTGGAATAAATAGTAATAAACTAGTTTGGGAAACTCTTAAAGAGTTTTTAATAAGTATTATTATTTTGATGTAAAATAATAATAATAATATCGTTCTAAAAGTCGATTTGATGAGATTACTATTTTGATATAAATATGATGTTTTGGGGTATTTGAAGAAATGGAGTGCAATAAAGGATTTTAAAGTACATTATTATTTTTAAAGAAAGTATTATTGTTTTAAGATGTAATAAATAAATGAAGCTTTTATAATAAACAATAATGGAACGATTTAAGTAAAGAGGATAATGGTTGTAAATATATTATTTAGATGGATGTAAAATGCGTGATTGATTATTGATTGTAATTGTCACATTTATTTGATGTTTTATGACGATATTGTATTTTTATGAATGTGTGATATTCTACCATTATTGCTATTAGACGACGGATACTGATTATGGTTCTATGATGATTGATGTTGTTTTACTAATATTGATTGGATCAGTACGCATTTGGCGGTGGATGTTGTGTTACTAATATTGAATGGAGCAATACACATTTGATGATGGATGTTGTGTTACCAATATTGATTAGTTTAGTACCCATTTAATGATTGATGTTATGTTTCTATCGTAGAGTGAGTGGTGCACATTTGATGACCTACACTTACATTGAAGATATATTATTTAGTTGAAAGTAGTGTGTATGTAAATATATTTTTGTTGTTTTCTTATTTGATGATTAGGGCTAACATTGAATCGTTTTCGTGTTTGATGGCTATGTTTTATTATTGTTGTTGACACATATGATTTACTATAGTGGATATAATGGGAATATGATTTTTGCTTATGACCTTTGCATTGATTGCTTTGTTTGCATGGATGCTTTGGTTGTTATGTACTAACAAGTATTTGGGTGCAGGAGAAGAGCATGGACCAGAACAACGTAGGTTTGATCCCCTAAAAGGGGAATGTAGGTTGTTTTTTCCTATGGTCATAGTGTCAAGGGTCAGACACGGTCCTAAAAATAGTTGACTCTTTTCCCCTTTATTATATGTATATGTGTATGTTTGCACAAAAAATGGACAAACACCTCAAAGTTGTATGATTTAGTAGATCTTATGTTGTTCTTAGTGATTCGGGTGATTTATGCAAATATATGAAAAGCAGGGGCTAAACTGTAAAAAGACACGCAGATTTATAGTGGTTCAGCCAAAATGTGCCTACGTCCACTTTATATGTTATTTCTCTTCTCTTGTTTTGATTACAAGTACAAGGCTTTGATACAAGTAAAAGAAAGTTGTTTGAAAGTTCTCTCCGTGCTTGAGCTCTCAAACTTGTCCCCATTGTTGTACCCCTGCCCCTCTATTTATAGAGTGAGGCTGGGGGTAGGGGTCTTGGATGTATACAGCTGCTGACGGGCCTGGGCTGACGCGATCTGGCCTGGTAGTGTTGGTTCGGAATGTCTTGGTCCGGTAGTAGGTGGTCCTGTAGGAGCTTGGTTCGGTGGAAGGAGATGAGTGGACCGGTGGAGTTTTGGTTTGGTGGTAGGAGGTATGTCGTTTGGATCGGTAATGGGTGGAGTGGTGTTGTTTCAGTAGGAGGTGGTTCGGCATCCTTGGCCCGGGGTGATGGTTCGGTGATGAATGGGAGAGGGGTTGATGTTTGATTCGGCGAAGGCTGCTTTGGAATTGGTTCGGTAGTTCTGTGAGTCTGGTTGGTTCGGTAGGCACTCTGGTTCGGTAGGCATGAGGAAGGAGGTGGTTCGGTAGCTTGGGAGAGAGCTGGTATTTGGTTCGGCAAAGACCGGTCGAAATACATCCAACACTTGCCCCCCAAAGTGGGGTACGTGCTCGTATGTGCCGCGCTTTGTTTTCCTGTAGCTGAGGTAGCTTCGTTCGGTCTTGGGTGTGCCGAACCAGTTGGTCCGGTCGGCATGTTTCGCTTATAAATAGAGGCTTTAGGTTACTGTCATTCTTTATCGTCTTGAGATAGCCGAACCAACTTGATTACCGAATCAATCTGAGGACCGAACCATCCCGATCACCGAATCAATCTGAGTACCGAACCAGGTATGTTTGAATGCCTAATGGGCCTATTCTGAATTACCGGATGATCTCTTGAGATTCTTGTTTACATCCTCTGTTCTAACAATACGCTTTTTATGTTGCAGATAAATGTCTCGAAAAGAAGAAACTCGATAAGATAAAAAGAAGTCCCAGGGCGAAGGAGAATCTTCCGCAGTGCCCACTGCTCAGCCAAGACCGGAACGTCACGGATCTACCCCGAGATCACTAGTGGACGGGTACGGCCCTCAGAAGCTTCTGAACTCCCCGCCCGATTGCTTTCCCAGCTCCCTTAAGGAAGAGCAGCTTGATGTCATCTCCCGTTCTTTCGGAATTGATAGGGCGCGCATGCTGTTGCCAGGGAGAGAAGTTATGCCATACGACCCTCCCGAAGGGTACTTTGCCTACAGCAGATACCACTGTATGTGTGGTGCCATCCCGCTTCTTAATGCTTGGGTACTCAGCTTTCTTACATATCTAAAGGTGGCCCCATTCCAGCTTCAACCCAACTCTTATACTATACTGGTGAGCCTCTTCATCATCTTTCAGAGGAAGCATGGGCGTGCTCCTTCCAACCGGGAGATCCGATACTTATATAATCTGAGGGGCTATAAGAAGGGGTCCCCATACATCAGCTTGGAGTCAGCTGTAACCTTCAAGCCGGTCTTGGATCTGTATTCCAAGTACAGCATGTTCAAGAAGGAATGGTTCTTCGTTAGGGATGACTCTGTTTCTATTCGGCGTTTCACCTCTGGATGTAAGTCGATGCTTTATTTATAATTTCCATTCTGGTTGCGATGCTTCTTCTCATACGTTTTCATTTTTTGCTAGCGACAGGTGGCTTTGCGGTTGTGGAGACTGATCGCCTGGTTCAGATGGCGGCTGAGATAGAAGCTATCCCCGGGAGAGATAGATCGGCTGCTTACCTGATCAGAAATGCAACCCTTCTGGAGTATAATTTGATCCTTCCACAGCAGTCAGTAGTCAAGCAGAGGGAAACGGCGGAGGAGAGGGCGGCTGCTCAAGCTAAGGGAGGTGTCACAGTAGAGAGTGGCAAGAGGAAACCTTTCTCAAAATCTCCAGTGGTCGGAGGTAAGAAGCTTAAGAAGTCGGATGGTCCTTCCCCCAGCACTTGTCCACTTACTCCGGGGAAGGAAGATGTGGAGGAGGAGAGAGGTGAGGGTGGAGATGACCGGGAGGATGGTGATGGTGGCGATGGCATCGGGGCCTTACTTCCTGGGCAAGCAGGCGAGATTCAGGAGTGGACGGATGATGCATTCCACCAAGCTTTCGAGGGGCTGGACGGAGAACCGGCTTTGGTAGAGAAATCCGGGAAAGCTGACAAGGCCGGGACCGGTGCAAGCGAGTCTTCTCAGACTATTCTAGCCAAGGTGGCTCCGACGACTCAAGGTGAATTTTTGACTCCTGCAGGCTCCATTTATGATAGGGACTTAGGAATATTTTATGATCTTCTCCCGTCCTGGAATGAAATCCAAGACTCATTGCAGTATCCTACTCCTCCCCAGGGTTTGTATAACAGATGTGTTTCCTTTCCTCTTTTAACTTTTAATTTACCGCGTTTCTCGAATTATGGATCAATGTAAGCTTGTGACACTTGTTATTCATATCAGGAGCAGGTAAAACGGCCAAGGCCTCAGATCTTCGGCACAGGCTTGAACAATACAAGCTCTCCAAAGCTTCCACCAAGCCGAAGCCTTCGACCCACCGTTCCGGGGATGTAGTCGGCTACCGTCCTCTTCTCGGGGTTATTGAAGAGGGTATTCAAAAGAGAAAGAGGAGTCATCCCTCATCCGAACCTTCACTTGGTCCTCAGCCCCCAGTTCATCCTCTTCATGATATCATGGAGGAGGATACTGAGTTCGCACTCCCTCCGCACCCGTCTGAAAATCCTACCGTTACTCAGATTGATCGTCCTGGCTTGGCTCGTAATCCATTTGCGGGTCATCCTGATTTGGATCCAAGTTCCCATGATATTACCTTTGACGAGGTTACCGGTGAGCACCTTCTTCCCCGCAATCCCATGGTATGGGTGCTTGATGAGGCTAAGTCCTTAGATCTCAATTTACTTACTACTCGGATAGTTACCATGGGAGATGAGGCCAAGGCTAATATTGATCGGGTGGCGGAGGAGACTAAGAAGCTGATGGGGCATCATGCCCGGCTGGTTAAGGCTGGAGAGGAGATTGGGAGTGCCAACATCCGACTACGATTGATGGTTTCGGATCAGGCCAAACAGCTTGCTGATCAGGCCATTCAGATTTCTCAGCATGAGGCTGCCTCCGGGCGGTTGAGGAAGACTATGGAGGAGGCTAGTAAGGCGGAATTGCGGAAGATGGAGGCTGCCTGCAAGGAGCAGATAAATATGGCCATCTCGACAGTGGACGAGGTTCGGAGGGCGGATCTTGAGCAGGTAGAGGAGCTGTCGGGGAAGCTTGAAGCCGCAGAGCTTGCTCGGGTCAGGCTAAAGGAGGAGATGGAGGTGATGAGGAGGTCCCTTCAGGCTGACTGCTCGCGATACCAACTGGAGAGGGATGCTTCCATTGCAAGGCTATCGGTTTCTGAGGCTCGTATGAGGGAGTTTGAGGAAAATGAGGGGATGATGGATGATATGCTGCAGGATATGTACTTTCGCATTTGGAAGCAGGGCAGCTTATCTTGGATGGACGACTACCCCCGGGTTATGGCTAGGATTTACCTCAGGGCTTCAGAGGAGGCCAAGGCTGAGGCGGATAAGGAGGGTGGAGCGGCCTTTAGGATGGATGTGGTAACCGCTCAGTTCACCATGGAGGAGAAGATAGCGGTGAAGGAGGGGATGCAGTTGTTTGCAGCTGAGGAGGCAAGCGTGGAAGTAGGGGATGACGACCAAGATGATCAAGGGGAAGTTGCTGGTAACCTTTTCTTCTTTAGTTTCTTCTTTTGTTAACTCTGTTGCTTATCACTAATGATTCCCTTCTCCGACCGAACAGGTGGGCAACAAGACAAGGACAAGACTCCGACGCATCCGGCTCCTTGATTGGACCTGAAAAAATCCTTTTTTTTGTGGACTTGACATGGTTGTGTATGTTAGTCTTAAAATAGTAAAGTAACTCTTAGGTTGTAATTTTTTGCTACTTGTAATAAATAGCTCTATTCTTGACGTGTAATTTTTTAACTTAAGCTGATTTGTCGTCTTTTGAATGTTTTTTGCTATTCCAACATGTTGTATGAGAAATACAGCTATGCATATTCTTGTAATCAAATTGTGTTTGATGTCAGGTTCTCGTTTAAAATATAATTTCATGACTTGCAATGTTAGCGTGAGGTGTGAATAAATTATAGTCATGTGTTTACATATGAAAGAAGGAAATACCGCCCTTTATATTTTGCTTGTAAATGGCAGTCTTGAATATCCCGTGTGACCGAGTAAGGGAGGCGGTCCAGTATCTTGCTGTGAGTATCCGCTTCTATTAGTGAGTGTCTCCTGTTTTGTGTCCTGTACTTCAGGAATTGTTACAGAGGATAGGAGAAAAGTTTCTTAAGTAAAATTGAAATATGTGAAAAAGTAAAACTTCCAATCACGGAAGGCCTTCGATGTGCTTAAGTTCGTGGCAAACGGGCTTTGTAGTCACTTTCCCTAGCTGTGGGTCTTGGAGACATTTGTCACCCATCTTACGCCTCCACGGGGAGTTAATTCTTTTTTTACCACAGCCGCACTTAAGACACATCGGAGCCGAGATCGCGCGCAGTAACTACCCGGGCCATTATGGCCCGTAATCGTGGGTATTATTCGATTTACTGTGGCCGGCTAGCGTGAGTGCCGATCGTCAACCGTGAACTGCCCCTGGCTGGCCACACCTTATGTTGGGGCTTATAGTCGGTTCACAGTTGCCGGCGAGCCGAACGCCGTAATGAGCTGCCTCGGCTATAGTCGGCCTTCTCGGTGGCTTATAATCGGCTCATTACAGTTGGCTTTAAGGGCCGTCGCGATCAATGAGTTAACCCGCAACAGAGGGGTGCTGGAGCAAAAGTGTCTCATTGGCGAGGGCATAGATTCGCATAGTACCTGTCAGGTCTTGTCCAGGTGAAGCTGCATTGTGGAGTGCTTTGAATTGAAATGCTGTATGCACAGGATTTTGTTCAACAAAAAAGGATAAAGTTAACAAACAGCCAAGATATAAAGGAACAAGTTAAAAAGGAGACAAGGTTTTTTAAAGTGGTTCGGCACGAAAATGCCTACGTCCACTGATTCTCTTTGTTAATTCACTTCATATGGGCAGTACAAGTTAAGAAAAGTATCGATGGAGGTGTTGGATGTTCCACGCCCTCTGGAACACCTCTCCGTCCATTGTTGACAAAATATAGGCTCCATTGTGGAGATCTTTATGAATTACATATGGCCCATCCCAGATTGGATCTAGCACTCCGGGGCGAGGGAAGATTCGCTTGAGGACAAGATCCCCTTCTTGTAAGGTACGATGCTTGACTTTGGAGTTGTATTGTACCGCCACCTTTTGTTTGTGGGCTACTGCTTTAAGGACTGCATCATTTCTTCTCTCCTCAACTAGATCCAAAGACATGTGAAGGAGTTCTTCGTTCTCTTCTGGGTTATAGTGGATCCTACGGTGGGAAGGCACAATGGTTTCAACTGGGAGCATAGCCTCCGATCCGTATACCAAAGAGAAAAGAGTGTGCCCCATTGATGTTCTGAAAGATGTGTGATAGGCCCATAGTGCCGTAGGAAGTTCATCCACCCAAGCGCCCTTTGACTTTTCGAGCTTCTTTTTTATTAGAGTTTTCAGAATTTTGTTGACGGCTTCGACTTGTCCGTTTGCCTGGGGATACGCTACGGATGAGAAGCTTTTGTGAATTCCATGCTCTTGGCACCAGTTGGCGAATTCCTCGCTGTCAAACTGAAGTCCATTGTCTGATATGATTTTGAGTGGGACTCCGTACCTGCACAGAACATTTTTGATCAAGAAGTTAATAACTTTTGTTGAAGATACTTTATTCAGAGGTTCCGCTTCCACCCATTTGGTGAAATAGTCGACTGCCACTATAGCATATTTGGCCCCGCCTCGGCCCATTGGTAGCTCGCCGATTAAGTCAATTCTCCATATTGCGAAGGGCCAAGGGCTGGTCATTTGAGTAATCTCAGTTGTTGGTAGCCGCGGAATCTTAGCAAACTTCTGGCATCTGTCACACTTTTTGACAAAATCTAAGGCGTCCTTGCTTAAGGTGGGCCAGAAATATCCATACCGGAGTATCTTTTTTGCTAATGTTTGCCCTCCGGTGTGATCTCCGCAGCTTCCCTGATGAATGTTGAATAAGATTTCCTTGGCTTCCCTCCCAGCGACACACCTTAATAACGGGTTAGAGAATCCACGCCGATAGAGGATGTCTTCTTGTATTGTGTAGCGAGAAGCTTTCCTCAAGATTTTCTTGACTTCGTTACGCCCGTTGGGTAGTGTGCCACTTTGTAGGTAGTCTCGGATGGGAGTCATCCAAGTTGCTTCTTCGGTGGCAGCTATCAGATTTACTTGCTCAAAACTTGGGGTCAGTTGCTTTGAGATGGTTACTGCTCCGAAGATGGCGATGTCTCCCATACTTGCTTGCTTTGCCAATTCGTCGGCCTCTTGGTTCTCTTCCCGAGGGATGTGTTTGACTAAGTAGTGGTCCGATCGGCTGAGAAGTAACTTGGTCTTCTTTAAATATGCTATGAGTCGTTCTTCTCGAGCTTGGAATTCTCCTAGTATTTGATTAACAATAAGTTGAGAATCGCTATGAAGGCACAAAGAATTGGCTCCGATTTCTATGGCAAGTTCTAATCCAGCTATCACTGCTTCATATTCTGCATCGTTGTTGGTGGCAGCGAATTCCAACCTTATAGCATAGTGCAGCTTATTTCCCCTCGGAGTGATTATTACCACACCTGCCCCCGAGCCTTGTTCGTTTGATGCACCATCCACAAAGAGATTCCACTTGATGTCTTCTGCTATTTCCAATTGCTCCTTATCTTCGTTGGTAGTGAATTCGGCAATGAAATCAGCCATGGCTTGTCCCTTGATGGCGGTGCGAGGGTGATAGGTGATATCATACTGACTTAGTTCAATGCACCATTTAAGTAGTCGCCCAGAAGTGTCGGGACGATAGAGTACCTGCCTCAGTGGTTGATCGGTCAGAACTTTGATGGAATGGGACTGGAAGTAGTGACGCAGTTTCTGCGATGTGATTAGTAAACAGTATGCTAGCTTCTCAAGTTTAGGATATCTGACTTCTGCCCCCGTAAACCTCTTACTGATGAAGTAAACTGGCCGCTGCGTGCGGTTGTCTTCCCTTACCAAGGCAGCGCTTAGGGCGTGAGATGACACAGCAAGGTACAGGTATAATTCTTCGCCTTCGCTTGGAGTCGAGAGTACCGGTGGTTTCTGGAGGTGTTCGATTAAGTTAAGGAAAGCGGTCAGGCATTCGTCGGTCCATTCGAACTTTCCTTTGTCTTTCTTTAGAGCTTCGAAAAAGGGGACACACTTGTCTGTTGCTTTGGAGATGAATCGGCTTAGGGCGATCACTTTTCCATTCAGGCTTTGCATTTCCTTCCGAGTGGAAGGTATCTTGATATCCCTTAGCGCTCGGACTTGTTCAGAGTTTGCTTCAATCCCTCTGGCATAGACGATGAATCCTAAGAACTTTCCTGATGACACTCCGAAGGAGCATTTTAGAGGATTCAACTTCATTCCATACTGTCGAAGTACTTGGAACATCTCGCCTAGGTGGCTTACGTGATCGTCGGCTTTCCTGGACTTTACCAGCATGTCATCCACGTACACTTCCATAGCTTGCCCTATTAGCCCCGCAAACATCTTGTTGACGAGGTTCTGGTAGGTGGCTCCTGCATTTTTAAGTCCGAAAGGCATTACCTTATAGCAGTATAAACTCCGGTCGGTGATGAAACTAGTGTGGTCTTGGTCGGGAGCATGCATAGGAATTTGGTTATACCCTAAGTATGCGTCCATAAAAGATAAGAGCTCGTGCCCGGCTGTGCTGTCTACAAGTTGGTCGATTCGGAGAAGTGGGAAGCAATCCTTTGGGCAGGCGTCGTTTAGGTTGGAGAAGTCAATGCATGTTCGCCACTTCCCATTAGCCTTCTTTACCAGCACCGGGTTAGCGATCCATTCCGGGTAGATGGCTTCTCGTATGAAGTCATTGGCGAGTAGATTCTTTACTTCTTCATCGAGGGATGCCGATCGCTCTGCCCCCATACTTCTCTTTCTTTGTTTTATGGGCGCCTTGGTAGGATCAATGTTTAGTACGTGGCATGCTACGTCGGGGGAGATTCCGGTCATATCAGCGTGTGACCATGCGAATACATCCAAGTTGTGGCAGAGAAAGTCAATGAGTTGCTCCTTCAACTCTGCTTTTAGTTGGGACCCAATTTTTAATAGTCTACTTGAGTCGTGCTTGTCTACAGATACAAACTCCATAGCCTCTGCAGGCTCGGCGGTGGCCTCCTCCTCTTTGTCCCTAGGGTCTAATTCATTGAAAGGGTCGCTGGTATATCGAAGAGGAGGGGCTTTCTTTAGTTGCTATGCTTCTAGACTTTTCGTGCAGAGGGCAACCTCTACACCCTTCCCTTTATCTTTCCTATGGTTGTTGCGAAGTTCGGTCACATAGCAGTCTCGAGCAATGTCCTGGTCTCCTTCTACTTCCCCTACTCCATTTTCCGTTGGAAATTTCATCTTTAGGCACCATGGGGCTAGGACAATTTGGAAGTCAGACAAGGCCGGCCTTCCTAAGAAGGCGTTGTAGGCCGAATGGTTTTCTATTAGCACAAACGTCTGTTTCCGTACAATGGAGCGGGGATGGCTTCCAATCTCAACAAAGAGGTCCAGTTGCCAAAGGGGCATCTTCGCATCTCCAGTGAAACCGTGTAGTGGTTTATCGCAGGGAGATACATCCTTCATTGATAGTTTCATTTTGTCGAAGGCATGTTTGAACAGGATATTTACTGAGCTTCCAGTGTCCACTAAGATTCGGTAAACTTCGGCGGGACCGAGTCGGGCAGAGATAACCATGGGATCCATGTGAGGGTATTGCCTTCCTTCTAGGTCACGCTTACCGAATGTGATGTCATCACTTTCTTTCCTTTTCGGGTGGCGTTCTTCTATAACTGAATTGACACAGTCTTTATTGTCTCTGAGCGACTTTCCATATTTTTCCATCTCTTTCCAGCTCCTGTCTGCGATGTGCGATCCTCCCGAGATGGTATGGACCACTATCTTCTCTTGACTAGAGCCGCTAGTGTTGTGGTTTCCTCTACCGATCTCCGGTGAGGATAGCCTTGGGTTCTCATTGGCAGGAGCTGGAGCCCTGTCTTGACCTTTTACATAGCGTTCCAGTTTCTTCCTCCTGATGTGTTCCTCAATCAAGTCCCGGAGATGATGGCATTCATTGGTATCGTGCCCATGAGATTCGTGGAAGCGGCAGAACTTTCCAGACTTCCGCGCGTTATCTGGTTCCTTCTTGTATGGTGGGCGTTTGTATCTAACTTCACCTTGGGTGGCAAGGAAGATATTTTCGACGGTCTCGTTCAAGGGAGTGTAAGTGTCGAATCTCGGTCCTGGCCGATATAGGCGCTTTTCTCCCTTCCTGCCCCCAGCATTGTCTCTGGAATTATTTCTTCGAACGTCCCTTGCCATAGTAGGGGCGTTGCTGTGAGTTGCCTTATTTTGCTGTCCTGGCTGCCCCTCAACGGCAGCATCCTCAAGCCTCATATATTTCCCGGCTTCATGGAAGAAATCGGGTAAAGTAGCTGGTTTTTCTTTTGTCAACCTTCTAGCAAATTTAGTGTCCAGATGCACACCACTACAGAGGGCCATTAGAATAAGCTTCTCATCGGCATCTTGGACTGCGGCTGCTGCGGCATTGAATCGGGTTAGGTATTGCTGCAGTTTCTCTCCAGGCTTCTGTTTGACGCTGGATAAGGAATAAGCGTCCTTAGGTTGTTCCACATGAATGTGGAACTGACTGATAAACTTTTCTTTCAACATTTCCCACGAGCTGATGGATCCCTGAGGTAGATGACAGAACCAGGAGGTAGCGAGATCCGGTAAGAAGAGTGGAAAGCATTTGCACAGTACTCCCTCTGTCGCTCCACTCATGAGCATATGTTGTGTGTATCTCTGCAAGTGTACGACGGGGTCGGAGGTGCCTTTGTAAGGTTCCATTGTTGGCCACTTCCATTCCCGGGGGGTGATAGCAATTTCGATGTTGCGGGCGAAAGGGCTGGTTACCCTAGCGCCTATCCCTCGATCTCTTTTCTCCCGTTGGACGCACTCTCTGAATAAGCGTGCCATCCTTTCATCAGAATTTGGAGCAGATAGAAACGAATTTGGCTCTGTTCTGTGGGATTGATCCCGTCCAGATGATCTGTAGGGATGGTATCGTCTATCATTCCTCATACTCTCCGGTGGCTGCCTTTGGTTCTGGGAGCACGCTAGGGTCAGCCATAGTTGGCCCTTGCCTTGATCTTCCCCTGCTGGGTTCTGATCTAAGCACTTCCTCGGGTCCAACTTCGGGCTGGACTCTAGCTCGGCCCCGTTCACTGGCGTTTCCGTGGTTAGGCAGTATGACAGGCTCAGCTATAGTTGACCTTCGCCTTGCACCTCCCCCGTGGGGTTCGGTTCTAAGCGTTTCTTCAGGCCTAACCTCGGGCTGTGCTCGATCTCGATTCCTACCATGGCTGGTTCTGCCGTTAGCTCCTTCGAAGAAGGAAGATCTTTGTTGTCTCCGAGACCCTTCAGACTGGGACTCGCCCCATGATTCAGTGTTGCGGTTGGACTCTTCAGCATCCCTTAAGCGTGACATGAGATGGTCCACCAAGGCTTCCTGCTGGGACGTGAAGCGATTAGTTACTTCAACCACAACCCTGTCTAGATCTGCCCTAGTAATTGCTGCGGGCTGTTCTACGGTAGGGGTGGTCGGATTAGCCTGTCCTTCATTCGGTACTGCCGCTAGAGGAGGATGATTTACTTGATCCGTGACCGCTGGATCTGGAAGACTGCTGGAAGCGATGTTTTTTCCTTTGTTAACATCTTTTTTCTGCTTGGTAGGCATGTTTCCAGATGATGGATGATGTTGTTAGGAAAAAGGTTAAGTGGAAGAAGCTGAAGCTTCGAGCTTCAAGATTCTCAGTGAAAGCACCAAAAATGTTTGCACAAAAAATGGACAAACACCTCAAAGTTGTATGATTTAGTAGATCTTATGTTGTTCTTAGTGATTCGGGTGATTTATGCAAATATATGAAAAGCAGGGGCTAAACTGTAAAAAGACACACAGATTTATAGTGGTTCAGCCAAAATGTGCCTACGTCCACTTTATATGTTATTTCTCTTCTCTTGTTTTGATTACAAGTACAAGGCTTTGATACAAGTAAAAGAAAGTTGTTTGAAAGTTCTCTTCGTGCTTGAGCTCTCAAACTTGTCCCCATTGTTGTACCCCTGCCCCTCTATTTATAGAGTGAGGCTGGGGGTAGGGGTCTTGGATGTATACAGCTGCTGACGGGCCTGGGCTGACGCGATCTGGCCTGGTAGTGTTGGTTCGGAATGTCTTGGTCCGGTAGTAGGTGGTCCGGTAGGAGCTTGGTTCGGTGGAAGGAGATGAGTGGACCGGTGGAGTTTTGGTTTGGTGGTAGGAGGTATGTTGTTTGGATCAGTAATGGGTGGAGTGGTGTTGGTTCAGTAGGAGGTGGTTCGGCATCCCTGGCCCGGGGTGATGGTTCGGTGATGAATGGGAGAGGGGTTGATGTTTGATTCGGCGAAGGCTGCTTTGGAATTGGTTCGGTAGTTCTGTGAGTCTGGTTGGTTCGGTAGGCATGAGGAAGGAGGTGGTTTGGTAGCTTGGGAGAGAGATGGTATTTGGTTCGGCAAAGACCGGTCGAAATACATCCAACAGTGTATTTACAAGTTTATAGGTAAAAGCAAATGAGGGATAAAAGGGTCTAGAAGGAGTCATATCCCCAGGATAGATTGGTATATCTCTTGCATCATAGTAACACAGTTGTTGCTTTAATAATTGATGTACTAAAAGGTGTATATTATGTATTTTATAAAGTTGAGTAATATTTAATTGTTAGAAAATGATATGTATGTAAATATATACATTGATGTTTAAATTCCATTTTGATGTTTCCCTTTTTTATTCATTGTTTTAGGATTTCTAATTCTATATACCCACAGTCCACAATCTTTAATGTTTGCAATTACTTGCAAGCATATTTTATTGGTATTCACAATTATTTTAGAAGTTAAAAATAGTGGGTCATTGCACATAAGGTATGAAGAATCATACCTGATCTGTCTTTGCACCCAAAGAGTTAGCATATAACATCAATATATGTTAATTTACTATCATCATCATTTGGGTGTAATACAAGTCAAAGTACAATGTCGAGTGTCTAGGTATACGAGCTAACAATACCTACGTCATGTGATAGTTTTATTGATAACACAAACATAGCAAACATAACATCCATTAAATAGTCCTCACATCACTCGGGTGCATTGGATATAAGATAGCTCGTTGGCCCAACCATTAGCTGAATACTTAATCAAAGTCTCGATTTCTCAACGCTGGAATTCATGCCACTTCATAAGGATAGGAACTAGACTCACTATCAATAAGTCCAAGGTAACCTACATTCATGAGATATGGATGCAGTCACGATCTAGATAGGCGTCCTCACGTACCCCCTTTATATAAGAGCATCGGAAACCTCTGAGTATCAGCGATCCCTTTGCATGTGCTTCCATAGTTATACACGATCAACGTTCCATTCCATTCATCTCTACAGTAGATCATAATTGTAGTTTCATTCATGAGTCCCCATCATCAAACCCATCCTTATGGA
The DNA here is from genome assembly GCA_030737815.1 of Allium fistulosum. NCBI lineage: Eukaryota > Viridiplantae > Streptophyta > Magnoliopsida > Asparagales > Amaryllidaceae > Allium > Allium fistulosum. The sequence continues at coordinate 672,253,633 of CM060906.1, forward strand.
TCATCATCATGACTCCAATCATTGGGTCGTCATCATCATTAGAACATCTTTAGACACCTATCATTCATCATAGAGACCCATCGTTAAAGTCCTAAAGTGATCATGTCAAAGCATCACGTCATCATTTCACTGTCAAAATCGCTCATCGTAGAACCGCAATGTCAAAATCAAATGTCGAAAGGACAAACGAATCACCATGGCACACTCCATAAGACATTACTGTTATTCCCACCTAAATTGGTTGTGATTGGTCAACCTTCAAAATGGTTGGTATTGACCATATCATGTCAGCACTAGTTTGTTACTTAGTCAAAATTTTGACTAAGTACTTCGATGCTTAAAAATCACTCATCGTCTAGCCTTGCCCGAAGTTTCCTCTTTATCATCACGAAGCAACCCTCAATGCGGCCCGACTCTTAATGAATCCAAAAAAAATCAGTACTAAGGACCTCTTGTTATCATTATGCCTTGAAGCCCTAGCCACATTTTCATGTAGAAGGTGTGCCTTAGACTCAGAGTAAAACCTTTTAGTGGTAAATACTTACTCAATTTTCCACCACGCCTCCAAAAACCTCTCATCCACCTCTTTGTTCCAAAGTCTTTTACTATACGACCCAAAACTTCCATCTGAAAATCCCAAAGCAACTCCCCCACCGACTTATTTACAGCATCACTACTGTGTTGTTTTTAATACTTCCAAAACAATATCATTTATCGTCCAAACTCCACGCGACCAAAACCATAAGGTCTTTAGGCTATCATCTACACCCAGAATCAGTCACTAGCAATTTCAATCACTTTTTCTCACCAAGTCATTCAAATGTTGACCACGCTCAAAAGACACCCAAAACAGATTAAAATATAAGTAAATGACTTCGTACAAATATTACATACCATCTACACATCAATATAAGCAATAAAAACATGATTCAAACATTTTTATAGTCCTACATCTAACCATACACATAAAGGATGAGTGGTATGATAAAATTGTCAAAAACAAATACACATTTATCTTTTTAAATCATTTTAAAACTACTGTTAAGGTTAGATTTAAGATAGATTGTTTTAGTATTTCAACATCATTTAAAAACATTATTTTTGTTTCGTTGACTAACATAAAATAGTCAAATATGCAAAACCACTCACCAATTACACAAATTCACACAAAACAAGGTAGATTTGAAGTGAACATCGAATTCCCAAATCCCAACACACCCAAATTCATTATTAAGTTGATCTCTTTGCTAATCTTCCTTTATTGACAAGATCTGGCTAGTTAAAGTAAGGAAAATGATTACTCTTTGGCTTGGTGAAGATTAATGGTGGTTTTTAACTATTATTGAGAGGTGTGAAATGACTAGGGAGATGTCCCATCGGCCCCTCTTGGCTCTGATCCCAAAATGGACCTTTGAGCTTAACCTTAACTTTACTAATTACCCACTTAACTATCCAAAAATTGCCTAAACTTCAAATAGCCATATCTCATAGCCGATAAGTCCAAAAGGCTATTATGACCAATCTGTAGAAAAAACAATAATATTTTTCATTTAGAAAAGGTTTCGGCCCTTAATTTGGCTCGTATCAAAGTTATAAGCCTTGCAAGATTTTAGGGTTAAAACCGTATATTATAATTTCTAGGGGTCAAGAATGTCACTAGTCAACATTCCATAAAGTATAACGTCATACAATCCAATATGAACTTAAAAATAATATTTTATGATCCTTCGATGCGTAAGAATAGGGTAGTTACATTGGTATTGCCAAAGGCATTCTATTGAATTATAAGCGTGTTCTCTGCAATAGAGCCTCTGAAAACAACAGACACTTGTTCTTTAGTTGTCTTTTCTCTTTCAAGATATGAAGGGCGGTTTTGCTGAATTTAAAGCTCCACCAACCAGTTGTTGACTCTTCAATTAAATGGTATTGCATTTTTAAGGAAACATGATGGAAATGCAGTAAAAGTGCTCTACTTATTCTACTCTTAAAAGATTTATTGTTGTTATATGGTGGGAGAGGAATAACAATATTTTCTGCAATTTGAAATGCTCCGAGGAAGTCTTGATCAAGAAGATTTTAAAATAAGGCCTAGGGTTTTAGTGTTTTTTACATATTTGTGTATTTTATTATTTTTATGCATGTAGGGTTTTGTTGTGTTTTTTTCCTTTTTCTAATCTCTAGTTATTATAGCTTGTTATTTTGACCTTTTCTTCTTTAATCTATTCCCGGTAGGGGCCAGTTAACTCTGTTAGCTTTGCTAAATATAATAGGGTAGTTACATTGGATATTTTGATCAAAGTAGAAATGAAGGTTCTTTACTAAGTTCTATCATAGCACCAAATTTGAATTGCAAATTATTCTTTATTTGTTAATCTTAGTCAAAGTTACACAATTTATGAAAAAATGATAAAGTTGATAAAGTCGCAACTAAATTAGTTTGATTCGCATGTATTGAGGAAGCACTAAATGAAAAAAAAAAGATTGATTTTGGAAAAATTAAATGGAGAAATATTGATTTTATTATTTGAAGAGAGATAGATAAGTAGTTGAGTTATGGTTTTCAAAAATTAAAAAGAATATGAAAATATAGGTACGGATGGGTGAGTGAAGTAATTAATCTGGTGAGAGAATTGATAAATGGGTGAGAAAAGTTATTTAGGTGGGTGTAAATAGTACTACCCTTATTTATAGTCATATTATGTAGCTCTTTTATATCTCTTTTATATAATGCACGAACGTAATTGTCTAAACGTACGCAATAACAACAATGTAAATGAATAATTAATCTTGAACATTCATACGTTAAAAGGTTTAAAATAAATATCCACCTTGTGGATTATGTTCTTGTTCAAGTTAAATTTCACATAAAATTAGCTACAACACATATGTGTAGCACGGATTCACAGAAGTTATATGTTAGTGGTGGACTTTGTAACTCAATCATGGAGTTAAAGAATTATTCTCTCTAAGGAAAAACTGATGGTTCGATGTGTGATCGACTTACAAGTTCATTGAGGAATTTAAATTTGACATTATTTTAAAATAAAATTTATTTAAAATTACACACACATGTATGTGTGTGTAAACTAGAAAACAGATACTAATGTTTCCTATGTACATTTTGTGCACATCAACTCATCTTCAAGCAGCGTCGATCGTCAAAGGGGTCGACAAACCAAGAGTAGGCGGGGTCGGTTTTCAAGTGGGTCAAGCGACATGATACAACAAGCAGCGGCAATGTCGCCGGTGATCTAGGGTTTCAGGGAACGATTGGTCAGAGGTTCTCATTATATCAGAATCGAAGGCAATGGCTAGAAGAATAGAGTAAATGATGGAGGTTTAGTTGTAACCATGAAGCCTGCAGAGGTGGTGGATGTTCAAGCGGTCGACGGAGGCTGTAAACCTAGGGTTGTGAAAGAAATAATTTATTTATCTTTAGGTCCCCTTAAATTCATAAATTAAAAATTAGTACTTTACCTTCAAACAATTATAACTCTCATGTACGAACTCCCTTTCAAGCGCGACTTGTGCCATTGAGTTCGTATTGAAATTTCGAACGTAGGACACAAATAGACTTATAATATTAAATTTTTATTCAAATAACTATATATATTAACATTATTAATTAGAAATTAGTGTAGTAGGACATTTTCATTTATTCAAATAATTAATATTTGAATTGGGAACATTATTATTTTTCTTTATTACATGCATCATATATATATATTAATTAAATTAAATTAAATCGAATTTATAATAGCTAATTAACTTTATACTCAAAATTAATTTTTTTTTCTTCCCTCGATATTAGTCATTGAATATATGATACACATGACAATATTATAAGCTTACTTAGTTTAAATTAATTTATTAATTTTATAAATTAGTATGTTCTAAATTCAAATTTGATTTTTAATTCAAATTCATAATTTTACAAAACTCACATTATATCAATAAGCTATTAAATGCGATTTGATGTAACAAAATTATTCATGATAACACATTTAATAGATCTAGTGCATAATGAATTATAATGATTTGTTTTGAAATTTGTCCGTCTACCCCTGTTGCCTGATGCACCTGAACCAACAAATTGTTCATACACTTGCTTTGGAAAAGTTAGATAGTGAATCGACAAACTATCCATGATATCCTATAGTCATAGCTGTCTACGATATAACTATGTCGAATAACAAATGTTCACACACTTGCCATCGGAAAGTTCAACAATGCACTAACAATATCGTTTTTGGCAGCATCACATCAAAATTATCTTACTCCTTTTCACGAAACAACTAATAACGACTCCTTTATATCAACATTATCTTTCTCAACAATAACCATCCCAGATACCATAGAATTCACAATTAACCAAAATGATAAAGAATTTACCTCCTACACACATCAACAACTTCCTGCCTACCGCTATTGTTGCTCTCCATGTTTGTGTTTTTCTTTCACACCATTTGAATATGTTCAATTCTCCTTCAACAAATTTCTCATTGGCTAAGGTTTTGAAAAGTAAAATGAAAATGAGTTACAGTAGTCGCCATAAAACATAATAGGGTAAAATGGTAACTTGCATATATAATAAAATAACACCTTTTTGTTATGGTACAACCCTCTCCCCGCCTCCAACAATTTAATTTAACAATGCACGTTTATTGATTTACAAAATAGTACTACTACCTAGTGTCAATATCATTTTAGTTTCTTTTCTAAATCATATCCACAAACTATTCACATAATCATATTGTTTATTGTCTTTTAGAACAACGATTATTGTTTACTCTCATTACCACTTATGTTTCTTTTTATAACCCTTCTTACGATTTTTCTTTTTCTCCTTGTTTTGTTTTTTATTGTTTGTCCATAAACATTCAATAGTTATTTTTAAAATGCATTTTATGAGATAAACACTTCAACAAAATTTAAAATAATTCATGAAATCTTTAGTATCATTATCTCTATTAATTCTGATTTAAATATATTTTTTGTTGTGCTTCCTGTCGATATTTTGATCATATTTCTATTTGGATTTATGATGGCTCTTTTCTAGCAAGACATTAATTAGTCTTCATTTGGCTGTTTTATTGTTTAAATAGATTTTTTCCTTGATGTCGACCTAGTTATAGGTAAAGACTGTTTGAGTGAAGTGTCGACTAAGAAGAAGGATGGTTTTGTGATAGTTCGGCAATGACTTTCTGTAACGACATATATTTTACTTATCGGACGATCGTAAAATATTATTAATTTACTCATATGAGGTTGTATGACTCAATAATTTTAGAACATGACTAATACGGACATTTTCCACCATTAGAATTTTTATCGGTCATTTTGGACCTAGAAATTCTTGGAAGGCCTATAACTTTTGATAGGGATTGAATTAGGGTCTGAAACCACTTCCATTAGATCGGGCTTGTGGTTTCTCTTTCCGTAGAGTGGTCACAACAGAAAAAGGAACTTACCATTATGAAATATGACCATTTTAAATTTTTTTTGCTACTAGATAGATTTGTGGGCAATTAGAGTGGTTTAGGGGATGAGCCTAAGGTCCAACTTAGTGGCTAAAGCAACAACCCCCAAATCATTTCTCCTCTTCCCAAACTAGATCAAAACCTCTATTAGCCCTCATCAAAAAGCTCATCTTTTCCTTACTATTTTAGTCAAATCCATAATTAGAAGAGTAATTAGCAAAGGGTATCATAGATCCTTCATTTTGGTGCTTAGAAATTTGTGATACTTGGCTTGTTCGTTTTTGATCTAGATTAGATTGGTATTTTGGGTATTAAATGAGTGGTTCTAGACCCCTCAATATCATATGCATGTTCATATAGTTAAATTAGATGTTTTTAACATGATTTTGATCCTACAGTGTTTTCTAACTATAATTTATCATCTAAAAAAGTTTATGGCTGAATTTGAAGATTAAAAATGGATTTTGTATTGTTATGTAACCCTTTTGATCATATTGACATGTTGGCCTAAAACTAGATCTTGCTTAGAAATTATGTGCTAGTCTTTTTGTTGGATTTCATGTGTATGGATGATATTTCAGTTTCGTATGTTTTTTTTAATATGGTTTGCTATTGCTTTTAGGTAGTTATGAAAAGAGATCGTCAATTTGGGCAAAATGAAGGAAAAAGTTGTCAGAATTAGACGAAACTTAGAGGAGGTGCTCTGGAGGATGGAGCAGGCCTATGATTCTAGTTGCATGAAGTTCGGGCCATGAAATTCATGTCGGTGACGAGATGATTGCTGGGTGGAGTGTTTGCAGATCTACTTGGAAAGAAGACAAGACTTCAGGCTTTAGGCAATGAAACTTTGGGGAAAGCTTTAGTAAAATGCAAGGAAGAAAGTTTAGTAGTCAGACTTGGAAAATTGGCTAAGCATGGTTGTCGGTACCGACCACTTCAGGTCGGTACCAATCACATTTGTTGGCCATAGAAAGGTGTTAGGGAATTGTGAGCTCGGAGGAATGGAGCAAGGAGTCCTTGGCAAGCTAAAGGAGGACAGATAGGAGTGGAAAATACTTAGCCAAATTTTGTCTATGGATGAAGAAAACTATATCAATACCGACCTCTTTGGTCAGTACTGACATGAAATCGAGGGCCTTAGGTGACAAAACTTCTAAGAGGTGGAGTGTTAGCTCTATAGGTCGTACCGTAGGTGTTTATTTGTTCACTTGGGGTTCAATGGGGATGAATTTGCATAATGAAGGATGATAGTTTTAGGAATTCGATGATGGTAACTCAATGATGAATGAAGTTAGGTTCCAATGATGGCGTGTGATAACCCAAACCTCCAAACCCACTGATCCAAAGCCTATAGTAACTTTTGGACTCACTTCTTGCAAAGAAATATGAGCTATCGTGTTTTTAAACATGATAGAGACTAAGAATATAAGGATAAAATCTAAGACATTCTACGCTTTCAGTTCTCACAGCGAAAGGCAAAAAAAAATATAGCCAACTTAAAAAATATCCTAGTAAATGCTATCTTAAAAACTTTCATAGTCATAATCCAGGGTTTATAGAAATACAACATATAGTCTGATAAATACTAAGTATGATAGATAGTTACATGGAGAGTAATGAAAAGTAATAAGACATGCCAACGCCAAGCTCGCCTCTCCATGTAATAGGTTTGAGCTAATCACCTACTGCCCTGTCCTCTTGTGGTGGGGGAAAAGAAAAGGAAAGTAGTGGTTCAGACAAGAGTCCAGTGAATGAGTTACATCATTAACATATGGTAATCACATGCAATTGACTTCATTAATAATCTATATGACCTTGGGTGTTCTATTTGTGTCTGTGAACTACTTACTAAGGTTAGTTTCATTTATCTAAGGGGTATGTTCTAAGTACACCTACATCAACATCTTGTGAAGGTTTATACTTTGGGTCGAATAACTAACCGAACCCATAACTACAGATCAACTAATAACTACTAGAACTATTCTAACATAGGTTCACATACAATATCAACCCTGGGGCAACATTCCTAAATAACGACTACACGTATCGTATTTACGAATTGAGGTGGAGTCTGCAATGTCGACTTGCACCAAATATGTCTTAGAGTCTGTTGCATCCGTATCCACTCTCAATGGTAACATAATGCCACTTATTGCACCGTACCGAGCATCCATCAACAATACGGTGTCACATCCTCATCATCGCTTATACCAAGGAAACTCCAGTTAGTGCTGGGCCATGCACTTCTTCAGGCATCATCCTTAGTGTTGCGTATACACCGTAGAACCTCCTCTGATTGCAATTAGCGATAAAATCGCCCCAGTCGATTATCGACCACGCTAAATAAATAGTGTTTAGGCCTCATTGATAACATATATATATGTATTCAGTCTCGTAACATCCTAGAGTCGTAAACTTAGGGAACTAACTTCCCTGCTAATATACTAACATTCATATAATATATTCATATATATATATATATTAAGTTAAAACATGTATATATATATGTGTGTGTGTGTGTGTGTGTGTGTATATAAAAGTTATAAACGTGGGCCACATGCCACGGATCAATCTCGCATGTAAATCATTAATCGGTCGACCGCTGGTCAATGGAGCGGTCGACCGCTTGCTGTCGAACGACTCCAGTGATCCTGTTGACTGTTCATAGTTGTTTTAATTTTTTTCTATTTAATTATCGTTTATTCTCCGTTAGTTAGAAAATTTTCATTATAGTAAATCCTAATCTGTAAATCTACAATTTACAATCATTTCATAGTTTCATATTTAATTCCATGTACAATTTCATATTCAATATCAGTAAACTAAATTAGCTTAGGTTTAAAATCAACAAGGTTATATCTATTTATATTCAACCAAACAAAAACGGTGTGTTTAAGATAAATCAATATTTATCCAACTAAAATTTCAACGAAATCTTGATTAAAAATGAAAGAGATCATATTCATATGGGTTAAATTACTATTACATTCCCAATCGACTAAGTTAATAGGTAAACATTAAATTAAACTGTTCTAGATTAGATAGGGTATAACAAACTTAATTACATGTAAATCACCATATTAATTATGAACCCACTCACCTCTAGAAAGTTATCCCCTTTTTAGTTTGCTTGGAATCACCTCCGCTTGGTGTAGAACCCCCTCTCCCCATTGATTTGATTCTTCCTCCTTTAATCTTTAGAATTTAATTTTAATTTTGTTTTTTGAAGAAAACTAATTTGAAGAGAAAGTGGGTTGAGTATTCAGAGAGACAAAGTATTGTTACGACTGAAAAAAATTAGGGTTCTGAGTATCAGCTTACGATTATACTTATAGGGGTATGAAGTAAAGTCGACCGTTAGAAAATTTTATATAAAATCTAGGCCGTTCGGCCAAACTAAACACTAGCTTAAGTGCTTCGACCGATTGCCGCTTGGATTGGAGCGGTCGACCACTACGGGTCGAACGGTCCAAACTACGGCGTCGACCGTTGGAGCTTTCCCTTTATAAAATATTTGTTTCCTTATTTTATTTTTGTATTATCTTCGATTTCAAATTTCAAACGTTAACAAATTTTTGTATTAGCTCTAACTAATAAACTTTATATATTATAATTGTCCAAAAAATCGCTATGAACGCAACGATGCAAGTTTCCTAGCCAAATTTGGAAATTTGTGATTTTTACCTTAGTTTTATTTGATTTAATTTTTTTATTAAATTTCCGTTTAATTTTTGTACGGTTGTAACAACTCACATCGAAACGGGTTAAATTTTTGATCCAATAAAAGCCCATTGAACCTTAGACTCATTCCAAAGTTGGCTGTTGGTTTGTAAAATTAATACAATGAACAATATACAGAGCTATCTATCTATGCTATCAGAATCTCATAGCGGAAATGATAAAATATAATATCAAAAATATGTACCCAGCTCGTAGAAAATCCAAATCTCAAAAGTACAACATATCATCTCAAATATCCAAAATGTAATATCCCAAAATAACAACATGTATGAAACTGGGTACATTAAAATACAACAAAAAGATAAATAGATAGATTAACCGCCATAAGTCCTCGCCTCCACCTTCATCCTATTAATCAACATCGTCTCGCCTAACTTGTGTGTTGTAATGAGGAGGGGGTTAGAACAAAAATGTCTGGTGAATGATAATCTCAAGTCTTACCATAATAGTTCCAGTCTAACTCTATAGCTCACACTCTTCTTGTCCAACTATATAACTAACCTTTAACTATAGACCAAAGGCCCTTTCCAGTCCCACGCGAGTACTATCAGTCGTGTCCTAACAATGTGAAAGAAAGTACCCGAGCGAGTTAATACCTCTTTAATCAGAGTTAGGAAGACTCTGACCATTTAATACCAATAACCTAGGCAAATTCACGTCATTTAATACCTAGCCCAAGGCAGACCCCTCTCTGGTACACCCTAACTGACATCGCATGAAATCTCATCAGGCCACTTAATACTTCTCTATGGGAAGAGGCGGACCTTACAATAGCCACTTAATACCTAGTCTCCAAAGCGGACCCCTCCTGAGATTCACTACTACCGCACCTAAATGATAATCTCGACCATTTAATATTTCTTAAGTGGGAAAGAGGCGAATACTATAATAGCCACTTAATACGCACGACCCAAAAGTAAGTCCTATGTCTTATGACCCATAACCCAAAATGTGATGTCTCACATTAGTCCGACTATTCGTAGACGTTGGTAGCCAGATTAGCTGGGAAGACTTACCCTACAAAATTGGGACTAACCTCGTGTCCATTATAGGTACTTATTATAAGCGATGTCTCACATCAGACTCAAAGTCATACTATTGGTAGCTAGATTAGCTAGGTAGTCTTTTGTATGCTTTTGACTGACCTCGCATCCCTATAACTTAGTCATAATTCCACTCCCCTAACATTGCACCATATATATGCACACACACATCATCGCATTTCGCACTAAGGCCATATAAGGAAAAATCCTTATTTCACCTTTAATTATGGATTAATTTCCATAATTATCCTTAACTTCCTCCCTATGGATTTTAATGCAATTTACTAACCTATTTATTCTACGCAAATTGTACGTTATTAATTATACGTTAATAATATATTTATATGCCAATATGTGTTCATATGTACATAGTATAGGCTAACTAGATATTCCTAAGCGTGCGAAGATTTTTGCGCCCTATACTAATCGTTAAAATGTCAAAATTCCAAATTTATACAAGTCTAACTCCATACAATAACTTACAAATTAGCTAATATCCTTAGCCAATCAAATAGATTTGTATCAATAAAATAGAATCAAATGCCAAACTTATTTTATATTAATATAGTAGAATCAGCATCTCTATTTCAACGAATAAAACTTATAATTTAAACCCTTTATATTTTATTTAACTTTTATATACACAAGCTTGAAGTGAAAAAGGGATTCATATTTAAATTACGGAGATAGGAAGTGGAAACTACGATAAGAAAATTTGTACCTTACACAACATTTTCTAACTTATTTTCTTTTTAAAACGCTTTAATAATCAATAGAGAAGAGTTGAAAGTTGAATAGAATATAAAATATTCAAATTGCAGTAACAAAACAAATTCGACTATTTTAATGTAAAATAGTTCAGATTCCACCAAATATAAGAAATGATATTTCGTTTAGGGGAATTTTGGGGTATTATTTAGGGTTTTCGTGAACAAAATTCCTCGAGGCATAAAACAAAAACAAACTTCTATTGAACAAATAATAAAATGTGAAAAACTAAGTCAGTGTTTGGTTTGTTATTTTTAGTTTTGGCCTTTCGTCCATACAAAAATGCACACGACGCATGTATGTTGCCAAAAATGACTAATTTAGAAAACAAAGTTAACATAAAAAAAATATAAAACAACTTTTTTTTATTTCCCATGTTTTGAGAAATAACACAAGCACGTGAAATAATCCATTCTTCCATCATCCTTCTATCCTCTTCGTCCTTCCATCCGTCTTTCGTTCATCCCCTCCATCATCCCTCCATTCTTCTTATATTTAACATACATATTGAAAACCGACAACACATAATTCATTTTTAAACCAAACACTGCCTAAGATTTCCACTCACAGAGAATTTGGCTACCTCCTTTTGGATTTGATTTACGACCATTCTAGATTTCTCCTTCAGATCTCTTCCTTTTTGGAATATACAATAACTAGATTGTATATAAATTAGATTCATAATTAGGGATTAAGGAAGAATAGAACTAGAAATCGAATATTTAAATATCTAAAATCCCTTACTTGGAAATCTTAAATGATTCTGAATTGTAGAGAAGAAGAGGACTGATAGAATATTCTGTAAAAAAAGTGAAGGGGCTAGCCTCATATTTATAGTGGTTACAAGGTATCCGGACCGTATGATTTAAAATAATAAAATCTAGGTCATTCGTGCCTAAATTAACCCTAGATGCCTCTTGTTCACTGGTCGACTACCCTCCCTCAAGTGGTCGACCGATCGGGGAGAGGGGGTCGGCTGGTCCCTTATATTTGGACGATATTACTTTCTTTCCATTTGATTTAATTTCTTTTCTATTATTTACAGATTAACATTAACGTTTATTTTCACTTTACTTAAACCCTAACATTAAATCATTTATTACCTAATTAAGTTTCAAACGTTAACATTTATTTATTTATTTTTGAATTTGAATTTCATTCGAATTATTTTAAATTTGAAAACTTCAAAAGTCAATAACGTTTCTGTTTGAGCTCCGATTACAAAGCTTTATATATGAAAATAGATCAGAAAATCGCCACGAACACAGTGGTGTATCTTTAGTGAACAAATTCCAACATTTACAAATTTTTTATTTTTAACCTTATTATTTATTAATTAATTATTACAGGTTGTTACATTCTCCCCCCTTAAAAGGATTTCGTCCCCGAAATCCATAAGGGACGGACAATGTAATGTGCACTCAACATCCATGTTATACAACCAAGTTATATACACAACCATCTACTAAGCTAAAAGTGCAATCTGGTTATGTATGCAACATACTGTAGATGAGCTCAATCCTAGCATGAATACAAGATCGTGACATATAGACATGTATGCAAGCATCCTAAATATGCATAAAATTCTACATGAGTGCAAAAATAACAGTAAAAGTGTGGCAACCATCTCCTACCATCCAATTTAGCAACCACGATACAACCAAAAACCTAAATTTTGGAGAGAGAAGTTTACAAGAAAAAAGCTCAGGATGAGAAGTCTTTATCTTCTCTTTAGCTTCCTATGTGCTTTCCATTGGATTATCTCACCATTTTACTTGGACCAGCCTAATTTATGTGTTGTGGAGCTTCGTAGTTACGTGCTCCACTATGCCTGCAGTGCTATGGGGTGTTATTGGCTCCGTCTCTGCATTAATTAACTGATCGGTCTCTACTATAATGATGGTGTCGTGAAGGCATTTCCTTAAGTGCGAAACATGAAAAAAGTTATGGTCTCCCGCTAATTTATCTGGCAGCTCTACTTGATATGCAAGTTTCCCTATTCTTTCCAAGATCGGGAAAAACCCAACAAACCTTGGCATCAACTTCCCTGATGTACCAAACCTCATAACCTTCCTAAGAAGGGAAAACTTAACGAACACTATGTCTCCTACCTCAAACTCCAATTCCTTCCTTCGCTGGTCATCATAGAACTTTTGAGGGTCCTATATGACCTTCATTCGCTGCCTAATCATCACTACCTATTCCGAGTTCACGTGAATCAAATGTGGTCCTAGTAGAATTTTTTCAATGGTTCCCACCAACAATTAGGCAATTTGTATGGCCTTCCATATAATTCTTCAAAGGGTTCCATGCCACTCGTCGCTTGGTTATTATTACATGAACTGTATTAAGGGTAAATGCTGCTCCAAATGTCCTCTAAAATCCATGATGCAAGCTCTCAACAAATCTTCCAAAATCTTATTCACCCTTTCCATCTGACCGTTGGTCTATGGGTGATAAGCACTACTAAGATTCAATTTCATTCCCAAAGCTGATCGCAAACTCATCCAAAAATCGCTAGTGAATAAGGGGTCCCTAAGCATTCGTACCGCTTCTTTGATATAAATTTGCACAAGGGATGTCGCATTACTTTTGCTTCTAACGGGAATAAAGTGAGTGCTTTTAGTGAGTCTATCTACTATAACACAAATAGCTTCACTTCCCCCTTTGACTCCTAGGCAATCTGTTTATAAAGTCCATCGTGCTCCCACTTTCATATCGACAGCTCTATGATAACAACAGTCCTCCAGGTTTTCCTTATTCCACCTTTATCTTTGGCATGTCAAACACCTACAGACATAATCCGCTACTCTTTTCTTCATCCACAACCAATAGAAAATTCGCTTCATATCTTTATACGTTTTATCTCCACTGGGGTGAATGGTCATCCGAGAATGGTGACACTCAACCAAAGCTTACTCCAAAATGTCCTCCACCAAAGGAACACAAAGGCGTCCATCTCTTCTCAAACATCCTCTTTCGTCAACTGCATACCTAACGCCATGAGGGAAATATTCTCCTCTTCTCAACTTGCCCAAAATATCTACTATCGTCGCATCCTTCTTTTGCTCTTGCCCAATGCGGTCCATTAATGCTAGTCTAACCTCCATTGCTACCAAATAGCATATACTAGGTCCTTTTGGCGATTATAAATTGAAATTTGAGAGGAATAAACTTTCTTCACACAGATATAGCACCTAAAGTAGCATGCCTTCGGCTAAGGGCATCGGCGATAACATTCCCTTTTCTGAGGGTATACTATATTTCAAAGCCATATGATACTATAATATTCGTCCACCTCTTCTACTTAAGATTCAAATCATTTTGGTAAAATAGGTATTTAAGGGGCTTTTGGTCAGTGAACAACTCAACCTTTATTCCAAAAGATTGTGCCTCCACATCTTCAAAGAAAAAATGATAGCCGCTAACTCCAAGTTGTGAGTTGGGTATCTCTTCTCATGGTCCTACAACTGCCTAATTGGATAGTCTACCACTCTTCCTTCTTGCATAAGAACAGCTCCTAATCCCATGCCACATGAATCGGTGTAAATAGTAAAAGGCTTCGTCCCATTCGAAATAGTAAGTACCGGCGCACTAGTCAACAAATTCACTAGATTTTTCTTGGTTAAGCGAGTTAGTGGGGCTGCTATCTTTGCAAAGTCCTTGATAAATTTCCTATAGTAACTTTCCAACCCAAGAAAACTCCAAATTTGTATGGCGTTCTTCAGAATTTTCCAATCTAGAATAGCTTCCACCTTTGTAGGATCCACAAACAATCCTTTTTTGGAAATAATACGATCGAGAAATCTCACCTCCTTTTTTCAAAAGTGACACTTTGAGAATTTGGCTTTTTGTTGATGCCTTTTGAAGGTCTCTAGTACCTCTCTTAAGTAATTTTCACGCTCACCCTCACTTTTAGAGAATACTAGAATGTCATCCATAAATATAACGATGAACTTACTTAACTACCCCTAAAGATTCTACTCATCAAATCTACAAAATATGCGAAGGCATTTATCAATCCGAAAGGCATTACTCCCCACTTATATAGTCTATTTGGAGTGCGAAATGTGGTCTTTTTGTTGCTACCCACAATTCCTCTAATTAGGAAAAGATTTTGTCTCTAACAAGCTGGTCAACAAATCATCTATTCTAGGTAAATGATACATATTAATCTTGGTCAACTTGTTGAGTTCTCTATAGTCAAAGCATAGCCTTAAAGAGCCATCTTCCATAGTGGTGAAGACTACTGGTGCTCCTTATTCAGAAGTACTTCGATCAACAAATCCCTTCTGCAATAGCTTCAAAATTTGCTTATCCAACTCTGACCTTTCTTTAGGGGATGTGCCTAAATGGCTGAGCGACGGGTCTAGTATCTATCTCCAAATCGATTCTAAATTCTATCTCCCTTTGGAGTAGAAGACCCGAGACTTCTTCAAAAACGTCTAGAAATTCTAAAACTACAAGCACAGACGAGAGCTCATCTTCTGATAGGCTCAACGAATATAAATAACTTAACTCTGCTGAGTTTTGGGTTGTACAACGAAGATCTATATCTTTCTCCTTAAAATTCCTTAACTATACGATCCTCCTATCACAATATAAGACACCTCGTAGTATGATAACCAATACATTACTAGGATAAGTCCATACGCCTCAAAACTAAGAACATAGGCGATGTTATGTAAAATTGACGTTACATATATCCAGAACTAGGTCTCTGCAAATTTAAGAAAGGTGTGTCGACCCCTCCATCCCCCACTAGGGTTTGACCCTACCTAGTCAGTGACAACTTGGGTTTTTAGACACAAGGAGTTAACTATACTTCTAACGATGAATGAATGTGATGCTCCTAAGTCAAATAAGGTACGAATAGGATTCCTGGAAATAACAGTTGTACCTTCCATTACAGCTTTTTTCTTGATCTCTAGTGGGAGGTCTACTCGAGATAAGTACAGCCTCAATGGCATAAGCTTGCCCACTCTATCGCTCCTTAGCTAGCTTTGGACACCGATTCTTGTAGTGTCCCTCCTTATAGCGGTGGTAACATCTTCCTTTGAACTCCTCCCTCATCAAACACACCTTGCAGTCCTTGGCAACATGTCCACTCTTCTGAAATCTACGTCATGTTAGGCTTCCCTTCTTAATTTTTCCCTTGCCTTTCTTGTCAGCTCAAAATCCTCCTTAACTCAACCTTGATTTTGCATTGGCGTCACCTTCTCCTTTTCCTCACTACTAATAGACTGCAGCAGGGCCATTTCAACCATCATCTCATAAGTGGTGCCTGTAGGTACTTGGGTCAAAAGTAGCTCCCTAAGTGGGGAATTCAGGCTTTTAATAGATTTCATAGCCTTCTTTATGGGGGTATCAATTAAACTCAATCCAAACTTAGCTAATTCCATGAATTTACCGATATACTCCTTCAACTTGGAATCTCCCTACCCAAGTTATATAAACTTCTCCAACTGCAAACTTACTTTAGCTCTGGACATTTATCAGGACTCGAAACAGGTTCTAACTTTAGCCAAAATGATTCCCTCCTCAGCATTCTCCTCAGCCACTATAGTCTACCAATCTAGTGCCTCTCCTATTACATGCCATGTAGCCATTCTCTTCTAGATCTGTTCTTCCCATCCAAACTCCCGAAATATACGCTATCAATCATTAATCCAAGCCTTTGTCTCCATGAAACCTCCAGCTCCAGTATACATCGGCCTTCCATATTTTGGAAGTCATTACACAATTTGGAGAAATTTAGTGGGCGAGGTGCTGCTTCAGCATGTGGGGCAGCGGGTGCTGCAGGCGCAACTTGTTGAGGAATGGGAACTTTCCCAACATGTCTCAGGTGTTGCTTAAACCATTCTAGCATTCCTCGAATTGTGGGTATTTCTTATGTAGAGGGGTTCCAGCCTCAGAGAAATGATATTTAGTCATAATAAACGATCCATAGGTTTAAAATTTTAGTTACAACTTCCTAAGATAATATTATTTGCTGAAATAAAAGATTTGCCTAGTGTGTTTACATATGTTCAAGTAAGTGTATATATAGTAGGATTTTTGAAAAATAATTTCAAAAATAACAAATACGCACTCATATGTATACCTATCCCTATTGATTAGGTAACATGTGCTCTCTACCAAATGTAATAACCCACCTCAAAGTGGGCTTAATTTTCGACCCAATATAAGCCCAATGAACCTTAGACCTATTCCAAAGCCGGCTGTTGGTTGGTAAAATTGATACAGTGAATAATATATAGAGCTATCTATTTATGCTATTAGAATCTCATAGCGGAAAAGATAAAATATAATATCAGAAAGTACCCATTTAATAGAAAATCCAAATCTCAGTTGTACAACATATTATCTCAAATATCCAAAATACAGTATCACAAAATTACAACATGTTTGAAACTGGGTACATCAAAATACGACAAAAACATAAATAGATAGATAAACTGTCGCAAATCCTCACCTCCATCTTCATCCTCTCAATCGGCATCGTTTCTCCTAACATGTATGTTGTAATGAGGAAGGGGTCAGAAAAACACTGTCTAATGAATGAAAATCTCAAGTCTTACCATAGTAGTATTTGAACAATATCATTTAGATGAATAATATATCTTATGCACCATATACTATATTCTACATAAGATACCTCCAACTGTAAGCCCAAAAGCTATTCCAGTCTAACTCTACAGATTACACTCTTCTAGTCCAACTATATAAATTACCTTCAACTATAGGCCAAAGACCCTTCCAGTCCCATGTAATTACCATTAGTCGTGATCTAACAATATGAGAGAAAGTACTCGAGCCACGTAATAACTCTTCAATGGGAATTAGGTAAACTCTAACAATTTAATACCTATAACCTAGGCAGATCCTCGTCATTTAATATCTAACCCAAGGCGGACCCCTCTCTGGTACCTCCTAACCAATTTTATCGGGCCGGTTAATACTTCTTTATGGGAAGAGGCGGACCATATAATAGCTACTTAATACCTCAACCCCAAAGAGAACCCCTCTCGAGATTCCCTACTAATGCAACTAAATGGTAATCTCCACCATTTAATGCTTCTTAAGTAGGAAGGAGGCAGACCCAATAAAAGCCACTTAAAACCCCGACCCAGAAGTAGTCCTACATATTATGACCCGTAACCCAACTGTGACGTCCCACATTAGTCCGACTATTCATAGGCGCTGGTAGCCAGATTAGCTGGGTAGACTTACCCTACAAAATTGGGATTAATTTTGCGTCCACCGTGGGTACTTTTTATAGGCGATACCTCACATCAGTCTCAAAGTCACACTGTTGGTAGCCGTATTAACTGGGTAGCCTTCTGTGTGCTTTTGATTGACCTCGCATCCCTATAACTTAGTCATAATTACACTCCCTAATATACTACCATACATATATACCTAACCGTATTTCCCATTAAGGCCATATAAGGAAAACTCCTTTTTCTGCCTTTAATTATGGATTAATTTCCATAATTATCCTTAACTTCCTCTCTATGGATTTTAATGCTATTTATTCCACGCGATTAGTATGTTATTAATTATAGGTTAATAATATATTTATACACCAATATATATTTATATGCATGTAATATAGGCTAACTAGATTTTCCTAAGACTGCAAAGACTTCCATCTCCTATACTAATCATTAAAATGTCAAAATTTCCAAATTTATACAAGTAGAACTACATACAATAACTTACAAAATAAATAATATCCTTAGCCAAACAAATAGACTTGTATCAATAAAATAGAATCAAATGCCAAACTTATTTTATATTAATATAGTAGAATCAGCATCTCTATTTCAAGGAATAAAACCGATAATTCAAACCCTTAATATACTATTTAACTTTTACATGCACGAGCTTGAAGTGAAAAAGGGATTCATATTTAAATTACAGAAATAGGTAGTGCAAATTACGAATAATAGAATTTGTACCTTACACACCATTTCTTAACTTATTTTCTTTTTAGAACATTTTAACACTTCAATAGAGAAGAGTTGAAAGTGGAATAGGATATAAAATATTAAAATTGAAGTAACAAAAAAAATTCACTAAATATAAGAATTGATATTTCGATTGGGGGAATTTTAGGGTTTTAGTTTGAGGGTTTTCGTTAATAAAATTCCTCAAGGCATAAAACAAATCCGAACTTCTATTATACAAATACTAAAATATAAGAAACTAATATTTTTACTCATAGAGAATTTGGCTACCTCCTTTTGGATTTGATTCACGTCCGCTCCTAATTTCTCTTTCAGATCTCTTCTTTTTGGAATATACAACAATTGGATTGTATATAAATTAGATTTTGAATCAGGGACTAGTGAACAAAAAATTTAAAATCAAATGTTTAAATATCTATAATCCCTTACTTGAAAATCCTAAGTGATTCTGAATCATAGAGAAGAAGAAGACTGACAGAGTTCCATTAGCGTTTCAAATAATTTGTGAATAAAAGTGAGGTGGTTAGCCTCATATGTACAGTGGTTAGAAGGCGTCCGAACTGTATGATTTAAAATAATAAAACCTGGGGCCGTTCATGCTTAAATTAACCCTAGATGCCTCTCGTTCACTGGTCGACCACCTTCCCTCAAGCGGTCGACCAATCGGGGAGAGGGGGGCGACCGATCCCTTATATTTGGACGCTATTACTTTCTTTCTGTTTAATTTAATTTCTTACCCATTATTTACTAATTAACGTTAACGTTTATTTTAACCTGACTTAATCCCTAACGTTAAATCATTTATTACCCAATTAAGTTTCAAACATTAACATTAACAAAAAAATTTGAATTTGAATTCCATTCGAACTATTTTAAATTCGACAACTTCAAATGTCAATATATTAACGTTTGAGCTTTGATTACAAAACTTTATATATGAAAATTGATTAGAAAATCGCCATGAGCGAGTTAGTGTAACTTTCGTTGCCAAATTTCAACATTTGCAAAATTTCCATTTTTAACGTTATTATTAATTAATTAATATTTACGGCATGTTACATTCTCCCTCGTAAAAGGATTTCATCCATGAAATCCCTTAGGGACGGATATGTAATGTGAACTTAACATCCATGAAATACCACCAAGTTATCTACACAACCATCTGCTCAACCAAAAATGCAATTGATTATGTGTCCAACATACTATATATGAGCTCGGTCCTAGCGTGAATGCAAGATCGTGACATAGGCATGCATGCAAGCATCCTAAATATGCATAAAATTCTATATAAGTGCAAATATAACAGTAAAAGTATGGAAACCATCCCCTACCATCCAGTCTAACAATCACAATGCAACCAAAAACCTAAATTTTGGAGAGAGAAAGTTTACTAGAGAAAAGCTCAAGATGAGAAGTCTTCATCTTCTCTTCAGTTTCCCATGTGCTTTCCATAAGATTATCTTCCCATTGTACTTGGACTAACCTAATTCCTTTGTTGTGGAGCTTCCTATTTTCGTGCTCCACTATGCATGCGGTGGCAAGGGTTGTTATCGGCTCCGTCTCTACATCAACTAACTGACCAGGCTCTATTATGGTTGCGGTGTCATGAAGATGTTTCCTCAAGTGTGAAACATGAAAAACGTTATGGACCCCCACTAACTTATCTGGCATCACTACTCGATATGCAAGTTTCCCAATTTTTCCAAGATCAGGAAAGGCCCAACTAACCATGATGCCAACTTCCCCGATGTACCAAACCTCATAATCTTCTTAAGATGTGAAACCTTAACGAACACCATGTCTCTTACCTCAAACTCCAATCCCCTCTTTCGCTTATTAGCATACAACTTCTGATAGTCCTATGTGGATTTCATTCACTGCCTAATCATCTCTAACTTTTCCTTGGTCTCGCGAATCAAATCTGATCCGAGTAGAATTTTTTAGTGGCTTTCCACCGATAATTAAGCGATTTGCATGGCCTTCTGTATAATGCTTCAAAGGGTGTTATGCCAATCGTCGTTTGGTAACTATTATTGTACACGAATTCTACTAAGGGTATGTGCTACTCCCAATGTCCTCCAAAATCCATGATGCACGCTCGCAGCAAATCTTCCAAAATCCTATTACCCTTTCCGTCTAACCATCGATCTACAAGTGATAAGCGCTGTTAAGATTCAATATATTTCCCAAAACTAATTGCAAACTCCTCTAAAATTTGCTAATGAATAAGGGGTACCTATCACTAACAATACTAATTGGAACTCCATGTAGTCGTACCACTTGTTTGATATAAATTTGCCCAAGGGATGTCGTAGTCCTATTGCTCATAACAGGAATAATGTGTGCGCTTTTAGTTAGTCTATTTACTATAACCCAAATAGCTTCATTTCCACTTTAACTCCTAGGCAACCCACCTATAAAGTCCACTAACATATGTTCCCACTTCCAAGTCGGCACCTCTAATGGTAACAGGGTTTCTCTCATTCTGTCATTATCTTTTGACATGTCAAATACCTAGAGACATACTCCGCTTCCCTTTTCTTCATCCTCAACCAATAGAAAATTTACTTCATATCTCTACACATTTTATTTCTATCAAGGTGAATAGCCATCCAAGAATAGTGACACTCAACCACAGCTTTCTCAAAAACATCCTCCACCAAAGGAACACGAAGGCGTCCATCTCTTCTCAAACATCCTATTTCATTAATTGCATACCTACCACCATGAGGGAAATGTTCTCCTCTACTCAACTTGCCTAAAATATCTACTGCTGCCGCATCCTTCTTCTGCTCTTGCCTAATATGGCCCATCAATTGTAGTCTAACATCCATTGCTGCCAAAAAGCCTAGAGTGGGTTTTGTTGGCGGTTTTAAATTGAAATTCGAGAGGAAATCAAACTGCCACCACTCATTTATAACACCTAAAGTAGCATACCTCCGGCTAAGGGCGTCAGCGACAACGTTCCCTTTTTTGAGCGTATACTATATCTCAGAGTCATATGATCTTATAAACTCCATCCACCTCTGCTGCCTAAGATTCAAATCTTTTTAGGAAAATAGGTATTTAAGGGACTTATGGTCCGTGAACAACTCAAACCTTTCTTCCACCTCGCATCTTCAAAGCAAAAACGATAGCCACTAACTCCAAGTCGTAAGTTGGGTATCTCTTCTCATGGTCCTTCAATTACCTACTTGCATAGGCTATAACTCTTCCTTCTTGGATAAGAAAAACTCCTAGTCCTGCACCACATTGATCAGTGGCAACGGTGAAAGGCATCCTCCCATCCAGAATAGTAAATTTTGGCGATTAGTCAATAGCTCTTCAGCTTTTTGAATGCTTCCATGCATTTCTCATCTCATGCGAAAACTAGATTTTTCTTGGTTAAGCTAGTTAATGGGACTGCTATCTTTGCTAAGTTCATGATAAATTTCCTACAGTAACCCGCCAAACCAAGAAAACTCCAAACTTCTGTGGCATTCTTTTGAATCTTCCAATCATGAATAGCTTGCACCTTTGTAGGATCCATAAACAACCCTTTCTTAGAAATAATATGATCGAGAAATCTCACCTTCTTTTTTCGAAAATGACATTTTGTGAATTTGGATTTTAGTTGGTGCCTTTACGAGGTCTCTAGTACCTTCCCTAAGTGATTTTCATGCTTACTCTCACTTTTAGAGAATACTAGAATGTCATCCACAAATACTACGATGAACTTACTTAACCGCCCCTAAAGACTCTACTCATCAAATCTACAAAATATGCGGGCGATTTATCAACCCGAAAGGCAGTACTCCTCCCTCATATAGTTCGTTCAATGTGTAGAATGCAGTCTTCTAGTTGCTATCCTTATTTATCCTCAATTGCTCCAATTGGGAAAAGATTTTGGCTCTAACAAGCTGGTCGAACATCATCTACTCTATGTAAAGGATACATACTATTCTTGGTCAACTTACTGAGTTCTCTATAGTTAACGCATAGCCTTAAAGAGTCATCTGCCTTAGTGGTATAGACTACTTAGCTCCCTATTCAAAAGTACTTTGGCGAATAAATCTCTTCTACAATAGCTCTAAAATTTGTTTATCCAACTTTCGCCTTTCTTTGGGGGATGTGCCTTAATTGGCAGTTTGACGGGTCCGGCGTCCTTCTCCAAATCGATTCTAAATTCTATCTCCCTTTTGGCTAGGAGACCCGAGACTTCTTCAAAAACATCAAAAAATTCTCGAACTATGGGCACAGATGAGAGCTTATCTTGTGACAGGCTCAATGAATATAAATAGCTTAACTCAACTAAATTTTAAGGTGTGCAACGAACATTTATGTCTTGCCCCTTAATACTCCTTAATCATATAATCCTCCTATCACAATCTAAGATGGCCCCATCGTAAGAGAACCAATCCATCCCTAGGATAAGTCCATACCCCTCAAAACTAAGAACGTACGCGTATTATGTAAAATCAATATTACATATATCCACAACTAGGTCTTTGCAAATTAAAAAAAGGTGTGTTAACCCTCCGATAGGGTTTGACACGACTACCAGGTTGGTGACAACTTAGGTTTTTAGACTCAAGGAGTTAACTATATTTCTACCGACAAATGAATATGATGCTCCCGAGTCAAATAAGGTACAAATAGGATTCCCAGAAATAACAGTTGTTCCTTCCATTGCAGCTTTTCCTTGATCTCTAAGGGAAGGTCTACTCGAGATAGGTATAGCCTAAATGGCATAAGCTTGCCCACTGTGTCCCTCCATAGCTAGCTTTAGACATGGATTCTTGTAATGTCCTTCTTCACAGCAGTGGTAGCATCTTCCTTTGAACTCCTCCCTCATCAAACTCACCCGGCAGTCCTTGGCAACATGTCCTCTCTGCTGACATCTACGACATTTTACACTTCCCTTCTTAATCTTTCCATTGACTTTCTTATCAGCCCAAAATCCTCCTTTGTTAACTCCACCTTGATTTTGAGTTAGTGCCATCTTCGTCTTCTCCACACTACTAGAGTCTGTAGCAGGGCCATTTCAACTATAATCTCATAAGTGGTGCCCACAGGTACTTGGGTCAAAAGTAGCTTCCTAGGTGGGGAATTTAGGCCCTTAACCAACTTCATTGCTTTCTTTATAGGGTTATCAATCAAACTCAATCCGAACTTAGCTAATTCCGTGAACTTTCTTATATACTCCTTCAACGTGGAGTCTCCCTGCCAAAGTTATATAAACTTCTCCAACTGCAAACTTACTTTAGCCCAGGACATGAATCATGACTCATTTGAATTCATCCCAAGTTATTTCCTTCTCAACATTCTGCTCAACCACTCTAATCCACCAATCTAGTGCCTTTCCTTTTATATTCCATCCAGTCGTCCTCCTCTTGATCCAGTCTTCCCATCCAAGCTTTCAAAATGTATGCTCACAATCGTGAATCCAAGCTTTTGTCTCCATAAAACCTTTAGCTCCCATGTACACCCATCCTCCCATATTTTGGATGTCTTTACACAATTTGAGGAAATCTAGTGGGCGAGGCACTACTTCAGCATGCAGAGCAGCAGGTGCCACCGGTGTAGCTTGTTGAGGAATGAAAACTTGCCTTACATGTCTTAGGTATTGCTCAAATCATTCTAGCATTCCCTGAATTGTGGGTATTTCTCGGGCATAGGGGTTCCCAGCTTCAGAGGAATGATTTTCAGCCATAATCAACTATCTGTAGGTTCAAAATTTTAGTTACAACTTCTTAAGATAATATTATTTGCTGAAATAAAAGACTTTCCTAGTGTGTTTGCATGTATTCGAATACGTGTGTGTATGTGTGTATTGTAATGTTTTTGAAAAGTACTTTCAAAAATAACAAATACGCACGCTTACGTATACCTATCCCTATTGATCGGGTAACCTATGCTCTGTACCAAATGTACTAACCCACCTCGAAACTGGCCTAATTTTCGACCTAATAAAAGCCTATCGAATCTTAGATCCATTCCAAAGCCGGTTTTTTGTTGGTAAAATTGATACAATGAACAATATACATAGCTTTCTATGCTATCAGAATCTCACGGCGGAAAGAATAAAATATAATATCAGAAATATGCACCCATTTCAAAGAAAATCAAAATTTCAAAAGTACAACATATCGTCTTAAATATCCAAAATACAATATCCCAAAATAACAACATGTTTGAAACTGGGCAGATCAAAATACAACAAAAACATAAATAAAAAGATAAACTACAACAAGTCCTCGCCTTCTCCTTTATCCTCTCAATCGGTATCATCTCCCCTAACCTATGTGTTGTAATGAGAAGGGGCCTAGAACAACAATGTCCGATGAATGAAAATATCAAGTTTTACCATATTATTATTTGGCCAGTTTCATTTGGATAAGTAATATGTCTTATGCATCATATACTATATCATATATAAGATACCTCCAACCGTAAGCCCGAAGGCTATTCTAGTCCAACTCTATAGCTTACATTCTTCTAGTCCAACTCTATAATTAATCTTCTACTATAGACCAAAGGCCCTTTTTAGTCCCATGCAACTACCGTTAGTCATGTCCTAACAATGCGAGAGAAAGTACCTGAGCACTTAATAACTCTTTAATGAGAATTAGGAAGACTCTGACCATTTAATACCTATAACTTAGGTAGATCCCTATCATTTACAACCTAACCCAAGATGTATCCCTCTTTGGTACTCCCTGACTAACATCGGATGAAATCTCATCGGGCCACTTAGTACATCTTTATGGGAAGAGGAGGACCTACAATAGCCACTTAATACCTCGACATTGAAGTGGACTCCTCTCGAGATTCCCTACTACCGCACCTAAATGATAATCTCGATCGTTTAATACTTCTTAAGTAGGAAGGAGGTGGACCCTACAACAACCACTTAATACCCCCGACCCAGAAGCAGGACCTGCGTATTATGATCCATAACCCTAACAGTGACGTCTCACATTAGTCCAACTATTTGTAGACGCTGGTAGCCAAATTAGCTGGCAGACTTATGCTATAAAATTGGGACTAACCTCGCGTGCAATTTAGGCACTTATTATAGGCGATGTCTTACATCAGTCTTAATGTCACACTATTGGTAGCTAGATTAGTTGGGCAGTCTACTATGTGCTTTTGACCGATCTCGCATCCCTATAACTTAGTCATAATTCCACTCCCTTAACATACTACCATACATATATACCTCACCGCATTTCGCATTAAGGGACTATAAGGAAAACTCCTTATTCCGCCTTTAATTATGGATTAATTTTTATAATTATCCTTAACTTACTCCCTATGGATTTTAATGCTATTTACTAGCCTATTTATTCTACGTGATTAATACGTTAATAATACATTTATATGCCAATATATTTTTACGTACAAAATATAGGCTAACTAGATATTCCGAAGCATGCGAAGATTTCTGCGTCCTATACTAATCGTTAAAATGTCAAAACTTCCAAATTTATACAAGTCTAACTCCATACAATAACTTACAAAATAGTTAATATCCTTAGCCAAAAAATAGACTTGTATCAATAAAATAGAATCAAATACCAAACTAATTTTATATAAATATAGTAGAATCAGCATCTCTATTTCAAATAATAAAACTTACAATTTAAACCATTTATATTATATTCAACTTTTACATACACGAGCTTGATGTGAAAAAGGGATTCATGTTTAAATTACGGAAATAGGCAGTGAAAACTTCGAATAAAAGAATTTGAACCTTACACACCATTTCTTAACTTATTTCCTTTTTAGAACTCTTTAACACAGCAATAGAGAAGAGTTGGAAGTGGAATAGAATATAAAATATTCAAATTGCAATAATAAAATAAATTCGCTATTTTAATATAAAACAATTGAGTTTCCACTAAATATAAGAATTGACATGTCGTTTGGGGGAATTTTGGGGTTTTAGTTTTATTGTTTTCTTGAACAAAATTCCTCGAGGCATAAAACAAATCCAAACTTCTACTATACAAATACTAAAAGGTGAAAAACTAAGATTTCCACTCATAGAAAATTTGCTCGCCTTCTTCTAGATTTGATTCATGCCTACTCCTTATTCCTCGTTCAGGTCTCTTCTTTTTGGATTATACAACAATTGGATTGTGTATAAATTAGTTTCAAAATTAGGGATTAGTGAAGAATATTATTAGAAATCAAACATTTAAATATCTAAAAATCCTTACCTGGAAATTCTAAGTGATTCTGAATCATAGAGAAGAAGAAGACTGATGGGGTTTCGTTAGCGTTTCAAATTATTTATGAATAAAAGTGAGGGGGTTAACCTCCTATGTATATTGGTTAGAAGACGTTCGGAACATATTATTTAAAATAACAAAATCTAGGCTTTCGTGTCTAAATCAACCCTAACCGCCACTCATTCACCGATCGACAACCCTCCCTCTAGTGGTTGACCGCTAGCAATCGACCGGTCCCTTATATATTTGGACGCGATTACTTTCTTTCCATTTGTTTTAATTTCTTTTCTATTATTTACTACTTAATATTTATTTTAACGTTACTTAAACCCTAACATTCAATATTTGTCACCCAATTGAGTTTCAAATGTTAACATCAAATAAAAAAATTGAATTTGAATTCCATTCGAATTATTTTAAATCCAAAAACGTCAAATGTCAATAACTTTTCCGTTTAAGCTCTAATTACAATACTTTATATATGAAAGTTTATCAGAAAATTGCCACAAACGCTATAGTCTAACTTTTATGGTCAAATTCTGACATTTATAAAATTTTCATTTTAAACCTTATTATTAATTAATCAATGTCTTATTAATTTGTACGGGGTATTACAAGGGTGTAACATTCTCCACCCTTAAAAGGATTTCGTCCTCGAAACCTTCAAGGACGGAAAAATGTAACTCGTACGTATGGAAATTAATACTTACAACCATCTACTCATCCATCAACCATTGGAAATCGGTGTCCTTAGTTCAAATTCTAATGCAATATCTACATATAGGCATGGAATGCGTATGAACCTATACTAATGCAAAACTTAGCCAGTCTCCTGATCTAGTCGACCTTCTGAAATGCAAGTTCCTATGTCATGTATCTAAATGTATGCAGCATCCCATGATATACTAATAGTTCTATATGTATGTGCAACCATTCAATCCATATACAACAACATGCATATAACTTGGTAAAATAAAACAAGTGATGGTGTGAGTGTATGTTAACTCAAGAATATATTTGCCTAAGTGTGCAAAGGTCAACCTAACCAATACATTCATTAGCAACCATCATTCAAAACATGTCCTATTGACACATTGGTAACCATTCTTAACATCCAATTGTCCCTACCTATAGGGTATACTAAGCTAGAACTTAAACACATAAGTAGTTTATACTTATTTGACTAAAATGGAAATATACCAGAAAAGAGTTCTAGATGGGTAGCTCGGATCTTCTCCTTAGGCTCCCATGTACTCTCATCTGGGTCGTCTCCCCACTGGAACTTAACAAGCTTGATGACTTTATTGCAGAGTCAGTTTATATCATGCTTAAGAATACGAGTGGGTGCAGGGCAAACAAGTGACTTCTTCTATGCTTCCACCTCCTCTAGTTGACCCAGCTCGACTACAACGGTTGTATCATGTTGACACTTTCGCGAGTGTAACATGTAGAAAACATCGTATACTTCCACTAACTTTTTAGAAAGCTTTACCCTATAAGCTAACTTTCCTACTCTACCAGTGATTGGAAAAGGCCCTACAAATCTTGGTGCTAACTTTCCCGAACTACCAAATCTCATGACATGCTAAGCCGTGAGACCTTCACAAAAACCATGGCGTCCGAACTCCAACTCCGTGTGTCTCCTGTCAGCATAAGATTTCTTCCTATCCTATATGGTTTTCATCCTTCTACGGATCAAGTCTACCTTCTTTGATGTTTCCCTCACCATATCTAGTCTATTGTAACAACCGACACCTTATGGGTTGGCCTATCAACAGATACTTTCGGATGCGGATAGTGCTATATCCACATCCGCATCCGAAATCATTTTCGGATATCGGATAGCCGCACCCGTGGATCCAGATGGATTTCGGATAATTATCCTATCCGCTAATGATCGTTAAATCAAGAAATATAAATGGAAAATTTTAGTTTAACATAATTTTTTTTCAGTTCCACCGATTATAAAAGTGTTAAAAATAAATAAATATAATGATAATTAATAATTTTGAGCAGTTAATATGCAGTTAGTGCATATAATATAAACTTCTAACTTAATAAAACCGTAAATAAATATCTTTCACTGTACTAAAATACACATAATTTAAACTATAATCTTGAAAAATACCGAATGGATAAATTTTGGATGTGGATGTCTTCATATCCGCATCCACACCTGTTTTCCTGGATATTAGATATTTATCTGCTTTTCGGATGCAGATGCGGAAGGATTTTGAATTTTTTGAGTATCCATTGACATCCCTACTTATGGGCTTGAATTTTGACAAAATCAAAACCCCAAGTCCGTTAGGGCATGAATCGTTGGTTTTGGTAACCTATAATAAACATAAGCATATCAGAGAGTGATCAATATAAACTCATAGTATAATAGAAAAAAATAATGGAACATGAATTCTGAATGAGGATACTATCTTAAAGTCAATATTCCTTGGATATCTAGTTACCTTGTCATCGCTGAGCATGAATAAAAAGACTTCTAAATCCACCATTCCCGTCTTGGTCCAGTAGCATGTCCCTCAAAATCTATCATGTGGGTTGTAATGAGGAAGGGTTAGAACAACATTCCGATGACTGGAAAATTACACGCTTTATCCATAACACTAATTTATGTCGATTGATTTCCATTTAAGTGTTATGTCTATTATTCACGGCTAATTCATTCAACCATATATGCATATGATATGCCCAAACTTCTCCAAGGTATAAATATATATATGCTTACATACATATATATATCTAAACGATGCACTATCCAAAAGAAAAATCCGACCACTTAATACTTCTTAAATAGGGAGGAGGCAGAACAACTGGCCATTTAATACCTCAACCCTAAGTGAGCCCTCCTTAACGTAATCGCTAATCAATCGACTCTAGCTATAGAGACTGATAACCCCTAGATATGGCTTTATAATATGATTGTCATATTACTAACACATCTCAAAGACCCATCTAAGGGTTAACTAGCCAACTTCCAACAAACAAACAACTAACTAATTATCTTTGAGGTATGTGCGTATCTCATATGGATTCTACACTAGTAGAAAGCGAAATCCTATAGGACATAACTCGAGTCTTTGCTACTGACCGCTCGGGACCGTTGATGGTCATAGCCTATATGCCGACCCTACTACTAAATACCGGTTCAACAATAATACTAACATAGCCCGCCGACCTCCCATGGTCGAAATCCTATTTAGACTAATCTAATGTAAGTCAAAGAAAATGCCTCTTCCAGTTACTTAATAACTCTTATAAAAAATGAAGCAGACCCCATTTTCAAAAAAGTACAAGGTCATTTAATACTTCAAATCTGAGGCGAACCCTTGGTATATTTTTCTCCTACCTATACGCAATCACATATCCCTTTCCAATGGGTCCTATGGTTAGAGATGTCCCACATTAGTAGTAAGTACACACAACTATCGATAGCCTCTAAGTGAAGGGAAGACTTCTGTTGTGCAATTCTACTGATCTTGCATCCCAACCCACTAAACCAAAACAATCATCCTAAGCCTAAATGTTGGGCTAGGCCCACTAATTCATGCTCATGCTAAATGTATAATTAAGGCTGCATAATTCCTCGCTATGAAAATTATACTGCCTTCCAATAGTTAATACCTATATTATATGCTTATTTACTATATTCCATAAATGTCAATTGTCCATAATAAATGGTCATTATTATTCTATTTGGACAATTTCTAATAACATTTATTTATTCGTTCTAATTCAACCTATTATGCCTATTTCATTTTCCTATAAATGTCACATTAAATCATTTAACCAGTCCCATTAAAAACATTTATGTCCCTATTTAATTTTTGTAATTCCTTATTAACTGCGCATTTATGGCCCTATTCATTTTTGAAGTTGTTATCACTTTTCCATCTAACCTCCTAATCCTATAATTTACTACGCTATTTATAACTAGACGTCCTAATTATAATTAATGTGAATATCGACGTATATTATGCTATATATATATATGTATGTATGTATGTATGTGTGTGTGTATGTATGTATCGGTATGTGCGACTATCTGTGTGTGTACATATATCTATTTATTTCTAAACTAGAACATTCCTTTTCACGTTTTAATTTATCAAAGTATCCTTCAAAAAAGGATTATCGTTATAACTTTCCATAAATTAACCAAAAGCGAGACCTTTGCTTGAATTGAAATTACAAAGTATTATCTATTTTCTTTTATTGAAATAGATAGTGCAAACTATGGAGAAGACACTACTATAAAACGGGTCATTTGCTTCGGTCATTTAACTCCTATTGCTTTGGTTTAATGACCGAAGCAAATGAAAACGATGCAAAAGGCGCTTCGGTCGCTAACAAACGATTGAAGCAAATGAACCTGGACAATTAAATGTTTAATTTTTATTTGCTTCGGTTGTCATGTGATGACAGAAGCAAAAGACGGTCAATTGCTTTGGTCATTTCGTGACAAATGAAGTAAAAATAAACATTTGCTTCGGTCTAACAACCAAAGAAAATGTTAGCTGAAGCAAAAAATATTGATATCGTTTAATGTTTTAAAACCTAAAATGATATCAAATTGTATTTAAGAAATTCGTAAATACATTATTATTAAGAATCTTGTCGAACAAACAATATAATTATATTATTTATCAACATAGCTCATGTTTACTACATAGCCAAAAAAAGAAGCACAAATAGTATACAATTACATTATGAAACTGTAATATGTTCACTACATATTTGTACAAACAAAATTCATAACTTGTACTTTGTATGAGGTTATATTCTGGACTCTAGTGAAAATAACGTTGGGTATGGACAGAGTACAAATGTTGAAGAAAAGCAACCTATTGATATTGGTGATATTGCTGCAGGTTGCTTCCTTGCATTTTCTGTTGGGTCCTTGCTTTTCTCTTTTTCCTAGAGAAGAGAACAATATACCTTGCTTTTAGCTTTAACAAAATTTTGGATCGTGGAGTTGTTAATATTCTTAAATTGCATATAACGGTGATTGTTGGTTATAACCCATATAAATGTAAAATATACTCTTTAGCTGATCACTAGAGTAGGACCAAACTATAATGTTCAGATGTAGTAGATACAGCATCAAAAAAATTGACCATATTAGAAGATATACCCACTACATTTTTAGTTTACAACCACTTCAATGAAAAATAGAATCAGAAATATTGATCTTGCTAATGAATAAAATGTACAAGATTGATCTCAATTGATAGAACAAGTACATATTCTCCATAATAAGTGATGGTAAGGACAATAAGTTGATGCTTTTATAGACCCATGTTACTCATGACCCAATAGTTCTCACAAGAACAAAAGGGATTTCATGAAAACCAGTTACTTCCATTTCTAAATAATTTAGTTGCAACCTTGGTCCCAATTCCATCACGACGACTCCACAAACAGTTTATATAATCTTGTTTTTTTTCTTATAGTAAAGCTATAATTTGGGTGCAACGGTTAAAGCTATATAGTATATACATTTGTGTTATGTAGTAATATATGAATGTGTTTCCTTCATATATTGTTGATTGTCTATTATCGAATAAGAAATGAATGACTGTTGTTATGTAGTTGTTACTTATTTTATATTGAGAAGCGGTTGCGGGTCAATATATAAGCCCGTAGGCCTATTTATTATTTCTGAATACAACAGCTCATTCGAAACTGTGTAAATATAATCTGTATCATTCTCTCTTGTATCATCACTTCAGATAATAATAAAATTCATATTATTTCATTTCTGCTATTTCTCCAATATGGTATCGGAGCCGGAAACTGTCTAAAGACATCTTCCGATTGCCGAGCCAATTCTCCATCAGATTCACAATCATCAGTTGGAGAAGGCTGCAATCATCATCAGAGAAGAAATCTCATCATCTGAATTACCCTTCTTTTATCCTTTAAACTTTCTTGTTTTTCAGTTGTTTTTAAAAATCTCACTGAATTCATCACTAAGCTTTACCAAGAAAACTGTCAGAATTGTTCATCACTCAGTTTCTTGGCTGCATTCAGAACTTTATTGAATCATTGAAATTTATATTGTTTTCTTCATCAAGTCGTGCCTAGAAATCTTTTTCTGGCTGCTTTTCGAATACTTTTTTCATTTCTCATCAAAATTTCTCAACTTTCATACCTGATTTTTCACCTATTTGTTAGTTTTTCGCCCTTCTTTATTTTAGAATTAGCATTTTTTTACCTTCTTGAATCTCTGTTCATAGGATATCATCATGGCAGAAGGTGATATTGACAATAACTCTTTCTCATCCGCAAATCCAAATCCTACATCATCCACAAATCCAAACTCCACACAACAACCTACAACTGAAAATTTATCCAAAATCTTGATTAGCCCTCAAAGTCAACTAATAGCAACACAATTAGATGAATCAAATTTTCTATTCTGGAAATTTCAGATTGAAACTGCTGTCAGAGGCTATGGATTTGAGGAATACATTCTTGGAACAAAGCCAATACCAGCAAGATATACTACAGACAGTGCAGATAATACTATCAACAATAACAGTAGAGAATATACAATCTATCAAAGAAAAGACAGTTTACCGTCTCCTTGGTTATTATCTTTCATAAGTGCAAGTTTACTGCCACAATTGATAGGTTGCAAAACTGCACATGAAATTTGGACATCTATTGAGCAAGTGTTCAATGTACAGTCAGTAGCTAAGATTATGTATTATAAAAGGCAACTACAAAGTGTCAAGAAAGAAACCATGCCAATGAGAGAGTATCTAACCAAAGTCAAGACCTTATGTGATCATCTTAATGCAGCTGGACACACTGTCACTAACACAGAACATGTTCTTTCAATCTTAGGTGGTCTTGATGATGAGTATGAGGCTGTAGTGGTAGTTATTGCCTCAAAAGACACAACTCCATCTATACAATATGTTCATTCTATCCTTCTTGCACATGAAGGAAGAATTGACCAAAAGAAAATCGTGATTCCTAACTTAACAGTAAACTACATTGCAAATAACAAAGGCAAAAATCAAGAAAGATCCTATGGAAGCAGAAATGACACTACAAACAATCAAAGAGGAGGTCGGACTTACAGATACAGAGGAAGGGGCGGCAGATGGAACAATAACAACAATAGACTTAGATGCCAGATATGTGAGAAGTATGGTCATTCAGCTAACAGATGCTATTTCAGATTCGATACAAATTATGTACCTGCACAGCAAGGCAATGCCAGCAAACAAAGAAGTTTTAACCGAAGTGCAAATCTTACCAGCATACAACAAGAACAGAGAAGTCAGTCAGAAAATGCAAGAGGCAATCACTCAAATACTACTGATGTTGCCAAGATTGATGACATTCATGATGAAATCTGGTATCCTAATTCTGGAGACACTAATCATGTCACTAGTAATCTCAGCAATTTAAATCTTGGAAATAAAGAATATAGAGGTAAACAGTGTATACACATGGGTAATGTTGTATCTAAGATAACACATACTGGTGATGCACTTATACAAGGTGAAAGATAACTTTATCTTAATAATTTATTAAGAGTTCCTCAAATAAAGAAGAACTTGGTAAGTGTATCACAATTTGCAAGTGATAATAATGTGTATTTTGAATTTTATCCTACTTATTGCTTAGTCAGAGATATACTAACTAAAAGGATTCTCTTGCAGGGTAAAGCATCGAAGGGGCTATACAAGTTTATCTTTGTTGATTCTAAAAACTGTGACAACACAGAAAAATGTTGCAATTTCTCTGAATCTACTACAAATAAAACGAGTAAGAGTATCATTGATGTCTGGCATTGTAAACTAGGTCATCCTACTATTAATCTTGTAAAGAAAATTCTAAGCAGTAATAATATGGTTTTTGATAATGTATCTGTTCCCTACATTTGCACATATTATCAAATGGGCAAAAGTCATAAACTATCTTTTCAAATTTCTGAAACTAGGTATACAAAACCTCTTGAATTTGTGGCTAGTGATTTATGGGGACCTTCTCCTATTGATACCGATTATGGTTTTAAATACTAGATATCATTTATTGATGCATATTCTAGATTTGTTTGGATTTATTTTCTGAAAACAAAATCTGAAGCACTTCATGCAATGATATAGTTTATAACCCAAGCAGAGAAACAAACAAACTATCAAGTTAAAGTTACGGAAACAAATGGAGGTGCTGAATTCAAACCACTTAAAGAATATTTTCAGAAAAGAGGGATCATTCATAGAACTACTTGTCCCTACACTTTAGAGCAGAATGGATTAATTGAAAGAAAACATAGGCATGTAGTGGAAATAGGACTTACACTGCTTGTACAAGCTTCTTTACCTTTAAAGTTTTGGCCAGATGCCTTTGCTACAGCAGTGTACCTGATCAACAAGCTATATACTAAAGTGTTGCAAGGCAAAAGCCCAACTGAAGTGTTGTTCAACAAGTTACCAGATTATCATAAATTAAAAGTATTTGGCTGCCTATGTTTCCCTTGCTTAAGGCAATACAACACTAACAAACTTGATTTCAAATCAGCTCCCTGTACTTTTCTTGGATATGCAAATAACAGCAAAGGATACAAGTGTCTAGATAGCAAAGGAAAAGTATTCATATCCAGACATGTTATTTTTAATGAGCATGTATACCCATTCAGAGAATCAAG
The DNA here is from genome assembly GCA_030737815.1 of Allium fistulosum. Lineage (NCBI taxonomy): Eukaryota > Viridiplantae > Streptophyta > Magnoliopsida > Asparagales > Amaryllidaceae > Allium > Allium fistulosum. The sequence goes on from CM060906.1 coordinate 672,289,540, forward strand.
TATCAAAACATCTCAGAAAATTTACAATTTAAGATTCTCCATACCATCTATACCTCTAAGTCATGATATAGTTGGCTAAGAGCAAAATGAGGACTTGTAGAATCATACAGAACCACAACACACATTGTCCAAATCTGGACAATCTGGACCAGGTCATAGTATCACTAAATCACTCAGAAGTCCTGATCATTTATCTCACCAACATTCAAGTCATCAATTAGATTTCAATCAAACACATGATATTACACAATCATCCAATACTCAACCTGAAACAGAGGATAGTCCATCTAGTCAGCATAAAAGAGGACATCACATGATTTCTAGATCAAAAAGTGGGATATTTAAACCAAAAGTGTACATTACTGATATCGAGACAGAGGAACCATCTACTTATCTACAAGTTATGCAAAGTGAAAGCAGCAATGAATGATGAATATGATGCTCTTATAAGAAACAAAACATGGGATCTTGTTCCTCTTCCAAAGAAAAAAAATATTAGTGGATGCAAATGGACATATAGACTAAAAAGGAATGCTGATGGAGTTATAGCAAAATATAAAGCCAGATTAGTTGCCAAAGAATTCTCCCAGCAACAAGGATTTGACTTCAATGAAACTTTTTCTCCAGTACTAAAATCATCATCAGTTAGAATCATTCTTACAATTGCTTTACACAAAAACTGGAGTATAAAGCAACTGGATGTGAACAAAGCTTTTTTAAATGGAGTTCTACAAGATGAAGTATATATGGAACAGCCATCTGGTTTCAAGAAAGTTGGAAATACAGAACTTGTGTGCAAACTAAACAAAGCAATTTATGGTCTCAAACAAGCACCAGGGGTTTGGTTTGAAAAGTTGAAAACCACTTTGATTAGACTTGGCTATAATCCTATTAAGTCTGATATTTCATTATTTACCAAATTCAGTGGTATTACAGTAATTTACATTCTAGTGTACGTGGATGATTTTATTATCACTAGAAACAACAATGAAGAAATAGTCAGTCTCATTCATCAACTAAACAGAGAATTTTCAATTAAAGATCTTGGAGATCCGATCTTTTTCCTTGGTATTGAAGTCAAAAGAACTCCTAGTTCAAAAAAATTCCTGAGCCAGAAGTACATTTAAGAAATTCTCATCAAAACAAAGATGGATCAAGCAAATAGTTTACCAACTCCTATGATAAGTAATCTACACTTAGCAAAATACAAAGGAGAACCAATATCAAATGCAAAACAATACAGAAGTACTGTAGGGGCACTGCAGTATGTGACAATAACTCGACCTAAAATTGCTTACAATGTAAACAAAGTCAGTCAGTTTATGCAGAACCCTCTTGATGAACACTGGAAGGTAGTAAAGAGGATTCTAAGATATTTAAAGGGTACAATAAATCATGGTTTAATTTTAAAATCGTGCACTAATCTCAATTTATATGGCTTTGCAGATTCTGATCGAAGATCAACAACAGGATACTGCATATACTTAGGCCAGAACTCAATATCATGGTGCTAAAAAAAACAATCAACTATTTCAAGATCAAGTACTGAAGCAGAGTTCAGGAGTGTAGCAAGTGCAACAACTGAAATAATGTGGACATAATCATTACTCAGTGAGCTAAAGATTAACACTAACAGTAAGGCTATTATATGGTGTGACAATCTCAATACTGTATCATTAACTGCCAATCACATACTACACTCTAGAACCAAGCATATGGAGCTAGACTTGTACTGTAAACCACTTACCAGCTACTTATCAGAGAGCTGATATTCTTACCAAGTCACTGTCTGCTAAGAGCTTCACGCATCTAAAGTTGGAGCTTGGAATCGAACAGATCCGTAACGAGTTAGAGAATTGACAAAATCCTTGCCTCAATCATGCTAATCCTCTTCATGCTATGAGATTTAGATGCTTAGAGATATCTCAGATGCAAAGGAACAATCTTTCTATCTCAAGCATCCTACCCACCCTAATGATGGGCAAAGACAAGAATTAAAGTGGACAAAGTATTTTTTTATCATTATCTCAGCTGGATCTAACCAGATCTAAAGATTAAATGAAAATCTCAATTTTTGGGGTTCGGAAGGAAACCCTAGCTGCGAATTGAGGGAGAGTATTATCGAATAAGAAATGAATGGCTGTCGTTCTGTAGTTGTTACTTATCTTATATTGAGAAGGGCTGCGGGTCAATATATAAGCCCGTAGGACCATTTATTTATTTCTGAATACAACAGCTCATTCGAAACTGTATAAATACAATCTGTATCATTCTCTCTTGTATCATCATTTCAGATAATAATAAAATTCATATTATTTCATTTCTACTATTTCTTCGATAATGTCAACTGTGACACTGCAAATGATCCATTAAAACTCACTTGAAATCAGGTGTTCTGTGTTATAGATTTAGATTATGTTTTTAATGATGGGAATGAGACTTTTATTCTCGTTAACTAAAGCTAAGACCCTAAGACATTCTAGTTCTTCTAATTGTTGTATGAATTAATGCAACTGAAGATTATAGCTGAAGATTATATGATTCTTCTATGTAGAAAGAATAGCAGAGGACAGATGGAGACTAATATGCATATGACAACTGAAGATTATATAATCGACTGTGATCTCAACATTTTAAACAGAGATGATCGAAATACAGGACAAACAATTTAAACATATTATGATCGCATAGGAAACTAATGGATCATGAAAAACTTTATGGATGGTCATATTACAACGTGATATTCAACATTCAGTTATATATTATTATGTGACTGATGCCTTGGCTAATTATTCATCCTGTTTAGGGCCGCTTTATAAGAACACATGATGATCCTAACCAATATCCACACAACATAGGATTGCCTACAAAACTATATCATCCAATATAAAAGAAAACCTTAGCTTATAATAATACTTTAAGGACTTCAAAGGTTTTAGATGATTCTAATAACATAACAGATGTTCTTTGAGAAAACTGCAGATATATAATACTTATTCTACCTTTCTGGTTGAAATCTTGAAAGGTTACTTGATAATATAATATTTCCGAATAAGTTGTTATAGGAGAGGTTCCTGTATATATAAAAAAGTCAAAGTAAAATACTAAAAGTGTGACCGACTTTCCTGTTAATCTAGAGAAACATACCTAGTGCACTTACAGAGATACTAGGGTGAAACATCTTGTAAGTTCAATGACAGATAGATTGTTATTATTTAAAATCCTAAAGGAGTTGAATGCTTGGAATCATTTGGTTAGATGTGCTGCTTTTTAAAAGAACTATTAAACATCCATTGATGTTCTTTCTTATTATGGCTCCCTTTTTTACAATCTCAATATTTTTAGGTTTCCCAAAACCCAATTGTTTCAGATAAACGAATAGTGGTAATATTATCAGTTGATGGCAAAGAATAAACAAGCCTCCAAGATATGCATAGCCCTTTTCATTATAGAACATTCAAACATTCACGGATCAACATCAGGTTAGAATACATATCGTAAATTTCTTATGCGTAGGGATCGATCCCCTAACCCCCCTAATAGTATCTCATACACATCCAACCCACCCTAATGATGGGCAATGTAATATTGGCATCTCAATATTTTTCAGGTTCTCAAAACCCAGTTGTTTCAGATGAAGGATTAGTGGTAAAGTTATATGTTGATGGAAAAGAAAAAACAAGCCTCCAAGATGTGCATACCCTTTTTGGTAGAGAACATTCAAACATTCACGGATCAACATCAGGTTAGAATACATTTCGTAAATTAGTTATGCGTGGGGATTGATTCCCTGACCTTACATTTAGAGAAGGGTTGGGAACAATGAAACTTCGGCTGAGTTGTGTACGTTGTCACTCTCTTGAAGACGTTTTGGCGTTCTGCTCGACGATGCAAAGCAGCTCTGAAAAAACAAACGTCGCCGCCTCTAGGATAAAACAGCCTCTCTAATCTAAAAAATATCAACATGTTTGCACTGACAAAGTTGATTCTGATTTGCACTCTGAAATACTGCTCACGGTGTTTAGTTTTGTTGAAAGAAGAAGGAAAACAAAAAATGTTCGTTATTCTTACCATTTCTCTTCTGTCTATCTATTATTTAAATAGGCAGAATGGAAATTGTATACGTTACAAAAGTGATCGAATGTTAATGGATTTTAATTTATTCTCATTTAAAACAATATTGTAATACCATGAGCTTTTGTAACGGCTCAATAATAATGTCACATAAATATATTACTATTGTGCAAGTGTAACGGCTCAATTATAATAATGATTCATAAATACATTACCGTTATAAACTTGCAACGGCTCAATTATAATAATGGTTCATAAATAACCATTAACTTGTTTTTTATTTAATATGTTTAATAAATTCACTTGATAAACAAAAACATTTTCAAAAATCCCCCACTTTAATTTTTAAAAATATATTTTTCGAGCAGTTTCTGAAAACATAAGTTGTGCATAAACAAAGGTGTCTTTCGACTTGAACATTTGCATAGTGGATATGATTCAGTTTTTACTAGAATGACACGTAGTCTTGAACTTTATTCCTGACATTAGACCATATACAATCTTTTTAGAGTGTAATCAAATAAGCCCATGCACTTATGGCCATGCACGTCTATCCCAGTTTAGTGAATGCTCGAGGAATTTTACCCAAAACTCCATAGGAAACGGCCACATTTCCACATTCACATAGGTGAGTCTATCAAGAGTACTCCTGAAGGTAGGTACTCCACTCCAAATAGAGTATAGATCTCATTAAGAGTTTCTATTAACTCATCTTCTAATCACTTCAGGAATACATGCTTCTTAATATAAATATAGCATGTTCAACTAATATCACTTTACAACTTGTTCTTACCCATTGAACCTAGTTCTTGGGATCTATAGTCATTAGGTCGGGTTACCATTGTACGTGATTCAACAATCTAAGGGCAATAGTCTCATTCTTTTAGAAGTACTAAGGACTTTCTCTCTGGCCAGTCCTTTCATCAAAGAATCTGCCAAATTCTCGTCACTGCGTATGCGATCCACTTTAACAGCACCTGAAGAGAGTAGCTCTCTAACAGTACTGTGCTTACGACATATTTGTCGTCTCTTACCATTGTAATAATGGTCTGTACTTTTGCGATAGCCGCGGTACCATCGCAATGGATCAACACAGCTGGTGTCGGTTTTTCCCATAAAGGAATCTCAGCTAGCCGATTTCTTAAGTACTTTGCTTCTTCACTAGCTGTGGCTAGTGCTATCATCTCAGACTCCATAGTAGACTGAGCCAAAATATATGTTTCTTGTATTTTCAAGAAATAGCTCCTCCAGTAATACTAAAGATATAGCCACTGATTGCTTTTGAATCATCAGATAAAGTATTTCAGTCTGCATCGGTGTAACCTTCAAGGACGACAGGAAAATTTTCATAATGTAACCCAAGGATCATGGTTCGTTTTAGGTATCTCATGACCCTCTCAATAATGTGTCAATGCTCTATACTAGGTCTACTAGTAAACATGCATAATAATCTCATGACATAGGCAATGTCAGGTCTAGTATAATCAGTGGCATACCGAAGGCTGCCAATGATGCTCGCATAATCAGCCAAGTCTTATTGGATTCTGAAGAATCCATTTTATCATTTATAGCTTCTTGCCAAAAATCGGCATCTAAGGAAGATAGGGCCTTTTGGAGGTTTAAGTGATTATCCTCTATAGTAAAAGCACAAAAAATTGAACCAAAATCTTTTGCGGTTCTTGCTCTTTTACTTCTTCTAGGTTTATTTTCAGAAGACTCATTAAGTTCTATTCTAATAGGCATGATGTTACTTGATGTGCCCCCACAATTCCTCAATTTAAAAGGAAATCTCAATTCATAAAAATCAGCATCATTGGATTCTATTATATTGTGTGTATTCAGATAATAAAATCTATATGTTTCGCTATTAATAGCATAGCCAATAAATACACGTTCATATGCTCTACTTGTTAATTTTATTCTCTTAGGGTCGGGTATACGAACATATACTAAACATCCCTAAGTTCTAAAATAAGACACATTTGGTTTATAATTTCTTAAAATTTCAAATGGTGAGATTTTTTTTTTTGATTTAGCGATTCTATTCGGTACATTTCATACAGTCAATAAAATATCCCCCCACCAATGTTTTGCTGCACCAGAATTCAATAAGATAGCTACAACTAATTCGATAAAGGTTCTATTTTTTTTCAGCTTTACCGTTCATTTCAGGTGAATAAGGTGCAGTTCTCTCATGAATTATACCATATAGAAATCAAGAAATAAACTAGACTCATATTATGTTCCTCTATTACTACGAAGTCTCTTAATTTTCTTATTAGATTGATTCTCAATTTCAGTTTTAAATGATTTAAACATATCAAATGCATCACTTTTATTTTTCATAAGGTATACATAAGTAAAATCAGAACAGTCATCAATAAAAGTGATAAAGTAATGATGTCCATTCTAGTCAAAGTTCCATCAAGCTCACATATATCAGAATGAATCAAATCTAAAGGTTCGGAAACTCTATCAACTGTTTTATGTGGTTTCTTAGTGATTTTTGCTTGACTACAGAATTCACATTAATCAAAATCAGTTTGTGACATTTTAGGGATAAGATCTAAGGTGCTCATGTTATGAATTATACGTTTATTCACATGACATAATCTAGAGTGTCAGATATTAAAATCACACAACATATAAGCAGAAGCAGACATTTTATTACATTCAACGTTTAGTTTAAACATACCATCAGTTGCATAACCCCTACCCACAAACATACCATTCATTGTGATGGTGTACATATCAGCCCCAATAGTCTGTGTAAAACCAGCCTTATTAAGAAAATAACTTGAAACAAGATTCTTTCTCATCTCTGCAGTGTGCATTACGTCCTTCAGAATGACGGTCTTTCCAAAGGTAAACTTCAGCTCTACACTTCCAATCCCAACAACAATAGTGGTGTGAGAGTCTCTCAACAACACTTTCTTGTTCTTAGTCTTCCTGTATGTTTTGAACATAGCACGGTCATAGCAGACATAGCGTGTAGCACCAGTATCTACCCACCAACCCTCTGATCCCCTAACAAGGTGAATCTCATCAGTAATCATAGCCGTTAAAGGCTCCTCGGTCAGGTTATCCTGCGGTGCAGGACCATGTCTGTTCCAACACTTGCGTGTCATATGACTTGGTTTTCCACAGTTGTAGCAAAAAAACAACTATCTATAGTCATTCTTTTGGGGTGGTTTCTGTTTGTTGTGATTCTGACTAAGCTTGCGGTTCTGATTTTTAAAAATTTAGAATTTGGTTTCAGAACTGCAGCTTTCTTAATGTTGCCTATAACATCAAGCACTTCTTTCTTCATATCTTGTTTATGTGATTCCTCCTCAATACGGAGGCAGGTTATCAAGCTTTCCAAAGAAAATTCTTTAGTTTTATGTCTCGGATTATTCTTAAAATCCTTCCAACTAGGGAGTAGTTTATCTATCAACACAGCAACTTGGAATTGTTCATCAATAACCATACCTTCGGAGACGATCTCATGAGCTATTTTCTGAAGTTCATGAGACTGCGTCTCTACTGACCTGTCGTCCGTCATTTGAAATTTGTGGTAGCGACCGACGTCATATTTCTTTGCTCCAGCTTCTTCTATATCATACTTCTTTTGCAACGCCTCTTAGATTTCCTTGGTTGTCTTGTCCGAATTGTAGTAGTCGTAGAGATCGTCGCTCAGGCCATTGAGTATGAAGTTCTTGCAAAGGTAATCCTGCTCTGTCCAATTCTGCAATTTTTGGTTTTGTTCCTGCCAGATCTGTAGTTGTTGTGCATTGGTTTCAACGGGATTCTCTGGCACTGTCGGCTTTTCTGCAGTGAGCACACAAACCACCTTCCTCGTTGTCTGAAAAAATTCCATCTTTTGCCTCCAGCGCTTGAAATGGAGGCCCTCGAATCTGAAGGGCGCAGAAGCGACCATGGGGACCTGATTGCACTGACAGCCTCTCTAATCAGAGAAATATCAACCTGATTGAACTGACAAAGTTGATTTTGATTTGCACTCTGAAATACTGTTCAAGGTGTTTAATTTTGTTGAAGGAAGAAGAAAAAGAAAAATGTCTGTTATTCTTACCATTTCTCTTCTGTCTATCTATTATTTAAATAGACAGAATGAAAATTGTATACGTTACTAAAGTGATGAAATGTTAATGGATTTTAATTTATTCTCATTTAAAACAATATTGTAATACCATTAGCTTTTGTAACGGCTCAATAATAATGTCACATAAATATGTTACCGTTGTGCAAGTGCAACGGCTCAATTATAATAATGATTCATAAATACATTACCGCTATAAACTTGCAAGGACTCAATTATGATAATGGTTCATAAATAAATTACCATTAACCTGTTTTTTATTTAATTTTTTTAATAAAATCACTTCATAAACAAAAACATTTTCAACAAGGAGTACTAGCTAAATCTAATCCATAGGATATTGAGGAAACTGGCAGTTTCACTAGATGCTGGAAGATGAAAATTGACATTGTAAAAGGGTCTTAACAAACATCTGTACCGAAAAGATAAAAGTGTCATACCAATTAAGAAACTAAAATGAAAATTACCCTATTCAACCAAAATGAACTCCATTAGACAAAAATATTATGAAATAAATACCGTTTCCTTGTTGGAATCATATGTTAGCAAACATGATGCTTTTTTATCAACTACTCTCACACAATCCATTGAAAAACCATTAGCATTAGCGACGGCTTGCAGATAAATGGCACTTTTTTCCTGAAGTCCAGGATGCAAGGACATAATATCAGAGGATTTTGAGAATGAAGCAGTAGATAATGTTAAAAGCACACTGTCATCAGCAACAACACAGAAAGGGGAAGGCCTTGCACGTAGCACCTGCAAAAATAGAAAACAATTTTTTAAGAACAGAAATCGATTGATAAAAATTATTGCATTACTCCATTCAGTGTATTAGGTCTCAATTTTTGTATTCAAAAATATTTATTAAAAATAAAAATAAAAAACAATCTTAGAACAGGAATTGCTTGGTGTAGATTAATTCATTTCATTTACTGTATTCGCTTTCAATTTTTTGTTGGTACAGACTTAATGGATGATTTCGTCTTTAGCTGGACTTGATAGCAAATTCAGAATGACATTTTCCATTTGCATCTTGAATATGATTTATGCACATAACCGCAGGGATGAAGCCAACATGTTCTCCTAGGGGTGGCATGATTAAAGAAGAAATTTACATTGCTAAATAAAAGTCCGTTTCATTGAAATATTATTTTCGTTTACATTTTATTCAGTTGATTGTTATATAGATCAACCAGCGTTGCATAGACAACAACATCAATGATTCAATATATTATGTTTAAATTTCTAAATTAATGAATTAAACATGTTGCATACTAAGTACTATAACGTTTGGAGGATCAATTGTGTTGGTCATGATTCATTAATCGACAATAAGGAAAGAAAACTCAGACTTTCTACTCTCTCTTTTTTTTCAAACTCAAAGTGCTATGGGATTACAATTTAGCTTCTGCTCACATATAAATTAAAAAAGTAGAGAAATATTCTTGTACAAAAAATAAATACAAACAAAGCAAGCAGTATAATTTCATGGAGCACAAAACAAATCAATTAAATGGATGGTGGAGACTGACAGCTTAGACAACAGCAAAGATAAAGCAATAAACAATCGTATCTAAAGCAAGTGTAAATGTTTCATCATGCCGGCTGGGTTCTAAGCAGAAAGTAGAAATATTAAGCTAGCTTCGGGTATAAGCATGCATACTAATATCAACTATTGTCTCAAATTTCAATTAAGAATCAGGATTTATACTATGAACTGTTCTTACATCACTTTTCGCAGCTTTGGCAAGGACATCGCCATCTTTTGACATTGGTATTTCAGACCCTGGAATTAACCAAACACACTGTATCGGATTATCACACCATTCCCCTTGGCCTGATAAACAAACAATGTGAAACATCTTTAAAACAATGTGAAATAAAGTCATGCATCCAGTTTCATGCCGCTCTAACAATATATATCAATACACACCACAGCCACGAAGTAAACAGAAATTTGCACAAAATATGATGATGTTGAGTATTTAGTAAGGCAATTTAATTGAAAAAATAGTTAGTAACTATATTGCCTTCTTTTGACTAATGCTTATCACCTTTGTGTTCATCTTGACGAGGACAGTGTGACACTTCCATTTTAATGTGGGTAGAGTTAAAAAAATTGTATGAAACTTAGTGCACGTTCACTGTGTATGCAACTCAGTTCTATGCTGATGTATATAGAGTTTAAACAGTCAAACTGACCTGACTCTTTGGAGGACCTTTAGGAGCAGTAGAGTAGAACACTGATCCTTGACTGTCAAGTTGAAGCACCCACCATCATATAAAATTTACATTGACGCCTGCAAAAAAAAATAAAAAATTACGTTATTACATTTTATTTTAAAAAAAATCCATGCTATATCGCTCAAAAGTGCACATCGATCACTGCACCTTGTATTGCACTTATACAAATATATGTTCAAGTAAAACAACATATAAAAAAGAACAGAGGCATAGGAAAGAAGATGCAAAAAAAATTATTCTCAAGGACAACAAGTTTGTTTTTTAGTCTGAATGACACTTTTTAGCGTAAACAGAAAATGATAGTTACAACTATCATTCTGTGGATTACACTGAAAAGTATCCTTTAGCCTAAAAAGCAATCTTGTTGTCTCTGAAACTAAATTTTTCTTCAACTTTTTCTCTGATCCTAAAACCCCCTATTCTAAAGCAAAGCGGGTACAAGCATAAATCAGGCCACATAGTACTAGGCCCAAATAAATATCGTTTTTACATCATAAAAGCGTACACGAATCATTTTATCTTTTCTGTACAGAAATCTCCATCAATAAAATACTGCATTTCATCTTTTCAATTTCATGCTTCATTTTATTCTCTAAAATACATCAATTTTTTATATGGTATTTGAGCCAAAATCAGCTTAACAACAAATCAACCAATCATACCAAAGGGTCAAAACTTCACAGGAAGATTGAAATTATCGATTTGATCATCATTAGAAAAGCTTCTTCATATGATAATCAGATAAGCTCATCAAAGAATTTTCGTCATCTGAGTTTTTAGAGAATTTGATTAAAGGACAATCAAGAAAACTAGTGCCCAAAGAAAATGATCACTTTATTATTTGAATATCAGATACTGAAGAAATGAATACATTTTGTGTCTCAGTATACAAGTATTTATATACAATTCTTTGGCCCGCTCCATGGTTGCAAAAGTTACAAAAATGCCCTTAGGGCTTGACTGGTTCAATTGTATTCGACTATGTTAACCGTTGTATTCATTCTTATCATATTCTCTAATAATCCCCCTCAAATTGAGCTGGGGTTTTTCTCGAGTATCGGCCGCCATCAAAAACTTTGATCTCCTGCTTCAATCTTTCAAAGTTCTTCCTTGACAAAGCTTTGGTAAGTACATCGGCTCTCTGGTAAGTGGCTGGTAAGTGATTTATGCTCAATTTTCCATTGATAACTCATTCACGAACAAAATATAGATCGATTTTCATATGTTTTGTTCGTGAATGCAAGATTGAGTTCACTGATAGTGACACTGTGCTTTTGTCGCACCAGATTGTTGGTTTTTGCTTTACTGGAAACCCTAATTCATACAATAGTGATTCTACCCAAATGATTTCGGTTGTTGCTGCAGCAACGCTTCTGTATTTTGCCTCCATTCTTGATCGTGATATCGTTGGTTGTTTTTTGAAACACTAGGAAATAGGGTTTTCACCCAAGTATATACAGTAACCGGTTGTTGAGTGTCTGTCATCTGGGTCACTGGCTCAATCTGCATTTGCAAATCCTTGTATGTTTAAGTTATTTTCTGCTTTTAGATATAATCCATGACTTGTTGTGCCTTTTAAATATCTGAGTATCCTTTTTACTGACTTCCAATGTTCATCACGTGGTTGTTGCATGAATTGACAGACTTTATTGACACTATATGCTATTTCAGGCCTTGTGATTGTTATGTATTGAAGTGCTCCAACAATACTTCGATATTGTTTTTCATTACATATAACTTCACCTCTGTATTTGGATAGATGTAGATACTTATCATTGGTATGGGTAGTGGATTGGCTTGTCCATTTATCTCTTAATGAGAACCTCTGAAATGTTCTTCTTTTGACTCAGTATGATTTCTAAATTAGATTTCCTCTTCACTTCTATGTCCAGAAAGTAATTTAATTCACATAAATCTTTGATGGAGAATTCTTGATATAAATGCTGAACTACTTTGTTAGTTTCTGATTCATTGTCTCCAGTAATTATGAAATCATCTATGTAGACTAATATAAAAGTAGCAGTATCTCCATTATGCTTTATGTACAATGAGCTATCTGATTTGGCTGTTGCATACCCCAGTTTTATCAAGGTTGCTTTTAGTCTATCATTCCATACTCTAGGTACTTGCTTTAGTCCATAAATTGCTTTATTTAATTTGCATACCATATTATCATCATTGCTCTGCTTGAACCCTTGTGGTTGTTCCATGTACACTTCTTCTTTACAAACACCATTCAAGAAAGCATTATTTATATCTAGCTGTCTTATTCTCCAGTTTTTATGCAATGCAATGGTAAGGAAAATCCTTATAGTAGTTGGTTTTACTACTGGAGAGAAGGTCTTTATAAAGTCAAAACCATATTGTTGTGTGTATCCTTTGGCTACAAGCCTTGCCTTGTATTTATTGATGGTTCCATCAAGATTTTTCTTTAATTTGAAAGTCCACTTGCACCTAATTATATTTTGATATTCTGGTCTCTGCACTAGATCCCAAGTTTTACTTTTCATGAGAGCTTGATATTCTTCAATCATTGTAGTTTTCCTTCTGTTGCTTCTTGATGCTTGTTCATACGTGACTGGTTCTTCAAGTTCTGAAGTTGCTGTATATACTTTGGGTTCGAAAATGCCTCCTTTTGACCTTATTATCATATGATGTCCAGTTGGTGCGGGTGTTGGCTCATGTGATTGAGTGGCTTCATGCTGATGATTATCTTCATGAAGTTCTTGCTCATGATCTGATACATGTTCATAGTCATGATTATGGTTATCTGAATTGCTTGTGTGCCTTGATGTTTCATTTGATTGCATTGATTCAATTTTCTCATCAGCTTCACCATTTCGGTAGCATCTGCTCTCCCTTCACATTCCTCATTATACAATGGTACTGGAGGTATAGAAACTTTTGCATTGTATATCTTTTGATTGACTTTCATATCTTTTCCTGAAAAAGGAAAAACATTTTCATTAAAAGCAACATGTCTAGAAATGATTATTTTACCATCATTACTTAAGCACTTATATCCTTTTTGTTGTGTTGCATATCCCAGGAATATGCAGGGTGTTGATCTAAAGCTGAGCTTGTGAGCATTGTATGGTCTTAAGCATGGGAAGTAGAGACATCCAAATGTCCTCAGTCTGGAATAATCCACTCTGGTGTTGAAAAGGGCTTCACTAAGGGTTTTGAATTTCAATACTTTTGTTGGAAGTCTGTTTATTAAGTATACCGATATTGAGAAGGCATCTGGCCAGAATTTAATGGGTAGAGAAGCTTGTGCCATGAGTGTGAGACCTGTCTCAACAATATGCATGTGTTTTCTCTCTGCTAGACCATTTTGCTCTGAAGTATGAGAGCGGGTAACTCTGCTTACAATTCCTTTCTTTGCAAAGTAAGCCTTTAGTGGTTTAAATTCAGCTCCACAATCTGTTTGTACTATTTTTAATGGTTGACTGGTTTGCTTCTCTACTATGCTAATAAACTATATTACTGCATTAAATGTTTCAGCCTTTGATTTTAAGAAATAAATCTAAGTGAATCTAGAAAATGCATTTACAACTGAGATATAATATTTATATCCATAGTCTGAATTGATGGGGGCCGGTCCACATAAATCAACAGCCACCATTTCGAGTGGCTTGTTGTATTCTGTTATAGATTTAGGAAATGCAAATTGGCTTTTTTCCCAAATGACAATATGTACATATATATGTTAAATTGACATCTTTGAAATTGATATTATTATTTATAAGAACTTGTCTTACAACACTAACACTTGGATGTCCAAGTTTACAGTGCCATATATCAAAAATACTTTTGTCATTCACATTGTTATAAGAGCTTGTGTAATTACACCAATTCCTTTCAACAACATCTTTTTTATTCTTCATCAGATTGAACATGTAAAGCCCATTATGTACCTTACCCTGTAATAAAATATCCTTGCTTAGTAAGTCTTTGACCACACAAATTTTTGGATAAAATTTAAAGTATACTTGATTATCATTGGAAAATTGAGAAACACTCATTAAATTCTTTTTAATTTGTGATACTCGAAGTAAATTATTCAAGTGTAACTCTCTTTTGCCTACGATACTTGCATTACCAATATGAGAAATACTAATAGATTTGTCATTACCCATAAAAATAGATTGTGTACCTTTGTATTCTTTATTTCCTAGATTCAAATTTTGCAAGTTGGTAGTGAAATGATTTGTTGCACCCGAGTTTGGACATCATGCTTCATTTACTACATCTTCTGGTCTGGCCAGAACTTCAACATCTCCTTGGATCTTGGAGTTTTCTCCCTAATTCTTGAAGTCTTGACTTGTATGGACCATGTTAATATTTGGTTGATAATTTCTTTGACTATTACTTGCTTGTTGACTAGCTGAATAGTTTTGATCAAATTTGAAGTAGCATCTGTTGGCAGTGTGACCATATTTTTCACAAATTTGACATCTAACCCTATTCGTGTTGTTATTTCATCTGCCTCTGCCTTTTCTTCTGTAAGTCTGACCACTTCTTTGATTGCTTTGGTCATTTCTTGCATTTTGATTTCTTTCTTAGTTCTTGAATCTGAAGTTTGAAGAATTGGATGCATAATTAATACTAAAATATGAATTAGATTATTTTCTTTGTTCAAGTCTCCCTTCATGTGCAAGTAAAGCAAAGTGCACATATGATATACTTGGCAATGTTTCTTTTGATGAGATAACTGCAACAATTGATTCATACTCTTCATCTAGTCCATTTAAAATGACAAGTATTTGGTCTTTATCAGCAACTTTATGACCTGCTAAGCCTAACAGATCACATAAAGTCTTCACTTTTGTTAAATACTCCCTCATTGACATCTCATTTTTACGTATATTTTGCAGTTTCCTCTTGTAGTTCATAATTCTTGCTGATGACTGAGCATTGAATATTTGCTCAACGGTAATCCAAATTTCATGAGCAGTATTACACCCTATTATTTGTGGTGGTAAACTTGCATTGATGGTTGATAGTAGCCATGCACTTAACAGACTATCTTGTTTTTAATATATTGTATATTCTTTGTCGTTGATTAACTCTCCTTCTTTGGAGATATATTTTGCAGGAATTGAGGATGTGCCAAAGCAAGAAGTTGCTTTCATCAAGTTGTATGTTGATGAGTTCGCTTCTTGGTGAATGATTTTCTTAGTGATTTTTTTCAATTTATGTGACATGGGTAGTTTGAGTTGTTGTAAGTGGTGATGATGTATGAGATATATTATCATCATTTCCTACCATTGAACAAGAATTTGATCAGATGAAGAGACTATCTCCGATGATCTTACTGGTGCAACCAAGAACTAAAATGATGACACTGTTCTGATCAGTTTTCTCTGGCGAGGCACTGAATACTTGTGAATTGGGTTCTTGATCAGAATACTCAAAGATCTTGGTCAAAATGATTGAGAAAATCTCCTCATGATGATAATTTCCCGAGAGGAGAAAGAATTTGACAACACAGCCACCTTCTAGATGATGAAGATGAACTGATAGAGAGATGGCGAGGTGATTGGGTTGCCGTTAGCAGTGTGATGCTCTGATACCATAAAAGAGAAAATGATCACTTTATTATTTGAATATCAGATAATAAAGAAATGAATGCATTTTGTGTCTCAGTATACAAGTATTTATATACAATTCTTCGGCCCACTCCATAGTTGCAAGAGTTACAAAAATGCCCTTGGGGCTTGATTGGTTCAATTGTATTCGGCTATGTTAACCGTTGTATTCATTCTTATCACATTCTCTAATAGCCCTGCTAAAGAATTTTCAAATTCTTGGCTGCAACAAGTTATTTTGGTGCAATTAAAAAAATTCCGAGAAGAAAATTCAGAAAACATAATCAAGAAGGCAAGAAAATCATCGTAAAATAGAAAGCAAGAAAGTGCCACGCCAAAGAATTCATTAGAGAAACCTCATCACTTGAATCTCGACTGCAACATACCTAACTCTTTGCATTCAAATCATCCCTTGCAAACCTTTTATATCTAAATATTCAACTCTTTCTGGTGATTTTCATTCATCGTGGCTGAAGAAGATCGAAGCTCAACCACTTCTGATTTTCATTCATCCTGTATTAGACAATGCCCAACAATTGATAGTACATTTGTAACAAACCGGATTTTTCGACGCTCAAAAATCGACATCAATACTTTCACTGTATTACATGCCAAGAAATCGAATGCTGGAAATACCAGATCGTTAGGGAAAAAGAAGAAAGAGGTAGAAGGAGAAATAGAAACAATAACACAAAATCTCACAATCGCAGCGGAACAATATATAATAGATATCAACATGTCTCTATACACAAAGAGCTATAAAACATATCTTATCCATTACATCATCAGAGTACAACACATCAATAACACAATACCGGACAGTTATAATAACTTATCCTTACAAGTGCTGAATATACAGCCTACAATACACAATAGAATAAAATTAAATACATATGATACGTCTTCGTTATCCAGCTCATCCCTGAGCTCCATAAAATCCTATCCAATATCTGTAATACTCGGTCTGACCCGAGCATTATAATAAAATAACACCCGAGTCAGTCTGAAAAACCAGCGTGAGAAAACACACTCAATTTGAATTATTAAAGTTATCAAAATCCTTTGAAAACAAAGGTATCTCGTAAGACCACGCCACACATAAACACAACGGGTTTTTACCTTACGGTAACCAAAACATTTTGTATCAAAATCATCTGATATTATAATAGTGTCTAAGTACAAATACTTATTCAAATAGCTGAAATTGTTATATTAATTAAATTCCAGCATACTAGGCTCTACAACCAAAACAGTAAAGACACGTATTGGAGAATGGATTCCATACGAATGACTAGGCACTGGGGCACCACCTGTCACAGTACACGTCTAGAAAAAATGTACCGAGGACTACGTTGGGATCCCCTGCAACACAAGACCGGACTACCCCTAACCTGGATAGACCGAATATGCTATCACCCTGGGTGTTCCCACCCTTTCCGAGTTCTTCCGCGCACCGTAGTAATAATATCTGAGGGTATCTAGAAAGGTGATAAACATACCCTAATTGGGTGTGACCCACTTAGCCTTGCTGCATCTCTCCTGATTTTCAGTCATTCCCGGTTGATGAGGCTAGAGGCTACGATTACCTTTAAAGGAATTTTCACTTCGAATGCTCATTGTCCTCCAATTACAATGTACTGATAACATTCATCCATACAAGTCCGTTCTGGGTCCGAACGGAACCGAAGGCACTATTCCTACTACATCTATTTTGGAATCATCCTCAGGATTAGTAGTGATTAGCCCTTGCACTTCACTGCTCCATCGTTGACTCCATTCTCTTGTTTTCACTTCGAAAACGTACTCGTTGGATCGAAGTGTTTTTTGGATAACCTATCTGATCCCGGTCTCTTTGAAACAACATTCGATATTCGATTTTTTAGGAAATAAACAGACAAAAATAAGATCGGAGATCACCCCTAGCCGTTAGTGGATGGATTTCCTTATAATCATCCTAGAAGAACGAAATCAGTTTATACGTACAGTATAGCACCTTCCGACGGTAACTGTACCATATAATTCCCGTGTTTCCTCTAGATATTTCCAAAGTTATATTTTGGGTCCAGATTTTGATAGTCGGTTATTTAAATATCAAAAAAAAAATCATTCAACCAAATATTTCATTTCCACTGAAAAACACCAAGTCTCATTTAATTTAAATTTTAAATAAATTAAATTTCTTTATCCAAAAGTATGTACTTATCTTATCGAATTTAGTATATTCACAAACTATCCTTTTCAAAAGTATTTGAAAACTCTTTAAAATAATAAGGAAAGTACCACTGCGGTATCAACCATGGATTCACAACTCAATGGTTACATCTCTATCCCAGAGAAATCCAAAACTTAACTGCTGGTACTCACTGCCTCTGATTTCGCTATGAAAGTATACCATTACTTTCCAAAAACTTTATTAAATAATTTCCTCAAAATAATACTTATAAAATTTCTATATAAATTTCCAAGTTAAATTTTTAGGCAAATGCTCTTTAATAAAAGTTATTATATAAAATATTAATATTGAATAATTTACCCTTTTAAAATAATAATACTGATTAATTCTTAAATAATAATTGACTTAATATAAACTAACTTAATTAATAATTAAATATACTTTAAACAATTTAAAATAATTACATGACTTTGAAACAATAATTAATTTTGATTTAGTAATAAATTCAAATCGATTCACAAGACTTATTTATAAACTTATAATCCATTTTGACAATTTTAAAATATTTAAATAACTAATTTTCTGGAATATTTTTATGCTAAAAACATTTTTTTTAAATTACCTAGTTTAATAATTAAAAATCCTCCTTTTTAAAACAAACTCAATTTCTTGATAAAAATATATTTTCCAATTCCAATATAACCGGTCTAACATTTATAAATCTCTCTCAATTTATCACACTACAACAAAAATACCTTTTCGCAACTGCCAAAAACAGTTGTAATATGTCTATTACAACTAGCACCCGCCAGTCGTTATATCCGCAGTTGTAATAGATCCGAATTATTTTACAACTGGCCGAAACAGTTGCAGAAGCAGTTGTAGAAACTTATTTTACAACTGCCACATGTTAGTTGTAAATGACTAGTTACAACTGCTTTTAGCACTTGCAAAAGGTCTTTTACAACTGCCACTGCTAGTTGTAGAAAACTTATTTACACTGCGGAAAACCATTTACAACTGCTACATGCAAGTTGTAAATGACTAGTTACAACTGCTTTTAGCACTTGTAAAAGGCTTTTTACAACTACCGCTTGCAGTTGTAGAAGGATGAAATACAACTAACAATGACAGTTGCAACATATATTTTTACAACTGCTACAAACAACTATAATCATCTTTTCAGAGCTGCTATAAATTCTTAATATCATAACTAAAACCAATATTTCGTTAATATTATACACAATCATGCAAATTACTTGAAACAACACAAACCATTTGCATTCAAGAAAATCGAAAACAATTCGAGTTTACACCATTTATGAATTCACAAGTTCAATACAAAACACAACTAAATCCATAACATATTTCAGTAAGAGTACATATACATACTAATTAAAAGAGATAAATTCCTTATGCCAAGGAACAGTCGTCCCAACCGCTTGTCCAATAGTATAGATATCCGAAGTAGGCCTATATAAAATAGCTTCGGGCTCCACCACTGAATCAATCCAAACCTTCCAAGCATCTGCTCCAAGTTGTACATGATGCACTAAAACTGTAGGATCAATAGATGCAATTGTTGCTTCTGCGACAACATTTCTTTGCCAACCCAATAATTTGCACTTTCTAGACTGATTCTGAACTTGTATATTACCACCATTTGAAACTTGTTGCTACTCCGATGTGGCTGCAAACAAAAATCATAAACATTTAATTTATAAGTTAAAAGTGTAAACAAAATTGAAAACTCCGATGTGACTGCAAACAAAATCATAAACTCCGATGTTGTATGGAATTGCTTGTTGACATATTGTTGAGCTAGTTGAAGATAACTTAAGTAATAAAAAGGAGGGAATAAAGAGCATTTATTTTTCCAACGCTCTTATAGCTCATATATTTAAACTTTGATGAGACTTAAACTAAAATTAAATGCAAGTTCTAAAATTCTAAATGAAGAAACTGAGAAACTAGGATGTGGATTTACCCTAGATGATCAGATCTCTCAGATTATAGTAGCAAGTTTGATGATCAGATCATATCTCTCGATTGTTCTTCTTTAGAATAGTCCAATTTATCATATTAATTAGGATTATAACATTTCAGCGTTAATTGCCTGAATTACTTCCTTCTATTCTTACCTAAATTACTGAAACGAAGATTTACTTTCGGTGCCGCAGTTTGAAAACATTGAAATTCAGAAAATGAATTTCTACTTTCCTGTTTAAAACAAGTAAACAATGTCTAATTTCCATGTTTAAAAATGGAAGATGCATTCACTTTTAAAAACAGCATGGTAGGAAGATGCATGCACGTGGAAAAGCTTTGAAATTTTCATTGATTCTCGTACCAAACCAAAATTAAAATGGAAGATATATCACTATCATGTACCAAACCAAATCCACCTACTGCAACCGCATATCACATAGACTCATGCATACGGATACTAGCAATCGTCGGTATTTCTAAAACTGATTCATGTGAGTAACACATGGGTGTTGGAACACTTAAACTCATGTATCATCACCGATCATCGTCCAACTCTGTTTGGTGTTCTCATCATCGCCGATAATGGGTCTCCAACTGCCTCAGTCCATTTCAAGTCTTCGCATTTTCCAACTTTTTTGAAAAAGGAATTCGTCACTATACTACAATAGGATCTATATACCGTTGTCTCCATTAAAACATTGTCTCATATTCTTCTCAACTTCTAACAAACTTGTTCGTAAAGAAATCTCAAACCAACATCAGCACTAACTAAACACCATTCGCTGGAGTTAAAACCAACATACTACCCAAACTTGGAAAGAGATTCAAACAACTAACTAAGCCTATTAACATGCCAGAGATTGCATACTTGATGACAATCATAATTTTGGAACTATAAAGTTTCATGTAATACCAAAATTCTTACCATTAATCTATAATTTGGGCGTTAGATTAGTTTTTTTGTGTCATTGTGTTGCCTTAGGAAGTGAGAAATGCCTTCAGCCTAGTGCTTTTGGTGACAGATATGAATATCAACAATTGAATTTTATGCAAATCCTTTTGCTTGAAAAACACGGATCCTCTTCAATTAATTTATTAGACCGAACACAGATCCTTTGCTTTGGTGCCTTAAGAATGCCTAGAGATCCCAATCGCAATCGATAGCAGGTTTATACTGCCCGTTTGATTTTCCATAGAAGCCAATATTTCCATTTTTGCTCGCGTATATTTATTCTCGAACCGGCTTTACAATTTAACAATCTAAACACTATTTCGCCGCTTTAACACATCGGGAAGTTGATACTGAGGAATGTATTTTTCAAATCTGCAGGCCCTTTTGATAAGTAGGAAATCTGAAATGCTGAACTAAGCATGCAATATCATATTCAAAGAGTTTAGGCCAAGCATTCAATATCCACAGTGTCTGATATTTCCATACGCATGCAATTGCTCTTTATTCAATATCCTTCCCACCCTTTCATATCCAGATTCCAATCTAATCACTGCAACCTCACCTGAACACAAAACACCCAAACCAATCCTCTCAACTGCCTCCACTTCTCCACTATCCAACCACCAACCAGAAGCAAAAACATTACACAAACCAATCCTCTCAACTAAATTCCCCTCCCAAGTTCACCTAACTCGGCAACCAACTCCCTACTCCTTTATCCCGCAGCAGTATCTCCTCCTCTTACCACCGAATAACCAACTGAAATCCAATCAGTTCTACCAGTCACTGACACTCGAACAACAGAAAACGCAAAATCCTAAACCTATGAATCAATCGGGGAATTATGATTTCTGAATTATGACATTCCAATTGTAAATGGCACTGGGGTGTGTCGATGGACATTAGCATGGTGATAACTGAACATAATGAAAGATTAACATGCTAGTTGATGATTTCAAATAATACTTTTATACTCAATTTATAAAAAAATACCTAAGGCATATTGCCACGAGGAGTCACTGGTTCTTCCGCTATATTTTGTTTACCATTGATGTTCTGTTTAAAAAAAATGTTACTTGCATTGATAAATTTTTAAGTGCATATCAATTACTCTAACATAGTGAATCAAAATAACTTACAGCCATAAACAAATCAGAGAGCTCTTTCATTTGGGCCCGCAAGGTAGTAATTTTATTTTCCAATGCTTGTACTTTTTTTGAACTACTCGTGTGAACTGCAAACTGAGTTGGTGTAACTCCAAAACCTAGTCCCCTTATTCTACCTCTATGTTCACGACCAAAAACCTTCGACACTCCATCTTCCTTCAGCGATACCGTTCCTTGAGAACTCTGATCAGTGTTTTTATACTCTTTTATCTTTGTCTACAAATTAAAAAATATCCATTTTTCGCATGTCACAACATTCATGTAAGGTTCATATATTGGAGACAATCGTGAAAATACATGCCAATTAAAATATATCAAATTCAACTTGCTAGAAATAAAAAAAGGAAAAAAATAATTGGATTAAAGAAAGGATAAAATGAAGTCAAAATGGAAAACGGAGAAATAATTAGATGTAATATATATGTATTCTTACCATGTAATCGCCCACAACAGAATTTGATGGTTCTCCATTTTTCTTTATATGGCCTCTACACCACAAATCCTCCCTAGTAATATCCGATGAGCAACCACTTTCTTTTTTCTGCAAAAAGAACTTAAAAACTAATTACTAAACCGTATTGGATGAATATTTTTTATACTCATAACAAATGAATTTTATAAGTTATATTTTCTTACCATATCTTCTGCAAGTCTTGCGTACCCCTTTCGACTCATAGTGTGCGGAATTGTATTCATTGCTCGTATGGTTTTGTATTTATTGCTCGTCGACTACAAAAGAGAAATTCAATAAAATTAGATATAATAAATTGAAATGAAAAAATTTCAACAGTAGCCACCAAAATAAAACCAACTACCTCAAACTCTTTCGCCAATTTCTCGTTGACAAAATCATCCATTCTTGAGCACTCTTAATATTACCTGGTTTTAACATGCCTAATTTGTTGGAAGCATCGGGACTCTTTGCTGCAACTTTTATAGCTTTAACTAGCCGTGACTTTGACTCTTTCCATAGTCCCAACATTTGAAGGAACATATGTTGATGTATGTCATCCAACTTGAATCTTGCCTGTACAGTATGAACTGTGTTATCAATGGTACTCATAATGGTCAAATCGGCATTTCTACTTCAGCTTACAGCTTCAATTTTTAAATTGGAATACCAATCATCACCTTACAGCTTCAATTTTTAAATGAGCAATTGAAAAAACTACAACAGATTCAACCATACAAAACGACGTATGGAATTGGAAATTATCATGTTAACGAATAAAAACTAACCTTCAAGCACATTTTAACGAAGAATCCAAAATTACCATGTTATCTAAAGAAGTTAAATTTAGTACAGTACTATTTGTAATACCTGAATACATGTCCATAGATAAACCTTCAATTTGTCATCGACTTTCTTCCAATTGCTAATGGTCACGGGTACCATCTCCCTTGCTAAAGTCCCAATATATGATGATAAATGTTTGGAATTTGGACCAATAGGCTGATTTTGGTCATTGAACTCAATTTCTACCTTCTCATTCGGTGTTAAAGAAAATAATCTCATCATTGTTTTTCCTCCTTTTCTTTTAGTTTTGACCATGTTCACCTCTTCGGAGGAAGGATCTAAATTCGTAGGTGAAGCAGATCTTTAGGCAGTTGAATCATGAGGATTGGACGAGCGTGTGGTAATGATGTTTTGGAGGGGAGTTGAATCATGAGGAATGGACGAGCGTGTGGTAATGATGTTTTGGAGGGGAGATGAATCATGAGGATTGGACGAGTGTGTGGTAATGACGTTTTGGAGGGGAGTTGAATCAAGAGGATTGGATGAGTGTGTGGTAGTGAAGTTTTGGAGAGGGGTTGACTTACGGCAAGGAATGATGAGTGGAGGAATTTCACCATGCTTGCGTGGAGATTTTCTAACATTAGCATTCATATCCTTAAGAGTACAAGCAACTTCAACTTCAACATCTTTCATTTTAGAGATTCTAATACCACCATTAGCTTCACTTAGACCACGAGCAGCTGCAAGTGCAGCCAGACTTTGTTTCTTTGATCTTTTCTTTGCTTGCTTCGAGCTCTGAAATTATTTGAACAAATATAGCATTAGTAAGGGTATAGTTGGGATTGAGATAAATATTTTTAGCACTCAGGCGTGAAATGAAATGAGTCAAAACTGAAACTAAAACTATAGCATGAGCTCTAAAAATTTTAACACTCAGCCATGAATATAATCGAGCTTATGGAGTCAAATGTATAAGAAATACATCAAACTGAACATCATTTTATTCCAAATGGGATTTTGTACAGAAAAAAAGTCAATGAAGTAAAAATAATAAAAGAAATTTTTTAAGTTTAACCATAATATATCAAGAACTGAAATCCATCGAATAATTCATCTCATAGTTCCAATCAAAAAGCTCCACAATCAATAGTTAAACTTTGATTTTTTTTTTCTAAATCAACAATAAGAATGATAAATGATACAGCACAACTAAAAAATTAAACTACGAATTATATCATCAAATTACCACAAAAATAAATTACCACAAAAAAATGATGCAGTTTTGTAAGCAAAGGGATGAATAATTTGAGGAAGATGAAAAGTGTTTTTTTTAGTCAGCATAAAAT
Source organism: Allium fistulosum (assembly GCA_030737815.1). Classification (NCBI taxonomy): domain Eukaryota; kingdom Viridiplantae; phylum Streptophyta; class Magnoliopsida; order Asparagales; family Amaryllidaceae; genus Allium; species Allium fistulosum. The sequence goes on from CM060906.1 coordinate 672,314,414, forward strand.
CAAACTATTTTTTTTCTTGCATTTGCCAACCCATTTCATAGCAGCTCCACTTTCGATTTTGGTTAAGAGCATAAGTGCATAACTAATTTTTCAGTTTTGAAATCAGTTAAAATTAACAAAAAGATAGATCAAATTTTTTTTGTCCCATAAAGAATAATGATTAATAAATTTCATTCTCATATTACATTATTCTTTCTGATGCCTTCTTCTTCGAATTAAAGAATAATCTGTTAAAATCAGGCCAGCACCTTTTCTGATAATACTGACAAAAAGATATCTAACATAGTCAATGTTTGCAAAATATCGGAAAAATGATAATTCTCTCCTAAATTGTTGAACAATCTAAATTCTTTCTCAATTCCCGAAATGTGCTTGCTAGAATAGGTATATGTTTCTTCTGTTTCTTATTCTTTTCTTTCTCCTTTTTTGGTTAAGGTTGGAAAATATTTGGTTAAACTTAAAAGCAATAAATTATAGATGTCACATGGTATCAATATAAGTTGTAAGTGTTAAAAATCATTGCATCAGGACAACAGAAAAATGGTGAATTGGTGCATTTTAAATCTGATTTATAAAAGTTGAATTAATGGCCTGCTAATGTACTAATTACCGAATGTGAATCCTATGGACAAAATTTTGGTTAGAATTGAGTAATTAGAAATCCAGTTTTTACCAAAATTTGAAGTTTAAATGATGAAAATCCACTTTTTACAAAACTGGGCTGAAGCATGTCTGATTGAGAAACTTTGACTTTAGTTGTTGCAGTTGGATTTCATGATCATATGTGATTATGTGATGGATATATAGTATATAGTAGTTGTATTTATATAATACAAATTGATGGGTTCATGGATTGCATAAGTCAATTTGAAGTGAATGGCATCTACAAACCGCAGGTTAAAGTAATGTATTATACACAAACATTATTACTTGGTCATGGGCTTGCACAAGAATATATTGAACAATATTAAGCTACATAATAAACTAACTAAATAAATTAAAATGGATAACTATGTTATGTTCTTTCTTTGATACATCATACGTGAATGTAATATTATTTTATATTCATGTAATGAACCCCACTTTTGAAACCCTTGTTTAAATTTGGGATTTAGTCCTTTAAAACTGTCGAATGATGCAATATAAGAATGTAATATCTAAAACAGAAAAATATTCTCCAGGACAAAATTCAGTTGGTAATATTATTCAAGATGGTTACCTCTTCTTGATATTGCTTGTTCTTACCCATGGATGCAACAAGTTCAAGCTTCTTTTACTAAGTGATCAACCTGGAAAAAAACCATAACATGTAGAAAATTAACATCATGCTAATTATAGGATTTTTTTTATATGTAAAGACTATGATATCAGACAAATATTTAAACAACCATGTATGATACAATATAAAATTGCTTTGACACACTTCTATCAAAAACTCAAGTAAATCAATATGTGATTTGATAAGTTGTATTCTTTTCGATCAGAAGAGAAATTTAGTTATGGGTTTACCTTTCAAAAAAGAGATGCACTTTTGAAATCGGAAATGAAGAAAGGTAATTCAATAATATTTAATTGTTAGTTTCTTAACCTAACTTAGAACAAAGGTCTTTATTTTGTGTTTACACTATATATATGAGACATATAACTACATAACTAAACATTTTAAGGCATATGACTACATATAAAACAAATGAATGCTTATTCATACCAAAATGCCATCGCAATCCTTCCTTATGTAACTTTCGTCCCCATTATCAACATCTCTATCATTAAGTAGTGACTCATCTAGTGGTTTACTAGTTGAGATTTCCTCCTCCTCATATTTTTCCAATTCATGAAAACCTCTAAGAGGTGCTTTCAAAACAACGTACCAATTTGAACAACTACTTTCTCTAGAGAAGAACACTTGTACAGCTTAGGATCGCTTGCAAATTGATTTTGGAATTGATGTAAATTAACTAATGTAAATCCATCTTCAACCTTAACTCCACGATAAATATTTGCCCAATCACACTTAAACAAAGCAACTTGAAATAGACAGTAGTCCAACAACAAAATTTCACGCAAGATGCCATAATAAATAATTTTCTCAACGGACCCGTCTGCACGAATAGTATTTGCCTCAATGGAAACACCACTATTTTTCATAGACTTCTCGTAATCCTTAGTATGGAAACGCCGTCCATTGAAAATATAGCCAGTATATGAAACTACTTGTGACTGAGGCCCATATGAAAGCCATTTTATTATTTTGCTAACATCTGAAACATTTCTCTCATCTTTAACCTGGACATATATAATTTTGTTTATAACGATATATGACAAAAATATGTGCATATATGAAGGTTAATTGTTCTAAAGAAAGAAAATATAACTACTCCAACCTTTTTTCCAAACCAACAACTAAAAGTCTCTGAATGTAGTTTTGAAAATTCCACATCGTCTTGTAACAGTCGAGGGTGCAAACGTTTCAACTCCTCTTTGTGCATTCTAGATCGCAAATGTATAAGTTAAAATTTAATTGCGTTCATATAGAATAATCGAGTTGAACTTATACTTACTCTATGTACGGCTCCACTTTATCGGTGTTGAACAACACATACCAATGAGCAGCATCAATTACTTCCTCGGAAACTAAGATGGGTTTTCCTTTGGAAATTGGACGTCCATCGAGTATGGAATCACTTTGCTGCACTTCATTCCGATTTTTTATTTCTCTAAACTTATACCCATTGTCAATATATCTAGCACAATACTTAATGCATTCTTCAGAAGAATAGCGCTCAGCTATGCATCCTTCGGGTCGGGCTTGATTTTTAACATAACCCTTCAGTATTTTCATATACCTACAATCAAGATATAAGCATAAAATGCTTTCATAAGTGCATGTTTTATTAATTAATTACGTTAAGTATTCATAAAAAATATACCTCTCAAATGGATACATCCACCGGTATTGTACCGGTCCACAAATTCTTGCTTCCCTCCCCAAATGTATTGTCAAGTGAATCATGATGTCAAAAAAGGAGGAGGAAAGAATCTCTCGAGGTCACATAGTGTTAATGCGACTTGATTTTCCATGGATTCTAATTTATCTCTATCAAGCACTCTTTGACATATGTCATTGTAAAATGAACATAGTCGCAATAATGCATTCCTTGTACCTATAGGCAATAGCCCTCTCAATGCTACAGACAATAGTTGTTGCAGCAAAACATGATAATCATGAGACTTAAGACTTGAAATTTTGTCCTGTTTTGCAAAACATTTCCCAATATTTGAGCTATACCCATCAGGCACCTTCAAATTCCTCATCCTATCGTAAAAGATCTCCTTTTCTTGGTCTGTTAAGGTGCACGGGGCAGCAGGAAGTAATACTTTACTTCCAACATCTATAGGATGCAACTTCTTCCTTATACGCATTGCTTCTAAATCTTGACGTGAACTAATTCCATCTTTCGATTTTCCTTCGATATCAAGCAATGTACCGAGAATACTCTCGCAAATATTTTTCTCGACATGCATTACATCTAGATTGTGATGCAACGGAAGTGCCTACAAAAACCCAAAAAATGTGTATAATAGAGTGATAGCAAAATAATAATTACTAGAAATGGTTAAAAAAATAAAAAGACATTTTATTTTTAGCTATATTTTACCTTCCAATAAGGCAAATAAAAAAATGGATTTCTTTTTCCACATTTGGATTCCTTTTTTCTTTACATCCCCCCGTTTTCTTTTCCTACTGTCTCTCTCTTCTTCCTTTGTTTTTTCCCCCACTCATTCACAGTATCTTTGACATCATCGAAGATTTGAGTACCAATATGTATTGGAGGCATTTGTCTATTTTCTATGGTTCCATCAAACAAGTTTTTCCGGTGACGGTATTCATGATTAGGTGCAAGAAATCGTCTATGACCTAAGTATGCGCATTTTTTACTAAATGGTAGTCATATTGAACATGTATTAATGCTACAAATAGGACATGCTCTCTTACCTTTTACAGTGCAACCTGCTAAATTTCCATAAGTTGGAAAATCATTTATTGTCCACATCAGTCCACATCAGAATTGCATTTAATCTAAATTCGCTGTGATCATATGCATCATACACTTTTACCCCTTTATTCCAAAATTTATTCAAATCTTCAATAAGTGGTTGCAGATATATGTCAATATCATTTCCTGGTTGACGTGGTCCGGGAATTAATAAAGATTGCATTATATTATCTTTATGCATACAAAGCCATGGAGGAAAATTATAAGCAACAAGAACAACAACTATATGTTGAATTCCAATCACCAAAGGGGTTAAAACCATCACTTGCAAGACCGAGCCTTAAATTTCGTGGATTGGTTGCAAAGGAAGGATACATTCTATCAATTGTAGACCATTGAGAGGAATCTACAGGATGTTGTAGTTTGCAATCTTCTCATTTATTACTGCTATGCCATCTTAATTGTTCTGAGGTCTCCGGCGACATGAACATTCTTTTCAACCTTGGTATGAGTGGAAAGTATCTCAAAACCTTCACAGGTATTTTGGCTTGCTTTCCATCTTCGCTTGTCTTGTTCTTTTTTCAACGAGATTTGCCACATGTGGGGCAAAAATCACAATGTGCAAGCTCTTTTCTAAATAGACAACAATCGTTTACGCATGCATGTATATTCCTATAACCTAAACCAAATGATTTAATCAACTTCTTTGTTGCATTTGTAGAATCAAGAAGCTTGTTTTCCTTAGGTAGCATATCCCTAAGAAGCTTAAGAAGTTCCGTAAATGCTGTGTCGGTTATACCATTTCAAGCCTTATGTTTATAAAGAAGTATTGTAGCAGACAACTTTGTATGGCTTGTACAACCAGGATATAAAGGAATTTCAGTTGTCTCCAACATTTTCTTAGTCTGTTCCCTATGTTTATCGTTAACATGATACTCATTCTCATCGTCACCAATTTCTGCATCTAAATACATTTTGTATGTATTTGTCACTTCATCGGCTTCATTTTGTGAATGACGTGCTTCTCCGTGAAAGATCCATACATCATATGTTGGATCAATTCCAAAACACACCAAATGTGTCACAATATCTTTTGGAGAATGCCAAACAAGATTCTTACATTGACGACACGGACAAATAATTTTTTCTGGATTACCCTCACTTTTTGCATGCTTATGTACGAAATTCCGAACGACTTGCCTATATTCCTCTGTCATTCTACAAAAAATAAACATGTCCTTAGTCAACCCTAAATAGTTATAAGTATGAAATAACTAATCAAAAATTACAAAACCTTGGTAGGTTAACCCATGTTTTGTCCATATCTTGTGTGGATCCGATTAGACGCACATGCAAAAGAAACTAGTAACTACACGGCAAAAGAAACTAGTAAGTTTTAAATAGTCCATTCTTTACATGTACTTCATCAAGAAACTAGTAACACATTTTTTATGCTAGTCTATGCACTAACATTGGAGAAAAATAGTTTGTTAGTTCACAAGTTTGCTCTTCATTGTTAATATCATTTATTATTTGCACAGTACGAATAAATTACATAGAATGAGTTATTACAAATTAAAAATGAAATATATATTCAATGGTCTTCTACATGAAATGAAAACAGAAATGCTTTTAGCAATATTATTAAATTTGTCACAAGATTAGCGACTTCTATTAAGCATAACTGAAGAAAGTGTTTTTCCATTTCAAGATTTTATACAAAAGAGGCTGCCATTCTTGAAAGCTACATTTGCTTCATTTTCTGTACATTTACTTTTAGAGTTTTTAGTAATGTCATTCCTATATATTTCAGATTTTACACGTTTTTAACGTACTTAATTTAAATGGTAAATACTTCTCAGAATCTAATATATGTATAAAAAAAATAGCCTATGTAAACCCGAATCTGATTGTATATACATATGGACTAAATGAAAAGAGGATTTTAAACAGTACGAAGTTATTACATGGACAAAGAAGAAAAACTCTAATATGGAAGAAAGATGATACACCAAAGAGCAACTGTGATAAAGCTGCTTCCCTTCAATAAAAGCAGCTGCTTTCTTCTACATATAGTGAAAAAAAGGATGCCCGTTGGAAAATGTCCACAGCCGATTCAGAACTTCAAATAAGCTTTATATTTTAGCTTGTTGATATTTTGCTTTTTGACTCAGTTTTGCTGAATGAGTATTCCTACCAAACACCTTTAAAACCGCTGATTAGATTAAGAGACTTCATTCAGCACTTCAAAAAGTTCTTTTTTTTAAAAACAAACGGTGCCTAAAGAATCATTTATCATTCGTAAGATTAGCATTCATAAGATTAGCATTCATATAACAGTAAACAAAATAGCATTCATGAGATTAGCATTCATATAGCAGTAAAGAATCATTTAACTATCAACAATTTCAATCAACAAATAACTAAGAACCAAATAAAATCAAGAAAATCGTAGGACAGCAACATACCACAACTTCGTCGAAGGCGACCAACAACAACGGCGAGCAAACGCGGGTAGCAGCGGTGGCGAAGCGAGCGAACACGTGTAGCAATGGAGATGCGACCACGGAGGTGAGAAAATGACAGAGAGTAAAGGATTAGGGTTTGGAAGAGGGTTTCTAGCAAGCGCAATTTACTTCGGTGGATAGCAATGGTAGAGTAGGGATAGGGTTAGGGTTTAGATTTATGAAATTTTGCGGCCACTTTTTTAGTTTACACGAAAGCATTGAGCGGGCCGAAGAAAATAAAAGAGGGAAGTTGTAATTTTTCGTAGTCCAGGCAGACAACTGTCAAAAACAATTGTGATAGATAAATATTTACAACTGTCAAAAACAGTTGTGATAGATAAATATTTACAACTGACACAAATAAACAGTTGTTATAGACATATATTACAACTGCTGAACAAATAAATTTGTTAAAAATAAATTTGTTACAACTGCTACATATAAACAGTTGTTATAAAATACCTATTACAACTGCCAGTTTGTGCAAGTTGTAAAGAAAAGGTTGTAATATGGTTGTTTTGTTGTAGTGTCACCAATTTGATTTACGTCCCAATTTCGTAAATCCCCTTTTTCACATTTCTAAAATAAATCTATCATTTATTTTTATGCCGATTTACCCATCTCGTTATAGATCCTCACCGTGAATTTATAACTTCAATTTATCCACTGATAACCACTTCACTTTATTTATAAACATTGTTTATAAATCCATAGTCTCATTTCCCGTTTATAACGGTTTCACAATAATTAATAGATTTTAAATTGATTTCTAAATTGAATTTCATTTTTAAGTCAATTTCTTAAATAACCCAACTATATTCCAAACCCTACCAAATTGTCAAATTTTCTTTTTTTTATTTTCCCAACTATTTAAAATCTCGATTTTAAAAATAAATCCTTTTTACACTTAAACAAACATCGCTTAAGTTTTATTATTTAAAAATCCTTTTATTCACATTATTCCAAAATCTCTATTTTAACACCACGGAATATTTAAGTACAAGTCAACCATTTATTTTATCCCAATAAATTTTCTTAATTAATCCAAATTTCAATATAAATACTTCACTTCCAAAATCCTTTTTTTATTTTCCTTTTTAAAATTCAATATTCATATTTATGGTATTTTTAAAATACCAAAAATCCAGATCAATGCTACCGTAGCATCCAATAAATTCAATCACACAATAATCTATCAAAGATTTCTCAAACAAATCATATATCAATATATATGAAATTTAATTCAACATTTTTGAGGAATCCAGTTGGATCCCTCCAACCTGTTTCCCTACAACCATAGATATTAATACAACATAAAAATACCAATCCCACTTCGAGGGGGATATCATGGTATATAGGGTCATCCGCTACGGGGCGCATAGGGTCTCATCTGTTATACATATGCGGGAACAATCACTCCAATTACTAATATATATATACACACACACTACTATAAATATAATAACATCCAAACTGATAATAATTATCAAATTCAACCAACAACCAATAATTAATTTTAACTATTTAAAATTAATGCTTATCATCCAAATGAGTGAGATTTACTCACCTTTATCCCTGTTATCGCCTTCATTTCCAATCTCCGACTAAATTCGAACGACATTCGAATTTAGTTAAAAATCTCAAAAGCTCCAAATTCACCCAAACCAGCTTCATGTCGTAGATTACGTTATTACGATCACAACGCAAAAAATTGCGTTCTGACCCAACCTAGTATTTTCGAGTTATGGCATTTATAAGCAATTGAATTTATAAAACAATTTATGTATAAAAAAATGACCTAACCTTTTATAAAACTTGGCGCACTCACGAAATAACATTGGCCCAACAGAGCTTCTTCTTCCTCCTTGTTATTTTTTATGGCTGAAGTCTTTAAAAACGTGCACGGCCTCATCATATCACTGAAATGCCGGAATCAGTCGCCAACGGCCAACCCACCATTGTCAGACGACTCGCCCTTCCTCCACGACCATGACTGTGCCCACGCTTTCCCTTCCAGTCACCCGATGCGAAAACGACGTTGCCTCACCCCCCCTCCCCATCGCGACCACCACTTCTTTACCGCACACCTCCAAATCGATGCCACGCGCGCGGCCCTCGCTCACGAAGCTAAATATAATCCTCGATCGGATTTCCGATAATCGCAGCCTCCAAAATCCCTAACCCTAGAGTTGAAACTCGACCATGACCAAATGTCATGCCTCCCCAATCTCAACCACACCTTAAAATTTTCATCTCAAATCGAAGAGAATGCGAAAGCATGATTTTCAAAACAAAACTGAGAATTTTTCATAGTGTAGAATTTGAGATATGATTTTTTTTAAGTCTGCTTCCTTTTTTCCTTGAACTGTGTTGTCGCGTGCATTTTAAAAAGGAAGAGGGAGAGAAGAACAAGACATTAATGTGTTTGAATGGGTGTACAGTGTTTTGAAAAGAAGAATAAAAGCTTATGTGAAAAATATTTGTCAAGTCGTTTATATATATATATATATATATTATTTAAATTCAAATTGTCTCGATTAAGCAACTCAAAATCTCGAACCCCTATCGAGGCATGCCGCTTGACGTTTATAATGTTATACCCCTATTCCGAACGTAATGGAAAAGGTTTCGAGTCCTAATTCAATCGTATGGAGAAGATTGCTTTTTGGACCCAATTATTATATTGAATTTTCGATATAAATTTTAGAGCATTTATTTTTCGTACGACCAAACGATAACTCCAAATGCTATGAAATTTGAAATCCGACAATAATACACTATTACGGATCCAATGGAACTTGTTTAATTCCGAGACTGTGCCCTAGAAGGCTATTTTTATACGTTAATTTAAACGATATATTTTTAAAACTGAACAAATCGCTTTTAAATTCAATTTAAAAAGTTTTATTATCTTAATTATTATCAATATAAATTTTATCAGCCTTTGAATTACTTTTAACAAGCTTAAAACTCAAGATTCAATATTTTAACCAATCTTCAATTATTAAATTCAATAATTAGATTATCCAATAAATAGTTATATTTGAAATTCAAGTCAAAAATTAACTTTTAAATATTTAAAATCAACTAAATATTCCAATTTCAAATAGTCAAAATTCTGGGTCGTTACGACAGTGAATGCTACTAAATGCTACAAATGTTGGTGAATCAAATTCCAAAGTACTGAATATAGCACAATAAATTAGTATAAGAAAAGGATGAATAGAAGTCCAAATTCAAAATGCTACTGAATCAAATTATGAATGAGACACACATGGTAAACAAACAATATATGTTAAGCCAATAACTGGGTAGTTGAAGTTTTAGATTGGAATCTCTTATAGAAGAAACATAATTGTTAGACGTTAAATCCATAACTGCAGATGTAACACCCCATAAAAATTAATAAGAAGCTAATTAATTAATAAATTAATAATAAGGCTAAAAATAAATTTTTTGAAGATGTCAGAATTTGGCCACGAAAGTTGTGCCATTGCGTTCGTGCTGATTTTCTGATTAATTTCTATATATAAAGCTTTGAAATCAGATCTCAAACGGAAAAAAGTTATTGGTGTTTGAATTTTTTGGATTTAAAATAATTTAAATGGAATTCAAATTCAAAATCTATTAATACTAAAATTTAAAATTCCAAAATTAAGGGTAATTAGACAACTGGGGTTTAATTAAATGGTAAAAGAAAATGTTAACGTTAAATATAAATAAGGAATTAAATAATAATTAAACAGCTAAAATAAAGATGTTCCCAAATTTAGGCAACCGGTCGACGGCCTATCTTGGGCTGGTCAATCGCTAGCAATCGACCACCTATGTAGGAGTGGTCGATCGGTGGGTGTTGTTGCGACTAGGGTTATTTAGGGTAGGATAGGCTCGGATTTTATTATTTTAAATCGACTTAAATACAACGGTTCTAGTGACTTCTAACCACTATAATAATAGTATATCCCCCTCACTTTTATTCATAAATTATTTCGGAACCTAAGCAGAGATCTATCGGTTTCTTTCTTCCATGCGATTCAAAATTTTCTTAAGGTCTTAGTAAGGGAATTTAGATATTAATATTCAAATTCTAATCTATTTTCTCAAATCCCTGGAATTCTGAATCTAATTATTATACAATCCAATTGTCTTATATTTCAAAAGGAAGAGATCTAAAAAGAGAAAAAGCGGCAGGTGTATTCAAATCCAAAGAAGAAAGCTAGGAATTATCTATAAGTGGAAGTCTTAGTTTTTCTCATTTTAGTAATTGTATAGTATAGGTTGGATTTGTTATATGCTTTGGGAATTCGGTTCATGAAACTTCAAATCTAAACCCCAAAATTTATGCAAAACAAATTGTCAACTCTTATGTTTTGGAATCCCAATTATTTTATATTAAAATAACAGAATTTTTGTAGTTATTGGAACTTTAATATTTTACATTCTATTCCACTTTAATTTTCTCTTTTGATATGATTAAGGGTTCTAAAAGTTAGGAAATGATGTGTAGAATACGGATTTTCCTATTTGTAGTTTGCAATATATAATTCCATTATTTAAATATGAATCCCTTTTCCATTTTATATGTCGAAGTTGAATAGAGTGTAAAAATATTGAATTGTAAATTCTATAGATGTTGATTCTATAATTTTAATATAAAATAAGTTTGGTAATTTATTCTATTTTCTTATACAAGTATATTGTAGGATATTAGCTAATTTCTATATTATGGTACGGAAATACACTTTTATAAATTGGAAGTTTTAACATTTAATGATTATTATAAGGTGTAATCTTCACATGCCTATGACTATTTTAGTTATGTATTTATAAATATATATTAGCGTATAAATATCGTATAATTAATAACGTATTAATCGCGTAATAAATAGGTTAGTAATTAGCATTATAACCCCATAGGATGGAAGTTAAGGACGATTATGATTAGTGGTGGAATAAAGAATCTTTCTTTATAGCCTTAGTAGAATGCAGTGAGGTTGTGATAATATGATCAGGGAAGTGTAAATTATGACTAAGTTATAGGGATGCGAGGTCAGTTCAAAAGCACATGGAAATCTGTCCAGCTAATTTAGCTACCAACAGTGTGACTTTGGGCTGATGTGAGACATCGTCTACAATAAGTACCCACGGAGGATGCGAGGTTGGTCCCAATTGTGTAGGGTTGATCTGCCTAGTTAATCTGGCTACCAGTGCCTACAAATGGTGGGACTAATGTGAGACATCAAAGTTGGGTTATGGTTTATAATTCGTAGGACCTACTTCGAGGATCGAGGGTAGTAAGTGGCTATTGTAGGGCCCGCCTCCTCCCTGATTAGTAATTATTCAATGGTCGGGGATATCATTTAGGCAATGTAGATGGAAATCTCGAAAAGGGTCCGCTTTGGGTTTGAGGTGTTAAGTGGCTATTGTAGGGTCTGCCTCTTCCCAAAACAAGTATTAAGTGGCTTGATAAGATTCTGTGTGATGTCGACTTGATTGTACTTGAGAGGGGTCCGCCTTGGGTTAGGTATTAAATGATGAGGATCTACCTAAGAGATAGATATTAAATGGTCAGAGTCTGCCTAATTCCCATTGAAAAGGTATCAAGTGGCCTGGGTACTTTCTCTCACATTGTTAGGACATGATTGACGTTAGAGGCATGAGACTGGGAATGGCCTTGGACCTATAGTTGGAAGTAAGTTATGTAGATTGGTTAGATAAGTGTAAGTTATAGGATTTGACTAGGAAAGCCTTCGAGCTTACAGTTGAAGGTATTTATAAGAAATATAGTTAGGATACGTAAGGCATATTCTTATCTTAGTTATGCTACCCAAGTACTATTATAGAAAGACTCGAGATTTTATTCATCAAACATTCTTGTTCTGACTCCATCCTCATTACAACATAAGTTAGAGAAGACAATGCAAATCTAGGAGATGAAGGTGGATATGAAGTCTTGTGGTAGTTATCTATCTACTTATGTTTTGTTATATTTTGATGTACCCATTCAGACATGATGTCATTATATTTTGATATATTATACCATGAATATTGAGATGTTATGTTTTGTTATAATATTTGGATTTTTATAAAATGGGTATTGTTTCTGATATTATATTTTATACTTTATACTGTGAGATTCTGATAGCATTAATAGATAGCCCTGTGTATTGTCTTTACCAAGCAATATCTGACTTTGGAATGGGTCTAATATTCGATTGGCCTTTTTTGGATTGAAAATTAGGCCCATTTCGAGGCAATTTGTTACATTTAGTATTAGTGTTTAGGTTACCCGATCAATGGGTATAGGTATTTGTATGAGTGTATGCTTGTTATTTTTAAAAGTATTTTCCAAAAACCCTATATATTACATGCCAAACTCTATAAATTCCAACAATAGAAGTAGTTCCGAGCATATTCCGAAAGGATGGACAAAGAAACTATGAGTTGGGCCAATAATAGAATTAAATGTATTCACCTACCCCTATTACCCCCACAGAGTGTAGGCCGTAGCACAAGGTATTGACCAGGAAGAGCATGAGCACGACATATAAAAGAATCCCGGAGGCTATATGGTACTAAACTCCTTTTTGGCCCTAGGCTGCCTTATGATTGTGGATTTTGATGGGTTGCCGATAGAAAATTCACATTTCATCAAAAAAATGCGAAGTAAGAAACTATATGTTGCAAGCATCCGGAATTATGGTATGAAGAAGGAGTGGAGAAAGTTCCCGTAAGAAGGTGTACATTAATAACCACTAGAAGATAGTCAAATGTTTGACATAGAAGAGTAAAGAAGCAGGAAGAAAGGACAATAAGTGTCCATTTTCGAGTCCGACACCATGTGAAAGAATTTAATCATAAACATTTTTAAATTATCTTAAAATGCTTTGAATGAGTTTTTCAAAGGATTTATTAGGAAGTTGTAGTTTTGAAAAAGCGAGGAAATTCGGAATTTCTTAGTCTGAAATTTGGGTAAGTTACAAAGTTTTGGTTTAAAGATTTCCGATAAAGGGATTTTTCATTTTTGAAATTAATGGAAAATAAAGCATAGGTTTAGCTCGATGGTCTTTCCTATTTTTTTATAAATTTGGAAGTTTAAAAAAATCCCTTCCAAATGGAAATGATACTTGATTAAATTGGGGTGTAGAGAATAGAAGGGTAAGAATGCCCAATAACTAAGATAGAAAGAACATTCTCATATAAGGAAAATATGGAGAATAATAACTGAAGTAGAAGCCATTTAGGTAGGAAAAATATAAATAGTTGCAATATTGGGAGATTTGGATATAAATAACATTACGAATTTATATAAAATGGGATTAGTAATCTAGTCAAAATAATATAGGAGAGAAGAAATAGGAATAGGGTAGGAAGGATGGATAAATTCCATAGAAATATAATAATTGCACATATATTTTAGATAAACGCTTAAATAGATACAGCAAATACACCTATCTTTTAGAAGTACCCTTCATATGCCATTGAAATCTCTGTCAAAGGTGAAACCGGAGATAGCATGAGTAATAGGAAAATAATATGATGGAAATTATCCTTGTCCACTCTAACTTTTAATTGTTTAAAATTATGGAAAATGTTTTTGAAAAAAATGGTTTGGAATGATAATTGAGTTTCGAATGTTTTGAGTTAAAAATCCTAATTTTAAAAGAAGTAAATCTCTATTGTAGAAAGTCCTTAAAAAGGTAAAGTTTGTTAGAGAAAGGGAAAATTTTCATGGCTCCTTTTTGGAGACCAAGCAATTTTTAAATTTGATAAAAAGGTTTCTAAGTTTATTTAAAGCTGAAAGTTTTGGATTAGGTACTTCATGAATGTGAAGTTTTAGTTTTATAAAGAATGGTGAAACCTAAACCAAATTTTGATTTGAAGTAGATATAGATGACTGCCTAGGTAAGACAAGGTAAAGGTTTCAGCTATGAATAAAATAAATATGGTTGCTCGTAAGGTAGTAACAAGGGATCCCCATTGAATATAAGGAAAATTGGTATGAACCTAGGAAGGTCGATTGGAGATGTGTGAAAGCTATAAGAAGAACGATCATAAAGAATATATAATGGTATCAAAGTACAATTTTATGAGTCCTGGGGTATACTCGCATAAAGGATCAAGGATAGAGAGGAACTAACTACCAAAGTTTGAGGATACTGTCAATAGATTATGATAGTAGTACGATTAGGGAAGTGAGTAATAAGATAACAAACAAACATAAAGGGTTGGTTGACTCAAGGTTGAAGAAGGCAAGATAGGTCGTAGAAAAGTTATTTCATCAAACCAATTTTTTAATGACTTATTCGAAATGAGCATTGTTCATACCTACTGTAGTATGGGAAAGCACAATCTATTCCATATTCGAACGTAATAATTGAAGTAATGGATGGATATCATTTGTTAGGAGCCAAAGAGGTAAGTTAAGACATGTGGATTATAGTTGAATGATGTACTAGAAATATCCATCTTAATTTAGTGAGTGTTCGGGACACAACATCCCTGACACTAGTTAATGATGAATGACAGTTTCCAGCAAAATTTTCTTTTAGAGTTTATGGATTGTAATCGCTAGTTGTATCTCTTCGTTTATTAGAAAAGCATGCGATAAGATATGAGATATGTTCTTGTTTTATAACTGTGTTGATGGTTCGGATGAGCTTTGTCCACTATATAAATATATTGGAAAATAGTGTGAATAAGGATATCTCATAAGGATACTTAACTAGCGACCAATAGGAATTTCTCTCCAGTTTAAGTTTCCAACCGCCAATCAAACCTAATCTGGACTGTTTGGCGGCAATGGAGGTTAAGCCAGCATTGATGGATGACCGGGCTAGAGAAAAAGAAGGATGCGGCGATAGTAGACATTTTGGGCAAGCTGATTAGAGGAGAGCATTTTCCCCATGTTAGTAGATATGCAATTGACGAAAAAGGATATTTAAGGAAAGATGGATGCCTTTGTTTCCCTATGGTTGAGGATGTTTTAGAAGAAGTGTTAGCAGAATGTCACCATTCTAGGATGACCATTCACCTCGGAGAAGATAAGATGTATATGGATACGAAGTGAATATTCTATTAGATAGGGATGAAGAAGAGGGTAGTCGAATTTGTCTTTAGGTGTTTGACATGCCAAAGGATATAGGCTGAACAAGGAGTGCCTGGAGGACTGCTATTGCCACTAGAGGTGCTGAATTGGAAATGGGAACATATATTAATGGACTTTATTGATGGGTTGTCTAGGAGTCAAATGGGCAATGAAGCTATTTGGGTTATAATATATAGGCTCACTAAAAGCGCTTATTTTATTCTCGTTAAAAGTAATAGGACTGAAATAGTGCAAATTTATACACTTCATGGATTTCCAATTAGCATTGTTAGTGATAAGGACCCCTTATTCACTAGCGAATTTTAAAGGTGCTTATAGTCAGCTTTAGGAATATCATTGAATCTTAGCACTACTTACCACCCATAGAACGACGGTCGGACTGGAAGGTTAAATAGGATTTTGGAAGATTTTTTGAGAACTAGCATCATGGATTTTGCAGGACATTGGGCGAATAATTACCTTTAGTAGAATTCGCGTATAATAATAGTCACCAATTAATGATTGGCATGGCACCCTTTGAAGCGTTATACGGACGGCCATGCAAATGGTCAAACTGTTGGTGAGAACCTATCGACAAAATTTTACTCGGACTAGATTTAATTCGTGAAACCTTGAAGAAGATAGATTATTATGCAGTGAATGAAGGATGCACAAGATCGCCAGAAGTCCTACGCTGACAAGCGAAGGAAGAAATTAGAATTTAAGCTAGGAGACATGATGTTCGTTAAAGTTTCCCTTCTTAGGAAGGTCATGAGATTTGGTAAGCCAGAGAAGTTAGCACCAAGGTTTATTAGGCCTTTCCCATTCTTGGAAAGAGTAGGGAAACTTGCACATCGAGTAGAGCTACCAGATAAGTGAGCAGGAGTTCATAACGTATTTCACGTTTCGCACTTAATGATATGTTTTCATAGCACCGCTAGCATAATAGACCCTGATCAGTTAGTGGACATTGAGATGAAGCCGATAGCACTTTGTGTCACCGCACGCATAATGGAGCACAAAACTAGGAGGCTCCACTATAAAGAAATAATGCTGGTTTGAGTACAATTGAGATATAATTTGACGAAAAGCACATAAGAAACTAAAGAGAAGATGAGGACTTCTCATCTTGAGCTTTTCACTTCAAAATTAGGTTTTGGTTGCATCGTGGTTGGTAGATTGGATAGTAGGGAATCATTGACACACTTTTTACTGTCATTTTTACAATTATGTAGAACTTTTTGCATGTTTAGGATGCTTGCATACATGCCTATATGTTACGACCTTGCATACATGCTAGGATTGAACTCACCTATAGTATGTCTGCATGCATAATCACATTGCACTTTTTGGTTGAGTAGATGATTGTGTAGATAACATGGTTGTATAACATGGATGCTTAATGCATGATACACTGTCTGTCCTTCGGAATTTCAGGGACGAATTCCTTTTTAAGGGGAACAATATAATACCCCATAAAAATTAATGAGAAATTAATTAATTAATAATAAGGCTAAAAATGGAAGTTTGGAGATGTTAGAATTTGGCCATGAAAGTTGTGTCATTGCGTTCATGGCAGTTTTCTGATCAATTTCCATATATAAAGTTTTGAAATCAGAACTCAAAAGAAAAATTATTGATGTTTGAAGTTTTTGAATTTAAAATAATTCAAATGGAATTCAAATTCAAAATATAATTAATATTAAAATTTGAAATAAAAAATTAACAGTTTTTAGATACATGGGGTTTAAGTAAATGGTAAACGAAAACGTTAACGTTAGATATAAATAAGGAATTAAATAATAATTAAACAATTGAAATGAATACGCTCCCATATTTAGGCAACCGATCGACCGCCTACCTAGGGTCGGTCGACCACCTAGGTAGGAGAGGTCGACCGGTGGGTGTTGTAGCAGCTAGGTTATTTAGGTCAGGAATAGCACCGACTTAAATCTGACGGTTCTAGTGATTTCTGACCAGTATAAATAAGAGGCTAGCCCCCTCACTTATATTCATAAATTATTTGGGAATGTAAGCGAAGCTCTATCGGTTTCTTTCTTCCACATAGTTCAGAAATTTCTTAAGGTCTTCAGGTAAGGGATTTTAGATATTAATATTCTAATTCTAATTCTATTCTCCTCTAATCCCTGAGATTCTGAATCTAATTAATATACAATCCAATTATTGTATATTTTAAAAGAAAGAGATCTAAAAAGAGAAAAAGAAGCAGGCGTATTCAAATCCAAAGGAGAAAGCTGGGAATTTTCTGTAAGTGGAAATCTTACTTTTTCTCACTTTAGTAATTGTATAATATAGGTTGGATTTGATATATGCTTTGGGGAATTTTGGTTCACGAAAACTTCAAACCTAAACCCCCAAAATTACCCAAAAGCAAAATGCCAATTCTTATGTTTTGGAATCTCAATTATTCTATATTAAAATAGCATAATTTTTGTAGTTGCTGCAATTTTAATATTTTACATTCTATTACACTTCTCATTTTTCTCTTTTGATATGATTGAGGAATCTAAAAGTTAGGAAATACGGATTCTCCTATTCGTAGTTTGCACTGTCTATTTCCGTAATTTAAATATGAACCCCTTTTCCATTTTATATGTAGAAGTGGAATAGATTGTAAGAGGATTGATTTGTAAATTTTATTAATGTTGATTCTACTATTTTAATATAAAATAAGTTTGGTAATTGATTTTATTTTCTTATTCAAGTTTATTATCGGGCTAATGATATTGCTAATTTGTATGTTATAGTATAGAATTAGAATTGTATAATGTGAAGTTTAACATTTAACGATTAGTACAGAACACAATCTTCGCCCGCCTAGGAATATTTTAGTTACGTATTTATAAATATATATTAGCGTATGAATAACATATAATTAATAGCATACTAATCATGTAATAAATAGGTTAGTAATTAGCATTATAACCCCATAGGGTGGAAATTAAGGATGATTATGATTAGTGGCGGAATAAAGGATCTTTCTTTATTGCCTTAGTAAAATGCGGTGAGGTTGTGATAATATGATTAGGGGAGTGTAAATTATGACTATGTTATAGGGATGCAAGGTCAGTCAAAAGCATACGGAAGTCTGCCCGGCTAATCTGGCTACCAGTAGTGTGATTTCGGGGCTGATGTGAGACATCGTCTATAATAAGTACTAACGGAGGACATGAGGTTAGTCTCAATTTTGTAGGGTAAGTCCATCTCGTAAATCTCTACCAGTTCCTATGAATGGTCAGACTAATGTGAGACGTCGGAGTTGGGTTACGGGTCATAATACGTAGGATCTGCTTCGGGAATCAAGGATAGTAATTGGCTATTGTAGGGTCCACCTCCTCCCTAATTAGGAAGTGTTAAATGGTCGTTGATAACATTTAGGCACGATAGATGGAAATCTCGAGAAGAGTCCGCTTTGGGTTTTGGGTATTAAATGGCTATTACAGGGTCCGCCTCTTCCAAAAAGATGTAATAAGTGGCCTGATGAGTTCTATGTGATGTTAGCTAGAATTTACTAGAGAGGGGTCCGCCTTGGGTTAGGTATTAAATGATAGGGACCTGCCTAAGAGATAGGTATTAAATGGTCAGAGTCTACCTAATTCCTATTGAAAAGATATTAAGTGGTTCTGGTACTTTCTCTCACAGGAAATGATTGACGGTAGATGCGTGGGACTAGGAATGGTCTTGGACTTGCAGCATGAAGTAAGTTATAGAGATTGGTTAGAAAAGTGTAAGTTATAGGATTTAACTTGAAAAGCCTTCGAGCTTATAGGTGAAGGTATTTATAAGAAATAAAGTTAGGATACGTAAAACATATTCTTATCTAAATTATATTGCCCAAGTACTGTTATGGAAAGACTTGAGATTTTATTCATCAGACATTGTTATTCAGACTCCTTCCTCATTACAATATAGTTAGAGAAAGCAATGTAGATCTAGGAGATGAAGGCAGATATAGAGGTTGTGGTAGTTATTTATCCATTTATGTTTTGTTATATATTAATGTGCCTACTCGGACATGATATCGTTGTATTTTGAGATATTGTACGATGGATATTAAGATGTTATGATGTTATGTTTTGTTATGATATTTGAATTTTATAAAATGGGTACTGTTCCTGATATTATATTTTGTCCTTTCCACTATGAGATTCTAATAACATTAGTAGATAGCCCTGTGTATTGTTTTACCAACCAACAGCTAGCTTTGGAATGAGTCTAATGTTCGATGGGTGTAACACCCCTAAATTTTGTTTAACATTATTCATGAGACTTAATTAGATAAATTAAATAGAATAATGTGCGGTGTGATAAGGAGAATGAGATTTGTTAATACTATGGGTTGTGCCTTAAGCAATCAATTAATAAGATTGATTTGAACATAAAATAGAAAAAAAGTTATGAGAGGCGCATAATAGGAATAGTCCCTTAATTCATTCCCCTAAACCCTCCCTCTCTCGTTCATTCTCATTTCATTTTTCAATATATCAAAATATAACCTTGGCCATTACTTGGAAGACAAAGAAGAGGAAATCAAAGGAAAAGCTTAAGGGGATTAATCAACATCAAATATCAACCTCCCTTATCCAATTTAAGGTGAATAATAGTATTAATCTCATTTATTTATGCTTGGTTTTGGATCTATACTTGATATCTGAATTGATTATGAATATATGTCATGCTTTGGTTGATGATTATCATTATTGGTTTGAATTATGATTTATTGGAATTTTTATGGAATTGTTCTAATAGCTTTTAAAAGCAAAACCTAAGTTTTTAATCTTCAATTGATTTGAAATTTGAATATGTTGTGTAAAGCATTATTTTGGAGATGGGTTATTAATTCCATAATTTTCCAAGTTCAAATGATATTTTATGAATTTCCAAAGAGGGAAAATGTAAAGACCCGGATTTTTAGTTGTTCGATTTTGAATATTTAAATGGTTTTAAATATTGAATTTGAATTATATATTGACTTTGAATATGGAAATTTGGGTTTAATTTATAAAATAAATTCAGAATTTAAATATAGCGGTTTATTGAATAATTGGATTATTGAATTTTTAAAATTGAATATCGGTTAAATTATTTTATCTTGAATTTAAGCCCGATAAAAATAATTTAAATGCTGGTAAAATTTATATAAATAATATTGAAGATAATAAAAAGTTTTAAAATTGAATTTAAAGGTGATCTGTTCAATTTTAAAAATAGTTTGTTCAAATTGACATTTAAAATAGCGATCCGGGGCACAGTCTCGGAATTCGACAAAACCAGTTCCATTAGATCCGTAATAGTGTATTGTTATCAGGTTTCAAATTTCATAGCATTTAGAGTTCTCATTTGGTCGTACGGGATATAAACTGCTAAAATTTATATCGAAATTTAATATAATAATTGGGTCCAGAAAGCTATCTTCTCCATACGATCGAATTAGGACTCGAAACCTTTTCCATTGTGTTCGAAATATGGGTATAACATTATGAACGCCTAGCGGCACACCTCGATAGGAGGTCAAAATTTTAAGTTGCCAAAACGAGATATTTTATAATTAAATAAAATTATATAAGATCAAATCAAGGTCTCTTTACCTTCTATAATACGCTACCCATTGCCTTTAAATCACGTCACTTCTTTTCTCCCCATCAGTTCAAATCGAACGAAACATTAAAAGAGGGAAATATAAAATCGAATTCGTTCGATTTAAAAAAAATCAAAGCCTCGTGTGTTTTTAAAAGAAAAGGCATACGAACTCGATTCAAATGGCGAGAAGTAGGGGCGTGCGCGCTCGCGCAAAGGGAGGAAGGTCGGAAAACCTGGGGACTTCGACAGTGATGCAACGAAGTTGAAGGGGAAGTCTCAAGCACAGCGACTGTGATTTCGGCATGGAGGGAAGAGGCGCGACGATCTCACGTGCAATGGAGTGGGTCGTGAGCTTGTTTTGGCTAGGGGTTGATCTCGCGATCGAAAATTTCATCGTGAGCCCGTCGCGATGACGTGAGCACAGGTGAAGTCGCGTACGCGCGTGCGTACATGTGGGCTTAGGCGAGGTCGATGGGGTTTGCGTGAGGACTAGGTGGAGCCGTGCAACTGGTGAAGGCTAGTGTAGTTGGCAGGAGGTGATTCAGATTTTGCAGAGTAAGGTTATATGGTAATTTATTTATAAATTAATTAAATTCTATCTTAGTTTGATAAATCAATAACTAAAAAATCTAATAAATTGATATGCGAGGTCGGAATCGCATGAAAACCGGAAACGTTGGATTTGAAATGATGTAGGCTTCAATCTGAAATTGATTGGGATTTTCTGAGGCCAAACAGGGTTTTTGATAAATTAAAATTTGGATGTTCTGCAAATTAAAATCAAGATGAGAATTTCTCACTCATTTGGATTACCATATTTAAATTTAAATGGTTAAATTTAAATTGGTGGATGCTTGATTGATTGATAAATTTATAATTATCTATTGAATGACTATATATATAGTAGTATATATATTAGTATCTGGAGTGATATTCTCACACATTATAGCGGATGAGACCCTATGCGCCCCGCATAATAGCGGATGACCCTATATACCGCGATATCACCCTCGAAGTGGGATTGGTATTTATTTTATGTTGTATTAACATCCGTGGATGCATGGAAACAGGTTGGAGGGATCCAACTAGATTCCTTAAATTTATTGCTTATTTTTTATATAGTGATATATGGATTGTGTATAATAATCTAGTATAGATTATTGTAGTGATTTGAATTATTGGATGCTATTGTAGCATTGGCCTGAATCTTGATAACTTAAAATTTAAATTTAAGGAATTAAAGGAAATTTGATATGAAAATATATGTATGGAAATTGGAGTTATTTTAAAGAAATTGAATTAGAGAAAAATATATATTTGATTTTTGGTTATACTTAACTGTTGTGAATTAATAAATGGAGATTTAAAAAAAAGAATCATACAAGAGAATTTCTAGAATGATATCATGGAAATATTAAAGGAGTTAAAATCAATATTTAAAATAGATTGGAAGTATAAATGAGGATTATAAGAAAGAATTTTTATAATGGAGTTAAATAAAAAAGATTTGTTTTTAAACAGATAAAAGCCAAAAAGGGTTAAATTTATAAACAATGTTTATAAATAAAGGAATTCGATATCAGATGATAATTGGAAATATAAATTCATAGGGTGAATTTATATTAGAATATGGAAACAGGGTTGAGAAAAATAGTAGACTCTATTTTTGAAATGGGAATGGTTAGGAAAGCAAAAATAAATCGATAATTTGTGAATTCGAGAGGAAGTTATAAATTAAATCGGTCATCGAGATCTTAAAATATATCTGTAAGAAGTTAAGTTGTTTTTTAAAAAGGAAAACTTTATTATTTAAAACTATGAAATTTTAAACTAGTTAATATTGGAATACTTCGAAAATTGGATTTTTCAAATACTTATTATTTATTGAAATAAAATTTTAACTTTTATAATCAGCTTTGTAAATTGATTTGTTTCATTTTAAATGAGTTAGTGATGGTTTATTAAAATGTTTGATATTTTAAATAATAACTTAAAACATATTTTAAAATAAAAATAAAATACTATTCTTTAAAAATGCCATTATATATATATATATGTATGTATGTATATGTATAGTTTGGAATGATTGAAAATTTATTTATAAAATTTTCTCGAGATGTGTAAACAGGTTTTAATTTAAAGATGAGATTTTATAAGAGAAATCTTATAAATGGAATTCTAGAGATTTAAGAAATTTCAAATGCTTAGATGCGATAATATCGGAAAGAATGTGAACTCATTTAAAGAAGTTAAAAGTGGTTGGTTGGGATTATAAATAAGTATAATCGGTTTGGAAATCGTAAGGAGAATTTATCAAAAATTCCGGAAACTTATGAGATGAGTTGGAAAATATTTCCAAGTTAAATATTAAAATGATTTTGGAAATTATACGTATAAATATTTTCCTAAGTATTGAAAGGAAGGTTTTGGAAAATATTTTTAGTGGAAATGATTTGGAATAGAAATATTTTCTAAGTGTTGTAAAAATGAAAGTTGGAAATATTTCCAAGTATTGAATGGTAAAATATCCTGTTATGGATACAAGTGTTGAAATTTGTTTCCAAATATAGAATATTGAAGAAATTGAATATATATATATATATCTTGGTGAACATGTTTTGAAATACATATTCTGGAGATTTATAAAATAAGGCCTAGTGTTGCTTTTGGATGTTATTTGATAGTTGAATAACCGACTATCAATATTGGCCAATTTTGTTAATCGTTTCGAAGAGACCGGGATCGGATTTAATTATCTGAAAACCACTTCGATCTGGTTTGAACGTTATGAAATGAATACCGTGAAGATGATGAAGACGGTGATTCGGTTTGTCCAGACCCAGGACAACTTGTATGGACGAGTGCTATCAGAACATTGTCATTGGAGGACGATGAGCATTCTAAGTAAATTGTTCTTGAAAGGTAACACTTAGCCTCGAACCTTATCAACCGGGAATGACTAAAACAGGGGAGATGCAGCAAGGCTAAGTGGGTCGCACCCAAGTAGGGTATGTTATAACCTTTCTAGATGTCCTTGGAAACTCTATTTATCTTAGTTATGGGTATACATGAAAGTAGAAGGCTCGATGGTAAGGGTGGGAACACCCGGGGTGATAACATATTCGGTCTATCCAGGTCAGGGGTAGGCCGGCCTTGTGTAGCAGGGGATCCCGGCGTGGTCCTCGGTACATTGTTCTAGAGGTGTACTGTGGTGGGCGGTACCCCAGTGGTCCAGTCATTAGATGGAATCCATTCTCCAATAAGAACCGTATGGTTTTGATTGTGCCCAACTATGCTTAAACGTGAGATGCAAGCATTTTAGCTATTTTCTATTTACTTTCAATAGACCCTATTATAATATCAGATGGATTTGATAAAAATGTTTTGGTTATCGTACGGTAAAAACCCGTCGTGTTTATGTGTGACACGGTCTTACGAGATACCTTTGTTTCCAAAGGATTTTGAGAAAAGTTAATAATTCAAATTGAGTGTGTTTTCTCACGCTGGTTTTCCAGACTGACTCGGTTATTATTTTATTATAATGCTCGGGTCGGACCGATTATTATAGATTCAGGATAGGATGCTATGGAGCTCAAGAGACGAGCTGGATGGCAAGGGATACTTCCGTACTTGATTATTATTCCGCTGTGTAAGGACAAGTTATTAAACTGTCCAGATTGATTATTGCCTATTGTACTCTGATGGTTGTAAGTATATAACGGTTACAAATTTCTTGTATTTAAATTCTGTTGTTATATATTATATTTTGTTCTGCTACGATTGTGAGACTCTAATGTTATTGTTTTCTATTTTTCTCCTACCATCTTTTCTTCTTTGCCCTAGTAATTCGCTCTTTCATACAATTTGGGTTGATCAGGAGTGATTTATCATCAACTCAAAGGGTACGACACTACGGGTCGCTACAGAAAAGGTATTATTTTGGGTTTTAATTATTAAAAATAATTAAATTAATATATTGATCTCAAAATTTTTATAGGTTAAAGAAGAAGAAAATTCAGATTTTTGATGATTTTTAAGGATTTTTCCCAATTGGTTATGATTTTCGATGAATTTATAATGATAGAAAAGCTTTTAGTTAGTATTAATTAACAATGTTGTTTTAAAGGTTTGCAAATTATTTTGGGATGGTAGAATGTGATCTACCAATAATTTCTAAAAAGAAAATGTAAAGTAATCTATTATCTAATGAAATTTTGATAAAGATAAGAGTTGGTGGAAAGTATTAGCTTAAAAGGAAATAAAACAGTTTTGAACTTATTTATCGTAATGCCATTGTAGATATTCGACACCCATATTATATTAATATTCGACATCTATGTGGGTTGAGGCATTAGATATCTACTTTGTAGATATGTTGTCTACC
Organism: Allium fistulosum; assembly: GCA_030737815.1. Taxonomy (NCBI): domain Eukaryota; kingdom Viridiplantae; phylum Streptophyta; class Magnoliopsida; order Asparagales; family Amaryllidaceae; genus Allium; species Allium fistulosum. The sequence continues at coordinate 672,339,992 of CM060906.1, forward strand.
CGCTTTTATAGAAGTTCGGTACCAAGTATTGTAGGGGTTTGATGTCTCAATGCTACAGAGGTTCGACAACCTATGGTTTCGAGACTCGATACTATTCTTTTTAAAGGTTCGGCACCTTCTTTTTTTTATGGGTTCGATGCCCTCAAGCTTTCAAAATTTTAAAACCAACAAGTTTTAGGGGCTCGGCACCCTTGAGTTTTTAAGGGTTTGACAACCTTAATGTTTTAATGGCTCGAAACCACTTGTCTAACTATGTATTCGATACCTATGTTTTGCGGCATAACCACCATATGGTTACAAACTTGACGCCTATGTTTTATAAGCGCGATAACCTTATGTTTTGCAAACCAAAAAGCTTTGTCTAATGACTCGATAGCCTTGTCTTTTAGAGGCTCGACGGCCTCATTTTTTATATCGAAAGATTAAAAAGCTATTTAAATATGGTTGTATCTTGGCATGGGATTCTGGCTTAGTATTGGCTATGTTTTCCTTGTTTTAAAGAATGATTTTAAGTGTTAATCACTTATAAAGGTAAATATTTTCAAGGAAATAAAATGATGTTTTAGCCCAAGTTCTATATGAATTTTCCAAAGGAAATTACTACCTAAGATTAAGTAAATTTTTGATGCCAATGACTATTGACTGAACATATGTTGGTAAATGACGTTCTATGTTCTTATTAACCTTTAATTAGTTAAATTTCCATATTTATCATTGTCAAACTCACATCATTATGACCCAACATTGCATCTTAGGATTTAGGGGCAGAATTAACAGTTAGGTTGTCCCAATAGTGAGTATGGTCAAACCAAACTCCTGAGTGAGTAGAATTGGATCCAGGAGATCTGATAGATTAATTATGTTAAGATGCCTGGAACTAATCGAAAGAAATATAACCCATGAATTTAAAATCAGATAATAAGTGCAAATGTGGGATTGGTGTAGGGTCGCATGCTATGCTTTAGTCGTTAGCCTCCGGTTGGTAAAGGTCCATGATTCTAATGCATAGGGCTTGTGATTAGTGAGACTAAAGGATATTTACACACAGAGAGGAACCCGTAGCTCTATGTACTCACAGAAAAAGGTTATTGGTTGGCTCGCAAAACCACTAGGTTCATAGTGACCCTGGGAAAACTATAATTCGAACAGTCGGTCCAGTATCCTTCTAACTGTATTTGGAGTTAAAGTTTTGGCCCGAGTCAGCCGATAGGTTATTGACTGGCCTACAAAACCATTAGTTTTATAGTAAAATTAAGAAAACTGTGAATTGAGACAGATAGTCTAATTTTGGAAAGGGTGAACCTTGGGTATGCATAACTCTAGGATGATAGACTAGTCAGACTTACCCATGTTGCATGCATGCATGCATATGATCATGTTATATTTTGTTCTAACCATTGTGGTTGCAGGTGCATGAATTACAAATGACATATTTTGATAAGATACCAGTGAGGGGAAAACATGTTCGGCTTAGTGGTGTGGTCTCACCATATATCTATTTTGGTTTGAGGTGATATATTATTATTCACACTAGACGTTTTGTCTGATCTAAAGTTTTCATTTTTCCATTTAGATTCTTGGGTCCTCATATGAGTAGGTCGGGAGTAGGGATTTTTAGGTTAGACAAATGAGCATCCGGAGATGTGCATGTGGCAAGCTAGCTAATGTTAGGAGTTTAATTCCATTGTATTGTTTAAAGTCTAGGCCATGTTTGAATGGATGTAATGATAGAACTTATAACGAACAAGTAGTTAGACTCTGATCACCCAAAGGGGCATCTTCATATATTATTCTTGGAATAAATTTGTAATTATTATATTTTCTCTGAACGGGAAATCGATGGGATTTTGAAATGTGATTATGTAATGAATAAGAAAGTTTACTAATGAAATGTGTTTGGAAATTTTTTATATTCATATGCACCTGATGTTATAGATGCAACTAACAGATCTCACTTTATTATAGGAAAATAATACCGTTGATTACTACAGCATCAGTAGCGCTTATTTTCGGCCCTTAAAATAGGGGAATGTTACAACTTGGTATCAAAGCATAGGTTTATGTAAAACTTACAAGATTTTAATGAAATGGAACATAAAGAGTTTTGAAAACATAATCCTAATAAATTAAGAATAAGATTGGGGTATGTGATAACGCTATAGTAACGTACTTGTCATTTGCTATATATAAGTATGTAGTATATCTCTATTATCCCCTCTCTCTTAGACCACTCTTCTGTATCTTACAAATACTCGTATGTCGATTACAAAAAAAGTGCAATATGAAGCAAGAAATAGAAAAGTGAATCTCAATGAAGGAGGAATCGCAACTAGTGGAAATGTTCGGCCCAATAATAGAAGGAATCCGGGTCGACAAGCAAATGCTAATGTGAGTGTGGAACTCCACCAGTAGATATGGGGATAATTTACCAGTTCTTCGTGAATATGAATTTTATGTCTCGAAGTTTTTATAGGTGAAAGAAGAAGGAAATTCGGATTTTTGGTGATTTTTGTGGATTTTTCCCAAGTGGTTATGATTTTCTATGAATTTTTTAATGATAGAAAAGCTTTTAGTTAATATTAATTAATAATGTTGATTTTAAAGGTTTGTAAATTATTTTGGGAAGGTAGAACGTGATCTACCAGCAGTTTCTAAAAAGAAAATGTAAAATAATTTGTTATCCAATGAAATTTTGAAAAGAGGCAAGAGTCGGTGGAAATTATTAACTTTAAAAGGAAATAAAACAACTTTAAACTTATTTACTGAAATGCCAATGTAAATACTTGGCACCACTGTTATATTGATATTTGATATCTATAATAGACGATACCTGGAATAATTACTTTACAGTTATATGTGGTATCTAATTTATAGGTCCAACATCTATATGGGTTGATGCATGCGATATTTACTTAGCAAATATGTGATGTACTCGCTTGTATAGAAGTTTGGTACCAAATATTGTAGGGGTTCGAAATCTCAATGCTGTAGAGGCTCGATAACCTATGGTTTCGAGACTCGATACTATTCTTTTTAAAGGTTCGACCCCTTCTTTGTTTTATGGGTTTGATACCATCAAGCTTTCAAAGTTTTAACACCAACAAGTTTTAGGGGCTTGGCAACCCTTAGTTTTTAAGGGTTCGACAACCCTAATGTTTTAATGGCTCAAAACCTCTTGTCTAACTATGTATTTGATACCTATGCTTTGCGACATAGCTGGCGTATGTTTACAAACTTCACACTATGTTTTATAGGCGTGATAACCTTATGTTTTGCAAACCAGAAAGCTTTGTTTAGTGGCTAGATGGCCTTGTCTTTTAGAGACTCGATTGCGTCGTTTTTGAAATCGAAAGATTGAAAAGCTATTTAAAGATGGTTGTATCTTTGCACAAGATTTTGGCTAAGTATTGGGTTATGTTTTTCTTGTTCTAAAGAATGATTTTAAGTGGTTAATCATTTATAAAGGTAAGCATTTTCAAGGAAATAAAATAGTGTTTTAGCTCAGATTTTATATGAATTTGCCAAAGGAAATTATTACTTAAGATTAAGTAATTTTGTGATGCCAATGACTATTGATTGAACATATGTTGGTGAATGATGTTATATGTTCTCATTAACCTTTGATAAGTTAAGTTTTCATATTTATCATTGTCATGCTTACAACATTATGACCTAACATTGCATCTTGGGATTTGGGGGTAAAATTACTAGTTAGGCTATCCCAAATAGTGAGTATGGTTAGACTAAACTCCTAAGTGAGTAAAATTGCATCTAGGAGATCTGATAGATCAATTATGTTAGGATGCCTTGAACTGATCGAAAGAAATATGACTCATGGATTTAAAACCAGATAGTAAGTGCAAATGTGGGATTGGTGTAGGGTTGTGCCCTATGCTTGAGCCATTAGCCCTCGGTTGGTAAAGGTCGATTACAATGCGTAGGGCTTGTCATTAGTGAGACTAAAGGATGTTTACGTACAGAAAGGAACTGGTAGCTCTATATGCTCAAAGGAAAAGGTTAATGATTGGCCCGAAAAACATTTAGGTTTATAGTGACCCTAGGAAAACTATGATTTGGATATTCAGTCCAGTTTCCTCCTAACTATATTTGGAGATTTTGAATATCTGGTTAAAGTTTTGCCCCGAGTCAGTGAACGAACTGGGCCAGCCCGCAGTGGAAGAAATGGGTGAATTTCAAAAAAAATACCATTTTGGATCTTTAATGGGCCTATGAAGTCTAAATTTCATTTAGATCTTTTCTAAGTTTTTAAATAAAATATTGTATTCTATTTAAAAAGTTAAAAGGAGGCTTAAATAAATTTAAGTTCAAATGTATAGTGTATCAAATACACCTAACATTTATTTATAAGTATTAATGTATAGGAAATGAAGTCTTTCATTTTTTCCCTAAAACAAGAAATAATTAAGAGCATTCATTGTATTAAATGGAGAGAGAAACCTTTCATTTTCTCTGTTTAATTTGAATTGATTGATTCATTAAATGTCATTATTAATAAATTATTTATGGCAATATTTATTACTATGTCCATATGTATTCTAACTATACAATTTGTAGTTTGAGATTTATTTTATTTATTTATACAAGTATACACACACACAAACATATATATATATATATATATCATATTCATACATACATACATACATACATACACACACACACATATATATATATATATTTGTAACATCATAATCCATGAAGGATATAATGTGCTCGTATATAGATGCTGGGATTTAACATTGCAACGGACACATTAGCTTATTTTGTGTGTACTGTAATTTGTCCAAATATGTGCTTGTATAATATGTCAAAACAAAATACTAATATGTGTCTCTGTGTGTGTGTGTGTATAATTTATTGAATAAAACAGTTTCTGCCATAACAAATTAATGTAAAATAATTATATGACATTAATACAAGTTTTTAAAATTTTAGAAAATCTGGAAACACATTTTGGGCTTAAGATTGATTTATGGAATTTTTTACAATTAAAATTATATTTATTATTAAATATAATTGAGTGTAGCTCATAATTAAATTAATTCCTAAAAATAGGAAATCAAGCTAAAAATTTCTAAAAAAATTCTAAAGGTATCTAAGACATATTTTAGACTTAGAGAAAATTTCTAGAATTTTCTAAACTGAAATTATATTTTTAACTAAATAATTAATTACATTTTGAAAATAAATTAATATATTAAGTTATAAAAATCTGAAACTTTGTCTAAAGGTTCCAAATACATATTTAAGCCTTACAAAAACATTCTAGAATTTTCTCAATTGAAATTATATTTTTAATTAAATAATTGATTGCAGGCCTAAAGTAAATTGATTTTAAAAAAAAATAAGTTTAAAATATCGAATTTTTTTATTGTAATCTTATTACATGGTGCAACAAATATAAAAAATATAAAATTGAAATTATGAACCATTAATTATTTTATTCATAATAAACAATTCAAAAAATCATCAAATAATAAAAAAATATGTATATATATATATTTAATAAAATATTTTTTATATTTTATGATTCATAATAGGTACAAATCATCATAAGAAAATTTTAAGATTAGATATATATGATATATAAACACATATACAATTATACATATTCGTAATTTGCATATCTATACACATTTAATCTATATATATGTATGTATGTATATATATATATATTAATATAAATCAGAATTAAAACTTTTTTTTAGAGAATTAATTCAACAGTAAATCAATAAACAAAATATTATACACATGACCAATATAATTGTAACAAACACATGTATCCACAAAATCTCACCTAATCTGAACAATAAAAGAATCTGAATACAAACAAAGGATTTGGATATAAATCACCTTTTATATGATAAACTTAAAATCAAAATAGTAATAATAAATAAAAGTGCATCTCTTAATGAAGCCTTTGAGTCCACATTAAACAATAATTTCTCTTCTAAAAACAATTCACAATCCGTCAGGTTGCTAATCCAAGATTGGAGACCTTCTACTATAAATTAGTACTTTTAATTTTGAATTGGATTCGAGAATTTAGGGATGATTTTAGAGGAAAGTTGCTGCTATTAAAATGAGGTAGAGGAAGAAGAAAGTGACGACTCAAGATTGAATTAGCTTATGATTGGGATTTTGAGATTGGCTTTAATATGGATAGGACAAGAGAGCAAACAATGATCTCAACCACACATAGAGCCACCTCCTATCTTTCTCCAAATCAACGCCCATCCTCTTCAAATCTCATGGGTTGTGAGCCCATTTAACCCAAATTAAATATGTACAATCATATTTAATATATTTTGTTATCGATAACTCATATCGATCAATATATTCATAATTTTTATAAACATATGCAACAATTTTATTTCTCAAATCACATTCAAAATTCATAATTAATATTTCATAAGTATTAATTTATTTAATTAATTTATAACAATTATAAACTAATTAAATTGTTTGGTCTAAAGAGAATTCATCGTTTTGGTTGTGTGATTCTTGGTTGTAAATTCGGTCAACGATTAACGTCGAACTATTCGAACGTTAACGTTCATATTTCACTTAGCAAGTGGTGTGATATTATGACCAAATTTATCACTTACTCATTTTCGAAAAAATATGATTTTAATTTAATAAGCGTTACCCAGTTGTGACAATTATTTACACCAATTCTCTTTGTCAAAAATATATCACTTTGGACTTGTTGAATTTAGTAATTGTCAAAATTCCAACATCATCCACATTCAACTCTATAATCCAAATGCAAAGTCCTTGGTCCAATAATAACAATTATTATCAACCGAATTATTCTAGCCAGAGATTTTGACTTTGGGTTGACTTGAGTTGACCGTGATACTAAACTCATATAACTAAGGAGATGAATCCTCTCTTGAATAATGCCTCACTTCCAATACTTCCACTCGATCCAACTACAGTCACTCGATGGACGCTATGCCATGACTTGAATATAATCAAAGCAGTGCTTTCATATTGAAGATTCATGGTATTCTCAAGTCGAAGGAACTGTGTAAATTAGTCACATCGATATTTTCTGTTTGACCTTAGTTATATTAACCAACAAAAAACTACCGAGTTCGTCGTTCCATAGTTATCCAATAACTATTAGTACGTAACACCTATGTGCCCCCCAACAGTCAAGGGTAATACACTGCTCAACATTTGGATAGCGTTACCAACTCCAGTCTCAATGGATACATCGATATCCAGTCTCGATGCATCTTGAAAAGGAACATTTAAAACAATATATTTGTTTCATTGTGATAAACTACTCACGGTTACAACACTTTGTAACTACTATCACAAAACATACCATATATGGATTTTCTATTAAATATACTTTTAATTAAATTAATTAAATTAATTAATTAATATAATCACATTATATCAAGTATATAATAGGGGGAAAACACCTTTATTTCGAACAAGATTGGTCAACGAGTTAGATATTTGTAACAAATTACATAATTGCCCCTAGGGCATACCCCTAACTCTATCAATCTCCCACTTGCACTTGGGGTTAATTATGGAATTTTATTCCAACATCTCTAATCGGTTTGCTCAAAACCAATTGGGTCGGTCCCTTTATGAATGGATATGCTATTTTGTTTCAATCATCTACTCTGTCAATCAATTCTTTCCAACGGTGATAAACTGTTTTATCATGTGGAACAAATCAGAGTATATTTCTCGACTTTATTAAGCTCTAAGTTATGTTACAAACTATATCACGACATTGTTATCATATAACAATGTTATGAGATTCTCAACATTTGGAATCGGCTTAGTTATAAATTTGTGCACTTATATGTTTATATACATTGTTTTTATTGCGGCGCTATTCAAGATGATGTACTTAGCCTTTTTCATTGAATCAACCACGATCTTTCATTTGGAATATTTCTAACTTAAAGATTCTTAACTTGAATTTATTATTGACATATTATATTCTATATCACTTATGATGCTTAAATACTCCTTTATAAGGAGTTTTTGTTTCTGTAAACAATTCCCTAGTATTTCACAAATACATGAGAATACTTCAAACAATCATTTGGTGATATCAATTTGGATTTGATATTTGCTTCATGTATCAAATACATAAACAAATCACGATACTGTAATCAACATAACGTGTATGATAATTCCTATTGCCAATGCATAAGGAACTCATATGTTCTGGACTAAACAATCTAATAAGGTGTATTTACATATGGATTTGGGACATTCCCAATATCTTTTATGCTCACTATAAAAGAGATCATTTACAATCCAAAGTTCAGTATTAATACAACTAAGGTTGATTTCAACACAAGTACACCGTTAAAATCAACATTGTGTTGTTTACTTACAGTTTAGAAATATCAATGTACCTTTTAACGTTCTTTCTTATGAACATACGCTTCCTCTGCACTTTGCTTGAAAATCAAACTATATAATCTCTATCAAAATAATTATTCAATCTTCATGCTTATAAAATGATACTTTCGTATCATTTCTTAGATCATATCCAAAGAGTCATAAACTCAATATCGTTCCCACTGACTTCGAGATATTTTTGGTTAATATATGTAAACAGCTTACTCTAAATCGTTGTTTATAATTTTCTATTTCAATACATATGTACCAAAACATTAAGTCTTATCATGTGATAATTTTGTGAGTAAATCCGAATTAACTTGAGCATGTTGAATACCGAATCAGTTATGCTAATTTCAACAATTGAAATTTACGATATTATTCTTATCAACATTGGTCATTTAATTCCAACTGCATTAGTCTTTCTCATAAAGATACAATCTTGACCAATGGATCACATCCCTTCAATTATGACCACCAAAATCATATTTTGATAGCGTACTTGGAATTCTTTCGGATTTGCGCATCATACCATATAGATTCAAGACTCTTAATGGTTTAATTAAACAACCGAGGATTATCAAATTTCGACATTAATAAGTGTAACGACCCGTAAATTTCAACTGTTTTAATAACGTAATTAGTTGAAATTTTGCGAAATTTTAAACGATAAAATTTTGAAATAAAAATTTAATATTTGGAATACGTCTAGTTAAACATAGCGACTAGTAAATTTTCGTCCGAAAATATGGAAATTTATTTCGCGCGTAAATTCACTTCAATTTAATCAGTTAAAAAGCGATGAAAATAAAATGTTTCCGAAACCTAAATATTTTTACATAGAAAAATTCTAAACCATCTTCTGAGAAAGATGTCAGTTCGTCATTTTTCCAAATTCGGACATCTATTGCTCCGTCGTTCTTATTTTCTGCAAAATGCAACATTTTGGTACCGATATCGATTTTTATCGGATGATCGTACCACTGATTTCTATATACCGTTTTGATCGTCTCGTCGTGCCGATCTCTACGGTATATTCGATTGTCAAATTCGGAGTTCCGGTGTACGTTGCACTTTGCGTAACGCCTATCACATCGGTAACCGTATTGAGTTTTGTTTGGTCCACTTTGTCCGTTCATTTCACTGTTCAAACCAATGGCCATTTGCATTTCATATTCCCAGATAATTAATATCAACCTTTTGCAATTCACCTTTCCAAAATTCAAGCGTTTACCAAGCAAAATTTATTGCTTTCAAGTTTTCAACAGTTGCTTGCCTGAGACTTCATTTTGTCTCTTCACTTTTCCCTGCAAATCATTATTTTTTTTTTCATTCATCTTCCACCATGTTTTGCCTTCCACTCGGTCTCCACTTCATCAGCCTCTTGCCCGTGAACCAAGCCAACCTCTGCCTCATACACCACCTCACACGCGGCCACCTCAACCCAAAGCCACGCCTTGCTGGCCAACTTCTGCCCAAACCCAAGTCCATGCAGTTCGAATTCCATCTAGCTATGCCTACTTTTACGTATTGCAGGGTATGTGCTTCACATGTCTATATTATATATATATATTATAATAAAGTGAATTATTTTGATTTTTAAATGCATATTGATTTGAAAGTATGATATGTACGTTGGTTTTATATCAATTTATATAGTAGTTTTCACATACAAGTATGCATTGAGTTGTTTCTCACATTCAGTGTAGTGGTTTTATGCTAAACATTAATATGGGTTATAGATCTGTACGTGTTTATATATACAAGTTATGTTGATCTGTTAAGTAGTGATTTTTATATATATGGTCATGTTTTTAAGTGTATATGCTTGTTTTAACAATTTAGTGCTAGCTGCTTCCTAACTTCAGTATGTTTGTTTGTTTGGGTTTAGTGTTTGAAAGTCTTTATCCGGGTATTGTATGTAAATTCGAATGGACGATCATTTTGGCTTGATGGTGTGTGTTACACCTTGACAAAAAGAAAAAAAGTGTATATGCTTATACAGTTGTAATTCATAATGTAAAAGGGTTATAAAAATGGAGAAATGGAGAAATGCAAGAACCGTAGCTAAGCCAAGACCTACAAATTCAGGGTTATAAAAAAAACTGGACTTAAGTGTCCGATCTGAATTAAGCATTGCGTTACAATTGTGTGTATTTCATCATAATATGTGTACTAAGTTATAGTATGTGATGATCAGTGTTTATAGAAATAGGATTATAATTTTTGTGTACGGTCACCATGAATATTAACTGTGAACGTCCATCGTGTCTTCTATGTATATGTTTGTTTTTGTGTTGTAAAAAAAAAAAAAAAGAAAAAAAGAAAAAAAAAAGTTTAGAGATGGGTTGTTTCTCATATTTTATATACGTATATATTTATTCAGTTATTTGTGTATATATATCTTTGTTTTGCAGATTTATAAAATGGTGATATGTTTATATATATAAAGTGTAGTTGACTACAGTTATGTGATGATTTATATAACACGTATATAGATTTTCTTTTGTCCATTGGGTTTGCACTAAAACTAAAATTTTGAGTTTCGAAACATTATTTTATATTATATTACTTTATAAAAGGTCGGTACTAGGGTAGTACATATAAGTCGGGTCTGTTTAGGACTATTAAAGACAAGCTGTACCGATTTATTTTGACGTGTACTGTTTAAATTTAAATATAAATATAAACCTTAAATCTAGGTATTGATTTATTGATTTTAATTCTTGTAGTTACTTGTTTGTTGCCTGTATATGCGTGTTTTTTTTATTGTATGTATATTGAATAATATATGTGTTCAATTTAAACGATGAATTATATATATTTGTATATATTATTTTAATATTCAACTTAAATTTAAGATAATTAATAGCATATATGATGTTTCTATCTTGGTAATTCTAATTCGTTTCATCTAATCTAAACTATCAGCTTCATTCGGCGAATCGTGCCCGTTTACTTCATTCAAATCGTATCCAACTAGCGTTGCTTTGGAATTCGTAGCTTTTTTCCTTGTCAAATCTTCTCTAGCCTCGAAAGGTGAGCACTCACTCACGATTAACGTTCTTTTATTTATTAAATTTGATTTCAATTGAAACGACAATTGAAATGTGCTGCTGTTAGATATTTACACTGCTATTACCTGTATCAGTTCACCTGTGACATCTGACACCATTATTTGTTAATTATTTATGCGATGATAATACAGTTTGGCTGATAATTGATTGATTGTTGATGTTTGTATTGGACGTTAAATTGTTAATGTTAAAATGATAAATAGTATGAAATTGAACTTGATATAGGATAATTAAATGTTAAATTTGATTAACTGACATTTGTATAATATGACCCCTTTAACTGTTGAATTTATTGACACGTAGGATTTGTTTAATTACATTTTGAACCACTGAATGTATGTTGTTAAATTGACGATGTATGAAATTGTAAATAAATGACAAGTGAAAACCGTAATGTAATAATCTTTAATCTACATGAAATGATAGTGTAGGTTCTAGAAATAATTATATTAATTCGTACAAATAACAATGCGAATTAATACGGTTATTTCGGGATTATTTGAATTGATTATTGGATTGATATTGATTGTTGTTATTGCTTGTTTATTTACTTTGACACCATCCCAGTTATCACACTGCAAGTTCCCTTTGATATGTTTTGATTTTGAATTGAATTGGAATCGGGTTGAAATGATAAATACCCAAATTGAATTTTACCTAGGATAGGAAATTAAATAAAACCCGATTGGTCAATAATTTGATTTAAAAATAAAATGAAGATTTTATTTGAATAAATAATATGGTTTTGAAACGAAGTTGGAAATCGAATTTAATGAAATTTAAACGTGAATATTTAATAATCTGAAATGAAATATTAATAAAGAAATTGATGAAAGAAGGTTGTTTAATTTGAGAAATGATTGAATTAAGTTTGAAATTATAATTAAGTTTGAAATTATTAAATTTTGAAATTATTTAATAATTAAGTTTTGAATTATTTAATAATTGAATAAGATTGAATCATTTGATAATTGAATAAAAATTGAATTCTTTGATAAGAGAAATTGGACTTTTGAATAAGTGAAATTTGAACTTTATTAATAAATGAAATTGAGTTCTTTATTTATTAAGTCTTGGAAAAAAATTTTTTAGTAAGTAAATAAGTGAAATTGAATTTCTTTAACAAGAAACAAAATGTGATTTATTGAAATTAATGTAAGACTTGTAATTGAAAGAATTGATTTGACGAATTTAATTTAATTCAAAATTGTAAGTTTTGTTTTAATGAAGTTGAACTTAAGAAATTGATTTAATGAATTGGAAATTTAATTGAAATTGTTTTGAATGATAAAGTAACTTAATGAATATTGAATGAAATCGATAAATGGATTTAAATTGATTTGAATGTTAAATTAATTTAAATGATTTCGGAATGAAACTTATATACGAATTTGAATCATTATTTGAATTGTTTTAAATAGAAATTGAAATTGAATTATAAGATTTTGAAATTGTGAATTTGGAAGTTTGAAACGTAAAGTATGGAAACTGTTTTGATAGACAAATGAAATGTTGATTTGCGAATTGAATTGAAATTGAAATTGATTTGGTTTTGAAATATATAAACGACCAATCGGTGAAATAATTACGGTAGTTATTGAAGAGACCGGAATTCGGTTATGGATATACTCTCTATCTAAACCGAAAACCACTTTAATAACTATACGCGGAGTGATGATCCAGAATGAAGTGGTTGGAATGATGTCCGTGATGACTGAAGAAAGAGAACGATAATGGATAGCCTTGACACTTGTGTCAAATTGGAAATGACTAAAACAGGAGCTGTGCCGGGCCAATGGAGGATTGATACCTCAAGTGGACACACTTCTTCGAACTACTTATACTTATTGTCGATTGGTGCACCCTTGATTTTGGGAGTGTTGTTTCACGGTGTTGCGGGCGCTGCGGCGTTGCGTTCTCACCAGTCCGGATCAGGCGAACGGTAGTATCACTACCTTGGGTATTGCCTCATGTGCCTTGTCATACTTGTATTCCATTTATGCGCGACCACTACGATTTTGATTTGTACCTTGAGTATATGGATTGCCCTCTGGTGACTTCCGGTTTTGGGGAAACTACGGTCTTGTATATGCTTGTGGGAATAAAAATGTGTTAAGGGTGGAATGGGCCATGACTTAACGCTATTTTGATATCTTTATATTACTGATAGACATTATCTACTTAGCGTATATTACTACCTAGTAGATAGTTTGACGGATCCTTAAAGGATGGTTATTCCAAACATCCTTTGAGTTACTTGTGTTTCAATTGCTATTTCACTTGAGTTGGATTTATTAATATAAGAATGTTAAATCCTGACTCGAGTGTTTTGTGTTTTTACTTTACGCTCGGGTCAGACTGAGTGGTTCAGCTTTCGAGACTTACCTTTGGAGTTGGAGCTTAGCTTGGAGATCCGGCTATCCATCCAGCTTTCAGATATTCGATGATTCCAGTGATGTATTCTGATTTGTATCTGTTGTATCGTATTACTCTTCTGTTGTAAACTCTGATGTATTTTATATATTCATATAGTAGCTTCATGAACTACTATCTCTTTTATTTCCGCTGCACTTATTACTCTGTGTCTGTGATCTGTGATTATATATTTACTGTATATGTTCAGTTTTGCCAATTTAAATTAACAACGCGGTATTTTGAGCAATTCAACTCTGGCATGAGTGTCTACCTATACACTTATAATGGATGCGAATGGTCCAAAATATCGGGTCGTTACAGTTGGTATCAGAGCCAGGTTGCTCTAGGCAAAACTTAACATATAGGGTAAATGTATTTACAGAATCACTTTCATTTCGAGTTTCAATCTGTTCCGTTTTGATTCGATTCTTTCGAATTTTGAAACGTTCCCCTCGGTTTCGAAATTCATTCGTGTCCCTCACTATTCGTCTTCTTTCAATCATGGAGCACCCCACAACTCCATTCTGAATGTTATCTATAATAGATCGGCGGTCCCGCCAATCTTCGAATGATTCGTAAAGGAGCAAAACTCCTTTATAATAGGCATCGATTTACCAGAGATTTCTATATCCTCGGTTTACGATGCTGTCTATTCCCTGCTATACCTGAATTCCATCTCTTGAGATCGAGTGTTGATTTACCTCGAAATTCAGCATCGATCTTATTCTAGAAGTTACGGACGATCCGGTTAAGATTGCCCGTGAATTAAATAAGCTTATCCAACCCGATTCTGTTAATTGAATCATCTTATCTTTTCTTTCGAACTTGTATTTAAATCAAAATTCTCTTTAACTTGAGTCCATAAAATTTGAAACCCTATCCTTATTTTGAAAATTCATCCCTGTATCGTCGAGCAAAGAAGCGTATTTGTAAATTTATATAAAAATGTTTTATATATTGTGTTGCTGAGTTGTTGATGTTGATTTGGGTTTCCGATCGATTCGTCTGATCAACGCTATCGATAGGATTTCCAAAACACTTGAACAGAGCAAACTGACACAATATTATTTTCAAATTTGGTAAATGAAATAAATTTGTCGATTATATTGTAAAAATATAAGTTAAAATTTTCTGGAATTTAATAAGTTAATTAAATTGTTGTTGAAATGATAATATTTGATTATCATTTATTGTTCTAAATAAATTTATAAATACGGTTTATAAATTGATTTGGAATTTGAAATGAATTTAATTCAGAAATTTGAGAATTTACTAGTTTCCAGTGATTTTGAACTTTGGTTTTTAAAATTTTTAAGTATATATTATTGAAAGTATTCTCGAATAGAAATCGTTTCCAAAGAATTTTAAAATGTTGAAATCAGTGCTCTTCTCTTTGTCGCTGGAAAATAATTTCGGTGATGGCGGCCGCATCATCGACGTTCATTTTCGAGTTTCGAAGTGGAGATACTAGTCTGTAGTTTTGCTACGGCTTTGTTTTGAAAAATATTTTAATTTGAATTTCTTCAGTATAATTTGATATATATATATATAAGTATCTTATTTTAACATTTTAATTTGATTTGATATAAATATATTATACATATCTCTAAATTGTTTAAAGTTAATCGGAAATCTAATTCTTAAATTTTGTTAAGGATGATTTTAATTATAAATAAAACCAAATTTTGGAATAAACATTTAAACTTGAATAATTGAATTGGGAAAAATTTTATTGTATATTGTTCAACTACATTCTAATACGACTTACCTAAATCATTCAAAAGTTGAATATGTGATTGGATAATATATAAGATAAATTGAATTTATAAATAAATTTGAGTGTTTATAATAAATGTTATACACTAACTTTTGATTATAAAGATGCTAATAGAGTTAGATAAGATAATAAGTAAACTCAGTTAATAATGAAATAAATTTGTTTTGAAAGAATTAATAAATTTGATTGAAAGAATTAACAAATTGAAATTTGATCAACATATGAAAATACCTTGAATTTAAAAGAAATTAATAGATATAAATTTATTTATATCGAAACTTTTATGGTTTAAATAAATTTATATGGGTTAAATATATGTGATTAGATATATATTAAGTAAAATAAATTTAACAATAATTTGGAATAAAGAAGAATTTAAATTGTTGGAAAAATATGATTATAATAAAAGACTGTTCAAATTTGTGGTTTTAGAAATTGTAAATTGAAGATAATTGGATAATAAGATAATGAATTTAGAAATAGTTGAGATTAAGTTTAGAGAAATCAAATGGATTAAATCGATTGTTGAATATCAATTAATTCAAATTTGTATTTATATGGTTTAAATTAATTGTTATTTTATATTTCAAAATCTGTTTTTCTTTCTGGTTGTTTCTATTCTCCTACCTCGTTCCTTTTCGGGGACGAAAAGTTTTGAGTGGGGGAGAGTGTAACGACCCGTAAATTTCAACTGTTTTAATAACGTAATTAGTTGAAATTTTGCGAAATTTTAAACGATAAAATTTTGAAATAAAAATTTAATATTTGGAATACGTCTAGTTAAACATAGCGACTAGTAAATTTTAGTCCGAAAATATGGAAATTTATTTCGCGCGTAAATTCACTTCAATTTAATCAGTTAAAAAGCGATGAAAATAAAATGTTTCCGAAACCTAAATATTTTTACATAGAAAAATTCTAAACCATCTTCTGAGCAAGATGTCAGTTCGTCATTTTTCCAAATTCGGACATCTATTGCTCCGTCGTTCTTATTTTCTGCAAAATGCAACATTTTGGTACCGATATCGATTTTTATCGGATGATCGTACCACTGATTTCTATATACCGTTTTGATCGTCTCGTCGTGCCGATCTCTACGGTATATTCGATTGTCAAATTCGGAGTTCCGGTGTACGTTGCACTTTGCGTAACGCCTATCACATCGGTAACCGTATTGAGTTTTGTTTGGTCCACTTTGTCCGTTCATTTCACTGTTCAAACCAATGGCCATTTGCATTTCATATTCCCAGATAATTAATATCAACCTTTTGCAATTCACCTTTCCAAAATTCAAGCGTTTACCAAGCAAAATTTATTGCTTTCAAGTTTTCAACAGTTGCTTGCCTGAGACTTCATTTTGTCTCTTCACTTTTCCCTGCAAATCATTATTTTTTTTTTCATTCATCTTCCACCATGTTTTGCCTTCCACTCGGTCTCCACTTCATCAGCCTCTTGCCCGTGAACCAAGCCAACCTCTGCCTCATACACCACCTCACACGCGGCCACCTCAACCCAAAGCCACGCCTTGCTGGCCAACTTCTGCCCAAACCCAAGTCCATGCAGTTCGAATTCCATCTAGCTATGCCTACTTTTACGTATTGCAGGGTATGTGCTTCACATGTCTATATTATATATATATATATTATAATAAAGTGAATTATTTTGATTTTTAAATGCATATTGATTTGAAAGTATGATATGTACGTTGGTTTTATATCAATTTATATAGTAGTTTTCACATACAAGTATGCATTGAGTTGTTTCTCACATTCAGTGTAGTGGTTTTATGCTAAACATTAATATGGGTTATAGATCTGTACGTGTTTATATATACAAGTTATGTTGATCTGTTAAGTAGTGATTTTTATATATATGGTCATGTTTTTAAGTGTATATGCTTGTTTTAACAATTTAGTGCTAGCTGCTTCCTAACTTCAGTATGTTTGTTTGTTTGGGTTTAGTGTTTGAAAGTCTTTATCCGGGTATTGTATGTAAATTCGAATGGACGATCATTTTGGCTTGATGGTGTGTGTTACACCTTGACAAAAAGAAAAAAAGTGTATATGCTTATACAGTTGTAATTCATAATGTAAAAGGGTTATAAAAATGGAGAAATGGAGAAATGCAAGAACCGTAGCTAAGCCAAGACCTACAAATTCAGGGTTATAAAAAAAACTGGACTTAAGTGTCCGATCTGAATTAAGCATTGCGTTACAATTGTGTGTATTTCATCATAATATGTGTACTAAGTTATAGTATGTGATGATCAGTGTTTATAGAAATAGGATTATAATTTTTGTGTACGGTCACCATGAATATTAACTGTGAACGTCCATCGTGTCTTCTATGTATATGTTTGTTTTTGTGTTGTAAAAAAAAAAAAAAAAAGAAAAAAAGAAAAAAAAAAGTTTAGAGATGGGTTGTTTCTCATATTTTATATACGTATATATTTATTCAGTTATTTGTGTATATATATCTTTGTTTTGCAGATTTATAAAATGGTGATATGTTTATATATATAAAGTGTAGTTGACTACAGTTATGTGATGATTTATATAACACGTATATAGATTTTCTTTTGTCCATTGGGTTTGCACTAAAACTAAAATTTTGAGTTTCGAAACATTATTTTATATTATATTACTTTATAAAAGGTCGGTACTAGGGTAGTACATATAAGTCGGGTCTGTTTAGGACTATTAAAGACAAGCTGTACCGATTTATTTTGACGTGTACTGTTTAAATTTAAATATAAATATAAACCTTAAATCTAGGTATTGATTTATTGATTTTAATTCTTGTAGTTACTTGTTTGTTGCCTGTATATGCGTGTTTTTTTTTATTGTATGTATATTGAATAATATATGTGTTCAATTTAAACGATGAATTATATATATTTGTATATATTATTTTAATATTCAACTTAAATTTAAGATAATTAATAGCATATATGATGTTTCTATCTTGGTAATTCTAATTCGTTTCATCTAATCTAAACTATCAGCTTCATTCGGCGAATCGTGCCCGTTTACTTCATTCAAATCGTATCCAACTAGCGTTGCTTTGGAATTCGTAGCTTTTTTCCTTGTCAAATCTTCTCTAGCCTCGAAAGGTGAGCACTCACTCACGATTAACGTTCTTTTATTTATTAAATTTGATTTCAATTGAAACGACAATTGAAATGTGCTGCTGTTAGATATTTACACTGCTATTACCTGTATCAGTTCACCTGTGACATCTGACACCATTATTTGTTAATTATTTATGCGATGATAATACAGTTTGGCTGATAATTGATTGATTGTTGATGTTTGTATTGGACGTTAAATTGTTAATGTTAAAATGATAAATAGTATGAAATTGAACTTGATATAGGATAATTAAATGTTAAATTTGATTAACTGACATTTGTATAATATGACCCCTTTAACTGTTGAATTTATTGACACGTAGGATTTGTTTAATTACATTTTGAACCACTGAATGTATGTTGTTAAATTGACGATGTATGAAATTGTAAATAAATGACAAGTGAAAACCGTAATGTAATAATCTTTAATCTACATGAAATGATAGTGTAGGTTCTAGAAATAATTATATTAATTCGTACAAATAACAATGCGAATTAATACGGTTATTTCGGGATTATTTGAATTGATTATTGGATTGATATTGATTGTTGTTATTGCTTGTTTATTTACTTTGACACCATCCCAGTTATCACACTGCAAGTTCCCTTTGATATGTTTTGATTTTGAATTGAATTGGAATCGGGTTGAAATGATAAATACCCAAATTGAATTTTACCTAGGATAGGAAATTAAATAAAACCCGATTGGTCAATAATTTGATTTAAAAATAAAATGAAGATTTTATTTGAATAAATAATATGGTTTTGAAACGAAGTTGGAAATCGAATTTAATGAAATTTAAACGTGAATATTTAATAATCTGAAATGAAATATTAATAAAGAAATTGATGAAAGAAGGTTGTTTAATTTGAGAAATGATTGAATTAAGTTTGAAATTATAATTAAGTTTGAAATTATTAAATTTTGAAATTATTTAATAATTAAGTTTTGAATTATTTAATAATTGAATAAGATTGAATCATTTGATAATTGAATAAAAATTGAATTCTTTGATAAGAGAAATTGGACTTTTGAATAAGTGAAATTTGAACTTTATTAATAAATGAAATTGAGTTCTTTATTTATTAAGTCTTGGAAAAAAATTTTTTAGTAAGTAAATAAGTGAAATTGAATTTCTTTAACAAGAAACAAAATGTGATTTATTGAAATTAATGTAAGACTTGTAATTGAAAGAATTGATTTGACGAATTTAATTTAATTCAAAATTGTAAGTTTTGTTTTAATGAAGTTGAACTTAAGAAATTGATTTAATGAATTGGAAATTTAATTGAAATTGTTTTGAATGATAAAGTAACTTAATGAATATTGAATGAAATCGATAAATGGATTTAAATTGATTTGAATGTTAAATTAATTTAAATGATTTCGGAATGAAACTTATATACGAATTTGAATCATTATTTGAATTGTTTTAAATAGAAATTGAAATTGAATTATAAGATTTTGAAATTGTGAATTTGGAAGTTTGAAACGTAAAGTATGGAAACTGTTTTGATAGACAAATGAAATGTTGATTTGCGAATTGAATTGAAATTGAAATTGATTTGGTTTTGAAATATATAAACGACCAATCGGTGAAATAATTACGGTAGTTATTGAAGAGACCGGAATTCGGTTATGGATATACTCTCTATCTAAACCGAAAACCACTTTAATAACTATACGCGGAGTGATGATCCAGAATGAAGTGGTTGGAATGATGTCCGTGATGACTGAAGAAAGAGAACGATAATGGATAGCCTTGACACTTGTGTCAAATTGGAAATGACTAAAACAGGAGCTGTGCCGGGCCAATGGAGGATTGATACCTCAAGTGGACACACTTCTTCGAACTACTTATACTTATTGTCGATTGGTGCACCCTTGATTTTGGGAGTGTTGTTTCACGGTGTTGCGGGCGCTGCGGCGTTGCGTTCTCACCAGTCCGGATCAGGCGAACGGTAGTATCACTACCTTGGGTATTGCCTCATGTGCCTTGTCATACTTGTATTCCATTTATGCGCGACCACTACGATTTTGATTTGTACCTTGAGTATATGGATTGCCCTCTGGTGACTTCCGGTTTTGGGGAAACTACGGTCTTGTATATGCTTGTGGGAATAAAAATGTGTTAAGGGTGGAATGGGCCATGACTTAACGCTATTTTGATATCTTTATATTACTGATAGACATTATCTACTTAGCGTATATTACTACCTAGTAGATAGTTTGACGGATCCTTAAAGGATGGTTATTCCAAACATCCTTTGAGTTACTTGTGTTTCAATTGCTATTTCACTTGAGTTGGATTTATTAATATAAGAATGTTAAATCCTGACTCGAGTGTTTTGTGTTTTTACTTTACGCTCGGGTCAGACTGAGTGGTTCAGCTTTCGAGACTTACCTTTGGAGTTGGAGCTTAGCTTGGAGATCCGGCTATCCATCCAGCTTTCAGATATTCGATGATTCCAGTGATGTATTCTGATTTGTATCTGTTGTATCGTATTACTCTTCTGTTGTAAACTCTGATGTATTTTATATATTCATATAGTAGCTTCATGAACTACTATCTCTTTTATTTCCGCTGCACTTATT
The DNA here is from genome assembly GCA_030737815.1 of Allium fistulosum. Lineage (NCBI taxonomy): Eukaryota > Viridiplantae > Streptophyta > Magnoliopsida > Asparagales > Amaryllidaceae > Allium > Allium fistulosum. The sequence goes on from CM060906.1 coordinate 672,361,390, forward strand.
ACTCTGTGTCTGTGATCTGTGATTATATATTTACTGTATATGTTCAGTTTTGCCAATTTAAATTAACAACGCGGTATTTTGAGCAATTCAACTCTGGCATGAGTGTCTACCTATACACTTATAATGGATGCGAATGGTCCAAAATATCGGGTCGTTACAATAAGAAACCCATAGTTTCTCTTCGATGTACGAGAATACTTATTAGACATTCTAATGCTATGTGTTCGTTTAGGTTAGTTAATTTCATTTCATCTCATATAATCAGTTCTATCTATGGATCGTGTCTAATTCCATTTAACTACCAATAATTCCTCAAAGAAATTCCTTCACAATGAAGTTGGTATATCTTGAAACAACAATTGTTTCTCAGTGTAAATAGAATAGGGATTCATAAACGCTTTATGAATTTCTTTATTTATAAAACTGATTTGATTTTAGTTTACAAAAATTATGTTCAAAACATAAATATGTCATTCAATGACAGTCCTTTCCAAAATCCTTTTGGGGAGATTCATACAAGATCCCTCATAAACAATTATTACGTGCAATCTTTCGACTCGCATAACCTGCCAACTCCTTGGCCTAAGGGTATGTTAGAGTTTTTAATAAACCCTTATCTTGTAAGATTTTGTAAAATTTTATTCATATGAAATAATATTAACATTGTGTGCTACTCTTAAGTACATTACCTTATAATAAGAAACTAACTCAACTTCACTCACAATTAATCATACATTATGCAACAAAGTTCGATTACTCCGTATCGATGCATCACTATGTATCACATGAGGGAGTTATTTTGAGGTTGAATCTTTATTCATTTTAGTTATGTTTGGAACCTTTTCCAATATACTCACTCATTCGGTCAAATCGAATCATTTCTATCGCATGTTATTTTTACTTTTGTTTTATATTCAATGAGTTTACCATAGCATACTAAATGTATATCAAATACACATGTCCATGTCGATGATGACTCATCAGTGAATATAACGAAGTACGTGGAACTGTTTTGGTATTTATAGAATTAGGAATGCATACATCTATATGTATCAATCTGAAGAGTCCATCAACTCTTATGATGCTCCCATTAAATAGGTGCATAGCCCTTTATTGTTTGAGATATAATTAACAAGTATCATATGAATTAAAATCATATAATAAAATTATTTTGTCAAAACTACGGCTTAGTTTATAATTCTAGAATAACTGTAAATAATATTAGATACTTCTATATTTTCCAATGCATCATTTTTGTTATGAATACAAATACCACATTATAGTTTTATTTCATAACGATATTCATAATATTTGTATAAATATAGCTATGTCTATTTTCTCCAATCGATAACAAAAATAGTCATTATTTCATAAATAATTTTTAGTATGTTTTACGAATTTTTTTTTGTAATTTGATGCAATCGATAATTAGTATATGACATTCCCACTATTTCCACCATTACTATAATAGCGTACTAAATTCAGAGGTCCATCGTTCACTTAATATAGATTTTTCTATTTCATATACTGCAACTAGTTTACCGTGGAGAGTTCTTTGATCAAATATCTTGAACTCAAAGAAACAAATCTCATAAAAAACTTTTTTCTATATGAAAAGACATTTCAGAATAAAAATCATATTCCTTATTCCAATGTTAAGTATCAATCACTATTATTACAATTCTCTTTTCTGTTGTTTCCTTATTAAGAAGAAATATCTATTCACTCTCTCCATCCCAACTGTACCTTAAACCATATTTACTCTTATACGTTCATTTTCCTTTATAAATAGTTAAACCATTCAAAAGAAAACCTTTACTACAATATCATAACGAGCTTTTATGAAAGCGCATTTGATTATCCTTAACATTTAAGGACATCAAATATGTTGTTCTTTGCATAAACTAATTAAACTGACATTTCAGCGATCGAGTTCTTAGATCTATCTTGTAATTTTGGTCTTGTGCTACAATTAACACAATATGATCTTATATATAATCAATCAAATTGAATACTTGATCTCATAGTACAGTTTATTGGTTTCGAATTAACTATATTCATTGAAGTATCGGACATTACGAACTATAACCATTCACCATATAACATTTATATGTGATAGTATATAGATTAAATATTAATCCTTAGTCTTGTATTGCTTTTAGAGTTCGAAACTCACAAAATGCAATTCACGGTCTAAACCAAATAAACATAAGTGATCATTTTACGAATGTATTAAGTAGTTGTAAAAATTAGGCACTTGCATAGGTATAGAAAACATTAACATGCAATAGACATTTAACAGTGGGTATTATATTTCCATCTGTCAACTTTCAATTTAGTTCATTTGTATATGTTAATTGATAAACATTTTATCAATCATATTAAATTCATAAATTTATCACTATAGATAATTATAACATTATTTAGCATATGTTCTTATAATATTAGAAATGTTAAATGTTACCATTTCATTTTTCTAATAAGGCTCCCAGTAGTATTTTATGTTTCACCAAACCCTAAGCGAAACATAGAAGTCTTTCAACTTCTCTAGTGGGTCTTAGGACTCGTATGCCTTAAGATTGTGGCCAAGAGGAAAGCTCAACAAATCATAGGTCTGCATATGATGGATAACTCTTTATCGGTTGTATCACATACAACTCCTAACCTTTAGTACCTTGTCCTAATCCCGTCTTTACCTTGAGGAAAGCTCAACAAGTAAAGTGGGACTATTCACTCAGACTTATCATTTCGCGACGGCTTGAGTATAATGCAAGTACCTTGAGAAAAGCTCAACAAATACGTGCGGTTACCTTACCCCGTCTATTCAATATATTAATAGTACTACACATAACATCCCTAGCTTGAGGAAAGCTCAACAACTAAGGAGTATGCAAGTAATCTATTAATATATAAATGACAAAGGACAACTTTATATTAAAGAATCATAATCTTCAATATATTATCGAGTGATATCGACTTATGGAATAATATATTTCTTATAAAATATTCTCATGATTTAAGTGTCAAACACATAAGAAATCATGGTATACGAACATTTACATATGTATTTATTCCTTAAGTTTATTTAGGGTTTCTTTAAAGTTCCACCTGTTGTTATACATTCGTATTACAGAAGTTGAATTATTATACATATTTTATAACTTAATTAACATATATAATAGTCTTATGTATAATATTATATTAATTAAATCTTACTTAGTTAATTTTAAGTAATTAACTCTTTAATTAGTTTTAATTGATTTTATATTATAATTCCAACACAACATTTATAATGGACATATCTACTATAACCTTTATAGTGCACACTATAACCTTTATAGTATAAGACACATATATATCTTATATATGTGTGTTTTATTTAATTAATTAACCTTTAATTAGTTTATTCAATTAAACAATTTTGATTAAATTTTATTAGTTTCAAAATTTATCTTACATATATACATGTAAATTTATGTTATCCTAAACATTTTAAAATAATATAACATATATCAACATATATAATGTATGCATATGCGTATTATTAATTAACACATTTAATTAATTCATTTATTAATCTTATTAATAAATTTTAAATTTTGAAATTAGTATATAAATATTTTCAAACATTTTTGAAAATATCGTTATCCTTTCAAAAATTTTGAAAACTTATGTTGTATTATGGCTTCTGTAATAAACATGTTTTTATTTTAATTTTCAAAACAATTTTGAAAACTAGCCCAAGGCCCAATTCAAATTGGGCCTTTTCTATTAAGGGCAACCTTTGGACTCATTCACCTTTAAGGCTAGGCTGGTAACCAGGTAGGACAGGGTACTTGATTACCCAATTCCATGCCCAGACATTACCTTCCTAGACACCGTACTTAGTGGGAAAGTTTAATTAGTTAGCCCTAACATGACTAATTTAGACCGCATAGGCTATTGGGCTCTGATACCATTGAAGGAACTAGGTTAGCCCGCAGCGGAAGAAATGGGTGAATTTTCAAACAAAACTGTCATTCTGGATTTTTAATGGGCCTGCAAATTCAAAATTTCATTTAGAAATTTTCTAAATTTGGTTTAGATAAAATCTTGAATTCTATTTAAAATAGTTAAAGGGTGGTTTAAATAGATTTAATTTCAAATGTATAGTGTATCAAATACACCTAACATTTATTTATAAGTGTTAATGTATAGGGAATGAAATCCTTCATTTCTTTCCCTAAAATAAGAATTAATTAAGACCATTGATTGTATTAAATGGAGAGAGAAACCTTTCATTTTCTCTTTTAACTTGAATTGATTGATTCAGTAAATGTCATTATTAATAATTTATTCATGGCAATATTTATTACTATGTCCATATGTATTCTAAATGTACAATTTGTAGTTTGAGATTTATTTTATTTTATTTTATACAAGTACATATATATATATATATCATACATATACATATGTGTGTGTGCTTGTGTAACATCATAATCTGTGAAGGATATAATGTGCTTGTATATGGGTGCTGGGATTTACCATTGCAACGGACACATCAGCTCATTTTGTGTGTACTGTAATTTGTCCAAATATGTGCTTGTATAATATGTCAAAACAAATACTAATATAAGTGTGTGTGTGTATATATATATATATATATATATATATATAATTTATTGAATAAAACTGTTTCTGCACTAACAAATTAATCTAAAATAATCATATAATAATAATACAAGTTTTTAAAATTTTAGAAAACCTGGAAACACATTTTGGGCTTAAGACTAATTTATGGAATTTTTTATAATTAAAATAATATTTATTATTAAATAATTGATAATAGACTGTAATCAAATTAATTCTTAAATATAGGATAACAAGTTGAAAAAATTTCTGAAGGTACCTGAGACATATTTTGGCTTATAATTTTTTTTGGGAATATTCACAATTGATATTATATTTTGATTTAAATAATTAATTGCATTTCAAAATAATTAATTCAAAAATTAATAAATAAAGTTATAAAAATTTGAAACTTTTTCTGAAGATTCTAGATACATATTTAAGCCTTAATAAAAATTTCTAGAATTTTCTTAATTGAAATTATATTTTTAATTAAATAATTGATTGCAGGCCAAAAGTTAATTAATTTTGAAAATAATAAATTAAGTTTAAAAAATTTGAAATTTTACTTTAATCTTATTACATGGTGCAACAAATATAAAAAATATAAAATTGAAATTTTAAACCATTAATTATTTTATTCATAATAATAAATTCATAAAATCATTAAATAATAATAAAATATGTATATACATATTTAATAAAATATTTTTATATTTTATGATTCATAATGGGTACAAATGATCATAAGAAAATTTTAAGATTAAATATATATGATATACAAACACATATACAATTATACATATTCATAATTTGTAGATCTGTACTCATTTAATATATATATATATATATATATCAAAATTAAAATCTTTTTTCAGAAAATTAATTAAAAAATAAATCATAAACAAAATAATATAATAAGCACATAACTAATCTAATTGTAACAAACACATGTACCCACAAAATCTCACCTACTCTAAACAATAAACAGATCTAAATACAAATAGAGGATTTGGATGTAAATAAACTTTTATATTGTAACGACCCGTAAATTTTAACTGTTTTAATAACGTAATTAGTTAAAATTTTGTGAAATTTTAAACGATAAAATTTTGAAATACAAATTTGATATTTGGAATGCGTCTAATTAAACATAGCAACTGGTAAATTTCCATCCGAAAATATAAAAGTTTATTTTGTGTGTAATTTTATTTTTAATTTAAATCAGTTAGTAATTGATGAAAATAAAATGTTTTTGAAACCTAAATATTTTTACATAGAAAAATTCTAAACCATCTTCTGAGCAAGACATCATTTTTCGTTTTTCCAAATTCGGATTTCTTTAGCTCCGACGATCTTATTTTTCTGCGTTTTTGCTGCATTTTCCGCTAGAAGAAAATTCAAAATTTATAATTTAATCGTACCACTGATATCTTTATACCGTTTTGATAGTCTCGTCGTGCTGATCTCAACAGTGTATTCATTTGTGTATTTCGATAATCCGGTACGCGTTGAGACCGTAAAACAGATAACCGCGACGGTCCGTCTTTTATTTCCTAGTGACCGTTTATTTTCCACCGTTCAGAAACCAATAGCCAGCAGCTTTTATTACCTCTGGGAATTCACGTAGCTGACTATTGATTGTTACCGCTTTTCATTTATTGCTTGTTCATTTTGTCTGCCCTTTCCTATTCTTTGTTTTGCCGTGATCTCTCCTTATTTTCTTCTTCCAGACTTCTTTTTTTTTTCCTAATTTGCTTCTGTCTATTTTGAAAGAAAATATATACAATAAAACAAAGTTTCGCATAGCATTTCTAAATATAGCCTGAAACGAATTTAGTTGCCTACCCTCTACCTACTTTACCTGGCTTCTCATCTTCTCACATTTATATTTCACATGCCTGACACCTCCTTTATTCTCATTTCTTCTTTTCTCCTTACTCTTCATTTTTTTTCTTCTGCATAAATTACAACAGTGAACCAATCGGCCTCGCCAACATCCCCCTCCACATCTCCTCACCTACACGCTAACCTAGCCATCTCGCCTCCGCTCCCGCTCCACCATATTTTTTCTTTGGTCTTCCTTCTCTACCCGCAACTCCACCTCCGCCCATCCTCTCCACCTTTCAGCTTCGGCCGCTACATCAGCCGATTCCCTCCACGCCAGTACCCGAAACCAAACGCAGCCATCAACAAGGCCGAACCTATCATTTTCCCGGACCACTTGAGTTTGCCTGGATCGAGAAACTCCTCCGCTTCCTCTCCTTTTCTTCGTGTTCTGCCTGGATTCCCATGTCGTCGAGCCCCACTTCCGTTCAAGGCCGAAGTCATCATCTCCGCTCCTTTCTTCCTCCCAGGCCGAGCCTCCACCATTTGATCAGTTGCGTTAGTACCAAATTCTACTTTGTTATGGGTTATACTGTGATATGTATTTACAATGAGATATATGGTTTTCAGCTTTGGATTTCAATATCTTGTGTAAATATGTATACTTTAATATTATAAATATAGGAAGGTATACTAGTTTCGGCAATAATAAATAAGTTTTGTTTGCCAGCTCATTATGTTTTCAATCCCAATTTGTTTTGGAATTGGTCTAGTCTAAGTGCTTTATTGGTAGGTATGTACTAGTGTATATACATATATATTGTCTAGAGTATAGTGTTGTACAGTCTATTACTTTCTGATCTTGATAATATATATGTATTTAGTGACTTTATAATATATATATATGGTTGTTTGATAAATCAGTTATATTTTGCCGAGCTCTATTTTATAGTATATAAATTTACTGCATATATATTATATGATTACAAGGATATATAAAAGTTACTGCTTTATATATTGGTTTCAAAGATAATACTGTAAAGCATAATGCATGCTGCTTTCATATTATATAGAGTATCTTGTTCACGTTTTAAGAAAGTATATTTTATATTGGTTGTATAAGATCTGCTGTCTATACAAATTCATAAAAATATATATATATATAGTTGTTTATGGGTATAACCGTTTTGCATAACGACATTTGCTGTTTTATATAAGCCATAGTATATGTTTAAATGTACGCGTTTTAAAGTTATATTGTTTCATGTGTATGTATACATATATATTTCATTTTAAATACGTGTTTTGACTTAAACATTCATTTTGAAAGGAAGTAATAAAATAATAATAAAATCTTCGTTCAAGTTTTATCAAGCTAATTCGATCCGTTCTCATTAATTTCTATCTATCAGCTTTTCCATCGAAATCGGGCCATCTAGCTTTGCTTTGCAACTCATGCTTGGATTCGTAGCTCACTCTATGTATCGAATCATCTCTAGCCTCGAAAGGTGAGCAATCACTCACGATTAACGTTCTTTTATTTATTAAATTTGATTTCAATCGAAACGACAATTGAAATATGCTGTTGTTGGTTATTTACACTGTTATATATATGTTATTACCTGTATTAGTTCACCTGTGACATCTGACACCATTATCTGTTATTTATACAATGATAATCCAGTTTGGTTGATAAATGATTGATTGTTGATGTTGACATTGGACGTTAAACTGTTAATGTTGAAGTGATAAATAATTTGAAATTGAAATCGACGTAGGATAGTTAGATTTGATATATGTGTTACATTTGCTTGATATGACCCCTTTAAATGTTTAATTACCTGACACGTAGTAATATGGTTAATTACACCTTGAACCATTTGAATGTATGTTGTATAAATTGATGTAGTATGAATTGAATAATAGATACCAAGTGAAGAACCGTATCAGTATTAGTGTAATAATCTTTAATCTACATGAAATGATAGTGTAGATTCTAGAAATGATTATATTAATTTGCACAAACAACAATGTGAATTAATACGATTATTTCGGGATTATTTGAATTAATTATTGGATTGTTGTTATTGATTGTTGTTATTGCTTGTTTATTTACTTTGACACTATCCCAGTTATCACACTGCAAGTTCCCTTTGCTATGCTTTGATTTTTGAATTGAAATGGAATCGGGTTGAAATGATAAATACCCAAATTGAACTTTGACCTAGGATAGAGAATTAAATAAAAACCGATTGGTCAATACTTTGATTTAAAAATAAAATGAAGGTTTTACTTGAATAAATAAAAATGGTTTCGAAACGAAGTTGGAATTTGAATTTTAATGAAAGGACATGTTAATATTTAATAATCTGAATCAAAATATTAACATAGTAGATGATGAATGAACGTTGTTTTAAAATTAATTATTTAATAATTAAATTTGGAATTATTAATAATTAAGTTTTGAAATTAGTTAATAATTAAGTTTTGAAATTATTTAATAATTAAATAAGATTGAATTATTTAATAATTAAATAAAATTGAATTCTTTGTTAAGTAAAATTGAATTTCTCTAATAAGAGATAAAATGTGTTTTATTGAAATTAATGTAAGACTTGAAATGTAAGGAATTTGATTTGATGAATTTAATCTAATGCAAATTGTAAGTTTTGATATAATGGAGTTGAACTTAAATAATTGATTTAATAAACTGGCAGTTAAATAGAAATTGTTTGAAGGATAATTTACTTAACGAATATTGAATGAAATCGATTAATGGATTTAAATGGTTTTGAATGTAGATTAAATCATTTTAAATGATTTCGAAATGAAACTTATATACGAATTTAAATGAATATTGGAATGGTTTAAATATAAATTGAAATTGAATTATAAGATTTTGAAATGGTAATTTGGAAAGTTTTGAAACGTAAATTATGGAATTTGATTTAGAAAGTCAAATGAAATGTTGGTTTACAAATTTTATTTGAAATTGAAATTGATTTGGTTTTGAAATAAATAAACGACCAATCGGTATAATAATTACGGAAGTTATTAAAGAGACCGGAATCGGTTAGGGACATACTCACTGTCTAAACCGAAAACCACTTTAATAACTATACGCGGAGTGTGATCCAGAATGAAGTGGTTGGAATGATGTACGTGATGACTGAAGAAAGAGAACGATAATGGATAGCCTTGACACTTGTGTCAAATTGGAAATGACTAAAACATGAGTCGTGCCAGGCCAAATGGGGTTAGCTGCCTCGAGCGAACACACTTCTTCGAAAACTACTCATTACTTGTTGTCGATTGGTGCACCCTTGATTTGGGAGTGTTGTTTCGCGGTGTTGCGATCGCTGCGGCGATGCGTTCTCACCAGTCCGGATCAGGCAAACGGTAGTTTCACTGCCTTGGGTATTGCCTCATGTGCCTTGTCATACTTGTATCCCTATATACGCGACCACTACGATTTGTTTTGTGTTATACCTATAGAGTACTCCCTAATATCCCACTAGTTTACGGTGGAGTTTACAGTGCTGTATAGACTATAACGCTTATATAAAATGTGTTAAGGGGGGTAATGGTAACGCCTTAACACTAGTTTGATATTTTATATTACTGATAGGCATTATCTACTTATCGTACACTACTACATAGTAGATAGTTTAACGGATCCTTAAAGGATGGTAATTCCAACATCCTTTGAGTTACTTGTATTTCTGTTGCTATTTCACTTGAGTTGGATTTATTGATAAGAATGTTAATCCTGACTCGAGTGTTTTGTGTTTTGCTTTACGCTCGGGTCAGACTGAGTGTACCAGTATTCGAGACTTACCTTTGGAGTTGGAGCTTCGCTTGGAGATCCAGCTATCTATCCATTTCAGATATCCAGTTGATTCTAGTGATGTATTCTGATATTGTATTTGACTATTGTATTCGAGACATCTGTTGTACCTTATTTAACTCTGATATGTATATAGTAGCTTCATGTACTACTATCTTTTGTTTCCACTGCATTTATTACTCTGTGTCTGTGATTATTTATTTACTGTATATGTTCAGTTTTGCCAAATTTAAATTAACAATTCGGTATTTTGAATTATTCAAGTCCGACATGTGCGGATGCAAATAGTCCAAAATAGCGGGTCGTTACAGTTGGTATCAGAGCTTTGGTAGCTCTAGGAAAAACTCAGCATGTAGGGTAAATGTATTTACAGAATCACTTTCATTCGAGTTTGAATCTCTTCCTTTTCGACTCGATTCCTTTGAATTTGGAACGTTCCCTCGGTTCCGAAATTCATTCTTGTTCCTCACTATTCGTATTCTTCTGAATTCTGGAGTATCACATAACCCCACTTCGAATGAGCTTTATAATGAGTTGGCGGTCCCGCCAATCTAAAATTGATTTTTAAAAGGGGGTGAAACTCCTTTACAATAGGCATTGATTTACTGGAGATTTCTGTATCCTCGGTTTATAATGCTATCTATCTCCTGCTATGCCTGAATTCTATCTTTTGGGATCGAATGTCGATTTACCTCGAAATTTTGCATCGATCTTATTTTTGAAGTCACGGTCGACCCGGTTAAGGTTGTCCACGATTTATATAAACTTATCCATCTTCTTATTTCGTTGTTTAATCATCCTTTCTTCTGTTTCGAACTTATCTTCGAATCGGAAATTCTTCTTGATTTGAGTCCATCAAAATTTGAATCTCTATCCTTGCTTTGAAATCCATTCTTGTATCGTCGAGCGAGGAGGTGTATGTGTGAATTAATATTAAAAATGTTTTATATATATTGTGTTGTTTGAGTTGTTGATGTTGATTTGGGTTTTCGATCTATTCGTATGATCAACGCTATCGATAGGATTTCCAAAACACCTGAGCAGAGCAAACTGACACAATATTGTTTTCAAATTTGGTAAATAAAATAAATTTTGTGTGATTATATTATATATATAAATAAATTTTCTAAATTGTTGAATGAATGGGTCAACAAAATGGTAATATTTGATTTTTATTGTTTTGTAAACCATTGACTATTCCAATATGATAAATAAATGAAATCATAGAACATGGTTTAAATTTTAATTAGGAATTGAAATGGATTTAAATTAGAATTTGAGAATAAATTTCTGGTGATTTCATACTTTGATTTGAAAGTTTTAATGTGTATAGTATTTAAATATTTTCAAATAGAAATCATTTCCAAAGAATTTTAAATGTTTAAATCAGTGCTCTTCTCTTTGTCGTTGGAAAATAATTTCGGTGATGGCGGCCGCATCATCGACATTCATTTTCGAGTTTCGAAAGGAAGAGACCAATTCGTAGCTTTACTACAGTTTTGTTTTGGAAATTAAATCAATTTAAATTTCTTAAGTATGATTTGATTTATATATATATAGGTATATTATTTTAAATTTAATTTGGTTTGATATATAGTATATGCATAATTATCTCTAAAGGGTTTGAAATTAAACGGAAATTTAATTCTTAAAATTATGTTAAAGGATGTTTTCAATTATAAAAAAAAGCTAAATTTTGGATAAATATGTAAACTTGAAATAATTGAATTTGAAATCTTTATTTGTATGGTACTAAATTGCATTTCAATATAACTTACCTAAATTATTCAGAAGTTAAAATGTAATTGGATAATATACAATATAAAATGATTTTATAAATAAAATTTGAGTGTTTATAATAAATGTTATACACTTAGATTTTAATTATATATAAAAAAAATGCTAATAAAGATGATAGAATAATAAGTTAATTGAATGTGATGAATATAATAATTTTGTTCTGAAAGAATTAACAAATTGAAATTAGATCAACTTATGGAAATACCTTAAATTTAAACCAATTATTGAATATAAATTAATTTAAATTGAAATTTATATGGTTAAATTAATTTATATGGTTTAAATATATGTAATAAGATATATTAAGTGGAATAAACTTAATAATAATTTGGAATAAAAGAATTTAATTTGTTGAATAAAATATGAGTATATTAAATGATAATACAAATTGATGATTTAGAAATTGTTAGTTGAGAATGACTAGATAATAAGATAATGAATTTAGAAATAGATTGATTGATTTAACTTAAGTGAAACTAAGTGGATTAAACCAAATTGTTAATTAATATTGATTAATTAAATTGAAATTTATATGGTTTAAATTAATTGTTTTCTTTTGTATTTCAATCTATTTTCTTTCTAGTTGTTTCTATTCTCCTACCTCCTTCCTTTTCGGGGACGAAAAATTTTGAGTGGGGGAGAGTGTAACGACCCGTAAATTTTAACTGTTTTGATAACGTAATTAGTTGAAATTTTGTGAAATTTTAAACGATAAAATTTTGAAATACAAATTTGATATTTGGAATGCGTCTAATTAAACATAGCAACTGGTAAATTTCCATCCGAAAATATGAAAGTTTATTTCGTGTGTAATTTTATTTTAATTTAAATCAGTTAGTAATTGATGAAAATAAAATGTTTTCGAAACCTAAATATTTTTACATAGAAAAATTCTAAACCATTTTCTGAGCAAGACATCATTTTTCGTTTTTCCAAATTCGGACTTCTTTAGCTCCGTCGATCTTATTTTTCTGCGTTTTTGTTGCATTTTCCGCTAGAAGAAAATTCAAATTTTATAATTCAATCGTACCACTGATATCTTTATACCGTTTTGATCGTCTCGTCGTGCTGATCTCAACATTATATTCATTTGTGTATTTCGGTAATCCGGTACGCGTTGAGACCGTAAAACAGATAACCGCGACGGTCCGTCTTTTATTTCCTAGTGACCGTTTATTTTCCACCGTTCAGAAACCAATAGCCAGCAGCTTTTATTACCTCTGGGAATTCACGTAGCTGACTATTGATTGTTACCGCTTTTCATTTATTGCTTGTTCATTTTGTCTGCCCTTTCCTATTCTTTGTTTTGCCGTGATCTCTCCTTATTTTCTTCTTCCAGACTTCTTTTTTTTTCCTAATTTTCTTCTGTCTATTTTGAAAGAAAATATATACAATAAAACAAAGTTTCGCATAGCATTTCTAAATATAGCCTGAAACGAATTTTGTTGCCTACCCTCTACCTACTTTACCTGGCTTCTCATCTTCTCACATTTATATTTCACATGCCTGACACCTCCTTTATTCTCATTTCTTCTTTTCTCCTTACTCTTCATTTTTTTTTCTTCTGCATAAATTACAACAGTGAACCAATCGGCCTCGCCAACATCCCCCTCCACATCTCCTCACCTACACGCTAACCTAGCCATCTCGCCTCCGCTCCCGCTCCACCATATTTTTCCTTTGGTCTTCCTTCTCTACCCGCAACTCCACCTCCGCCCATCCTCTCCACCTTTCAGCTTCGGCCGCTACATCAGCCGATTCCCTCTACGCCAGTACCCGAAACCAAACGCAGCCATCAACAAGGCCGAACCTATCATTTTCCCGGACCACTTGAGTTTTCCTGGATCGAGAAACTCCTCCGCTTCCTCTCCTTTTCTTCGTGTTCTGCCTGGATTCCCATGTCGTCGAGCCCCACTTTCGTTCAAGGCCGAAGTCATCATCTCCGCTCCTTTCTTCCTCCCAGGCCGAGCCTCCACCATTTGATCAGTTGCGTGAGTACCAAATTCTACTTTGTTATGGGTTATACTGTGATATGTATTACAATGAGATATATGGTTTTCAGCTTTGGATTTCAAAATCTTGTGTAAATATGTATACTTTAATATTATAAATATAGGAAGGTATACTAGTTTCGGCAATAATAAATAAGTTTTGTTTGCCAGCTCATTCTGTTTTCAATCCCAATTTGTTTTGGAATTGGTCTAGTCTAAGTGCTTTATTGGTAGGTATGTACTAGTGTATATACATATATATTGTCTAGAGTATAGTGTTGTAAAGTCTATTACTTTCTGATCTTGATAATATATATGTATTTGGTGACTTTGTAATATATATATGGTTGTTTGATAAATCAGTTATATTTTGCCGAGCTCTATTTTATAGTATATAAATTTACTGCATATATATTATATGATTACAAGGATATATAAAAGTTACTGCTTTATATATTGGTTTCAAAGATAATACTGTAAAGCATAATGCATGCTGCTTTCATATTATATAGAGTATCTTGTTCACGTTTTAAGAAAGTATATTTTATATTGGTTGTATAAGATCTGTTGTCTATACAAATTCATAAAAATATATATATATATATATAGTTGTTTATGGGTATAACCGTTTTGCATAACGACATTTGCTGTTTGATATAAGCCATAGTATATGTTTAAATGTACGCGTTTTAAAGTTATATTGTTTCATGTGTATATATATACATATATATTTCATTTTAAATACGTGTTTTGACTTAAACATTCATTTTGAAAGGAAGTAATAAAATAATAATAAAATCTTCGTTCAAGTTTTATCAAGCTAATTCGATCCGTTCTCATTAATTTCTATCTATCAGCTTTTCCATCGAAATCGGGCCATCTAGCTTTGCTTTGCAACTAATGCTTGGATTCGTAGCTCACTCTATGTATCGAATCATCTCTAGCCTCGAAAGGTGAGCAATCACTCACGATTAACGTTCTTTTATTTATTAAATTTGATTTCAATCGAAACGACAATTGATATATGCTGTTGTTGGTTATTTACACTGTTATATATATGTTATTACCTGTATCAGTTCACCTGTGACATCTGACACCATTATCTGTTATTTATACAATGATAATCCAGTTTGGTTGATAAATGATTGATTATTGATGTTGACATTGGACGTTAAATTGTTAATGTTGAAGTGATAAATAATTTGAAATTGAAATCGACGTAGGATAGTTAGATTTGATATATGTGTTAAATTTGATTAGATGACATTTGCTTGATATGACCCCTTTAAATGTTTAATTACTTGACACGTAGTAATATGGTTAATTACACCTTGAACCATTTGAATGTATGTTGTATAAATTGATGTAGTATGAATTGAATAATAGATACCAAGTGAAGAACTGTATCAGTATTAGTGTAATAATCTTTAATCTACATGAAATGATAGTGTAGATTCTAGAAATGATTATATTAATTTGCACAAACAACAATGTGAATTAATACGATTATTTCGGGATTATTTGAATTAATTATTGGATTGTTGTTATTGATTGTTGTTATTGCTTGTTTATTTACTTTAACACCATCCCAGTTATCATACTGCAAGTTCCCTTTGCTATGCTTTGATTTTTGAATTGAAATGGAATCGGGTTGAAATGATAAATACCCAAATTGAACTTTGACCTAGGATAGAGAATTAAATAAAAACCGATTGGTCAATACTTTGATTTAAAAATAAAATGAAGATTTTACTTGAATAAATAAAAATGGTTTCGAAACGAAGTTGGAATTTGAATTTTAATGAAAGGACATGTTAATATTTAATAATCTGAATCAAAATATTAACATAGTAGATGATGAATGAACGTTGTTTTAAAATTAATTATTTAATAATTAAATTTGGAATTATTAATAATTAAGTTTTGAAATTAGTTAATAATTAAGTTTTGAAATTATTTAATAATTAAATAAGATTGAATTATTTAATAATTAAATAAACTTGAATTCTTTGTTAAGTAAAATTGAATTTCTCTAATAAGAGATAAAATGTGTTTTATTGAAATTAATGTAAGACTTGAAATGTAAGGAATTTGATTTGATGAATTTAATCTAATGCAATTTGTAAGTTTAGATATAATGGAGTTGAACTTAAATAATTGATTTAATAAATTGGAAGTTAAATAGAAATTGTTTGAAGGATAATTTACTTAACGAATATTGAATGAAATCGATTAATGGATTTAAATGGTTTTGAATGTAGATTAAATCATTTTAAATGATTTCGAAATGAAACTTATATACGAATTTAAATGAATATTGGAATGGTTTAAATATAAATTGAAATTGAATTATAAGATTTTGAAATGGTAATTTGGAAAGTTTTGAAACGTAAATTATGGAATTTGATTTAGAAAGTCAAATGAAATGTTGGTTTACAAATTTTATTTGAAATTGAAATTGATTTGGTTTTGAAATAAATAAACGACCAATCGGTATAATAATTACGGAAGTTATTAAAGAGATCGGAATCGGTTAGGGACATACTCACTGTCTAAACTGAAAACCACTTTAATAACTATACGCGGAGTGTGATCCAAAATGAAGTGGTTGGAATGATGTACGTGATGACTGAAGAAAGAGAACGATAATAGATAGCCTTGACACTTGTGTCAAATTGGAAATGACTAAACCAGGAGCCGTGCGAGGCCAAATGGGGTTAGCTGCCTCGAGCGAACACACTTCTTCGAAAACTACTCATTACTTGTTGTCGATTGGTGCACCCTTGATTTGGGAGTGTTGTTTCGCGGTGTTGCGATCGCTGCGGCGATGCGTTCTCACCAGTCCGGATCAGGAAAACGGTAGTTTCACTGCCTTGGGTATTGCCTCATGTGCCTTGTCATACTTATATCCCTATATACGCGACCACTACGATTTGTTTTGTGTTATACCTATGGAGTACTCCCTGATATCCCACTAGTTTATGGTGGAGTTTACTGTGCTGTATAGACTATAACGCTTATATAAAATGTGTTAAGGGGGATAATGGTAACGCCTTAACACTTGTTTGATATTTTATATTACTGATAGGCATTATCTACTTATCGTACACTACTACATAGTAGATAGTTTAACGGATCCTTAAAGGATGGTTATTCCAACATCCTTTGAGTTACTTGTATTTCTGTTGCTATTTCACTTGAGTTGGATTTATTGATAAGAATGTTAATCCTGACTCGAGTGTTTTGTGTTTTGCTTTACGCTCGGGTCAGACTGAGTGTACCCGTATTCGAGACTCACCTTTGGAGTTGGAGCTTCGCTTGGAGATCCAGCTATCTATCCATTTCAGATATCCAGTTGATTCTAGTGATGTATTCTGATATTGTATTTGACTATTGTATTCGAGACATCTGTTGTACCTTATTTAACTCTGATATGTATATAGTAGCTTCATGAACTACTATCTTTTGTTTCTGCTACATTTATTACTCTGTGTCTGTGATCTGTGATTATTTATTTACTATATATGTTCAGTTTTGCCAAATTTAAATTAACAATTCGGTATTTTGAATTATTCAAGTCCGACATGTGCGGATGCAAATAGTCCAAAATAGCGGGTCGTTACAGTTGGTATCAGAGCTTTGGTAGCTCTAGGAAAAACTCAGCATGTAGGGTAAATGTATTTACAGAATCACTTTCATTCGAGTTTGAATCTCTTCCTTTTCGACTCGATTCCTTTGAATTTGGAACGTTCCCTCGGTTCCGAAATTCATTCTTGTCCCTCACTATTCGTATTCTTCTGAATTCTGGAGTATCACATAACTCCACTTCGAATGAGCTTTATAACGAGTTGGCGGTCCCGCCAATCTCAAATTGATTTTTAAAAGGGGGTGGAACTCCTTTACAATAGGCATTGATTTACCGGAGATTTCTGTATCCTCGGTTTACAATGCTATCTATCTCCTGCTATGCCTGAATTCTATCTTTTGGGATCGAATGTCGATTTACCTCGAAATTTTGCATCGATCTTATTTTTGAAGTCACGGTCGACCCGGTTAAGGTTGTCCGCGATTTATATAAACTTATCCATCTTCTTATTTCATTGTTTAATCATCCTTTCTTCTGTTTCGAACTTATCTTCGAATCGGAAATTCTTCTTGATTTGAGTCCATCAAAATTTGAATCTCTATCCTTGCTTTGAAATCCATTCTTGTATCGTCGAGCGAGGAGGTGTATGTGTGAATTAATATTAAAAATGTTTTATATATATTGTGTTGTTTGAGTTGTTGATGTTGATTTGGGTTTTCGATCTATTCGTATGATCAACGCTATCGATAGGATTTCCAAAACACCTGAGCAGAGCAAACTGACACAATATTGTTTTCAAATTTGGTAAATAAAATAAATTTTGTGTGATTATATTATATATATAAATAAATTTTCTAAATTGTTGAATGAATGGGTCAACAAAATGGTAATATTTGATTTTTATTGTTTTGTAAATCATTGACTATTCCAATATGATAAATAAATGAAATTATAGAACATGGTTTAAATTTTAATTAGGAATTGAAATGGATTTAAATTAGAATTTGAGAATAAATTTCTAGTGATTTCATACT
This sequence comes from Allium fistulosum, assembly GCA_030737815.1. NCBI lineage: Eukaryota > Viridiplantae > Streptophyta > Magnoliopsida > Asparagales > Amaryllidaceae > Allium > Allium fistulosum. The sequence goes on from CM060906.1 coordinate 672,380,086, forward strand.
TTGATTTGAAAGTTTTAATGTGTATAGTATTTAAATATTTTCAAATAGAAATCATTTCCAAAGAATTTTAAATGTTTAAATCAGTGCTCTTCTCTTTGTCGCTGGAAAATAATTTCGGTGATGGCGGCCGCATCATCGACATTCATTTTCGAGTTTCGAAAGGAAGAGACCAATTCGTAGCTTTACTACAGTTTTGTTTTGGAAATTAAATCAATTTAAATTTCTTAAGTATGATTTGATTTATATATATATATAGGTATATTATTTTAAATTTAATTTGGTTTGATATATGGTATATGCATAATTATCTCTAAAGGGTTTGAAATTAAACGGAAATTTAATTCTTAAAATTATGTTAAAGGATGTTTTCAATTATAAAAAAAAGCTAAATTTTGGATAAATATGTAAACTTGAAATAATTGAATTTGAAATCTTTATTTGTATGGTACTAAATTGCATTTCAATATAACTTACCTAAATTATTCAGAAGTTAAAATGTAATTGGATAATATACAATATAAAATGATTTTATAAATAAAATTTGAGTGTTTATAATAAATGTTATACACTTATATTTTAATTATATATATAAAAAAATGCTAATAAAGATGATAGAATAATAAGTTAATTGAATGTGATGAATATAATAATTTTGTTCTTAAAGAATTAACAAATTGAAATTAGATCAACTTATGGAAATACCTTAAATTTAAACCAATTATTGAATATAAATTAATTTAAATTGAAATTTATATGGTTAAATTAATTTATATGGTTTAAATATATGTAATAGGATATATTAAGTGGAATAAACTTAATACTAATTTGGAATAAAAGAATTTAATTTGTTGAATAAAATATGAGTATATTAAATGATAATACAAATTGATGATTTAGAAATTGTTAGTTGAGAAGGACTAGATAATAAGATAATGAATTTAGAAATAGATTGATTGATTTAACTTAAGTGAAACTAAGTGGATTAAACCAAATTGTTAATTAATATTGATTAATTAAATTGAAATTTATATGGTTTAAATTAAATGTTTTCTTTTGTATTTCAATCTATTTTCTTTCTAGTTGTTTCTATTCTCCTACCTCCTTCCTTTTCGGGGACGAAAAGTTTTGAGTTGGGGAGAGTGTAACGACCCGTAAATTTTAACTGTTTTGATAACGTAATTAGTTGAAATTTTGTGAAATTTTAAACGATAAAATTTTGAAATACAAATTTTATATTTGGAATGCGTCTAATTAAACATAGCAACTGGTAAATTTCCATCCGAAAATATGAAAGTTTATTTCGTGTGTAATTTTATTTTAATTTAAATCAGTTAGTAATTGATGAAAATTAAATATTTTCGAAACCTAAATATTTTTACATAGAAAAATTCTAAACCATCTTCTGAGCAAGACATCATTTTTCGTTTTTCCAAATTCGGACTTCTTTAGCTCCGTCGATCTTATTTTTCTACGTTTTTGCTGCATTTTCCGCTAGAAGAAAATTCAAATTTTATAATTCAATCGTACCACTGATATCTTTATACCGTTTTGATCGTCTCGTCGTGCTGATCTCAACAGTATATTCATTTGTGTATTTCGGTAATCCGGTACGCGTTGAGACCGTAAAACAGATAACCGCGACGGTCCGTCTTTTATTTCCTAGTGACCGTTTATTTTCCACCGTTCAGAAACCAATAGCCAGCAGCTTTTATTACCTCTGGGAATTCACGTAGCTGACTATTGATTGTTACCGCTTTTCATTTATTGCTTGTTCATTTTGTCTGCCCTTTCCTATTCTTTGTTTTGCCGTGATCTCTCCTTATTTTCTTCTTCCAGACTTCTTTTTTTTTCCTAATTTGCTTCTGTCTATTTTGAAAGAAAATATATACAATAAAACAAAGTTTCGCATAGCATTTCTAAATATAGCCTGAAACGAATTTAGTTGCCTACCCTCTACCTACTTTACCTGGCTTCTCATCTTCTCACATTTATATTTCACATGCCTGACACCTCCTTTATTCTCATTTCTTCTTTTCTCCTTACTCTTCATTTTTTTTCTTCTGCATAAATTACAACAGTGAACCAATCGACCTCGCCAACATCCCCCTCCACATCTCCTCACCTACACGCTAACCTAGCCATCTCGCCTCCGCTCCCACTCCACCATATTTTCCTTTGGTCTTCCTTCTCTACCCGCAACTCCACCTCCGCCCATCCTCTCCACCTTTCAGCTTCGGCCGCTACATCAGCCGATTCCCTCCACGCCAGTACCCGAAACCAAACGCAGCCATCAACAAGGCCGAACCTATCATTTTCCCGGACCACTTGAGTTTGCCTGGATCGAGAAACTCCTCCGCTTCCTCTCCTTTTCTTCTTGTTCTGCCTGGATTCCCATGTCGTCGAGCCCCACTTCCGTTCAAGGCCGAAGTCATCATCTCCGCTCCTTTCTTCCTCCCAGGACGAGCCTCCACCATTTGATCAGTTGCGTGAGTACCAAATTCTACTTTGTTATGGGTTATACTGTGATATGTATTTACAATGAGATATATGGTTTTCAGCTTTGGATTTCAATATCTTGTGTAAATATGTATACTTTAATATTATAAATATAGGAAGGTATACTAGTTTCGACAATAATAAATAAGTTTTGTTTGCCAGCTCATTCTGTTTTCAATCCCAATTTGTTTTGGAATTGGTCTAGTCTAAGTGCTTTATTGGTAGGTATGTACTAGTGTATATACATATATATTGTCTAGAGTATAGTGTTGTACAGTCTATTACATTCTGATCTTGATAATATATATGTATTTGGTGACTTTATAATATATATATGGTTGTTTGATAAATCAGTTATATTTTGCCGAGCTCTATTTTATAGTATATAAATTTACTGCATATATATTATATGATTACAAGGATATATAAAAGTTACTGCTTTATATATTGGTTTCAAAGATAATACTGTAAAGCATAATGCATGCTGCTTTCATATTATATAGAGTATCTTGTTCACGTTTTAAGAAAGTATATTTTATATTAGTTGTATAAGATCTGTTGTCTATACAAATTCATAAATATATATATATATAGTTGTTTATGGGTATAACCGTTTTGCATAACGACATTTGCTGTTTGATATAAGCCATAGTATATGTTTAAATGTACGCATTTTAAAGTTATATTGTTTCATGTGTATGTATACATATATATTTCATTTTAAATACGTGTTTTGACTTAAACATTCATTTTGAAAGGAAGTAATAAAATAATAATAAAATCTTCGTTCAAGTTTTATCAAGCTAATTCGATCCGTTCTCATTAATTTCTATCTATCAGCTTTTCCATCGAAATCGGGCCATCTAGCTTTGCTTTGCAACTCATGCTTGGATTCGTAGCTCACTCTATGTATCGAATCATCTCTAGCCTCGAAAGGTGAGCAATCACTCACGATTAACGTTCTTTTATTTATTAAATTTGATTTCAATCGAAACGACAATTGAAATATGCTGTTGTTGGTTATTTACACTGTTATATATATGTTATTACCTGTATCAGTTCACCTGTGACATCTGACACCATTATCTGTTATTTATACAATGATAATCCAGTTTGGTTGAAAAATGATTGATTGTTGATGTTGACATTGGACGTTAAATTGTTAATGTTGAAGTGATAAATAATTTGAAATTGAAATCGACGTAGGATAGTTAGATTTGATATATGTGTTAAATTTGATTAGATGACATTTGCTTGATATGACCCCTTTAAATGTTTAATTACCTGACACGTAGTAATATGGTTAATTACACCTTGAACCATTTGAATGTATGTTGTATAAATTGATGTAGTATGAATTGAATAATAGATACCAAGTGAAGAACCGTATCAGTATTAGTGTAATAATCTTTAATCTATATGAAATGATAGTGTAGATTCTAGAAATGATTATATTAATTTGCACAAACAACAATGTGAATTAATACGATTATTTCGGGATTATTTGAATTAATTATTGGATTGTTGTTATTGATTGTTGTTATTGCTTGTTTATTTACTTTGACACCATCCTAGTTATCACACTGCAAGTTCCCTTTGCTATGCTTTGATTTTTGAATTGAAATGGAATCGGGATGAAATGATAAATACCCAAATTGAACTTTGACATAGGATAGAGAATTAAATAAAAACCGATTGGTCAATACTTTGATTTAAAAATAAAATGAAGATTTTACTTGAATAAATAAAAATGGTTTCGAAACGAAGTTGGAATTTGAATTTTAATGAAAGGACATGTTAATATTTAATAATCTGAATCAAAATATTAACATAGTAGATGATGAATGAACGTTGTTTTAAAATTAATTATTTAATAATTAAATTTGGAATTATTAATAATTAAGTTTTGAAATTAGTTAATAATTAAGTTTTGAAATTATTTAATAATTAAATAAGATGGAATTATTTAATAATTAAATAAAATTGAATTCTTTGTTAAGTAAAATTGAATTTCTCTAATAAGAGATCAAATGTGTTTTATTGAAATTAATGTAAGACTTGAAATGTAAGGAATTTGATTTGATGAATTTAATCTAATGCAATTTGTAAGTTTTGATATAATGGAGTTGAACTTAAATAATTGATTTAATAAATTGGAAGTTAAATAGAAATTGTTTGAAGGATAATTTACTTAACGAATATTGAATGAAATCGATTAATGGATTTAAATGGTTTTGAATGTAGATTAAATCATTTTAAATGATTTCGAAATGAAACTTATATACGAATTTAAATGAATATTGGAATGGTTTAAATATAAATTGAAATTGAATTATAAGATTTTGAAATGGTAATTTGGAAAGTTTTGAAACGTAAATTATGGAATTTGATTTAGAAAGTCAAATGAAATGTTGGTTTACAAATTTTATTTGAAATTGAAATTGATTTGGTTTTGAAATAAATAAACGACCAATCGGTATAATAATTACGGAAGTTATTAAAGAGACCGGAATCGGTTAGGGACATACTCACTGTCTAAACCGAAAACCACTTTAATAACTATACGCGGATTGTGATCCAGAATGAAGTGGTTGGAATGATGTACGTGATGACTGAAGAAAGAGAACGATAATGGATAGCCTAGACACTTGTGTCAAATTGGAAATGACTAAAACAGGAGCCGTGCCATGCCAAATGGGGTTAGCTGCCTCGAGCGAACACACTTCTTCAAAAACTACTCATTACTTGTTGTCGATTGGTGCACCCTTGACTTGGGAGTGTTGTTTCGCGGTGTTGCGATCGCTGCGGCGATGCGTTCTCACCAGTCCGGATCAGGCAAACGGTAGTTTCACTACCTTGGGTATTGCCTCATGTGCCTTGTCATACTTGTATCCTTATATACGCGACCACTACGATTTGTTTTGTGTTATACCTATGGAGTACTCCCTGATATCCCACTAGTTTACGGTGGAGTTTACAGTGATGTATAGACTATAACGCTTATATAAAATGTGTTAAGGGGGATAATGGTAACGCCTTAACACTAGTTTGATATTTTATATTACTGATAGGCATTATCTACTTATCGTACACTACTACATAGTAGATAGTTTAACGGATCCTTAAAGGATGGTTATTCCAACATCCTTTGAGTTACTTGTATTTCTGTTGCTATTTCACTTGAGTTGGGTTTATTGATAAGAATGTTAATCTTGACTCGAGTGTTTTGTGTTTTGCTTTACGCTCGGGTCAGACTGAGTGTACCAGTATTCGAGACTCACCTTTGGAGTTGGAGCTTCGCTTGGAGATCCAGCTATCTATCCATTTCAAATATCCAGTTGATTCTAGTGATGTATTCTGATATTGTATTTGACTATTGTATTCGAGACATCTGTTGTACCTTATTTTACTCTGATATGTATATAGTAGCTTCATGAACTGCTATCTTTTGTTTCTGCTGCATTTATTACTCTGTGTCTGTGATCTGTGATTATTTAGTTACTGTATATGTTCAGTTTTGCCAAATTTAAATTAACAATTCGGTATTTTGAATTATTCAAGTCCGACATGTGCGGATGCAAATAGTCTAAAATAGCGGGTTGTTACAGTTGGTATCAGAGCTTTGGTAGCTCTAGGAAAAACTCAGTGTAACGACCTGTATTTTTAACACTTTAAAAATACGAATTAAAATAAAAAATTTGGATAAAAATCCGAAGGAAATAAAATTTTGTGTTGTTAAATGTGAATTACAAGTTAAAATGCAAAACTGAATTCTGAAATAACTTATTTGTAAATTAAATATGGATGTTAACCTGTATTGAATGTAAGCAATGAATTGAGTTTGATTGTAAACCAAATTGGTTATGATTGTAAACAAAGAATAAATAAAACGGTAGATTTAATAGTGGAAGTTTATGTTATTGAAACTAATATAAATAAATGTAACTTAATATTACAGTTGATTGAAATCAAATAATAACCGAAACTGTAATTTGATAAAGATGTTAACTGGTAATTGAACGTAAGTAAAGATTTAAATTTAAATGTAACAAGTAATTGAATTGAATTGAATTTGATTGTAAACAACAAAATAAATAAAATGTACATTTAATATTGAAGTTATAATATGGAAATCAACGTAAATGAATGTAATTTAATATTACTGTGAATTTAAATAAGATGATAGCTGAAGAAAATGAAAGTAAATGAATTATAAACTATTGATAATAATGTATAAGTAAATGGTTGATTCAATAATGAAAGTGTAAATCGAAATAAAAAAATTCATTTGGAATTAAATAACTTGAATTTGAATTACAATATAATTGAACGCTGAATCTAATATAATCTTTTATATTGGATTTATAATGGAAAATTGCATTGTAAAAGATTGTTAATTACTATGAAATTAAAAATGAAATTTGTGAACAATTGAAATTTGATCTAAAAGTTAATAATTTAAAATTGGGAATTTTATATTGAAATTAAACAGTAAAAATAGTCATTTTTACAACTGTCTCGGATTTCGACGAAACCAGTTTCATCGGATCCGTAACAGTGAATTATTGTAAGGTTTCAATTTTCGTAGCAATCGGACTTGTCGTTTGATCGTACGGACTCGAAACGCTTTGAAATAAATGCAATTTTAATCAATTAAAATCAATTTGAAATTTTGATTTTAGCATAACTTCTTCATACGATGGAATTTGGACTTGAAACCTTTTCCATTGCGTTTAAAATATTTTAAAACACCTATTTTGATATATGAGTTTACCCAATTTCGTTCCGGGGTTAGAACGGGCTTTTCGGGCCATAGTTTGTTCCGCACGTTCATCTATCCAGTCTATCCAGTCTATCTCTAACATACCTATATAAACACAGTTATAAACCCTAGCCTCCCTAATTTTTTTTGTCTGTACGTACAATTCATCTTCTTCTTAGCTTCTCATTCCAATGGCAGACAAAACCTAATTCCCAAATTCAAAAATCTAAAAAAAAAAAATATTCGAGATTTACGCGCTTCGGGTCGCGCTTGGGGTTTCGGGGGAAAAACCCTGGAGCTACTTCGAGTCGGGAAGAAAACTACTCGGGTCATCGGGTCGTTTTCGCAAAAACTCCAAGAAGGCATCGGGTATTTGAGGTGGGAACTCGAAGTCGACTCAGCACCAGAATTTTCCAATCTTCAAATTTTCATAACTTTTGCATACGGACTCGGATTTGGACGAGGTTTCTTTTGTTAGGATCGTATTGAAATTCCGGACACTTTGACGCTGGTTTGGATGGATTTGGAGACTGTCAAAATTTTGGGTTTAAATTGAATTTAAATTCAATTTAAATTCAAAAGGTGAGTGTTTTATAACGCTCACAATGTACTGAATATTTTATGGTAGTTAAATTTGACATTATGAAGTGATATGAATTTATTTGTCGTTGTTTGATAAATTTTAATTGTCATATAGATTGTCGTGTGAATTCACCGTTGAAAATTTAAATTGACAGTAAATTGAAATTAGGATTTAATTGAAATCAAATTTTCCGATATTGATAACTATGAAATTGCCATGAATTGTATTGACTATTGGATGATTTATTTCGATGGATGCTATTGGTTGATATTTAAATGTTTGGATGTTTATTTGCTTATATATATCCTGTTATACATGCACATGACACTGTGATTGGTTTAAGTAATATATATTCATCCCTGACATTTAACTGAAATAACTAACCACTTGGCCATAGGTTAGAGAATTATATACGGACACCGGGTTGGTTAAATTAAATGATTTTAAAGTTGTTTTGAAATTATTTAAATGAATTGATTTTAAGAATAAAAATCCAATTTATGGAAATTGAATTATTTTGAATTGAAGCTCAAGATGTTGGAATTTAAACTTGGTAAATGAAATTGTTTAATTATTTGAAGTTTAGATTTTTTTTTAAAAAAAGAATTTTTTTTTGAAATACGGCGTAAATTTTCGAAAGTTGATTTGTTTTAAAAGATTGGACTTTTAATCGAACTCTGAATATTTCTAAGAAAATTTTTATGAAATGATATTTCAAGTTTGAGTTTGGAATTGAAAATTTATTTAAAATTGAGATTTAATTAATTTGGAATTTAATTGAAATTCAAAGAAATTTGTGAATTGGACTAAATTGAAACTATTGAATTATTTAATAATTAAATAAGGTTAAATTATTTAATGATTAAATTGAATTGAAATTCTTTAATAAGAAAAAATTTGAACTTTTGAATAAGTGAATTTTTACTTCGTAAATAATTGAAATTGAGTTTCTTTATTAATTAAGTTTTGGAAAATTATTTAAGAAAGTAAATAAGTGAAATTGAATTTTTTTAACAAGAAATGAAAATGTGATATATTTGGAATTAATGTAAGACTTGTAATTGAAAGAATTGATTTGACGAAGTTAATTTAATTCAAAATTGTAAGTTTTGATTTAATGAAGTTGAACTTAAAAAGGTAGTGTAATGGATTTGAAATTTAATAGAAATTGTTTTGAATGATAAAGTACCTTAACGGATATTAAATGAAATCGATAAATGAATTTAAATTGATTTGAATGTTGAATTAAATTAATTTAAATGATTTCGGAATGAAACTTATATACGAACTTGAATCAATATTTGAATTGTTTAAATTGAAATTGAAATTGAATTATAAGATTTTGAAATTTTGATTTGGAAGTTTTGAAACGTAAATTGTGGAAATTGATTTAGAAAGACAAATGAAATGTTGATTTATAAATTCTAATTGAATTGAAATTGATTTGGTTTTGAAATAAATAAACGACCAATCGGTGAAATAATTACGGAAGTTATTAAAGAGACCAGAATTCGGTTATGGATATACTCTCTATCTAAACCGAAAACCACTTTAATAACTATACGCGGAGTGATGATCCAGAATGAAGTGGTTGGAATTATGTTCGTTGATGACTGAAGAAAGTGAACGATGATGGATAGCCTTGACACTTGTGTCAAATTGGAAATGACTAAAACAGGAGCTGTGCCGGGCCAATGGAGGATTTGCTACCTCAAGTGGACACACTTCTTCGAACTACTCATTATATGTTGTCGATTGGTGCACCCTTGATTTTGGGAGTGTTGTTTCACGGTGTTGCGGGCGCTGCGGCGTTGCGTTCTCACCAGTCCGGATCAGGCGAACGGTAGTATCACTACCTTGGGTATTGCCTCATGTGCCTTGTCATACTTGTATTCCATTTATACGCGACCACTACGATTTGATTTGTACCTTTAGTATATGGATTGCCCTCTGGTGACTTCCGGTTTTGGGGAAACTACGATCTTGTATATGCTTTTGGGAATAAAAATGTGTTAAGGGTGGAATGGGCCATGGCTTAACGCTATTTTAATACTTTTACTTTAATGTAGACATATTATAATAGCGTATTGTACTACATAGTAGATAGTTTAACGGATCCTTGAGAGATGGAAAATCCCGTAACATCTCTTAAGTTATTGCACTCACGTTGACACTGGATAGGAGATGTCAAAACCCGTAAACTTCTCTGACGCCGTCACACTCATATTTTCTTATTCGATTTGACTTACATGAGATATTTTAGTCCTGACTCGAGTGTTTTGCCTTTTCATTACGCTCGGGTCAGCCTGAGCATTTCAGATAAGGTTGAAGATCTATTCTGGAGGACGAAGACGGAGTTTGGTATTACATCATTTGTATTCTACTACTGTATTATTTTTTCGCTGCATTGTTGTATTATCTCTGATATGTATGTAACTCTGATTTATGATGTATAATAATAATCAAATTTATTTATTTAACAGCTTCATGAACTGTTATTTTATTATTATATCTTGTTCCTTCCGCTGCGAGATTCTGAGTTTGTTTTTGTTCTTTCTTTTCTTTCTTTTCTTATTTACCCCAATAACTATCCATATTTCGGATTGTTTGAGTCGGCATGTGTGTATGTTTTGTCGACTTGAACGGTCAAAAATGCGGGTTGTTACAGTTGGTATCAGAGCCAGGTTTAGATTACCTTGGCTCTAGTGGGGAATAACTCATTGAAATAGGGTTAAACCTTATGAATGAGTTCGAGTGTATATGAGAGAGCGTATTTGTAATTTTGATATAAAAATGATTTTATATTGTGTTAAATTGTTCCGTTGAGTATTTATGAATTCTGGTTGGTACTTGGGACGCCAAGGCATCGATAGGAATTTCTAAACACTCGAATAGTACAGATTGACATAATATTGTTTTGGACTATATTTTTATATAAAAGAACTATCTTGAAAATTTATAAATTTTGATTGTATTGGTTGTTAGGAGATGATAATATTAGATTATCATCGTTTATTGTTGATTAGTCAATATTTCTAACTATTGACTATTGGACGATTTTAAGAAATGAAACTTGTAAATATGATTGACAATGAATATAAATGGTAAATAAAATAAAATAAAAAAAATGAATTTAAATTAAGATGGAGAATTTAAATTCCGGTGTTTTGAAAATTTATTAACAAAAATTCGAAATGTATAATATAAGTATTATATGATAGTATATTCGATTAGAAATTGTTTTCAAAGGATTTTCAAATGAAGTAAGTGTTATACTCCCCTCTTGACACTAGAGAATGATTTCGGTGATGAGTGCATGCATCATCGACGTTTATTTTCGAGAGTCCAAGTGGGGGAGATCACTTAATAGCTTTTTCTAAACCCTGTTTTGATTAAAATTGAATTTTATTTTGTATTCTCTATAGTATGACTTGATACACATTAATATAAGTATATATTATTTCAAACTTGATTTGAAATGAAACCGGAGATGAAATTCTTAAGTTCTTTAATATTTAATGACTTTAAACTATTGAGATAAACAAATACTTGAATCATTACGGAACTTCTAAATTGTGAAATGAGAAATGAACCTAAGAGCTAAGTGAAAATATCAATTGAAGTAGAAATCCTTAGAATTAGGAAATTATGAATTTAAAATAAAATTGAAACTGTAAAACTCGCATAGTATTAAATTTCATTCTATAGCATAAATATAACTTACCAAAATATTTAAGAAGTTCAAAAATGTTATATGAATTGTTAATTGGATAATATACAAGTTTAGGTTTGAATAATGAAATATGCATTTAATTAATGGTTTGCAAATATAAATAAAATTGTTAGTAAATAATTGGAATTTAAAGTAACATTTAAAGGTGATTCACCATTATGTTAATATAAAATGGAAATACTATATGTGAATGTAAATGTGAAATTAAATTATAGTGAAATTTAAGTAATGACTTAAGAATTAATTAATTGAAAATTCAACTTTGAATGGAAAGGGGTTGTATGTTGTTTAACTACATTCTATTTGCATAACAAAAACTTACCAAATACTTAAAAAGTTTAAAATGCTTATAAGGATAAGTAGAGGAATAATATACCAGTGTGAGTGAATAATAAAATGTGAAGATTTATTGATAGTTGTAAATATAAAAGAAATTTAAGCTGTAAAATGAATGATATATACAAGAGAATGAATAAAATTTAAAATTCATGAAATATAAAATTTGTAAATGGAAACTAATTAAAGTTGAATATAACTAAATGTCAATAAACTTGGAAGTGTATGAAATAAAAAAATTTGACTTGGAAATGTATAATTGATTTAGTGTAGATACTGGATGGATGGTAATGTTTGATATGCATTGGTTGTTTGATGGATGGTAATTGATTTAGTAGAATTCATTAGTGTAAATGGAATTGAATAAACGGAATAAAATTTTAAAATAATTAAATTCAAATTTGAAGCAAAGTGAAATTAAATATAATTGAATCCAATTTAAATTGAAGCAAATTGACTTGAATTTAAAATGTGAATGAAACAAACTTGAATAGATCGGAAACAAATTGAATGTAAACTTATTTCATGAATAAATAAGAAAATAAACGACTTTGTGTTTATGATTGTTTCTTTAGAAAATTTAAAGTTTGATGGTTTGTACTTTGAAATAATAAAAGCAAAATTTTGGAAAAAAATCCAAAATTGTCCAATATATGCTGAAACGAAAACAACCATAACTTTTAAATGCCTGAACGAAATTCAACGATATTAGACTTTTCGGAAAGCTTAGAAACTGTAGCACGACTTTTGTTTAGACTGTCTTGAGAAATTCCTTCATTTACTTAGTTAAAAATTTGAATCTTCTCGCTGGCCTGTGTAAAAGGGAAGCAAAATCAGTAGCATATACTCTTAGTATTTTTGCCATAACTTTTTACTGGTGTATCGGATTTTGATGATCTTGCACTTTCTGGAAAGCTAAGAACTTAAGTTAAAACTTTTGTTTTAAGTGTTTTGTGTTTTGCTGTCATTTAGAGGGTCGAAAACGTGACCAAACGTCGCTGACCTGCGCAATTCATTGCCAGGTTGAGGCGTATCTATTTAGTAAAACGGTCGTAACTTTTGAACGGAAGGTCTGAATTTAATGATTTTGGACATTCCGGAAAGCCTGAAATGAATGCAACAACTTTTGTTTAGATTCCATTGTTAAATTTTATCGTTTAGGTGACCAAAAACTGAGATTCGTTTACTGTCTTGAAATTGGAATTTCAGTTTTGAAGCTAAACATGTTATATGTGTGTTGTTTATGATAAGTATATCGATCTATCTTTATATGCATGGTTCTAACTTGGTTATTGAGCATTTTAGTAGGTAGCAAAGAGGTTGCGCTTTGCTTGTGGAGCTCGCTTCTGCGCTTAATGCAAAATGTAAGTTAAAATGCTAATAAACGCTAAATAAAAGGTATGTTCTCGGATTACAGTTTATGTTGTGGTATATTATTGTGTTCCCCATGTTTTGGGATGCCTCATTCTTGTAATGAGATGTATATCATGCAATTATTACCACTGTGAAATTTTTCGGTCCTAGCCGCGCAAAGGAGGTGCTGCCGAAATTTTTCAAAAATCCGGGAGTTAGAAAATTTTGAGATTTAAAAAAATCCTATAACTAAATTTTGCAAATAAGTCGAATATTTTGAATGAATTATATCTAAATGATGGTTTCCCCTTCTCCGTTCCTTTTCGAGGACGAAAAGTTTTAAGTGGGGGAGAATGTAACGACCTGTATTTTTAACACTTTAAAAATACGAATTAAAATAAAAAATTTGGATAAAAATCCGAAGGAAATAAAATTTTGTGTTGTTAAATGTGAATTACAAGTTAAAATGCAAAACTGAATTCTGAAATAACTTATTTGTAAATTAAATATGGATGTTAACCTGTATTGAATGTAAGCAATGAATTGAGTTTGATTGTAAACCAAATTGGTTATGATTGTAAACAAAGAATAAATAAAACGGTAGATTTAATAGTGGAAGTTTATGTTATTGAAACTAATATAAATAAATGTAACTTAATACTACAGTTGATTGAAATCAAATAATAACCGAAACTGTAATTTGATAAAGATGTTAACTGGTAATTGAACGTAAGTAAAGATTTAAATTTAAATGTAACAAGTAATTGAATTGAATTGAATTTGATTGTAAACAACAAAATAAATAAAATGTACATTTAATATTGAAGTTATAATATGGAAATCAACGTAAATGAATGTAATTTAATATTACTGTGAATTTAAATAAGATGATAGCTGAAGAAAATGAAAGTAAATGAATTATAAACTATTGATAATAATGTATAAGTAAATGGTTGATTCAATAATGAAAGTGTAAATCGAAATAAAAAAATTCATTTGGAATTAAATAACTTGAATTTGAATTACAATATAATTGAACGCTGAATCTAATATAATCTTTTATATTGGATTTATAATGGAAAATTGCATTGTAAAAGATTGTTAATTACTATGAAATTAAAAATGAAATTTGTGAACAATTGAAATTTGATTTAAAAGTTAATAATTTAAAATTGGGAATTTTAAATTGAAATTAAACAGTAAAAATAGTCATTTTTACAACTGTCTCGGATTTCGACGAAACCAGTTTCATCGGATCCGTAACAGTGAATTATAAGGTTTCAATTTTCGTAGCAATCGGACTTGTCGTTTGATCGTACGGACTCGAAACGCTTTGAAATAAATGCAATTATAATCAATTAAAATCAATTTGAAATTTTGATTTTAGCATAACTTCTTCATACGATGGAATTTGGACTTGAAACCTTTTCCATTGCGTTTAAAATATTTTAAAACACCTATTTTGATATATGAGTTTACCCAATTTCGTTCCGGGGTTAGAACGGGCTTTTCGGGCCATAGTTTGTTCCGCACGTTCATCTATCCAGTCTATCCAGTCTATCTCTAACATACCTATATAAACACAGTTATAAACCCTAGCCTCCCTAATTTTTTTTGTCTGTACGTACAATTCATCTTCTTCTTAGCTTCTCATTCCAATGGCAGACAAAACCTAATTCCCAAATTCAAAAATCTAAAAAAAAAAAAAATATTCGAGATTTACGCGCTTCGGGTCGCGCTTGGGGTTTCGGGGGAAAAACCCTGGAGCTACTTCGAGTCGGGAAGAAAACTACTCGGGTCATCGGGTCGTTTTCGCAAAAACTCCAAGAAGGCATCGGGTATTTGAGGTGGGAACTCGAAGTCGACTCAGCACCAGAATTTTCCAATCTTCAAATTTTCATAACTTTTGCATACGGACTCGGATTTGGACGAGGTTTCTTTTGTTAGGATCGTATCGAAATTCCGGACACTTTGACGCTGGTTTGGATGGATTTGGAGACTGTCAAAATTTTGGGTTTAAATTGAATTTAAATTCAATTTAAATTCAAAAGGTGAGTGTTTTATAACGCTCACAATGTACTGAATATTTTTATGGTAGTTAAATTTGACATTATGAAGTGATATGAATTTATTTGTCGTTGTTTGATAAATTTTAATTGTCATATAGATTGTCGTGTGAATTCACCGTTGAAAATTTAAATTGACAGTAAATTGAAATTAGGATTTAATTGAAATCAAATTTCCCGATATTGATAACTATGAAATTGCCATGAATTGTATTGACTATTGGATGATTTATTTCGATGGATGCTATTGGTTGATATTTAAATGTTTGGATGTTTATTTGCTTATATATATCCTGTTATACATGCACATGACACTGTGATTGGTTTAAGTAATATATATTCATCCCTGACATTTAATTGAAATAACTAACCACTTGGCCATAGGTTAGAGAATTATATACGGACACCGGGTTGGTTAAATTAAATGATTTTAAAGTTGTTTTGAAATTATTTAAATGAATTGATTTTAAGAATAAAAATCCAATTTATGGAAATTGAATTATTTTGAATTGAAGCTCAAGATGTTGGAATTTAAACTTGGTAAATGAAATTGTTTAATTATTTGAAGTTTAGATTTTTTTTTAAAAAAAGAATTTTTTTTTTGAAATACGGCGTAAATTTTCGAAAGTTGATTTGTTTTAAAAGATTGGACTTTTAATCGAACTCTAAATATTTCTAAGAAAATTTTTATGAAATGATATTTCAAGTTTGAGTTTGGAATTGAAAATTTATTTAAAATTGAGATTTAATTAATTTGGAATTTAATTGAAATTCAAAGAAATTTGTGAATTGGACTAAATTGAAACTATTGAATTATTTAATAATTAAATAAGGTTAAATTATTTAATGATTAAATTGAATTGAAATTCTTTAATAAGAAAAAATTTGAACTTTTGAATAAGTGAATTTTTACTTCATAAATAATTGAAATTGAGTTTCTTTATTAATTAAGTTTTGGAAAATTATTTAAGAAAGTAAATAAGTGAAATTGAATTTTTTTAACAAGAAATGAAAATGTGATATTTTTGGAATTAATGTAAGACTTGTAATTGAAAGAATTAATTTGACGAAGTTAATTTAATTCAAAATTGTAAGTTTTGATTTAATGAAGTTGAACTTAAAAAGGTAGTGTAATGGATTTGAAATTTAATAGAAATTGTTTTGAATGATAAAGTACCTTAACGGATATTAAATGAAATCGATAAATGAATTTAAATTGATTTGAATGTTGAATTAAATTAATTTAAATGATTTCGGAATGAAACTTATATACGAACTTGAATCAATATTTGAATTGTTTAAATTGAAATTGAATTATAAGATTTTGAAATTTTGATTTGGAAGTTTTGAAACGTAAATTGTGGAAATTGATTTAGAAAGACAAATGAAATGTTGATTTATAAATTCTAATTGAATTGAAATTGATTTGGTTTTGAAATAAATAAACGACCAATCGGTGAAATAATTACGGAAGTTATTAAAGAGACCGGAATTCGGTTATGGATATACTCTCTATCTAAACCGAAAACCACTTTAATAACTATACGCGGAGTGATGATCCAGAATGAAGTGGTTGGAATTATGTTCGTTGATGATTGAAGAAAGTGAACGATGATGGATAGCCTTGACACTTGTGTCAAATTGGAAATGACTAAAACAGGAGCTGTGCCGGGCCAATGGAGGATTTGCTACCTCAAGTGGACACACTTCTTCGAACTACTCATTATATGTTGTCGATTGGTGCACCCTTGATTTTGGGAGTGTTGTTTCACGGTGTTGCGGGCGCTGCGGCGTTGCGTTCTCACCAGTCCGGATCAGGCGAACGGTAGTATCACTACCTTGGGTATTGCCTCATGTGCCTTGTCATACTTGTATTCCATTTATACGCGACCACTACGATTTGATTTGTACCTTTAGTATATGGATTGCCCTCTGGTGACTTCCGGTTTTGGGGAAACTACGGTCTTGTATATGCTTTTGGGAATAAAAATGTGTTAAGGGTGGAATGGGCCATGGCTTAACGCTATTTTAATACTTTTACTTTAATGTAGACATATTATAATAGCGTATTGTACTACATAGTAGATAGTTTAACGGATCCTTGAGAGATGGAAAATCCCGTAACATCTCTTAAGTTATTGCACTCACGTTGACACTGGATAGGAGATGTCAAAACCCGTAAACTTCTCTGACGCCGTCACACTCATATTTTCTTATTCGATTTGACTTACATGAGATATTTTAGTCCTGACTCGAGTGTTTTGCCTTTTCATTACGCTCGGGTCAGCCTGAGCATTTCAGATAAGGTTGAAGATCTATTCTGGAGGACGAAGACGGAGTTTGGTATTACATCATTTGTATTCTACTACTGTATTATTTTTTCGCTGCATTGTTGTATTATCTCTGATATGTATGTAACTCTGATTTATGATGTATAATAATAATCAAATTTATTTATTTAACAGCTTCATGAACTGTTATTTTATTATTATATCTTGTTCCTTCCGCTGCGAGATTCTGAGTTTGTTTCTGTTCTTTCTTTTCTTTCTTTTCTTATTTACCCCAATAACTATCCATATTTCGGATTGTTTGAGTCGGCATGTGTGTATGTTTTGTCGACTTGAACGGTCAAAAATGCGGGTTGTTACACTCAGCATGTAGGGTAAATGTATTTACAGAATCACTTTCATTCGAGTTTGAATCTCTTCCTTTTCGACTCGATTCCTTTGAATTTGGAACGTTCCCTCGGTTCCGAAATTCATTCTTGTCCCTCACTATTCGTATTCTTCTGAATTCTGGAGTATCACATAACTCCACTTCGAATGAGCTTTATAATGAGTTGGCGGTCCCACCAATCTCAAATTGATTTTTAAAAGGGGGTGAAACTCCTTTACAATAGGCATTGATTTACCGGAGATTTCTGTATCCTCGGTTTACAATGCTATCTATCTCCTGCTATGCCTGAATTCTATCTTTTGGGATCGAATGTCGATTTACCTCGAAATTTTGCATCGATCTTATTTTTGAAGTCACGGTCGACCCGGTTAAGGTTGTCCGCGATTTATATAAACTTATCCATCTTTTTATTTCGTTGTTTAATCATCCTTTCTTCTGTTTCGAACTTATCTTCGAATCGGAAATTCTTCTTGATTTGAGTCCATCAAAATTTGAATCTCTATCCTTGCTTTGAAATCCATTCTTGTATCGTCGAGCGAGGAGGTGTATGTGTGAATTAATATTAAAAATGTTTTATATATATTGTGTTGTTTGAGTTGTTGATGTTGATTTGGGTTTTCGATCTATTCGTATGATCAACGCTATCGATAGGATTTCCAAAACACCTGAGCAGAGCAAACTGACACAATATTGTTTTCAAATTTGGTAAATAAAATAAATTTTGTGTGATTATATTATATATATAAATAAATTTTCTAAATTGTTGAATGAATGGGTCAACAAAATGGTAATATTTGATTTTTATTGTTTTGTAAACCATTGACTATTCCAATATGATAAATAAATGAAATCATAGAACATGGTTTAAATTTTAATTAGGAATTGAAATGGATTTAAATTAGAATTTGAGAATAAATTTCTGGTGATTTCATACTTTGATTTGAAAGTTTTAATGTGTATAGTATTTAAATATTTTCAAATAGAAATCATTTCCAAAGAATTTCAAATGTTTAAATCAGTGCTCTTCTCTTTGTCGCTGGAAAATAATTTCGGTGATGGCGGCCGCATCATCGACATTCATTTTCGAGTTTCGAAAGGAAGAGACCAATTCGTAGCTTTACTACAGTTTTGTTTTGGAAATTAAATCAATTTAAATTTCTTAAGTATGATTTGATTTATATATATATAGGTATATTATTTTAAATTTAATTTGGTTTTATATATAGTATATGCATAATTATCTCTAAAGGGTTTGAAATTAAACGAAAATTTAATTCTTAAAATTATGTTAAAGGATGTTTTCAATTATAAAAAAAAGCTAAATTTTGGATAAATATGTAAACTTGATATAATTGAATTTGAAATCTTTATTTGTATGGTACTAAATTGCATTTCAATATAACTTACCTAAATTATTCAGAAGTTAAAATGTAATTGGATAATATACAATATAAAATGATTTTATAAATAAAATTTGAGTGTTTATAATAAATGTTATACACTTAGATTTTAATTATATATAAAAAAAAATGCTAATAAAGATGATAGAATAATAAGTTAACTGAATGTGATGAATATAATAATTTTGTTCTGAAAGAATTAACAAATTAAAATTAGATCAACTTATGGAAATACCTTAAATTTAAACCAATTATTGAATATAAATTAATTTAAATTGAAATTTATATGGTTAAATTAATTTATATGGTTTAAATATATGTAATAAGATATATTAAGTGGAATAAACTTAATAATAATTTGGAATAAAAGAATTTAATTTGTTGAATAAAATATGAGTATATTAAATGATAATACAAATTGATGATTTAGAAATTGCTAGTTGAGAATGACTAGATAATAAGATAATGAATTTAGAAATAGATTGATTGATTTAACTTAAGTGAAACTAAGTGGATTAAACCAAATTGTTAATTAATATTGATTAATTAAATTGAAATTTATATGGTTTAAATTAATTGTTTTCTTTTGTATTTCAATCTATTTTCTTTCTAGTTGTTTCTATTCTCCTACCTCCTTCCTTTTCGGGGATGAAAAGTTTTGAGTGGGGGAGAGTGTAACGACCCGTAAATTTTAACTATTTTGATAACGTAATTAGTTGAAATTTTGTGAAATTTTAAACGATAAAATTTTGAAATACAAATTTGATATTTGGAATGCGTCTAATTAAACATAGCAACTGGTAAATTTCCATCCGAAAATATGAAAGTTTATTTCGTGTGTAATTTTATTTTAATTTAAATCAGTTAGTAACTGATGAAAATAAAATGTTTTTGAAACCTAAATATTTTTACATAGAAAAATTCTAAACCATCTTCTGAGCAAGACATCATTTTTCGTTTTTCCAAATTCGGACTTCTTTAGCTCCGTCGATCTTATTTTTCTGCGTTTTTGCTGCAATTTCCGCTAGAAGAAAATTCAAATTTGATAATTCAATCGTACCACTGATATCTTTATACCGTTTTGATCGTCTCGTCGTGCTGATCTCAACAGTATATTCATTTGTGTATTTCGGTAATCCGGTACGCGTTGAGACCGTAAAACAGATAACCGCGACGGTCCGTCTTTTATTTCCTAGTGACCGTTTATTTTCCACCGTTCAGAAACCAATAGCCAGCAGCTTTTATTACCTCTGGGAATTCACGTAGCTGACTATTGATTGTTACCGCTTTTCATTTATTGCTTGTTCATTTTGTCTGCCCTTTCCTATTCTTTGTTTTGCCGTGATCTCTCCTTATTTTCTTCTTCCAGACTTCTTTTTTTTTCCTAATTTGCTTCTGTCTATTTTGAAAGAAAATATATACAATAAAACAAAGTTTCGCATAGCATTTCTAAATATAGCCTGAAACGAATTTAGTTGCCTACCCTCTACCTACTTTACCTGGCCTCTCATCTTCTCACATTTATATTTCACATGCCTGACACCTCCTTTATTCTCATTTCTTCTTTTCTCCTTACTCTTCATTTTTTTTCTTCTGCATAAATTACAACAGTGAACCAATCGGCCTCGCCAACATCCCCCTCCACATCTCCTCACCTACACGCTAACCTAGCCATCTCGCCTCCGCTCCCGCTCCACCATATTTTTCCTTTGGTCTTCCTTCTCTACCCGCAACTCCACCTCTGCCCATCCTCTCCACCTTTCAGCTTCGGCCGCTACATCAGCCGATTCCCTCCACGCCAGTACCCGAAACCAAACGCAGCCATCAACAAGGCCGAACCTATCATTTTCCCGGACCACTTGAGTTTGCCTGGATCGAGAAACTCCTCCGCTTCCTCTCCTTTTCTTCGTGTTCTGCCTGGATTCCCATGTCGTCGAGCCCCACTTCCGTTCAAGGCCAAAGTCATCATCTCCGCTCCTTTCTTCCTCCCAAGCCGAGCCTCCACCATTTGATCAGTTGCGTGAGTACCAAATTCTACTTTGTTATGGGTTATACTGTGATATGTATTTACAATGAGATATATGGTTTTCAGCTTTGGATTTCAATATCTTGTGTAAATATGTATACTTTAATATTATAAATATAGGAAGGTATACTAGTTTCGGCAATAATAAATAAGTTTTGTTTGCCATCTCATTCTGTTTTCAATCCCAATTTGTTTTGGAATTGGTCTAGTCTAAGTGCTTTATTGGTAGGTATGTACTAGTGTATATACATATATATTGTCTAGAGTATAGTGTTGTACAGTCTATTACTTTCTGATCTTGATAATATATATGTATTTGGTGAATTTATAATATATATATGGTTGTTTGATAAATGAGTTATATTTTTCCGAGCTCTATTTTATAGTATATAAATTTACTACATATATATATTATATGATTACAAGGATATATAAAAGTTACTGCTTTATATATTGGTTTCAAAGATAATACTGTAAAGCATAATGCATGCTGCTTTCATATTATATAGAGTATCTTGTTCACGTTTTAAGAAAGTATATTTTATATTGGTTGTATAATATCTGTTGTCTATACAAATTCATAAATATATATATATATATAGTTGTTTATGGGTATAATCGTTTTGCATAACGACATTTGCTGTTTGATATAAGCCATAGTATATGTTTAAATGTACGCGTTTTAAAGTTATATTGTTTCATGTGTATGTATACATATATATTTCATTTTAAATACGTGTTTTGACTTAAACATTCATTTTGAAAGGAAGTAATAAAATAATAATAAAATCTTCGTTCAAGTTTTATCAAGCTAATTCGATCCGTTCTCATTAATTTCTATCTATCAGCTTTTCCATCGAAATCGGGCCATCTAGCTTTGCTTTGCAACTCATGCTTGGATTCGTAGCTCACTCTATGTATCGAATCATCTCTAGCCTCGAAAGGTGAGCAATCACTCACGATTAACGTTCTTTTATTTATTAAATTTGATTTCAATCGAAACGACAATTGAAATATGCTGTTGTTGGTTATTTACACTGATATATATATGTTATTACCTGTATCAGTTCACCTGTGACATCTGACACCATTATCTGTTATTTATACAATGATAATCCAGTTTGGTTGATAAATGATTGATTGTTGATGTTGACATTGGACGTTAAATTGTTAATGTTGAAGTGATAAATAATTTGAAATTGAAATCGACGTTGGATAGTTAGATTTGATATATGTGTTAAATTTGATTAGATGACATTTGCTTGATATAACCCCTTTAAATGTTTAATTACCTGACACGTAGTAATATGGTTAATTACACCTTGAACCATTTGAATGTATGTTGTATAAATTGATGTAGTATGAATTGAATAATAGATACCAAGTGAAGAACCGTATCAGTATTAGTGTAATAATCTTTAATCTACATGAAATGATAGTGTAGATTCTAGAAATGATTATATTAATTTGCACAAACAACAATGTGAATTAATACGATTATTTCGGGATTATTTGAATTAATTATTGGATTGTTGTTATTTATTGTTGTTATTGCTTGTTTATTTACTTTGACACCATCCCAGTTATCACACTGCAAGTTCCCTTTGCTATGCTTTGATTTTTGAATTGAAATGGAATCGGGTTGAAATGATAAATACCCAAATTGAACTTTGACCTAGGATAGAGAATTAAATAAAAACCGATTGGTCAATACTTTGATTTAAAAATAAAATGAAGATTTTATTTGAATAAATAAAAATGGTTTCGAAACGAAGTTGGAATTTGAATTTTAATGAAAGGACATGTTAATATTTAATAATCTGAATCAAAATATTAACATAGTAGATGATGAATGAACGTTGTTTTAAAATTAATTATTTAATAATTAAATTTGGAATTATTAATAATTAAGTTTTGAAATTAGTTAATAATTAAGTTTTGAAATTATTTAATAATTAAATAAGATTGAATTATTTAATAATTAAATAAGATTGAACTATTTAATAATTAAATAAAATTGAATTCTTTGTTAAGTAAAATTGAATTTCTCTAATAAGAGATAAAATGTGTTTTATTGAAATTAATGTAAGACTTGAAATGTAAGGAATTTGATTTGATGAATTTAATCTAATGCAATTTGTAAGTTTAGATATAATGGAGTTGAACTTAAATAATTGATTTAATAAATTGGAAGTTAAATAGAAATTGTTTGAAGGATAATTTACTTAACGAATATTGAATGAAATCGATTAATGGATTTAAATGGTTTTGAATGTAGATTAAATCATTTTAAATGATTTCGAAATGAAACTTATATACGAATTTAAATGAATATTGGAATTGAATTATAAGATTTTGAAATGGTAATTTGGAATGTTTTGAAACGTAAATTATGGAATTTGATTTAGAAAGTCAAATGAAATGTTGGTTTACAAATTTTATTTGAAATTGAAATTGATTTGGTTTTGAAATAAATAAATGACCAATCGGTATAATAATTACGGAAGTTATTAAAGAGACCGGAATCGATTAGGGACATACTCACTGTCTAAACCGAAAACCACTTTAATAACTATACGCGGAGTGTGATCCAGAATGAAGTGGTTGGAATGATGTACGTGATGACTGAAGAAAGAGAACGATAATGGATAGCCTTGACACTTGTGTCAAATTGGAAATGACTAAAACAGGAGCCGTGCCAGGCCAAATGGGGTTAGCTGCCTCGAGCGAACACACTTCTTCGAAAACTACTCATTACTTGTTATCGATTGGTGCACCCTTGATTTGGGAGTGTTGTTTTGCGGTGTTGCGATCGCTGCGGCGATGCGTTCTCACCAGTCCGGATCAGGAAAACGGTAGTTTCACTACCTTGGGTATTGCCTCATGTGCCTTGTCATACTTGTATCCCTATATACGCGACCACTACGATTTGTTTTGTGTTATACCTATGGAGTACTCCCTGATATCCCACTAGTTTACGGTGGAGTTACAGTGCTGTATAGACTATAACGCTTATGTAAAATGTGTTAAGGGGGATAATGGTAACGCCTTAACACTAGTTTGATATTTTATATTACTGATAGGCATTATCTACTTATCGTACACTACTACATAGTAGATAGTTTAACGGATCCTTAAAGGATGGTTATTCCAACATCCTTTGAGTTACTTGTATTTCTGTTGCTATTTCACTTGAGTTGGGTTTATTGATAAGAATGTTAATCCTGACTCGAGTGTTTTGTGTTTTGCTTTACGCTCGGGTCAGACTGAGTGTACCAGTATTCGAGACTCACCTTTGGAGTTGGAGCTTCGCTTGGAGATCCAGCTATCTATCCATTTCAGATATCCAGTTGATTCTAGTGATGTATTCTGATATTGTATTTGACTATTGTATTCGAGATCTGTTGTACCTTATTTAACTCTGATATGTATATAGTAGCTTCATGAACTACTATCTTTTGTTTCCGTTGCATTTATTACTCTGTGTCTGTGATCTGTGATTATTTATTTATTGTATATGTTCAGTTTTGCCAAATTTAAATTAACAATTCGGTATTTTGAATTATTCAAGTCCGACATGTGCGGATGCAAATAGTCCAAAATAGCGGGTCGTTACATATATGATAAACATAAAATCAAAATAGTGATAATAAATCAAAGTGCACCTCCTAATGAAGCCTTTGAGTCCATGTTGAAGAATGATTTTTCTTCTAAGAACAATTCACAATCTGTTGGGTTGTTAATCCGGGATTGGAGATCGTCTATTACAAATAAATATTTTTAATTTTAAATTGGATTTGAGAATTTTAGGGATGATTTTAGAGGAAAGTTGCTGCCATTAAAATGGAAGAGGATGAAGAAAGTGGCGGCTCAAAATTGAATTAGCTTATAGTTAGGGTTTTGAGATTGGCTTTTATATAGATAGGACAAGAGAGGAAACAATGATCTCAACCACACTCTCAAAACCTAATCACACGTGTTGTAGCCACCTTCTATCTTTCTTCAAATCAATGCCCACCCTCTCCAAATCACATGGGATGTGAGCCTATTTAACCCAAATTAAATATGTACAGTCATATTTAACATATTTTGTTATCGATATCCCATATCGATCATATATTCATAACTTTTATAAATATATGCAACAATTTTATTTCTCAAATCACATTCAAAATTGATAATTAATATTTCATAAATATTAATTTATATAATTAATTTATAACAATTATGAACTAATTAAATTGTTTGGTCTAAAGAGAATTCATCATTTCTGTTGTTTGGCTCTTGGGTGTAAATTCGGTCAACGATTAACGTCGAACTATTCGAACGTTAACTTTCACGCTTCAGTTAACAGGTGGTGTGATATTATGGCATAATTTATCGCTTACTCATTTTTGGAAAAATCTCATTTTAATTTAATAAGCATTAACCAGTTGTGACAATTATTTACACCAATTGTCTTCGTCAAAACCGTATCACTTTGGACTTGCTGAATTTAGTAAGTGTCAAAATTCCGACATCATCCACATTCAACTCTATAATCCAAATGCAAAGTCCTTGGTCCAATAATAACAAGTATTATCACCCGAACTATTCTGGCTAGAGATTTTGACTTTGGGTTGACTTGAGTTGACCATGATACTAACCCCATATAACTGAGGAGATGAATCCTCTCTTGAATAGTGTTTCACTTCCAATACTTCCACTCGATCCAACTATAGTCAGTCAATGGACCCTATGCCATGATTTGACTATAGTCAAAGTAGAGCTTTCGTATTGATGATTCACGGTATTCTCAAGTCGAAAGAACTGTGTAAATTAGTCACATCGATATTTTCTGTTTGACCTTAGTTATATTAACCAACAGAAAACTACTGAGTTCGTCATTCTATAGTTATCCAATAACTATTAGTACGTAACCCCTAGGTGCCCCCCGCATTCATGAGTAATACACTGCCCAACATTTGGAAAGCGTTATGTACTCTAGTCTCAACGGATACATCGATATCCAGTCTCAATGCATCTTGACTTGGAACATTTAAAACGATATATTTGTTTCATTGTGATAAATTACTCACGGTTACAACACTGTGTAACTACTATCACAAAACATACCATTTATGGATTTTCTATTAAATATACTTTTAATTAAATTAATTAATTAATATAACCACGTTATATCAAGTATATAATAAAAAGAAAACACCTTTATCTCGAACAAGATTGGTCAACGAGTTAGGTATTTGTAACAAATTACATAATTGCCTCCCAGGGCATACCCCTAACTCTATTAGTTTCCCCGATAGGTTATTGGTTGGTCTGCAAAAACATTGGTTCATAGTAACCCTAGGAAAACTATGACTTGAGACAGATTGTCTAATTTTGGAGAGGGTAAACCTTTGGTATGCATAACCCTAGGATGACAGACTAGTCAGGCTTAACCATGTTGCGTGCATGCAAATGATCATGTTTTGTTTTGTTCTAACCATTGTGGTTGTAGGTGCATGATTTATGGATGGCATATTTTGGTAAGATACTAGTGAGGGGAAAACCCGTTCCGCTCAACGGCATGGTCTTACTTGATATCTATTTTGGTTTGAGATGGTATATTATTATTTACACTAAATTTTTTGTTTGCCCTGAAGTTTTTTTCCCGTTAAACTCTCGGGTACTCATACTAGTAGGTCGGGAGTAGGTATTTTTCAAGTTAGACGAATGAGCACCCGTAGACATGCTCAAGGCAAGCTAGCAAATGTTTGGAGTTTTTTTTCCACCGTGTTGTTTAAAGTCTATGCTATATTTGAATGGATGTAATGGTTGAACTTATAACTTTCAGGTATTTAGACTCTATTCACCTAAGGGGGGCATCTTTATATGTCTCTCTTTGAATAAACTTATAATAATTATATTTTCTTTGAACGAGAAATTGATGGGATTATGAAATGGGATTATGTAATAATATGAAAGTTTATTAATGAAATGTCTTTTGAAATTTTTTATATGCATGTGCTCCTGATGTTATAGATGCAATTAACTGATATCATTTTGTCATTGGAAAATAATAATGTTGATGACTGCAACATAAGTAGTGCTTATTTTCGGACCTCAAAAGGGAGGATGTTACAATGGGCCTTTTCTGGGTCGAAAATTAGGCCGTTTCAAGGCAGGTCGTTACAACGGATCTATGAACTAACCTTAGCCGATCATCAGTCAATCCATAAGCATTAATCGTAAGACGAAGTTGGAGAAGACATTGGATCTGGAATCTTGTGTAGTTTATTATAGAAGACATTAGGACTGGAATTGTTTTGGATCTGGAGTCGCCCCAAGTAACCTAGTTTGTGTGGTTTTTGGAGAAAAGGTTGGGTGTGAAATCACCTCGGATTTGGAATCACCTTGCCCTCATTTTGCAGTAAGGGGGATACGGGAGTTAGGATTTTTTTTGTTTTAGCTAAGTAGTTAGAAGTGAGAAAGAGAGGAAAAAGAGAGAAAGCATAATATAGGAATTTGAAAAGGAGAAGGTGGATTTTCTTCGGTCATTAATAATTAACCGAAGAAAATGACCCTATTTACTTTGGTCCATAACAAGGAATCAAAGCTAATGACCTTATTTGCTTTGGTCATAAATAAAACCAAAGCAAATTACCGTGTTTGGCTCTATGCATTTTCTTTAGTTGTAAACGACGACCAAAGCAAATTACATTTTTTTATTTTCTAATGTTATGCATTAACCAATTGCTTCAGTTGTTATCGGGGACCGAAGCAAAGGATATCTTTTGCTTCGGTCGTGTGCTAACACGACCGAAGAAAATGAGATGAGGCAATAGACATATTGTGTACTAGTGAGAGCATCTGTACTTTACACATCTCTTTCATTTGTAGTATATTCCTTACTGTTTCAAACGACAAGCTTTTTATACATTTGTGGAATTAGATAATTTATGGAAATTACATGGTTATAGATACAATTAAATTATATCCACAATGCTTCCAACACTACACCAAAAATAGCCTTTAGCGTTAAAATAACGCTACCAAAACTTGTAGTAGCGTTTCGATGAACGCCACTATACGACATGCAACTAAAAGTCTGAAACTTTTTGTAGCGTTGTAGAAAACGCTATGAATACTTAACATATTATGGTGTGTTAGAAACGCTATAAAAGTTTATTTTGTAGCCTTTATCAGCTGCTACAAAAATTATCAGCTACTACGAAAGTTAACATTTTGTAACTTGCTACAGTATTTTAGTGTTTTTAAGCTAGTATATATTTTTCTAGCGTTTTTTCGCTGCTACAGTAATTTTGTAGCATTTGTTCTCTGCTACAGTATACTTTTGTAGCTGTTTACATTTATTTATGTAGCATTTATAAAAATGCTCCTAAAAGTTATTGATTGTTTTGCAACATATTGTACATGCTACCGTTTTCTTTAGTGGTTTGTATTATTTCCAACAGTCACCCGTATAATAGTCGTATTAAAACCAAAAATCAATCACATAATAATCATATTCAAACGATTAAAAAACATTGTTAATCTTGTAATCAAACATAATTTCCATAATCATTTCGATATTAGTTTTTCAACAAAATGAGTGGACTTACATACCATGATCATTCATAAAAGTTTATATAATTAGTACTAACAAAATATTATAATATATATATAACAAATAAAGCCATGTTCACTGCTAGATTACCCATAATTCTTCGCTGTAGCCGGTCTTTACTTCGAAAAAGCTAATTACATGTAGACAAGTATAACAATCAACAATAAGAATTACAGACATGAATTATCAAGTAACATTCAAACATAAGCATTCAACCATGAATTATAATAAAATAGTTTGTTAATAAAAATAATATATATTATAATAAAAGAAGCAAGTGTATTCTTCCTTTGCTTGACAAATGAAATAGCTTTGCTTGGAAAATGAAATTATGAAACAGAATAGTAATTATATCAGATGTTGATGGGTTATACTATAATCAATTCACAGATTAAGTTATAGGATTTGCATTGTATACATGCAATTTGTCCATTGCTATACTAGAAAATATATGTAATAGCTAGCATAAGGTAATAAGCTAGATAAATTAATTAATACATGTTACCTTAAGCTGTAACAGGATTAGGACACAGCTATATGAATCTCAACGGGATGTTGACTCCTGACATGTCTCTCTTTCGTGCCTACCGCTCTGTGCCACTTTCTACAGCCATTATTTGCGTCTTTCATGCTTACACCTTTCACCACATTATACATGCACTACTACATTTCATGTAATGTGCCATGTTTCACACCGATTGAGCTATAGGGTTTGAATCCACTATAATTATCAAGCATTGTCACCCTGGCATGCAGTATAATTATCACGAGTGAAGGGTTGGAGCACGTGGCATGCAGTATAATTATCACCCTGGCATGAAATCTGTAGCTCAAACAACATTAGATCAGTACTTCAATAGATTTCATGTTCACTCAATATTACTCCCCCCACTGCCATATCTCGATCAAGCACTGTGCAGGTTTCAACAAGCCATCAGCTCGCAATCACAGTTCCCCGCAGATGCTCTTTACTTCAGATTGCTTTTATATCTGCTACTTCCCATGCATCATCACATGCTACTACTGCTAGTACTTTCTCATCCCTGTCCAAATCATGTATGTCTTCATTATATGACCAGAACCATCTCATATCTCTGCAAACTTCATTTTCAACAACGCACTTGCTCATACCGACTAACATTTGCAATCTTTAGCAGCTCCAGTTTCCTCTGGGTTCATCATTTAGCCCCTACCCAGTTATGATTTACACCCATGCTATGTGCTTCTATTTTGTATAACAATAGTTATAATTTTTGATTATCAAATCAAACAATAATGAAAAGCAAGAATAATATATTTAATGCAGTTTAGCCTAAAGACCTACGTCCATGGATGCAATAACTATTTTTTATTCTTTTTTCCAGTCTAGAGGGAATTACTCAAGTTTATAGTTATGGAGCTAAAAACCTATAATCTTATCCAGAATGGTCAGTTTCATTAATAGATGTATGTATCTACACTCAACAACCACAATTTGATTGTGCACTAAAAGTTGGGGTTTTATTTGAAAGACTGATTAGTAGAATCTCATATATAAATGAAGATGGTGCCAAGATTAATTCATAGTTAAAATCTAAACTAACCTCTACTAGGAAAAGCCAAAATTCAAAATTTCAAAGCCTATTCAAAAACTCCAAAAAGAGAAATTACAACAATAACCCCGCCTGCACCTCCAGAACACCGACAGGTTGATCGATGGCCCCTGTCAAGTCGATCAGTCATAGGTTTGCAACACGGAGGATACAGCTCCTTGGCTACTGATGGATTGGCGAAGTGGGAGTGCTCTACGGGGGCATGATTCCTGCGTTGTTGCCCTATTTCTTTGCAAACTTCAAATCGCCATAGCTTTCCATCAATTTCCTAGTTATAATCATCTGCCTCATCATACATGTTTTTCTCAACATTTATTAGCAAACATATATGCTTGTTTTTTCAATTTCAGCATGTGTATCTATAACTTACCTCAGCGCATATATATTTGAGTATAGAAGTCCTCTCATCACTTGCTGCTTTGATTCAATCATATTTGCATTTGACACTTTACCTGAAAGCAACTCACCGAATTATCATGGTTTCTTATGGTCTGCGGCTTCCCTGCTTTATACAATACCAACTCAGTTTGTCCACCCATTGCAGTTGTCCCACATCATAATTTCACTACATAATAATGATGTAATTATATATATTAAAATATGCTTATATTAAATATTATAAAATCATCTATTTGATGATCTCCTTTCTAACGACTCGTATTTTTCCGATAAATAAAATATTAATTAAATAAGATTTTAGAATTTAATATTGAAAGAAAACTAAATTTGTGATTTTATAATGAGAGTAATAAGTAGAATGTAATGTTAGTAATGTTAATTTAAGGTAATTGCTAACTATTTTAATGTAATTCCAATTAATTGAAATGATTGTAAAGTTATAATTTGGTTATAAACTATAAACAAGGAAATACATTGAATGTTGAAATTATATGTAATCAATTAGAATTGGCTAATATTGAATATGAAATTAGTGATGTTGTTTGAATGTTATTGATAACTATTTAATGTAATTTCAATCAATTGAAATAGATTGTAAGGTTATTTGGTTATAATTGTAAGTAATGAAATAAATTAAATGATGCATTTATAATGAGATCGTATGTAATTGATTGGAATAGGTTAGTATAGAATATAAAATCATTTTTTTTAAACCTTGGTTGTAAATGATACGATAATGGATATGAACTATTATTATAAATGATGGTTGTAATTATCTTCTCATTAATTTGTCCGTTTGAATATTAAATGGGTAATTAATGGAATTAAGGCAATTGAATGTTGGAATTATATGTTGTTAATTGAAATTGAATATAATCAGTGATGTGTAAGTAGTCATAACATTTGTTGTAGATAATAAACTTATAAATACGATTAAATTACTTAAAGGTAACAATTGTTCATTTATCATCTCATTATTTAATATGTTTGGAATTAATTTGAAAATCAATGAAAATTTATGTAATTAATTATTGCAGTTAATATGGTAAAAGATGTAAACGGTAAAATAATGAATGTAATAAAATGTAAACTTATGTTAATATAATTCATAGGGTATTGTTGATTATATAATAAGGATGATAATTGAATGTAATTGGATGAGAATTGGATGTGTAGTTAATGGCATTTAACCTTTTAAATATGATAAGGGGAAACAAATTAATATTGCATTAATTGATATTACATCTTTTAATTAAGATAAAGTGTAAAGATCCGTAACTTTTAACAACTTTAAAATGCAGTATTTGAATTTAAATAAAAATTAAAAAAAAATTTATGATGTTGAGTGTTTTATTTGACCAAATTTAATAGAATAAAAATTTTATGAAATTCTAAATTTTGGTCAAACTTTGTCAAAGATTGACTTTTGATTGAAATTTTTTAATTTGAATTTTAAAATTTTATTCTTTTTATATAATACTAGACTGAATTTTGATCTTCCCTCCACTTTTCATTTCGTCAAAATCTAATTCCTGTTGCTCTAAAAATTTGAATTACTGTGAAAAATTAACATGAATTGGTAGTGTTTAGTTGTGTTTTATTTGGCTAAGGCATATTGGGTTTGTTTGATCTAATGGGCCTTAGTTAACCAAGAGACTCTAGTCAGTCATGTCACCATTCCTTTGTCTTTGACCTTATGCTTCTTATCTGATAACATATACGTACATAATTTTTCTCCTGAGAAACTTTCTCTTCACACTTCTTCTTCCTCCTCAAAATCTATAGAGAACTCTAGATCTAAAACTCCAAACCTCACAAATCAAAACCCCTTTCTTCCTCTCCTTCAATCCTTCCTTCCTCTCCTATAGCCGCCGCCCTCTCCACTATCCTCAAGGACATCTCCTTCCACCTTCCCTCTCTCTTCTTTCTCCTTTTTCCCTACTTTTTCCCTTCCCTATTTTCCCTCTTTTTTCCCCTTATTTCTGTGGCTTCTATATTCCACTAAACTACTCCAAATCAAATAAATTTTTTTGAAACCATGTATAATTTCAATGGCAACAACTTGGTTGTTGAACCCTTCTTCCCATTCCGAATATTTATATATCAAAAACTCCATTTTTCAAGTCCTTTTGCGGGTCCAGTTTTGGCCGAAAATACCCCATATTGTATCAATCATATCTCCTTCAGGAATGAACCAAAATTTATGATTATTTTTATTAAACCATTTATTTTCCAGTGGCTTCAACTTTCTTTTAAATTAGTTCTTCAAGTTCCTTAATTTTCTATGCCAAAAACTCAAATCTTTTCGAAGTATTTTTGAACTCATATTTTCAACTCAGAAAACACCTCTGTTTGTTTTGACCATAATTTACTTCCTCAAGGCAGAAGATTTTTGAGTGATTATTTTTTTTAAAGTGGAGAGAAAATAATTTTCAACGACTTTCTACTTAGTTACTTTTACAGACTCAGTAATATTCTGGTCCGAATATTTTCTTAAAGATGACCTAGTTTCGGGTTTGTCCGTAGTTTGGATCTTGGGTTGTTTGGAAGTTGGACGTAGTTGAAACTTGTTTTTTGATTCGTGTTCGTGTCTAAGGTTTGTTGGATTTGTTTTGCATTTGGATCTTTGCTAGGAATCTCCATATTGCTCCATTTTTATCATCACCTTCGTAGCCACGAAAGGTGAGCAAACACTCACAACTACTAGATTTTCTTATGTGAGTTAAATTGAATTTATGATGTGATTAGAAATTGATTGGTTGCTGTTTAGTATATTTTAAATTGTCATTCCAGTTAAATCTTACTTTTATTGAATTTAATTGCCATTTAATTTGATATTGAAGTTTAAATTGCCAGTTAAATACCTGTTAATGATAACCAGTAAACCGTTGGCAGTTATTGGTTGATTTCAATGATGATTGTGTTGTATGTTCAATTGTTGATATTTGGGTGATTGGATGGATGTTATTGGTTGACATTTTGGATGATTGGATATTATTTATGTCTATATCTCTGTTATCCCTATGGGTTGAAATGATACATACCTGAATGATCTTATAGATTAGGGGAAAATCGTTATGGGTTGAAATAATAAACCCGAGCGGTTTTCATTGATTTGGAAATGTTGATTTTTGATACTGGTTGAAATGACATATACCCATATAATTTCTTGAATTTGTATTTTTATTTGGAATTGAATTATTTAAAGGGTTTAAGTTAATTCAAACTTCGGATTTGTTTTAATTAGATGATTAAGGTTGATATTTCGGATTTTTGAAACCCTTTAAATAAAGATATTCATGTTGTACACTTGATAGGAGATGAAAATCCCGTAACATCTATGAAACCATTGCACTAATATTTCTGTTTCACTTATTTTGATCTGACTTACATAAGATCTTTTAGTTCTGACTCGAGTGTTTTGTCTTTTCATTATGGTCGGGTCAGTCTGAGCTTTTTCAGTGTATTGAATACTATTTTCTGGAGGACGAAGATGGAGATTCGGTATATTATTGCTATTTATTATTCCACTGCATTCTGCATTCCGCTGCATTATTTGTTTATTTCTAATATATGTATAACTCTAATTTGAATTGTAAAAGTGTAATCAAATGTTATTTCTAAAACAGTTTCATGAACTGTTTATTTGATTATTATATTTTGTCGTTCCGCGGCGAGATTCTACGTTTTTTTCTTCTTCTTTTTCTTATTTACCCCATTAACAATCCTCCATTTTGAATAGTTTGAGTCTGACATGTGTGGTTTATTATCGATTTGAACCGTCCAAAAAGGTGGGTTGTTACAGTTGGTATCAGAGCCAGGTTTAGACATACCTTAGCCTGTTGGGGCTGACTCATTAGAGATAGGGTAGTAATATCCTAGAATGAGTTTGTCTGAGTGTATATATATACGAGAGCGCGTATATGTTAGTGTTATAAAAATGTTTTATATAAGTTTTGAAATGAAATAATTTTCCTAATATTATATGTTATATATAAAGGAAAATTTTATAACTAATATTGTTATTTGTAATGTGTTTGTTTTATGAAATGGTAATATCTAATTATTATTATTTATTGTTAACTTGTTGTATTTAGTCAAATTATAAACATTGGCTATTATTGTTGATTGAATTTATGGACTAAACACTAGTTTAATAATGGTGAATTAAAGAGAATGAAGTGGATAATTAGGATATTCGATATGAAATTGAAATGTTTGGTTGTGCATATTGTTGTTTGTTGATTGGTAGTTTCAACTATTGAAATAAAATGGAATATCTAGATATTTTGGATAGTCGAAACTTCTGAATTAATATATGAGTTGAAATGTAGAAATTTTGTTGAATTATGCAGTTGAATTTGGTAACCTTAAATTGAAAGCAAGTGAAACAAGGTTAAATTTGTTATATCTGTGTTAGTAAATGAATAGAATTGTTGTATACATTATTGGCATGTAATGTAATAATATACAAGTGCGAACTTTAAGCCTTGACATGTTTAAATCGAAATTGTGATTAAGGAAAAGCTGTAAATGAGATTTAAAAAAAAAATTATGGACTTAATTAAATTTATGAAATGTGGCATAAATAAATTTGAAAAGAAAGTGAAAACTAATTGGATAAACGAATATGAACTAAAAGTGAAATGATTTTAAATAAAGTCACGACTTGTAAATTGTTTATGAAATAAATGGATGTTGCAATAATGTAGTATTAAATGACAAATATTACATGTGAAATTTAATTTAATTTAAAAATGAAGAGAAGTACAAGCAATGTTATGAGAATGAATATATTAATGTTTTATATTAAATAGAGAAATTCTGTGAAACAAATATTAAAGTATGAAGTGATATTTGTGTTAATCAATGAGATTAATAATGAATTTAAATCAAAATGTAATGGTGATGAAACAAATTGGAATAAGTACGTAAGTTGTACATATATTGTTTTACTCGCATAATTAATTTGATCCGGATTTGAGTACACAAGTTCGAGGTGAATTACACCATTTTGTATTAGGATTTTTCATTCGATTCTTGATGGCGAATATTTGATATGTATTTTTGATTTGATTCTAAAATTCTCTATCATAGTGTATGGCTATGCAAGGAGAATGATGGTTTCTAGTCAAGAAACCTTATCGAAGTCCGCATTAGGGAAGTCGAATGAACAATACTAGTTCAAAAGCGAACTTGTGTGGCCGAGCGAGCGATCGAATGTGATTTTGTGAAATGATGACATATGTACATCTTATGTTATAATATTATTGGTATGCTTTGACGTTGAAATTGAAAGTTGTTGGGTTGGATATTCTTTGTAATTTAAATTGGAATTTCTTTTGTGTAAAACTACTATTAATTTAAAACCATTTTACAAAACTATTTTCTTTTATTTTTCTTATACAAACTAGTTTATTCTATTTTATATACAAAACTATTTTACAAACTATTTTATTTACAAACTATTTTTCAAACTATTTTATATACAAACTATTTTACAAACTATTCTATATGTACAAAACTATCCTAAATTCAAAACCTTTTATAAAGCAAAGATGTTCAATCTCATATGGCTCTTCATACATCGAAATTGATTTTGGGAAAATTTGATTCTTATATAAGATGAACTTTATATAAGTATATGGTTGAAACACCCCCACACCCCTTAATATACCCAAAAGGACACATTAAAAGGCGTGGTGTGTTGTAGGTATAACTAAGCTAACAGAGACTAAGATTCATAAGACAAATATAGATAAAAACCGCGGAAACTTAAAATAATAACTTAATTAAAACAGAGCTTCATAATTGCTTCATAAATAAGTCAAATATCAAATACCACATACATGTCTAAAAATCCAATATGTCTCATGAAACAAAAACTCATAGTCTCAAAAATCAAAGTAAATAATATCCTTCATAATAAGTCAGTACATAGAAAGAACAAAAGCTGAAATAAAAGAAATACATAGTAGAGAACTCCTCAAGAAAACTCCAAGCAACAGCAATCTACTCACTTCTCCCTTGATTACCTATGGGGGGAAAAGGGGAAATAAAGGAGTGGGTCAGACTAAAAGTCTGGTGAACGATACTAATTACTAGAGTCTTTAAGCAAGATAAAAGTAATAGACTCTACAACAGTTCTAGCATAGATAAGGTTAACAAAGGATATAGGAAAGAAATAAACTGGAAATAAGTACGATTAAATATTGCTCAATTTATAAGATAGGTTAACTTTTGATTGCTTGCACTTGTCCTTGATTTCTACTTTGATTAGGCTGAATTCCTAATCCTATAATTAGGATGTAACTCAAATTCTACCCTTTTAGATCGGCCTGCTATTCCATAGACCTTACAGCGGACCAGCCGCTATATAACTCCCTACACAGCAGCCAATGGTATCTACGGAAGATGCACAGAGCAACTATTGTGGATCCGGACGACATATATAGCTCCCTATACAGAAGCAATGGTGTCT
The DNA here is from genome assembly GCA_030737815.1 of Allium fistulosum. Classification (NCBI taxonomy): domain Eukaryota; kingdom Viridiplantae; phylum Streptophyta; class Magnoliopsida; order Asparagales; family Amaryllidaceae; genus Allium; species Allium fistulosum. The sequence goes on from CM060906.1 coordinate 672,417,598, forward strand.
ACAAAAGACACTCATACTAAGCGCTTGGAACTCATAGCTATTACTGAGCACTCGAATGGAAGTTTCGCGCATAACTGCCACCATGTCCATGCTAACTTTTGCTCCACCTATTGGGTCTTCTTATTACCTCAACATCTAGCATATGTGTGCCCCTCATCCCACTTCAGACTAATGTGAGATCACCGTGTGTCCATAGAAAATAAGGGTAATGCCGTTGGTACTGGCCCTTCATCCAAACAATATCTAGTCGCGCCTCTTATCCAAATCCCCCGTGATTTGGACTTCTATTTGACCAATTATTACCATTCTTAGCATAAGTGTGCACTCGTCTCGCTTCAGGCTAATGTAACACCACTGTTTCGTCTAATAGGGAATGCTATTTTGTATAGGTCCTACTTTCATCTTTGTTTATTAACTTAGATAAATTATTTAAATAACCTTTATTATCATCTTTACTTTCTATGCTTATTAATTTATCCCAAGTCTTAAAATAAGCCTCATTCAATTATTTTTCTTATTATAACCTACGTTATAATCATGCTCATTACTTAACCCAAGGTTTAAGTGTGAAAATAAGCTTCTTTCATCTTTTAGTTACAATTCTACGTTATAACTAAGCCAATTAATTAGTCGAATTCTAATCATAATTAGGCATAATTTCAGTCCAATTCCATTTATATTACAGTCTTTATAATTTACATCTCATAATTATAAATAGGTCAATCTCTTTAATTCAGTCCAATTAATATCATAATTGGGCATAATTTCAGTCTTAATTCCATTTTATTACAGTCTTTATAATTTACATCTTATCTTTCGTTATTTCAAAATTCTTATAGTTTAATCCAATTTCGCGTTAATTCTATTGTAATCCATACGCGAAGAAGAAGGAGAAATAAAAGAAAACTGAAAAATAGAAGAAAATCCAAGGCGTAGGAAGAAGATGTAAATAACGTATAAATAACAGTAAATAGATTAAAATACTGTAAATAAACTGTAAATAAATGGAAAAACTATAATTAACAGAAATAAACTAAAATTACTGAAAAGAATAGCTGAAAGGAAATAGACTGAAAATAATTCTAAAAATTGTAAATAAACTACTGAAAAGGTTATTCCAAAAATCGTAGTAAAACTACAACTATTAGAACCCTATTATTTTAAATTACTTAAAGAAATCTTAAAATAATTACAATCACTCACCTCCGGTCCTAAGCTCTTTCTTTGGTCTTCCCGGATCCACTTGGAGTCATAAAATAATTTAATTTATAATGATTTTCTCCTTTGGAAATTTTTTTCCATTTAGGGTCCTTCCTAGAAAGGTGAACCCAATTGGAGAAAACCTAGAATGAGAAAAAGGTGTTAGGTCTAGGGGTCTATTTATAGGTGTAGAAGTGGATCTTAGACCATTGGATTTGGAGATTGAATAGGATGCAACCACGTCATAGGCTGAATAGGGGCCATCGGATGCAAGAATGGAAGGACCAGATTGAAATAAAGGATGCAAATGACGTGCAAAAGGTTCGTTGGAACATACTGGAATGAAGGAACGATTCTTCGTTCCATTACCTGAGGTGGGTCGACCGGGTGGTCGACCGCCCCCTTGCCCAGGTCAACCGCCATCGACCTGGCCATAAACACACACACACAGATATATATATATATATATATATATATATATATTCGTTTTCTTGTTTGTCTCTTATCTTGCTCATATTAGCTCGGTTTCTAACGTTCTATATATGGAAATTGACCAGAAAATTACCATGGACACAATGGTGCAACTCCTGTGGCTCAATTCTGATAATTTCATAAAGTTATTTTATCATTTCTTTTATTCGTTAATTAATTATTATAGTTTAATTTTTTGGGTTGTTACATTCTCCTCTCCTTAAGGGATTGTCCCCGAAATCTCTAAGGATAAAAGAATGTACTAAATGTTTCATTCAATTCTACAACCAACTACTCAATATTAACCATTCATCCATTGTTCTTAAAAAATTTCTATTGCAATTTATGATACTTATGCAATTTGTGTAGTGTAAATGTTCCTAACTAATGCAAAAGATTAGGCGGTCCACTGATTCAGTCGACCTCCTTTTTATGCAATCATGTACGTGCCATGTATCCAAATGGATGCAAAAAATTTCTAATGATACTGATAATTTTATATGCATTCTACAAACATCATCCAAATGCAACAGTCATGTGTTAAACATCCATTTATAACAACCATGGAAATAAAATAAAAATGTGCACACATCCATATGCATATGCTCTAGTGTCCTAGTTAGACCGATCCCTAAAGAACAATAGTGCCTAGTGTACCTATGTGCGTCCATTAGCATCCACTAGCAAACACTTGCAATCACTAGCATACATCATTCACAACATGTCCTATTAACATGTTTACATAAAATCCTCCCATCCATAGGTTAAATCCTAAGTTCTACCCTCCCAAAGGATAATAAAGGAAAGAACCTGTTCAAAACTAAAGATGGAAAAAAGGAAATTCTTAAACCTATTATCAAAGAGACATGGATATGAGATACGAATTTTCTCCTAATCAATTAGTCTTCTCCGAAATCTCTCTAACCATGTCGGAACCAAGAAGCAACCTTTCCATAGACTACAACTAACATGAAGACGTCTTACACGGCCTTCCCAAAAAGAGCTTCAAAAGGTGTCATTCCAATGCTAGCTTGAAAACTACTACCATATGAATTCCACTAAAGAAAGATGCTTCTCCCAAGTTCTTCCAAAATCAAGAATACCCATTCTCAACCATGCTTATCTTACTATCCTACTAATTCCATTTTACTATTCTTCATGAATCAACATTCCTAGGTTCTTACTAGTGTCCTATACACTTTACGGAAACTTCCATTATTACTTCTAAAAGTAATTACTGCTATCTCCTTACACCTTTTCTGTTACTCCTAGGAAATGATTCTTATCTACTCCACATTTAAGAGTTTGGTTTGGTATTTATCACCTTGTTTTAAAAACTAAGGTTTCTAAAAAATTTAAAACATCAAATCCTAAAATCTTTGTCTTTGAAAGTGTTATCTTTTCAGTTTCTATTAATTTCAAAAATACTTGGTCACTTAATATTATTTTTCAAACCTAGAGGGAAAAACTTTAAAACTTATATCTCTCTTTCCTTTAAAGACTTTTACACTTTTCTATAAAAATTTGAAAATTTTCAGATTTTACTTTTATTAAGCTTTTAATTTCAAAAACTTATTTACTTTTTCACCAAACCATTTTCTTTTAAAATATCTTTAAAATATCCTTTATGTGTTTTCAAAACAGCTTCTTATTACATCTAACAGTCTCATGCCTTAATGTATTGGAACCACTTTCTCTTATGAGAAGTTATTAATGCTAAAATCTTCTATGAACCTTTTTAAAAGAGAATTTCAAGTTTATGTGAAATTACAAGGAACTTATTTTATATTTTTCTAAATAGGCTATACAAAATATGGTGCTTTTCATACCTTGTATATCTCTTTCATGTATTCCTTGTAACTTGCACAAAACATTTTTATCGGTTTCATAGAAAATCATACCATTATTCTTTTCATTCCAATAGATTAAAATATGTTTAAATTATATTCTTCCATGATAAATATTTTCTAATATCTAACTTACACATTTTCCTTTCAGAAAAACTCATCTTCAAAACTGTTTTAATATTTCCATAACTGCAAAAACACTTCCTTATACTTATTAATAATAAGTGTACTTTACAAACCATTTTGTTTCTATACTTAGAAATTGCCGTTTTAAAATACATTTTTATTTGGGTTAAAACGGATGTTGCATAAAACACCGTTACTACAACCCAAAAAAATACTAGTGTATGGATTCAATTAATCTCATATACCTATGTAAAAATATTTCTCTTGAGAGTCACTTACTATAACAATAGTTTTATAGCCTATGCTCCACTTATTTTCCATGAAAACATTTATTACAATAATAAAAGTTGTAATCTACGTTTTCGATACTTAATACACTCTAGGTTTTTATGTTTAAAATCTTTGTTTACTTACAATGAAACTAGTGAGTTATATATATATATACACACTCCATAATTCTTCAAAAAGAATTCCAATTTTTCATTATATAAAAACCAACTTTTTTTCAACTTTTTAAATTTCAAAATTTTCATTTTATTGGGCTTAGCATAAAGTGGGTCTTCCTACTTACTACCCTCAGAGTACTTTTCCTAATCTAAAGGCTTTTACTCCTATTCCTCTTGTATACTCATATTTATTCTAAGACATCCCCGTCAAATCCACTTGTCTGAGACAATTATAATTTCTACAATTACTTGCACATGGACTTTCTTCTCTGCTTATCTACTAAATTTTATTGTACATCTCTAACCTTGGCCTACCTCTCTTTGGATTCCCATAATCCCAATCCTAAATGTACAAAACCGTTCCTACCATGTGTAGAGCTTCTCTATGTCCCAAAAACACACTTCCTTATGCCTAAAGTGTCACTTCAAGAGTTCTATCTTCAACTGTACGAAGAACTTCCTTAAGATGATAACATGCTCCTCCATACTTCTTGGAAAACCAAAATGTTGTCCACGAATACCACCGCGAACTTACTTAGGACATCTCTAAAAACCTGGCTCGTCAAATCTATAAAATAGGCTAGGGCATTGGTTAGTCCAAAAGGCATAACCAACCACTCAAAGAGTCTGTCGGGTGTCATAAATGTGGTCTTATTAATGCTGTCATCAGTGACCCTAAGCTGATGGAATCCAGTGGCTAAATCAAATTGGGAGAATACCGAAGAGCCAACTAACTTGTCAAAAAGATCATCTATCCTAGAATGTGAATAATTGTTCTTCTTGTGAGCTTATTCAATTCTCTATAGTCAATGCAAAGTCGAAGGGAACCACCTGCTTTGGTAGCGAAGACGACTGGCGCTCCCTATTCCGATATGTTTCTTCTTATGAAACCTTTCTCCAAAGCTCACGGATCTACTTGCTCAATTCCTTCCTTTCCCTAGGCGCCATATGCCCTACGGGTAATGCTATTGGCTAGCCAAATAAATCCTAAAGTCAATCTCTCTCTTAGAGGGGTAGTCATATAACCTCCTCAAAGACGTCTGTAAAATCTCTGATGACAGGAACCAAATCTAACTCTAATGATGATGAATCGAGGGAATAAAGGAAGCTCAACATAACCGACCCTTGCGGGTCACAAGGAATCTCGAGAGTTCTACTGATGAATGTCTCTAGTCTAACGACTCTCCTCCCGCACCTAATGTCATAGTCAAATTCTACGCCTAGGATAAAAATTTTCAAACCCCTACAAACCATAGACAAGAGTGTCGGTCCTCCCATGGGGTTTGAAACAATAATGGGGTCTCTACTACTAAAGAGATGTCTAAGTACAAACAATCTACCAAAGAAACAGAGATGAAAGAGCGCGATGCTCTAGGATTGAAAAGAGTCTGAATGGGAAAATCAGAAATAGAAACCAAAATTTTCTACCTCGATCCGGTCCGCTGCTGGAAGGTGTTGCATCCAAAGCCTGAATCCGCGCTGCAGGTGCACTCGCTCCATGCCCCATCTTCTGAGGACAAAACTTACTAAAATGATCGGGTTGTTCACAGCTGTAACACTTCTTCACCTTCTCTCTCTTGCAGTCTCTTGCGTAATGACCAGTCATTCTACAACGGTTACATTTCCCACTTTTCTTGATTCACTTCTGAGGGCTTTCCCTTTCTTTCCTCTTACCCTTCTTATCCTCCCACCACTGTTTCTTAGAGCTTGTAGGAACCTCCTTAAGCTCTTCTTCCAACTGCTAAGATATAGGTTGACCACTCCATCGGTCCTCCAAACCTAACCGCTTAAACTTTCGCTCCATATCTTCCAACCTAGCTTGTATCTCCTTGAAATCCTTCGTGCCAGAAAACGTTCCTCCCCCTATGCTAGTGCAGTCCTTGCATAATTTAAAAAAATTGGCTGGTGTAGGTGGATTAAAGTGATTTCTACCTACCGATGTTGTATTGGGCTCTTTCCCTTGCACCTCTGGTACCGTAGCTCTACGGAACCAGTCAGCCATACTATGCAAAGAAAAAGAAACTTAGGTTGGAAAGAATCGAAAGAAGGTTGAACTAGACTTTGAGGATATTTTTATAAAAACTCTTTTATACTTAAAAACTATTTCTAAGAGTTATTTTCTGAAAAATACTTTTAAAACAAGTTATTTTGGAAAATACTACTTTTAAAATAAATTTTTAGGAATCCTGTAACCTTAGGCTCTGATACCAAGTAAAACACCCTACACCCCTTAATATACATTAAAAGACACATTAAAAGGCATGATGCGTTGTAGGCTCTGATACCAAGTGGAACACCCCATACCCCTTAATTTACCTTATAAAAATAGAGAACTATAAGCAGAGAACTTTGCTTCTCATTTCTCATAATTCCTGTATACTTTAAAAGGATTTGTCATGAGTCCATGATTAGTAGTGAAAAAAAGAAGTAAATGCGTATGAGTTAAAGATACATATTGCACAAAACTACTTGCTAAAAATGTAGAAGATAATAACCAAAAAATCCACAAATTTAATTTTAACATTATATTTCCAAATTACAATTGCATGATTAATAGCAAAGGGATAAAAATACACTGTTATTTGTAGTAATGAATGAATGATAGTGAGCAAAGTATAAAGCATATTACCTAAGTTTATCGAATTAGATCTGCAAACATAATTAAACTGCCTAAACTGTAGACCCTTGAATATTACTTAGGTTTATTGAATTTTAATTGATTACCTTTTTAACAGTTACCTGAGTAACATCATGGAAATTAATTTGTGTTTCAGAGATATCATAGCAAAGAAATTCTTAGGAAACAAGAACTTATGTATGTATTAAGCTAAACATTATACTTAACTTTTTTGAGAATGTGTACTGACATGTTATGTACATTATTTATAAATAAATATGCTTATCCACTAAGATTATAGTGTCTATACAATTGAGATCCTATATTAGTTTGAGCATAGCATCTTATTATGGTATATCAACTTAGAAATATTTTTAAGTTAAATTCATAGCTTACAAACACTTGTTGATAACGAACAACAAGCATTATATGATAGTAAACAAAAGTAGTCAGAAATACTAAGTTAAGGGAAACATACTCACCATGGTGTATTTATTTAGAAAGTTGCTAAAATTATACATGCCTTGTCAACTAGTAACAACAATTTTTTTATTAGTGTCTCATAACTAGCACTGGTATCATTTATATGCATGATATGATATTTATATTCTCCACTGAGAACTATTACCCAATAAATGAAATTACTTTGTATAAATAATATTTAACTTTGTTAAAAATAACAGTAGCAATAGTAATAAGAATGAGACTTCTTTTAACAACAAGCACTAATAGTTATTTGTACGAAATAGAAGGAAATATTAAACCATTCAATGCAATGCAAGTGGCAAGGGCTTAAAGGTTATAGTTAGATAAACCAGTTAGGTAATTAGCAACTTGGTATGACATACACCCCTCAAGAAAAATTGATATTGTTAGAGCATATGATTAGGTGTTCAGGCATGACTATACATACAGGTTTGTATAGTTTAGAGCATGAAAACTATGATGAAGCATGGAAATAAACTCTAACCTAATAAAATAAATAATGACATTAATTAAAATAGGACAATTCAAATTAAGTCTAAATTGCAATTAGGTTTGATAGTCAACAATAAAAATGTAAGAAAAACAAACCTATACTAGCAAACAATTATATTGGTCTAATACATATGTTACATCACATCAAACCTTACAAATTTTGTTCCTCTCACGATTTTTTATCCCTTGCAGGACTTGCATAGCTTCTACAAAATGGCACATACCAACAAATAAAATTATAGATGCAATGGAACCAAAGTGAAATTCCTCAAATATATTATTTATGTTCCATTTTTTTTACTTCATGATTTACATACAGCGTATGTTACATCAGTATCCTTTATTACATCAACATATCTATAGATAATTTAATTTAACTATTAACTCGAAAAAGCCCGTTTAAACTTTAAACTTGAACATTCAATTTTTAGGATTCAACGTACTACATGATTTGTCAAATTAGCAAAGAGTGGATACTATATTGCTTGAAACTGTTAGGAGGTATATGTATAGACATTTCCAGATGTAGTATTTTATAATACAGCATACAATAAACATGTGTAAGCATCATGATCCATATATTACCTTAAATTGTGATGGTATTTTTCTTTTTCTTGTTCATCTACCCTAGACCATAAGCTTTCCCTATCGGATAAGGAGAGATCGACGTCGAGTTATCAACCTTCACTACTGAGAAACCCATATGGAAATGAAGCCATGGAGCCAAGGTGTCTTGTTCGCCTATTATGAAATCCAAAGAACCCACACCCCTCCAGATCTAGAATTTTTCCTTAAAAATCGATGGAATTGAATTAGGGATGTCGAGATTTGGGATGGTTGAATGAAATTTGAGAACTAAAACACAGGAAAAGAAATTGTGCGAATGGAAATGAATTCATCGAACATAAGTAGCTGCCTAATGTTTCACGTCCCACCAAATATTTTCCATTTAAGCAGCATTTCATTTTTCATCAGCGTGTCTACAATTGAACAAAAGTAGCATATAAGCTTCAAACACTGCTGCATTGTGCTACTAATACTAAATTTTCTCGTAGTGCAATAAATTAATGCATAAAAATTCACATTTCAAGTCAGATTAGGGCAACCTAAATTAATATTAACAAATTACACCCAATTATCCTAATTTGGGATAAATCTCACAATCTCATCAACGTTCCACTTTAACAATTTAGGAACTAATTTGAAAATTTTCGGATTAGGGAGTAAATACCATTCCTATTCCAATTACTTATCTAATAGAATATGCAGGTTATATTCCTATACGTTCGTTTTAAACCTACAACTCATCAGATCTTATATAGGGATAATAATTAAATAAAATTCAATCATATAAAATTACAGTGTTATAAATAAATCATATAATTTCTCACCCACCTTTCAAGCTTTCCAAATCTGCCAAATACTAATCCATCCCTTTAATTTGACTCCTTTTCCATTCTAATCCAAAAGAATATATATAGAAAAATGAAGATATATACATAATATTAGGATTACGGATTTAAGAAGGGATTTTGGGTTAAGGAGAATATAGATTTATAATTATGAATTTTACCTTTTTCCGCGGTATCGATTCGCTCCTTCTCTTCTTTTCTTTTATTTCTACCCTTCTCCGATTTATATACATATGACAGAGCTTCATTGCTTTTATTAGAAAATATGAGAAGAGAAGTGAGAGACTATGCCAATATTTATTGGTGCTCGAACCAATTCTATCCGTTAGATTCAAAATAATAAAATCCGGGTCTTTCGACCAAGGTTCAATCCTAGCCGCCACCTCACGATCGGTCGACTGCCTATATGGAGTGGTTGACCGGCCCAAGGAGGGGGTCAACCGGTGGGGCCCCTCATTTGTATTATTTATTTCTTATTTTTCGTTTTAAATTATTTTTGTTCCAAAAACATCAAGCACTAATAACTTCTTCATTTGAACTCTGACCGCAAAACACCAAATATAAAATTTGCTTAGAAAATTGTCATGAACATAATGGTGCAAGTTTCATGGTCAAATTCCAATGTTTTCTCAAATCCTATTTCAAGCCTTAATAATTATTTATTAATTACCATTAATTTTACGGGGTGTTATGTTCTCCTCCCTTAAAAGAATTTCATCCTCGAAATTCCTCTAGGGTTGAATCATGTAACATAGCGCACAACTATCTAAACTATCCAACCAATTTGTGTACAACCAATTTTGCAGCCAAACGTGTACAAATGTATGGTGTATCACGACATATGTTATATGCATGCTGAATAATTCTGAATCTGTGCCTCCTATATGAATACATACTTTTAAAAACATTTTTGAAAATATGAAGCAAACAACATATATATACTGGCAGTTCTATACGTATACAAGTTTTTAGAAAATCAAAAATCTATTTTTCACACAACAATTTCCACACTCCTACGAATAAGAGTATGGTTCAACCAATTTTGCATCTAATTCCTACCATCCAATTTGTACCATCCAATTTCTAACATCCAAAATTTTGAAATCCGGTTTTCCTAAATCAGTACTCATTTGTCAAAAAAAGAATTTAAATGGAAAATTTTACATTTTTACATTTCTTTGGATATTGTTTGCATAAAAAATGGCTAAACACCTCCAATCGATTAGTTATATAGTTGTGAATATGAGGTGTATAATACAACTGTTATATTTGTATTATTATTGATTTTCAAAGAGCAGGCCATATATAGGTTATGTAGAAAGTAAGTTGCAGTAAAGTAAAACAACACAAAGATTTATAGTCGTTTGGCCAGAATGTGCCAACGTCACTATCTGTTTTCATTATTCTTCTTATAGATCTTTGATATAATGTTTGAGTACAAGATACAATGATCTGAAGCTCAATAGAAAATAAGATATAGCTCAAGGAAGTCTGTTTGGCTATTCCTACTTAGTTATTCTTGACTGCCTATTCCTATTTGGTTGTCTCTGTTAGGCGGTTCCAGTTAGGTGGTTCCTGCTAAGTTGTTCCTGCTAGGCTATTTTGGCTAGTTGTTCCTGCTTAGTTGTTCTTAATAGGCTGTTTCAGCTAGCTGTTCCTGCTAGGCTACTCTTGCTAGCTAATCTTGCTAGGTTGTTCCTGCTAGCTGATCCGACTAGCTATTCCTACTAGCTGATCCAGCAAGCTGTTCCTATTAGGCTATTCCTACTAGCTGATCTTGTTTGAAGGATCCTTCTAGTTATTCCTGCTAGCCTCTAACTTGTCTGCTATTGTTGCTATGAGTTTGGCTCTCCAAAATTCCCTCCCATTGTTGTTGGATGCTTTGGTATTTATAAGAGTGGAGAGATGGTGAAGTTATTCTAGTAAATTAGGAAATTTCCATGTATAACTCGCCCAAAGGGACCTTGAATATGCCAAATGTAGTTAATTATTTCCTGTTATAAGAAGATTTCATTCCATATATAGCTTCTCGGTTCGACTAGGAGCTCTATCCGGGGTAGATCAGAACGGTAGAATGTATGTGGATATATTGCTGGCCAAGTTCATATGCTCCCCTATTTGGCTCAACCTACCTTTGGTTTGGCGGACTCCCCCTACGTAACGACCTAAAATTTAATTATTTTAAATATGAATATTTAATGTATTTTTAAATAAATAATTAATGGATTATATAACTCAAATAACCTCTTTTAAGTAATAAATAATAATGGTGAAGTTGTTTTGGAATTTGGTTTACAAAAATATTTAGTTCGAAGAAAAATCGGAAATGTGAACGAAAATCATTTTTCGGATTTTCGATTTATCATCATCTAAAAGTTTTTGGAAACATTGTGTACACAAAAGTAGATATATACTCACACTTATATAAATAACATATAAAAATGATTTGAGTTAGTAAGTTAAACATTTAGTTAAGTAAATAAGTTATGTTGACTTTTCTTTCTAAATTAAATAGATAAAAAGAGAAAAAAATATGATATAATGGTAAAGTCATATCATGACAACTCATCCTAGTACATATAAAAAGAAGTGAAGTGATGGATGGAAGGGGGGATGATGGTGGCATGTTTAAGGAGGCAAAGGAGGGGGTGATGTGGCAAAAGTTTAAGGAGGGTAAAGGACCAAGGGGTAAAAGGGTAATTTCGTGTTTTTATTTGTATAAAAGAAACTCATTATTTTTCTATTCTTATTTTTTTAATATCTTCATTTTCAAAACTATTTCCTCTTCATTCAAAATATTCCATTTTATTTTCGTGGCTTCCTGAATTTTCTAAGTTTAAAAATCCTTCCTTTCCTTTTAAAACCTTTTATAAAATTATTTAGAAACCCTTCTTTTCCCTATCTTCTCTCTTAGCTTCCAAAGCAAGTCCAAAATGCCACATAAAAGGCTAGGCCAAGCCGAATATACCTAGGGCTAAACCCATCTCACACTCCCAAGGCCATAAGGATCAAGATTTTACAAAGGAATAGTAGATCCAGGTGTTGGTGATAAGTTGTAGTAGTTGGATTATGATTTGGTTGCTTTTGTGAGTAAAGCTCACCTTTTTAACCAAAGTTTTAAACTTTTTATGTTGATAAAAAACTGTTGGTTGTTTTGTTGAAAAGTAATGTGCTTGTGTTTTACATATGTGTGTTTATAAGTAATGTTAGTTATGGATGTGGAAATGAGGTCGAAATGTTAAGTGATGTTGAAAGTGATGATATTTACTTATGGCATTTGTTTAATTATATGAGCTTATGTTATAGATGTTGTATGTTATTTGGAAATTAGCACTTGAAGTTGTTTTTTTTACATCGAAATCCCTTGTTTTTAACCTTGTTCACTTATGTATTTTCTAGAAAAGTTTTTATAAAGTTTTCAAAACTTTTCTTTTGTTTCCAAAAACTTATACAAAGTTTATAAGGTAAGTTAATGTATAAAAGTTAAGGGTTTAAGGCTATTTGATATATAAAACAAGTTTTAAGGTTATGGTATCCATAGCGATAGTCATTATTGATGGAATTCGCGAAAATGATAATTTTGTGTAAACTAGAATTCATTTCACTTTTGATATTTTTGAAGTGTCTTTAAAACTATATTTTAAAAAGGGTTTAATTATTTTTTTAATTAATTAGGTATGGAGTTAATGATTATTTAATTAATTAATTAAGGAGGGTAATTAGTACTTAATTATTAATTAAGTGAGATAATTTTAAATAATTATTATTAAGTAAAGGTTAATTATTTATTAATTAAGAAAGGGTTAATTATTTAATCAATTATTATTAAGTAAAGGTTAACTATTATTAATTATTAATTAAGGTTTAGTTATTAATTAATTATTAACCAGGTAGGGTTTAACCATTTCTTAATTATTAATTAAGTTAAGATTTAGTTATTAATTATTATTAAATAAAGGGTTTAAACTTATTCTTAATTAATTAGATAAAGATTATTAATTACTTTATTTCCAAAGGTCGGGTTTTTTAAAAGCAACTTTATTTACAGTGAATGGTTTTAAATACGAGGGATTTCTTTGTTTGTGCCATTAGGTAGCCAAACAAATATGAATAAGTTATGCTAAAATGTTGACATGTTTTATTGAAAGTAAGTCATCTCTATTTAGCACTAAAAGTCAATGAGTAAACTTTCCTCTATTTGTGAGATCTAGAACTTAATATTCTAGCAAGGGATAAAGATGTTGAAATGTCAAAAATGTGATAATATAAGAGAGTTAACTTTGATAAATGGATCATAATAAATTAAGTATATGGAAGATACTTCATTGTATACTTAACACTGAATTCTGAGGTATGGAAACTTGTCTCTATCCCGAGAAGTAAAGAATGTACTTGAGCCAAGGTTAGTTTCTAACTTATCCGACTTCATTGTTAATTAAGGGGATGGTACTTTTTGAGATCGAAAAGAGGGGATAAGTATAGGATGTGTTATTTTCCGTCTGCAAATTTATACACACTCCAGATAGTGGATTCGTCCACTATCGATAACTTGACCTTTTTAAAATTATCGAATGTTGGTTCAAAGAGAATGGGATTGGATAGCATGAGTTATTCGAAAACCACTTCGAACCAACAAAAGCGTTTGAATTGAAAACATCTAGAAGATGATGAACCTGAAGATCTTTGAAGTGCAAGTGCTACTAATCCTGAGGGTGATTCCAAAATAAATGTAGTAGAAGTAGTGCCTTCGGTTTATTCATATCCTAAACAACTAGTATGGATGAATGCTAGCATTGCATTGTTGCTTGGAGGGAAGTATTAGCATTCCAAGTGGGTTTTGCTAAAAAGGTAAAATGTAGCCTCGATCCTTACAACATGTAATAACTAAAATAGGGAAGTGTCGCAAGGTTATGTGGGTCGCTCCCATTAGGGTATGGTCATCACCTGATCTAGATCGATATTTATATATTTATGTATGCTTCGGGCTCGGTATGGTTACTGATTGCAACATAGGGGTTACATATTCAGTTACTATCCAGAAAGGGGTAGTCCGGTCCTGATTCGCAAAGGTTCAATGGGTGGCCCTCGATACATTTTCTCTAAAGGTGTACAATATGGAAGGTAGTCCCTTACCTAGTTACTGTATGAAATCCAAACTCCAAAAAGTGCCCTCGGACTTAGTTGTATACCTATTATGCTATAATTTAATTAATTGTAACATCCCCCTACTTGGAGGCCCAAAACTAACGGCTACGGATGTGGCAGTCATCCATAGTTATTAATCCTCGGTGACCAAATATGGCAATGTTAGATACATTGATGCACAGAAACACATAAATATGGAAAAAAATTAGAACATCAAACAGATTCCATTTTAAAATATTTCAAATTCATTACATAATTCCAGTGCGTAGACTACGTTTAGACAAAATATACTTATTACAAAATACTCCAAGAGCGACATATGAAGATGCCCCCTTGGATGATCAGAATATATATAGTAAGGCAATAAAACAAGCTTGCCTTTACAACCAAACACATCAAAAATAAAAGAACTCTAAGTAGCTAGCATGCCTCATGCACGTCACCGGAAGCTTTATTCGTCTAAAAGAACACCTGAAAACCCTAAACCTCAAACTACTCAAAATTAATTAAGTACCCAAGAGTTTGATGGAAAAACAAAAACTTTGAGTTAGACATAAAGCCTGGTATGAATAATAATCTACCATCTCAAACCATTTAGATATATAGTGAGACCACGCTGCTTAGCGGAACAGGTTTTCCCCTCACTAGTATCTTAAAAACTTTATAAAACCATATACTGTGCTCCTGCATCCACAATGGTTAAAACAATATGATATGATGATATGCAAAACAAGTGGATCAATTCTGGATTCCCCATCCCCATTCACTTTGACTATCTGTCTCAGTTATAGTTTCTAGGATTACTATTAACCTAATAGTTTTCATGGGCTAACTAATCACCGATAAAATGATTATGGACTCCCTGTCCAGTTACATAGTTTTCATGGGATCACTAAGAACCTATTGGTAACTCTAATATCTTTACTCATATCATAGTTTTCATGCGCTGACTAGGAACCTATTGACTAACTATCAATATCTTAATCAGGATATAGTATTCATTGGCTAACTATAAACCTATTGACCCCTGCCAATATCAAATCATTGTTTTCATGGGCTGACTATGAACCTATTGGACCTTGCTAATATTTTTTGCTTTACACAGTTTTCATGGGCTTACTGTGAACCTATTGGCTCCTTCCAATATCTTTGATTAAGATTTTAACATTTCTTAAGTTATATTCACTACTGGGTCAAACTAGCTGGTTATTTTGCCCTTCCTCAAAGTACCGTTATAGGTTTATTACAATGTGAGTAAATATATGAAGAAGTAATCATAACAACAACAAAATAATACCAACACCTGTCGTTTAATATCATTGAAATCATTTTATGTCAAACTTGGTTAATCCCCTCAACCTGTTATTCAAGGAAAACTTCTTTAAAAACTTCATTTCAAAAATCTTTATTTGTGCCATGGTTTATCTTTTAAAATGAGATTGGGTTGTTTTTTTGGAACCTTGAAACATCACTTTCGAAACCACTGGATGACCTCCATCGAAAGCATAGAAAATCTCTTTTCAAAACTCTAAGCATATACCTTTCGAAGCCCTTGCAAAATAATCTCTTTCGAAACCAAATATACCTTTCGATGGTATCAAACATTACTCAAAATTTTTTGGAAGCATAGCTTCGAAGCCAATGAAAGTACCCCTTTCAAAAGTATTGGGTTTTACTTTTTGAAACATCTTTTGGGTCAAAGTGAATGTAGGAAAAACGATCTCCTTTGAAACCATTGATAAAATTGTTTTGAAGAAAATTTTGATGGTGTCGGAACCATCTATTCGAAAGCTCAAAATCTTTTGAGTAAAACTTAGAAGGATAGCACCGAAACCCCTTTTCGACACCATTGCCATCGAAACACATGACCCCTTTCGAACGCATTTAGGAAGTGGCTTAACATAATTTTAAAACAAAAGCACCCTTCGAAAGTATTGATGACTTCAATATACTCGAAAGGTAAAAGAAAAGCGGCTAAGTTTTGACTAGGTCGGAACCACTACTTTCGAAAGCTTTCTTTTATAAATAAAGTAACCCCTTCGAAAGCCTGTACCTTTAAAGAATAAAATGGAAACCCCCTTTAAAAGCTATTTAGAGAAACCCCTTTCAAAAACATATGCTTCAACTACGTCGAAAGCTTTAAGTGAAACAAAGCAAGCACTTAACATTTGAAAACAAAACTAAGGTTTCGACTCCATCGGAAGCATTGCTTTCGACACCATGCCTTCCGTCTTTCTCCAATCCACTACGTACCATTTAAGTGATACCTTGTGTATTGGTTTTGGCTTAGTGGGGTTTCGACTTGATTGAAGGCGGAAGCTGTGAGTCAAAAGGTACTTCTATTAGAGATGGAACCTGCTTTTCTGAGTAAAAGCTTATTAATGCCAATTAAAGCAAGTTTTATCTAACTAACCTGCCATGTGTAAACATGTGATTGGTTGCTTCAACTTTTCAAATTCTTTACCAAAATAACTGCCGCTTAATTTCAAATCTAAACCAAGGTTAACTTAGCAAATAAGCCCTTCCATTAAGCAAAACCAATATTGCAAATAAGTCCTTCTTCTAAAATAATTAAATTTCCATAGCAAATCACTTAGGAAAAATCCCCAAAAATTACAGAAATTCACTTTCGTCATGTTATCAAACATATCAAAATTTCAGATCCAAATTCTCAATATAATTTTCGAAATAAATTTCTAAACCCAATTAACCATAATTTCCTTTGAAAATTGATAATAATCTTTCCATAGCTTAGAAAATTATCAAAATTAAAACCCAACTCTAAAACCATGTTTAACATAATATTAAAAAATTCATGGCATTTAAGAATCAATTTCAATCGGTTTTGCCCTAAAACCGTATAAATCTCTATTTAAACAATCCTTTTTAAATCAAATAGATTATAATTCAAGCATATCATTATCCAAAACATCATATAAATGAATTTAATCTTAAATTCAAAAACATAAGATCATAAAACAAAATAGGGATGGTATAAATTATTATTCACCTTGATTAAGATAAGGAGATTGAATTGAGATTGAAATTTTTATTCCCCTAAGCTTGAATCTCTAACTTTTGATTTAATTTCTCTTCTCTTTTCTTCCTAGCAATGGTCGGCTCCTCTTTTTAAATTTATGTTTTTGAAAATTTGAGAAATAAACGTGAATGGTAGGCAAGCCGTGGGTATATATAAGGGTTATGGAATAAAGGTGCGGCTAATGCCCAATATACCGTTATGTAAACTAATTAGCCTATAAACCATTCTTATGCCCATTTAATTAAATAATTGAGCATGGCCCTAATTTATTTTCATATCTCAATCCCCTTATTATTTTACATTTACATTATTCTATTTAATTTATCTAATTAAATCTTCTAAATAATGTTATCAAAAATTAGGGGTGTTACATTAACGTAACAATTTCAGCTATAATTCAATATTTACTTTAAACCCTATAATTATTATAATATCACTGGATTTCTCTACTAAAAAAATAGGGTTATTTTAAGGTAAAAACCCGTCCATGTTTATATGTGATGTGGTCTTATGAGATATTTTTATCTTAAAAGATTTATAAGTTTAATAATCCGGTTGTTTGGAGTTTATTCATACCAGACCCATGTTTGACCCTAAGTTTATCTTTCTTTCCCTAAAATTATTAAGTACTCAAATTTGTATGAGTAGCCAAGTAGTCCAGGTTCTTACCGATGCATTGGAGGAGGATAGAGCATGTGGCTTCGGCATTAGCTAGTTATCTACTTTATTTTTTTGTGTATGTATATTTTGCATTAGCATTATGGGGATAGGCAGTTATAACTATCCATGACTGAAGTTGATATTGGTGTAACTTTGATGTTCATTTTGGGAATAATACTATATACTATCTTATGTTGACTATTATATGTGATTCCCTTATGTTGTGAGATTCTGTGTTTTCTTTCTTCTTGTCTTTTCTTTTCTTTTATCCCAATGGCTTGTCTTTCGGACAAATATATGATCGGCACATAAATGTCGAGGATGTATTACGTGTCATCTTTAGAAGTAAGAAAGGTGGATCGTTACAAGTGGTATCGGAGCTTAGGTTGAGCGAGCACATAGGCTTGGGTTGGGGTCAACACATTAGAGATAGAGTTAGTAATACCCTAGAATGAATTTAGTCTTTGAGAGTGCGTATTTGTAATTTTTATTCGTATTTGAATTCGAGTTAGATGGATAAGCTTTGATATGTTTGATTCGCACCTTTTCCCTTAAGATTATCTCGTCTAAGTATTTTAAAGGTTATCTTACTATATCTGGGTAGTAAGAACGAGCAATAGGACAAGATGAGGTAGAGGATTTGGTAGCACCATGACCACCAATGGTCAAGCTTCGAATGTTGGAGAGTTGGAATAGTTGAAGAAGTAGCATCGGCACTGCCCCATGTGAACTTTGCAGCTCTATGCAAAGACTGTACTAATCTAGGAGGAAAGCCATTTAAGGGAACGGAATCCATCATCAAAGTCCAAGCTTGGCTTCGTTCTTGGGAAAAGATTTTCAAAGGATTAGATATTTCGGATGAGCAGAAGTGTTTCTTAGCATCCTGGCAATTGCAAGATGGAGCGGTAGCATGGTGGGACTCTGTTATAGCAAATGTTTCGAAGGAAGCGAATGTTTTGAAGGATGATTTTTCTTGGGCCAGATTTAAGGAGGTATTTGGAGACCAGTTTATGTCTGCTACTAGAAAGACTCATATGTATAGGAGTTTCTTAGATCTAAAGCAAGGAGAATTTTCCATACTCGAATTTGAAACTAAGTTTAATGGGCTATCACGATTTGACCTAGAGTTGATTGATACCCCGCTGCAGAAAAATGAGATGTTTGTGATGGGGATGAGGGAAGTTTTTCAGGTAAAGATAGGTGTTCATTTGAAGGGTTCTTTTTTGGATATGGTAGACCTGCTTTGAGGTATGAAGCTCTTAAGAAAAAGAAGTTGGCAGCAACACCCAATGGAAATAATAGTAACCCGAACAAGAAGAAGTTTAACCTGAACTGGAAGAAGCAGTGGAAGGGAAAGTCAGGAGGAGATCAAGGGAACAAGTTCGAAGATGTTGAGTGTTTTTAGTGTAAGCAGAAGGGTCACCTGGCAAAGTATTGTAAGAATTCTGAAGCTTCGAAGCAACAAGCAAGACCTATCTCCCTAATGGTTCAGAAGACGCTTTGCTACAACTGTCTACAACTAGGCACATGGTGAAAAATTGCTCTCTACTGAAGAAGGGTCATCAAGTCAAGGTCTATGCAATCAAGGATAAGCCGCCGACCTCGGCAAATGTGAAAGGAAAGGAAGTTCTAGAAGGTACTTTAATCATTTATGGCATTTAAGTTTGAGCATTGTTTGATATCGAGGCTTCTCATAGTTTTATATCCCTATAATTGGTAGATAGATTAGAACTTTCCCCAAAGTTCGTAAAAACTCATGTTTGTGTGTCTAACCCCGTAGGTGGTATAACTAATCTATGTATGATTTATAAAAAGGTATAACTTACTTATCTTAGCTACCATTTTACATAGGACACGTTTGTATTAGATCTAAAGGGGTTTGATATTATACTCGGTATGGATTGGTTGTTCGAATATAGAGCTGTTTTGGACTATGTCAAGTGGATGGTAGTATTAAAGACCAATTTTGGAAGGTTATTAGAAAGAATATCGTATGAAGAGCCTGTCAAGCAAATGAGTAGTTTATTGTATGCCTTAGAATCATCCCAAGAAGAATTAGGGTCTATATTAACTGTTAAGGATTTTCCTGATGTCTTTGAAGTAGTTAACAGTTTACCTCCATATTGGGAGATTGAGTTTCATATTGATGTAATTCCCGGTGCAAGACCGGTTATTCAACCTATTCATAAAATGGCTCTGAGAGAGAGGAAGGAGCTAATGAATCAAACCGATGATTTGCTGAGAAGAGGACTGATAAGAGCGAGTCGTTCTTGTTAGGGAGTAGTTGTTCTTATCCCAAAGTTAGATGGATCATTAAGACTGCGTATGGACTATCGGGAGTTAAACAAGCAGAAGATTTAGAATAAGTATACCTTACCCGGTATAAACGACCGTATTGACCAACTTCACAGTGCCTAAGTATTTTATCAAATAGACCTTGCTACAGTATTTCATTAGTTAAGGGTAACGGAGGATAGTATATCCTTAATTGCATTTAGAGGGCCACACTTTTTCTTTGTGTGGTTGGTTATGCCTTTTGGGCTAACTAATGCACCTGTGTATTTCATAGATCTTATGAGTCACGTTTTTAGTGATGTTCTCAATAAGTTCATGTTGGTCTTTATAGACAATATCCTTATCTACTCCAAAACCGAGGAAGAGCATAAACACCATTTAGAACTGGTGTTGGAGACATTTAGGAAGCATGTTTTAAAAGCTAAATTTTTTAAGTGTCGTTTTTGGCAGTCAGAAGTAAGGTTCCTCGGGCATGTGGTGACGAATGATGGAATTTCGGTGGACCCGGCAAAGGTAGTGATTTTTCAAGATTTTAAGAGACCGTGGACTCTAACAGAAGTCCAAAGTTTCTTAGGCTAGCCCAGATTTTATAGAATATTCATCCAAGACTACTTTAAGATCGCCTCACACCTGACCAAGCTGACAAAGAAGGATGAGAAGTTTATTGGAATTCAAAGTGTAAAGAACCGTTTGTTGAATTGAAGAAGAGGTTAACCAGTGTCGTAGCTCTAGCTATTCCAGATGGAAGTGGAGGATTGACGGTTTATACAGATGTGACATCCTGGGATTTCTGGCAATATCAATTTAATAATCTGTATTAAAATTAAATTGATTTGATCGTATTTGATAATAAGATTTGAATTGATTTAATAATCTTCTTTTTAAATAAATATTTAAACTGATAATTTATCTATTTAAAAGCTAATAAATTGTTTTCTAATTATAATGTATATATATTTGTATATATTGCAAATAGAAATCTTTGATTTAAATTGTATCTTAGCTTAAGTTTAAGATAAATAAAAAGGTTTGTTTTAAAATATTGTTTAATAAATATGATACATGTATCCATTTAATGCTAATAGGAATTTATAATATCTTTATAAATTATTTAATTTGACAAATTATTTTTTCAAATAACATTTAGAAATGTATTGTTATATATATAGATATATATAGACTTTAAATAGAAGTGTTATTTTCAAATTAAATATGTGTTATATATGTATATATATAACTTGATTTTAAAATTGGATATAGAATTTAGTTTGAATTTTAAAGTCTTAGAATTAAATAGGGTAGATATTTAAAATGTTGGATTTTAAAGACATTTGTATAAGCTTTTATTTGTTTATATATACATAGCTTTAATTTATTTCCTCTAAAAAGAAATTCATAAGGATAAAGTTTTAACTAAAATAAAAATAAAAATAAAATATGAATATGAAGTAAGTAATAATACTTAAGCTTTAAGAAGGAAATAAATGTACTTATGTTGTACAGGATGTACACTTGAAAAAAATATAATACATTCATGAACAACAAAATAAAGAAAAGTTTGAGGCTTAAGAAAGAAGACACTAATATATATATATATATATATATATATATATATATGTGTGTTAGTTTGAACAGAGATAAGGATAAATATTTGTAGACATAAGTAGACAAGCATTAAATGCTATTATCTCTAAGTACATTATCCAGATCATTCCAGCCCCCATAGAGAAAAATCATCTGACCCAAATCAGATTTTCATGTGTACAAATCATAATAAAAAAAAATTAAGAGCTGCATATGTACAGACCCCAGTTTTCCCTTTACACTTCCTACGTATATACAAACACATACCTTTCTCTCAAAACAAACAACTCAAATTTAAACCTGAAGCTAAAGTAAAGAAATTAGCAAACAAGTCTTTCTAAACTTCAAGCCTTCGAACTGAACAAAGTATAGCAAGCATTTCTTCAACCTGGGATCTATTCAAAGCAAAACTCAGGAAGAAGAAATTAAAACAAACTCAAAATCAAGTTTTAAATCATCTACAGAAAAATTTCAATTAGCATGCAACTGCAGTCTTTTAATCAGGAGCATTTGCAACATTCAAAGTTTAAAGTTTCAAGAACACATTTTCCAGATTTCAAGTTTTAGTGTCCAAGCTCTGTTATTCATTTTTAAGCAAGGTGAGTAATCTAAACCCAGTCTCCTCTGCTTTTTTGGTAATGCCTGTGAGTAAACACTGTTTTAAAAGCTTGAATCTGGGTTAAACTCTCGATGCATGGGATGAATGATAAATATTTGATGGGTAGAAAGGCTTGTACATCTATTATATGCAAATTTTTGTGTGTGCATGTCAGTTACAGGTAGAAATGCATTTGTTCCAGGTTTACAGAGTAAACCTGTTTAAAAATGAAAACTCTCTTCCTATGATTCATGTTGGGTTCTAAAATCTGGAGGGAAAATGTTGTAAAATCAAGTCTGGAATTTAAAAAAAAAAAACTATTTTTGAGTATAATTGATTTAAGTTTATCTGGGAAAACTTAATTTCACAGTAAAAAATAAAAAAAAGGGGTTTAAAACCATGTTAAATTCGAACTTCGCTATTTGTTGATCCACCTACATTACTACATTCGCCTTGAAAAATCATGAATTTTAGAAAGAAAATCAAGAATTTTAATGTCATATTCATTGAGAAATCCAAGGTTGAACGTTTTCAAGTTTTATGGCAAATCCTGGCGATCGATGATGATTGGAAGCTCAGGGTTGTTGTCGAAGGTGGCTGAGGGTTTAATGATCATAGGAAAAATACTAGATTAATTTATAGTGACTCGTGGTAGCGGCATAGTGGATTTGTAGGGTTTAGAGCACAGTTTTGCTCGTCGAAGTTTGAAGTGGAGTCTCGCCGTCGATAGTTGCTTTTAGCTGATCGCTCATGGAGGAAATGTCGCGTGGGTCGATGATGAAGCTATGGACAAGGTGACGTGGTGTCTGGTGGTTGAGATGATCGGGGCGAGGCATTTTTAGGTAGTTGGTTTTGGTTCCAGTTTCAAATCGAGGAGCTTGATTTGTTTCACGGCGAGATTGATCGACCTGGGTGGTCGGAGGCTCGGGCAGGTCATCGATTACCTGAATACGCCGATGGTGATGGTCGGAGACGAAGCGATGAAGTGTACATGTGCACGCGTATCACTTGTATATTGGTGTTCGTGGGTTTGAGGAAGATGAAGTTGTTCTCGAGATTGTTTACGTGTAATTGAGCATTTGACTCGAAGTAGTCGCGTGTGTGACTCGAAGCGGATTGGGCTCGAGTGATTGCGCGAGAGTGTCCCGGGGTTTTTGTGCTTTCGCTCGGGGCTGGGATTTTTGGGTAAAAGCAAGTGTTAAATTTTAAAAACCTGGAATAGTTCAAACAGTTTTAACCTTTTTTGAATAACCAAAGTTGACTAATTTATAATAATTAATCAATTCTAAATGATTTGTTAAATAATTAATTAAAGGAAATAATTAGTGATTAATTAAGATAATCACTTATGAATTAATTGAGTGTAATACTGAGTGAAGTAATTAAGGGATAATTCTGATTGTAAATAAGGAAAAAGGGAATTTATTTATGAAAGTAATTAGAGGATAATTGCTTTATGAAAGTAATTAAATGGAAATGATTAAGGGTTAACCACTTAGTGTTATAAATTAAGAATAAATTAATTAATATGATTAATTAAAGGGTTAAGGTTAATTAATTGTAATTAAGGATTAATAAAAATGGTAACTAAGGTAAATTAGTGGTAATTAAAGATAAATCAACCGGTAATTAAGGATTGATTAAATTGTTATTAAGAAATATTAATTAATTAATAATTAAGTTTATTAATTTATTGTTACGGAGAAATTAATCTGTGATTAGAGATTAATTAATTGGTTTACAAAGAAATCAAGAAGTGATTAATTAATTAAATGATTTGAAATTAATAAATGGTTAAGTAAGCAGGATCTAAAAGGTGATTGAGGTAATTAGAAACGGTATGATGATTAATCTTGCCTATAAATGATTAAATGATATTGTATGCCTTGAATTGGTAGATATCTCTGGTATGAAATGTTTTGTGGTATGGTATACTTAGGTGAACAGTGATAATATGGTTATCTATCGATGATGAATTGCTGTGGGGAAGTGACATCTTGTATTTAAAGTTGAATTGAATTTCACTTAAATAATTTGGGTTAAGATGGTATTGAATTCGAAGAGACCGGGATCGGGTATCAGTAAACACCCGAACCCACTTCGATTTGAACATACAATGATTCTTGTGGATTGATATGTGAAATCAATAAGCTGAAATGGAATAACTTTAAATGACTGGACCATTTAAACTAAGTAAAGGTACTTAGGAATTGATTTAGGGTTGACTTTAGCAAGTCGTGAACTTGTATTGATGAATGAGATACCCGGGTTTTAAATAAGTTTTATGTATTGGTATTTCATGTTAGATGGGTTTACTCACGCTGGTTTCCAGCCTGACCCGGGTGTTACTTTGATGTAATGCTCGGGTCAGACCGAGTATTACAGATTTTCAGGTAAGGACGTTCTGGAGCTCAGGAGACGAGCTGGATGGCAGGAACGTATGGAGTGTTTCCGCTGTGATTTATTTCTGTTTATCTGGGATATGTTGATTTGTATATATCCAGTAATTGTGTATATGTATAACTCTGATGTATTAAAAATAAAATTTACACATATAGAATTCTTTATAAACTGTTATTTTATTTACTATTATATTTTATCCGCTGCGAATGTGAGATGTTGATGTTTTCTGTTTTTCTTCTTCTACCTCTTTCTTCTTTTTCATAACTATCTGAAATTTTCGAGTTCGAAAACTTCGGGTCGTTACAACAGATGCTTGCGATGTAGAATTAGGCGTAGTTTTGATGCATCATGAGAGAGTTATGGCATATGCTAGCAGGCAGCTGAAGCCCCATGAGAAGAACTATGCAACACATTGTTAACCCGCCTCTTGGCAAGGCAGTATACAGGCGGATTTAACCCAACACGACAACAAACAGGACCTTTAACAGCATTTCAAAAATGCTACAAAAGATATTAACAGCGTTTTTACATACGCTATATATCGACATGCAGTTATATGTCAGAGATATACAATGACAAGGAATAAACGCTGTTAAATGTCCTTTTGTACAGCGTTTCCCTAGTGTCATGAAATCATTTAACAGCGTTTGGTCTAATTTGGTAGAAATTTTTTTACAGCGTTTCAAAAACGCTGTTAAATGTCCTTTTTTATAGCGTTTTTTCATTGTTGTGATATTTATTTACAGCGTTTACCTATTGCAATAAATCGTGCTTTATGTTTTTAGATACAATTCAACGGCGTTTTTAAAACACTGTTAAAACATTCAACGGCGTTTAAAAAACGCCATGGATAACGCTATGGAATGTTTTAACAGCGTTTTAAAAACGCCGTTAAATTGTATACAAAGCTAAGTCAATTAGGCTTTTTCTACTTTTCTGTAAATTCCATTTCAGTAAACATCAGTCACAATGTGTGTATATACCACATTTCAAAATCAGCATATTATATCAATACCACATTTCAAAATCAACATATTGTATCAATACCACATTTTGGACACATATTTGATAACCAACGTATGAAATTTCATAATCAAAATACACAATATTCTTACACCAAACATAAATAGTTCGCATCAATAGTTCATAAACAAAATATAGAACAAGTAGCAATAGCAAAACAAAAGCAAGTAGTACATACGTTAAAACCAAAAAGTTGTTCTAGCAGCAAAAATAACTTCGATCCATAACTCGTTGCAACCTTTTTTTGCATCATAGTCATCTATCTACCTGTAAAGCAAAAGTAATGCTTGAGAATCAATTCATCAAAAAAGTGTACACAAAGTTAAATCGGATTCATAATGCAAACACTAAATATTCATCACACTATTTCATTAGGCGATTGACTGATACAAAGTATACAACATGCCATAAAATCAAGTAGCATTTACAAGTGAAGTAGAGTAATTTAAGAAGTACATCAATTTGTTCAAATCTTCAGAGTGGTTAAATTTTATTTACTGATTTGTTTAATAATTAAAATACAGTGCAAATTTTGTAAATAAAAGAATAACAGCTCTTTACATCATTTATATCAGCATGTACTGGCACATTTTACATACTGGATTAGTATAATAATATGACATAGCATATGCCTCAACTTTATAGGCAAATGCAAGGTCAGTATAATACTATAAGCATATACTACACACTAGATGTATGTTGATGTAATTAACTTCAATATTTTACATGCCAAAGTTAAGTGGCATATAGTTTTAACTAAGTTATTAGCGTTGTCTAGGCTAACCTTACTTGTAAAAGGTATGGGGCAAAAAGCCACAGTTGCCTAAATATAAAAGGAAAAAATGTTAAGGAGGACAGAGGATAAACAAGCATTAAAAGAAATTAGTTTCAAAACTGTTGTATAGGGAGATTATGAAGTTACAATAAACATGCATATGATGTAAAGTATTGACTTCCTTACCTTGCATTGAATTTATTGTAAATAGTGATTTCCTTACCCTTACTCAAGTGGTGCAGAAGTATAGTCCCTTGTGCTGGTATATATTTTGAAGCAGCATTGCAAAATCTTGCATTATAACCCAAAATAATATTTGTACTATGCTAATCCCTGTACATAAAGTAACATTTTCTTCAATAATGTACTCTTCTATTATCTAAAACAAACTCAAGTTGAAGAAGAAAAGAAAATTGCAAAGAAGATAGTGACTGCTGCAATGAAGTCTTTTGAAATAAAAGCATATGCATTACATAGTAGCATGCACATTACATAGTAGCATGCACATTACAAAAAATAAAAAGGATGAAGAACTTTTCAAACCTCAAATTTACTAACATGTTCATACCTGTTAAAAATAAAAAACTTTTCATATTATAAAGTTCAAAAAAGAAGCTTGCACTAGCAAGCTTGCCTTGTGCAGGTTTTTTACTGTGGTTTCATAAAATTCAAAATGGGTCTCTTACAGCTATTGATTTGAGGTTAATACAGAATATTTGCATAGGTCATGAGAGTTGTGCATTATAGCACTTCTATATTTTTATTATTTCAAACTATCAAATTTAACAATAACAATAAATAACAACTACTACTACTACAACAACAACAATTAGATTACTTACAGGGCAATAATGTTGTTGTTGAATTTTTGCACCAAGTATTTCAGCAGCAAGATGCTTTAGAGAATTTTTCTTCCCATCCTTCCTAAAGCCAGTATTAACATTGTAAATAATCGTTTTTGAGAAAAAAATATTAAAATGCAAAACGAGTATATACCTAAGAAATGGTGGATAAGTTAAAGTATCCCTTATATCTTTCTTTGGATGACTCTGTAGTAGCACCTGAAAAGAAGGCAACAGAAAGCATAAGATATCAAAACAACACAACAGTATTAGTTGTGTGCCAACAAAAAAGGGAAAATGAAAGAAAATCAACCTTCAGATCATGGTGTAAAGCATTTCCTACAATGATACGTCCTTTAATTAACTCTGCCACTTTCTTTTGAACGGTCTTCTGAATGGTCCTTTAATATACATGTACCCTTGAATCAGACGATATTAATTTAGCTCGCTTTCATTCAAACAGAGGCATGATCATCAGGCCCAGCAAGCATAATCTACCTTGCCAACACATTACGTAGTTACATAAGCAAGAAAAAAAGAACAGAACAAAACAGATCATTCATGCAAGATTAAATAAAGCTTATGTCAGAAGTATAATATTGTATCAGATCATATCAGATTCATGCCACAAATTATCTACATGAAATTTATTTTTTGATCTACTTTAGGCACAAAAATAGGAAGAATAGGGACATGCACATGATTTATAGTTCTGTTCCAATTACAGATATCATGAAATGCAAAATACATATAAGAAAACAATTTCGTATTTAGTTCAAAATTTTAAAGAGGATAGTAAGATTTACAAAATTTGAAATTGTTATTAGGTTGTCAAAAGATACTTCAAGTTACAAAGTAATTACTATGCTATTTTTTATATCTACAAGCCATTGTTATCCTTTCTTGTTCAGCATACATATCCGAACGTATTTAATGGTAAATTAAGCTTCATTTCCTCTTCAGTAAATATTATTATTTTCTATAAATAAAAGAAGACAGTTGTTTTTTTGTTCTCAAACTCAAATCCATCACCTTTGAATCCAGTGTCAAAGGCTTTATTACCATAAATAATTGTTTTCGGAAAATACTATTATATGGGTAAGCAAAAATGGTAGGACAGTCTTCCTACATCACATTTTTTAACGTTCTTCATAATAAAATACCCGAACAATGGCAATATGCAAGACAGTTCCTCTCAAAGCAATAACCAACAGCAAGAAAAGCAGCAGCTAAACATGAACAATGGCAATATGGAAGACAGTTCCTCTCAAAGCAACAACCAACAGCAAGAAAAACGAGCAACCGATCATGAATTAGCTAATGAATTATTTCAATCCCAACTAACTTGCATAATACGAATGAATCCACATGTTGAACTAATTTGTAATCAGCTAAAAAACATTATTTAATCTACATGTTCATACAGCACTCACCTCAAAAACGCTGATAATAATTGCTGTTACCGAGTTGTTTTCTTGTAGTGACTCCAGTTATGCCAAGAGAGCATCAAAACATAAGGAATGGAATTCGATGCTAACAGAATTTAGTTCACATAATTGACATCAACATTATATGACGGTACGTCATAGATAACTGAAATATAGAAGTTATAAGAGCGTCTTAACCAACACAAACATCAACTTATATAAATTGTCAATTTATATAGATCAAATGCGCACAACTACAGATCAAATAATGAAGAAGAAGACGAGGAGCATCAAGATTGATACAATATTACATGTTGATATGTCCATTTCTGATTTATTTATTGTATTTTTTCCATTATTACATGTTGATATGGTTCGCAAAATTGGTTAGTTTTCATCTTTTAGCATGGTTTCCTCCTCACTTATTTTGTTTTCCTTTAAATTTCATAGGCATGAAGTTATGTACTTAATTTTGTTGATTATAGAGTGACTTTTGCATTTGTTCTTTTGTATATCAATTGTTAAGACACATGTGAAATAAACTAACGTTAGAGAAGTTCTTGTTGGATACTAATGTTTTGAGAAAAATGCATATATGCTTATAACCTTCATCTTTGTTGATCATTCATTTAAAAATGCATTTATGTTGTCTGTTGTAGTTTATTTACTTTCTAAAATTTTGTTCATTTGTTTGTTGGTCCTGTACATTTTTTGTATCATGTTATTCAACTAATTATGTCTTGTTATAGCTCGAGATGTTCAACATTTATAAAATAATAGTGCACACTAGGAGAACTGATGTAAAACCTGGTAGTTCTTCTGCTCTTCGTATTGCCTCAACGGCTCCAGTCCTTCATCAAACTCAACAGCTCTGGTCCTTCATCAACCTCAACTTGCTCATGTTCATGCTTCTACCCAGGTTTCTGCTACATTCACTGATGTACATTTGCATAAGCATCAAGCTCTACCGCAAGTTAGCCAGAACCACAGTGCTTATATATAGCCTGATAATAACATAGAAGAAAAGTAAAAGAACTACAAACCTTTCATTATGTATTATTTTTACTACAAACCGAAGTTGAAATAGTTTTTTAACTATTAACAATGCTCAAAAACAAATCCAAACGGGCTTTTCTTATGGGCTAAGTTCTAAGACAGATCAACACCCATATAACATACTTTTATTTAATTTTTTCCAACACTTTTGAATCTGCTCATTCATGAATATTTGTGCGGCTTGTACTGAACATCGTGTATTTCTTTATACTATGTTTTCAATGTAATTAAGACATTTTTCTAATTGTTTAGTTGCCTTCCTTTTGCATTGAAAGCTAATAAACAAAAGTTTCCTTATTTATTTCCTTCTACCCATTTGAGCTCTACTATTTTTCACAACATGTGAGCATCTCTTTATCCTGAACACTAGTACAAATTAAATTAATAAAAAATTGAACTTCATTATTTTTTCAGCCGTAAATTCTTTTTTATTAAACTAATCATATTAGTTATTATAGGTAGGATCAAATTATGGTCAGATAGTTGACCATTAGATTAAAAGAAGAAGTATACAAAATTTAGTTTATTTTTTAACTTTTTAAGTGGTTGAATGTGTAACTATGTTACATGCAACTTATATTTTCATTATAGTTCATTATAATTCATATAATATACGTGTGTCATTGTATATGTTGTTCATATTCTCAGAAATTAGGCTTATATGTGGTGATTAATATAATTTCTCTATTGGATCAACTCTCAGGGAATATGCCAATGTATATTTTTGTAGTTTGGCGAAGCATATTCTTGTATTCACTTCTTTTTTTGCCGAGCAGTACCAACATTTGCTTTATATGAACAAATGCAAAAACATGGTGAGATAATCAGATTCATGGATGTGTACTACATATTTTAATATGACCTTGCTACTCTTGCTTTTCCTTTTTTATATGTATGTATACACATAGATCATCCGGATAATATGTCACAGTCAATGATGACAGTGCATACATAATTTTTTTCCAACACGCTTGTATAAGCAGATATATTTTGCATATGCACAATTAGACATAAACTATATTTGTATTCATATATTTTCTTTATAATTTAGTTCATCTCAAAATAAATTTTGACTGCTTATAAATCACACAAAAGCGGAATTGAATTAATGAAGTGAAATTGCAAATTTGAGAGGTTTGACGGTTCTAGAAACATTTAAATGTTTGCAAGTGATTATCTTATTAGGGTCTGTTTGAAATGACTTAAATAAGCTAACTTTTGGCTTTTTAAAAAGCAAAACCAATACAATTTGGCTTTGAAAACGCAAAAAAGTGGCTTATTTAAATCGATTCAAATGAGCCGTACTTAAGGTGCTTTCTTTTATGCTGCATTCAACTGAATGGTGGTTTAGTGGATAGTGATGCGTTAAACTTACATTTTCATTGGGTTGAAATAGGGTATAGGACTTTCTTTTCCATTTGATTAAGTTGAAAATTCAAATTAAAGATGTTACATATAAAGCATCATCGGAGGATGCTATTTACCAAAACGCGTAAACTTATCGAGTGCTAGATTAAAGCGAAACACAAAGAATAATTTTACCACAAAAAAAATAAATAAAATAAAATAACTTGGTTTTTAGCTACACTATAAAAATGGTTTTGACTGAAATGAAAACTTATGTATTCGCTGTGGCATAAAAAACAAACCTTGTTATTATAAAAAAAAATCAAATGTGCCCGTGTATCAAATAGACAATCTCAAGTACAATGTTTAATGTTAAAAACTTTAAATGACAAACTGATAGGCCGAACTGTTATCTTCAGTCAGTAAAATCAAACTTCATCGATGTAAAATGATTGAAATGATTTGTTTCCCTTAAGAAAATGAATACCGAGAAAGCATGATCATGGCAGTATGCATGCAATGAGAATGCTAAGCTGTAAGTAAACTAGAAAGTAAAGCATATACCATTATTTGCTTCAAGAAAAAGAAAGCCTTACCTCGATATAGATCCAAGTAATGCATCAAGATCTGTAAAGTGCAAACGTATTAAGATCATATTAATTGATTCCATTGTTAGTAACCATCATTAAATGTAAAATTGTTAAATGTTGCAATAAAATCATAATTCAATGATAGTCTGTATGTAGGCATGTAGATAGTACATACAAAAAAATGGAAAGAATATAATTTTTATTCTAAGACTTAGTTGCTTTTCCATAATAAATTTGCTATGTTATACTGCAGAAATTATTATTAACTACTTACACATGTGTCACATTCTTTACTAAAAAAAAATATCATTCATATTATTCATACTGACCTAGTTATCATACATGAGACACATCAAATAAGTAAAGTAAATCCTCATATTTAAATAGCCAATTGTGTATCATTGCATTTATTACCGTGGCATTAATACAATTCGAAGCTCTTCATGTACCCTAGTGAAAAACTAAAGGAATTAATCCATTCAAATACATTCAGTACATTCAAAACGTGGCATTAATACATTTATTACCATGTCATTAATCCATTCAAATATGATTTGCAAAAAAATACTATTAAAACTCATATCCATACTAAACTGAAAGCTAACAAATGCAAATTATGTCTTTGAAACATAACTTGCAAGCAAGAATTTCTTATAAAGGGGAGTCCATGGTAAAAATTTGTAATACTAAGTTTATTGCATGCTTAGTGCAAAATACTAAAAATAAATAGTAGTTCGGACTTATCAATCCTCCTTTGATTTCATGTGATTTCCAGGTTACTTCAATTATACTTTTGTTTCCTATTTTTATGCAAAAACCCCTAAAAGAAATGCTACTTATTCATGTCTTCATCTCTATTCTTATTATTTCCAATCATCATCACAGATTTGGATTTACTCACTCACTAATTAACATTGTTTTCTTTTCTGATTCACACATTTATAGTAAACATTGTTTTCTCTATGAACTCAACAAAACTACAGTTGATAAAAATGTATTATTCACTCCATTTTGGATGAAATGGTCATCAAGTTTTCTTAATAAAAAACTTTTGTATTTTATACCCTCATATTACTTATTTTTATGTTATTTTAATAAAAGGACATTGAAAAAAAATTGTTCTATAAAACTGTGTTTTTATATCATGTTACCGTACATAAAAATATGCTTGTATGGCTTTGAATGTTCTTCTACTAAGCTTGGAACAATTTCCTATAATGACTTTTTCAATTCCAAGTGTTTGTTAAAAAAGTTCAAGTAATATATTATTTAGCCATTAACTTCAGATGTGAATGCATTAAATGCATTTTTCCAAATACATCCAAAACATCAAATAACAATAGTTTTAAAAGTTGCACAGCTAAGTGCATATGCTTAGTTGATTCACTTCTCACATTTATTCATTGCATGCCATATATATTTCAGTTATAGTACACTTAGGGATTCATACCTAATATCTCTTTAATGGCGCAAATAATATTAAGCTAAGTTGACAAAGCTAAAAAATAAAGATTGTCATAACCTTTTCACGTTTCTAAATTCATCTTAATATGAATGACCTGACATGTATTTTTCTACACAAGGGTCATTGACTCATATATGGTATTCAAGTTCAGAAAATAAGAATAGTGTGGAGTTCGTACATATTTACCTAAATAAGAATAGTATGGGATTCGTATACATTTACCTAAATGAAATATTATAGCATTAACATATATGAATATCACATATCTCGATGGAGGCTAATTTAACCTTTAGGTGATCCATGTTAAAAAATAAAACTTTGAAGCTAAAAAGAGAAGTTGGAATAATCAGCCACTTGAAGAATAGAAATTCTTTAGAAACTTCTGCTGCAATGTAGAAAATTCAGGTAAGTATATTACCGTGTAACGCTGATGATAGGAATACTATTTTGACATTTTACAGTGATTGAGAGCACTGCATTGTTTAACATCTTATAGATGTGAATTTGTTTGGTTGAAGAAGTAAAAAATGTGTAAAACATGTGAATTTGTTGGGTTGCTAATAGAAAACTCTAATATTTTCTTAGTATTAAAACCAGATTTCTAAAGGACTTTTCCTCACTATAGATTATCATATCCTCCAACATAACAAATAGCTTCTCATGCAGTATCATATACGATGGAGTAAATTGCTTACTACTTTTCTCATGAAAATGAGGAAATTCAGTATCTAGAACTATATTTAGTAACCATGTGTAAGAAGTGAAAATTCAATATCCAAAACTATACTTAGTAACCATGGTCAACACAATAAATATACTAGTTTTCTATATTTGGTAACATTACTAGCTTTCTAAATAAGGCCTTTATTATTTCTAAACTCTTTAAAAGGTACTATTTTGAAATTTTGAATACTCTTAATAGTGTTCACACCACCATTGGTATTTATTATGTTAGTAATTAGCATTTATAAAGTATTGCACATAGAAGCTCAATGAAATACTGCACAAGTACATGTTCATAGTTTTTTATAAAAATGAAGGCTCTGTACCTATTTAGGATGAGACTAATTAAGCTATAATGCAATTATAACCTAAACTGACATACGTTAAATAATTGCATAACTTGAGCTGACAAAAGTTCAAAGATTAATCTGCACATAATGTGAGAATAAGCGGATATCTATAATAAAATATTGGCAAACAATAAAATAGCAGTATTTGGTGCCTCTATAACAAGAGAATTAAAACCATAAACTAAATGCTTAATTATTCAAATCAATGGCAATTACAGTTTCAGATTACCGGATTTTCACTTAATATCCAATATCATACGAAATAAGCTTCTCCATCCTATAGAGCATGAACCCACACAACCTACGAGACCATAGCCCTAAAATTCCCAAATTTTGCAATTGGAAAAAAAGCTAATTTGCTGAAGCAATTTATAAGAGAACAAATTTTCATCTAGAAAGCAATTTAGCGATAGTAACCACATAAGTTTCTAAAAGTACAACAATCATTATTGGCTTACAACGCAAATAGGTGAGGAGAAGTATGGGGCTAAAATCCATAGTTGAACAAACTCTGGCCAATTTCTCTTGACCTGGAAGAAGCATACGAGATTAGAGAAAGAATGGACCTCTTTTGTTTTAGAGTTTTTAATTTTTTTGGGGAAGATGGAGAAGATGTTTATGCAAAATAGAACGTAAAAATAAAGAAATAATGTGGCCTCAAAAATTATTTGGAAGCCCGCCTTTTTAATGTTTGATAGGGTTAGCTGTACAGCGTTTATATTTATTCATATTTATTTGTGCAAAATTAAAAATAGCATTCAACTCATAAACGCTGATACATATTGTTGTGTAAAGGTACTTTTCTTGTTGTGCAATAGACTGCACGGTTATTGAGGCTGGAATATTATGGATTTTGTTCAAATGGATGGATGGATAATCAACTACGGAAAATAGTATGAAGCCAGGATTAAGCATGGTCGATGGGTAAATGATGCAGGGCACTTAGAATATGGATTTTGACAAGGATGGAAGTTGCTTCGGGTCGGGTCGGCAAAGGCATGGCTTTGGGTCGGCATAGGATGGAGGTTGTATCACTTCGGGGGTCGGCATTTGTTGTTCATTTGGGTTGGCATTGGGACTACTTCGGGTCGTCATCGAGATGGCTTCGGGTCGGCAAAGAAGGGAGCATCGGATCAGCAGGAGTGGAGTGGCTTTGGGTCAGCATTTGGTTACTTCAGGTCGGCAAAGACTTCACTTTGGGTCGACAAGGACTTCGCTTCGGGTCGGCAGAGAAGGAGCTACTTCAGGTCGGCTACAAGCTTATTTTGGGTCGGTGTAAAACTTACTTCGGGTCGGCATATCACTTGCTTCGAGTCAGCATACGAACTACTTTGGGTCGGCATATGATGGACAATTTTGGGCCCGACGATCATCATGGTGGGCCCATATAGGTGAGGGGCCCTGTAGCCGGAGTTTAACCTATAAATACAGCAGGCTTGGCTTCAGAAAAGAGGATCTTCTTCATCTTGATTCTGCTTCTCTTCATCTTCTACCTAGAGGCTACTCTACCATTTTCATTTTGGAATTTGGGTTTGTAACTGTAATCAAATTTTAGTATAATAAAAAGGATTGTTCTGGAGTTGATGTAGGCCAGAGTTAGCCGAACCACTATAAATCTTATCTCTCTTTTACTTGCTTTCATTTTAATTGTGGTAATTCTTCATATTATATTCTCTACATATACTCTATCTGTGATCTATGACTGGATATTGGTGCTTTCACTTATAACTGGGTGTTGGTGGCCAATTTTGACACCAACATTTTGGTGCTTTCACTGAGAAAGCTAGCAATCAGGGATTTGGAAGCTTGGGAATTGGATCTTGGAAGCAATGGCTTCACAATCAACAAGGAGACAAAGACAAAGAGGAGCCATCATGAAGTAAATCTGGAGGCTTCCTCAGGAGCAAATCTGGCCTCAATCTTTATTACCAGGGACGAGATGGAAAAGATGTTGGATGCTATCTAGGAAAGGATGCTCAAAAGTAGGAGGAAATGGTGCAGAACATACTTCGACAGATTGGACAAGCTGTAGCGCAAGGCCAAGGAAATGGAGTAGTAGGGAATGCTAGAAATGTGGATCATGGAGTTGGAGCAGCAGGAGCAGAGGCAGTCCAAAATCAGAACCAAGGAAACGGAGCAACAAGAATACGGGTTAGAGTGGAGCCACCGGGAGCAACCCTTGAACTCAAGGGCATGCCTCCGGATCATATTGGTTCGATTCCAGGCAGGATACCAGGCAATGCTATGCAGTTTGGCATTGATTAGGATATGGATACTCATCCAGAAAAGTAGGTTTCAGGATTCCCTCATGGACTCGGGGGGCAGGTTAGAGACAACGGACAAAGACTACCACTTGATGAAAACGACAGGTTGGCAGAAATGATCAGGCGGGCTATGAGAAGAGGATTGGTAAATAGGGATTTGGAGGATGTGAACAGGAGCCTCTTCGCTCTTGCGATTAGACAAGCTAGGAATCCACCAGAGTTCAAACTACTAACATTGGAGACATATGATGGAAGAACGGATCCCATTGTGCATCTGACAAGGTATATGAGGCACATGGAAGTACTGGGGGCATCGGAAGAGGTCATGGCATGGTGCTTCCCTTTGTATTTGATGGATATAGCAGCACTATGGTTCAGACAATTGGAAAGCGGCTCTATTGGTACGTGGGTAGAATTGATTGAAAGGTTTATGAGGCAGTTTAGAGTTCACATCTCAAGGCTAAAAAATGTGATGAGTTTGGCAACACTGAAGCAAAGGACCGAAGAGTCTTTGAGGAGTTTTCTAACATGGTTTAATGCTGCGGTGACATTGGTGGATCGTCCAGATCCATCCATGGTTTTGATGGCAGCTATATCTGGCATTGCTGATGGCACGGAGTTCAAAGATTCGCTAGCATGGGACCACCTATGGATTTAGGGGAGTTTTACCATGAAGTAGAAAGGTTCCAACGACAGGAAAATGCACGAGCAAACAAACCAGAGGTGAATGCCGTGCAAAGTGGAGGATTATCAGGAGATGTAAACAAAAACGATAAGGGCAAACGGAGAATGAGTGACGGCAATAATATGTCGAAAAGGCAATGGAGAGAACCGAAATTCTCTTCTTACACGGATTTGACTGAAACTCTAGAAAGGATTTATCTGTATACTCGAGGGCGCCTCCAGTATCAAAGGCTGGCAAAAAGGGAACACTTTGAATACGAGCGGGCATTAGGAAAGCATTGCCTATTCCATGAGCTGGATGGTCATAATACGAACGACTGTAGGCATTTGAAGGACATCGTTCAGGAACATGTGAGGAATTGTCGTTTGCAACAATATATAAGGAATCAAGCTGTGGTAGTGGAATAGAAGCAGCCACCGCCCACCTCGAATGAAGATGGCACTGGATTAAGGCATCGTCGACAGCTTATTATTAGCTGATTGACTTATGGCATGGAATAAGTAATAAACCCCAAAGTAATGCGGCTAAGTCACTTACACATATACGGGATCGAGGACGATCCCTAGGTATGCTCTGAGATGACGATGAACCGTGGTGCTCGAGTTTATGAATATATTTTTTCTATTTGCTGCGAACTATGGTTTTTCTGGTACTATGGTTGTTTAGTTTTCTTGGTTGTACGGGCTTTTATTTCATATTTTACCAATTGAACTCTGGAATGATTGGATTTGGATTAATGTAATAAATAACACAGGTCACGGTTACGGCCCCGACTGGAGAGACGGGGCAATAACCGTGAGTTACGAGTCCCTTCACCGGAGAGCGACAGGATGGACTCGAACACCAATAAGTCCTCGACTGGGATCGAGGCCGGAGTAGGATACCCCACGGATTAAGTCCTCGACTGGAGAGTCAAAGCCGTAGAAGGATATTCATAGATTAAGTCCTTGGTTGGGGATCGAGGCCAGAGTAGGATACTCCATGGATTAAGTCCTCGACTAGAGAGTCGAGGTCGGAAAAGGCTATTCACGGGTTAAGTCCTCGACTGGGGATCGAGGCCGGAGTAGGATACCCCACGGATTAAGTCCTTGACCGGAGAGTCGAGGCCGAAGAAGGATAACCATGGATAAGCCCTCGACTGGAGAGTCGAGGCTGAAGTAGGATTAAATGACCCGAAGAGGTCTATGGATTTGAACCCGGAGAGGTCCCGAATTTGGGTATGGACCCAGAGAGATCCTGGATTTGGATTTGGACCCGAAGAGGTCCTGGATTTGGATATGGACCTGGAGAGGTCGTGGATTTGGATTTGGACCCGAAGAGGTCCCGGATTTGGATATGTACCCGGAGAGGTCCCGGATTTGGATTTGGACCCGAAGAGGTCCCGGATTTGGATATGGACCCGGAGAGGTCCCGGATTTGCATTTGGACCCGATGAGGTCCCGGATTTGGATATGGACTCGGAGAGGTCCCGGATTTGGATATGGACACAGAGAGGTCCCGGATTTGGATTAATGACCCGGAGAGGTCTATGGATTTGGAGATGGACTTGGAGAGGTCCCCGACTTAGATAAAATGATCCAAAGTGATCGTGGATTCAGTTAATGGATTTGGGATGGATTTGGAATTGGATATCGACTCGGAACAGTCATGGACTTCACTAATGATCCAAAGAGATCAAGGAAATAGATTGGCAACGGATTGGATTCTAAGTTGGATAATATAAAGATCAATGGATTATGGACTTCGGATTTCAGACTTAGGGAAATTCAAAACATGCCTTTTAATAGAAAGGCATGTTTTCGGGGGCAAAGTGTTAACCCGCCTTGAGGAAGTATATAGGCGGATTTTACCCAATAAAATGCACGGTTATCGAGGCTCGAATATTATGGATTTGGTTCAAATAATTGGATGGATAAATAATCAACTACAGATAATAGTATGGAGCCGGGATTAAGCATGGTCGATGGGTAAACAATGCAGGGCACTTGGAATATGAATTTTGGCAAGGATGGAAGTTGCTTCGGGTCAGGTCGGCAATTGCTTTGGGTCGGCACAGGCATGGCTTCAGGTCGGCATAGGATGGAGGTTGTATCACTTCAGGTGGTCGGCATTTGGTGTTCACTTCAGGTCGGCATTAAGACTGCTTTGGTTCGGCATTGAGATGGCTTTGGGTCGGCAAAGAAGGGAGCATCGGGTCAGCAAGAGTGGAGTGGCTTCGGGTCGACATTTGGTTACTTCGGGTTGGCAAAGACTTCACTTCCAGTCGACAAGGACTTCGCTTCGGGTCGGCATGGCTTCAACCTCGGGTCGGTAGAGAAGGAGCTACTTCAGGTCGGCTACAAGCTTACTTCGGGTCGGCGTGAAGCTTACTTTGGGTCGGCATATCACTTGCTTCGGGTCAGCATATGAACTACTTTGGGTCAGCATAGGATGGACGATTTGGGCTCGACGATCGTCATGGTGGGCCCATGTAGGTGAGGAAGACCTGTAGCTGGAGTTTCACCTATAAATACAGTAGGCTTGGCTTTAGAAAAGAGGATCTTCTTTATCTTGATTCTACTTCTCTTTATCTTCTACCCAGAGGCTACTCTGCCATTTTCATTCTAGAATTATGGATTGTAACAGTAATCAAATTTCAGTATAATAAAAAGGATTGTTCTGAAGTGGATGTAGGCCGAAGTTAGCCGAACCACTATAACTCTTGTCTCTCTTTTACTTGCTTTCATTTTAATTGTGGTTATTCTTCATATTATATTCTCTACATATACTCTATCTGTGATCTGTGACTGGATATTGGTGCTTTCACTTATAATTGGGTGTTAGTGGCCAATTTTGACACCAACACACATGATTTAGTGTTATTAGCTGTAGTGTTTGCATTGAAGATGTGGAGACATTACTTGTTAGGTGAGGAGTTCGAGCTCTTCACGAATCATAAGTTCTTGAAGTGTCTTTTAATGCAAAAGGATCTGAATATGAGGTAGCAGTGGTGGTTGGAATTTTTGGCGGCATACGACTTGGTTATTCAATATACGTTAAGAAAAGCAAATGCAGTGGAAGATGCTTTGAGCAAGAATGCAGTTTTGGCTCCTTTTTAAGTTACATCGACTCTTTTGGAAAATATTGCAAGCAAACATAGGGAAGACAATCGCTTAATGGAAATAATCAAAGATGTAGAGGAACGAAATTGTTCGATCTTTGAGATAAACCATCGGGGTGTATTGCACATGAATGAGAGGATATGTATTCCTAATGTCGATGGCCTTAGGCAGGAAGTTTTGATAAAATGTCATCGATTCAAGTTGAATATCCACACGGGGTTTTCGAAGATGCATCATGATATGAAATGGGTATTCTAGTGGAAGGGAATGAAGAGGGATATCGCTATCTTTGTGAGAAGACGTGCAATCTGCCAACAAATCAAGCGTGATCACCAAAGGACTGTTGGGCTAC
This sequence comes from Allium fistulosum, assembly GCA_030737815.1. Lineage (NCBI taxonomy): Eukaryota > Viridiplantae > Streptophyta > Magnoliopsida > Asparagales > Amaryllidaceae > Allium > Allium fistulosum. The sequence goes on from CM060906.1 coordinate 672,458,420, forward strand.
TCCAACCCTTGGAGATCCCAAATTGGAAATGGGAGTAGATATCAATGGATTTTATTGATGGATTACCCAAATCAAGGAAAGAAATGAAGGTGTTTGGGTCATCGTGGATTGGCTAACCAAGAGTACTCATTTTATTCTAGTAAATCCAACAAGGACTGTAGCAACATTGGTAGAGATTTATATAAGAGAAATCGTTCGACTGCATGGGGTCCCAATTAGTATTGTAAGTGATCGAGATCCCATCTTTACCAGCCAGTTTTGTGAAGCGTTACAAGTAACTTTTGGAACAAAGCTAAGTCTAAGCACTGCCTACCACCCTTAAATCGATGATCAAACTAGAAGGATGAACCGAATCTTGGAAGATCTTTTGAGAGTGTGTATCGTGGACTTTGGGGGATCACGGGAAGATCATATACACTTGGTGGAATTTTCTTACAACAATAGCTATCAGCAAGCATTGGCATGGCACCATATGAAGCTCTTTAAGGATGGCCATGTAAATAACCAAAGTGTTGGGGGGAGATTGGGGATCGACTAGTGCTTGGACCTGATATGATTCAGGATGCTACGGAGAAAGTTATTGTGGTCAAGAGAAGGATGAAAGAAGCTCAAGATTGACAAAAGAGTTATGTAGATTGAAGGCGAAGGGATTTGGAATTTGCGGTTGAAGATTTTGTTTGTCAAGATTTCCTTGATCATTAGAGTTGTTCATTTTGGAAGAGTTGGATATTTGGCACCTAGGTATGTCGGACCATATGGAATCATTGAGAGGATTGGGCCGCTTGCCTATAAACTTTGAGTTGCCGAAGAGGTTGTCGAGGGTCTATAATGTTTTCCATTTTTTTGCATTTGAAGAAGTATGTGCATGACCCATCGCTGATTGTTGAGCCATCTGTTACGAAGGATTTGGAGGTAGAACCAAACTTCACTGTGATAAGACATCTAGTTCGCATCATGAATTGGGATGAGAAGCAATTTCGTCATAAGGTTGTAAGGTTGGTTAAGGTCTAGTAGAGTGAAAATCCCAGAGATTGTACTTGGAAGACCGAGGATAGCATGAAGGAAGCTTCCTAAGTTGGTATTAGGATAGTTGTTTGCTTGCTGTATGGATTGAGTAGCTCACTGTTTATGATTTAATTGCGTAGCATGTACCTTTTGTTTTTGTTTCACCTTATATAATATATGACCTTTGGAGTTATTTTAATTTATCCTTTTGTGTGTTAATTTCAGGGCAAAATTCTTTTTAGGGAGAGAGAATGCAACGACTCAATATTTAATTACTTTAAGTATGAATATTTAATATATTTTTAAAAAATTAATTAATGGATTTTATAGCTCAAATAAACCTCTTTAAAGTAATAACTAATAATGGTGAAGTTATTTTGGAATTTGGTACAAAAATAATTAGTTCGAAGAAAAATCGAAAATGTGATTGAAAATCGTTTTTTGAAATTTTCAACTTTTCATTATCTAAAAGTTATCAGAAACGTTGTGTACACAAGAGTAGACATATACTCAGACTTATATAAATAATATATGAAAATGATTTGAGTTATTAAGTTAAACATTTACTTAAGCAAAATAAGTTATGTTGACTTTTCTTTTTAAAATTAAATAACCAAAAAGAGAAGAAAGGAGATAAAGAAAAAGTCAAATCATGACAACTCATCCTAGTACATATAAAAAGAAGTGAAGTGATGGATGGAAGGGGGGTGATGGTGGCGTGGTCAAGGACGCAAAGGAGGGGGTGATGGTGGCGTGGTCAAGGATGCAAAGGAGGGGGTGATGTGGAAAAAGTTTAAGGAGGGTAAAGGCCCAACGGGTAAAAGGTAATTTCGTGCTTTTAATTTGTATAAAAGAAACTCATTTTTTTCAGTACTTATTTTTTTAATTATCTTCATTTTCAAAACTATTTCCTCTTCATTCAAAAAATTCCATTTTATTTTCATGGCTTCCTAAATTTTCTATGTTTGAAAATCCTTCCTTACCTTTTAAAATCTTTTATAAAATTATTTAGAAACCCTTCTTTTCTCTATCTTCTCTCTTAGCTTCCAAAGCAAGTCCAAAAAACCCACATAAAAGGCTAGGCCAAGCCCAATATACCTAGGGCTAAACCTATCTCACACTCCCAAGGCCATAATTACATGTTTTCATTTTGCATAAAAGAAACTTGTTTTTTTCAATTCTTATTTTATTTCTAGTATCTTTAATTTCAAAACTATTTCCTTTTCTTCCAAAAACTTCCATTTTACTTTTATGGCTTCCTAAATTTCCTAAGTTTAAAAGTCCTTCCTTTACTTTTAAAATCCTTTATAAAATAATTAAAACCCCTTTTTTCCTCTCTTCTCTCTTAGTTTCCAAAGCAAGTCAAAAAAGTCTCCTAAAAGGCTATGCCAAGCCTAATATACCTAGAGTTGAATCTACCTCACACCCCCAAGACCATAAAGATCAAGTTTTTACAAATGAAAAGTAGATTCGGGTGTTGGTGCTAGGTTGTAGTAGTTGGGTTATGATTTGGTTGCTTTTGCTGAGTAAAGCTTGCCTTTTTAAACTTTATATGTTGATAAAAATTATTTTTGGTTGTTTGGTTGAAAAGTAATGTGCTTGTGTCTTCCATATGTATGTTTATATGTAATGTTAGTTATGGACTTGGAAATGAAGTCGAAATGTTAAGTGATGTTGAAAGTGATGGTCTTTACTTTGTGAATGAATGTTATGGCATTTGTTTAATTGTATGAGCTTATGTTATAGATGTTGTATGTTGTTTGGAAGGTTACCCCTTGAAGTTGTTTTGTTCTGACATCGAGATCCCTTGTTTTTAACCTTGTTCACTTATGTATTTTCCAAAAAAAATTTCATAAAGTTTTCAAAACTTATAAAAAGTTTATAAAGTAACTTAAAGTATAAAATGTAAGGGTTTATGGCTATTTGATATATAAAACAAGTTTTAAGGTTATGATATTCATAGCAATAGTCTCTTTGGATGTAGTTCGCAATAACGGTAATTTTGTATAAACTGGAATTTGTTTCACTTTAGATATTTTTGAAGTGTCATTAAAACTAAATTTTAAAACGGGTTTAATTTTTTTAATTAATTAAGTATGGAGTTAATGATTAATTAATTAATTAAGGAAGGTAATTAGATCTTAATTATTAATTAAGTGGGATAATGTTAATTAATTATTATAAGTAATGGTTAGTTATTTATTAATTAAGAAAAGGTTAATTATTAAATTAATTATTATTAAGTAAACGTTGATTATTAATTAATTATTAATTAAGTAAGGTTTAATTATTAATCAGGTAGGATTTAATTATTTCTTAATAATTAATTAAGTTAAGATTTAGTTATTATTAAATAAAGGGTTTAAACTTATTCTTAATTAATTAAATAAAGGTTTTTAATTTTTAATTACTTTATTCCAAAGTCTCATTATCGGGCGGTGGTCTTGCCGAAGTTCGATATTGAGGTGTAATGGGTAGTGGCCTTGCCGGAGCTCATTCTAGAAGTTCCCTTAGTTTTTTTCCTTTGTTATTTTTATTATGATTGTCACTTGCCAGGCATGTTGGCAGCTCCTTTGTTATTGGTGTTATATATATGTATATGTGTGCTCTCCTCTACTTTAGAGGATCACACATTTCTCTCAAAAATTACTTTATTTTCAAAGTTCGGTTTGTTTAAAAGCAACTTTCTTTACAAAGAATGGTTTTAAATACATGGGATTTCTTTGTATGAGCCTTTAAGTAGCCAAAAAAATATGAATAAGTTATGCTAAAACGTTGACATGTTTTATTGAAAGTAAGTCATCTTGTATTTAGCACTAAAATCTGATGAGTAGACTTTCCTCTATCTGTGAGATCTAGAACTTGATTTTCTAGGCGAGGGATAGAGAAGTCGAAATGTCAGAAACATGATAAATATAAGAGAGTTAATTTCGATAACTGGATCATAATAAATTAAGTATATAGAAGATACTTCATTGTATACTTAACACTGAATTCCGAGGTATGGAAACTCGTCTCTATTTCGAGAAGTAATAATGTACGTCGAGTTAAGGTTAGTTTCTAACTTGTCAGACTTCCTTGTTAATCAAGGGATAGTACTGTTTGAAATCGAAAAGTGAGGATAAGTATAGGATGTCTTATTTTCCATATGCAAATCAATACATACCTCAAATGGTGGATTTGTCCACTATCGATACCTTGACCCTTTTAAAATTATCAATTGCTGGTTCGAACAGGCTAGGATCGGATAGCATGAGTTATTCAAAAACCACTTCGAACAATCGTAAGCGTTTGAATTGAAAATATCTAGAAGAAGATGGAATTGAAGATGAAGATCTTTGAAGTGCAAGGACTACATGCTACTAATCCTGAAGGTGATTCCAAAATGGATGTAGTAGAAGTAGTGCCTTCGGCTTGCTCATATCCAGAACAACTTTTATGACGAATGCTAGCATTGCATTGTTGCTTAGAGGGCAATGCTAGCATTCCAAATGGGTTTTTCTAAAAAAGTAAAACGTAGCCTCGATCGTCACAATCGGTAATGATATAACACGGAAGTGTCGCAAGGCTATGTGGGTTGTTCCCATAATGGTATGGTCATCGCCTGATCTAGATTAGTATTTATATATTTTTGAATGCTTAGGACCCGGTATGGTTATTAATCACAACCACGAGGGTGACATATTCGGTTACTATCCGAAAAGGAGTAGTCCGGTCCTGATTCGTAGAGGGTCCATGCGTGGCCCTCGGTACATTTTCTTTAGAAGTGTATTATACGAAAAGTAGTCACTTACCTTATCATAGTATGGAATCCAGTCTCCAATAAGTGCCTTCTAATTAGTTGTATACCTATTATTCTGGAATTTAAATGTAATAATTTCGGCTATGATTCAATATTTACTTTAAACCCTAGACATTATTATAATATCACTGGATTTCTCTATTAAAAGGATTTGGTTATCGTAATGATTTTATAAGTTTAATAATCCATTTGTTTGGAGTTTACTCACACCAGACCCATGTCTGACCCGGAGTTTTTCTTTCTTTTCCTAAACCACTTGGGTACTCAAATTTATATGAGTGCCAAGTAGTCCAGGTTCTTACCGATGCATTTTGGAGAAGCATGGAGTAGTTAGCTTCGACGTTAGCTAGTTATATATTTTATTTCCGTTGTGTATGTATATTTTGTATCAGTGTTATAAGGAAATGCAATTATAACTATCCCAGGCTGAAGTTGATATTAGTGTAACTCTGATGTTCATTTTGGGAATGATACTATGTACTATCTTATGTTGACTAATATATGTGATTGTCTTGCGTTGAGAGATTCTGTATTTTCTTTCTTCTTGTCTTTTCTTTTCTTTTACCCCAACGACTTATCTTTTGGACACCTAGATGATCAGCATATATATACCGAGGATGTATTAAGTGTCATCTTTAGGGATAAGAAAGGCGGGCTGTTACACCCTAGGCTTAGTTTGGTATGACACCAAGGCACGCAGCTTAGTGGGTCTAGTACTAGCTTGGTCTGATGTGTGCACTTTACTTTGGTTCGGTGGATTTCTACTTGCACGGCTCAGTGAGCCTCTGTAGGTGTGGTTCGGTGTGCATATCTCTCCCTAGTCCGGTTCTTTGAACAACGCCACTCCTCTTAACTGTACAAGTAACTTTGTTCGGTACTATGGGTACCGAACAAACTTTCCTATTTAGTACAATGGGTACCAAATAGGTTTTTTTATTTGGTACCCTGGTGTACCGAACATGACTTTATGTTTGGTACCTTGAGTACCTAACAGAGGGAGGGGTAGCATTGCCTTTGCTTTCTCTCCTTGCTTCCTTCTACTTCATCTTAGTCGCTATCCAACCTTACATTAGAAATGGCCGAGCACTTAGATTCCTTACTGGACCATCCCTCATGTTCCATAAAAATAATATGCTTATCAAGACTCGAACCCGGATGGGTTGGTTGAAGAGCACAAGTCTTTACCACTGTGTTACACATGATTTTGTGCCATAATTCCTTCATTTTAAGGCAGAATTCAATGAAACTTGGGCCAGTACCTTCGTATCATGGAGTAAAGTATTCGAATGACACTGAATGTTCCATTTTCCTGAAGTCGGTAGTAGCTCTCCAAGGTGGGGCCCGAGTCGATTAGGCGATGGACAAATTTTAAGATTATCAGATCTTTCAATCCGTAGCTCGGATTGAGATGCGATTTTAACCTATGTGCATGTCTTGACCTTAGGAATATTTTTCAAGAGATTTAACTATATTTTTTGACTATGACAAATTTGCCCCTTGTGCTTCGCCTTTCTCTTGCGATTACATGATGGTGCCTTTATTATACACCTTCCGGCTGTTTCTATGCTCCTTAACGTCTTTTCGTTTCACCATGTTGTAGACGAAAATTCCCACAACAGATACATATTCTGTTGTACCTCGGAACCTTCTCTTTTGTCCTCACAAATTTTCCAAGTACAATTTACATAAAGAGATTTATTTTTGGATTTTAAAATATAATTAATCTAACGCAAGATTTATTAACTATTAATAAGTTATGGAAATAGAAATTCCAAAGTTAATACAGATTTTTCCCTTGTTATACCTTATGTTTAGTATACTATCACCCTATCAGATAGTAATATTCATATTCACTAACACGTCAATCTTCCCTACGCTAAGCATGTGGCCTTTAAAAATCAGAAATCCTCTTATTTCCCATATATAAAAAATTCCCTCCCTAATCAAACGTACAAAATAGTTTGAAAATTTAAAATTTCAAAAGCATTCAAACACAATTTTTCAAAAGCGTTTAAACGTAACTTTTCAAAAGTATTTGAACACAACTTTACAAAATATTTTCCTTTCCATCCTTAAAACAAATCATGCCACGTCGTAATGTTATCGAGACTAGATCTATGAGTTAATGTATATGATTGTCTCTAACATTGTGCAGTTAATCTTAGATTTGGGGAAGACTTCCTTTTTCTTCAAAATAACAAACAACACACAAGCCTATTTATAAATTTTAGCTTTTAAGGCATAGAGATAGTGACCATTGATTTTGCAACAACCTTTCCCTATCCTTCGATTACTAAAATTTATTTTTTCCAAAATTCTAAAGTTTTTGGGATTAAAGCATTTTCTATTTCTAGTCGCTTACTTAATTTTCTATTTTATAAAATTTCCGCCTTACCTACATTTTATCGTTGGTTAAGTGTCCTTATGAGATTTCCTTATTTACACCGTTTTCGAATATATATATATGGCCGTGTAAGTTCATCCAGTAAATCAACACAGTGATAAAATAGGAACATATCTCATATCATATCATACACTTTTTCAATACCCGAAAAGAGGCAACTGGTGATTATAACCCAAATATCCTAAAAGAAACAATTGCTGGAAGATGTCCTTCAACATCAACTGGTATAATGATGTTATAACCTTATCACTTCTTACTCAATTAAGATGGAAATTTCTAGTATGTCATTCTACTATAACCCACATGTCTTAACTTACCTCCTTAGCTCCCAATAAACAAGATTCATGCATTACTTCAATCAGTGCACCCAATTATGAGATAAATTGTGCATTCCACACCATAGTGGATACAGAAATACAAACTACACACATTTAGAATAACTCATCGGAAAATTGGCTGAATGGATAATTTTCTACCATTTTGCTTGCCTTCTTTAACCTTGAAATCCTCTATGTTTGTTTGCTATCTCATTACTCTCTTCTCCTGTCATACTACTATCTTCTTTCAATCAAAATCTCTTGATAGTATTCTCAAACTTTGGTATTTACCTTCTTTATTCTTGATCTTTCATGCAAGTATATCCTAGGACTCGCAAAAGTGTACTTTGATCCCCATTCTTTTAAGGGTTCTTCTTATGGCTTCCACACATCTCTAATAAAATATTTCTAGATTCATACCAATATTTATTATATTCAATGGGGATTCCTTGTTTTTACTCTAAGAGCATCCATAGCTATTTTATTCATAGCCTAAACTTTTACCCTGTAATACCCAAGTAGTCATTCCTATCTACTTCATATCAAAAATTGGTTTGGGTTTCACCACTCTTTATAAAACTAAAACTTCACAATAGTGAAGTACCTAATGCAGAACCTTTATCTTTGAAAATATAAACTTAGAAACCATTTTATCAAATTTAAAAACTGCTTAGTTTCCAAAAAGGAGCCATGTAAATTTTCCTTTTTAAAGACTTTCTACAACAAAGATTTACTTCCTCAAAAGTAAGATTTTTAACTCAAAATATTTTTCATATTTGCATCCAAAAACATAATTGTCATACCAAATCATTTTTTTCATAAATATCTTCTATAACTTTAAAAAATGAAAACAAGTGTAGACAATGATAACTTCCATCCTATTATTTTCCTACTAGTCATGTTATTTCCGATTTCAACCTTCGCGGGGATTCTAATAGCACATGAGGGGGACTTCTAAAAGATATGCTCAATTATTGCACACATTTATGGAATTTATCCATTTTTCCTATGTTTTGCCTCTTACTCCTACATCACTCCTAATTAGATTATTAACACTATTCTAATATATAAATTCCTAACATTGTTCCTATTTAAATGTCCTAGCGTCTCTACAATTTATATTTCTCCTACCTAAATGGTTTCTACTTACACAACTCTTTTCCTCTTTTATTATTTTCTCTATTGACCCATTGCAGTGCATTCGCCTATTGCTTTAGTCATTGGGCTTTTCTTCATTAACATGAAAAGAAATATGGATAAATCTATTTCAGCTATTATTCTCCATATTTCCCTTATACAGGAATATTCCTTCTGTCTTAGTTATTAGACGTTCTTACCCTTCTATTCTCTTTATCCCATTTCAACCAAGTACCATCTCCAGTTATCCACCTTTTAGAAAGAATTTAAGAAAGGAACTTCTAAATTTTTAAAAATAGAAAAAATCATCGAGCCTGAATACGCTGTCTTTACCATTCGTTTCAAAAATGACAACCACTTTATCAAAAACCTTTGAATCAAAATTTTTTATACCAACCAATTTTCAACTAAGAATTTCCAAATTTCCTTATTTCTCAAAACTACAACTTCTCCATAAATCCTTTGAAAACCTATTCAAAACATTTTAAGGAATTTTCAAAATGTTTTTGTCAGATTCTTTCACATAGGGTTGACTCAGAAATGGGCTTTTATTTGTCCTTTCTTTTGGACTTTCCTTCTTTACTACTCATTCTTAACTCATCTTCATCAATAATTCGGCTATCCTCTTGTGGTGAATAATGCACACCTTCTTGTGGGAACCTACTTAAACCTTTTTCACATCTTAATTTCGGATGCTTGCAACATACAGATTCTTTCTTACCATTTTTTTAGGCTAAATGTACATGTTCGATCGACAATCCATCGAAATTCATAGTCACAAGGTAGCATAGGCCCAACAAAGCAGTCAAATACCATCCATCTTTTAAGGTCGTTCTATATGTTGTGCTTATGCTCTTCTTGGTCAATGCCTTGTAGTATGGCCTACGCTCCATGGGGTAATCAGGGTAGGTTTATAAATTTAACTCTATTTATTGTTCCAAACTCATAGTTGCCTCATCCAACTTTTTAGAATATGGTCGCAGCTATTTCTATAGTCGGAATTTATAGAGTTTGGCGTATACACTATATATACATATATATATATAAGTAAAAATACAAATATGTTCTCTCAGCGTATTCTAATTTCTATAATCGGTTGACCTAAGCTTTGACACTAAATGTAAAAACCCGCATCCTAATGGGCCTGAATTTTGACTAAATTGAAACTCACGGCCAATAAGGCATAGATCGTTTGTTTTGGTAACCTGTAATAAACATAAACTTATCAGAGAGTGATCAATATAAACTCGAAATGGAATAGAAAAATATAATAGAACATAAATACTGACTGAGGCTACTACCTTGGAATCAATAGTATTCCCTGGATTAGCTAGTTGCCTTGTCAACACCAAGAATGAATAAGAAGACTTCTCCATCCAACTTTCCCACCTTGCTTCAATAGCATGTCCTTCAAAATCTATCATGTTGGCTGTAATGAGGAGGGGGGTTAGAAAAACGTTCTCGTGACTGAAAAATTACACACTTTACCCATAGCACTAATTTATGCCGATTGGTTTCCATTTAAGTATTATGTCTACTGTTCATGGCTAATTCGTTCAATCCTATATGCATGTACGATATGCCCAACCTTCTCCGAGGTATAACTATACACACACATGCCTATATACATATATGTATCTAAACTATGTACTATCCAAAAGAGTACCCTGGCCACTTAATACTTCTTAAATAGGGAGGAGGCGGGCCCAATGGCCATTTAATGTCTTAAATCCGAAGCAGGCCCTTCATAACGTAATCGTTAGTCAATCGACTCTAGCGACAAAGACCGATGACCCCTAGATGCTGCTTTATACTATCATTATCGTATTACTAACGCATCTCAAAGACTCGTCTAAGGGTTAACTAGCTCACCTCTGACAAACAAACGACTAACTAATTAAACTTTGAGGTATGTGAGTATCCCATATGGATTCTACACTAGTAGGAAGTGAAATTCGTCAGGGCATAACTCAAGTCTTTACTACTATTGACGCCAAAACTAGCACAACACCCAAAAACCTGTTGAAATATAGAGATCTAGCAGAAAATAGCAAGAAAGTAAAGAACACATAAGAATTTTTATAGTGGTTTGACAATCTCTAGCATACATCCATTTTATATTTTTATTGATTATGGGTTTGAGAGAGATTTAGAGTCGCAAGTACAAGGAATTAACATATTATTAAGCTTAGAACTGCTAATAATGTCTACCTTGGTGACTATTATGTAGAGAGATAGGGTATGAAGAAGTAGAAGGGCTAAAAGTCCTCTCTTGGTTGGTACATGGATAGTATTTATAGGGGAATTGCTCTGCAGATCCATAGGCTTATGTAGCTTAAGGTCAAGTGAAATTCCTTAGGTCTAGAAGAGAGCACACTAACCTAAAAGGCAATCTAGACCTCTCGATGTCGATAGGTTCCTCTCGGTACCGAGACATTTTTATGGGTGAAAAACTCATCTTCCTTACTCATTTTTCCTTCCTATCTCTTACATTGTTGTATTCTGAACTCCTTTCCATTCGAGTTATTCCCAACGATTTCCTGATATTGCTTGTCATGTTCTGCTTTCTTTGCTTTCTTCTCATCAATCCATGAAGTTGCTCATCTATTCTCCAAGAAAAACACTTCGTCATAATTGCTAGAGGTTGTGCATTAAGGACGATGAGTTCGAGGGGTGCTAAGTGGAAGAAATACCTCTCGGTACTCAATGGTCCACTTAGACCTATTTTGCTTAAAACTTATTAAATGCCCTCCTTTTGTCTTTCTGGACTTGTCTCCAAGCCCATAAGTCATTTTGTCCACGTCTTAATCTCCTAAGTCCGGTTGAAATTTTCTTTGGTTGAAAAGCCGGTTAACACTTTCCCTTTAAAGTACAACTTATGAATTTAACGCGTGCTTTGCTCAAGAACAAGTTACTACAGCAGTCAATCTTTGGTAGGTAAGCGCTCCGGCCATCCATCAACCCCGATCTTGGTGAATCATCCGATTTTTTTGGATTCTCCCACAAACCAATGGTCCTTTCAAACTCGTCCAAGCTAAGGATCCTAGTTCTTGCTTAAGTGTTAACAATGAATAATAATCGATCTGTTTTCATCCAGAGTTATCATATCGTATATCGAAATCATCCCGTGTTCGCTTGGGATTTATCTATTTTAGTGCGATTACAAGGCGTTCAAATCCTAAGGTCAAGTCAACGTCCGCTGTAGGGTTTGATTTCTCCATATCGTTTAGCACGCAATCTAGGGTTCAATCTCTTCGGATTGTTTACATCGAATCTAGAGTTCAATCTTTCCAGATCATTTAACATCTAATTTAGGGTTCGATCTCTCCAAATCCTTGCTGAGTCCTACCCACTTGCTCTTCGACAATGGGACTCAACATCCAGGCAAGTCCATCCGCTCACTCTCCGGTGAGGGGACTTCCTTTTGGTCTCTCCGGATCCTAGCTAAGCTTAATCCGCTCGCTCTTCGGCAAGTGGGCCCAACGACCAAGGAAGCCCATCCTCTTACTCTTCGGTGAGGGTACTTACTTTTTGTATAAGTCTATCCACTAGCTCTGTGACATGGGAACTCGCACCTTGCGGTCATCACCCCATCTATCAGGACAGGACTACAACGATCAATATCTGTCATCATGTTCAAGTGGTTTTCAAACATCAAATGTTCAAATTAAAGCAAGAAAGAAAACATCCTACGTTTTCACCTTGGATAACCGACTCAGAGTGTGCCTAAAGACCAATCGAGACCTCGTATATGTGTAAGCGGTCTGAGGTTATTACTATCTTAAAATGGAAAGTAAAGCGCAAGAAACGAACCTATCTCCTATCCATCTCGATCATGGGATTATCATCCTCGACCCAGATGTCTAGTCGTGCCTTGATGCATTCGCCACAAATGGTGGCTGCTACGGCTACACTATCGTAGTTTGGTTCCTTATGTATTTTTGTAGCTAGTTGCTCCAAACCAATTCTTCAATCAAATTGTGAAGGTGTCTACACTCTTTTGTTTTATGTCCATCTAGCTCGTAGAATAGGCAAAACTTTCCAGATCTTCTCTCCTAATCTATGGGTTCCCTCTTAACTGGTCCCCGATAGGGGATCTACCCCTTAGAAACTATGTATATTCTTTCTGAGGTTTTGGTTAAGTCAGTGTAAGAAGAGAACTTTGATTCCCTCCTCTACCATTTCGGTCCTTCGAAGTCGTTATCATCTTTTCGCTTCCCTTTTTCTTTTCAATATCCTGCCCCGGATAGTCCTCCGTCATCCACAACATTAATATCAGCATTATCAACTTCAGCATCCTCTTGATGTAGATATCTCTCAACTTTATGGTAAAACTCCACAAGATCCATCAGTGGATCCATTTCCAATGCAATTTTGAAGTCAGTCTTGCTTGCGACCCTTAATACTGCCATCATTAGGATTATCGATGGATCTGGCTTATCAACTACGACGGTTGCCGCGTTGAATCCCATTAGATAGCTTTTTAATATCTCTTCGGCCCTTTGCTTTACACTTGATAGCATCATCACATTCTTTGATCGAGAAATATGAAACCCTAAACTATCTCAAGAACCTATTCACTAACTCGGTCCACATGCTTATGGACCCATTCTTCAGCTGTTTAAACCACGTCGGTCTTAAATCTATTAGATATAATAGGAAGCACGGTCACATTACCTCCTCAAAAGTGTCCAACACCTCCATATTTTGGATGTAACTCATTAGATTAACTGTTGGATCAGTCTGCCTATCATACATTTCTAGCATCGGAAGCTTGAAGCTAGGAGGATTCCTCGCATTTTGGATGTTTGGGGTAAATGGATTCCTATTTAGATCCTCCAAACTTTGGTCTGGTGGTCCACCCTTCACTATCCTTCTAACCAACTTAGCTATTCGTTTGTTGTCATAAAATGAAGGTCTTCGATCAGTAGCTGCATTCTGCCCCTCGCTTTGGCACATACTCCTTTAGATTCTCGCTTGCATTCTGATCTGCACCTCTGGCATAATTATGCCCCATGTTTCTATGGGGAAGCTCTGACATATACTCCTCCAGTAGGTATGCATTTAAATTCTAAGTTATGTTTCTGACCCTAGCATCATCCATTCTTGGCACCCTACTCGCCTTAAGCCTGAACCAGCATTGCCCCCCAAGTAGATTCATCTCGATACTGACACAATTTTGGTCGATACCGACTAGTTCTAATCGTAGGGGCACTGCCCTAACTTGCTCTGCTCCAATTCAAGATACTTCTGCATTGGTTCCTGGCCCTTGGTTCTAAATTTCAATAGCTCTACTTATTCCATGTTGTCGCATCATTTAGAAAAATTCATCCAGCACCTCCTATTGTCAGGTTATTATTCCATCTTGCATTTCTTTCATCATTCTTTCTCTCTCCTCTCTGGTCACATAGGTGGAATGATTAGAATTTGAGGAAACCTATTGGTTATCCTCATACTCTAGTGACTCCTCCAATCATAATTCTGGTGTTAAGCCTTTCCATCTTCTCCAAATTTCTGATCCAAGCTCTTTTCTCAGTGAAAGCACCAAAATTCTAATGCCAAAAGTGGCACAACACCCAAAACCTATTCAAATGTAGAGATCTAGTAGAAAATATCAAATGTAAAGAACATACAATAATTTTTATAGTGGTTCGGCAATCCCTGGCCTACGTCCACTTTATATTTTTATTGATTATGGGTTTGAGAGATATTTAGAGTCACAAGTATAAGGAATCGACAGATTCTTAAAATTAGAACTGCCAAAAATATCTTCCTTGGTGACTAGTGTGAAGAGAGACATGGGATGAAGAAGGAGAAGTGACAAATGTCCTCTCTTAGTTGCTATAGGGTTGGTATTTATAGGGGAATAGTTCTGCAGATCCATAGGCTTATGTAGCTTAAAGTCCAGGTGAAAGTCCGTAGGTCCATAAGGGAGCACGTCGGCCCAAAAAGCAATTTCGACCTCTCGGTACCGAGAACATTTTATAGGTGAAAAATTCATCTTCCTTACTCATTTTTCCTCTCTATCTCTTGCTTTGTTGTATACTAAACTCCTTTCCATTCGAGTTATTCCCAACGATTTCCCAGATATTGCTTGTGCTATCCTGCTTTCTTCTTATCAATCCTTAAAGTTGCTCATATATTCTTCGAGAAAAATAATTCATCACGATTGTTAGAGGTTGTGCATCAAGTACAAGGAGTTCGGAGGGTGCAAGGTAGAAGAAATACCTCTTGGTACCGAGAGGTAGCTCTTGGTACCGAGTGGTCCACTTAGCTCTATTTTGCTTGAAACTTGTTGAATGTCCTCCTTTTGTCCTTCTAGACTTGTTTCCAAGCCCGTGGGTCATTTCATCCTCGTCTTGACTTCCTAATTCTAGTTGAAATCTGCTTTGGTTAACAGCTACCGGTCGCTCGGGACCGCTGGTGGTCATAGCCTATATGCTGGCCCTACTACTAAACACTGGTTCAATAACTATACTAACATAGTTCACCGACCTTCCACAGCTGAAATCCTATTTAGACTAACCTAATGTAAGTCAAGGAAAATGCCACATCTAGTTACTTAATACCTCTTATCAGAAATGAAGCGGTCCCCATTTCCCTAAAAACTACTAGGTCATTTAATACTTCAAATCCAAGGCAAACCCTTGATATATTTTCCCCTACCCATATGGAACTGCATGTCCCTTTCCCATGGGTCCTATGGTTGGAGATGTCCCACATCAGTAGTTAGTATACAAAACTGCTGGTAGCCTCTAGGTAAAGGATAGACTTCTATTGCGTAACTCTACTGACCTCGCATCTCAACCCACTGAACCAAACCAATCATTCTAAGCCTAAATGTTGGGCTAGGCCCACTAATTCATGCTCGTTCTGAACATATAATCAAGGCTATATAATTTCCCATTATGAAAATTATACTGCATTCCAGCATTTAATTCCTACCTCATACGTTTATTTACTACATTCCATAAATGTCAATTGTTCGTAATAAATGGTCATTATTATTCTATTTGGACAATCTCTGATAACATTTATTTGTTCTAATTCAACATATTATGCCTATTTCTTTTCCCCATAAATACAACATTAATTAACCAGTACCATTAAAAACATATAATTTACTACTTTATTCATAACTAGACGTCCTAATTTTAACTAATACCAAAATCGACATATATAATGCTATATATATTTGTCAATAGGTGCGGTTACACACACACACAAATACACACAATACACGTGCGTGCACACACACACAGATATATATATACACACACACACACACACACACACATATTCCTATTTCTAACTATTAATTCCTAAACTAGAACATTCATTTCCATGTTTTAATTTATCAGAGCTATTCTTCCAAAAAGGATTACCGTTCCCAAAGCCTTTGCTTCATTTGAAATTACAAATAGCTATCTCTTTTCTTTTATTTAGACAGTGCAAACTATAGGGAAGAACATCCGTACTTTACACACCTATTTCATTTGTGGTATATTCCTTGTTATTTCAAATGATAAACTTTTTATACATTTATGGAATTAGATAATTTATAGAAATTACTTGGAAATAGATATAATTTAATTATACCCACAGCGCTCCTAATAAATTAAAGCATAGAAATTCACATTCCAAGTCAAATTAGGGCAACCTTAATTAATATTAACAAATTACACCCAATTATCCTAAATTTGGGATAAATCTTATAAACTTATCAACATTCCACTTTAAAAAATTTAGGGACTAATTTCCAAACTTCCAGATAAGGATGTAATTATTATTCCCATTCCAATTACTTATCTTATAAAATACGTAAGCGATATTCCTATATGTTTGTTTAAGCCTACAACTCATCAGATCTTATATAGCATAATAATTAAATTAAATTCAACAATATAAATTTCAATGTTATAAATAAATCATATAATTTCCCACCCACATTTCAAACTTTCCAAATCTCCCAAATTAAAATCCATCTCTTTAATTTGACTTTTTTCCATTCTAATCTAAAAGAATATGTATAACAAGATATACCCATACTATTAAAATTACAAATTTGAGAAGAGGTTTGGGGTTAAAGGGAATATAAATTTATAATTATGAAATTTACCCTTTTTCGCGGTATCGATTTGCTCCTTCTCTTCTTCTTTTATTTTTTTATCCTTCTCCGATTGATAATATAATATTTTATAATTAACAGAAATAGTCGAGATGGCAAAATGGTAGAGCTTCGCTGATTTGATTAGAAAATAGGAGAAGAGAAGTGAGGGACTAGACCAGTATCTATAGGCGCGCGAATCAACATTATTCATTAGATTTAAATAATAAAATCTGAGTCGTTCGGCCAAGTTTCAACCCTATCCGCCACTTTACGACCGGTCGTCTACTCCCCTATAGTTGGTCGACCACTAGCGGGCGATCGACCCAAGGAGGGGATCGATCGGTGGGGTCCCGCATTATTATGTATTTCCTATTTTCTGTTTTAATTATTTTGTTCTGAAAACTTCAAATGCTAAAACTTCTTCGTTTGAACTCTGATTGTAAAACTCTAAATATGAAAATTACTTAGAAAATCGCCAATAACACAATGGTGCAAGTTTCGAGGCCAGATTCCACCATTTGCTCAAACTCCATTTTTGAGCCTTAATAATTATTTGTTAATAATCATTTATTTTACAGGGTGTTACACCCACCAATAAAACAATGATTTATAAGGCATTCCATATAACGTATCAAATAGTGTCATCCTAATACTTGCCTAATAACTGTTATTATAAGTAAATTCCACAAGTGGCAAGTAATCCTCCCAAGTGCCTCTGAAATCTAAGATACACATCTGAAGTAAGTCCTCCAACACTAGGTTCACCCTCTCCGTCTGTCCATCAGAATGTGGACGATAAGTAGTACTCAAACTCAACTTAGTACATAAAGCCTCCTGAAGACTCCTTCAAAACTCATTGGTGAAAAGTGGATCTCAGTCACGAATGATGCTAGAAGGAATTCCATGTATCCTAACTATCTCCCTCATGTATAGTGTCGCCAGAAACATAGCGGTCCTTGTACTACTATCCAGAATGAAATAAATGCATTTGGTTAGTCGGTCGATTATAACCCAAATACTCTCATTCCCCTCCCGGTCCTAGGTAGTCCATCGATGAAATCCATATAAACACTCTCCCACTTTCACTGCGGAATATCTAATGGCTGCAACAATCCTTCCGACCTCTTCTGCTCCGCCTTTACCCTCTGCAAATCATACGTCAGGCCACATACTCACCACATGCCTCTTTATACTAGGCCAGTAAAAGACTCTCTTTCTATCATGATACATTTTATCTTCGTCGGGATGAATGGTCATCCTAGAATGATGTGATTCGACTAGTACCATGTCAATCAAATCCATAATGAGAGGAACACATGATCTACCATCTCTTCATAACCACCCCTTTGAGTCAATGGTATAATGCGTCAAATGACTTGACTGCTCTCCTCTACTAATTTTATCAAAAGTATCCAATAACTCCTTGTCGTGCTCCTGACTTGACCTAATGCGGTCCATAAGTGTAGGCTGCGCATCCAACGCTGCTAACAATCTTACAGTGATGTTTAACAATGGTCGAAAATTGAATGTAGAAATGAACTCCAAGTGCTTCCACTCTAAGAACATAGGACTCAACATCGCATGCTTTCTATTCAAGGCATCGGTTATGACATCGCCCTTGCCTAGAGTATAGGAGATATCAAAATCATACGATGCCAAAAACTACATCCACCTCTGCTGCCTTAGATTCAAATCCTTTTAGGAGAATAAACACTTCAAAGACTTATGATCCATGTATGGCTCAAACTGCTCTCCTAATAGATAATGCATTCATGACTTGAGTGCAAAGACAATGGCTGTCAACTCAAGATCATGAGTGGGATAGTTTCTCTCGTGGACTTTTAACTGTCGACTAGCATAGCTCACCACCCTTACTTCCTACATCAAGATTGCACCCAACCCTATATCGCAAGCATCAACATACACTCATCGGTATAAACTGTGAATGCCTTCGTACCATCGAGTAATACTAAAATAGGTGCACTAGTCAATGCCTCCTTCGGCTTGATAAAAGCATGCTCACACTTTGAATCCTATGAGAAAACCAAATTTTCTTAGTAAGGCGGGTCAGAGTGGCAGAGATTTTAGCGAGGTCCTTAATGAACTTCCTATAGTAGCCCGCCAAAATAAGGAAACTCCATATTTCCATGGCATTCTTTGGCACATGCCAAACCTATACTTTAACAACTTTACTACGATCAACGACCAGTCCACTCTTTGAGACAACGTGTCCCAAAAAGCATACCTCCTTACGCCAAAAGTGACATTTGAAAAACTTTGCCTTCAACTTATGGCCATGGAGTATGTTGAGCACTTCTTCAAAAGAAACATGTGCTCCTCCTCGCTTTTTGAATAGACTGATATGCCATCAACAAATTCCACCATAAAGTTATTAAGCAACCCTTTTGACTCATCAGATCAATAAAGTAAGGGGTGCATTGGTCAGTCCAAAGCACATGACTAACCACTTATAAAGTCTATCGAGTGTATGAAAAGCAGTCTTTTTAATACTATCCTCGGCCACACGCAACTGAGGAATCCAATATCCAAGTCAAGTTTAGAATACCTTTACTCCAACTAACTGATCAAAGAGATCGTCTATACGGGGCAACTGGTGACAATTCTTCATTTTTAGCTTATTTGGCTCACAATAATCGATGTAAAGCCTCAAAGAAACATCCGCCTTAGTGGCAAAGACAACTAGTGCACTCCACTCTGAAATACTTCTCCTAACAAGCCCATCTCCAACAGCTCATTTACATGCTTATTCAGCTTGCACCTTTCCTTAGGATCCATATGCCTCAAGGGTAAGGCAACGGGTCTGGCATTCTCTACAAGATAAATTCAAAACTCAATCTCTCTCTAGGGTGGAAGACCAGTGACCTTAGAAAAGACATCTGAATAGTCTCGAACTATTAGCACTGAATCTAACTCATCGTATGATAGGTCTAAAGAATATAGGTAAATCAACATAACTGAACCTTTGGGATCGCAATAAACCTCTAAACTGCATCCACTACAAGTACCTAAATGAACAACCTTCCAATCATAATCTAAGATCACCCCTTACAAAAAGGTCATCTAATCCATACTCAATATCATCCCAAACCCAGAAAATCATAAGACAAAAGCATCACAATCGAACTCAGTCCCTAAAATAAATAATTTCAAACTCCTACATATTATAGATAAATAAGCCGATCCTCCAATAGGGTTTGATACAATTACTAGGGTTGTAACTATGCTAGTGTCTAAGTGCAAATCATCTACAAATCTACTTGAGATAAAAAAATGTGATGTCCTAGTGTCAAATAAGGTAAAAACAAGTAAATCAGATAAAGTTAACACACCTTCAATTACGACCTTCTTCCCTTTATCTGCTACTGGAGGCGCGCTCGAGCTGGAAACAACATTCAGTTCATAAGCTGAAACCACTTGGGTAGAGGTCTTCAGTGTTGTCGGACATTCCCACCTCATGTTTCTAAATTGATTACAGTTGACCTTTGAGATGTCTGTCTTGCACTCCTTTGCAAAATGTCCCTTCTTACCACACAACCTGCACTGGAGCTCCTGCTTCTTAATCTCCCCTTTGGCCCCCTTCCACCCTTGCACTGATTCTACTGAGGTATCTTTCCTTCTAACTTCTTGGGCTCACTCTTCACTTCCTCTTTGGAAACGGCATTCAGCAAGTCCATCTCCACCAAACCCTTGAAAGTCGCATCCATGCGAATGTGACTAAGGGCCAAATCTTGAAGAGGTTGATTCAAACCCTATGCAAACTTCAGAGCTTTCTTGTGAGGGGTATTTATCAAATCCGTACTGAACCTAGCCAACTCCTTGAACTAATTTACATATTCCTTCACAGACATCTCTTTTTGCTGTAGATGTATGAACTTCTCTAACTACACTCCCAGCTCTATCATGGAAAGAAACTTCATCTCAAAATGCCTCCTAAACTCTCCCTAAGTAATCTCACCCTCATTGATCTCTACCACTACAACGTTGCAAAAATTTAGAGCCTCTCCCTATAAATGTCAGGTGGTAAGATGTCTCCTAACATCATTTCCAAGACCCATCAATATGAAAATCCTCTCATAGGTGTGGATACATGCCTTCGAGTCCACATACGACTCAGTCCTTATGTATGGCTTCCTTCCTAGACTCACAAAGTCCTTACATAGCTTGATGAAATAGGAAGTAGGTAGGTGGGCAAGAACTACACCTAGCGCCTGCTCTGTGGGTCCTTATAAGGGTTAAGCTCAGATTATCCTTTCACTTGCAAATACCAGCAAAACCAAATCGAGACATTTATGCCTAGAATATTAGCTACATCACCTGAGCCACAACTAGCAGGATCGCTCATCCTCTCTATTAGTGATTTAGGAATTATTAGCAGCTTTTCCATAGATCGTATTGGCAAGAATAAGTGATAGCGTTTTTTTTCATATGATGCTTATATATATATAAACATTGAAGAACTTTATATATATATATACACACACACACACATACACACACTTTTAGAAACCCATTTTGAAAAAAACTTTTTGGAAACCTTTTCTTATAAAAACCCCCCTTTTTAGAAAAAAATCAAGTATGTTATCTCAATAAGTACCTAACCCCTGTTTTCAAATGATTTTAATACAATTGGACCTAACTTGGCAATTATGTTCCAGTGAATCGGTCGATTATGTTCCTAACCTGGCAACCCTATTTTCAGGGTACTGACATGTTATAGGGCCTGATTCTGAGGATAATGGCAGTGGTTCCTCCTTCTCAGAGGGGGCTAGTCACTTTTGGTTTATTTTTTAGTAGCTTTGTTCCTTCTACCTAGCACCTGTACGTTATTATATTAGCTTTTTTGGCGCATGTGCCGAACACCTGTTTTTCAAATGATTTTAATACAAGTGGATGACCCACTATAAAGCCGGCTAGCCTTGCTAAAAAGAATACATATTTACCCCTAAGGAATTTTAAACCTAAGCTCCGATACCAAATATAATAACCCACATCTCTAAACACATCGATCAAAAGTCTAGAGTGACTTTTAGACTCACGTCGTGCTAAGAAGTACAATCTATCGGTTTTTAAACATTGCAGAGACTAGAAATATAAGGATAAAATCTAAGGCATTCTACACTTTTAGATCTTACGGTAGAAGGCACAAATATAAATATAGAAAATAGTCATCTAAGGAATTATCCCACAAAACACAGTCTAAAAAACATATATAGTCATAATCCAAGGTTTATAGAAATATAGCAAATAGTCTGATAAATACTAAGTACGATAAATAGTTACATGGACAGTAATGAAAAGTAATAAGAAATACCAATGCCAAGCTTGCCTCTCCATATACTAGATCTGGGCCAATCACCTGCTGCCTTGTCCTCCTATGGTGGGGAAAAAGAAATGGGTCAGACAAAAGTCTGGCGAATGAGTTACATCATTAACATATAGTGATTACATGCAACTGACTTCATTGATACTCTATATGACCTAAGGTGTCCTATCTGTATTTATGAACTACTTACTAAGGTTAGTTTCATTTATCTAAGGGGTATAGTTCTAAATACACCTACACCAACATCTTGCGAAGGTTTATACTTAGGGTCGAACAACTAATCAAACTCAAAACAACTACGGTCAGCTAATAACTACTGAAAATATTCCAACATAGATTCACCTACAATATCAACCTTGGACTACAGTCCCAAATAATGACTGCAAATATTGTATTTATGCATTAAGGTGGAGCCCGCAATGTCGACTCTTGCCAAAGACGTCTTAGGGTATGCTGCATCCGTGTGCACTCTCAATTGTAACATAACGCCACTTATTGCATTGCGCTAGGCTTCCATCAACAGCATAGTATCATGTCCTCATCGCCACGTATATGAAGGAACCTCCCATTAGTGTTTGACCATACACTTCTCCAAGCATCATCGTTAGTATTGCATGTACACCGTAGAACCTCCTATGAGTGCAATTTGCAACAAAATCACCCCAGTCCAATATTGGCCATGCCGAATAAATAGTGTTTAAGCCTTATTGCCAACATATACATCTATTCAGTCCCGTACGTCCTAAGATCGAAAACTTATAGAACTAACTTCCCTAATTAATATAGTAACATTCATAATATATATATATATATATATATAAAGTTATAAACCTGGGCCTTATGCCAAGGTTCAATCTTACCTGTAAATCGTTATCCGGTCAACCATCGGTCACTAGAGCAGTCGACCGCTTGCCGTCGACCGGCTCTAGCGAGACTGTCGACCTACTGGAGTTGTTTTAATTTTTTGGTTTAATTATCGTTCATTCTCTGTTAATTATAGATTGTTTATTACAGTAAACCTTAACCTGTAAGTCTACAATTTACAATCGTTTCACAATTTCATATTTAATTTTATATACCATTTCATATTCAGTATCGGTAAACCAAATTAGCTTAGGTTTAAAATCAACGGGACTATATCTTCTATATTCAACCTAACAAAAAAGGTGTGCTCAACCTAAATCAACCTTTATCCAACCAATTTTTCTTTAACCAAATCTAGATTAAAAAGGGGATTATATTCATATGGATTAAATTATTATCAAAGTCTCAATCCACTACAATTATTAGATAAACATTAAATTAAACAGATCTGAATCAAATAGGGTATAACAAACTTAATTACATGTAAATCATTATATTAATTATGAACTCACTCACCTCTAGAAAGCTATCCCTTTTTTAGTTCGCTTGGAATTGCCTCTGCTTTGTGTAGGCCCCCTTGATTTGATTTGATTCTTCCTCCTTTAATCTTTTGAATTTAATTTTAATTTTGTTTTTTGAAGAAAATAGACTTGAAGAGAAAGAGGGTTGAGTATTCAAAGAGACAAAGTTTTGTTACGACTAACAAAATTAGGGTTTTGAGTATCAACTTACGGTTATATTTACATAGGTAAGAAGTAACATCAACCATTAGATTATTTTATATAAAATCTAAGTCGTTCGGCCAACCCAAACCCTAGCTTGAACGCATCGATCGTTTGACCCCTTGGATTGGAGTAGTCGATTGTTGGGGGTCAACTGGTCCAAACTTCGACGTTGACTGGTGGAGCTTTCTATTTATAAAATATTTATTTCCTTATTCTATTATTTAATTATTTTTTATTCTAAAATTCAAACATTAATAATTTTTTCATATTAGCTTCGATTACAAAACTTTGTATATGAAAATTGTTCAGAAAATCGCTATGAATGTAACGGTGCAAGTATCGTAGCAAAGTTCAGACGTTTATGAAAATTCCATTTTTGCCGTTTTATATTTAATTTAATTCTTTTATTAAATTTTTGGTTAATTTTTATAGGGTGTTACATGGTGGCTCGATGTTGAAAGGAGTTCTGAGATTGATTATCCACAAAGAGCGAGTTCTAGGAAGGGTGATATGTGGATAGAATATAGAATGGTTTTATCATGGATAAAAAGGAATGTGAAATGGTTCCTTAAGGATAATGGAAACTAGATGAAGCAAGGAAAGGGCTTGGATACACGTGCTACGGGACCGTTGACACTCGAAGTATTTTCTGATGTACTCGAAAGCAGGGGTATTGTAAATGCCATCATCGGTACTTTGAAAGGCTACTCCAGATTGGGTGAATAGATCTGTATACCCTAGACTAATGGAATGGGTTTAGTATCATCTTCGGGCTAAAGACGAGTACACTAAAAATTGGGATTTATCCATTAAATTCTAGCAAAGGAATGGTCACACAAATTATCATATATCTGGGGCACATTGAGTGATAAGGAGGATAATTTGATGGATCCTATGTTTGCTTTGGTTATTTTCTCCCATAGTCTATCACTGTAGGAATGTCGCTTGGGATAGGTATTGTGGATAGGGATACCTAGACACCCGTCATAGTACTTAGGTCGTAGTATACCCTTATGATATTTGTAGAGTAGCATATTACGTATGTTATGTGCTAACTCTTTGGTTGTAGGGACATGTCATGTATGGTTTGCATACCCCTGTTCCTTGCTATATTGACTTATATAGTATTTTGAGATTCATTTATCGCTCACACCAGATTGTTGTTTAACTCAAGATTTTATGTCTTGCTTCTTATCATCTCGGGTACTCTTAAATAAGTAGACAGGATAGACGGTCTAGGTGTATGCAGTGGTAGTGCAAAGGACGAGAAGGATGGAAAAGTCTTGTATTATATATGAATATTATATTTCTTATTCTGCTATGCAACCATGTGGAACCTAGGAAATGTTTATTTTCTATTGAGACAATTTATTTGAGTTTATTTCCATTTGTATAAACTATGTTATTGTATTATATAACTTTGTGGATCTATACTTTGATATTTGGTTCAATTAGTTATTATTATCCCTATTTTTTAATATATGTGATGATTATTATGTTTTACTCGATACGCTATGAGATATACGATAGGTTCTGTGATGTTTTATTTATTTTCAACCTTTGGCAATCGTCCTACATCGGTCGAGCACCGCAGCAGTGCATTATTTTGTTATATTAGGTGCCGATGGTGTAGGGCAGTTGTCACATTTGGTATCAAAGCTTTGGTTACACGATTAACCCGAGTTGATATCATGATTTAGTAGAGATAAGGAAGGAGTTATCACCCTAGACTAGATCGAGAGATTATATATACGAGAGAGTGTACTTGTTATATATTTTGGTTTTCAAAACTAAATGGTAGTATATAGTATATAAGTCGCATGCACATATGAGTACCATTGATGTAGTTTTCTTTAGGAGAGACTAATCATTCTTGTTACATATCAAGAATGGGCCGACATACAAAAAACATTGCAAGGATCTTTATTCATGGAGCTAAAGAGGAAGGAGTGGGTTTGGGGGCTGCAAACCTTGACTTACAGGTGATGTTCATTAAGATGTTGGCAAACATGCTGCAAAATGCCTATGCAACCGCTCTGAATGTTGATTTGGTGGCGATGCTCAGGTGCAGGTGCCCAGAGTTGATTTTGTTAAGTTGAAAAAGGATTTTGCCAGTCTTGGTGACAAACCATTCCGGAGAATAGAATCCGCTATTCAAGTGCAGGATTGGTTGGACACCTATGAAATAATCTTTGATGACCTTTAATTGAATGATGCTATAAAGAGGAGGTTGGCTTCTCAACAGCTTCAAAGAAGAGCCATGAACCGGTGGAACGCTATTAGAGTTGCTACACCCGAGGATCGGTTAACTTAGGACCAGTTCACTTAGGACTAGTTCAAAACCCGATTCGAGGAGAATTTTATTATGACTGATAAGAAATCGATGCTGTTCAGAAAGTTTGCTGATTTGAAGTAGGAAGACATGTTTGCCTCCGAGTATGCTGCTGAATTCGACCATTTGTTGAAATATAGGATGTCTTTCATCAATACTTCATTGAGGAAGAATGAGAAGTTTCTTATGGGTTTGGATGACTATCTAGGGGAGAAGTTGATGAGTCATATCAAAGAGCCATTTGAGAGATTCGTTGACAAAGCTCTTTGCCATGAGAGTTTGTACCCCATGTCCAAATCAGTTGTTATGGTTAAGGAAGAGCCAAAACCACCACAAGGCGGTGGAGACAAGAAGAAATGGAATGATAAGAAAAGGCAGTTTCAAGGAAAGAATGCTCGGAAGAAGACTAAGTGGGATCCTGTCTATTATGATTGTGGAGACAAGGATCACTTGATTAGAGACTGCAAGATTGATGGAAAGAAGAAGTGCTACAACTAGGGTAAGTTCAGACATATGCAGAAGAATTTTCCAGAACTAGCAAAGCAAAAATAGGTTGTGAAGGCATATGCTTTGGATGCTATCCCGACTTCGTCAAGTGCTCCCTCGACGAAGGAGAAGAGGAAGAGTGTCATTATCAAGGTCTGCTTTTCATTTATGATGTTCCCGTAAGTGTTTTGTTTGATACCGAGGCTTCACATTCCTTCATATCTAGTAACCTAGTAGATAGATTGGGATTGAAACCTGAAATAGTTGACCAACCTTTGATTGTGACAAACCCTGTTGGAGGCTCCACCGGCCTGTGTATGATTTTCATGTTTGGCTTATCGAGTCATGGATGCTCTTTTGTTTATGATTGCTTTATTTTTAATATTGTTTGATTCTGGATTATCTTAGGGATGGACTAGCTAAGGAAGTATGTGGTAGAGGTGGATTGTGAGAACTTATTGGTGATGATTAGGACTATGGAGGGGCGGACGGTAATGATTGGCTGCCTGCTAGAGAATGGGGTTATGGTTAGCTTTCTATATTCGCTCAAGGTTCCACAGGATGAGTTGTCATTTGTGCCTATCGTTGGAGAGTATCTAGACGTGTTTGAGGAGGTGACCAAACTACCGCCATACCGAAAGATAGAGTTCCGCATAGACTTAGTAAAAAATGCCAGATCAATAATTATGCCCTTGAGGCGTATGGAACCCAGAGAGTAGAAAGAGTTGGAGGTGCAAGTGAATGATCTGTTGAAATGAGGATTCATTCGTAGAAGCATATTTGAGTAGAGCGCACCTGTAGTATTCGCCACTAAGGCGGATGGCTCTTTGAGGTTATGTGTAGATTACCATGAGTTGAATAAAGTGACGAGGAAAAACAAGTATCCACTCCCGCATATAGATGACTTGTTCGATCAGCTCCATGATGCAAAGGTGTTCTCTCAGTTGGATCTCGCGATGGGTTTCTCTACACCAAAACAGAGGATTCCCAACGAGTATAATCGTTGCAAGCAATTTCAGTAACACTTATACATGTTGTTATAGAGGCATGGGCATTTATTTGGAATGAATATAAGTGTTGCAAGATATTTTTACTAATGGTTTTAAGCGTTGGAAAATATTTTTTCCCAACGGTCATAAGCGTTGGAAGATATATTTTTTAGCAATGGTTATGACCATTGATAATATGATATTTATAATGGATATATCTATTACTGAATTCGATCTTCCCGTGGAAATAAGTGTTAGCAATGTGCATTTTGTAACACATGTATCAGTTTCAAATTTCATGATACCAATAGATATAAGTGTGAGCAATAACACTAATACATGTTGCAATAATTAATATGATATGCATGATTATAATGTAGACTAAATTTAATATGAACTCAAAATAATATTATCTCAATTTAGCAAATTATAACTCAATCAATATCAATAAACAACATCCATAATCATCATAACAAAATACAGTATAAAAAAAGACAAGTTCAATACATAATTAAGTAACTAAATTCAATATATAGTTTACCAATTCCATACTAATATCTAATTGGAATAACAAATGACAAGATATAGTTCATAGTTAAATTCTACAAATAACGAATACGAAACTCCGACCGTATAAAGAAGACTCCATATGAAAATTCACATAGCATGCACATTCCATTTTAAGGACCATCGTAAATTGGTGCATCCGGTTCAAGAACATCAACCACCTAAAGAACTTTCTCTACATTGGGTATCACCTTCCTAAAATGATAAGTTGTTTGTGTTCCAACATAACATTTAGCTACATCTATCTCTAAATCTTATGACAATAGCATTACATATTTTTTTCTCTTTTGTAGATGAATAAAATATCATTATGTGAGACGGTTGGAGTGGCAACTAGATTATTGTTCATAGGAGAATCTCCTAAATTAGAAACACCTTCAGAATGTGGATTCATAGGACTTGCAACATGCTTTTCATGTAAACTAGATATAAATTTCATAAAAGTTGAAGTAATTAATTTGATGGCATCATTAACTTGATTAGCTACTTGCCTTTCTATCTCCAATTTTCAAATAGGCAAATCCACGACTTGCTATTTTTTTTAGTCATAGCTTTTACAAATTGAGTCATCTTTACTTGTTTTATAGAAGAAGTAGAACTAATCGTTCGACGATATTCAAGCGGAACCAAAAACTTTCACAATTGGATCATTTTCAAGATCTTCTACTCCATCATTACCACTAGAATTACCATCAAATTTCCTCTTTTCCTCCACTTCTTCTATAAGTGCCTACATGAATTGAATATCACATTAAATTGAAATTTATACTAGAAAGAATGACCATTAATAATCAAGGTGATAACACATGATTTAACAATAAAAAGACATTAAATAATAGGGAAAATTTACAAAAAAAATAATCAAGGTGACAGCGTAGAAGTTTTATCTTAATTTAAAACTGAGTATTCAGTTTTTAAACACCGAGTACTCAAACTAAGTCAAAGTTTTTAAAAACTGAGTATATGTTTTGTAGTCCCAGTTTGTTCTCGGTTTGTACCTATTTTGTAGTCTCAGTTAATGATATATTAGTCTCAGTTTGTACTTAGTGTAAAAATCATGGAAGAAAAATTGTATTTGTGAAACCATGCCAGTATATCAATTCATACGCAACAGGGATATTTTGTCAATTGCAGATATAACTAACAATGACTAGAAATTAAAATGATCTGATAATCATCAAGAGAACAAGCACATGCCAAAAGGAAGAACACTTGAGACATCATTTGATGGTTAAGATATACAGAGATGGACTTCACTTGAACAATTGACTTCCCATACTCATGCGATCTCTACAAAACAACTTATAAGCAGTTCCATTGAAACCTTCCTCAAATGCACTTATAAGCAGTTACATGGAATTCACATAATATCACAAGATAGTATAGCTCAGTAGGAGATGCTTTAATACTTCTAATGAAGTAACAACTCATTTAATAATTAATACAACAAAAATAGTTGTATAGAATTAAGCACTTTATATAATGGTCGCATATAGAATTAAGCAAAACTAAACCTACTTAACCATGTTCAAGTCTAATAGGATGGATGGGACCTACTTTTCTGAATTAGTTTTGACTCCTTAACTTTCTTTTTAAAGAAATTATTTTTGAAAGCAACTATTCTATACTTTCGGCTTTTAAGCCAATTTCACGAAGAGGATTACCAAACTGGGCCCAATGCATGAACTTGAACCTAACCCAAGCCATAACCAATCAAAGTTCGTTACAATATTAGTTTTAAATCAATCAAATCCACATCTTCAAATTTTTTACCAGCAAAAAATACAGCCAAGACATTAGATCAGACATTAATTCACGCTACTTAGTCTATGGATTAATTAATGTTTAAGTTTCATAAAGAATTCAACTGAAAGAAGATCATCCCATCAAATTTCCTTTTGTATCCAAAGTTTTTAAATCAGTGGAAAAAAAATTCAATTTTTCACTACTAGCTGATGAATTTTAAAGATGAAAATGAATTGTTAACGTAATCACAGCAGGTAATTCAAAAAAAATTTGAAAAGTTTTTAACTTTTTTGCAAATACAATCGTAGGCTGTCGATTACAGGAATCAACGATAATTCACGTAGGGGTATACTAGGTTTCAAGCTTAATCGCGCTAATAATTGCGTGAATTTTTACACATCCACGCAGAAATCCTACGTGGTATTGACACGAATCACGGAGTCATCTTGCATGGTAGATCATTTTTTTTTTTTTTGAACTTTTTAACATTTGATGGAAGGGATAGTTCTGAAAATGGTAGGGGGACTACTAAGTTATTTTTTGGGTTTATAAACTTTTTTAAATTTTTGGGGGCTCCTGAATAAATACTCAAGTTAGAATTTGCCTAGAAAAATTGTACATCAACATAATCAGATAATTTTCCAAAATACAAATAAATAAAGTGCAAGCATCCAAAATACAGAAACAGATAATTTTCCAAAATAAAAGTAGTTATGCTTTCAAATTTTGTTTTCTTTAAAGGTATTTTATAGGTAAAATCCAGAAGTATATAGCTCTCAAGTATCACAAGAAAACTTAATGTCTAGTCCTATATAGAATAAACATTCATCTATCAAGCTATAGAATGCACGTTCAGTTGTAAACCTCGGATATTGTTTTCAATTCACATTAACCCTGAGTACTCGATGTACTCATGGAGCGCTCAGTTTAAAAAAAAAAGTTTTAATCCACTCTCTTAAAGTTAAATTAGAGATAAAGTAAAAGTTTTACCCTTTGGACTATTATTAAATAAAAATATTATTCATAATAGAAATAATTTAAGCATAAACAAAGGTAAACAAATAAGTGTTACGAAATAACTGTTATGGTGCAGTGTTATATATTATAATTCAGCTGTGAGATTATATCTTGTGCCTCCGTATAGTGCACTAATTTACCTCATTTTTATATGGAATATGAACACGATCATGATTCTCTGATATAGCTAAGGTTGGACATATGAAAATTAATTTAGACGGAATGTAAAAATAAATTAACTTCATTATCTATTTTGCATCATATATATTTTTTTCACCAAAGTTTCTGTATCTAGAGTTAATGATATGTATCATGCTTTTGTTATGCACTATGCAATATCATTAGAATGTTAGCAATCGGATTAGTTGCCATGTTATTATAAACTATGTAATGCATGCATCATAATACTAAATACTTATTTTGAGGCTAAAATTACTATGGGATATCATAACCTAATTCATTTGTAAATAACATCTCATTGAAATGTTGATTGCAAACAGAAAATATTGTTATACAAATGCAAAGTTTAACGAAATCAGTTTACTAACCGTCAAAAGTAATGCCAGCATATATGAAATATCCTAGGGTATATAAATTGTGGTCTACAATCAAAGAATGGTGTAAAAACACAATTCCGCTACATATATAGATCGTTTCAGTGAAATAAATAATGAAAAATCAATGCGTTTGAGAGTATTAAAAGTTCTCGCATTTTCAAATCTAAGCAATATGTAACTGTTTTAATCTATTAACCTCTTAGTGTATCATTCTCAGCTAATACTAACCAGCTTACAAATATTTTGTTATGTTTTTATCTATTATTTCTATTTTCTTCAATCCAATAAAATTAGTTATAGACGTGAGTGCGAAATTAAAATATAAATAAACTTAACATGTTCGCATAAGCATATTTGGTAAAGAACGCTAATTAATTGTGTTAATCTTCTCTACATATATGGTATCGTTTGGAATGTTTCCTAAAAGTAAGCAATATATTCAAACCAAACCAACACTAAATTTTTGCTAATAGATTAAAAAAACAAGAAAAGAGTCACAGGTCCCTGTTTTTTATGTTGTTATAGGAGAAGTCCCTGCAGAAATGAATATGTAAATTCGGTCCATATTTTTGAAAAATAAAAAACGCAAAGTGCCTTGCACTTGTCTGACAGAAAATGCAAAGTAACTTGCCCTTTTCTGTTTCTGAAATTTTTTCGAAATTTTCAAAATTTTGAAAAGCGTAAGGTATCTTGCACTTTCTATCAGGAAAGCGCAAGCTAGTTTGTGCTTTCTGATTTTGAATTTTTATTTTGAAAATTTTGAAATTTTTAAAAAGCGCAAGATAGCTTGCGCTTTCTATCAGGAAAGCGCAAGCTAGTTTCCGCTTTCTGGTTTTGAAATTTTTAAAAAGCGCAAGCTAATTTGCACTTTCTGATTTAGAAAAAATAGGGACCTAATTTACATACTTATTTCTACAGAAACTTTTCTTGTAACAACATCAGAAATATGGACCTTTCATGCAAAGCCACTTAAAAAAAGGAAAAAAAACATGAATGGCATTGTATTTAAATGATATTAAAACTTTTATTAGAAATCAGACACATTACATTGTAATAAACTTATCTTAAAAACTATATTTGTAATGACATTAAATATATGGGTAGCAACTTCAATACATAGTAAGTATTAAATGAAATAATTATGGCTATGGTACTTTTAAGAAAGCAAAGTAGAAATAAAAATGGGGCAATTTATGTTTACTTTTTGATTAAAATGCGAAGAAGAAACAAAATAAGTATATATCAAAAATTAGTTGGCATCTTTATTTTGTTTAAAATGGGATCCATAAGCAAAAATTGGGATCTTTTTTCACCAAAATTGGGATGCAGAAATAACCCAATTATTTTATTGTTCAAGTTATTATTTGTAAATGAGATATAACATTACATATCCAAAGTACCCCTCAAAGCAGATACAAGACAATCAAGGTAAAGAAAATAATTACGGGGATCAAACATTGGAATCTCAATTTCCACTATAAGACATGTTCAAATGCAATTTATCAAGTTTTACACTGTAGGTGTTGTAAAATAATAGTGAGTTAGAATTCATTAAGGAAATATTAAGTATATACACTACAAAACAGGACGGCTTTAGCGACGGCAAAAAAACGTCGTCGGCCGTCGCAAGCCGTCGCTAAATAGCGCGCCGCCACACAGTAAAGCGACGGCTTTAGCGACGGCTCCGTCATCAAAATAGCGACGGCTGGCGACGCCTTGCTGTACACGTGACAAATTAGTTGACAAAGGAATGACATCTCACGTCGACGCTAGCCGTTGCTAAACTGGGCCAAATGGCCGTCGCTAGCCGTCCCTAAACTGTGCCAAATTTTCAAAACCAGTTTTGTTATTCAATCAATCCAACCACACAACCTATTTCATATCTCTTTCCAACGCATATACATTCAATTTCACAACTAATACCACTTCATCCATCATATAATCTCACACATATCACAAATAATCATATATATAACGCAACATATAAATTTACATAAACATTTCATCACCACTGTATAAATATATCATACCAATCAAACAGAACATTCCAAATCCATCAAACAATGTAACCAAACGTACAAATATTATCCATCAATCACATGTATACACAAATGTCCATTAACCCATCAAACACCATAACCAACGAACATGTATCAAATATATACACAAACGTCACATAACTGCAAAACAAGATGATGAAAATCCGACAGAAACATAAGAATACCTACTCATCGTCATCGCCCGACCCGTTCTCTCCCGGCATCGTCCCATGTTGTGCCAAGTAGGCTGCAATATGCTCATCTAGCTGGTGCGCCAATGCGCTCTTCCTTCAATCGTTTATCTCCTCCAGCTGTTTTTTCATTTGAGCAATCTCCTCCTCGGCTTAGGATCTCCTATAAGCCCTCTGGGACATTAACGCTTGTGAAATGGTTGATATCTAGTTATAATTTATAAACATTATAAACAGTATGAACAAAAATGTTAATTAATTATGCGGCTAATATTTATAATTAACTGTTATACATTGGTTGCAATTAATTTATTTCAATTATTCAGGTTCCTTATTCAATTTATAATTTGTTCACTTAAGTTTAAATTCATTTGCATGTGTAAATTTATATATTAGTAAATGAAGAAGTTTACCTCCTGATTTTCGTAACTATACAGCCTATTTCGCGAAGGCAGATCAATAATAGCATCCCAAATACGGTTTGACTCCTCAAACGTTAACTCTGCCCGGCCAGTGGACTGCGCTACTCGTGCCCGCTCCACTTCATATCTCTCCTACGATTACGAACAATAGTTTGACACGATAAATATTCAATTTAAAGTTTATGAAATGTGAAATACAGGAATATGAAACATAGTCATTAAGGATAAGCATGTTTACCATTACGGATCTAGATTTATCGTCCGTCCACTCATATGAAACGTTACCTTCCTCATCCGTCTGCTCAACAGCGTGCGTGGTCGTGAACACCTCAGCCATAGTAGGCTCACGATTGTATCTCGCCGCCTGAAAGTATATACATATGAATAAACAATGTTACAACTACGACTAAACAACATTTTAGATATTTATAAACATAATTTATAAATTTACCAACTCTCTCCTGTGTTCTTGAAAGGATTTTAAGCCGCCACGGTGCAAAGCAAAAATTTTATTCCTATTTGCATGGTTCCGGGCAGATAATTCCTACAAATTTAGATACACGATTAACTGAATTACTGCAACTAACATACGAAATTTACAAAAATTATAACAACAATGCAAAAGTATATAACTTACTTTCACTTCTGGAGTTTCCCAGAGACGGAGATACTCAGCCCACACATCAGCGCCCATCCAATTGGGTTTTTTACCTGCATTTTTAGCCTTAGACAGAGTGTCCCTATAATTTTTTCTCATCCTCTTGTTCCAGTGATTGGTAAAAATATCCATATCCTCTGGATCTACACGCACGGCTGCCTGCATATTGAAATTAGTTTGAATTATGTACATTATATTAATTTTCAACTGAAATTCAAACTTATACTTACAAGTACATCAGCCAATATAGCATTCTTGATATGCGGTGGGATGCCGTCCCAATGAGGCCAACAGCCGAACATCCTACTCATAAATGCCTTCCTGGAAACTTGTAGGATGAAACCGAAGGCTCCACCTCAAAGCCCCTGGAAACTTGTAGGATGAAATCCGAAGGCTCCACCTCAAAGCCCCTCGAAACTTGTAGGATGAAATCCAAAGGCTCCACCTCAAAGCCATTATTTATTGTTGTTATATTCATTGCTTAATTTTTTTACAAAATCCATTTCACTAGAATATTTGTTGTTGTTATGCTCTTTTCAAAATTTGATAATTCATTCAACTATTCAAACATTTTATTTAATAAATTTGAAAATTTAAAATTTATTTCAACATTTAGTTAACAATTTAAAATGTTAACTTAACTATTTTGTACACTAAAATTTTAACTTACTATTTTATACCAACCGCTAAAACTTATAATTAACACACACTTATCAAACATTGTACACTTATCAGTAAGCATATATTAATCTATGATTACAAACTAATTTTTGAGTTTTAAATCAATCCTAATTTTTGTTTACAAGTTAAATAATCAAACCACTTATTAACTTCCCTAAATCAACTAACATACCATTATCTTCAACTAATACATAATAATCATCAATTTCAAATCCATAATCAACTAATTTTCTAAATAAGGGTTTTAATTTAATCCCCAAATCAACTAATAAACTATTACCATCATCTAATATCAATTATTCTAACATATTCAAACCCATAATCAAATTATTTTTAGAAATTAAGGTTTAGAGGTTATACTTAGAAATTGAGAAATCAGAGAAGACGGAGGGAACGGAGCAGTACCGGAGGGCGGCAACGGCTTCTGGAGGCAGTTGGCGTTGGCAGGAGGCGGTTGGAGGCAGTTGGAGGTAGGGGGATGGGAATCTTGGCAAAAAAACTGGGGGAAAGCTAAGGTGAAAGTGATAAAAATGCTCTCGGCTTTGCTGTTAACCCGCGTTTGGTGATGGCCGGCGACGGCTAGCGACGGCCGCCTTTTTTTAGCCGTCGCTAGTGACCGTCACTAAACCAAGCCTATTTTGTAGTGAGCGGAGGTGCAAAAAGCTTTGTTAAATATAAAATCAAATATTTAAAGTTAACTTATTATCATTCTCACATTAGTGTGTAGGAAAAAATTGTTATTTAATCTTATATAACAAAATCGAAGAATATCATGATTTATGCAGTTCAAATTTGGTGACTATAATAGAAATCTATCTTATACTAAGCATTGTACCTTAAAATTAATTCTTTATCCTAACTTTGTTGATTTGATTCAAATAAGAACTAGTCAAATCAAACTTTTTATATTAATTGTGCTAAAGCAGATGCTAAAATGACTTAGTTTAGCGGGTGTAGGAGAAAATAACGGGGCTTTTAACACCCCTTTTTTTGTTAAACATTACTCAAGACGTTTAATTGGATAGATTAAATAGAACAATGCAAATGGTTAAGGATAATGAGATTCAAAACTTAATAAGGTCGTGTCATACTTAATTAAATAAGTAAGATTGTTTAAACTTAACATATAAGAGAATATATAAGAGAGATAATTTAGGAAATAAACCTATTGTTTGCCTTAAACCCTCTCCCCTCTTATCGTTCACACTTTATTCATTCATAAAACAATCTAAGAAAAACCTAAGGAGGCCAGCCATTCTGAGGGAGAGGAAGATCACAAAGTCAAAGGATATTCATAAATCCAAGCTTAGGGATTCAAGAGCTAGATCAAATGTCAACTCCAACAAGTAATTTTAAGGTGAATAATAAGTGTTCCATCTCTATTTTTTCTTTTGAATTCGGTTATGGATAATACCAGAATGATTGATGTTTGTTTTGTCAATATATGTTTGTTTAATCATTGTTTGGATAGAATAATAGTTATTGAAATTTTTATGGAATTATTTGAATGGGTTAGAACCAGAAGTTCCCCACATGGATTAGAATGAAACTTGCAACCGCAAGGATTAGAACTGGAAGTTCCTCACATGAATGGGGGCATGAAAAAAATTTGAATCAAAGGCATGCGAAGAGATTTCACCTGAAAATAGATGATCGCTAAGAAAGGTACTTCGAGGTGAAGCTATAAAGTGAAGTTTGGAGGATGTAAATGAAAACCATTTCACCTCCAAACGCTCGAAACGCTAGAAATCCATCTGATTTAAGTAACCTACTTTGGAGTCGTAAGATGGAATGACAAATCCAACTGTTCATTTAATAAGATAGATCCAATGTATGAGAGTATTAGCAGCTTTGGAGGCAGTGATGGGACGATGCTCCTATTGTACTTGACTGATTTGGCTACCGTGTCGTTTTCGCCAAATGGATAATGGGTCCATCATCACTACGTGGATTGAGTTAGGGAAAAATTTTACGAGTCAATTCATGGTTCATATAGTTTGACCTGGGCATGTGATGGTACTTTCAAGTGTAAAATAGAGAGAGAATGAGCTTTGCAGAGTTACTTGATTAGATTTAACCCAGTAGCCACTGCATTTTAGAAACCATACTCGTCGATATTACTGATGGCGACGATTTCTATACTCGCTAATAAGATCGATTTTAAGAAAGCATTGGAAAGAGATCCGCTAGTGGATCTCGTGGATTTTTACTATGAAACCAAGAGACATTTGTACTAGGAGGACACAGAAGCTGGGAGCGGTAAATTTAATGTCATGGAGGATGAAGGATTGAGGACCATCTAAGGAAGGATGTGGAAAGGACAAAGGAAAAATGGAAAGCTGATGATGGCTTCGGATGATCAAAGCGGTAAAAGAGGGAACCGAAGTTTTCCTCTTACACTGAGTTGACCAAGGCCCCGAAGAGGATTTATCTTGATACCGGGCATAGATTATCAAACTGTGTAATTATGTAATTTATTATAAATTATCTAATTCTATATAAAATCTCTTTCAAAATAAAAGGCGTTTGATTTCTTTTATATGATTTTTATATTGTGATAAAATTAATTGATTAAAAGTGTATAAATAAAAAGTCCTTAAATAAATTATTATGTGATTGCAATTACAATTAATTGCAATCGTGAGTAATAAATCACAATACAAAATAGCATTTTGTTTTAAATATTTCTAGTCAAGTGTTTCGAGAAAGGACATTGATACATCCATTGAGACCAAAGTTTATGACGCTCTCCAAATTTTCGATGACACATTAATCATGGTTGTTGGGGCACCAAAGAATTACGTACTCATAGTTATTGAATAATCATGAAATGGAATGACTATCGGAGTTTCCTATTAGTTAATAACAGCTAGGTTAAACATGAAATCTCATAGTGACGATATTACAAAGTTCTCTTGACTTGAGAATACAATTGAACTTCGCTGTGGACATTCCACTATGATTATAGTTAAATCATGGCGTGGTGACCATCGAAGGATTATAGTTCGATCTGAGTTGAAGCAATGGAATTAAAACAATATTCAATAAGGAATTTATCTCTTCGACTGTGTCAGTTGGTATCATTGTCAATTATAGTCAACTCAAAGTCAAAATCTCTAGCCAGAGTTAATAGTAAATGTTATTTTCGAACCAATGACTTTTTAATGGACTAACCAAGTTAAATATGGATAATATTGGAATTTGACCAATACCAAATTCCATAAAGTGATATATATCTTTGATGACGAGGACGTGTGTAAATAATCCTTGTTAAAAGGTAATGCTTGAGATGTTGTAAATTTTGATTTAACGATGAAATTAATAAGCGATGAATTAAGCCAAAATGTTACACCTTTAACTAAGGTGATGCATGTATGTTGGCATTTGAATTGTTTAGTCATTAATTACCGACTGAATTTACGCTTACGAGTCAGATGATTAAATTCGTTCAGTCTTCAAAACACCACCCGATATAATTAGTTTATAATACTTACAAATTAACAATATTTAAGAAATATTAAATACTGTTGTATTTTATGTTTGGGGTGTATTTAGTAAATAGAATAGTCTCTAGAAATATTTTGGGTGCTAATAGTAATTAATACATGCATAAAAGTTATATATGTACATATTAATATACGATATCAATGTACATTTATTTTGGATTTAAATTGAATTGATTACAACTGGGTTTTGTAGTTTATTATTCCACTAAGGGACTAATAAGGAGTTGGCCATAAGGGAATAAAGAAGAGGTCTTAGGAGTTGGACTTAGCAATAGAGAACAGTGGAAGATATTTTCCACTTGTTCCTATATATAAGCAACTCAATCCTAAATTTTTTGTTTCCTGCTTTCTCCCATCCTTGACCTTCATTTACATTTACCGTCCCTCGTCATAGTTGATCTCCATTCGGTCCTCCATTTAGCCTTAAAACATCAAACAACTCAACTCAAGTGGTGATACACTAAAACCAACAACTTTGGATAAGGATCTAAGAGATCTATGAGACTTTCAAAATTGACTTCATTTCAATTAGGTAGATTCTAACTTGCACATGTATTATTATTGTTGTAACAACCCGTATATTTGGACCATTTAAATTGACAATAATCCACACATGTCAACTTAAATAATACAAAACACGAATCATTATGGGATTATGAATACATATATGTACATGAGAATCAATACAACATTACAGACACAGAATAGTCACAGAATAATGCAGCGGAAAAGTACATCATCATAATAGTAGTTCATGAAGCTACTACAGGAATACAACAATGTCTCAACATAAAGTGACAAAGAGGAAATACAAGATGTTCAATACATAAGTTCATCAAATACTAGAATGGACATAAACTGATAAAGATAAATGCTAAGTCTTCAGCATCTTCAACCAACCTTGATCAGCAACTGGATAGCTTCAGACTGACCCGAGCATATACAAAGAAACACTCGAGTCAGGACTCAAAATCTTATACGGGATAATCAGGTGCAAATAATAAAGTTCATAACTCAAAGATGAATGTGATACACATCTTTAAGGATCTGATAAACTATCTATATATACAATAGAATACGCTAAATAGATAATGTCTAATCAGTAAAGTATGATATCAAAATAGTGTTAAGGCGTTACCATAATTCCCTTAACACATTTTATTCCCAAGAGC
The DNA here is from genome assembly GCA_030737815.1 of Allium fistulosum. Classification (NCBI taxonomy): domain Eukaryota; kingdom Viridiplantae; phylum Streptophyta; class Magnoliopsida; order Asparagales; family Amaryllidaceae; genus Allium; species Allium fistulosum. The sequence continues at coordinate 672,498,491 of CM060906.1, forward strand.
ATATACAAGACCGTAGTTTCCCCAAAACCGAAAGTCACCAGAGGGCAATCCATATACTAAAGGTACAAACCAAAACGTAGTGGTCGCGAATAGGATAATCAGTATGACAAGGTACATGAGGCGATACCAACTAGGATACTAGTAGTTGCGTGATCCGGACTGATGTTGAGCATAGCAGCTACTACCTCAACACCGCGAAACAACACTCCCAAATCAAGGGGTGCACCCAAATCGAATCACAAAAGTAATAGATATGGTATCGAAGAAGTGTGTCCGCTAGAGGTGGCGAACCTCAATGGCCCGGCGCGGCTCCTGTTTTAGTCATGTCAGGGGTCATCCAATATCGTTCTCTTTCTTCAGTCAACGCGTTCACCAAAACCATCCACTTCGTTCTGGATCAACACTCCGCGTATATTAGTTATTAAAGTGGTTTTCGGTATCGACAGAGAGTATGTCCATATCCAATCCCGGTCTCTTTAATAACTATGCATTAATTACCCGATGGTCATTTAATATTAAAGTTTAAACAAATCAAAGTCCAAAAGTCAAGTTGCAAGTTTGACTTTCAAAATTTTACAATTCACAATTCAATTTATTCCGAACATTTAAAAATCATATTTCCAAATGAAGTTTTAGTTCAAGCCCTTGAGTTAACAATACTTAAGTATTCAAGTTCAATTTAACGAGATCCAAATTCCACTTACTAATTTAATTCATAAACCATAGATTCAATTAACTGGTCAATTTGGTTCAAATCATTAAATCAAATTCTATTCATTTTAATTCATATTCCCCTTCATCGTTACATTAAATTTATTCAGAACTTTGATTTAATCAATTTCAACTGCTAAATCAAATCCTTAAAATTTAATTGGTTTTGCATTCCCTTAAGTCACTTTGTTACTTAATCTCAAATTAAATTTTATAACAAATTCCAAATTTATTAAATTTATCCGAATTAGATCTAATCTCAAATCTAATAAATTTAAATTATTAGATTCTAAAACTTACTTGTTCAAATCTCATTTCAATTTAATGTGTCCATCTGTTTTATTTAATTAAATAGATTTATTAATCCATTTCAATTAAATCCATTAATTTATTTCAATTAATTTATTAAATTAAATCCATTAATTTATTACAATTAAATCCATTAATTTATTACAATTAAGTCCATTAATTTATTACAATTAAATCCTATTAATTTATTACAATTAAATCGGTTAATTTATTACAATTAAGTCCATTAACTTATTACAATTAAATCCTATTAATTTATTACAATTAAATCCGTTAATTTATTATAATTAAATCCATTGATTTATTTCAATTAAATCCATTGATTTATTACAATTAAATCCATTAATTTTGTTACTTAATTTCCAACAAATTTTTAAGTTCATTTCTTAATTTCAAATAGATTTCAATTCCAAAATGATTTTTGGTTGACCAATCGGGTTTCTTGTTTTTGATTATCTATCCTAGGCCAAAGTTGTTCAATTGGGTATTTATCATTTCAACCCAATATCATTAAATAAAACAAAGCATAGCAAAGGGAACTTGCAGTGTGATAACTGGGATGGTGTCAAAGTAAATAAACAATCAATAGCAACCATACATAACAATTCAACCGTTTATTTAAATAATCCCGAAATAACGTATTTAATTTTCATTTGTTATTTATGTAAATTAATAAAATTATTCCTAGAATCCACACTATCATTTCATGCAGATTAAAGATTATTACATTATGGGTTTTCACTTGGCGTTTATTATCAAGTTATTACATCAGTCATACATTCAATGGTTCAAAGTGTAGTTAACACTATTTCTACGTGTCGATTTATTTAACATTAAAAGGGACAAGTTCAACATATATAATCTATTTTAAATTTTAGACTATCCTATATCAATTTCAATTTCATATTAATCATCACTTATATTAACGACCAATTTCAACATCACATAACAATTTAGTGTCACAACTATTTTCCATAACTAACTTCAAATCACAATTTAACATCAACCATTTTAACATTCAAATTAATATCAATAACATCTATCACTTGATTATCATAGCATAATAGATTGAGTCGTGAATGAAATATTCACCTTGTGTGGTTAGAGAAGATGACGGCGAAGCACGAAAATGAATAGACTAGATAGACGACACAAGCACGAATACGAACGCGAACTGTAAATCAAACAAAAAGATCATTCAACAATAGTGTAATACAATGTATATATCGATTGTATATATATAAACCATACCAAACAACTAGATGCAAATAAGGTAGAAGGAAGCCTAGGCCTGAGATCCTGGATCAGCTACAACTGTCAAACAAGCGAAACAACGTATGAGATACTGTAACCCTTGTTTATTTATATACTAAAATATATGTAAAATGTAACTTTATAAAACTATATATATACAACAAATTTTTTTTAAAAAAAAAATATAAAACCCATTTTAGAACGAAATATAAACCTGTAAATTATAAAACTATTTAAAATCAAAACTTTATATATATATTCATTTACAAAATGGCAGTGTAGGGGAGAGTCGACTGCGGCCAAGGCGAGGCATTCGGGTTTGGTGGCGGCGTCGGGCTGGTGGGAGGTGGAAGGTCGGCGGACTGGGCAGGGGGAGGTGGAAGGCAGTGGGGAGGCAGGGCGGTTGGGAGGCAGTGGGGCAGGCGGATGGGCTGGGGAACGGCGGGGATGGGCTGGGGACGGCGGGGGAGCTGGGGACGGTGGGGACGGGTGGCGGGCTGGGGTACTGCATGGGGCAGTGGGGCGGAGGGGACGGGGCGGGGCTGCTGAGGGGGCAGGCGGAGCTGGGTGGGTACGGGTGGCGGGGAAGTGGGGCAGGGACGAGTGGCGGGGAGCTGGGGCAGGCGGAGGGGACTGGGGCAGGCTGGGCGGAGGGGACTAGGGCAGGCGGGTGGCTCGGGCGGAGAGGGTGGTGGGGTTGGGGACAATGGGAGGCAAGGCGGTTGGCTGGTGGGAGGCAGTGGGAGGCAGTGGGGAGGCTTCAAAAGAAAAAAAATAGAAATAATATGGACCATAATTCTCTGGAGAAGAAGAAGGAAGAGAACAGAAAATGAATACGAACCAGAATGATTTAGAGAATGCAAACCAAAAGAATTATGAACTAGCTTGTTTATATAAAATGATATTGGGATTTCAAAAGCCTAAATTTATTGTCACGGTAACCAAAAGACTGTTGGCTTTTCAATGCAGTTGAATAGTCAAGGCTCCTAGAATTCCAACAGGGTAGATTATTGAGTACCGGTCTGTACAGCGTAACGGACCAGTTTGTAGTCCGTTAAACGATTATAATTTTCAACGCCGAACTCCGATTGACACAAATAAATATACCATTTTGATCAGCGCGACGAGGCGAACACAATGGCGTATAGATATCAGTTGTAAGCTTAAATTATAAAATTCGAATTTTTTTTATATTGTGGAGAAAATGCAGTAAAAACGCCGAAGAATAAGATCGACGGAGCTGAAGATTTCCGAATTTTGAAAAACGAAAAATGACGTCTTGATCAGAAGATGGTTTAGAATTTTTCTATGTAAAAATATTCAGGTTCGGAAGATAAATTTTTTTTCACGTTTAGATTGAACTGACGTGCAATAAAAAGCGAACGAAATTTTTCTACGGTATTTTCCCATGAAACTTTTCCCATACCTATAACCCTCTAGGCGCAATTTATAAACAAAGTTTGAACGCTAATTGAAATCGTATGAAAGTTCGATATTTTATATTAAAATAATGGATTCAAAATTTTAAAATTGGGTCGGAATTTCAGGGTCGTTACATTCTCCCCCACTCAAAACTTTTTGTCCTCGAAAAGGAACAAGGTAAAGAGTGGAAGAACTGATAACCGAGATACCATGGATTCAGAATAGGTTATTGAATATAGTAAAGAATATAGGATGGAATTTACCTTCAACAAACAATTCTGGATTAGAATCTCGGATACTCTCCTCGGTTTCCCAAGTGCAATCACGATCATCGGGACTGCATTGGACTTTGACTAGGCTAACCGACTTCCTTCTAAGTTGCTTTGTATCCCTATCAACAATACGAAGTGGTCTCCTCTCTATAGTCAAATCCGGCTCAATATCAACCTCATCTAACTGAGCAATAGGAATGGTCATGGATGGATCATGTACAACCTTCCGAAGATGTGAAACGTGGAATACGTTGTGCACGCCCACAAATTTCTCCGGCAATGCAACTCTGTAGGCTAGTGTACCAATTCTCTCAATGATAGTGAATGGTCCAACAAATCTAGGAGCGAGCTTCCCTCTACGACCAAATCGAATAACATTCTTCAAAGGTGATACTTTAAGGAATACCTCATTCCCAACCTGGAATTCTAAATCTCTTCTACGCCTATCAGCATAGCTCTTCTGCCTATCATGTGCGGTCTCCATCTTTCTTCTGATCTCATTAACCTTTTCGGATGCTTCTATAATCATATCTGGGCCAAGAATTAATCGATCACCAGGCTCAATCCAACAAGCTGGCGATTTGCATGGCCGCCCATATAAAGCTTCGAATGGTGCCATATCGATACTCGCCTGAATATAAAGGTGGTTAAATTTCAATTCAAATTTACTTATTCAAACTGAAATTTTTGATTTACCTGATAACTGTTATTATATGTGAATTCAACCAAATGGAGATGGTCTTCCCAAGATCCACCGAAATCAATAATGCAGGCTCGGAGCAGATCCTCCAAAATCTGATTCACCCTTTCAGTTTGGCCATCCGTTTGAGGATGATAAGCTGTGCTCAGATTCAGTTTAGTGCCCAAGACGTCCTGAAATGCCTTCCAGAATTTACTAGTGAATAAAGGGTCTCTATCGCACACAATACTAGATGGAACTCCATGAAGTCTAACAAATTCTCTCATATATATCTCGGCCAAACTCAAAGCAGGTTGAGTGGTCTTAACAGGAATAAAGTGAGCAGATTTGGTCAACCTATCAACAATCACCCAAATACTCTCGTTACCTTTTCTGGTCCTCGGTAATCCATCAATGAAGTCCATAGAAATCTGATCCCATTTCCAACAAAGAATCTCTAGGGGTTGAAGGAATCCTGCCGTCTTCTGGTGATCGGCCTTAACTTGTTGGCAAGTGGTGCATCTACTGACATATATAGAAATATCCCTCTTCATCCCACTCCACCAATATAAACGCTTCATATTCCGGTACATCTTAGTGAAACCAGGATGAAATGAAAGTGATGACTGATGGTTTTCTCTAAGCACTTCTTGTCTCAATCCATCGACATTAGGAACACAAATACAGTTGTCAATCCTCAGAACTCCATTACTATCTATCTGTGCCCCCACTTTAATGTCGGCATTTCCAACTCTACCAAGAACTAACTCCTTCATGCGATAGAGCAAGGTGTCCTCATATTGCTTAGCTTTGATGCGATCCACAAGAGATGGGGAGATAACAAGCTGAAATAACATGCCTTCTACAAGATTACAACATGACAATGCTTTGCTACGGCTCAAAGCATCAGCTACAACATTTGTTTTCCCAGGAGTATAATTGATGTCGAGATCATATTCAGCTAAGAATTCGATCCATCGGACTTGTCTCTGGTTCAAATCCTTCTGAGAAAAGGTATATCTCAAGGACTTATGATCAGTGAATAATTCGAATTTTGTTCCCAAAAGATGATGCCTCCATAGTTTCAGAGCAAATACAACGGCAAGAAGCTCTAGGTCATGTGTGGCATAGTTTAATTCATGGGTCTTCAACTGACGGCCCGCATATGCAATAACCTTTCTGTTTTGCATCAAGACAGTGCCTAAACCTTCTCGGCAAGCATCTGTATAGACAGTTAATCCTTCACTTCCATCGATCACCGCAAGAACTGGAGCTGAAGTTAACTTACACTTCAACTTATTAAAAGCTGATTCGCACTTCTCACTCCAAATAAACTTGACATCCTTTCGGGTTAAAGCAGTGAGTGGGGCAGAAATCCGGGCAAAGTGCTCAATAAATCTACGATAATAGTCGGCCAAGCCCAAGAAGCTACGGATATCAGTAGGAGTTTTGGGAGTCTCCCAATCCTGTAGATAAATTTCAAATTAGAAAGGGATAAGAGGAATTGAATAGAAATAGCGAATAGGATAGAACTTACATTGATTACGGCGATCTTAGCTGGATCGACCGAAATCCCATTTTCAGAAACTATGTGGCCCCGGAATCTCACTTCGTCTCGCCAGAAGTGGCATTTAGAGAATTTGGCCTTAAGTTGATGATTTCGGAGAGTTTCCAGAACATAAGCAAGGTGTGTCTCATGCTCCTTCTCGTCTTTGGAGAAAACGAGAATATCGTCAATGAAAACAAGAACAAACTTGTTAAGGACATCACGGAAGACTCGATTCATTAAGTCGACGAAATAAGCAGGTGCGTTGGTCAAACCGAATGGCATAACCAACCATTCATAGAATCCATTCTCGGTACGGAAAGATGTCTTATGGATACTATCTTCAGCAACTCTGAGTTGGTGGAACCCAGTGGCTAGATCAAGTTGTGAGAAAATTTTAGCTCTATGGAGCTGATCGAATAAATCGTTGATGCGAGGCATCGGATAACGATTCTTGAGAGTGCGTTTGTTCAGTTCTCGGTAATCAACACACATGCGAAGAGATCCATCTGATTTGGTGACAAATACAACTGCGGCACCCCATTCAGAACAACTTCTCCTAATCAACCCTCTAGCAAATAGATCATCAATTTGAGTTTTAAGTTCAGCTTTTTCTTTAGGAGCCATCCTTCTGTGAGGGAGAACTACGGGAGTAGCTCCGGGAATAAGGTCAATGCGGAAATCGATTTCCCGTTTAGGCGGTAGGGAGCTGACCTCTCCAAATACATTGGGAAATTTCTGAACAATAGGGGTAGTACTAAGATCGTTCGGGTGAGCATCAAGAGAGAATATGAAGCTTCCGACATATTTCTGCGGTGATTTGCATTCAATAACAAGCGGTAGGCCCTTGTCATTGACTAGAGAAACAGAACGAGCCTTGCAAGAAATAACAACATCGAATTTCCTTAACCAATCATCACCTAACAAGATGTCAAATGCTGCGAAGCCAAGCACATAAAGATCCCAAGTGAATCGATATCTTCCATACAAGAGCACAACCTCTTTACAAATTCTACTGAGGTTGGCAAGTCCTCCAATAGGGTTGGAGACGCATAAGGAAGTAGTAGCAAGAGTAGGTTCTAATTTGAGCTTATTACAAAGATCAATAGATATGAAGCTATGAGAAGCACCAGTATCGAATAATACCCTAATAGGTACATCATGTAATGAAAAAGTACTTCATAAGGTACCATGGTCATCCTGAGCAGGCGGTGTAGGAGTGGTGATAGCAAATACTCCAGATGGTGTGCCACGCTTATACAGTGGGCAGTCTTTCTTGAAATGACCCGGCTGGAGGCAGACATAGCATAAATCTTTCCTAGTCATAGAAGGTGGTGGAACAGCAGCTCCTGTAGATGGACAACTATTAGCATAGTGGCCCTTCTTATCGCATTTGAAGCAAGTGATATTAGCAAGGTCGATTGGGATTTTCTGAGCATATCCCAATCCTGTAGTCTTCTGCCAAGCTTTCTTTTGTTGATCAAAGTTCATCTTCCTCTTCCCGGGCTGGCTAGAGGAGGGCTGAGTAGGAGTGGCCTTGGCAGTAGGTCCCCTAGGCTTTGCCTCATATCTAAGAGCATAGTCAACAAGCTCTGTGAAGGTGCAGTGGGTGTGGCCAGTAAGCAAGTCATAATACTCTGGCCTTGCTCCCAAAATGAACTTCTCATTTTTTAGAAGGGGTGTATCAATCAATCCTGGGCCGAACTTGGAGAGTTCGTTGAATTTCCTCTCATACTCAGAAAAAGTCATACTGTCTTGCTTAAGATCCATGAAAGCTCTATAAAGTTGGGTTTTCCCAGCAGCTGGCATCCATTGTGCCGAGAAGGTATCCCTAAACTGGGCCCAAGTGATGGTGTTTTCCTCGATACGTGAAGTAACAGCTTCCCACCAATCCTGTGCGGCATCTTGAAGTTGCCAAGCAGCAAGCTGACGCTTCTGAGCATCAGTGATCTCCAGACCCGAAAATATCTTCTCTAAGTCTTTAAGCCATTGCTGAGCCTCGATAATGTTCTCGGATCTAGAAAACTTAATACCTCCAAGCTGTGTATACTCCTTACTAAGAGTGGTGAATTTGACAGGAGCCGGAGCGGCAGGTGCACCCTGAGCAGGACCAATGCCTCTTCCACCCCTATTGTTTCTTTTGGCATTCATCCTGAAATACCAAAAGAAATTTAGAACCAAGGATAAAATCATAGAACTCAAAGGAAAATTCAATCGACGAATCAAAGAAGTTCAAATAGAAAGGACTTGGATATTGAATCGATTCTCCTCATTCTAGGGTATTGCTACCCTATCTCTAATGAGTTTCATAATCCCGAACTAAGGTTTGTAGGGAAACCGAAGCTCTGATACCAACTGTAACAACCCGTATATTTGGACCATTTAAATTGACAATAATCCACACATGTCAACTTAAATAATACAAAACACGAATCATTATGGGATTATGAATACATATATGTACATGAGAATCAATACAACATCACAGACACAGAATAGTCACAGAATAATGCAGTGGAAAAGTACATCATCATAATAATAGTTCATGAAGCTACTACAGGAATACAACAATGTCGCAACATAAAGTGACAAAGAGGAAATACAAGATGTTCAATACATAAGTTCATCAAATACTAGAATGGACATAAACTGATAAAGATAAATGCTAAGTCTTCAGCATCTTCAACCAACCTTGATCAGCAACTGGATAGCTTCAGACTGACCCGAGCATATACAAAGAAACACTCGAGTCAGGACTCAAAATCTTATACAGGATAATCAGGTGCAAATAATAAAGTTCATAACTCAAAGATGAATGTGATACACATCTTTAAGGATCCGATAAACTATCTATATATACAATAGAATACGCTAAATAGATAATGTCTAATCAGTAAAGTATGATATCAAAATAGTGTTAAGGCATTACCATAATTCCCTTAACACATTTTATTCCCAAGAGCATATACAAGACCGTAGTTTCCCCAAAACTGGAAGTCACCAGAGGGAAATCCATATACTAAAGGTACAAACCAAAACGTACTGGTCGCGAATAGGATAATCGGTATGACAAGGTACATGAGGCAATACCAACTAGGATACTAGTAGTTGCGTGATCCGGACTGATGTTGAGCATAGCAGCTACTACCTCAACACCGCGAAACAACACTCCCAAATCAAGGGGTGCACCCAAATCGAATCACAAAAGTAATAGATATGGTATCGAAGAAGTGTGTCCGCTAGAGGTGGCGAACCTCAATGGCCCGGTGCGGCTCCTGTTTTAGTCATGTCAGGGGTCATCCAATATCGTTCTCTTTCTTCAGTCAACGCGTTCACCAAAACCATCCACTTCGTTCTGGATCAACACTCCGCATATATTAGTTTTTAAAGTGGTTTTCGGTATCGACAGAGAGTATGTCCATATCTGATCCCGGTCTCTTTAATAACTACGCATTAATTACCCGATGGTCATTTAATATTAAAGTTTAAACAAATCAAAGTCCAAAAGTCAAGTTGCAAGTTTGACTTTCAAAATTTCACACTTCACAATTCAATTTATTCCGAACATTTAAAAATCATATTTCCAAATGAAGTTTTAGTTCAAGCCCTTGAGTTAACAATACTTAAATATTCAAGTTCAATTTAACGAGATCCAAATTCCACTTACTAATTTAATTCATAAACCATAGATTCAATTAACTGGTCAATTTGGTTCAAATCATTAAATCAAATTCTATTCATTTTAATTCATATTCCCCTTCATCGTTACATTAAATTTAATCAGAACTTTGATTTAATCAATTTCAACTGCTAAATCAAATCCTTAAACTTTAATTGGTTTTGCATTCCCTTAAGTCACTTTGTTACTTAATCTCAAATTAAATTTTATAACAAATTCCAAATTTATTAAATTTATCCGAATTAGATCTAATCTCAAATCTAATAAATTTAAATTATTAGATTCTAAAACTTACTTGTTCAAATCTCATTTCAATTTAATGTGTCCATCCGTTTTATTTAATTAAATAGATTTATTAATCCATTTCAATTAAATCCATTAATTTATTTCAATTAATTTATTAAATTAAATCCATTAATTTATTACAATTAAATCCATTAATTTATTACAATTAAGTCCATTAATTTATTACAATTAAATCCTATTAATTTATTACAATTAAATCCGTTAATTTATTACAATTAAGTCCATTAATTTATTACAATTAAATCCTATTAATTTATAACAATTAAATCCGTTAATTTATTATAATTAAATCCATTGATTTATTTCAATTAAATCCATTGATTTATTACAATTAAATCCATTAATTTTGTTACTTAATTTCCAACAAATTTTTAAGTTCATTTCTTAATTTCAAATAGATTTCAATTTCAAAATGATTTTTGGTTGACCAATCGGGTTTCTTGTTTTTAATTATCTATCCTAGACCAAAGTTGTTCAATTGGGTATTTATCATTTCAACCCAATATCATTAAATAAAACAAAGCATAGCAAAGGGAACTTGCAGTGTGATAACTTGGATGGTGTCAAAGTAAATAAACAATCAATAGCAACCATACATAACAATTCAACCGTTTATTTAAATAATCCCGAAATAATCGTATTTAATTTACATTTGTTATTTATGTAAATTAATAAAATATTCCTAGAATCCATACTATCATTTCATGCAGATTAAAGATTATTACATTATGGGTTTTCACTTGGCGTTTATTATCAAGTTATTACATCAGTCATACATTCAATGGTTCAAAGTGTAGTTAACACTATTTCTACGTGTCGATTTATTTAACATTAAAAGGGACAAGTTCAACATATATAATCTATTTTAAATTTTAGACTATCCTATATCAATTTCAATTTCATATTAATCATCACTTATATTAACGACCAATTTCAACATCACATAACAATTTAGTGTCACAACTATTTTTCATAACTAACTTCAAATCACAATTTAACATCAACCATTTTAACATTCAAATTAATATCAATAACATCCATCACTTGATTATCATAGCATAATAGATTGAGTCGTGAATGAAATATTCACCTTGCGTGGTTAGAGAAGATGACGGCGAAGCACGAAAATGAATAGACTAGATAGACGACACAAGCACGAATACGAACGCGAACTGTAAATCAAACAAAAAGATCATTCAACAATAGTGTAATACAATGTATATATCGATTGTATATATATAAACCATACCAAACAACTAGATGCAAATAAGGTAGAAGGAAGCCTAGGCCTGAGATCCCGGATCAGCTACAACTGTCAAACAAGCAAAACAACATATGAGATACTGTAACCCTTGTTTATTTATATACTAAAATATATGTAAAATGTAACTTTATAAAACTATATATATACAACAATTTATTTTTTTTAAACCTAAAACCCATTTTAGAACGAAATATAAACCTGTAAATTATAAAACTATTTAAAATCAAAACTGTATATATATATATATTCATTTACAAAATGGCAGTGTAGGGGAGAGTCGGCTGCGGCCAAGGCGAGGCATTCGGGTTTGGTGGCGGCGTCGGACTGGTGGGAGGTGGAAGGTCGGCGGACTGGGCAGGGGGAGGTGGAAGGCAGTGGGCAGGCAGGGCGGTTGGGAGGCAGTGGGGCAGGCGGATGGGCTGGGGAACGGCGGGGATGGGCTGGGGACGGCGGGGGAGCTGGGGACGGGTGGCGGGCTAGGGTGCTGCATGGGGCAGTGGGGCGGAGGGGACGGGGCGGGGCTGCTGAGGGGGCAGGCGGAGCTGGGTGGGTACGGGTGGCGGGGAAGTGGGGCAGGGGCGAGTGGCGGGGAGCTGGGGCAGGCGGAGGGGACTGGGGCAGGCTGGGCGGAGGGGACTGGGGCAGGCGGGTGGCTCGGGCTGGGCGGAGGGGACTGGGGCAGGCGGGTGGCTCGGGCAGAGAGGGTGGTGGGGTTAGGGACAGTGGGAGGCAAGGCGGTTGGCTGGTGGGAGGCAGTGGGTGGCAGTGGGGAGGCTTCAAAAGAAATAAAAATAGAAATAATATGGACCATAATTCTCTGGAGAAGAAGAAGGAAGAGAACAGAGAATGAATACGAACTAGAATGATTTAGAGAATGCAAACCAAAAGAATTATGAACTAGCTTGTTTATATAAAATGGTATTGGGATTTCAAAAGCCTAAATTTATTGTCACGGTAACCAAAAGACTGTTGGCTTTTCAATGCAGTTGAATAGTCAAGGCTCCTAGAATTCCAACAGGGTAGATTATTGGGTACCGGTCTGTACAGCGTAACGGACCAATTTGTAGTCCGTTAAACGATTATAATTTTCAACGCCGAACTCCGATTGACACAAATAAATATACCGTTTTGATCAGCGCGACGAGGCGAACACAATGGCGTATAGATATCGGTTGTAAGCTTAAATTATAAAATTCGAATTTTTTTTATATTGTGGAGAAAATGCAGCAAAAACGCCGAAGAATAAGATCGACGGAGCTGAAGATGATCGAATTTAAAAAAAACAAAAAATGACATCTTGATCAGAAGATGGTTTAGAATTTTTCTATGTAAAAATATTCAGGTTCGGAAGATAAAATGTTTTTCACGTTTAGATTGAACTGACGTGCAATAAAAAGCGAACGAAATTTTTCTACGGTATTTTCCCATGAAACTTTTCCCATACCTATAACCCTCTAGGCGCAATTTATAAACAAAGTTTGGACGCTAATTGAAATCGTATGAAAGTTCCATATTTTATATTAAAATAATGGATTCAAATTTTTAAAATTGGGTCGGAATTTCAGGGTCGTTACAATTGTATTCTATTTAGAATAAATTTTATATACATTGATTGTCATGCTTTAGTTATAATTCAATATATTAATCTAATATTAATTGAATGCATTTATTTATTTTAACACAATAATATAAATAAATATATGTATATTTTTGTTTCAACCATATAATCATTCTAAACTATGTAAAATAATTTTCTGAATTTGAAATATTTTTCTTTACTACTTTTACTTGTTCAATTAAAATCATTTAAATTATAATATATATTTATATCAAATTCGAATTAAAATAATATATCTGACATTTAAAATTAAATTGCTCTGTGCAATTAGAAAAATATTGAGCGAAAACATATATATATATATATATATATATATATGTATGTATGTATGTATGTAATCAAAAAGGTATTTGTAAATTACGCATTAATGTTTGTACGTATATATTTATTTATTTACTAAATTACTTTCAGCATTAAAAAAAATATTATCGAAAGTATATGCACACACATAACTTATATAATATTTATTTATACTCGATTTAAATACAAATTTATGAATGTATTTTAAATTTAATTAAAAAATTATTTTCAGCTGCATTATACTTAAATCAATATATTTATTTTATAATAATATTACTTAGTCAAATATAAGATATTTTATAACTTGGAATTGATATCTTAGATCTAAATTTGAATTTGATTTTTTGTTTACCAAGTTAAAATTAGATATTTTGTTTAAAAATCCAAATTTGAAAATATTAACTCAATCAAATTATATATGATATTTTATAAAATTATATTTAGTATTTTATTAAATAAAAAATTATATATATATATACACACATATATTATAAACATACTTTTATATCAAACAATTTAATCATGGCAATACACACACTGATGTACACGGTAGATATAAATCTCATTATCTACACATGTATATATTTGAACATGCTTTTGTCTGATATTATAGACATCGCACATATAAGTCACCTCATATATGCATGAATATATGTGTCTATGTTTGTGCATTCATAATTATACACATATTAAATTTAATTATTACATATTAATTAAATAAAATGAAATAATAAATAAAATATGATTTTATTACAAACAACCAAATTGGATCTAATGTTAAATATTAGATTTCATAGAGCTATTAAGAACTAATTAGGAATGTTTTGAAATTTACCCATTTCAACCGTTGCAAAATTGGCTATATCGAGCACTTTTCATTTTTTCGATAACTACTAAAGTCATACTTCTAATAGCTTTGCCCTTCGTACCGTTGACAGCTACTCCCTTCGTGTTTGGATGATTAATGACTATAAATTTTGTATAACATTAGCATTTATGAAGTATTATATATTTATTGCACATATTAGTGTAACATACTTAATTATAGATATATAACATTACATAAAATGTTTTAATTAATTTTTTATTTGGCTAAGCGAATTGATGTTGTATTTATTTAGTTATGGATATATATCCAATTTCTAGGGACGACCTTATATTTTTATAGTTCTTCTTTCATAGTGCAAATATGGATTACAGAATTTTCATTAATGGGTACACATTATTTTTACAAATGTTATTTCATTAATTAAAAACTGAGTGTAGAATTTCATAAACAAGCACACTCTTTTTTACAATTTATTATTTGAATCTCACTCGGATCTATGATTCACGATTCGGATCCCGTTTCAATTCAAATTTTGAACTTTACGATTTAAGATTTGAATCTCATATTGAAATCATTCCTTGTTATTTCTTTCATTATCACTTGTGTCAAAAAAACTCCGCTTTTACACACTTCATTCTCTGTTAACCTAGCATCCTGTTTATTTCTTTTTTTCTCAATTTATCATTATTTTCAGGTTCAATCAAAATGACATCTTCCAAGTTACTAATTTCGTTATGTTTATTGTTTCCTTTGCGCTCCTGATTATTTGTAATCTCTTTGTTGGTATCATCTTATGTAGATAATATTGCCAATATATCTCATATCGCTTCTCCGATACTTTTTCAAAATATCGTTTAAAATATTGTTACTGATATATCGTTCGATATTTGCCTACATCACTTCGGTATTTAGCTTAAAATACCCGATATTTTTTAGAAATATCGTTCATGTAAGCGTTGGAGAAAATTTATTTACAAATACATATCTTCACATTCTCAATATTTGTTTTTTATATATGTGAATGACAATATTTAGGCCATAGTAGAAATCCTAGTGCACTAATTTTTTGATTTTAACCATATAGTTTAGCTTTTTTTATCAGTCTTTCAATAAAGAAAACTCTACTTACTCCACTGTTTTATATGTTTAATTTTTCATGAAGACTTTACCACTAAAAACAAGATCATGAAAGAGTTACTTGTCTTTTGAATTGTCATTTTGTTCTCCATTTCTAATTGGTAAGTTAGCTTGTGAAAATTCATTCTATTTATTATATGATCGCGCGCCAAAACTAAAAGTCAAAGAGCAGTAAAGTTGGATATTTGACATATCAATAAGGTAAAAACTAAAATATTAATTGGTATCAAATTAACATTGCTTATTCGATAAATTAAGTGAAAATGAAAACAACGAAACTATAAATATGAAAATTTTGGAAAGTAATATAGATGATTAGATGACTTTAGAAACATTGAATATAGTATAAAACTGAAGAAACCAATAAAGATGTAAAGTGTACTAATTTCTCACTTTTATGAGCCTATATTATGATTTGTATTTGATAGAATATCTCAGTAAATGGACTGTAAACTGTAAACTATATATAATCTTGATTGTTATTTGGCATTATTTATCCAAATATTTGAAAATTTAACATTAATATAACATTATTATAACATAGTACAATTTCATTTATAACATGTTCTACGCGTGTTTGATATTTCATAGATATTATCCGATATTATCACCGTATTTTAAAATATCTCATATCGGTACTTGATCGATACCATATCGGTACTTAACAAGTACGTACCTGGTACCGATATTAAGTACCTAGGTATCATCACTTATATTTTCTTTCCTTTTATTTTTCCTCTTCTGTTTCTTGTCATTGTTCAACTCAATCATGTTCTCTTTCTCTAATGATTCAGAATTTATACCGTCTTCATACCCATGCTTTCAGGAGCACCGCCGAGGCACCGCTAAGCCCCGATTAGGCGCTTTATTGTAATTTTAACGCTCCGCATTTTTATAATAGCGCATTATTACACTCTTTATCTGAGGCGACATTTGAGCGTTAATTTTTTCTTCAAGCATCAGAAAATAGACTTTTTTAGGACAACTTTATTTTTTACTTGGCTAAACCAAATACATTTAGAATAAAATCATCCAGCTATTTTGTTTATTTATTATATATCTTTGTATTTCAAGAATTTCAATGCTTGAAACATTTTTATATATCTTTCTTAAAATATACAAAAAATCAGTTAGTAAATAATAACAATACATCTTTATACTTGATTTGAGAAATAAAAGTTACCTTTTAATTTATCACTTCTTTGAAATTTGGATTTACTGATTTCTCAAATTTTTTATTTTAATATTTTTAGCCTTTTAGGTTATTTGAAAATAATTTCTTAATCAAACAAAAAATAATTAAATATAAATTAAAATTTATATAATTCACTAATATTTTACTTGAGTTCTTTAAGATTTTTTGGTATACAAATATTCAGTTATTGCCATAACATAAATTTTACTAATATAAATTTTGTTGCTTCTATAAATTGTAAAAGTACTTTATTCATGAAACATTTACATGTGTATACATACATACACACACACAATATATATATATATATATATCTCACTTATAATAAGCTAATATGTAGTGATCATCTAATCAACATCAGTATAGTTTAATAAATAGTTAGTTATTTTTGTAATTATTTAACACGAATATTGTTTGCGGAAAATATATGTGATAAATGCTTATTTTCAAACACGCTTCGCCTGGCTCTAAAGCAAATCTTAGCGCCCAGCGCTCCACTTCGCCTCGAATAACATAGCTTCATACTCAGCCAACTTTTTATGCACTTCCTCTACTTCACTTTCCTTCTCTTTCTTCTTATTTTTCTTGTCGTTTTCCATTTCCATCCTACTGTCTTTCTCTGCTATTTTGAACTTCTTACTTTCTTCCACTTCATCTAATTCGCTTTCCTTTTGTTTATTCTTCTTTTTTTGCCATTTCTGGATTTCATCATACTCTATTCTTCTAATGTTTCGCCGTTGTTACTCTCTCCACTTTCAATGAACCTAAGTTTGCCTTTTCTAATTCACATTTTTTGTTTTTCTTCTTCTATTCAACATTGTTTGATCCAGTCTCGTGAACAAAATTATTTTCCTAGGATTCTTTAGCTTTCTCATTCTTCTTTCTTTTCTTTTTTTTTTCTTTTCATCTCTACATATTTATTAGTTTCTTCTTCTAACTTATCCATGTTTTCATTCATCATTTTCATTTTCAAATCAATTCGACCTAGTTAAGCAAAAGCAATCGTTGGGAAAAAAGTAAAACCAAAATAAATAATGTAACTATTACGGTAATTAAACAAATAAGAGAGAGAGTACCTCTGACATTCAACAATAACTAAACAACGTCGGAGGAGTGCGGCGGAGAAGATAGGTGACTAATGAAGTAAGATAAGTGTGGAGAGAATCCTCTATGCAAATTATCATGGTAAGTAAGTTGACCAAAGAGAAATTAGACAAAGATGAAGGTTGAAACTTGAAACTGTAACAGCCGCTAGTGAAGGGGAACAATAATATTGTTGTGAGGCTCGAAAAACAAAATGGAAAAGGCACAATCTGTTTATATTGCATCAATATTATGAAACAACCCGTTTTTTACAAAGTGTATGTAACAACCTATACCTCAATCGGCCTAAATTTCAACAAAAATCGAAACCAAAGTCCACCAAAGCATAGATCGTTGGATTTAGTACCTGTATATAAGCATGAGCATTATCAGAGATTAATAGAAATCTAAACTCACAGCGGAAACAATAATATGACAAGAATATTGAATATGACTACTACCTTGGAATTAATGGTATTCCTTGGATAGAAGGCTGTCACATCAGCATCAAGCATTAGAGAAAAAGAAGACTTCTCTAACAACTAAGCACATCTAGATCTAGTGACCTATTTCTCTAAATCTATAATGTGAGTTGAAATAAAGAGGGGGCCAGAACAACTTTCAGTGATTGGAAAATCTTTAAACTGTCCATAACATAATTTTATAGCGATTGGTTTCCATTTAATTGTTATGTCCATTAAGGTTAGCGATTCTAATCTAACATTGTATTGCACACACGATTACTTATCTACCCTTTTCCAAGATACAAAATATTGATGAAATCTTATCAACCACCCAATACTTCCAAACCCATTTGCCACTTAATACTTCTGAATATGAAGCGGTCTTCTATAATCATCACAAAATACTTTTAAAAGAGAAATATGCAGACTTTGTCATTTAAGACCTCAATCAAGGTAGACCTTGTATCATTTAAGACCTATTTCCAAAGTGGTTTTCTAATAATGTTTTCAATGATCGATGGGTCCGAGCTACAAAGACCTCAAACCACTATATAAGGCTTTCGACATTTAATGTCCAACTATTACCACATTTATCGCCAATAATATTATAGCCATGTAAGAGATAGTATCCAAGCCACTTAATACCTTTAAAAGGACTGGGTAGACTTCTAACCATTTAATACCTATATTCTAGGCAGGTCCTACATCACTTAATACATATCCCAAGGCGGACTCCTCATTGGTGCTATCGTTATTATGGCCTTAGCAATGTGAGAGACCGTACCTAAGCCACTTAATACCTCATTAATAAGGACCATGCAGACCCCTAACCATTTAACACCTATTTATAGGTAGACCTTTGTCATTTAATACCTAACCCCAAGGCGGACTCCTCATTGGTACTATGTAGCTGGCATCACTTGGAATCTCACTAGGTTACTTAATACTTCTTTTTAGGGGAGAGGCGAACCCTTAGATCAGTCACTTAATACCTCAAACTCGAAACGAACCCTTTCCAAGATATCAACTATCACTCTTAATTATAAATATGGAATCTCGTCAGGTTACTTCTTTCGATAGGGAGGCGGACCCTAAAACAGCCACTTAATACCTCGACACTGAAGTAAACCCTTTTAGAGACATCCTTATTTATCTGAAATTTCACTAGGTTATTTAATACTTCCTTTTAAAAGAGAGGCAGGCCCTACAGCTACTTAATACCACAAATCAAAAGTGAACCCCTACGGAGATATCCCTCACCGCTCCTAATTTCAAATTTAGACCATTTAATCCTTTTCAGTTAAGAAAGCAGGCCCAATATCTCATGTCGTCATAGGTTTTAGGATTATTGATATCTCACATCAGTAGTAAGTGCACTCGACTGCTGGTAGCCTTAAAGTGAAGGGCAGTCTTCCGTCAAGTGACTCCACTGACCTTGCATCATTAAACTACTAAGTTCAATTAACCATCCTAAGTCTTTATTTATATTATCTTAGGTAGACATTGGATTTAGATCGCTAATTCCCTTTTTATTTAAGGCAATATAATTTAACTTAAATAATTATCTACCCATAAATCCTCTTTTATTACTCATAAATGCCAATTTGTCCATAAAATTCTCACGGACATTTCCTAAGACATTTATGTATGATTACTAATTTCAAATTAGTAACCTTTTATATCTATTCTATTTTTATCAGTCCCTTTTTATCTATTTGTCCTTATTAATTGTAACTTCCAAATTTATTACCATTTATTTCTCATTTATCGGAGTTACAACCTTTTAAATTCCTTCTTCTTTAATTTATTATCTTAAAAGTGAATATTACATGCAAGCATCGTTATTAGCCAAGTTTTGTTTTAATTATTATAACCATAGTATATTACGTTCAAATATCTACTTTTATCAAATATATTCTAGTTATATATCTTAGCTAGAATATTATATTCCATGTCCAATTGTTTGAATCATATCTAAAAGATTATCCGCTATAATTTCTATAAATTAGTCCAAAATAAAATATTTAACTTTAAAATATAAAGATTACATCATTTGAAAGTTCAAGGAATAATCATTTCTTTTTATTACTAAAATAGACAGTGTAAACTACAGTGAATTTATACTTTACACATCTCTTTCTCTTTTTATTGGCATCTATTCCATGCTAGATCAAACGTTGTAATTTTTTCAAAAAGGGAAAGAGATCAAACTAATTTACAAATATTAAACGAATCTAAATTGCAACAACTCCAAACATAGAAAATTTTACATTCCAACAAGATTAGGGTAATAATATAAATTCATAACGTTATTATACAACCTATTTTCATATCTAGAATAAATTTCATTCAAATCAATATTCTAAATTCATACTTTTAGGACTGATTTCTAGATCAGATTGTAAACAATTCTAAATCAATTCATAAACAAGAATATGTAGGCGATATTTATTATATTCAAATTATATTTAATTTGTTGCCTACAACTCGTATACAATTATCTAGTTAGGCATAATACTTAAATAAACACCAGCGGGATAATTTTCATATTATAACAATCTATAAAATTTTCCACTCGCCTTTTAAAAGCGATCCAAATCTCCAGATCTGAAGTAGAACGTTGATTCATCTTCAAATCCTTTTTAATCCAAGAAATATGTATAAAAATGGTATACACATGCATTAGAATTACAGATCTAAGAAGAGATTTGGAATTGGAAGAGAAAAAAGATACAAATATATATAAATATATAAATTACCTCAAATATGCGTATAGTTGATTCTCTTCTCTTATTCTTTTTATTGGATTTTTATTCTTCTCCAATTTGTATGAATGTAAATACAAATATCTTATTTTTATAATTTAAAAAGAATAAGAAATGGTAGAGCTTCACTGCTACCTCTAAAAAAATACAAGAAGAGAAGGAAGAATTGGGCCTGAATTTGTAGGCGTAAGAATCAACCTCAACCGTTGAATCAAAATATATTACATTCGGGCCATTATGCCTAGGCTAACCCTAACCGCCATATAGGAAATGGTCGACCACCCCTACCTAGGGGTCGACCGCCCATGATGGTGGGTCGACCTGTGGGCCTGGGTTAATTTAGTAAATTTTTCATTCCGAATTCGTTTTTCGTCGGTAACTTTTTCGTTTGGACTCCGATCGTAAAACTTCAAATATGAAAGTTTTTCATAATTTCACAACGAACGCAATGGTGCAAGTTTCGTGGTTAAATTCCATCGTTTGCAGAAATTTCATTTTCAGAGCCTAATTAATTAACTAACTAACTAAATAACTAACATCAATTTACGGGGTATTACATTCTTCTCCCTTTAAAAAGAATTTCATTCCCGAAATTTCACTAATGACTAAGTCATGGTTTTAGCTCCTAATTATCCTAAACTAACAACCAATGAGTGTACAACCAATTTTGCAACAAATATGCACAAATGCATAGTGTATTACTATATTAGCACATAGAAAATATGTATGCGGAATGATTCTAAATCGGATCCTCTTGTATGAATGCATTTCTTTTGAAAAAAAAATTGGAATCATGATGCAAACAACCTACATTTATACTGGCAGTTCTATATGAATGCATATTTTGACAAAAAATTCAACCAATGCGACATACTCCTACAAATCGAAATATGAAGCAACCGATTTTACCTCCACTTCCTACCATCCAATAATCTAACGCATCAAAAAATCACTTCCTAAACTGTACTCCTATGCTGAAAAAAGAATTTAAGTAGAAAATTTAATATTCTTACCACTCTATAATCTTTCTATTTCCATAGTGTAGTGGAAATTTCCTCGCTGTCCCGGATTTGCTCCAAATTTGCCACGTACAAAACGCACATGGAGGCTTATTTCAAGCTTTAAAACAGAATTAAGTCTAAAAATAGAATCGTGCGCGTCGTCGACATGGTATGGAAATAGAAATTCCAAGGCTAAAGTAGTTTTTCCCTTATTACCGCTTGCATTTATCGCATCGTCGGTCATAATGCACCACTAAATTCGCAAACTCTAACTCTATTTGTCTTCCCTATGCCTAGCATATGACCTTCAAAATCAAATATTTAACTCACTTTTTAAATTTGTATGTCAAAATAAGATCCAAATATTTAGACGCACATTTTCCCTTGAAATCAAATTTTTGGACAAAAACCCTATAAATATTTAAGAGCTAAAGATAAATAAAACCCAATATTTTTTTTCCAAAAGAGAGACTTTTCAAATCAAGGGGAAACTTTTCATAATATTTTTCTTCTAAAAAATTTTGATAAATCAAGCCACATTTTCAGCGTACTCGGAAGTTGGTTATGCGCTAAAACATAAACCAAATTCTAAAATTCTACAACTAACATTTACCTATAAAACTTGACACTTAATTTAAAAATGTCATTACATCTATTATTCAAAAAAATTAGCTTTTAAGGAATATGAGCAATGACCTGTGATACTAAAACAACTTTATTATGTCCTTTGCTAAAATTTTCTAACCATTCTAAACTTCCAGTCTTATATTGCATTTACTTTTAGTCAAGTGTCCTTATGAGATTCCTATATTTATACTGCTTCTTCACTATACATATATAGGAGTGGTTTACATAACTAGAAACAATAACACAGTAAATAAACAGGAACTCATAATATCATGCATGCCTTTTTATAAGAGACAACTAACAGTTACAACCCAAACAACCTAAAAGAAAAGAACAAATGCTGGAAGGGAAAAGAAAACAGTACCATAAACCCTAAAATAATGCTTACAGACTACGAGATGCTTTACTTTGCGACTGGAGCTCGATCCATTGCTACGACCCTTAAATGGCCATAGCATGGCGGCTATACACCTAATATCGTGCTGGCGCTGCAGGTGTTGCTGACAGCTTCAGAAATGCCATCTTCCTAAGGAAAGATCTAATGATGGTAGAAGGACCTTCTACTAAACCACCTCTCCATGAAAGTTTACTCGTATTACCTAAAGATGAGAGTGAGCAGGTGAAAATATGAAAATTAACTTTGTGGAGTGCTAATCCTTGATCAACAAATTGCATCATAAGGATGCGGGTCCAATTAACGGTGATGCCGCCAATACTAGCATAGGTGGTCTTCCGCACCAAGGGATAAATCCAGTCGTAAATTCTCATCTTAGGGATGACATTATGCGGAATGATGCACATAATTAGATGGACAGTCGGACGTAAATTATCCATCTTCCAAACATCGACATCCTGGGAAAAGATCCGCTGTAAAAATCTTTGAGTTGGTTACTTCAAAATCATCCAAGTCTACGTCCTTCGTGAAGGCCTCCAAAATCTCAACGAGATCATCATTAGTCGGCTCAATTAAGACATCCTTCACCTCCGAACGAATCAAACTATTGCCTCCATCGAAAAAGTAGATACAACACGAGTAACATTCCCACTCAAAAGTCTCAAAGCAGAGGATCGGTGCAAATCCTACTGCGGTGAATAGCTCTTCCAGCCCAAAAGCGGCGAAACCTTCTACTCATTCTGGTTTAGCCAAGTGGCCTCTTGAGGGTTGAGACCATAATGGTGCAAGGAAAAATTGACAGTGCGGAAAGGTGTCTTGGGCTAAGAAGTAGTCGGAGGGAGGAAATAGGGTTTGTATTTGGAGTGGTGGTGGGGCAAGATCTAACATGCAAAACCGGTATGAGGGGGAGTCGAGGCTGCTGCTCCTAGGGAAAAACGTCGTCGCCTAGGGGAGGAACGAAAGAGAGAGGGGCTGATACTTGGATGAGGAGGAGGATGGAGATTGGGTTCGGTTTGTTGAGGAAGGAGGAACGAAAGAAGGCTACTGGGGAAATTCGAACGTGACTTTTATAGTCCCGTTCTAGGTTCAACTTATGCCAAAACTCGTTAGCTGGTAGACCACTATAGGTTTACCACTAGGTGGTCAACCGCTAGACGGGTTTTGGGCGTTGATTGAACCTAGACCCAATTAGGGTCGGATTAAATAATAATAGTTATTTCACGCTGCCTCCTTCGATTTGATACGATTTGGAAAAAATGTATCCTCATCATGGCAGTGTTAAAGCCTACTGCCTAATCCGAACCATGCTCCAGCAATTCAAAGTAGTCCCAACAAAACTGATGCGACCAATAACACTACCAAAAACCCAAAAATCTTCCAGCTGTTATTTCCTGCCTACTTCACTTGGAAATATTTCTCCCAATAGATGGTAGGTACAATAATACTTCAAACTACATACCCTAATAAAATTGAATGTCATTCCTATTTTGTATGTACATTAAAGAGAGAAAATGTAAAAATTCTCAATTTTATAAACCGAAAAATCACCGAGCTAAATATATGCTCCTTCATACTTGTTTCTAAATAATAGAAACTATTTCATACCAAAACTTCTCTTAAGAATCAAACTTATATTTATATAAAAATTTCAGGATTTCCAAAAACCTTTTCTAAAACACAAATTTCCTAATTTGGAAAACTATTTCCTTACCAAAAATTAGAATCAACCCTTTACTGATATATACATATTAATATTTAAGGATTTCACAAATTAATCTTTTATAAACTAAAAGTTTCTTAACACGACCAACCTAGTGGTATATGTATTTCTTTGAAAATTAAAATTTCAAAACTTTCCCATAACGTAATTTCCAAAATAAATCATTGGAAAAAGAAATCCTTTGAAAACCCTTTTCCAAACTTTAAGGTATTTCCAAAATATATATTATAAAAAATTTCTCACAGGTTTTAGACTAAGAATTTGACATTAATTCTCCAAATAAAAATCCGGTTTGCCATCAAAGAGGTGATCAATGAATGCGCCCAAGCAAAATGCCTCTGGACACACGACATACAGACTCTAATTTCTCACTCAATGTGTGTCTCCGACTAGAACTCATCATCAAAATCCAAAATCACAAGGTTGCTAGAATCTCAACCATTAAGTCAAACACCTCCAGTCTCTCGGATTCTACCATAGTTCGTACTCATGCTCTTTATCAATAGCGTCTTACGCATCGCCAGCACTCCTTGGGGTACTTCGGAGTCGGCATGAAAAAATCGCAACTCTAAGATATTTTTAACCTATAGTTGCTTTGCCCATTCTCTCGAAATGGAACTACAACTACTTCCACAGTCAGAATTCTTTGAATCTAGTTTAAAAATATAATATTACTAGATAGGAAAGTACGAATACGTTCTCTAAAATTATCCTAATTCCTCTGATCTACAAACCTAGGCTCTAATACCAAATGTAACAACTCATACTTCAATGGGCCTAAATTTCAACAAAAATCGAAATCCAAATCCATCAAAGCACAGATCGTTAGATCTGGCACCTTCAAATAAGCATAAGCATTATCAGAGATTGATAGAAATCTAAACTCATAGCGAAAACAATAATAGGGCAAGAATACTGATTATGACTACTACCTTGGAATTAATGGTATTCCTTGGATAGCAGGCTGTCACATCAGCATCGAGTATGAGAGAAAACAGAATTCTCCAACAACTAAGCACATCCAACTCCAGTAACATGTTCTTCTAAATCTATCATGTGGTTTGTAATGAAGAAGGGGTCAGAACAACATTCTAGTGATTGCAAAATCTATAAAGTGTCCAAAACATAAACTTATATCGATTAATTTCCATTTAATTGTTATGGCCATTGAGGTTAGCAATTCTAATCTTGCATTGCACACATGATTACTTACCTACCCCTTCCTAAGGTACAAAATACTAATGAAGCCTTATCAACCACCTAATACTTCCAAACTCATTTGCCACTTAATACTTATAAATATTAAGTCGGCTTCTATAATAATCACAAAATACTTTTAAAAGAGAATAGGCAGACTCCTCCATTTAAGACCTCAATCAAAGTAGACCCTGTCATTTAAGACCTATTCCCAAGGTGGTTTTCTAAAAATGTTGTCAATGGTTGGTAGGTCCTAGCTACAAAGACGTCTAACCACTATTTAAGGCTTTCAACATTTAATGTCCAATTATTGTCGCATCTATCGCCAATAAAATCGTAGCCATGTAAGAGACAATACCCAAGCCACTTAATGCCTTTAAAAGGACTAGGCGGACTTCTAACCATTTAATACCTATATTCTAGGCAGGTCCTACATCACTTAATACTTATCCCCAACTGGACATCTCATTGATACTATCGTTATTGTGGCCTTAAAAATGTGAGAGACTATACCCAATCCACTTAATACCTCATTAATAAGGGCTAGGCAGACCCCTGACCATTTAATACATATTTATATGTAGATCTTTGTCATTTAAACCTAACCCCAAAGTGGACTCCTCATTGGTATTATCTAGCTAACATCGCTTAGAATCTTACTAGGTTACTTAATACTTCTTTTTAGGAGAGAGGCAAACCCTTAGATCAGTCACTTAATACCTCAGATCCGAAGTGAACCCTTTCCAAGATATCCACTATCACTCTTAATTATAAATATGAAATCTCATTAGGTTACTTCTTTCGGTAAGGAGGTGGACCTCAAAATAGCCACTTAATATGTCAACACGTAAGTAAGCCCTTTTAGATACTACACCATACTCCCCATTTTCATTTTGCCACCTCCCAAGGCGGAAAAATTACCACGGTTTTGAGCCGTGGCAATTTTACCACGGTTTTGAGCCATGGTAAAGTAAACTAGCACGGTCTAAGGCCATGGAAATTTTACCACGGCTATGAACCGTTCCAATATAACCAAAAAAAATTCACCCCCCCGGTTCCATCTCAATAACCCTCGCCTCTCTGCTTCCAAAAAAAGAACGCGCTAATTTCAACCACGCGCCCTAATTTCACCCTTCCTTGAATAATAACACCTGAACAAATCGACAGATTCTCAATCAAATCGATCGCGTATCACCCTAATCTCACAGTTTTCCCCAATTGTGCTTCTTCTTCCTCATAGTTGCATCATTTGCTTCTCCGTCTTCCTTCACTTCTTTCTTACAGTAGTACGCTGCGTCCGACTATTACAATCGAGAGGTAATCGTTCTGTAATTTATGTAATTTTTTGTTATTATCATTCGATAATCGATTTGCACCTAGATTCTTGAGACTCTTCTTTTTACAATCGAGTTGTTCAATAGTTTATCGCATTGTTGACTTTACAATGGTTGATTGATGAGAGAGAGAGAGAAGAAAAAAGTATATCAATGCT
The DNA here is from genome assembly GCA_030737815.1 of Allium fistulosum. Lineage (NCBI taxonomy): Eukaryota > Viridiplantae > Streptophyta > Magnoliopsida > Asparagales > Amaryllidaceae > Allium > Allium fistulosum. The sequence continues at coordinate 672,525,755 of CM060906.1, forward strand.
AATCATGTTCTTTTCTAATTTATTTCATTAGTGTTGCAGGGCTAATATTTATGTATTAATAAACTTCTTTCTGCTTAATAGTAGTAGATTATACTAACTATCTATAAGGCTAACACAAAGACAAATCACATTTTGTATGGTTTTTTCTTTCAGGCAGTAGAAAATCAACAAAACATACATCCATTATGTCATACATTGAGTTTAGAAAGGTGAATATTATTTTCTGATGAAAGATTGCTTTGTTATGTTTTGTATGCCTGTGTTTGGTTGGCTTGGCCATATAAGAATGTTGGCTATTAGAAGGGTCATAAAATGATAACAACAAGGAACACAAAGCATGCGGGTTCTCAAGCATTGCCATGTATCATGTTGACAGAGCAATCACACATATATATTATAGTTATATTTAATGTTATGGATACCTACACTAATTGAGACAAGTGTAATGGATTTGTTATAAGGAGTGATTGAGGGAGTAATAACTATTCTATATGACTTGGGAAGATAGTTGATGTAGTGGTAAAGAAGTGAGTTACAGTTTTGTAACTCAAATGTTATAAATTTAAACATTATGCCTGTTGGCTTTTATTGTTAGCAACTATATGACTGGTAGCTAGTGAAACTAGTTCTAAATTATATTAACATACCACCTGATTGTTGGCATTTACCGAACTGTAATTAATGAACTATTTGAATTAGTAAGCTTGCAAAATTAAATAATTAATTCAGTTACTATATGCATAAAATTCATGCGGGTAACATCAACATACTTAGCAGTGAAGCTCATGTGTTAAGTTGTTAACCTCAGTTAATGTATTAATAATAAAGATGTGATAATATGAAGAATTTTACCATTTTTTTAGTGGCTCAATTCAATCATTTCATTAGGCTATTGCATTGTTTTAAACTTAATCAAACAGCTTTGGATTAAGTGCACATTATACAAATCAAAAGTGATTTGGTATCAGACGTGAGTTTTTGTTTTTACGCACATTATTTAATTTCAAATTTTATTTGAAATTTATCGTGAGAATGTATTATGAATACATCTTTCTTACCGAGTCTGGCTTTAATAAAAGGAAAAGAAAAACAGTTATGAAAATGTGCGATGCTTGTCCCACATCATGTCATGCCATGCCATATAATAAAATGCAGATCATTCCATCTTTTGTTACAGTTTCACATAACTGATAACTCGTTCTCTCTCCCTAGATTTTGTGCAAAGTTTATGCTCGATGTTCTTTTTGGTGATAAGTCTTCGACGTGATGTTTACTGCTTTTCAATTATTGTTTGGGTCTTGGGTCCGGTCTACTTATAATACCAGTATTATTATACATGTTATTTAATTGATTCAGACACCACGATACCGGTTCTTTGTAAGGGCCTTTATTGCCTAGTAGTTATGAATTGATCAAATTAAAAATAAAATAAGACTTAGTTTGTACAAAGCCTTGTATTACATTATTATTGGTTAATGTCCGCTTTTATGTGTTAATACTTAATTCACATGGTCTTATACAGTACAACATACAGATATTTGATGTTCATATCCAGTGAAGTGTTATAACTTATATATTATTTGGTTATTAAAAATACTCTATAAATGTATTAGTCCATTTTTTGCACTACAACTATTCCAATACTGTATAAATCATAATTTACCATTAATATACCACCTGATTTCAAAATCATAAAACATGAAAATAATAAACTTAAAAAACTTCCATTAACATCATTTTATTCTGAACACTCAAACTGACATCAAATCCATAAAAAACTTAATATCATCACACTGTTTAAAATATTTTTTTTTATTATTTCACTCTTTCTTTCATTCATACTAAAGAAAAAAGAACACGATAAATTAAATATAAACCTCATAAGTAAAATCATTGTTTAATTTTTCTCTAAAAAATAAGTATCGATCAAGAATTCCACTTTTTGGTAAGAAATTGTGGTTCTTTTACCAATCATTATCATTGAAATAATAATTTTTCCTTTGAAATTATGACCAACAAATCCCTTTCTGGTATTTAATTAGTCGCATACACAATAGGGAAGAGGTATATATATTCATAGTATTCAGGATAACAGGAGAAGAATATGATAAGACTAGATTTTGATTAAAAAAATGAAAAGTTAAGGCTAATGTTGTGAAAAGTTGAAAAATGAAATCAAATTTCATAGAATAGTGAATCTAAATCTTCATCAATCATAATGTTGTATATCATGTATGACATAGCAGGACAATATGTCATGGCGAAATGACTTTTCTGGTGTAGTGAGTGACATCCTTATTTATTTGAAACCTCACTAGGTTATTTAATACTGTTAGTACTTGAGATATTGGTTTTGATGACAACAACTTTAGGAAATCATATAAAATATAAATACTAATTTTTTATTAAGGTATGTAGTATATAGTGTAGGATATTAGACAGGTAATGATTTAAGAAGATTGTATAGTATCAAGTAAATATTGAAGAGATTCAAGATGTTGATATAGAGACTCAAGAGCTAGAGAATGAAGAATCATCAGTATTAAAGAGTTCAAGATTTCAAGATATTCCAGATAAGTTATAGAGTCATAGATTTATGTTAAAATTCTAATAGCACTTGATTTCTATCTCATCTCTCTCTCTATCTATCTATATTTTTTAAAATAAGTTTTTATATATTCTTTTCAAAACAACTATTAAATAGTTTTCAATTTCTTATACTTATAAATATTATTTTAAGTTTTTGATATTTTACTAAGCTATTGTTTTTATTAAAATTTTATTTTGTATTGGTTTATTTTTCAAAAATCTTATCATATAATTTTACTCAAGTTTTATTATGATTTAAAAGTGTATAAATTATATTTAAGCATGTTTACAAAGTATCAAATTATTTTACAAAGCAATACATTTTCGAAATAATATTTTAAAGTGTTTTTCAAAATTACAAAGAGTATGTCGACATACTCTATCCCTATATGTCGACATATTAGCCGTGATTTTCAAAAATCAAATTTCAAAAAAAGTGTCTATTCGTCGTATCTCTTCACAAACGGACATGGTCGTTATTCCTCTATAAATACATGTCTTTCCGACTGAATTTTATAATCATTTTTCATTCTCCTTCTCTCCTCTTTATCCTCTTTCATTTTCTAAACCAAAATATAACCGTACTTTGCCGAATTTTAACCAAAATCAAACTCAATCACCATTAGTTTGATTCTTTATCATTTTCTCTTTGATTTCTATCATCTCTCTCACTCCAATCAAGATCAAAGTGCTATTCAAGGGTTATCGGATCATTTCTAATCAAGATTGAAAATTTGAATCTGTAAAACTCTATCAAATCAAACTTCTATACTTATAGGTGAGACTGTAGCCCGTAAATCAATTGGGTATGCTTCGTAGCCCGTAAATCTAGTGGGTATGCTTGTAGCCTAGAATTAAATGACTCTACCAAGAGATCGGGATTCTAGAGGTTGTGTCTCATGGCCTTGAAATCGATATTGTATTTGCATTTACTAGTTGAAAACAAATCCATACAAGGAATTGTGTGGGACTGGATATAGGGTAACTCCGAACCAATATAAAATCCTGGTGTGTTCTTTCCTTTTACTTTTACTGCATTTACTTTTATTTGTGTTTTGATTATGTAATTTTTTCTGTGACTAATAATTGCATATTTCTAAGTGTAGTTTCAAAAGATTTCAAAAAGATTCTATAAATTAGAAAACACTATTCACCATCCTCTAGTGTTAATTTAGCCTTAAGATCCCTATTCCGCAATCTAGCAAATACTTCCTTTTAGGAGAGAGGCAGACCTTACAGCCACTTACCATTTATTTCCCATTTATTGGAGTTACAACCTTTTAAATTCCCAGTTAATTGATTATCTTAAATGCAAATATTACATCTAAGCGTCATTATTAGCTAAGTTTTATTTTAATTATTACAAGCGTGGTAAATTACGTACAAATATCTACTTTTATCAAATATATTCTAGTTATATATTTTCACTAGAATATTCTATTCCATGTTCAATTGTTGAAATTATATCTAAAAGATTATCCACTATAATTTCTATAAATTAGTCCAAAACAAAAGATTTAACTTTAAAATATAAAAGATTACATCGTTTGAAATTACAAGGAATAATCATTTCTTTTTATTACTGAAATAGACAATGTAAAATAAATTGAATTCATATTTTACACATCTTTTTCTCTTTTTATTTGCATTTATTCTTTGCTAGATCAAACATTGTACTTTTTCCAAAAAAGGAAAGAAATCAAACTAATTTACAAATATTAAATGGATCTAAATTCCAACAACTCCAAACATAGAAAAGTATACATTCCAACAAGATTAAGGTAATAGTCCAAATTCATAACGTTATTATACAACCTATTTTTAGATCTGGAATAAATTTCATTCAAATCAATATTCTAAAGTCATACTTTTGGGACTGATTTCCAGATCATGTTGTAAAAAAAATTAAATCAATGCATAAACAAGAATATGCATGTGATATTTATTATATTCTGATTATATTCAATTTTTTGCCTATAATTCGTTTATAATTATCCGGTTATGTATAATACACACCAACGGGATAATTTTCATATTATAACAATCTATAAAATTTCTCACTCACCTTTTAAAAGCGATCCAAATCTCCAGATCTGAAGTAGAACCTTTGATTCATCTTTAAATCCTATAATCCAAGAAATATGTATAAAAAAGTATATACATATATTAGAATTACAGTTCTGAGAAGAGATTTCGGATTGGGAGAGAAAATTACCTCAAATACGCGTATAGTTGATTCTCTTCTCTTCTCCTTTCTATTTGATTTCTATTTTCCTCCAATTTGTATGAATATAAATACAAATATCTTATTTTTATAATTTAGAAAGAAAGTGGAAAATAAGAAATGTCGGAGCTACGGTACTGCCTCTAGAAAAATATGAGAAGATAAGAGAGGGTTAGGCCTCAATTTATAAGCATAAGAATCAATCTCAACCATTAGAACAAAATATATTAAATCCAGATCGTTGGACCTAGGCTAACCCTAACCGCCACATAGGGAATGGTCGACCGCGCCCTGCCTAGGAGTAGACCACCCCTGGTTGACCGCCCATGATGGTGGATCGACTTATGGGCCCGAGTTAATTTAGTTAATTTTTCTTATTTATTTATTCTCATTTTGAATTCGTATTTCCTCCGTAACTTCTTCGTTTGGACTCCGATCGCAAAATTCCAAATATTAAAATTGCTCAGAATTTCGCCACGAACGCAATGGTGAAAATTTCATGGTCATATTTTGTTATTTGCATAAATTCTATTTTCGGAGCCTAATTAACTAACTAACTAATTAACACCAAATTACGGGGTGTTACAGTATATAAGGAACTTTTCTTGTTTTCAACAACTAGCAAGTCATACTTCTAATAACTTTGCCCTTTGTACATTTGATAGTTGTTAACAAGAAAACTTGTCAACATCCCCAATACCTTGATAAGATAACCTTACTTGGACATAATTATGTAGATGAGATAAACCTCACTTCTGAAAGTGTATCTTTGAACAAATTGCCTTAATCAAAATAATCTGGGAGGAAACAATGATGAGTTGTCATACTTTTCGACCTTTTCGAAAGGTTAATGAAGCTACAATAACCCTTCGACTAGGTTGAAAATATATTAGATTGTTGAACCTTTCGACCTTGTCGAAAGGTTATAGGCATGACCTTCCTAACCTTCCATCTAAGTTTGGGGGGGAGGAATTACTCCAACCTTTCGATCATGTCTAAAGGTTGTTTACAAGACCTCTCCAACCTTTCGATTAGGCTGGAATATATGCAAGTTGTCAGACCTTTCGATTTTGTCGGAAGGTATGAGAAGACTTCTCCAACCTTTCGATTAGGTTGAAATAGCTCTTAATCCTTTCGCTTTCAGAAATCAGTAATTTGATGAACTCCATCTCCATTTAGAGTTGAAAGAAATTATGGTTGATGTCTATCACTTCCTTCTTAATCGTATAGAAAGGTTACTGAATGAAACCTCTAGATACTGTTGCAAGGCGATGCATACCTAATTGCCAATCTTAACTGCTTTTAGCTCCACTGATGTCCATTTTCCTTCTATAGAACTAATTCAAGGTATTTATCTACACTTAAAGAAGTAGATTCCCTTCGAATTAAAACCATCATGAGCAGTTTTAAGATATATAACCCAGGACTTCATTAGAAAGTAAACCTTTCGACCTAGTCAAAAGGTTTTTCCTTCTTTCAAAGCAGTCTCAGTTTATATCTTAACCCCTTTTACTTTCCTATATAAGACCAATTTAGTTATCCCCATAACCATACACTTAGCATATGTTGCATGTCATCATTACTTTATGTTAAGAATGGATTCCAATGATGACGTGCTTCGATGGGGAATATCTAAGTTGATCATATATATATAGAGAGCATGGATCAAAAGAGATTATAAGAAAAAGTTTGAAATCATGTGCAATCGATCATTAGTCTAGCTAATGATCTTAATGATTCTCCTTATTGCCAATATCTATCATGAATGAGCCATCTCCATTTTATTCATATTCAAAATGAGTTACAAGAAATTTAGCTCTCTCCCCAATTCGATTTAGTGTATTTCTGAGTACAATTAACACTATGAAAGTAAAGAAAAAAAATGAGTTCAGTCTCCAAAATTCGGCCCCCAAAACTGGACCCCTTGGGTCTTATTTATAGATGTAGGCGGCCCACCTTTCGGCTTCATGCTTTTGACTAAGTCGAAAGGTCCCCCTTTTATATGCTGCATTAAACCCTTCGACTTCATCGAAAGGTTATGAACCTTTCGACTGTGGTGAAAGGTTAGGAGTCTCTTGTGCTTCTGGGCCTATCTCTTTTTCTTCCTTATTTTACACCTCATCGAAAGGTCTCCTCTTTGTATTCTGTTATGAACCTTTCGATCTTATCAAAAGGTTTGTCTTCCATATGCTGTCCTGAACCCTCTAATCTCATCGAAAAGTTTGCTTCTGACTTTGTCGAAAGGTTTGTCTAAACATGCTATTCTGAACCTTTTGACGTTGTCAAGAGGTTTGTCTTCAATATGTATTTATGGACCTTTCGATTTTATCGAAAGGTTTTCCGCTCCTATGCTTTTATTAACCTTTCGACTTCATCTAAAGGTTTGCCTTTTACATCTTTTATGAACTTTTCGACCTTGTCGAAAGGTTTGTCTTTACTTGAACATTGCCGAGAGCTGCTTTTCATTCTTTGTTGACCTCTAAGTGTTTCTATCTTCATAGCACTTTTCGACGCTGTCGAAAGGTATCCTGGAAGTGTCTCAACCGTTTCGAAAGGCTTACTAGGCTTTTGAAAAGGTTGCTTTGGAGCAAAACCTTTGACTTCGAAAGGTTTGGTGCGTATTTGAAAGGAACGCTATTGATTACTTTTGAAAGGAGCTTTGAAGTCATCATTACTTTCTCATCTGTGTCGAAAGGTTGACTATGGTGGAAGGCTCTGTTTGTTTTCATCTGAGTCGAAGGCTTTACATTGTATGAGTAACTGGACTTTTTGAACATCCTTTTTGAGTCTTTCATAATGACTTGGATTATCTCTTCATCAAAACTCCAATTTGATTATTCTTCTTTCATACTTCTGCCTTCAAGGAGATTTTATGGTTAACATTCTCCCCTCTTGTATGAAAGAAGCTTTTGTTCTTCAGGACAAAGTTTTTCATAGCTTTCCTACTCTTCATAATTTTGACTTTCCTTCAAAATCCAAAGTTAAAAGTTCTATTTTTACTATTATTTTTACCAGTTTATCCAATAGGTAATCAGCATATTAATGCTCTTATCTGCCTAATAAGCTTCATTTGAAACTCAGAGATACCCACTTTTAATTTTGGCATTAGGAAGACCAGTTTGGGAATTTTGGTTGCATGCAATAGACTCAATTATATAATCCCCAAAATCTAACCCTGGTCAAGGCATTAACTTGTGAAGTTTAAAGATTGATAATGTCATATCCAGAATCCATATAACAATATCCCCATAATAGTTTTATATATGGCATTTCTACGCCTAGATTCAGGTTTTTATGGCCAGTCAAACAAGAATTAGTAGTATGATTCCTATATTAAACTCTGAATCCAGACCAGGACATATTTGAGACAATTCTTTTTGCAGAAAGAACCTTCAGCCCTGGTTAGGGCACATGTTTGTGTAAGCAGATAGTTGTTAGAATAGAAATCTCTTGTCCGTATTGGGGCATATTTTGAATAACCAGAAATTCATGGAGATTGTCTTCATAATAGAGGTTTCGTACCCATATGAGGGTACTTAGTTGAAATTTGATAATAATTCTGGGACTTAAGTTTGAGTATTAAGAATTGTAGCAACCAGCAATATACACTGATTCGGGCTTAGTAAAGATGGCGATCGATTCAATTTCAAAACCCAGATTCAGGTATTAGACGCTGAAATTCATATATGAGAATTACGAAACTCAGATTCGAGCATTTGAAATGGATAGTAATCCAAAAATCTTATACCCAGATTAGGGTTTAAATAAACAGTAATCTTGATACCCAGATTCAGGTATTATTAATTACTAATTGATAATGATCTGAAAACCAGATTCGGGTGTTAGATGATGAATTCTTTATATGAAAGACCCAAAACCCAGATTCAGGTTTTAATGGTTGATGTATAGAGATGAAAATCCCGAAACCCAGATTCAGGTAATAGAAGTGGAGTTCCATTCTACTCCCTTGCTTTCATCTTCTTTGACGTGCATGAAACCTCTAGGTTAAGAATGTGTATAAAAATAATTTGATTAGCTGCCACTTGAGCTAGGACGACTTAGTCCATGATTGAATATGCTTCTTCTCAAGCGTGAACATTTTAGTTCAGTATGGATCGAGCCTCATTTGGGCTAGGACATCTTAGTCCTTTTTTGATTGGGCCTCTTTTTGGGCATGGATGTCTTATTCCATTATAGAATGGGCTCACTTGGGCTTGGGCATCTTAGTCCTTTTTTTATTGGGCCTCTTCTTGGGCCTGGACATCTTAGTCCATTGTCTGGTGCTCTTGGTTAGCTCATCTTAGAGGCTGGAACCAAGGACTTACCCGACCTCCCTCCAAGAGGCGCCCTACCCTGGTCCTTTTGCGGTGCGGATAGGGGCTTGTTCGGTGCTTTACCCTGGCCATCTTAAGCGCGGATAGAGGCTTACTCCGTCCTCCCTCCAGGAGGTGCCTTAACCTAGCCATAGCGTGGCACAGATAAGGGCTTGTTCGGTGCTCTACCCTGGCCATCTTAGGCACAGATAGAGGCTTACTCCATCCTTCCTCCAGGAGGCGCTCTACCCTGGCCATCTCGGCGCGGGCAGAGGCTTTTCTACCATCTTAGGTAGACTACCATCTTAGGCAGTATCCAAATTCAAGGATCATTTCACTTCCAACCATGTAGATTTTATCTTTTAAAAGAAGCTCTTTATTAATCCATCTTTGGAAAATAAAGCCTTAAATGTTCAGCATTCCATGTCCTAGGCACCATATTGCCATCTGGACAACATAGTTTGTAAGCTCCTGGTGGGATTACTTTGCATATGATCAATGACCCATCCCAGTTTGGTTCCTAGGGGTCCATCTGCAGGATTCTTAGTGTTAGCCATTACTCTACGGAGTACCAAATTCCCCTCTTGAAATGACCGGGCTCTTACTCTTGAGTTGTAATATTTAGAAATTTTCCTCTGATATTCGGCGATTCTTACCGCTGCTTCATCTCTTAGCTCATGTATCAAATCTAGTGATTCTTTCTTCAATTCTTGATTCTTGTCAAATGCATAGGAAATCCTTCGGTGTGAAGGTACTTCAATCTCAATTGGTAACATTGCCTCACACCTATATGTCAAAGAATATGAGGTATGTCCCATTACTATCTTAGCAGACGTTCGGTAGGCCCATAACACTAATGGTAGTTCTTCTACCCAATTTACTTTTTCTTTATTCAGTCGCTTCTTTAGAATGGTTTTTATGGTCTTATTTGCAGCTTCAACTGCTCCATTAGCTTTTGGATGTGCGACAGATGAAAAACTTTTGATAATCCCATTTTTGTGGCAGAATCGAGAGAATTCCTCGCTTTCAAATTGTGTCCCATTGTCGGAGATTGTCTTTTGGGGAATTCCTATTCTGGTTATGATATTCTTAATGACAAATCTCAATACTTTTCCTGAAGTGATTTTTGGAAGTGGTTCGGCTTCAACCCATTTGTTAAAATAGTCAATTGCCACTACGACATATCTAGCTCCTCCTTTTGAAATTGGCAATGGGCCAATCAAATCTATTCCCCCAAACATCAAAGGGCCAGGGGCTTGTGATTGGAGTTAATTGACTTATAGGCAACCTGGGTATTTTTGAAAACTTTTGGCATTTCTCACATCTTTTCACATAGTCTATAGCTTGGCTTACCATGTATGGCTAATCAAATCCTTGCCTCATTACTTTCTTTGCAAGCTTTGTTCCATTTGAATGATCGCCGCACAACCCCTCATGTGCTTCATCCATTAATCTTATCCCATTATATATGCTCACACACCGAAGAAAAGGTAGAGCATAACCCTTCTTATAAAGAATCTCTTCTATCATAACAAAGGTTGGAGCATATCTTCTTATTTTTCTTGCTTCTCCTTTATCGGATGGTAATGTTCCCTTAATTAAATACTCAACAATGGGCACCATCCATGTTCCATCATATGCACTTCTTGGACTGGGTTGATCCATTCTTTCTTTGGTTAGTTCTTGACCACTTTCTACTTCATCTCCCCTCTGAGATTTGGTGTGAGCTCTAGTCATCACAAGCAACTATTTTCCTTGTTCGGATGTTTCTTTTTCAATGCGTAGCTTTTCTTGATATCCAACGGGAATAATTCGTGTTCCTGGGGATCCCCTTAAGCTGGCCAATTTTGCTAAAGAGTCTGCATGTGTATTCTCTGCCCTTGGAAAATGATTTACTGAAAAATCCTCAAACAAGGCAAGCATTTACAATATTCTCTTCGCATATAAAGATAGCTTGGGGTCCTTTGTTTGGTATATATGTTTCACTTGATTGACCATCGGCTGTGAGTCACTGAAAATCTGTATTCGGGGGATTTTCAATTCTAATGCCAAAGTTAGTCCTGCTACCATTGACTCGTGTTCTACCACATTATTGGTTGTAGGGAATCCCAATTTCATGGAATAGTGCAATCGGTGTCCGTCTGGGGTTATAATTACATACCCTTCTCCGGCACCTTTCTCATTTGATGCCCCATCCACAAATAGTTGCCACATGGGCTTCTGGTTTTTCTCTTTTTCTGATTGTTCCTTTATAAAGCCGTTGCATTCATTTACAAAATATGCTAATGCTTGGCCCTTGATTGCAGCCCTTGGTTGAAACTCTATTTCATAATGGCTAAGTTCAATCCCCATTTTACCAATCTTCCTGAAGTCTTAGGCTTATTGAAAAATTGCTTAAGAGGAAAAATTTTCAATACTCTAATTGAATGTGCTTGGAATATGCTCTGAGCTTTCGAGCGGTAAGAATCAAACAATTTGCTAACTTTGCAATAACTGGGTATCATATTTCTACATCTTTTAACCGCCTACTTACATAGTATACCGGGAGTTGTGCTCCTTTATCTTCCCGAATAAGCACTGAACTGACCGCATGTTCCGATACCGCCATATATAGATACACAGTTTCTCCGCTCTCGGGTCTTGAGAGTATCGATGGTTTCTCCAAATGGCTTTTCAGTTCCAAGAAAGCTTTTCTGCAATCTTCCCCCTATTCAAAATTCTTCCTTTTCTTAATTATGAATAAAGGTATGCATTTATCAGTAGCTTTGGAGATAAACCTGCTTAGGGCGGCTAATTTTCCGTTTCAGCTCATCACTTCCTTACTAGTTTTTGGTTCGGCCATATCCCTTATAGCTTGAATCTGATCGGGACTTGCCTCTATTCCTTGAGCTCTTACCAAGTAGCCTAAGAATTTTCCAAAATGAACTTCAGAAGAGCACTTTTGTGGATTTAACTTCATTTGATACTTTCGCAATGTCTCAAACATTCCCTCTAGATCTTTGAGATGGTTTTCTGGCTCGCTTGATTTTACCAACATGTCATCAACATAAACCTTCATATTTCTTCCGATATGTTACTTGAACATTCGATTAACCAATCTCTGATGAGTGGCCCCTGCATTCTACAGACCAAATGGCATAGCTCTGTAACAATAAATTCCCCACTCTGTTACGAAACTAGTGTGGTCTTCATCTGGCTTGAACATCGGTATCTGATTGTACCCTGAATAAGCATCCATAAGAGATAACAACTTGTATCCACTCGTTGCATCTACCAACTGATCTATTCGTGGCAATGGGAAACAGTCTTTCAGACATGCTTTGTTAAAATCTGTGTAATCTACACATGTTCTCCACTTTCCATTTGACTTTTTCACCAGAACTGGGTTGGCTAGCCATTTGGGGTAATATACTTCCCGGATTAGTCCATTTTCGAGGAGTCTATCAACTTCCTCTTTCATAGCATCCGTTCAAACTTTATCCAATTGCCTCTTTCTTTGTCTTACAGGGGTTGCTCCTGGGTTGATGTTAAGGGCATGACACATAACGATTGGGTCAATTCCCACCATATCAGAATGTGACCAAGAAAACACATCCTTGTTGTTTTTGAGGAACTGAACCAGATCTTTCTTTAACTCAACATCAAGATCTTTTCCTACTTTGACCACTTTAGAAACATCCTCAGAATCTATATGGGTTTCCTCAAGGTCCTCTATGGGCCTTATTCTTTCTGTCTCGCTCCGACAATCAAACTCTGTTACAATTGGTCCTTCTTTTGCCAAATTAGTATCAACCCTCTTTCTCTTGTTTCCTGCAGAAATATACTTTTGATACATACGCTTATTAGATTTCTTATCATTAATCCTTGCTTCGAATGTTGGATATAAAGATCCATCATCTGAAGGCTGTAAAGTAATAGAAGAATCAAAATAAGTAGAATGCTCCCTTTATACTGATCAAGGGTGGCAAAGTACATTTCACAGGAGCTGAATTGTTCTCCCCGCACGGTCCCCCAGCCTCGCTGTAACGATCCTGAAATTCCGACCCAATTTTAAAAATTTTAGAACCATTATTTTAATATAAAATGTGAAACTTACATACGATTTCAATTAACGTCCAAACTTTGTTTCTAAATTGTGCCTAGATGGTTATAGATATGGGTAAAGTTTCGTCGGAAAATACCACAGTAAATTTCGTTCGCATTGTATTGCACATCAGTTCATTTTAAAACATGAAAATTTCATCTTCCGAACCTAAATATTTTTACATAGAAAAATTCTAAATCATCTTCTGACAAAGACGTCATTTTTTGTTTTTCAAAATTCGGACATCTTTAGCTCCGTCGATCTTATTCTTCGGTGTTTGCTGCATTCTCCGTAATAGAAAATTGCAAATTTTCACAAACAACTTCCATTGTTATTCAAACTTCATATTTGGAATGCGTTTAGATAGACATAGGCGTACGCCAAATTTCGTCGAATAATATGGAAGTAAATTTCGCTCGTCGCATTTGCATATTAGTTTAAATTTTATGTGTAAATTTTCTATCGTCCGAACTCAAATATTTTTCACAATGTTGCATAAGAAAAATATTCTGATCATGACGGCGCATCTCGTTTCGTCAAATTCCGCTTTTAATTGCTAGTTAAATTGTCGCTCGAGCAAATGGTTCAATAAGATTTATCACTTCGCAAACAATGTCAAACCATCAATATCTTCATACCGTTGTGTTCGCCTCGTCGTGCTGATCAAAACGGTATATTTGTTTGAGACAATCGGAGTTCGGCGTTGCAAGTTATAAATTGTTTGACGGGGTACAAACTGGTCCGTTACGCCACACAAACTGGTACCCTACTCTCCAACGCTCAGAATTCTAGGAGCCTTTGTCCCTTCAGAAACCCAATAGCCATCACTGTACAGAACATCATTGCTTGGCTTGGGGACTCTAAACCCCTCTGTATATATCTCTGCAAATCCTCTCCCTGCATTAACTGCTCACTGCAATTCCTGCTTCTCTCTGGTACGTAATAACTCTGTTCTCTCTCTTCTCCCTCTTCATAATTCTTTTCTCTTCCTCCCTCCCCATCTTTCTTTTTCTGTTTTGTTTTGTCCCCAGTAAGGAAACTCATGAAGCATGCCCCATCCATCACCGTGCTCACCGCATCCCCACCCTCCGCGTCCAACCCACTGCCGCACTCCCCACCCACTCCGTCACCTCCCCACTCAGCTGCTCTGCCTGCACCACCGCACCCCCGCATCACCTCCGCCCCACACGCCACCAGTTCACCCACTTTCCCACGCCACTGCTCCACCAACCCCAGACCGAACTCCGCCTCCTCACCCACTTCGCCACCCACCTGCACGTCCTCCGCCCATGCTAGCCACGTCCTTCCACACGGCCCCACCCAGTTCGCGTGCCCATCAGTTCCGCCCCATCTTCCGCCTAGCCCGCACCGTCCACCTCCACGCCATGCCGGCCTATCCCCTGTTGCTCCGCCAACGACCACCCATCACCACCTTCGCCCAGTCACAGGCCTCATGCGGCCACGTCATTCCAATGCTCCGCCTCACCCCCACATGCGGCCTCAAAGCTCTCCCCTACCGCCTCCCCGCGTCCCGCAGCCCACAGCCCGCATCACCCTGCTGCACCCGAGTCCCACGCTCCGCCCACACGTTAACCTGCCTCCGTCCCTTCCCACTAAGCTCGGTTGTGAGGAATAGTTAGCCTCGTACGTATGGTTTTAGTGTAGCATAGGTTTATACCTCTGTATGGTTTTATTGTGAGGTACAAAAAAAAATTATACATGGTTATAGTTATAGTTTCAGTTCATATATACAAAGAGATATGTTTTAGAGAGAGGAGGGAGAAAGTTTTGTATATATATATATGAAGCTTAATTTGCAAAGAGCTGTACAGTTGCATGCAAATTTATTTATTTAGTAAAGTACAAGTTTTATAAGTTTATATATGTCAGTGTAAACGGTTGCTAGTCCTGTATAGGGTGATTTCATATAAAGCAGTTTCAGTCATCTACTCAGTTTGTTTTATGGAAAAAAAAGAACTATTCACATATAGTTCAGGTTATCAGTGCTCACTACTGTTCGCTGTGTTTTGTTCCAGCAACTATGGATCCGGGATCTCAGTCCTAGGCTTCATCCAACTTGTTTGAATCTATCTGGTTTCTTTGTTTTGGTATGGTTTATATATATATATTCAATCAATATAGATATTGCAATAAACAAATTATTGGTTAATTATTTGTTGATTGCAGTTGTGTTCATTTTGCGTCGTGCTTGTTAGCGTCTCCTATCCATCCATCTTCGTGCTTCGTCGTCCAATCTCTAACCACGCCAGGTGAATATTTTATTCACGACTCAATCTATTATGCTATGATAATCAAGTGATAATTGTTATGAATATTAATTTGGATATTAAATGGTTGATTGTTAAAATTGTTGAAATAAAAATTGTAAATCGTCATGCAAATTAAATTTGAATATTGTTAGTTTACGACAAATAGTTGTGACACTAAAATTGTTATGTGATGTTGAATGTGGTTGTTAATATAAATATGAAATTGAAATTGGTATAGGATAGCCAACAATTTAAAATGGATTATATATGTTGAACTTGACCCCTTTGGACGTTAAATAAATCGTCGCGTAGAAATAGCGGTAACTACACTTTGAACCATTGAACGTATGATTGAAGTAGAAATTTGATAATAGACACCAAGTGAAACCATAATGTAATAATCTTTAATCCGCATGAGACGATGGTGTGGATTCTAGGAATAATTATATTAATTTGCATAAATAACAAATGTAAGTTAATATGATTATTTCGGGATTATTTGAATAAATTGTTAAATTGTTATGTATGTTTGCTATTGCTTGTTTATTTACTTTGACACCATCCCAGTTATCACACTGCAAGTTCCCTTTGCTATGCTTTGTTTTATATTGAATAATATCGGGTTGAAATGATAAATACCCAATTAAACAGCTTGGCCTAGGATAGATAATTAAAAATAAGAAACCCGATTGGTCAACAAAAATTATTTTTGAAATTGAAATCTATTTGAAATTAAGGAATGAACTTAACAATTTGTTTGGAAATTAGGTAACGAACTTAATGGATTTAATTAATGGATTAAATCGAAATAAATTAATAGGAATAAATTAATGGAGTTTAATTGAAACGGATTAATAAACCTATTTAATTGAATAAAATGAATTGGCAAATTTATTTGAAATGAGATTTAAAAACAAGGAAGTTTTAGAATTTAATAATTTGAAATTTTATTAGATTTGTTAGATTTAGACTTGAAATTGATTTTAATTAAATAGATTTGAAACTTGTCGTAAATTAAGTTTAAGATTTAGAAAATTTGACTTAAGTGGAATACGAAACTAACTAAGTTTTAGGGATTTAATTTAGTGGTAATTTAAATTTAAATGATTTTAAATTTAATAAAATTGATTTAATCAAATTTATGATTATGGTTAATGTAACGATGAATGTAAATACGAATTGAAATGAATAGAATTTGGTTTAAATGATGTGAACTAAAATTTACCATTAAATTGAATTAATTGGAGTATTAACTAAATTTAATAAGTGAGATTTATTAAATTGAACTTGAATACTTAATTATATTGTTAACTCAAATGTTTAAACCACAAATTTCATCGGGAAATATGATTTTAAATATCTGAAATAAATTGAATCGTGAAAATGACAAATTGTGAAAGTCAAATTTGCAGCTTGACTTTTGGACTTTGATTTGTTTAAACTTTAACTTAAATGACCATCGGGTAATAAATACGTAGTTATTAAAGAGACCGGGATCGGATATGGACATACTCTCTGTCGATACCGAAAACCACTTTAATAACTATTATACACGGAGTGTTGATCCAGAATGAAGTGGATGGTTTGGTGAACGCGTTGACTGAAGAAAGAGAACGATATTGGATGACCCCTGACATGACTAAAACAGGAGCCGCGCCGGGCCATTGAGGTTCGCCACCTCTATGGGACGCACTTCTTCGATACCATATCTATTACTTTTGTGATTCGATTTGGGTGCACCTCTTGATTTGGGAGTGTTGTTTCGCGGTGTTGAGGTAGTAGCTGCTATGCTCAACATCAGTCCGGATCACGCAACTACTAGTATCCTAGTTGGTATCGCTTCATGTACCTTGTCATACTGATTATCCTATTCGCGACCACTACATTTTGGTTTGTACCTTTAGTATATGGATTGCCCTCTGGTGACTTCCGGTTTTGGTGAAACTACGGTCTTGTATATGCTCTTGGGAATAAAATGTGTTAAGGGGATTATGGTAATGCCTTAACACTATTTTAATATCGTACTTTACTGATTAGACATTATCTATCTATCGTATTCTATTGTATATATAGATAGTTTATCGGATCCTTAGAGATGTTTATTTTATTCATCTTTAAGTTATGGACATTTTCCCTTGCACTTGATTTTCTTGTATAAGATTTTGAGTCCTGACTCGAGTGTTTCTTTTTGTATATGCTCGGGTCAGTCTGAAGCTATCCAGTTTGCTGATCAAGGTTGGTTGAAGATGCTGAAGGCTTAGCATTTATCTTTATCAGTCTATTTCTATTCCTGTATTGATGTCCTAGTCTGTTGGACATTTTTGTATTTTCTTTAGTCACTTTATGTTAAGACATTGTTGTATTTTATGTAGTAGCTTCATTAACTGCTATTATGACGATGTATTTTCCGCTGCATTATTCTGTGACTGTTCTGTGTCTGTGATGTTGTATTGATTCTCATTTACATTTATGTATTTATAATCCCATAATGATTCGTATTTTGTATTATTTAAGTTGACATGTGTGGATTATTGTTAATTTAAATGGTCCAAATATACGGGTTGTTACAGTTGGTATCGGAGCTTCGGTTTCCCTAAAAACCTTAGTTTGGGATTATATATAAACTCATTAGAGATAGGGTAGCAATACCCTAGAATGAGGAGAATCGATTCAATATCCAAATCCTTCCATTTCAAACTTCTTTGATTCGTTGATTAGACTTTCCTTAAAATTCTATGATTTTCTATCCTTGGTTTTAACAATCTCTTTGGTATTTCAGGATGGGTACCAGAGGAAACAATAGGGGAGGAAGGGGCCATGGTCCTGCTCAGGCTGCACCTGCCGCTCCAGCTCCTGTCAAAATCACCATTCTTAGTAAGGAGTATACACAGCTGGGAGGTATTAAGTTTTCTAGATCCAAGAACATTATCGAGGCTCAGCAATGGCTTAAAGGCTTAGAGAAGATATTTTCTGGTCTAGAAATCACTGATGCTCAAAAGCGTCAGCTTGCTGCCTGGCAACTTCAGGATGCCGCGCAAGATTGGTGGGAATCAGTTACTTCTCGTATCGAGGAGAACACCATCACTTGGGCCCAGTTTAGGTATTAAATTATTTGGATTTCGTAGTCTAAATTCTTCTTTTAATCTTTGGAACGTTATTCATCTAGTCTATCTTTTGATTAGGGATACTTTCTCGGCACAATGGATGCCAGCTGCTGGAAAAACCCAACTTTATAGAGCTTTCATGGATCTTAAGCAAGGCAGTATGACCTTTTCGGAGTACGAGAGGAAATTCAACGAACTCTCCAAGTTCGGCCCGGGATTGATTGATACACCCCTTCTAAAGAACGAGAAGTTCATTTTGGGAGCAAGACCAGAGTATTATGACTTGCTTACTGGCCACACCCACTGCACCTTTACAGAGCTTGTTGACTATGCTCTTAGATATGAGGCGAAGCCTAGGGGACCTACTGCCAAGGCCACTCCTACTCAGCCCTCCTCTAGCCAGCCCGGGAAGAGGAAGATGAACTTTGATCAACAAAAGAAAGCTTGGCAGAAGACTACTGGATTAGGATACGCCCAGAAAAGCCCAATCGACCTTGCTAATATCACTTGCTTCAAATGCGATAAGAAGGGCCATTATGCTAATAGTTGTCCATCTACCGGAGTTGCTGTTCCACCACCTTCTACGACTAGGAAAGATTTATGCTATGTCTGCCTCCAACCGGATCATTTCAAGAAAGACTGCCCAATGTATAAGCATGGCACACCATCTGGAGTATTTGCTATCACCACTCCTACACCACCTCCACCACCTGCTCAGGATGACCAAGGTACCTTACGAAGTACTTTTTCATTACATGATTTACCTATTAGGGTATTATTCGATACTGGTGCTTCTCATAGCTTCATATCTATTGATCTTTGTAATAAGCTCAACTTAGAACCTACTCTTGCTACTACTTTCTTATGCGTCTTCAACCCTATTGGAGGACTTGCCAACCTCAGTAGAATTTGTATAGAGGTTGTGCTCTTGTATGGAAGATATCGATTCACTTGGGATTTTTATGTGCTTGGCTTCATAGCATTTGACATCTTGTTAGGTGCTGATTGGTTAAGGAAATTCGATGCTGTTATTTCTTGCAAAGCTCGTTCTGTTTCTCTAGTCAATGACAAGGGTCTACCGCTTGTCATTGAATGCAAATCACCGTAGAAATATGCCAGAAGCTTCATATTCTCTCTTGATGCTCACCCGGATGATCTTAGTACTACCCCTATTGTTTAGAAATTTCCCGATGTATTTGGAGAGGTCAACTCCCTACCGCCTAAACGGGAAATCGATTTCCGCATTGACCTTATTCCCGGAGCTACTCCCGTAGTTCTCCCTCATAGAAGAATGGCTCCTAAAGAGAAAGATGAACTTAAAACTCAAATTGATGATCTATTTGCTAGGAGTTTGATTAGGAGAAGTTGTTTTGAATGGGGCGCCGCAGTTGTATTTGTCACCAAATCAGATGGGTCTCTTCGCATGTGTGTTGATTACAGGGAACTGAACAAACGCACTCTCAAGAACCGCTATCTGATGCCTCGCATCAATGATTTATTCGATCAGCTCCATGGAGCTAAAGTTTTCTCCCAACTTGATCTTGCCACTGGGTTCCACCAACTCAGAGTAGCAGAAGATAGTATTCATAAAACAGCTTTCCGTACCGAGAATGGATTCTATGAATGGTTGGTTATGCCATTCGGTTTGACCAACGCACCTGCTTATTTCGTCGACTTAATGAATCGAGTCTTCCGCGATGTCCTTAACAAGTTTGTTCTTGTTTTCATTGATGATATTCTCGTTTTCTCCAAAAACGAGAAGGAGCATGAGACACATCTTGCTTATGTTTTGGAAACTCTCCGAAATCATCAACTTAAGGCCAAATTCTCTAAATGCCACTTCTGGCCAGACGAAGTGAGATTCCTGGGCCACATAGTTTCCGAAAATGGGATTTCGGTCGATCCTGCTAAGATCGCCGTAATCAATGATTGGGAGACTCCCAAAACTCCTACTGATATCCGTAGCTTCTTGGGCTTGGCTGGTTATTATCGTAGATTTATTGAGCACTTTGCCCGGATTTCTGCCCCACTTACTGCTTTAACTCGAAAGGATGTCAAGTTTATTTGGAGTGAGAAGTGTGAATCGGCTTTTAATAAGTTGAAATGTAAGTTAACTTCAGCTCCAGTTCTTGCGGTAATCGATGGAAGTGAAGGATTAACTGTCTATACAGATGCTTGCCGAGAAGGTTTAGGCGCTGTTCTTATGCAAAACGGAAAGGTTATTACTTATGCTGGCCGCCAGTTGAAGATCCATGAAGTAAACTATGCAACTCATGATCTAGAGCTTCTTGCAGTTGTATTTGCTTTGAAACTGTGGAGGCATCATCTTTTGGGAACTAAATTTGAATTATTCTCTGATCATAAGTCCTTGAGATATATCTTTTCTCAGAAGGATTTGAACCATAGACAAGTCCGATGGCTCGAATTCTTAGCTACATATGATCTCGACATCAATTATACTCCCGGGAAAGCAAATGTCGTAGCTGATGCTTTGAGCCGTAGCAAAGCATTGTCATGTTGTAATCTTGTAGAAGGCATGTTATTTCAGCTTGTTATCTCCCCATCTCTTATAGATCACATCAAAGCTAAGCAATATGAGGACACCTTGCTCTATCGCATGAAGGAGTTAGTTCTTGGTAGAGTTGGAAATGCTGACAGTAAAGTGGGAGCACAGATAGATAGTAATGGAGTTCTGAGGATTGACAATCGTATTTGTGTTCCTAATGTCGATGGATTGAGACAAGCAGTGCTTAGAGAAAACCATCAGTCGTCACTTTCATTTCATCCAGGTGTCACTAAGATGTGCCGAAATATGAAGCGATTATATTGGTGGAGTGGGATGAAGAGAGATATTTCTGTATATGTCAGTAGATGCACCACTTGCCAGCAAGTCAAGGCCGATCACCGGAAGACGGCAGGATTACTTCAACCCCTAGAGATTCCGTGTTGGAAATGGGATCAGATTTCTATGGACTTCATTGATGGATTACCGAGGACCAGAAAAGGTAACGAGAGTATTTGGGTGATTGTTGATAGGTTGACCGAATCTGCTCATTTTATTCCTGTTAAGACCACTCGTACTGCTTCGAGTTTGGCCGAGACTTATATGAGAGAGATTGTTAGACTTCATAGAGTTCCATCTAGTATTGTGTGCGATAGAGATCCTTTATTCACTAGTAAATTCTGGAAGGCATTTCAGGACGTCTTGGGCACTAAACTGAATCTGAGTACATCTTATCATCCTCAAACAGATGGCCAAACTAAGAGGGTAAATCAGATTTTGGAAGATCTGCTCCGAGCCTGCATTATTGATTTCGGTGGATCTTGGGAAGACCATCTCCATTTGGTTGAATTCACTTATATTAACAGTTATCAGGTAAATCAGAAATTTCAATTTGAATAAGTAAAATTGAATTGAAATTTAACTATCTTTTTAATCAGGCAAGTATCGATATGGCACCGTTCGAAGCTTTATATGGACGGCCATGCAAATCGCCAGCTTGTTGGATTGAGCCTGGTGATCGATTAATTCTTGGACCAGATATGATTATAGAAGCATTCGAGAAGGTTAATGAGATTAGAAGGAAGATGAAGACCGCACAGGATAGGCAGAAGAGCTATGCTGATAGGCGTAGAAGGGATTTAGAATTCCAGGTTGGAGATGGGGTATTCCTTAAGGTATCACCTTTGAAGAATGTTATTCGATTTGGTCGTAGAGGGAAGCTTGCTCCTAGATTTGTTGGACCATTCACTATCACTGAGAGAATTGGTACACTAGCCTACAGAGTTGCACTGCCGGAGAAATTTGAGGGTGTGCACAACGTATTCCACGTTTCACATCTTCGGAAGGTTGTACATGATCCATCCATGACCATTCCTATTACTCAGTTAGATGAGGTTGATATTGAGCCGGATTTGACTATAAAGAGGAGACCACTTCGTATTATTGATAGGGATACGAAGCAGCTTAGAAGGAAATCTGTTAGCCTAGTCAAAGTCCAATGGAGTCCCGATGATCGTGATTGTACTTGGGAAACCGAGGAGAGTATCCGAGATTCTAATCCAGAATTATTTGTTGAAGGTAAATTCCTTTCGATATTCTATACTTAATTCGATAATCTATTCCATATCCATCGTATCTCTGTTATCTGTTCTTCCATTCTTTACCTTGTTCCTTTTTGAGGACGAAAAGTTTTGAGTGGGGGAGAATGTAACGTCCCTGAAATTCCGACCCAATTTTAAAAATTTTAGAACCATTATTTTAATATAAAATGTGAAACTTACATACGATTTCAATTAACGTCCAAACTTTGTTTCTAAATTGCGCCTAGATGGTTATAGATATGGGTAAAGTTTCGTCGGAAAATACCGTAGTAAATTTCGTTCGCATTGTATTGCACATCAGTTCATTTTAAAACATGAAAATTTCATCTTCCGAACCTAAATATTTTTACATAGAAAAATTCTAAATCATCTTCTGACAAAGACGTCATTTTTCGTTTTTCAAAATTTGGACATCTTTAGCTCCGTCGATCTTATTCTTCAGTGTTTGCTGCATTCTCCGTAATAGAAAATTGCGAATTTTCACAAACAACTTCCGTTGCTATTCAAACTTCATATTTGGAATGCGTCTAGATAGACATAGGCGTACGCCAAATTTCGTCGAATAATATGGAAGTAAATTTCGCTCGTCGCATTTGCATATTAGTTTAAATTTTATGTGTAAATTTTCTATCGTTCGAACTCAAATATTTTTCACAATGTTGCATAAGAAAAATATTCTGATCATGACGGCGCATTTCGTTTCGTCAAATTCCGCTTTTAATTGCTAGTTAAATTGTCGCTCGAGCAAATGGTTCAATAAGATTTATCACTTCGCAAACAATGTCAAACCATCAATATCTTCATACCGTTGCGTTCGCCTCATCGCGCTGATCAAAACGGTATATTTGTTTGAAACAATCGGAGTTCGGCGTTGCAAGTTATAAATTGTTTGACGGGGTACAAACTGGTTCGTTACGCCACACAAACTGGTACCCTGCTCTTCAATGCTCAGAATTCTAGGAGCCTTTGTCCCTTCAGAAACCCAATAGCCATCACTGTACAGAACATCATTGCTTGGTCTGAGGACTCTAAACCCCTCTGTATATATCTCTGCAAATCCTCTCCCTGCATTAACTGCTCACTGCATTTCCTGCTTCTCTCTGGTACGTAATAACTCTGTTCTCTCTCTTCTCCCTCTTCATAATTCTTTTCTCTTCCTCCCTCCCCATCTTTCTTTTTCTGTTTTGTTTTGTCCCCAGTAAGGAAACTCATGAAGCATGCCCCATCCATCACCGTGCTCACCGCATCCCCACCCTCCGCGTCCAACCCACTGCCGCACTCCCCACCCACTCCGTCACCTCCCCACTCAGCTGCTCTGCCTGCACCACCGCACCCCCGCATCACCTCCGCCCCACACGCCACCAGTTCACCCACTTTCCCACGCCACTGCTCCACCAACCCCAGACCGAACTCCGCCTCCTCACCCACTTCGCCACCCACCTGCACGTCCTCCGCCCATGCTAGCCACGTCCTTCCACACGGCCCCACCCAGTTCGCGTGCCCATCAGTTCCGCCCCATCTTCCGCCTAGCCCGCACCGTCCACCTCCACGCCATGCCGGCCTATCCCCTGTTGCTCCGCCAACGACCACCCATCACCGCCTTCGCCCAGTCACAGGCCTCATGCGGCCACGTCCTTCCAATGCTCCGCCTCACCCCCACATGCGGCCTCAAAGCTCTCCCCTACCGCCTCCCCGCGTCCCGCAGCCCACAGCCCGCATCACCCTGCTGCACCCGAGTCCCACGCTCCGCCCACACGTTAACCTGCCTCCGTCCCTTCCCACTAAGCTCGGTTGTGAGGAATAGTTAGCCTCGTACGTATGGTTTTAGTGTAGCATAGGTTTATACCTCTGTATGGTTTTATTGTGAGGTACAAAAAAAATTTATACATGGTTATAGTTATAGTTTCAGTTCATATATACAAAGAGATATGTTTTAGAGAGAGGAGGGAGAAAGTTTTGTATATATATATGAAGCTTAATTTGCAAAGAGCTGTACAGTTGCATGCAAATTTATTTATTTAGTAAAGTACAAGTTTTATAAGTTTATATATGTCAGTGTAAACGGTTGCTAGTCCTGTATAGGGTGATTTCATATAAAGCAGTTTCAGTCATCTACTCAGTTTATTTTATGGAAAAAAAAGAACTATTCACATATAGTTCAGGTTATCAGTGCTCACTATTGTTCGCTGTGTTTTGTTCCAGCAACTGCGGATCCGGGATCTCAGTCCTAGGCTTCATCCAACTTGTCTGAATCTATCTGGTTTCTTTGTTTTGGTATGGTTTATATATATATATATATTCAATCAATATAGATATTGCAATAAACAAATTATTGGTTAATTATTTGTTGATTGCAGTTGTGTTCATTTTGCGTCGTGCTTGTTAGCGTCTCCTATCCATCCATCTTCGTGCTTCGTCGTCCAATCTCTAACCACGCCAGGTGAATATTTTATTCACGACTCAATCTATTATGCTATGATAATCAAGTGATAATTGTTATGAATATTAATTTGGATATTAAATGGTTGATTGTTAAAATTGTTGAAATAAAAATTGTAAATCGTCATGCAAGTTAAATTTGAATATTGTTAGTTTACGACAAATAGTTGTGACACTAAAATTGTTATGTGATGTTGAATGTGGTTGTTAATATAAATATGAAATTGAAATTGGTATAGGATAGCCAACAATTTAAAATGGATTATATATGTTGAACTTGACCCCTTTGGACGTTAAATAAATCGTCGCGTAGAAATAGCGGTAACTACACTTTGAACCATTGAACGTATGATTGAAGTAGAAATTTGATAATAGACACCAAGTGAAACCATAATGTAATAATCTTTAATCCGCATGAGACGATGGTGTGGATTCTAGGAATAATTATATTAATTTGCATAAATAACAAATGTAAGTTAATATGATTATTTCGGGATTATTTGAATAAATTGTTAAATTGTTATGTATGTTTGCTATTGCTTGTTTATTTACTTTGACACCATCCCAGTTATCACACTGCAAGTTCCCTTTGCTATGCTTTGTTTTATATTGAATAATATCGGGTTGAAATGATAAATACCCAATTAAACAGCTTGGCCTAGGATAGATAATTAAAAATAAGAAACCCGATTGGTCAACAAAAATTATTTTTGAAATTGAAATCTATTTGAAATTAAGGAATGAACTTAACAATTTGTTTGGAAATTAGGTAACGAACTTAATGGATTTAATTAATGGATTAAATCGAAATAAATTAATAGGAATAAATTAATGGAGTTTAATTGAAACGGATTAATAAACCTATTTAATTGAATAAAATGAATTGGCAAATTTATTTGAAATGAGATTTAAAAACAAGGAAGTTTTAGAATTTAATAATTTGAAATTTTATTAGATTTGTTAGATTTAGACTTGAAATTGATTTTAATTAAATAGATTTGAAACTTGTCGTAAATTAAGTTTGAGATTTAGAAAATTTGACTTAAGTGGAATACGAAACTAACTAAGTTTTAGGGATTTAATTTAGTGGTAATTTAAATTTAAATGATTTTAAATTTAATAAAATTGATTTAATCAAATTTATGATTATGGTTAATGTAACGATGAATGTAAATACGAATTGAAATGAATAGAATTTGGTTTAAATGATGTGAACTAAAATTTACCATTAAATTGAATTAATTGGAGTATTAACTAAATTTAATAAGTGAGATTTATTAAATTGAACTTGAATACTTAATTATATTGTTAACTCAAATGTTTAAACCACAAATTTCATCGGGAAATATGATTTTAAATATCTGAAATAAATTGAATCGTGAAAATGACAAATTGTGAAAGTCAAATTTGCAGCTTGACTTTTGGACTTTGATTTGTTTAAACTTTAACTTAAATGACCATCGGGTAATAAATACGTAGTTATTAAAGAGACCGGGATCGGATATGGACATACTCTCTGTCGATACCGAAAACCACTTTAATAACTATTATACACGGAGTGTTGATCCAGAATGAAGTGGATGGTTTGGTGAACGCGTTGACTGAAGAAAGAGAACGATATTGGATGACCCCTGACATGACTAAAACAGGAGCCGCGCCGGGCCATTGAGGTTCGCCACCTCTATGGGACGCACTTCTTCGATACCATATCTATTACTTTTGTGATTCGATTTGGGTGCACCCCTTGATTTGGGAGTGTTGTTTCGCGGTGTTGAGGTAGTAGCTGCTATGCTCAACATCAGTCCGGATCACGCAACTACTAGTATCCTAGTTGGTATCGCTTCATGTACCTTGTCATACTGATTATCCTATTCGCGACCACTACATTTTGGTTTGTACCTTTAGTATATGGATTGCCCTCTGGTGACTTCCGGTTTTGGTGAAACTACGGTCTTGTATATGCTCTTGGGAATAAAATGTGTTAAGGGGATTATGGTAATGCCTTAACACTATTTTAATATCGTACTTTACTGATTAGACATTATCTATCTATCGTATTCTATTGTATATATAGATAGTTTATCGGATCCTTAGAGATGTTTATTTTATTCATCTTTAAGTTATGGACATTTTCCCTTGCACTTGATTTTCTTGTATAAGATTTTGAGTCCTGACTCGAGTGTTTCTTTTTGTATATGCTCGGGTCAGTCTGAAGCTATCCAGTTTGCTGATCAAGGTTGGTTGAAGATGCTGAAGGCTTAGCATTTATCTTTATCAGTCTATTTCTATTCCTGTATTGATGTCCTAGTCTGTTGGACATTTTTGTATTTTCTTTAGTCACTTTATGTTAGGACATTGTTGTATTTTATGTAGTAGCTTCATGAACTGCTATTATGACGATGTATTTTCCGCTGCATTATTTTGTGACTGTTCTGTGTCTGTGATGTTGTATTGATTCTCATTTACATTTATGTATTTATAATCCCATAATGATTCGTATTTTGTATTATTTAAGTTGACATGTGTGGATTATTGTCAATTTAAATGGTCCAAATATACGGGTTGTTACACTCGCCTTGTTAAGAACTTCACCATGAGGTAGTTTGGCGAGACGAAAGCATCAATTTCATCTAGGGCTAGCCTGCCAATGAAAGCATTGTAGTAGGAAGGTTGATTAATTATCACAAAGATGGTTTCGAATGTTTGGCATGTAGGAGCCCATTTGTACTAGAAGCTTTATTTGCCCCACTGGAGTTGATCCCTTATTGTTGAACCCAAATATCGGTTCAGAGCTTGGCTCTAGCTTGTGCTCTGGGATATTCATTTGATTAAAAGCATGCTTGAAGATAACATTGACTGCACTCCCAGCATCGACCAGAATTTTGGAGATAATTGATAGTCTGATTTGTGCAGTGATCATAAGGGGGTCGTTATGTGGATGATGGACTCCCTTGCGCATCTCCTGCGGAGTGACCACCAAATTTGGCATCTGAATGTTGAGTCGAAGGCTCTTTGTTGGAGGCTCTTCTTGAACAGAATAAATTCCTTCCTTAGCTTCCTTGATATATCTATTTCGAGCTCCTTTAGTATTTCCTGCCAGATGTGGTCCGCCGTGGATCACATCAATTCTATTAACCGGTGGACTAAAGCTAAGGGGATCTTCTTCTTCCAAAACATTTACAGCGTTGCCTTGATGCTTCTGAGGAGCACTTTCGACTCTTTGGGCTTTGTGCTGATCTTGGATAAATTCTTTGAGATAGCCTTCTCGGATCAGCCTCTGAACTATGCCGGCCACCACTCGGCACTCATCTGTTTTATGGCCATTTGCTTTATGATAAGCGCAATAATCTGCTCCCTTTTTCTACTCCAAATTATTCTTAGCTTTGTAGGAGGTTGGAAAGTTGACTCTTTCCTTTGTTATGGCGTATATGTAAGACAGTGGTCTGTTTAAAGCGACTGCATTAGCGATTGGTTCCTCCCACCTGATTCTTTTATGGGTACGATCAAATCCAAATTTCCCTCCTTCCTTTCTGGGAAGAGTCTTTCTCTTTGAATAATAAAGCTCATCTATCCGGATGAATTTATTTGCTTGAAAGTGGAAGTCTTGGAGATCCTTGCAGCCATTGATGAATAGGTGCTTCCAAAAAGGAGTGTTCTTGATCAAACCAGAATGGACGGCTATGAGTTTGTCTCAGTCATTCATGTCCTTACCCTTCAGAGCCTCTTCATTGAATCTCCTCAAATAATCTCCTAAAGATTCATCCTGCCTTTGTTTTATGTTGGCCAAGACTATGTAATAAATGGTTGGATCTTTGTAGATACAGAATTGTGCCGAAAATTCATAAGAAAACCATTTCCATGAGTAGATAGTTTTATCTCTATACTGTCTATACCATTTGACTGCCGCCCTTTAGAGAGTAACAAGGAACAGTCAACACCTGACTGCCCCAAAAGCATTGTACAGATCCATCTGGCTGTCAAAAGCCATAAGGTGGTCATCAGGATCCGTATTCCCATGGTATTTCATAGATGGGATCTTGACATAAGAAGGAATTACTATTGCCATGATCTCATCAGTAAATGGCGGCACTCTTTCCTTGTCATTTACATTTGCGTCCATGGTTCTTTTGTCTTTTGAATTCATGGTGTCTTTGACTGCTTTCCCAGCAACATCTTGAAGGAAAGCTTTGACATTACCATAATTTTTTTGATTCAGTTGATATTCCTTAGAAGTTGAGCTGCCTGATTGCTCTAATGACTTGTCCAAAATTCTTCCTTGATGATTAACTTTTACTGGTGGAAGCTCCTTTTTCTTTGAAGAGGTCAAATCTATCTTATCCTTACACTCCTTGGAACTGGTTTTCAAATTTTTTCTAGGAGAAACTACTTCCTTTCCCTGAGTTTGCCTTGGAGTTTTTGATGATCTTTGAGATAAAGCCATCTTTAACATATCTTACATTTCTTGTAATTGTTGTTCCAAGCGCTTGATTTTCTCTTTATTCTCATCCAGCTGCGCAGGTGATGAAGTTTGACCTGGGATGACCCTTTCCGGGTTGAAAGTTGGAGCAACATTCTCCTCTAGATTAGAAGTGTGCACTACTCCCTCATCGAGTCCACTTAGACATTTTGATCTCATTTTTCCTAGGCAGAAGAAACGTACCGTAATTAGACTATTTATAACCACAAGGTCGAAGGTTCGGGCCCTCCTTCTAGCGCCAAAAATGTTAGCAAGAAAACTTGTCAACATTCCCAATGCTTTGATAAGATAATCTTACTTGAACATAACTATGTAGATGAGATAAACCTCACTTCTGAAAGTGTATCTTTGAACAAATTGCCTTAATCAAAATAATCTGGGAGGAAACAATGATGAGTTGTCATACTTTTCGACCTTGTCGAAAGGTTAATGAAGCTACAATAACCCTTTGACTAGGTTGAAATTATATTAGAATGCTAAATCTTTCGACATTGTCGAAAGGTTATAGGCATGACCTTCCCAACCTTCTGTCTAAGTTGGGGGGGAGGAATTAATCCAAACTTTCGATCATATCGAAAGGTTGTTTACAGGACCTCTCCAACCTTTCGATTAGGCTGGAATATATGCAAGTTGTCAGACCTTTCGATTTTGTCGAAAGGTATGACAAGACTTCTCCAACCTTTCGATTAGGTTGAAATAGCTCTTAATCCTTTAGCTTTCAGAAATCAGTAATTTGATGAATTCCATCTCCATTTAGATTTGAAAGCAGTTATGGTTGATGTCTATCACTTCCTTCTTAATCATGTCGAAAGGTTAATGAATGAAACCTCTTGACACTATTGCAAGGAGATGCATACCTAATTGCCAACCTTAACTGCTTTTAGCTCCATTGATGTCCATTTTCCTTCTATGGAACCAATTTGAAGGATTTATCTACACTTAAAGAAGTAGATTCCCTTCGAATTAAATCCATCATGAGCGGGTTTAAGATATATAACCCAGGGCTTCATTAGAAAGTAAACCTTTTGACTACTTTCGATCTAGTCGAAAGGTTTTTCCTCCTTTCGAAGCAGTCTCAGTTTATATCTTAACCCCTTTTGCTTTCCTATATAAGACCAATTTAGTTATCCCCATAACCATACACTTAGCATATGTTGCATGTCATCATTACTTTATGTTAAGAATGGATTTCAATGATGACGTGCTTCGATGGGGAATATCTAAGTTGATCATATATATATATATATATCATAGATCAAAAGAGATTATGAGAAAAAGGTTGAAATCATGTGCAATTGATCATTAGTCTAGCTAATGATCTTAATAATTCTCCTCATTGCCAGTATCCATCATGAACGAGCCATCTCCATTTTATTCATATTTAAATGAGTTACAAGAAATTTAGCTCTCTCCCCAATTCAATTTAACGTTTTTCTGAGTACAATTATCACTATGAAAGTAGAGAAAAGAAAATGAATTCAGTCTCCAGAATTTGGCCCCCAAAACTGGACCCCTTGGGTCTTATTTATAGATGCAGGCGACCCACCTTCCGACTTCATGCTTTTGACCGAGTCGAAAGGTCCTCCTTTTATATGCTTCCTTGAACCCTTCGACTTCATCGAAAGGTTATGAACCTTTCGACTATGATGAAAGGTTAGGAAGCTCTTGCGCTTCTTGGCCTATCTCTTTTTCTCCCCTGTATTCCACCACATTGAAAGGTCTCCACTTTGTATTATGTTGTGAACCTTTCGATCTTGTCGAAAGGTTTGTCTTCCATATGTTGTCATGAACTCTCTAACCTCATCGAAAGGTTTGCTTCCGACATTGTCGAAAGGTTTGACTACAACATGCTGTTCTGAACCTTTCGACATTGTTAAGAGGTTTGTCTTCAATATGCATTTATGGACCTTTTGACTTTGTCGAAAAGTTTGTCGCTCATATGCTTTTATTAACCTTTCGACTTCATCGAAAGGTTTGCCTTTTACATCTTTTATGAACCTTTCGACCTTGTCGAAAGGTTTGTCTTTACTTGAATGTTGCCGAGAGCTGCTTTTCATTCTTTGCTGACCTCCGAGTGTTTCTATCTTCATAACACCTTTCGACGCTATTGAAAGGTATCCTAGAAGTGTCTCAACCGTTTCGAAAGGCTTACTAGGCTTTCGAAAAGGTTACTTTGGAGCAAAACCTTTGACTTCGAAAGGTTTGGTGCGTAGTTGAAAGGAACACTATTGATTACTTTCAAAAGGGGCTTTGAAGTCATCATTACTTTCTCATCTGTGTCGAAAGGTTGACTGTGGCGAAAGGCTTTGTTTGTTTTCATCCGAGTCGAAGGCTTTACACTGGATGAGTAACTGGACGTTTTGAACATCCTTTTTAAGTCTTTCATAATGACTTGGATTATCTCTTCATTAAAACTCCAATTTGATTATTCTTCTTTCAAACTTCTACCCTCAAGGAGATTTTATGGTGAACAATAGCTATTCCCTTTGTGTTTAGATGATTAATGACTTGAAATTCTTGTATAACCTTAGCATTTATGTAATATTTATATATTTAATGCAAGTATTAGTGTAACATACGTAATTACAGATATATAACATTATATATAATGTTTTAGTTGATTTTTTATATGGCTAAGCGATTTGATGTTATATTTATTTAGCTATGGACCATATATCCAATTTCCTATGACAACCAAATATGCTTACAGTTCTTCATCATAATGCAAAAATTAATTGCATAATTTTCATTAATGAGTACACTCTATTTTTACCAATGGTATTCCATTAATTAAAAAAGAGCGTATAATTTCAAAAATAAGTGTACTCTATTTTTACAACTTACAATTTGAATCCCACTCGAATCTATGATTAACAATTCGAATCCCGTTTCGATTCAAATTTTGAACTTTATGATTTAAGATTTAAATCTCATATTGAATCATTGCTTGTTATTTCTTTTGCTATAACTTGTGTTATAGATAACCCTACCTTTACACAGTTTATTCTTGGTTAACCTAGCATCTTGTTTATTTCCTTTTTTCCTCAATTTTATCATTTATTTCAGGTTAAATCAAAGTGTCATTTTCCAAATTACTAATTCTGTTTCATTTATTGTTTCCTTTGCACCCTTGGCTATTTGTAATCTCTTTATTGGTATCATCGCTTACATTTTCTTTCATTTTATTTTTCTTCTTTGGTTTCTTGTCATTATTCAACCCCAATCATGTTATCTTTCTCCAATGATTTGGTATTTATATCATCTTCATACTCAACCAACTTTTTATGCACTTCCTCTACTTCACTTTCCTTCTCTTCCTTATTTCTCTTGCATTATTCATTTCAATCCTACTCTCATTTCCGTTGTTTGAACTTCTTGCTTTCTTCCACTTCATTTAATTCACTTTACTTTTGTTTCCTCTTCTTTTTCTTGCCATTTCTGGACTGCATCATACTCTCTTTTTCCAATATTTTGCTATTGTTACTCTCTCCATTTTCAACGAACCCCCTTTTGCCTTTTCTAGTTCGCTTTCTTTTTTTTATTCTTCACTTCACGATTGCTTGATCCAGTCTCATGAACAAAATTATTTTCCAAGGATTCCTTAGCGTCCTCCTCATTCTTCTTCTTTCTTTTCTTCTTTTTTTGCTTCTTAGCTCTACATATTTATTAGTTTCTTCTTCTAGCTTATGTTCTCTTTCATCATTTTCCTTCTCAAATCAATTTGACCTAGTTAACCAGAAACAATCGCTAGGAAAAAAAGTAAAACTAGAATGAATAAGGCAACTATCATGGCAATCAAACAAATAAGAAAGTACCTTTGAGTTTTAGAGGCAATTAAACAACATCAAATGAGTGCAGCGAGGGAGATAGGTGATTGATGAAGTCGAACAAGTGGGGGGATCCTCTATGCCAATTCTCTCGACAGATGAGTTGATCAAATAGAAATTAAATGAATATGAAGGTTGAAACTTGAAACCCTAACAACTTCTAGTGAAGGGGAATGATAATATTGCTGAGAGGCCCGAAAAAGTAAATGGAAAATGCACACTATGTTTATACAACATCAATGCTACAAAACAACCCCCTTTGTACAAAGTGTGCAAGGTGCATGTGCTTTTGTCCAATGGCATTGTGATCGGCGGTTGACCGCAAACTACAGTGCCATTTAACCGACTATTAATAGTCGATCACGATGCCCTTAAAGGACAGGGCGGTGCCATTAATGGTACACAAAACAAAAACATGGGTGTTATCCCTCTCTCTCCTATCATTCAAACTCATATAACTTAATTCATAAATTTTCTAAACTAAATTTGTTAGATTCCAAATTCCAGTTTCCCAACGTTTAATTATGAGGATGCGTCCTCAAGCATTCTAAAAATCAACATGGTCTTTTTTACTGATTGTGATTTCCTAATGTGAGAAAAAATATGATCCAACTTTTTGGGATTATGGTTTTTTAGTTTCAACTATAGAAAAAGCTAAATTTTATTACGAAGTTAAAACTATATTTAAATTTCACTTTATAAGTAGGATTTTAAAATTTGAATTAAAATATCTAATGTGAAGTAAAGTTAAATTCAGATTTTTATGTATAGATATAGTTTGATGTTATAGTTTATAACATTTAAATTAGTGTAAGAATTTTGAATTTTAGGTTTAACTTTTAATTAAAACTATCTTCATAATTAAATAATAAATTTAAACTATTAAAATTTAGAACTACGAAACCATGACATTTAAACGGAATTAAACTTTGAATGAAAAATTGTTAGAGTATAACCTTTGCATTTAAAATTATTAAAATTTAAGGGAGTCCAGCACCATTATTCCAGTGATTAGGCACTTTAGCTTTGATTCATAAGGTTATGGGTTTGAATCCTATGTAGAACGTGATTCGAACAACTTGACATATGTTGATTTATAGTATGTTATATATACTACCTATTGAGATATTTTTTTTCGACCTTGGTGTTATGATAGTGTGTTATAAAGAGTTAAAGTTACTTGCTAATCACAAGGCTTGATGATGAAAAAATGAAGGGAAAAGAGCTTTAGAATTAAATGACATAAGATGTGAAGTGGTTCGACCAAGCTGCCTACGTCCATTGTGAAGTTCTCTTTCTATATAACTCTCTTACAATTACAAGAAATTACAAGAGAATGGTAAGAAAATATGATATACCTAAAACTAATGAAGCAACTAATCTCAAAGAGCTACCGATCTCAGGGAGCTTGAGTGGTGGACCATGGGTTCAAACCATCCAGGCCACCTCATTTGAGATCCAACCAACTTTGGTCCCCTCCACTGGAGGCCCAACAAACTGGGATCCCCTCTAATGATGGCCCAACCTACTCCTTGGAAGTAGTCATGCATAAGATTCTTATAGCAGTTGAATTGATGCTTGGACGGCTAAGATCATGCTGCAAAATAGGCGTGAAGTGTGCATGGCCATTGATCTGGTTGAATGAATTTGATGAGAGGCAACTGGCGAATGAAAGGAATGGATGGATGAGATGAAGGTCTATAGAATTATATCATGAGCATATTATGCTATGCTTTACTTTAAATGCATTTATATTTGCAGTATGCTTGTAAGAAATAGGGCATGCTTCTTGTCAAAAATAGGTATATCTTATTGTATCTCTTATCGCTTTGCTCCCGCATGCCTAGGTGGTAGGATGGGCTGAGCAGGTTTGTTGAGACCGTAAGGAGGATGGGAACTAGCGAGAGCCTAGGGCATGCCGATTAGGGTGAGATGAGATGGAGTGTAGGTCTTAGGTAGCGGTATCGAAGTTGGATCGATGACGAACCACCCTTGAGACAGTATCAAACTATGTCAATAGGGAGATAGCCGAGGGAGAGATGCTTGAGCAAGCAGGCTAGCCTGGAGCTGGGTTGCAAGTAGACCGAAGAGAGAGTCGGTAGGCCAATGAGAGATGGGTCGAGCTGAGCTTGCGCTTTGTCTTGGCATGTGAGTTGGTTGTTGGGGTTGCTGCGCCGAGAGGCTTCGCTAGTAGAATTCTTGACGTACAATTGAGCAAAGGAGCTAATGCAGCTTAGGCTGGATTCAAATTATCATCATATGAAGGAAACCCAATCAATGTGCCCCCAGCCATGGCTGGCTTGTGAGCTGAGTTGGAACCAATTGGCCTGGTCTAGTCTGGGTCAGGTTAAGATATCTTGATTTGTCTACCTTCTTACTTACGAAAAATTTGAGTAATGCTACCTAAGACTTGCATTACAACTATGTATGAACATTTAAGTACTCAATTTCAAAAAAAAATTAAGGAAAATTAGTCATATGTTTTATTGAAAATTTAATGGTGTAGGTAAAGAAATTTATGGTGTATGAATAGAATTTGTAGTGGAAAAGTATGCATGTAAAGTATCAACACGGTGTCCCTGAATTCATTTATGAATTGAGAGCCCGAAGAAAGAGGGCCAAGGATGTTAGCAAATTAATATAGTGATTGGATGCACATTCTTGATAACAAAAGATATTAGATTGTTTTTTGTAAGATTCTTGGGGTAAAAACCTTCCTCTTCTAGCTTTATTGTTCATTTATTCCATCCGCCATTTCTTGTAATTCAAGCCTAACCCAGATCTTACCTTTTTAAGCCTTTTAACGAGCTCCATTTTAAAGTATCTAAAATAGGAAGTGCTACTTTAACCGGATTTAAAGGAGATAGGATATAAGGATTTGAAACTAATGGATGATATCGGGTAGAGGAATGAAATGTCGCAGTTACTTTTCAATTAATCAAATCCATATCTTTAACAACCAGTTGAATTATAATTTCCCAAATTGTAAAGCACTTTTTTCATAAAGCTAAAAAAACTAATTTAGTAATTGTGCCTTAAGAAAGTTTTTGAAAACAATGTTCCCTCCAATATTCTAAAATTAAGCTTTTAGTGTGATTCTTCTTCTTTGGGCAGATTACATATACATGTAGTGAAATTTTGTTCAAAGACAAAAAATTTGAAAAGCAGGACAAAATATTTTATCACTGGCCACAATGACAACCACCCAATTGAAATTAAGCTCACAACCAAGATAAAAGAAATTAACGTAACTGCTTATATGTTTCACTTTTCATCTCCTTAAGTCCAAAATTTAAGATAAAGTAAAGTTACAAAACTTGGACAAAAACGACATCAATAACTAGGAAAGTGTGACAACCGCCCTATACCACTGGCACCTAATATAACTAAATAATGTGCCACTACTTTGCCCGATCGATGTAAGATGATTGTCAAGGGTTGAAAAGAAATAAGACATCATAGAACCTATCATATATCTCATAGTGCATTGAGTAAAACACAATAATCATCACATACATAAAATATGAGAGACGGTAGTAACCAAGTGAACCAAATATCATAGTACAGATCCACAGAGTTATACAACATAATAATAAAGCTTATACAAATGGAAATAAACTCAAACAAACGGTCTCAATAGTTTAGCAAACACTACCTAGGCTCCACAGTGTTGTACAATATAATATCCATATATAATACGAGAAATCTCCATTTTGCTCGTCCTCTGCACTACCACTATGTACACCTAGACCTGCTATATAGTCTACTCGTTTAAGAGTATCCGAGATGATAAGAAGCAAACAATAAAACCTCAAGTCAGACAACAGTCTGATGTAAGCGATAAATGAATCTTAAAATACTGTACAAGTCAATATAGTCAGGAACAAGGGTACACAAAACATATCTGACCTATCCCTACAACCAAAGGGTTAACACATATCACATATAACATGTTACTCTACAAAAATCATAAAGGTGTACTATGACTCAAGTACAATGAGGGAATCTAGGTATCCCTATCCACAATACCTATCGCAAGTGACATCCCTAGAGTGATAGACTATGGGAGAAAATAACCAAAGCAAACGTAGCATCCATCAAACAATCCTTCCTATCACTTAACGTGCCTTGGATATACGGTAACTCATATGAACATTCCTCCGCTAAGGATTAATGGATAAATCCAAGTTTCAACATACTCGTCTCTAACTCAAAGCTAATACTAGACCCATTCTACCGGTCCATGGTATACAAATTCATTCACCCGATCCGGGTTAGCCTTTCAAAGTACCTATGAATGCACTCACAACACGCCTACTTTCAATATGTTAGAAAACATGCTGAGTATCAATGATCTCTTAGCATGCATATTTGAGTCGTTTTCTTACTCCTTCTAGTTTCCATTATCCTCAAGGAACCATTCTACATTCCTTCTTTCCATGATAGAACCATTCAACATTCTATCCATGGGTCACCCTTTCTAAAACCTGCCTTTTTTAGATAACCGATCTCACGACTACTTTCAACATCGAGCTACCATCATCGAAACCCAACTCCATCCATCATCGAGCTACCATCGTCGATTTCCTGAAGCTATCATCCTTTATCTTGCTACTTCATTGCCATCGAACCCCAAGCGAATAAACAAACACATTCAGCATGACCTGTAGATCCAACATCTCCCTCCTGGAAGTTTTATCACCCAAGGCCCTAAATTTCATGTGGTACCAACCAAAAAGGTCGATACCGATATGAGTTTCTTCATTTATATTATCTAATTTTCCAAGTTCAGCTACTGAACCCCCTTCCTTGCATCTTCCTGAAGTTCCTTAGCTTAAGTCCCGAAGTCTTGCCTTCTTACCGAGTAGATCTGCAAACACTCCACCCAGTAATCATCCCATCACCGACATGAATTCCTCACCCAAACTTCATGAAACCTGAATCATTGGCCTGCCCTATCCTCAAGAGCACCTCCTTCAAGTTTCATTCAATTTCGGCCATTGCCTTCGTTTTTCCCAAATCAACGGT
Source organism: Allium fistulosum (assembly GCA_030737815.1). Lineage (NCBI taxonomy): Eukaryota > Viridiplantae > Streptophyta > Magnoliopsida > Asparagales > Amaryllidaceae > Allium > Allium fistulosum. The sequence goes on from CM060906.1 coordinate 672,564,214, forward strand.
CTCTTTTCCTAACTACCTAAAAGCACTAGCAAACCATAAGCACAACATACAAAACTAAAATATCATCCATACACATGCAATCTAACTAAACAAGATTAGCACACAATTTCTAGGCTAGATCTAGTTTTACAGTAATATGTCAATATGATCAAACGGTCCATACAAATCCATTTTTAATCTTCGAAATTTGGCCACAAACATTTTTAGATGTTAAATGAAAGTTAGAAAACATTTTAGGATCAAAATCATGTTAAAAATATCTAATTTAACTATATGAACATGCATAGGATAGTGAGAGGCCAAGAATCCACCCACCTAATGCCCAAAATATAAATCTAATCTCTAGATCTGAAATGAACGGCCAAGAATCATGAATTCCAAGCTCTAAAATGATGGATTTATGATCCTATTTTCTAATTACCCTTCTAACAAAGGATTTGGCTAAGATTAGCAAGGAAAAGATGGACATTTTTTTGAAATTAGGTCTAGTGGAGGTTTTGATCTAATTTGGGAAGAAGAGAAATGATTTAGTGGCTGTTGCTTCGGCCATTGTTGGCACAAATCTCGAGTTATACCTTGTGCTTAGCCCCTAAACCTCTCTAATTACCCATAAGCCTATCCAACAGCAAATAAAGTTTAAAATAGCCATACTTCCTAAATGGAAGTTCGTTTTCCTATTATGAATACTCTACGAAAAGAGAAACCTCAAGCTTAGTCTAATAGAAGTGTTTTTAGACCCTAATTCAATCTCTAACAAAAGTTATAGGCCTTACAAGAATTTCTAGGTCCAAAATGTTCGATAAATCTTCTAAAGGTGGAAAATATCCCTAGTGGTCATTTTTTAAAGTTTTAGAATCATACAACCTCATATGAATTAAATAATAATATTTTATGATCATTCGATACGTAAAATACAGGTCATTACACTTTCCCCCCATTTAGGAATTTCCCCCTAAAATCCCCGAACAAGTCAAGAATAATCAACCATAGTTACTTCGCATGCCCGACAATCATATGCAACCATCAAACACATCATACAAACAACCATGCAATCAATAACATAGATAAGCCTATCCTAGCATTCGAGAGACTAAACTATCTTATGTGATGTCAAAACGAAAGTAAATACAATAAACAGTAGGCATTACCATGCAAAGAGCTCTGGATATATAACCCTCATGCTCTCCTTGGCTTCCCACGTGTAATCGCCATCACTTTCGCTCTTTTGAAACTTCACCAACTCCACCATCTTCCTCCTAAGCTGTTTTGTATCATGTCTAACAATACAAACTGGCCTATGAGGTCTCGAAGCTTCTAGTTCAATCTTGATATCACCAAGTTGATCTAGTGTTGTTGTCACACTTTAGTCTTACACAAACTTCTGCAAATGAGAGACGTGTGTTGAATCGTAAGTTTTTGATTCATGACAAAGAGCTTAAACAAATCAGTGAATGAGACTATATGGGCAAGCGACAAAAAGAGAAAGAAATATGCTGTTAAAACTACAAAGGAGACAAGGCTACAAAACTGAGTATAGTATGTTTATTTTTCGAAGGTTTTAGTCTTAGAATTGTTAAAATCTATCCTCAAGTAGTTTCACTCAAACCAAAGTTGTTTTAAGCTTTAAACTTTTAATATATATGAGAACTGTGCACTGACTGTCAGGTCAGTCGACTGACCAAAAATAGCCAGTCGACTGACCAAAAATGGCCAGTCGACTTAATCTGCCCAGGTGCACAAAAACTCTCTGTTTTACACAACTTTGAACATTCAGTTGACTGGTCGTTTTGGGTCAATCGACTGAATTCTTTCAACAGCTATTTTTCCTGAATGGACACTTCCATTGTAAAGAGATACGATCTAAATTGAAGAGGTATGAATGCTTCTTTTGATCAGAACCCTTCGTAAATGGTTGCAGCTCTTTATCTACTATATAAACATACAAAATTCACTTCATAAATCACCGAATTTCATTTTTAATTTCTGATCATACTCTCTACTATCTCTGCATTCTACAAAGCAATCACAACTTACATATATTGCTTGAATCTCTAAATCAATTAACTTATTCTTCGATTCAAAGCAATGTTCTCCTTTCTAAATCTTTACACACACATATATACTTGAGGAAAAGATTATAGGAAGGTTGTACTATCAAAGACAAATCAGTGTTATCAAGAACACAAAGTGTCAAAGCAATTTTATTGGAACTGTTGAAGTCATGTTCGGTTGTTCAGGCGGGTAAAGTCCTCTTTCGGTTGTTAGAGGCGGAAAAATCCTGGTCGGTTGCTCAGGTGTTGTATACCTATTCCTCCGGGTTAAGTGAGGGGTTATTGAGTTGAAATTCCAGAAGGAAGTCTGGGACTAGACGTAGAACGGGAAGTTCGAACCAGTATAAAAACTCCTGGTGTGCTTGTTCTTATTTACTTTACTATTATTATCTGTTTCCGCATTTAGATTATAATACATTCCATATTACACGATCCTAAGTGATATCTAGCCACATAGTATTAGCTATATGGCATAGTAGTCACTTTCATTTGGTATCAGAGCAAGGCATCTTATAACCGTTACACAGTTATTTGATTATTTTTTGCTAATATGGAAAACAACACCAGTACAAGCATTGTCACTAACACTAGTTTTATTGAAGGTCAATCTACTGGACGACCTCCACTATTCAATGGCATGAATTACACTTATTGGGCTACACGTATGAGAATTTATATGCAAGCAAATGGTTTTGATTCATGGAATATCACACAATCTGAATATAATATACCCACAACTGAATATTCTACATGGTCAAACACACAAAAATTAGATGCTACTGCAAATGCTAAAGCTATGAATATGTTGTTTTGTGCCTTGGATAAGAATGAGTTTAATCGTGTTAGCGTGTGCAATACTGCATATGAAATATGGCGAACACTGAAAATAACTGTAATGACCCTAAAATAAAATAAGATAAAAAAAATAAAAAATGAAAAATACATTTATATTAAGAAATTCTGAAATTTATAAAATATATATATATATGATGCATTAAAACAGGAAAAAAAAATTGGCAATAAATAAAATTGCATGGGAGCTTCTGTTTGATAAAATGCAAGGAGTTAAGGTGATTAAAAGAAAAATTGGAACTCAAAATAAATATAGCTCTATGTCCAAAGAATTATATAAATACATACATCTAATATATATATGGGGTGTTTTCTGTTCTATTTAAAGATAGAATAAAATTAAGTTTAATAAAAAAGTTTATATGTCTTATATTTGTGCTAGAAATAATTAGCATAATATATGTGATTTTTTTTAGATATAGGAGGAGTTACTGTTTTGACTAAAAGGCAGAGATATATATATATATACATACAGGATCAAATAAAAATTTCCATATCTTATATTTATTTCAAGCAAATAACATGGGTGAATGATTTTACATTACATGATTAGGTATGATAGTATGCATGATTGAATGGAGATGATAGATAGGTAGAAAATACAAAGGAGATTTTCATATTCCTTAAACTTATAAAAAATAATAAACCAAGGGTCACATGCTTATGGCATGAGTAGAATAGAGTCATGAAAATAGTATGGAGTGTTTAAAAAATGCTTGATTCCCGAAATAACTAATTAAGGTAACCAACAATGTACATTTCCAGTTAAGGACCACACAGGGAAATGACTTGTGCATAAACATCTAAGGGTATCAAGGAAATTACCCATATTTCTTAAACCCTAGAATGGTTTTATAAATAACTGCACATAACCATATCCACCATTCTCTCGGGATCAAAATAAAATAAAAATAGGAAAAAAACATTAGCTTGAGACTTTGAAGGATTTGCTGTTCAAGGGATTAAGGCAGTAAAAGGAGAACATTATGTGAGTATTTATCCTTTGTATGCAATGGCATTAAGTCCTCTTGCAGGCAGCCTAAAATATTATAAGTCATTTAAATCTCTGAAATGATTTGTTATGGGTGATATGGATGTTTGTTTGTGCATTCTTGTTTGGAGTTTTAATCTGTATGTGGGCTTTTAGAGTTAAAATGGTTTGAGCATTTTTGTTCTATCTTATCATCATTAAATATGGATATAGATTATTTAGGGAATAGGCAGCAAGACAGTGATCTAGCTCATGTTTATTTCTTGGATAATGAAGCATGAAACTAAATGTTCATATCATAAGTTGGAGGAGAAATTCTGGGTAGTAGGACAATGATGCTTAAACTATTCTTAGGAAAGAAATTTATTATAAGCAAACTGGGGTATTTTCTGTAATAAGGAAAATAAATAGGGGAACATGGGGTTGAACCAGAAAGTATTAAAGAAGATAGCCTTTCTGAAACATGAATGAACTGTGAGTTTTTATGATTGAATTCATAAGTAGGAGCTTAATAAAACAAGCTGAAACTAGAGGGGGATTTATCAAAGAAGAACTAAACTGGTCATTTGGGAGTTAGTCAATGATCTGCTTGCTTTAGGTGGGAGCAAGTATATGCATGGTGCAACTGCACCCTGAGGCCTTTGTGTGATGGAATAAATTAAATAACTTGGGAGTTTCCTTCACAATGCATACATGGTGTTCATTAGACAAGGAGTTAAAGACCATAAAATAAATGGGGTCTGGGGTTTAAAAATCTAAATTATAAATATCCAGATATGGTGTTAAATTAATCAAGATAAATATTGTGCATTGATTAATTGCTGGGTGAAATTAGGAGTATAAAACCTGAGTTTACTTATCTAGAAATGGAGAAAATGAATCAAGAATTGTACATATATTTACTTTAACTGTTTGTTGTGTATTGTTTAAATAAATGAATGTGTCTTTGTACCACTTGGTATGGACCAAAACATGCTAAGTATAAAAATCTGTTAAACTAGGAAGACACTGCAAGATTACCAAAAAAATTATGAATATGTATACAAATTTGATAAATGCTCATACCAGTGAAAACTGACCCTTTTGGTTGCCCTTGCAATCATCTGGGTGTCTCATTAAAATTGGGGCAGCTCAGTGATTTGCTTGCAGGAAGTTGAAGTTGGCTTGATGGATGAAGATGGAAATTAGCTGCTAGTATAAATAAAAGAAACCAGTTTTAAAAATTTGTAGTTGCTTTGTAATGAATTTATTAGTCAAATTTTATGTTGTAACTGAAGTTTCTTGTAAGGAGATTACTAAGTATTTGGATTAAAAATATGTACTAAAGTCAACCTGCTATGAAAGACTATTGATGATGTTTGGTTAATTGCTGATTTCATGAATGTCTAATTTAAAAAAATATATAATAAGGGATAGACATATCATATAAATATGATATGTGCATGTGATGATCTCTGATTTTTATTGCTTGAATTTATATTTTGACTTATGGAAATTAAAGAGCTAAGGGGATTGATTTTAGGAATGAACTCTTAAGATTTGAGTAGGGGTATTCAAAAGAAATGAATTTGTGCATGGCAGGTAAGTGATACAGGCATGTGCATGAATTCTGGAGATTTACATGTATTTATGTATTTAAATTTCAAATAAAACTATGAGAGAAGTAAACCTGGAAGATACTGTATTTTGAATAATTGATTGAATACATATAAGGATGCATTTCCAGAAAACTTAAACTAGGCATAAACATGCTTGGGATTAGGAGTAGGACTTTGTAGAAGTTTGTTAATATGAGGGATATGGGTTTGCAAGTGGTAAAAGAGGGACTATGGCCGGCCTAGATGGTCATGGGTCAAACTCTTGGAGCCTGGAACCACTTCATCTCAATTAATGAAGTGTAAGTGCTTCCGGGACAAAACAAAAGAAAACACCAAGCAGCCCTCAAATAACACCAAGCATATCCAATAAAACACCAAGTGTGTAAGTCTGCACCATGTTAAACTTAAAAATTCTAAAAGTCCTCAACTATTCAACCTGAAATGATAAATGGAAATTAGTTCCAACATCCATGCCTGCAAGTATAATTTTTGTGGTAAATTCATACAAGTACTTGATAACTACCTTAAGGTCAATTAAATACCATTTCAGTATTAATAAAATTATTTAGGCAGAAAGCCTAAAAAGCTTAAGAAAAGTGCACTGTGCATTGCAATATAAATTTAGAGAAAATTAAAAGGTTATGTTGTCAACATATATGATAATTTGGTTTCCTGTTTGATTCAAACTCTCTTTGCAATCTTGTTAGCTCTAAATGGCAAAGGGAAACAATTATGTATCTTCAAATATATAATTGTCTTAATTGGTTTATGCACTGATATGATTATATTAGTAAATCCAGGGTCTTGGGAAAAATATTTGGAAATTGTATAAATATTCAAATATAAAAGAAATGGGGTTTAGTGGTGAATTCCTTTTGAATGTTTAGGCAAATAAAAAAAAATCTATGTGTTTTAAAGTGAGGGACACCACAATAACTCATAAAGGTACTAACAAGGTTAAACAAAGCAGGATATCTATGCTTAAAAATCAATTTCAAAATTTTAAAATGAAAGAAAATGAGTCCATTAATGATATGTATTCCAGATTCCAAGATATTTATCATTCATTATTAGGACTAGGAGAAAAATTTACTGACTTTGATATAGTATAAAAAATCCTAAACTCTTTAACGGATGAATGGGAAAGAAAGGTTCTAGCTATTGAAGAAGCAAACGATCTTTCTACTATAAAACCAGAAGAGTTAATAGGAAATCTAATGTCATATGAAGTAAATTTGCAGGTAAAGAAAGTTCAAGCACAGGATAAGAAGAATCTAGCTTTTCAAGCAGAACAAGATGACTTTGACTCAGATGAAGAGGATATGGCATTTATTGCTAAGAATTTCAAAAAGTTTTTGAAATTCAAAAAGAATAACAAGATCAAGAGTTACAAAAATAACTCTAGTAACAATAATAGCAATAAACCATCATCTTCTGTCATGGAATGTTATGAATGTCATAAAAAGGATCATATGAAGAAAGATTTTCCAAAGAAACAGAAAAATAAATTCAAGAAGAACAAATTCAAGAAGAACAAATTCAAGAAGAAAGCATTTTCTGCAACATGGGATGATTCGGATTCTTCATCATCTGAAAGCGATAGTGACAGTGGCACAGAGCAAGCAAATGTATGCTTCATGGCTACAAATGATGATGTAAGTGAACTAAATTTTGATGATTTGGTTGAACTAAATTCAGAACTAGTGGAATTTGCAAAACAAATAAAAAGGCAAAATAAGGAGTTACAAGGAAAACTAAATAGATCTGAATTAGAAATTAGTATGCTAAGAGATGAAAAGAAAATTCTGGAAGAAGAACTTGAAACATCTCAAGAATCTAATTCTAATTAAACATCTCAACTTTCTATGATAACTCAGTAATTAGAATTTCAGAAAAATAAAAATGATGATTTATCAGTTGAAATTAATGATTTGAAATCTAACACTAAAGTATTAGAGTTAGAAAAATCTAGTCTCAAAACTAAGTTAGAAGATATTAATAAAAATATTTCTAACTTCAATAAAGGACGAGAAATCTTTCTACAATATTAGAAAATTCTCAGTCTACTTCAAATAAAATGGGACTAGGATATAAGAAAAATCCAAAGAAATCTGGAAAGTTTAAAAAAAAAATTAGGAAATATTTAAAGAAAACAGTTTCTAAAGATTTTAAAACTATTAAAATATGGATTCCTAAAACAAATAATAATTTAATTAGGAATAAACATATCAAAACATTTATGGAAACTGTTCATAAAAATAAGAATTATATTTATAAAGGGAATTCTGAACCTTCATGGGTTTGGTTTCCTAAGACCTAACTCTTAGGACCCTAAAAAGAAAAGTGGGTACCATCTTAATCTTTATTTTTTGCAGGTACCACTTAAAAAGAGAGGAAAATGGATTCTAGACAGCGGTTGCTCGAAACACATGACTGGTAATAAAGACATGTTAACAAACATAGTCTACTCAAATGGATGATCAGTCACTTTTGGAGATAATTCAAAAGGTTATGTCATCGGCAAAGGCGATGTGAGCAATAACGGTATCTCTAACTCACCTCTCATTACTAATGTCCTATTAGTTAAAAACTTAAAACATAATTTATTAAGTATAAGTCAATTATGTGATAAAGGTTTTTATATATCTTTCTCAGAAAATAAATGTAATATTTCTGATAAAAATCAAAATCTAATTTTTGAAGGTATAAGAGATAGAAATATTTATATTTTAAATATGAATATAAATTATAACACAAATATGTGTTTAGTAGCTACAGAAAATGATTCTTGGCTATGGCACAAAAGTTTTTGTCATATAAATATTAATACTATTAATAAAATAGCTAAAAATAAACTTGTCAAAGGACTACCTGATATGAAATTCAAAATTAATAATATTTGGGATGCATGTCAGTTAGGAAAATTAACAAAATCTTCTTTTAAATCTAAGAAAATCATATCTACAACATAACCACTTGAACTATTACATATGGACCTTTTCGGACCTACTCAAGTTCAATATATTAATCACAATAGATATGTGTTTGTTATTGTAGATGATTTTTCAAGATATACATGGACTATTTTTATGAAACATAAAAGTGATACTTTTGAAAATTTTAAAATTTTTGTAAAGAGAATTCAAAATATAAAGAATTTTAAAGTTAAAAATATTAGAAGTGATCATGGAGGTGAATTTGAAAAATGAAGTTTTTGAACATTTTTGTAACAAGAAAGGAATTAATCATAATTTCTCCTTTCCTAGAACACCATAACAAAATGGAGTTGTAGAAAGGAAAAACAGAACATTACAAGAATGTGCACGAACTCTATTAAATGGAAGCACTTTACCTAAACATTTCTGGGCAGAAGCTGTTGCAACTGCTTGTTATGTTTTGAATCGTGTTTCTATTCAATCATTAACAAAACATACTCCATATGAACTTTTAAATGGTAGAAAACCTAATATATCTTATTTCAAAGTTTTTGGTTCAAAATGTTTTATACTTAACACTAAAGATCAGCTTGGCAAATTTGATCCAAAATCCAATGAAGGAATATTCATAGGATATTCGGAAAGAAGCAAAGCTTATCGAGTTTTTATTACAAGAACTAAAGTAATCAAAGAAACTCTTCATGTTTCATTCGATGAAAGTGTCAAAATCTCTTCTAAAAATACAAATTTGGAAAATAATTCAAATAAAATTCTAACAAATAATTCAGAAGATGATGATATTATTTTTCAAAATAATAATTCTGATATTTCTATAGAAAATGAAAACATTGTTAATAATGATACTATAGTGAGATCTCCTCCAAGAATTCTTAGAGATCATCATGTTCATAATATAATTGGAGAAAAATTCAAATGTAAGAACAAGACATCAATTAAATCAAATGGGCCATATAGCTTTTCTCTCTAATATAGAACCTACAAATATTAAGGAAGCCTCAGCTGATGACTATTGGATTATAGCTATGCAAGAAGAGTTAAATCAATTTGAAAGAAACGAAGTTTGGGAATTAGTTTCTAGACCAAGTGATCAATCAGTCATTGGTACAAAATGGGTTTTCAAAAACAAAGCTGATGAACAAGGTAACATTTCTAGAAATAAAGCTAGATTAGTAGCACAAGGTTACAATCAAGAAGAGGGAATAGACTATGAAGAAACGTTTGCTCCAGTTGCAAGACTAGAAGTTATACGTATTCTATTGGCTTTTGCATGTTTTCATAACTTTAAATTATATCAAATGGATGTTAAAAGTGCATTTTTAAATGGTTTTATAAAAGAAAATGTTTATGTTGAACAACCTCCTCTTTTTACTCATGAAAAATTTCCAAATCACGTTTATAAACTTAAGAAAGCTTTATACGGTTTTAAACAAGCACCTCGTGCTTGGTATGACCGACTTAAAAGCTATCTACTAGAATCTGGTTTTGAGATTGGAAAAATTTATCAAACATTATTTATTAAGAAAGCTAATCAAGGTATTTTAATTATTCAAATATATGTTGATGATATTATATTTGGTTTAATAAATGAAAAATTATGTCAGGAATTTTCGACTATCATGACAAATGAATTTGAAATGTCACATATGGGAGAACTTTCATATTTTCTTGGACTTCAAATCAAACAATTACAAAATGGCATTTTTATTAATCAAGAAAAGTATTGTAATAATCTAGTTAAACGATTTGGTATGGAAAACACTTCTGTCAAACCGACTCCTATGAGTACAACTATACATCTCGACAGAGATGAAAATGGTAAGAGTGTCGACCAGAAACTATATCGTAGCATGATTGGATCATTACTTTACTTAACTGCTAGTCGACCTGACATTATGATGAGTGTTTGTTTATGTGCTCGATTTCAAGCAAATCCTAAAGAATCACATATGCGAGCAGTTAAACGTATAATTCGTTATCTTAGCAAAACCAAAGATTTAGGATTATTTTATCCAAAAGAATGTCCTTTTGAATTAGTATCTTATAGTGATGCTGATTTTGGAGGAAGTCGGACAGATAGAAAAAGTACAAGTGGAACTTGTCATTTCATTGGATGATCCTTAGTATCTTGGTTTAGTAAGAAACAAAATTGCGTGTCACTATCGACATGTGAAGCAGTGTATATATCTGCAGCTTTAGCATGTGCTCAAGTAATCTACATGCAATAAACATTACAAGATTTTGATATAAAATTAAATAAATCTATAATATATTGTGATAACACTAGTGCAATAAATTTATCTAAAAATCCTATCAATCACTCACGAACTAAACATATCGACATTCGTCATCATTTTCTTCGTGATAATATTGAAAAGGATATAATAAATTTAGAATTTGTAAATTCTAAAAATTAGTTAGCTGATATTTTCACTAAACCTCTCAATGAAAATTGTTTTATAAGATTAAGAAGAGAACTAGGTATAATTTCTTTAAAAGAATTATAATTTTTTTCTTCAAAAATATATAAAATATTCTTCTTGATACTCGAACTCATCACCTTGAGTTTGATAAGCCCATGTCTCTGTCATTTGGCTATTTAATATTTCACATCTACTTCTTCTTCAATATTCTCCTTATAATTTTTTTTAACTTTTTATAAAGAATTTTCAGCCACAAATTCTTAGTTACATTTTCATCCTCATTTTTTTTCAGTTTGTACGTAAAACCATCAATCTCTAACTGAAAAGTTTCTTATATATATTATCTCAGACCTCAGCTTTTCATTCAACATCAAAATCTTTTGTCTCAATCAAATTATTATTCTCTACAACAATTTCTTATCTTCTTTCAAAGAAAAATGTCTTCACAAGAATCATCATATGGCTCAGCCTATTCTTTTATCGATTTTTCCACACCATCATCTGGATCGTCAAGTCTACCTACACCTACACCTACTCATGAACCTGCCAGACCGTCAAATTATAACACGGGTTATACTCCCGAGAAAAAGAAAGAAAGACGTTTCCTATTCTTTGGTTCTCCTCAAACCAAACAAAAAATTGATGATTTGCATTATTACCAGAGGGAATCTATAACGCTTCAGCGAGAGATGTACTATGAACAGAAATGAATTCAAGACGTCTGAGTTTACTGGAGCAGATAGGATGGAAATTCTGCGGTTCATCTTCCTCTGCGGTTCATCAACCTACACCATCGTCCTCTCGGAATCCATGGGATAGGTCGCCACAAGCTCCAGCTGTCTCTACGAATTCATGGGAGCATGGAAACCGTTGGTCACCACTGCAACCATATGTAGAGAAGACGAAGGGTGAACCGACAAAATCTTAGTCTCCATCATCTTCTTCTTCCAAATAATTTTTTTTTCTACTTTCTAATTATTATTTTTATTCTACTTTGTACGCATTTTGTTAATATATGGAATATAATATTTGTTAGTACACAAAAATACTGAAAATGCTTCAAAGACATATTCAGTCGACTGAAAGATAATAACCAGTCGATTGAATCATTACACAGAAAGTATTCTTACCATATTCAGTCGACTGAAACAATATGGCCAGTCGACTGAATCTGAAACAGAAAGTTTCGGGATACTGGTTCAGTCGACTGACCATATTCGACCAGTCGACCGAATTGAAAACTGTGCATTCTTTTCACCTTTTTACCCACCTTTTTAACACTTGAACCCTTTATCTTCTCTTTCACTTTATACATTTACCCTCTCACTTCAGAATTTTAAAAACCTAGCCCCCAATTTTTTTCAAATTTCTTCACTTTTTATCAAAATCTATGGCTCCACGTCAACCAAAGAGATCTAGACATGCTTCTTCTTCCTACTCTGAGCCGATTGATTCTCAAATTGCTCAATGGCTCTACGATGTTGCAGCAGTCCAAAGGTGGAATAAAATGAAAGAAGCACGGTTCTTTGAAGGTTCTTTTGTTGTGTTTCCTGATTTTGCTCCATATAGGATTCAAGAGCTAGCAAGGAGAAGCCATCTAGAGTCTCTCCTAGATCACAATTCGAATAATAACAAAATAAATCACACCTTGGTAAAACTTTTCTATGCTAATTTGAATTTAGGTCATCAAAACCCACGTAATCGTGATAATTGCGTTTGGAGTTTGGTATGTGGTCGACAATTTTTTCTTTCCTTAAATAGAATTGGTCATATTCTTCATACTCCAACTGACGGTATTTCTTTGGACGAATTAAATATACCTATCGGGGAAAGAGATGAAGTAAGTCATCGTTTCCTAGAAGATGACATGACCGAACTTAAGTCTATTGGACTACGACCTACATCTAGACTTATGCATCGAGCTTTAATGCACACGGTTCTTCCCCGTACTGGCTCTTATGAGCTTGTATATCCAAATAACTATAGAGCATTGTATGCTATTTGGGGAGAAGTTCAAATAAATTGCCCTAAACTTCTTCTAGATGAATTCTTGCCTTTTAACCAAGGTCGTCTGAATATTATTTATTTTGGAGAATATATTATGCGGCTACTTATGAATCTCCAGGTTCTTATTCCGGAATCCGATACTTCTATTCCCAAAACTTTAAATAGTCGCACATTAAGTCTTATGAAATTGCCACCAAGACCTCTATCTATAATGACTTTTCAAGAATGGCACTCTCGACCACGTCAAGAAACTTCTACTCTACAGCATCAATAATCCAGAGATAGCATTCGAACACCAAATCCATCCCAAAGCACTCGGGAATCTACTAATTTAATTGCAAGAAATCAAGTTATTTTGGATTCTCGCATCAAAAATCTCGATAAGAAAATTGACAAAAAATTTGACAAAATCAAGAGTTCCTTCGGGATTTTATGGGATGCGATATCTTGTTCCTCTTCCACCACTACTGAGACTTCTCAATGTGATCCAGGCAAACGCCCAGCTCCTCACTTCACTTGGTCAACATCAGAAGAACATACTAGTTCCGACACAAGTGGCAATGGAGGTGGCAGATAGTTTGTGAGAAGCTCCTCCAGAGGAAAAGGACCAATGCAAGTTGAAGAAGAAGAAACAGAGTCTGCCTCCGATTGATGTTGTTGTTTCTTGGTAGTAGTAAGCTATATTTATATTTCAAACATTTTATGAGTTTGTATAAGCAACAATTTACAGCTTTATGATTGCAATTTTAGTCAGTTCAATAATGGATTTACTATTATTTCCTTTTTGTCGATGACAAAGGGGGAGAAATTTGTATGACTAACCATTTTATGCAGGGATTTAATATGTCACCATATATTCAGGGGGAGATGTATATAACTCCTGTTATATATTTCTCAAAATATAGTACCATCTGTAACAGGTTGTCATCAATCAAAAAGGGGGAGAATGTTGAATCGTAAGTTTTTGATTCATGACAAAGTGCTTAAACAAATCAGTGAATGAGACTATATGGGCAAGCGACAAAAAGAGAAAGAAATATGCTGTTAAAACTACAAAGGAGACAAGGCTACAAAACTGAGTATAGTATGTTTATTTTTCGAAGTTTTTAGTCTTAGAATTGTTAAAATCTATCCTCAAGTAGTTTCACTCAAACCAAAGTTGTTTTAAGCTTTAAACTTTTAATATATATGAGAACTGTGCACTGACTGTCAGGTCATTCGACTGACCAAAAATGGCCAGTCGACTGAATCTTCCCAGGTGCACAAAAACTCTCTGTTTTACACAACTTTGAACATTCAGTTGACTGGTCGTTTTGGGTCAGTCGACTGAATTCTTTCAACAGCTATTTTTCCTGAATGGACACTTCCATTTGTAAAGAGATACGATCTAAATTGAAGAGGTATGGATGCTTCTTTTGATCAGAACTCTTCGTGAATGGTTGCAGCTCTTTATCTACTATATAAACATACATAATTCACTTCAGAAATCACTGAATTTCATTTTTAATTTCTGATCATACTCTCTACTATCTCTGCATTCTACAAAGCAATCACAACTTACATATATTGCTTGAATCTCTTAATCAATTAACTTATTCTTCGATTCAAAGCAATATTCTCCTTTCTAAATCTTTACACACACATATATACTTGAGGAAAAGATTATAGGAAGGTTGTACTATCAAAGACAAATCAGTGTTATCAAGAACACAAAGTGTCAAAGCAATTTTATTGGAACTATTGAAGTCCTGTTTGGTTGTTCAGGCGGGTAAAGTCCTCTTTCGGTTGTTAGAGGCGGAAAAATCCTGGTCGGTTGCTCAGGTGTTGTATACCTATTCCTCCGGGTTAAGTGAGGGGTTATTGAGTTGAAATTCCAGAAGGAAGTCTGGGACTAGACGTAGAACGGAAAGTTCGAACTAGTATAAAAACTCCTGGTGTGCTTGTTCTTATTTACTTTACTATTATTATCTGTTTCCACATTTAGATTATAATACATTCCATATTACACGATCCTAAGTGATATCTAGCCACATAGTATTAGCTATACGGCATAGTAGTCACTTTCAATGTGGAAGACATTGTCCATGCCCGCCATCTTCTGACGCAAGTCAACCCTATATGCTGGTTCCTAATCCTCTCTACTATCGGAAAAAGACCTACTAATCTCAGTGCCAACTTCCTCTTACCATCGAATCAGATGTTATTCTATGGTGGAGAAATCTTTACGAACACCATATCGCCGATGGATAACTCTCAATCTCTGCACCTCTTATCAGCATAGCTCTTCTGTCTACCATGAGCATCTTTCATCCATTGTCGAATAACTTAATCTTCTTCGAGGTTTCTTTAATCATATCTGGTCCAAGTATCAGTTTGTCACCCGCTTCCCGCCAACATAAAGGAGCATTACATGGTTGGCCATACGATGCTTAGTATGGTGCCGTATCGATACTAGATTGATAGCAACTGTTGTATGCAAACTCTACCAAATGCAAGCGATCATCCTATGAACCTCCGAAATCAAGTATGCAAGCTCACATGAGATCGTCTAATATACAATTCACTCTTTCGGCCTACCCATCAGTTTGCAGGTTATAAGATGTACTAACATGCATCTCGGTTCTCAACGCCATCCGTAAGCTCTTCCAAAACCCACTAGTGAGTAAAAGGTCTCGATCACTCATAATGCTCTTCGGCACATCATGGAATCACATTATCCACTTCACTTGCAACTTGGCCAATTTGGATGTCGTTCTACTAGACTTGAAGGGTATGAATCAGATACTCTTCATCAATCTATCGACTATGACCCAAATGATATTGTACCCTCCTTGGTCCTCGGCAATCAATCAATGAAGTCCGTCGATATTTGCTTCCATTTCCACTCGAGAACTTAAAGAGGTTACAACAATCCACTTGTCTTCTTTTGCTCTACCTTCACCGACCGTCGGTTCATAAATTTCAGGATGAATGCTCTGACATCGTTCTTCATCCCTTCCCAATAGTAGGCCTACTTCATATCACGGTACGTCCTATTACCACTAGGATATAGAGTAAATCTAGAATGGTGGCACTCTCGTAGTACCTTATTGTACAGTCCATCAACATCGAGAACAAACAAAGTCCATCCTTATGGAGCCAATAATCTTGGTTAAGTCGTACTATTTCATATCCTCAGACTCTACTCCACCTTTATTTTCACCATGATCTTCACTAGTCTAGCATCTTGCCTCTGACTAGTATCAATCCGCTCAATTAAAGTAGGTCTGATCGTCAAGTTTACCAACATCTCTGGCTGTAACAACCCGCCCCAAAACAGACCTAGTTTGAACCAAATAGAAGGCCATCGAACCTTAGGCCCATCTCAAGGTGAGTTGTTAAGTTGATAAAATTAAAACATTACACAGTACACAGAGCTATCTACCTATACTTTCAGAATCTCATAACAGGATGGATAAAAAATAATATCAGAAACAAGTACACATTTCATAAAGAAAATCATTTCAGAAACATTACGTGTTAAACATCACAACATGTTTACATAAAGCCTCCATAATACAATATCTCAAAATAACATAATTATTTGAACTGGGTACAATAAAATACTTAAAGGGCATAATAGATAGATAACCGCAATAAGTCTTAACCTTCACCTTCATCTCCTAAATTAGGTTATTCTCTCTAACCTCTATTGTGATGAGGAGTGGGTCAGAACAAAAAATGTATGATGAAATAAAAATCTCAAACTTTACCATAATTGTACTTCGACAATATTATTTAAATTAGAAATATGTTTTACGTATTAAGATTGTAACATGCATATAAAGTCAACTATAAGCCTGAAGGCTCTTCCAGTCCGACTATACAAAGTCAACTGTAAGATACAAAAGTCAATTGTAAGCCCGAAGCTCTTCCAATCTGACTATACAAAAGTCAACTATAAGCCCAAAGGCTCTTCCAGTCTGACTATACAACTCTAATGCAGCTAATATCAATGAAGAAAGGGAAAGCACCCAAACCATAAATACCCTTTATTGGAGATTATGCAAACTCTAACCATTTAATACCTATAAAAGAGAGGCAGGTCCCAATCACTTAATACCTAACCCATTTCCAAACTCTAACGCAACTATCGTTAATAATGCCAGAGCGAGAATGTCCAAACCACTTAATACTTCTTTGGGACTGGTAGACTCTAACCATTTAACACTATTAAAATAGACATGTCCTTGTCATTTAAGACCTAACCCGAGGCGGGTCCCTACATGGTTCTCACTAGTTGACATCGTAAGAAATCCCATCAGGTCATTTAATACTTCTCCTAAAAAGAGGCAGGCCCTACCATAACCACTTAATACTTCAAACCCGAAGCGAACCTCTCCGAAGGATATCACCTACTGCATCCAAAATGCAATTTATGACCCATAACCCACTCGTGACGTCTCATATTAGTCCAACTATTCGTAGGTACTGCTAGTCAGATTAACTAAGCAGATTTACCTTATAAAACTGGGACTAACATCGCATCTACTATGGTTATTTATTATAAGCAATGTCCCATATTAGTCCACAAAGCCACACCGTTGGTAGCCAGATTAACTGGACATACTTCCATGTAACTTTGGACTAATCTTGCATCCCATAACTTGGTCATAAGTTATATGTATATCCACTATATACATACATCATCCCACCCAAATAATAATTGAGGCCATATAAGGTGTCCCCTTATTATGCCCCTAATTAGGGATTAATTCCCTAATGTACTCTAACTCTCCTCCTACAAATTAATATTACTTAAATATTCTAATAATATTAATTTTCACGTTTAATGCGCTCTAATAAATATGTTATACTATATATACTTATATTTATGCATGGAATTTAGGGTCTAATCATTACGTTACAATAATTCGATAATAATTCACCTACAAGGTATCTTGAAACATCAATCTCATACAAACCTACAATATCAACAAGAACTGCTACTATCATAGCCAAACAAAATAGATTTGTACAAACATGGAATATCTACACTTGTCCCATATTAATACACTAGAATTCTTTTTTTCTATTTTAAAGAACATATCATCACAAATTAGATCGCCTATATTCAATTCAACCTTCATATACAATATTTCGAAGTGAGAAAGCAATTCCTTATTTATTTAAGTGGTAGAAATAGGTGGTGTAAACTACAAACAATTCAATTCATAATTTACACACCATTTCTATTTTTTTTTCTTTCCAAACCCTTTAACACTTCAATTCAAAAGAAGGAAAATATGTTAAATTGATCATAGATTATCTAATTCTAACAATTAATTAGATTCTAATATACCATTACCAAAACAATTTAAATTCCAACATATGCAAAGATTGATATTTAATTAGGGAAATTCTGGGGGTTTAGATGTTATGTTTTCATTTACCAAAGTTTCTCAAGGCATACATCACATCCAAATAAAATACTTTTCGATTACAAAAATATGAAAAACTTGATATTTCTACTCATAGAGAATTGTTTGCTTCCTAATTGGATTTGAATCCACCACGCCTAGTTCTCTTTTAGATATACCTCTTTTAAAATGTACATCAAAGTGAATTGTATACATAAAATTGGTTTAGAATCAGAAACTAGAGAGGAATAGGATTAGAAATCAAAAGAATTAAACATCTTACCCTCTTACGTGAAAATCCTAACTAATTCTAAATCCCAAAGAAGAAGAAGGAGAGATCCAATTTCTAGCGCTCCTAATTCTCTATTAGATCTCCCCCTTTTAAATATACAACAAATAGATTTTATAAAAGGATTAGATTTTAAAAACTAGAAGATAGGGAGAAGAAGGATTAATTTAAATTAGATATCAGAAACTAAAATTACTTACTAGTAAAGTTTGTTGTTTCTGAAACCCTAAGAGGAGAGATTTTGATAGAGCTTTGTCATTGCTATAGAATTTTTATGAAGGAAAAGTGTGAGGGGTGATCTAGGGGTCTACTTATAGATGTGAGAAGGACTGACGATTGTTGCTTTAAAAATAAACAAATCCGGACCATTCAAAATATCAAAACCCTAGTTGCCACCAACCTTTCTGCTTCCCACCGATCGAACGGTCGTAGTCCAAGGGTCGACCGGCCTCTACATATTACTGTATATTTTATTTTGTTCTTTTTTATTTTGTTAATTAATTAATTATTTCTCTAATTAATCCAAGCAATTACACATTAACATTTAATCTTGCTTAATTCTTAAGCTTCTTACGTTAAATTCTCAAATTCAAACATTCAAATTTTAAAATCAAATTTAATTATTTAAATTTTAATCTTGAAAACTTCAAGTGCCAATAACCTTTTCATTTTAACTCTGATTTCAACTTATTATATATGGAAATTGATCGGAAAATCGCCAGGGACGCAATGATGTAATTCCGTAGTCAAATTCCGATATTCACAAAATTTCCATTTTTATTCTTTTAAATTTCTTAATAAATTTTACGGGGTGTTACATTCTCCTCCCTTAAAAGGATTTTATCCTTGAAATCACTAAGGGAAGATAGTGTAATGTTCACTAAACAACCATGTTATACAACCAATTTATTTATAATAATCTATACAGCTATCCACTCAACCAAAAACACAATGTGATTATGTATGCAAACATACTATAGGTGAGCTCGATCCTAGCGTGAATGCAAGGTTGTGACATATAGGCATGTATCCAAGCATCTTAAATATACATAAAATTATATATGAGTGCAAAAATTACAATAAAAAGTGTGGTAACCATCTCCTACCATTCAATCTAGGAACCATAAAGCAACCAAATTTTGGAGAGAAAATTTTCCAAAGGAAAACTTGGGATATGAAACATTAATCTTTTCCTCGGTTTTCCATGTGCTTTCCACTGGGTTATCTCCCCATCTTCTTAAATCAACCTAATTTTCTTTGTTACGAAGCCTCTCAATACCATGCTTCACTATGCGAGCGGGATCATGAGGGGGCGACAGGCTCCGTTTCAACATCACTTAACTGATTAAGCTCTACTACAGAGTCAATGTTATGCAGACATTTTCTCGAATATGGAACATGAATGACGTCATGGACTCCCGCTAACTAGTTCAAAAGCTCCACCCAATAAGCAAGTTTTCCCACCCTCTCTAATATCAGGAAAGGCCCAACGAACCTAGACACCAACTTCCTAGAAGTACCAAACCTCATAACCTTTCTGAGAGGAGAAACCTTAACGAATACCATGTCCCTAACTAAAAGTCCAATTCCTATCTTCTCTTGTCAGCCAGGACTCCTAACGATCCTATGCGGCCCTCAACTGCCTCCTTAAAATTTCTACCTTCTCTAAGGCCTTCCAAAACCCATGATGCAAACTTTCCACAATTCATCAAAATTCTTGTTCACCCTTTCCGTCTAACCGTCAGTCCGTGGGTGGTAAGCGGTGCTAAGATCCAAATTCGTTCCCAAAGCAGATTGCAAGACTGCTCCATTATTCTCTAATAAACAAAGAGTCTCTATCACCGATAATGCTAATTGAAACTCCATGTAGTTGCACCCCTTTAACACACTCTGTGCTAGAGATGCTGTAATCCTATTACTTCCAACAGAAGCAAAATGGGCCAATCTACTATAACCTATATAGCTTCATTGCTTCTAGGCAACCTATCTATAAAGTCCATCGATATATGCCCTCATTTCCAAGTTGGAACCTCTAATGATAATGACAATCTTTTGGCTTGCCTTGTTTAGCTTTAATCCTTTGGCACATCAAATGCCTAGGACATATTCAGTTGCTCTTTCTTCATCCTTGACAAATTAGCAAATTCTCTGTACACCTTATCACATTCTGGCTGAATAGTGATGCTCCACAAGTTTTGGGTTTGAAGCACCCTAACCTAATTTTCTTACAAACTTCCAGTTCATTTTTCTGTTTATCGCTAGTTAAATGTCCTTACGAAATATTCTAATTTACGATGTCCCTTAATATATATTTAGTGGTCTAATCCCATCCCTAAAATTAACATAGTGATAAAACATAAACATGGCTTATACCATATAAATGTTTTCCCTAAAGGAGACATCCTAGCAATTTCAATCGAAAAACTCTATAAAAAAAATTTTGCTGGAAGCTACCATTAACCGTTAGTTGGTATTAATGGTTTTGGGGTCACAATTCTCCTTACTAATTTAAGATAGTCATTCCTAGACTTTCATTTCATCATTTCCCATCTTCCTTAATTTATTTTCTTAGTTCTAATAAATATCCGTTACCCATAATAACCGGTCATTAATGTCAAAATTGACGATCTCTAATCAATCCTTATTAATCCATTTCAATCCATTATCAGTGCAAAATCTTCTTATTATGAGTATTCAATCCTTCCATAACTATCATATTAGATTCCTTAATCAGTCCCTTATCTAATTTCCTTCTTATTCTTTATTAATTACAATTTTTTGCCTATTAAATCTGTATTTAATGTACATAAATTCTAGTCCTATAATTATTACGATGTTTATAATTACTACAAATACTGTTATGAATTACGCTATTTATATGTTTCTTATTTATAATTATTAATTTCTAAATTATAACATTCATTTCTATATTTTATTTTATTATAGATATCCTTTCAAAAAGGATTATCGTTAAAAAAATTCATAAATCAACCATAAGTGATATTCTTACTTTGTTTGAAATTAAAAGGGATTATTTCCTTTTCTTTTATTGAAACAAACAGTGTAAACTACGGAAAAGAATATCCATACCTTACACATCCCTTTCCCTTTTGACATTCTTTTGTAAATTCAAATGCCGCTCTTTTATATATTTAAGGAATTAGATAATTTATGGAAACTACACGGAGCCTGCTCCAAATAAATAAAAATATGGAAAGTCACATTCTAATGACAACTTAACTTACAACCCAATTATAGACTTTAAATACCTTTACAACCTTATCAACGTTCTACAATTAATTGTTTGGACAGATTTCAAATTTCCCAATCAGGTTGTATATACTATTCTTATTTTATTCACATCCTGAAACATTTAACCTTTCTTACTTAGATAGTGATTCCTATCTACTCCATAAAATATAAACTTAGAATTCCACATTACATTAGTATGCGACATTTGAAATTCAAACTTATAAAAGAATTTCCACATCTCAAAGGAAAACTTTTAAGCATACTTTTCCTAAAGAATTACCATCTTTCCAAAAACAATTTGAGGAAATTGAATTCTTAAAAACATCTAAACACCATGTTTTATTTTATTCCATTTTTATTAAACATTTGGACAAATCCTTCTAAATATATTTGAATCCTACTTTTCACAATTTTCAAAACATTTACCGCATTATTCTTAATCCCAAATTCAAAGGTTCTGAAATTACTTAGTAAAATAATTTCATTTCTCAATCACTTTTTCCTTAAAAACATTCTTCTTCAAAAGTAGGTTCTTTAACTGTGAAAATTCAAAAATTCAACTATTGAAAAAACTTATTATTAAATTAAAATTCAGAAAGGATTGTTTAATTCCCCCTTTCAAAATTTTCTACATCAAATATTAATTTTTTTGAAAGTTGATCTTCTAGTTTAAAATATTCAAAAACATTTTCTATAATGTTAAACAATGAAAAGTGGAGTAGACATAGTAAACTCCTATCCTAACATTTTCCTACCGTATTCTCATTATTTCTCTTATATTATCTCTAACTAGATTACTAATCATATTTTATTAGTTCCTAACGTATTCATATCCAAATCCCCCACTATTACCTTTGTTTATATTTTTCCTACCTAATTGGCTTCTTCATCATTTTTAATCAAGTTTTATTTCCATTTTGAAAAGAAGATTTTAAAGAACTTCCAAATTTATAAAATAGTAAAGTAATCAAGTCCAACCTACACTTTAATTTACATTTATTTCAAAGAAAAATCACTTTATCAGGAAATCTTAAAATTGGAAACTTTGAAACAAACAAATTTTTATACTAAGAGTTTCAAAAAATTAAAAAAACCTTTTAATCAAAAATATTTTAACCAAAACTATTGACTACACAACTTCTTTTTATTCATAAACCTTTGCCTTAACTAAATTTCAAATTTATGAATTTCCAAAATTCCTCTTTTTTCCTTTCAAAACAATATCTCCTCAATAAATCATTTGAAAAACTTTTCAAAACATTTCAAGGAAGTTTCAAAAAAAAAATTTGATCAAAAATTTTCAAGTGGGATTGGATTTTAGAAAATATTTTTTTAAAAAAAACAACTACTTCTTAAAAATTGTCTTCTTCATTGCATTTTCTTCTTCTTTCATCCCTTACTTCCTGATGTTTACAACTATCTTGCCGTATAATATTTAATCAACATCTAACATTTTTTTAGTGTTCCCATAAATGTCACTTGGTCCGTATTAAATGGTTATTACCTTAACAGACATTTCCTAAAGATATTTATTTACTTTTTCGACTTTTATCTTAATGGTCTCATTAATCTATTGTAACTCCTCACTTATTACACACTCATTGTCTATTAAAATTTTAGAGTTACAGCCCTTCCTATTTTATAATCCTATAGTTATCTTAATGACCTCATTAATTAGTCCATTTATATCCTAATTAATTATTGTAACTCCATATTAATTTCACACTTATTGCCCTATCAGTTTTAGAGTTACAATCTTTTCTAACTTTCTTTTCCTATTTCCTTTATTCATAAATTTTCTGTAACTTCCAAATTCATTTCACATTTATTACCTATTAATTGAAGTTACAATCTTTTCTATTTACATTCCTTACAATACGACCTTCGTCGCCCCTTTCCTACTCTATTTACTTTTCCAACCGGTTGCCTCGTCCAGCCTTTCGGAATATGGTCATAACTACTTCTATGGTTGAAAATTATAGAGTAAATTCAAATTAAGTATACATATTATTAATATATATAGTAGATTTTTAAAAAATACTTTCAAAAATAACAAGTATGCTACTCATACGTATACCTATCCCTATTGATCGGGTCACCTAAGCTCGGATACCAAATGAAACAACCCGCCCCAAACAGACCTAATTTCGACCTAATAAAAGCCCGTCAAACCTTAGACCAATCTCAAGACGAGTTGTTAAGTTGATAAAATTAAAACATTGAATAGTACACAGAGCTATCTATCTACACTTTTAGAATCTTACGGCGGAATGAATAAGATGTAATATCAGAAACAAGTATCCATTTCATAAAGAAAACCATTTCAGAAACATTACATGTTAAACAATACAGCATGTTTACATAAAGCCTCCATAATACAATATCTCAAAATAACATATTTGTCTGAACAGAGTACAATAAAATACTAAAAATAACCGCCACAAGTCTTCACCTCCACCTTTGTCTCCTAAATCAACGTTACTCTCTCTATCATGTGTTGTAATGAGGAGTAGGCCAGCACAATAACTGTCTAGTGAAATGGAAATCTTAGGCTTTACCATAATTGTAATTGGACAGTATTATTTAAATAAGAAATATGTCTTACATATTAAGATCATAATAAACATATAAAGTCAACTGTAAGACTTAAGGCTCTTCCAGTCTGACTATACAACTCTAACACAACTAACATCAAAGATGCAAGGGAAAGCACCCAAACCCATAAATACCCTTTATTGGAGATTAGGCAGACTCTAACCATTTAATACCAATAAAATAGGCAGGTCCTTATCAAGTAATACCTAACCCATTTCCAAACTCTAATGCAACTATCGTTAACGATGCGAGAGAAAGAACCTCAAACCACTTAATACCTCTTTCCTTGGGACTTAGGCAGACTCTGACCATTTATGACATAAAAAATAGGTAGGTCCCCGTCATTTAAAATCTAATCCGAAGTGGTTCCCTACAAGGTTCTCACTAGCTGACATCGTAAGAAATTACATCAAGTCACTTAAAACTTCTCCTAAAAAAAGGTTGGCCTTACCATAACCACTTTGTTGTGCAAAAATGGTAGCGCTTTGCGGAAGCTTATATCAACGGATCTTTGTCATCCAAATCATAAAGAGATAACTTGGATTAAAAATAAGACGGAATTGAAATTAAAAGCAATAAGACAAGATATTCTACCCAACCACCCACTTTATTGATTCACCAAATTTTTTTTTGTTTACAATTAATAGAACAAAGCTAAAATAAACAAAATACCATTGAATCAATAACCAAATTGAGAAAGGGAGCAAATATCTATATGGCTAAATTGTTGGAGAAGAAGAACAAAAATGAAGAAGAGAAAATTATCAAATAGATTTTCCACCATATGTTTATCCTCTCCTCTAGTCTCTATTTATATAATCAATTTACTTAATGCCCAAGTTAACATTAGAGGCAAAAAATAATTTGATTAGCAAATTAGAGAAAGAAATAAACATACTTAAATATGCTTATTTAATCAGAGGAAACAAAATCTTCTCTTTCTTTCTTTTGCATATTTCTTTCCCTCTATGTGTGATTTTGTATCACCAAAATTTAACACTCCACCTTGATGCAAAATCACATATCTCCAACATATCAAACATGCCATATCTAGATCTATCACAACTCCCTATATCTCAATCATACCAAATTACAAACCTCTACCACCGTCCGCAAGTGATGCATCTCCCACATGAGGTGCACCACACAAATCCGGTCTCAAAAACGTTTGTAATACCACAAAGATCTCCGTCTTGTCTTTGTGGATTTTGCAACTCGACACCCGTCTATCACTCGATCTGAGCTCATTACCTGATCACTATCGATCCCCCGAGCATCATCAACATGAAGACCCCTGTCTAAAATATGATCCTCAATGCTAGAATCATAAGCAGTGACCACATTAACCTCTCCACCTTGCTGTGGACTAGGTTCTTCAACCGTCACTCGCTTTCCATAGTCGACTACAGAACCAACCAAGCTATAAAGGTTTCCTTCTTCCAATACTCCTCTCATCCTTACACGACCACCTTTCTTCACTCTCAAAACTCCACCTTGAGTCTCATAAGTGCAACCACGGCGATCCAACTGACCGAGAGAAATAAGATTATGCGAAGAAGTGGGTACATGTCTGACTCCAGAGACTTCTCTAACCACACCATCATGCATACGAAACCGGATAGATCCAATACCACAAATCGGTAGCTCTTCTCCATTGGTTGTCATAATCATGCCGACACTCTTCTCATAAGAAGAAAAATAATTCACATATCTACATATGTGAAAACTAGCTCCCGAATCCATCTTCCAAGGCTTATTTTCACTAAAGAGGACATCATAAGAAGCATCACTATCGGTACCTTCAGCAAAACCTGCATGTGCATCACTACTAGTATCACCATGCGCAGCCTTTTTCTGATCTCTTTTATAAGCATAACACTTGCTACGTATGTGACCTTTCTTATTACAATAATGACAAGTGATAACACCTTTACCATTAGCATCCTTCTTCTTCCAAATTGTATCTTTCTTCGAGTCCCTTGCCACCATAGCCTCACTTTGAATTGATTTCATACCTGACCCTTTTCTTCTAAGCTCCTCATTCAAAAGACTACTTCGAACAGTTTCCAAAGAGATAGTTCCATTAGCATTGGAATTACTCAATGAAACAACCAAAGTTTCCCAACTTTCTGAAAGCGAACTCATCAATAAAAGAGCTTGTAACTCATCATCAAAATTGACCTTCATATTTGCCAATTGATTTATTACATCCTGAAATTCATTCAAATGCTCTGCAACAGACTTCTCTTCATCTAATCTCAGTTGTACCAACTTTCAAACCAGAAAAGCCTTACTAGTAGCACTCTTTGACTCATACAAAGATACCAACTTGTCCCACAAAGCCTTCGCGGATTCACAACTAGCCACATGATGGAAAACTGAATCATCAAGATACTGGCGAATCAAAGCAATCGCCTTCTTATCCATCTTCTTCCATTTTCCCTCATCTACATCAGAGGGCTTCTTTCCATCTCCATCAATTGGATCATGAAGATCATTGAGGTACAGAACATCCTCCATCTTAGGCTTCCAAATACCCCAATTTTTCCCATCCAAAATAGCCATCTTCGAAAATGAAATCATATCCGACATCAATAATTTTTCAATCCAAAATTACTCTAAGCTTTGCGATGATCTGGCTCTGATACCAAACTGTTGTGCAAAAATGGTAGCGCTTTGCGGAAGCTTATATCAACGGATCTTTGTCATCCAAATCACAAAGAGATAACTTGGATTAAAAATAAGACGGAATTGAAATTAAAAGCAATAAGACAAGATATTCTACCCAACCACCCACTTTATTGATTCACCAAATTTTTTTTTTGTTTACAATTAATAGAATAAAGCTAAAATAAACAAAATACCATTGAATCAATAACCAAATTGAGAAAGGGAGCAAATATCTATATGGCTAAATTGTTGGAGAAGAAGAACAAAAATGAAGAAGAGAAAATTATCAAATAGATTTTCCACCATATGTTTATCCTCTCCTCTAGTCTCTATTTATATAATCAATTTACTTAATGCCCAAGTTAACATTAGAGGCAAAAAATAATTTGATTAGCAAATTAGAGAAAGAAATAAACATACTTAAATATGCTTATTTAATCAGAGGAAACAAAATCTTCTCTTTCTTTCTTTTGCATATTTCTTTCCCTCTATGTGTGATTTTGTATCACCAAAATTTAACACACTTAATATCTCAAACCCGAAGTGAACCCCTCCGAAGGATTTCACTTACCGCATCCAAAACGCAATTTATGACTTATAATTCACTCATGACATCTCGTATTAGCCTGATTATTCGTATGTACTGTTTGCTAAATTAACTAGGCAGGTTTACCCATAGAATTAGGACTAACCTTGCATCCATTGTGGTTAATTATCATAGGTGATGTCCCATATTAGTCCATAAAGCCACACCGCTGGTAGCAAGATTTAACTAGGCAGACTTCCATGTAGCTTTGAACTAACCTCGCATCCCTATAACTTAGTCATAACTTATACGTATATCCACTATATACATACATCTTCCTACCCATAGAATAATTGAGGCCATATAAGGTGTTCCCCTATTACGTGCCTAATTAAGGATTAGTTCCCTAATTTACTCTAACTCCCTTTCTATAAATTAATATTACTTAACTATTCTAATAATACAAATTTTCACATTTAATATGCTATAATCAATACGTTATATATACACACACATATATTTACGCGTGGAATTTAGGGTCTAATCATTATGTTACAACAATTCGATAATAATTCGCTTACAAGGTATTTTGAAATATCAATCACACACAAATCCACAATTCCAACAAGAACTGCTACTATCATAGCCAAATAAAATAGATTTGTATAAAAATGGAATATTTACACTTGTCCCATATTAATACACTAGAATTCATTTTTCTGTTTTAAAGAACAGACCATCACAAATTATATTGTCTATATTCAATTCAACCTTCGTATAAAATATTTGGAAGTGAGAAAGGGATTCCTTATTTATTTAAGTGGTAGAAATAGGTGGTGTAAAACACGAGTAATTCAATTCATAATTTACACGCCATTTTTAATTTATTTTCCTTTTGAACTCTTTAACACTTCAATTCAAAAGAAAGAAAATAAGTTAAATTGATCACTAATTCTAGCAATTAATTAGATTCTAATATACCAATACCAAAAGAATTAAAATTCCAACATACACAAAGATTGATATTTAATTAGGGAAATTCTGGGAGTTTTATATGTTATGTTTTCATTTACCAAAATTTCCCAAGGCATATATATCAAATCCAAATAAATACTATTTGATTACAAAAATGTGAAAAACTTGATACTTCCACTCACAGAGAATTGTTTGCATCCTAACTGGATTTGATTCCACAAGCTAATTCTCTTTAAGATCCTTTTCTTTTAAAACACACATTAAAGTGAGTTGTATACAGAAATTAGATTTAGAATTAGAAACTAGAGAGGAATATGATTATAAATCAAAAGAATAAACATCTAACCCTCTTGCCAGAAAATCCTAACTGATCCTGAAACCCAAAGAAGAAGAAGAGATCAAATTTCTACCGCTCCTAATTCTATGATAGACCTTCACCTTTTTGAATACACAACAAACATATTGTATATATAGATTAGGTTTTCCACTTTTAAAATATACAACAAAGTAAATTGTATATAGAAATTAGATTTTGAATCTGAAACTAAAGAGGAACAGGATTAGAAATCAAAAGAATTAAACATCTACCTAAAAATTCTAACTGATTCTAAAACCCAATAAAGAGGAAGAAGAGATATGATTTCTGCCGCTTCTATTCTCTGTTAGATCTTCTTTTTTTGAATACACAACAAATAGATTGTATATATTGATTAAATTTTAGAAACTAGATGATAGGGAGAAGAAGGATTAATTTAAATTAGAGATTAGAAACTAAAACTACTTACTAGAAAGGTCTACTATTTCTAAAATCCTAGGAGGAGAGATTTCGACAGAGTTTCGCTATTTCTATAAAAAATTATGAAGAATAAGTGGGGTGGGGGTCTAGGGGTCTATTTATAGAGGTGAGAATGAATGATGATCGTTGGATTAAAAATAAACAAATCCAGACCATTTAAAATACCAAAACCCTAGCAGCCGCCCACCTTTCCACTTCCCACCGGTCGACCGCCTTGACCCACCGGTTGACCGCTAGGGGTCAACCGGTCATAGTCCAGGGGTCGACCAACCCCTACCCATGGCCATATATTTTATTTGTTCCATTTTATTTTGTTAACTAATTATTTATTTCTCCAATTAATCTAATCAATCACACGTTATCGTTTAATCCCACTTAACCCTTAAGCTTCTTAAGTTAACTTTTCAAATTCAAACATTCAAACTTTTGTCTTTTAAATTCAAATTCGATTATTTAAGTTTTAAATTTGAAAACTTCATATGCCCATAACTTTTTCATTGTAACTCTGATTTCAACATATTATATATAAAAATTGATCAGAAAATCGCTACGGATGCAATGGTGCAACTCCCATGGACAAATTTTGACATTTAATTTTTTTTCATTTTTAACCTTATTTTTAATCACTTAATTTATTATTAAATTTTATGGAATGTTATACTAGCTCCAACTCTCAATGAGGTCTAAAGTTATAGCCATAAATATAATCCAACTGCTTCAACTCTAGGAACATTGCTCCCAAACTGGCATGTCTTCTACTAATTGCATTGGTGATTGCATTTCCCTTATCGGGTGTATAGGAAATGTCAAAGTTGTAGGAGGCTAAGATTTCCAATCATCGGTGCTAACAAAGGTTGAGGTCCTTCGGAGAGAAAAGGTACTTCAAGGATTCGTGGTCTATGAACAACTCAAACCTTTCTCTTAATAGATAATGCTTCCAAGTATTCAAAGCAAACATTAT
Organism: Allium fistulosum; assembly: GCA_030737815.1. Lineage (NCBI taxonomy): Eukaryota > Viridiplantae > Streptophyta > Magnoliopsida > Asparagales > Amaryllidaceae > Allium > Allium fistulosum. The sequence continues at coordinate 672,594,553 of CM060906.1, forward strand.
CGTTGCCAACTCCAAATCATGAGTTAGATACTTCCTCTCGTGCGGTTTCAGCTATCGACTAGCAGAGGCGACAACTTTTACCCTCTACATCCACACCATACCTAATCTTGTACCATAGGCATTTATGTATGCTGTCAGCTCCTCATTCCCACTTAGAATAGTTAATATTGTGAATTTTTTAACCTCTTCTTTAGACTTACGAATGCATGTTCAAACTTCGTATTCCAAACAAAAGTCTGATTCTTTTTCATCAAGTTGGTCAACAGTGTTGCTACCTTCAAGAAGTCCTTGATAAAACATATTTAGTATCTTGATAATCCTAGAAAACTCCTCATATCAATAGCATTCTAGACTTGGTTCTAATCGTGAACTGTTGCTACCTTCATAAGATCAACTACAATACCCTACCTAGAGACGACATGACCCAAGAATCTAACTTTCCTCCTCCGAAAGTAATACTTCAAAAACTTCGCTCTCAACATGTGCTTCCTCAACACTTCAAGCACAATCCTCAAGTGCCTTTTGTGTTCCTCTTATGTCCTAAAACAAATCAAAATACCATCTACGAACACAAACACGAACTTTTTCAACTGATCCCTGAAGACATGGTTCATGAGATCAAAAAAATATGCCGAAGCATTGGTTAGCCTGAATGGCATAACCAACCACTCATATAAACCAGACGACATACGAAACATGGTTATCAGCGCACTCTCCTTTGCTATTCTCGCTTGGTGAAAACACTACACCGTAACAGCCATTTTGTAACACTTATTTTTTTTCAATTGCCAACACTTATTTGTGTTGTAGATTAATCACAACAATATCTGTTGCTAAGCTAAAAATGTATGACCGAAAATACACAACATATATTTGCATTGGGAAATCTAGTTAAATTAAAATTAAGTGAAATTAGTTAAATTAAAATTAAGTGAAATTAGTTAAATTAAAATTAAGTGAAACGTTGTTAGGGCAAAAAATTAAATGAGCATCTTTGTAATCCGTACCCTAATTTCCTACCTTCTCAATGCTTATTCATTCAGCTACTACTAAAAAAATTTCGACTTATGATTCCATTTCGGCCTCGACTTCAGGCGAATCAATTTCGGCCTTGACTTTAGGCGATCAATTTCGCCCTCGACTTCAAGTGTAACGACCCACAACTAATCGCTATTTAAATAAATATTTAATTATATTTTTAAATAATTAATAAATGAATTTTTATTAACAAATAAAACTATTTTAAATAATAACCGATGATGATAAAATCATTTTCAAAATTTGTTTACCAATATATATAGTTCATAAAGAAATAGAAAATGTGATCGAAAATTATTTTCCAAAATATTGATTTTGCTTTGGTTAAAAGTTATTTAAAATGTCATAGCACTACTATAAACACTTATATACATATTACAAACTATTTTAACATGATGAATACATGTGTATATGCATGTATATACTTCTCTTTAAAAGTGTGTGTATATATAAGAATAAGAGAAAGTAATTTATAGTGAAAAGTGTACACACACACACATATAAAGCTAACATTTTCAACATAAAGTACAAGGTGTATGGCATGAATAGTGCATGATAAAGAGGGGGGAGTACATGGTGGACAGAAATGATGAAGGGGAGGGATGGAGATGCATGCATATATATATATATATTTAATATAAGCACTAATATAATTTTTAGTTATTTTCCTAAGCCTATATATACCCATTCCATTTCATGTTTCTCATTGTACAACCGCCATATTTATTTCAAAATTTCCTAAGAGCTTGACTAAACATCCACAGTTTCCTTTCATAAAATTTAAAATAAGAAAAAATCACTCTTTTTGCTAAAATCTCCTCTTTATTTCACAAAAATACTTTTACAAGCTTTACAACCCTCCTCTTCCAAAATACAAGCGCTCAAACTCCCTTAGTCCACATGGCTGAGCCAAAACTCCATATTGCCGAGCCCAAAGCACACATGGCCGAGCCTATTTAAGGCATTCGAATATCCAAAGTTTCAATTTTTGCAAGTTCCTATGTTGTTTTCAAGTTTTAGCAAAAGTTCGCCTTGAGTTAGTAAAGTTTCATTGAGTAAAACTCTTATTTTGGAAAAATAAAATAACTTGATTTTGATGAACTATATATTGTGAAAATATAGTGGTTGTTGTATTGAAATATCATGTTGTTTGAATGGTATATGATTATAAGTTTGTGGTTGAGCTTGGATTTGTGATTTGGTTGTAAAACGATATGTTTGGGTATGGAGTGTGAATGGTTGATTATGATATGATGGTAGTGTGTTTGTGAAACAAAATCAAGCGTATGTGATGTAAATATTATGAAGTTGGCACCTTGAAAAGTAGCAAAGGACTTGAGATCCGATTTGAAAACGAAAGCTTGCTTTTAGTTTTGGATTTTGAAAATGTTTTTTTTTTCCAAGTTTTCACCTCTGTTAAAAGTTTTCAAAGCTCTTCCATTTGTGTTTCAAAATATGTAGGTGAAGTTCCACCTAGAAATCAATTCTAACGAACTACCCTCATAGTGATAGTCTCTATGGATGTAGTTCGGGAAAATTTCACGATTTCAAGTTTTAAAAGTGTTTTCTTTTCGATTGTTTTTGAAAACTCATTTCAAATTAATTAATTAAGTCAAAATTTTAAGTTTTGGTTATTTAATAATATAATTAATTAATTTAGGTAATTATTATATAATTAATTAAGTAATTAGGCAAGTAATTAGAGTGTAAGAAATTTTAACCAAGTAATTATTTTTAGTTAAGGAAGTTTTAATAATGATTAACTAAGATAAAAGAAAATTAATTTTATTTAATCAATTTAATTAATTATTTAATTAAAGTTAGTTATTTAATTAATTATTATTTAATTAAAGGTTAATTATCCACTTAAATTGGGTTTAATTCTTAAATGAATGTTATTTAATTAAACTTTAATTAAAGTTAATTATAAATAAAAAAATTATAATTAAGGTTTAAAGTATGATTTTTGATTTAATTAAGATTAATTAAAGTTTAGTTAAGTTTTAAACTTATGATTTAATTAAAGCTTATTTATTTTAAAGTTTCTTTTAAAACTCTATCGGTTATATATTTTTAACCAACTTTCTTGTTTAAGTAAATTGTCCATGTTATTAAGTAGCCAAATGAATTAAAGTAGTTGTAATAAAACGTTGACATGATTTATTGAAAGTAAGTCGACTTGTACTTATCATAAATACCGCACTTTGAAAACGTGATGAATACAAGGGAGTTAATTTCGATAAGCAGGTTACGATAATCTAAGCATATAGAATGTATGTTCATATATAAAATCTACCACCCTGATAGTGGAATGGTCCACTATAAACAACTTAATCCTTTAAAACTATTGAGCATTGGTTTGGAGAGACTGGGATCAGATATTAGTTGTTATCTGAAAACCACTTCGAACCAACGAAAGCATTCGAATTGGAAAGAGTGAAGGAAAGATCTAAGATGAAGACTTTGAAGCGCAAAGGCTATTTGCTACTAATCCCGAGGGTGATTCCAAAATGGGTGTAGTGGAAATAGTGCCTTCGGTTCGTTCATCTCCTGAATGACTTGTATGGATGAATGCTGACATTGTTTCAACATCTGAAAGGCGATGTAGCATTCTAGGTGGCAGTACTAGTAAAGGCAAACTTAGCCTCAGGCCTCATCAACCGGAAATGACTAAAACAGAGGAGATGCAGTAAGGCTAAGTGGGTCGCTCCCATTAGGGTAAGGTCATCCCTATCTAGAGTCCCTACTATCAACTCATATATGCTTCGGTACGGTTGCTGATCCCAACTAAGGGTGATCTTATTCGGTACTATCCAATAAGGGGTAGGTCGGTCTTGTGTTGGCAGGGGATCCCGACGAGGTCCTCGATGTTATTTTATATAGAGATGAACCGTGATGGGCGGTATCCCAGTAGCCCAGTCATTGTATGGAATCCATTCTCCAATAAGTGTCGTACGGATTTAGTTATATCCACATATGTTGAAATGTAAGATGCAAGCATTTCAGTTATGTTCTATTTTACTTGAAAGCCCTAGACATTATCATAATATAACTGGATTTCTATATAAAGTATTTTGGTTATCGTAAGGTAAAAACCCATCTGTGTTTATGTGCAGCGTGGTCTTATGGGATACCTTTGATTTTCAAAGTGTTTTATTAAAGAAAAAAATTAAGTTGTTTGAGTTTACTCATACCAGACTCATGTCTGACCCAGAGTTTTATTTTCTTTTCCTAAAACTCATGGGTACTCAATTTTTTATGAGTAGCTAAGTGATCCAGGTTTCTTACGGAAGCATTCTGAAAGAGCTGGAGCAGGTGGCTTCACCGTTAGCTAGTTATTATCTTATTCCGATGTGTTTATGTATGATCTATGTATTTCGTGATGGGTAGGTAGTTATAATTGTCCAGTTGAAGTTGTAATGTAATGACTTTGATGTATTATTATTATGGAAATGACTTTGTAATATCCTATGTTATATATTATATGTTGTCCTGATTCGTGATGAGATTCTGTGATTGTGTAGTTTCTTATTAACTTTCACTTTCTTCTACCCTTAATGGTTCGTTTTTTGATGCAAGAAAGGCAGTCGTTATATCAGGCGATTCGATTTCGCCCTCGGCTTCAGGTGCTCGCTTTCGACTTCAAGCGATTCGATTTTGCAACAACCAATTGTCCAAAATTTCAATCTCAATCAATCTCCACTTCAAGCGATTTCTAGTTCGAGCGGGATTTCTTATTTTCAAGTTTAGTTATTTTAATTCTTTTACAAAGTGTAAATGTTTTAGCTCATATTTAGTAATGGTTTAGCTTGTATTTCGTATTTCAGGCAATTTTTACAGAGCGTTAATGACATTTATCATTACCGAGTTAAGTTATATATGCTAGTTTGGTCTAAATTTAGAAAGTTTTAGCTATGAATAAGAATAATGATGAAAACAAAATTACATGTTTATAATGTTTGATTATTTGCAACTTCATGCTCATTTAATGTAACGTTGCCTTTTAATTTGTGGATTCTAAAATTAACATTAGGATTTTTGGATCGAAAAAAAGAAGTTGTTGAAATCTCATATTTATGGAATTCACAATATTGGTTTACACCGAGTCTAATTTAGATTTTATGTTTAAAAGCTTATGGTGCCATTATAGATAGTTTCTATTTCCAAAGAACCACATAACAAACTCAAAAAGATTGTAAATCTCGCCCAAAATTAACTATATACTTAATTTGCTTGATTTTTGAATTTATTATGATTAACATTAATTGAGTAATTTATTATAAGATTTCTCCTTATATCTTACCTTCCTCTTTTGTTTTACTATTTAACTGCATCTGATGTAAGTTATACGCTTTTTGTGAGTTGAACTTTTCAATTCTAAAACTATTATCTATGATGTTTAATCATAATTTATTACATGTTTTGTTTGTTGTTGGAACATAAATGCCAAATGTTGATAAATTTACTATTAGCAAGTAATACGTTCACTCTAAAATACTATGTTCTTTTGTGAATATTATTGTAATAAATAATTCAAATGAAACAAAATGTATATAATTCGAACATAATTTTGAAATCTATACAGGTTTTAAGTTATTCGTATTTTTTTTTAGAATTCATTGTGGCATGGGTAATTGCCTTTAATATTATATAATTTTATTTTATAGGGATCAACCATGAAGTTTAGTGTTATAGAACTATCACCACAAAACAAGCTTGGTTTAGTGACGGAGCTAGTGACGGCTAAAAAAGGTGGCCATCGCTAGCCGTCGCCGGCCGTCACCAAACGCGGGTTATACAGCAAAGCCGAGAGCAGTTTTATCACTTTCACCTCAGCTTTCCCTCAATTTTTCTGCCGAGATTTCCATCCCCCAGCCTCCAACCACCTCCTACTGATGCCAACCGCCTCTAGAAGCCGTCGCTGCCCTCCGGTGCTGCTCCGTTCCCTCCGTCTTCTCCGATTTCTCAATTTCTAGGTATAATATCTAAACCTTAATTTTTGAAAATAATTTGATTATGGTTTGAATATGTTAGAATAATTGATATTAGATGATGGTAATGGTGTATTAGTTGATTTGGGGATTAAATTAAAACCCTTATTTAGAAAATTAGTTGATTATGGATTTGAAATTGATGATTATTATGTATTAGTTGATGATAATGGTATGTTAGTTTATTTAGGGAAGTTAATAAGTGGTTTGATTATTTAACTTGTAAACAAAAATTATGATTGATTTAAAACTCAAAAATTAGTTTGTAATCGTTGATTAATATATGCTTATTGATAAGTGTATAATGTTTGATAAGTGTGTGTTAATTATAAGTTTTAATGGTTGGTGTAAAATAGTAAGTTAAAATTTTAGTTTACAAAATAGTTAAGTTAACATTTTAAATTATTAACTGAATGTTGAAATAAATTTTCAAATTTATTAAATAAAATGTTTAAATAGTTGAATGAATTATCAAATTTTGAAAAGAGCATAACAACAACAAATATTCTAGTGAAATGGATTTTGTAAAAAAATTAAGCAATGAATATAACAACAACAAATAATGGCTTTGAGGTGGAGCTTTCAGATTTCAACCTACAAGTTTCCAGAAGCTTTGAGGTAGAACCTTCGGATTTCATCATACAAGTTTCCAAGAAGGCATTTATGAGTAGGATGTCCGGCTATTGGCCTCATTGGGACGACATCCCACCGCATATCAAGAATGCTATATTGTACTCGTAAGTATAAGTTTGAATTTCGGTTGAAAATTATTATAATGTACATAATTCAAACTAATTTCAATATCCAAGCAGCCGTGCGTGTAGATCCAGAGGATATGGATATTTTTACCAATCATTGGAATAAGAGGACGAGAAAAAATTATAGGGACACTTTGTCTAAGGCTAAAAATGCAGGTAGAAAACCCAATTGGATGGGCGCCGATGTGTGGGCTGAGCATCTCCGGCTCTAGGAAACTACCGAAGTGAAAGTAAGTTATATTCTTTTGCATTGTTGTTATAATTTTTTTAAATTTCGTATGTTAGTTGCAGTAATTTAGTTAACCGTGTATCTAAATTTGTAGGAATTATCTGCCTGGAACCATGCAAATAGGAATAAAAATCCTGATTTGCACCGTGGCGGCTCAAAATCCTTCCAAGAACACAGGAGAGAGTTGGTAAATTCATAAATTGTGTTTATAAATATCTAAAATGTTGTTTAATCATATTTGTAACATTGTTTATTCATATGTATATATTTTCAGGCGGCGAGGTACAATTGCGAGCCTACTATGGCTGAGGTGTTCACAGTCACTCATGTTGTTGAGCAGACGGATGAGGAAGGTAACGTTTCATATGAGTGGACGGACGATAAATCTTGATCCGTAATGGTAAACATGCTTATCCTTAATGACAATATTTCATATTCCTGTATTTCACATTTCATAAACTTTAAATTGAATATTTACCGTGCCAAACTATTGTTCGTAATTGCAAGAGAGATATGAAGCAGAGCAGGCATGAGTAGCGCAGTCCACCGGCCGAGCAGAGTTAATGTTTGAGGAGTCAAACTGTATTTGGGATGCTATTATTGATCCACCTTCGTGAAATAGGCTGTATAGTTACGGAAATTAGGAGGTAAACTTCTTCATTTACTAATATATAAATTTACACATGCAAATGAATTTAAACTTAAGTGAACAAATTATAAATTGAATAAGGAACCTGAATAATTGAAATAAATAAATTGCAACCAATGTATAACAGTTAATTATAAATATTAGCAGCATAATTAATTAACATTTTTGTTCATACTGTTTATAATGTTCATAAATTATAACTAGATATCAAAGACGTTAATGTCTCAAAGGGCTTACAGGAGATCCCAAGCTGAGGAGAATATTGCTCAAATGAAAAAACAGTTGGGGGAGATAAACGATTGGAGGAAGAGCGCATTGGCGCACCAGATAGCCGGGCATATTGCAGCCTACTTGGCACAACATGGGACGATGACTGGAGAGGACGGGTCGAGCGACGACGATGAGTAAGTATGCTTGTGTTTCTATCGGATTTTCATTATTTTGTTTTGTAGTTATGTCACATTTGTGTATATATTTGATACATGTTCATTGGTTGTGGTGTTTGATGGGTTAGTGGACATTTGTGTTTACGTGTGATTGATGGATAGTATTTGTACGTATGGTTAAATTGTTTGATGGATTTGGAATGTTCTGTTTGATTGGTATGATATATTTATACGGTGGTGATGAAATGTTTATGTAAATTTATATGTTGCATTATATATATGATTATTTGTGATATGTGTGAGATTATATGATGAATTAAGTGGTATTAGTTGTGAAATTGAATGTATATGTGTTGGAAAAAGATATGAAATTGGTTGTGTGGTTGGATTGATTGAATAACAAAAGTGGTTTTGAAAATTTGGTCCAGGTTAGCGACAGCTAGCGACAGCCATTTGGCCCAGTTTAGCGATAGCCAGCGACGACCATTTGGCCCAGGTTAGCGAAGGCTAGCGTCGACGTGAGACGCCATCCCTTTGTCAACTAATTTGCTACGTGTACAGCAAGACGTCGTCAACTGTCGCTATTTTGGTGGCGGAGCCATCGCTAAAGCCGTCGTTTTATTGTGTGGCGGCGGACTATTTAGCGACAACTTTTAGTGACGGCCGGCGACGACCGACGACGCTTTTTTGTCGTCGCTAAAGCCGTCCTGTTTTGTAGTGACCGTATCCCCGCTTTATCCTCGCTTTATCCCAGCTGTAACATTTTGCACCTGCACCACTATGGGACCGCTAAGCGCTTTAACTGTACAGTGTCGAACTTGATCAAAACATGTCAGTACCGACATGTTTATGTGGTCCATGACTTAGTCAAATTACGTGTACTCCTTCCTTTTATTGTTCCTGATGGTTCCCAAATCACGTCGGTACCAAACATGTTGGTCCTAATCATGTCAGTACAAAATATGTCCATGTTAATTTATTTTGCATTTTAGAAACTTGGCCAAATCTTTGATTTCTTCAATCTTGACATTTTCCAAGCTTCTTGATTCATTTCTTCGTCATTTGTAATCTAGTTTCTCTTATCTAAGTCAATTCTAAGACTATGATAAATTTGTCGAAAATAGCCATTGACTTGAATATCTAGCAATCGATGAACAAAAATTAAAGGATGAAATTAATAGGGCTTAAGATTCTTTTGTGTTTGAAATTGGTATCAGGTGCCTACGAATCAACGAAGTATTGCTTGAATGCAGTTTATAATTTTTTACTGGAAAGTGGAAAAACTTTATTGCATGCACATAAGTGGAAATTAGTAACACGTTCATCTTTTCTAAACTTATTTGTTTAACATCATTTATTTTAGAAACTATTTTCTACATTCCATTTTTTGAATTTTTTTTACTAATCTCATTTTCAAATTTAAAAGCGACCACTACTATGTGTATTATAACGGTTATGAGTTATGGACATATACCATAAGAACGCATGTTAAGGTTAATAAAATTACCTCTGAATTTCACCACTTTTTTTGAAAATAGGGTTGCAATTTATAACAAGATTGTTATGATAATGATAAATTTACCATTACCATATTATTACAAAGCAATTGGTAACCATTATCAAGCTACATCAGTATATCAATGCTATTGGTAAATGTAAATTTACCATTATTAACGATATATTAGAGGTAAAGAAATGTCAGTACCAGTGGTAACGGTAAATTTACCGATCATATTAGTTTTTTCTCATATTTTAATTAATTCTAACCTCAAAAACTTTCAAAAGTTTATCATATTTTAAGCAAATGTTTTAGTATTATTTACGACGATAATTCTTTTTGTTTTTATTAACTTCAAAGTTTAAAATTAGCAAAATTATTATTTTATAGTGTTGTAAATAACTTGTGGTGAATGTAGAAAATATTCTGTGTCAACTAAAATAAGTTAAATATAAGCATTAACGAAGTTAGAATTCTTTTTTTAAGAAACTCCTCGATACAGAGGACATCCGAAAGGGACAGTGGACCAACCAACTTCTAGAGGGGAATTAAGTTGTGCAAGTTCGCTTCAACTCATGACATCTATAACCCTCAGGGTATTGTTTATTACGAGAATTATGTAAGGCAAAGCTCGAACCTAGATCTATTATCAGACCTAGGCAACCTTTTCTATTGCGCTACACCTGGGAACTAATGAAGTTAGAATTAGTAATGAAATATTTACTTTCTTTTTTTATCATTATCAAAATTTGAATGTAATTAAATTTTAATAGCCTTATGTATCGATGAATTTACTATTACCAGTCAACATTTTATCAATTAATCGAACATTTTACCAGTGATAATGATAAAATATCAGTAGTCTTTTTTGACTTACCAATATATTAGTACACTCACGGTTTTTTTGTATCGGTTATGGTTACCATTATCATATCAGTCTTAACTTATAAAAGAAAATTGAAAAGGATCTAAGGTTAATTTTTCATAATCATGTATTTTAAAATTTTACTACAAATAAATTGTAGGAATGTTGATGAATGGATGGGGTATTTGGATGGGCCATGGGTGGTTGGACAAATGGGTTAGGCTGATAATTTGGTGTGTGTGGAAACAGCAGCACGGACCCAGTTTTTTGTCAATCATCTTTCTGCCTGAAGCTTAGGGTTTCTAAAAAATCTGAAAATAGAAGAGAGAAATTAATCAATTTGCCTCTGAATCCTAGAATTTTCAGTTTAGGTTTGCTGTTGCTGTTTCTTCCTATTCCTCCTTTCTTTTTTCCCCTTTTTGGCTGAATCGAGAGCGCGATGCCAAACTAAATCTCTTTTGATTTTGTTTCAATTCGATGTTTAAATTGAAAATCGCACTTTGAAACGTAATATCTCGCCATTTTTGCAATCACTGACAAGAACAGGAAGAAAAATATGAAAAACAATAAAGAGTCAACTATTGATGATGAGCTTAGAAGTTCGAGTAAACAGAGCGTTGTTAGGGAGGTCATTGACAAGAAAAGAAAGAAAAAAGACAAGAAAAAGTTAGATGGCAAGGTGTCACATTTAGGCAAAAAAATCGGAAGTCCAGATAAAAGTAAGAAGAAAAGTAAGTTGCCCCATTTGGATGAAGAACAAGAAAATTCAAGCAGTAAAAAGAAAAGGAAAATGAACGATGATATTGGAAGTGTTAAAAGCTCAAGCACAAGAAAGAAGAAGAGGAAAATAGGTGATGGCAGTGAAGGAGAAAGTAGTAATAAGATGAAAAGAAATAAAGAAGATAATGATATGGCAGAAATTGATGAATTGAAGGCAAAAAATAAGAAACCTGATAATGAATCGCCACATCCAGAACCAAGGAGAGTAAGGTTTTCGAGCAACGTCCAGGTTTTCCCTATGAATGAGGATGACTCTACCGAAAAAGTATATTATTATGAGAAAAATGGCAATGACTCGTGCAATACTATATATAATGAGAAAAACAATTTTGCTGGTAAACGATTTTCACCTTATGAAGATCAGTTGATTAGGGATGCTGTTCAGAAATACATTGCTGTAAGTTTTTACATTAAATCTATAATAGGACTCCTATATCTGAAGCAATATAAATCTCATGTTTTTCGCGCATAGATAATGGATAATGCGATATGCAAGTTCATGCATCAAGATGTTCTGAATTGCTATATCATCTGCAAGATTCAAACATACACATTTTGAATTTTAATGAACAGAGGTTATACCATGTTGAAATCTGTTAATTATATTTTCTTAGGAAGCTGCTATGACCTATAAAGATGGTATTCCATATTCAATATTTCTTGGGTATAACTGGTATAACTTATATGCATGCATGCATGTATGTGTGTGTGTGTGTGTGTTATGTATGCACGTGCGCATGTGGTAGATAATATAATATGATATGAAAAATATATTTGAAATATTTTCTATTTATATCTGTTTATACCAGCAGTTGGATAATCGGTTCTTGTATGTTGCAATATCGTGGTTGAAACTGCTTTTATGAGGGTTTCCAGTGATGCAAACATACTCGATTAAAAACTTGGTGTAAATCCATTGGATTGAGTATTTGTCGTCGACTATATTCATCTCCGTAGCCATGTGCATGCTTACTTGAGTGACCATGTTTGAGAGGTGTGAGTTGTATACAATTCACTATAATTGATTGTCATGCTGTGCGAGGGATGGATCTGACAATTCATCTTCTCTTCTGTACGTTATGTATGAAGATTACATTTTTGTTTATTTATGAAAATTGCAGTTAATACAATTACGTTTAAAAAAAAATGTTAGGATGATGCAAAGACCACATAGAAACGTATTTCTTCTGTTTTTTTTTCTTTATTTGTGTCGCATATTTTACCTCGAATGAGCAAAACTCAACTTGTACATAAGTGGGCACATTGCGGATAAACAAGTGTTTTGGTAGTAGGTTTAGTGATCGCCAGTCATATATGCCTTCTCATCATTTTCTTCCACAGCTTTCCCCTCTACACATACACCCCCCCCCCCCAAAATACTTTGTTCACTTCATTCATTTAATGTTTTTTGAACTGATTTTCTTACAGATAAATCAATTGGGAGAAGATGCCATCGAGAAGATAGTATATAGCGGTACATCAGGATTAAAAGGGTGTTGGAAAGAAATAAGTATGCCCCTACTCCGCTTACGTGAATTTATTTATGCTTGATATCAAGTTGTTAAGTATAATGCATTTTCTATGTTTTAACACTGTCAAACTATCGTTATATGGACAATCGCATACCTCACTATAGATTAGCTCTCCCTTTTTTTTTCCTTTTTTTTTTGTAATTGCAATCGCAGCTAGATGGAAAAGTATATTAATGAATGAAAATAGTTTCTTGGTCTCTTTACTTGCCCCCTTAGACTGGCTCTATACAATTCTAGTCTTTTATCACTAGTTCACGTCCTCCCACCCTTATTTATATTCCCCTAATTAGTCCTTGTTCATTGTAATTATACATTGTACATTAATTGTTTTGTAAAATATTTGCACTATTTTACACAAAACATGTTTCTTGTTTTCATTGCCCCTCTTTCAGACTTGATTTACAAAAATTTTGTTACAGACTATCATAGTTGAATTATAGTCTTCCCTGCTACATAGGTATTTGTGTATTTAAATAGATTTAGAACCATATAATGGAAGTTAATAACAAATAAGTAGAGAGTTTCATGTGGAAAATTATTCATCAAGGGAAATGAGAGAGTGTCATGTGGCAAATACAAGTCAAATAAAGAATATAGTGCTATAAGGCCTCACCGCTGTCTTGTTAACGGAGAAGAAATTGTTCAAACTGTAATGATTGATGTACTCTTGCCTATCCTTAATTGAGGAGGTACAGTAAGAAGCTGTAGTGGTTTTTTAGCTTATCAGTTGATAACTTTTATAAAATAGCCTGGAAGTCTCGCATGTAATAAACCCGTCTTATTTTATACTCCCATAACAAGTATTGTAAGTTCCCTTTAGTGCGCTTATTTGCACATGTACGCCAGTTTTGTGTTTTTTCTTTGAACTATTTTCCAAGCGCTTTTGGTGAAATTGCTAATTTATTAGCTAGTATAACCTACTTATAAGCCTTTCCCAAGCACCATCATAATACGTTCACTGCTCTTTGGCTTTACCAGAAACGTGTAACTTCTATAACTTTGGCACAAATAGAATAGTATATTTACTGATACTGGAGCTCTACATTCCAAAGCTTGCATTAGTGAATCTCTACGGTATAAGTTCCAACTCAGTTGGATCATGTTACCTGATCAATTTCCTTTTTATCAACTGAGTTTTTTTTTTGGCAAAGGGCTTAATGATGTAGGGTTTGTGTTTTAAGAAGATGCCTAATTGATCATATGTTTTAAAAACATTTGAATCCTACTTACATTATTACCCTTCATACCAACTAAGTGACTTCTCGTTCTCTAATTTACCTGTAGAATTTAAAATCAATTAGTGATAAAACATAAAAGTCCTCAAAACTCAAAACCGTAAAGAAAAAAAATCAAATTTAGAAAGGGAAATTTATTAACCTCGATTTACTAGGGTATCATGTTGTCGAGAACTTTATACACACAAAACATGTTTTAAGTCTATCTTTGAAAAATAATATCTCTTAAACGAAAGCTCATAAAAATGCAAACTTATACTCTAAAATTAACTAATAGATCCTATAGCCACCTATGGCTTTGTATTAAGTATTTATTGGATATGTCGATCCACTTGAGGAAAAAAAAGTATGGTATTTGTCGACGTATTCAATAGATATTTAAGACAAGGCTATAGATGGTCACTCCTATCCAGCCCTATTCTCTGCACTAGCAGACAGTATTACCTAGTAATACTTTCTGTTAATGTAGGTCTCGGGATGGGGTGTCACAGCTGCTTCCTGCTAACTTCTTTCCATCATTTCTTGTATATCGCTGTAGAACTTAAGTTCAAATAGGCAAAAGTAAAAAAGAAATAGAAAAAAGAACAGATCTAGAGCTAAAACCATCTGCCTAAGTTCCTAGTGCTCCACATTATGTGGAATGTGTTTGGTCGCTTCTACCTTTTCAATTCATACAACAGTGTCATATGCTAGTCGCACATAAAAACCTGGCATTGGTTCTTAAGCGAGGCGCGAAATTGCTTTCGCTGGGTATGTTCCAAATCCTGAATTTTGGAAGGTGGAAAAAAAAACCGAAGATTGATTCTTGCTTGTTTTGATTTTTCAAATCCTTGTATGCATTCTTGAAATCTGAGAATGAAAGCATGGACATCAAATGAAGCTTGCAAATATTATCATGTCAGGGAAACAACCGTAATCTCTGGCAGCTATGCCAATTGGTATAAAGAACTTCTTTATGATTCTTATACTTGGGGGACGATTACTTAAATACAACCTTTAACAGTAAGTATTATGCTGATCATGAAATGAGTTTATGTAATTGTTTGACCGACTTTGGATGAGCATATTGCTGTTGAAAAGAATAGAAATATGTTGGATAATAAAATTGATCAGAACGAGGGCTCTTAGAAATATGGCTTTTCATTTCAATTATTTCAAGAAGAGCATGTAGCAATTTGTTGGCAAGAGTGTTGAAAAATTACTTCCAATATGAAAATGTGAATTTATATATTTGAAAAAAGTTGTCTAGCCAATGCACAAACTCCCGCTTGAGCGAAGTTTGGGATGTGCATCCACAAAATGCGAATCCGATGATGCATGCGATAAAGCTCACAGTAGGTTTACAAGTATAAAACAAACAGTGCCACCTATAACATGTCTTTTACTATCTATCAATAAATGCAGGTTTAAAATTATGTTCAAATTATGGAGTAATTATAATTTCTACTGCAGGTAAAGACTTACCATGGAGGCATTTCAGTCAAGTCTACAGTCGAGGACGTCTAATACTACAAATGAGCGAGCTTGCCGAGAACCGTGGATTTACTGAAGAAGAAATCAAAAAAATTAAGGAGTAATTACATTTCATCGTTCCAACTTTTTAATTTTCACATTGAATAGCAGAAAATTAGTAAACATTCTACCCTTGTTAAACTGTGCCATTTTACCTTGAAATTTCCCGGGAGTTGCATATAGTAGCATGTGCAGCGAATACCTTGAGTTCTTATGTGTCTAAAGTTTGCACATATTTGCATGTTTTCTTTCATGCTTCAGGCATATAGTTGTAAATGCATTTTATTAAATGGTTGGTTGGTCAACTAAACTTATAGGAACTTTCAGGTCTTTATTTGCAGATTATTAACAACTACTCCTATTTTTTTGAGGCATATTGTGCAATAGAAGCAAATCAGCATATTAAATAGCACCAAAGTGAAATGGTTTTGACTGCACATGTTTGCATGTTTTCTTTCATGCTTCAGGCATATAGTTGTAAATGCATTTTTTTAAATGATTGGTTGGTCAACTAAACTTATAGGAACTTTCAGGTCTTTATTTGCAGATTATTAACAAGAACTCCTATTTTTTTGAGGCATATTGTGCAATAGAAGCAAATCAGCATATTAAATAGCACCAAAGTGAAATAGTTTTGACTGTTTTTGAACTTTAGGGCTCTGCTGCTATTAAACAAGTGATTGCATTGTTTGATAATCATGAAAGCACATTAAATTTACATTACTGTTTTTTACTTGTAATCATGGTGTTGTAAATGTATGCAAACCGGAAAACCTGTATCCATAATTCCATATCCATTTTGGAATCTGATATCTGAATTCGATACGTCATTCTCATCTCTGATTTTCCTACGCAGTAATCATGTGTCAATTCCTCTATGTGATTACTTATTTGCGATGTCTATTAAAAAGTAAAGTTACATCTCTCTTTCAGTTTTCATGCACAGAATGGACCAAAGTGGAGTGAGTTGGCAAAAGATCTAAAGAAAAACAGGTTACATATAAAAGATGCTTATCGAAGAACAAGGCTACGACAGACTTTAAATAAAGGTAGGCATAGCTGCATAGAAAGATGATTATTATACAAACTTGTTTATTTCTGGATATGCATTTATGATATGTTTGGAATATCTTCCAAATAATATTGGTTCAATCTTTTTTATTTTTTAGATATTTGATTCGTTATGTTATACATTCGTTGAACTCTGAATAGTTTATATTTACTGCCCTTTATGTTTGTTTATTTTGCCACAGGGAAATGGACACAGGACGAGTACCAGAAATTATATGATCTGGTTCACCAAAATATATGTGCAAAAATTCACGAGAAAAAGAAAAGCAAAAATCCTATGGTAAATGTAGTTTACTTTTATACATGTATTATATATATATACATGTATTATATATATACATACATATACATACATACATATACATACATATATACATACATACATATATACATACATACATATATATATATATACATACATACATACATATATATATATATATATATATATATATATATGCATTATTTCCATTTGGATTTCTGAAAGCAACCCCAACACCAAGAATTATGTGTTGGGTAATTTGCTTGTGGCCAACAAAATTCTCCTTGCTACCCCAACGCTAGTAGCAAATATGATAGCAAAGTGGACCCATTTTTCAAGAGGGGCTTCAAACACATGCATATGGCAGCTTACTATTTGTTTAAAAGTGGGACATTATTACAAGTATACTTACCCGATGTTTTGATCATCGGGCAAGTACATGCTACCAAATAGCAACGTTTAGATATTTGGTAGCAAGAAAATGGGTCTTGCTACCCAAAAGCTACCCTTGCTGGGTTAGCATATGATATATATTTCTCATATGCTACCGCCCCCATTGGGGATACTAACAATTTGATGTAAAAGGATGGGCACATGATATTATGATGTCTATGAATAACTTTGTAGAATGGTAACTTAACTGCTTGCATGCCACAATAATTTGATGTAGGATTAATTATATAATTAATTACAATAATCCTTTCATGTAGGACTAACAGTTTGATGTAAAAGGATTAGGCTAAACAGTAAATATCATCCTAAGTTCGCATAAGGATTACATATAATTACTTACAATAATCCTTTGCAAAAATAGTTAGATGTAGGACTAATCATATACTCAATTACTTTTTTATTTGAGATATATTTGCACCCTTTGTTTTGATAGACCAGGGATGACATTTCTTGGGAAGCAATCAGTGAAAATTTGAAAACAAGAGTTATGGCGAGTTGTTGTCACAAATGGTTTGTTTTTTCTCCTATCTATCAGTTCTTGACAATGGTTTATGTTTTAATACCTTTTAAATTTATGAACGTCGACAATTTAAATCTGATTTCAACTTGTGCCATTCTACGTCCTAATTTACGAAGGGATATACTATAATACCTTTTTATGGTCTTCAGTTTGGAGGTGAAGCATGTATACTCTTTACCACATAATATTTTAATCATTGACATAAAGTAGTCAGCATTTATGGTTTACTGCAAGTTAGACAAATTTGTAGCATGATACCAGAACTTTGAAGAGTATAGTCTTAGAACTGAATGTCTTGTAGCTTTATAATTTTATTATTGTTATGCGTGTTTATTTTCTTTTGTGGAAGTTAAATGTTTTATGGCCGGTTGTCAAAAAGCTATGTTTGAACTTTAATTTTGGTTAATATTTGTTTGAATATGTTCCTAATCAAAGTCTCATTTTTATGATACTACTAAATTTCACAGGTATGATTCCTTGGCATCACCTCTAGTCCGAGAAGCGAAATGGAGCGATTCTGATGATTATCGGTTGCTGGATGCGTAAGAATTTGAACTTCACATGTATTTTCTGTTTCAATACGGCCCTCTCATCACCCACTTCACTAAAAGCATCCAAAGTTAAATACCACATACATTATTTCTCGTAAATAATAACTTTTTTACATTGTTTAATGTTGCCAATGAGATTAGATCCTAGTATCAGTAGATCAATGTTTTGGAGTTGTACCACTGCACTAATTGTAATTGGCTACTCTTAGAAAAGTTTTATTTAATCTGCTGGCGATGTTTTTGGGTGGTTTAAAAGGACTTGCAAAAGTTTTTTTTTTTCGTTCTTTTTGAAGGAGGAAGATACTGGATACAATTTGAATTTAGGCTGCATGACTTGTCAAATTCAACGGATTTAGGTGAAAATTGATTAGATCCAATATTAGTAGGAAGATACCTGATACAATATATGATCAATCGTATTATTCAATCTTCATGTGCATCCCTAATTTAAACTGATTATGGTTTGGGCTAAAAGCCTGATGGATTTGATAAAGCTAAATTGATATTTCGCTTCTATATGGACCGTGTGCCTTATAATATTATTCTGTGTTTCCCTACCATGGTATTGCACCATAGTAGAGGTCTGGAGTTCTGCCAGGAGTATGTGTGAGAATATAATTTTTATTCATGGTAAATTTTCCTCTAAAAATACTTATTTTCCTCTAAGAATTAGTAAAACAAGCACACAGGTTTTTGGCAGAAGAGTAATGTACCAAAGCATCCTCGAAGTTCAGCATGCACATATACCCATTATGATACGAGGTTTATCAAGTACAATTTTTCTATTTAGTATCTTGCACTAGTAAACAATAAATAATGAAGACTTATCAGTATATTAAAGTAACTGTAATTTTGTTCCTTTTTGCTCCCTATGTTTCTCATCAGAGAATATTGAATGTGAAATGGGAATTTATATTCCATTAGTATTGTAGAGAAATGTCAGATTGCGTTCGGCAGGGTTATAGTTGAAAAGCATGAAAATACATATACATTTACAATCTAAGGCAGCATTTGGTTTAAAAATGAGTTGTTTGTTTTCAGGTGTACTTCAAATACATGGAAGATTAAAAGACGGTGGAAAACGATCAATCCACATAATGATTTTAACATATAAAATTAAAAGTGACATTTCCTTGATTTCCCATTTTGGGAAATATCAAAAACTATATTCTCCCCTTTGTTGGAATGATTAAGACTCTTCTTTCTCTTCCACGTCATTTGACACGTATACTGAAAATGTAAAACACAAAACTTATTTTTCAAGCCAAACACTATATACTATTTTGTATACAAAAATACATTGAATATCAATTATCAAGAGCCAAATGCTTGCCTGCTAATCTTTGAATAGTCTTATCTTGTGCAAAGCATTTCCTTTTTTCCCCCATTCTACTCTTTAATAATTTGTTGAATAAACTATCGTTTGGATACTCTTGCAGTCTATACTATCAAGAAGCGTGTTGCGAGGAAGATGTAGATTGGGACAACCTTGTAGACAAACGGTATCTTGTTTCCCTGCAGTATACCATGTTCGTGTGATATACCATGCAATATGTACTATCTTCTGTTATCTAATTACGTGTAACAAATATTTTAACTTAGTGAAGCTTTTCGGATATACCCTAATTATCCTTGTGTAAAGTATTTAAAAAATCAGTTCCTTATTATTTAATTCCAAAAGAAATGGTAAAACAAATAATAGTATTTTAACTCAATTTTCTTTTCATCTTCTATTCAATATTCATTTTTTTCTCATTTCCCATTCGATACTTAACAATAAAAGCTTAAATATTTAAATCTTACTTTGTTTATCTGTAAGATTTTATTTTGTTATATGATATTTAATGATTATTTTTATAACCACCTATATAGCACGTGCCAAAACACTGTTTTTATATTAAAGAACGTTGGCAAGCGTCATTAGAAATTATATATATACATATAATTCAGATATTTCAGATAGAAATCAAATGATTTGTTGAATCTAAGGGTGCAGGTCTCCATCCATGTATATTAGTATGTACCCTCTTCAAACTCTACAACTAGAATAAGTTTGAAAAAACAATCTACAAAATATTCATTTCTTTTTAACTTATGCATAGGGCTGGTGAGTATTGCCAAAAAAGGTGGAAAGAAATGGTCCGGCACATTGGTGATTATAAAGAGAGAAGTTTCAGAGATCAAATTAATCTGTTAAAAGGGCGTTTCAATTTTAATATGCTCAAATATGTAGAAGCATTAAAAAATAAAAACAGAGAGGAAGCAAGCGATGACGAGGAAGAAAATGGAGGTGAACACGATGCAGACAAAGATAAAGAGGAAGAAAATGGAGGTGAACACGATGCAGACAAAGATAAAGAGGAAGAATGATTGTTCTGACAGTGGATTGTTATAATCTTGAAGATGATGCATATGATGTTATGTATCAAATAATGTTTTTTTTTTAAACTAACGAGTGTTTTGCAACTGTGTAATCCATCCCTGGTGTGGTACTTGTTGCTGAGAATTGAGCCATTGAGCCTACGCATTTGAAATCAGTCGGATTGTTTTGAAAATTGTTTGCAAAAATACAGTATATACTATCGTTTGAGGGGGAAACTAACTTGGCAAATGTTTACTGATTTCTATTCAGTTTCTTGCTTACTAAAAGAGTTCTGTAAAGATTCCAACTAATGTGTATATATGAGGGTATTAGCAAAAGGATTTTGCTGGAGTGGGGGATTAGTGGGGTTATATAATTAGGTATTCTCGATTAATCCCGTGATGATCATACTTCAGTTAAAATACAGAGGTTTTTAAATATAAGTTGAAGGACAAAACTTTTCACAAAACCACATCTTTCATTGATATGAATCTCATCTTCAAACCCAACATTGATGTGTGTTTATGATGTATTTACGATGAAACTTTGTTAAATGTTTATCCTTCGGTCAAAAAATAAAACTTTATGTTCTTATGATCAAAGGTTTTCCATATTTTCCATATGCTTGTCCTTTGGTCTATATATTTGTTTTCAAAAATTATATTGGATGATGAATATTTTCAGAAATTAATTAAATGCAATCGACAAGTATCCAACTAAGTAATAAATGGTTGGAAAAATTGTGCCAATTACTTTGAGTTCTCAAACTGTAATTGTAACATTAAAATGTGATGGTAACGTATTAAATTTCTTTTAGGTAAACTGAACTTCAAATTATTTTTCAACGTCATGTTTTAAACGTCATTTTATATATGGAAAAATGCTCCTTATTTATTTTGAAAAGAGGGAACTAACGAGGATAAACTTGAAATAAATTTTGGTTTAAAGTGAAGGTTCAAAAGGTAGGCTAAAGAATGGGGAATATTAAATTTCGTTCTGAACATTTAATCACGTTTCCTATCCACAACCCCTCGTCATCATGCCATTGTCCATCACCATACTCCTCGTTGGCTCCCCTCTCCTCTTGTTGTCACCTTTGTCATCACCACCGCATCCAATTTCTAGTTGTAACCCTTCATCACTACAAACCCTTGTTGTCACCTTATCATCCCACTGCACCACACCAGCATACCGCTCCACGACATTGCACCCGTAATTGACATCTTCTTTCACCTTACACCACCATCGAACCTAAATTAACCAACATCAAATAAAAAATGTTAGCTTAAACTAACATTATACATAAATACTGCTAGTTTACACGAGCATTCTATGAATACAGTGCTAGCATTATATAAACAGAATGCTATATTTAACTCCATAACCAATCTTATTCGTAATAAAGGTATTTGATTTCTATTATATACTTTGTTAAATAGTGATATAATCAATTAAATAATCAATTTAAAGTATATCAAATATGAAATCCTTAAATAATATATAAACGATGAGTTCGGCCAAACTATTACATCATTAGCTAAGATGACGTAAGAACATTAGTATTTGAATTGCTCAAATATTAATCGTTAACTTAATTCACACCCATGAGTAGTATAACTGAATTCATTTTAGTCTCTGAATCGCTATTCGATTTAATTAGTTAATAAAGTGTTGCAAATTGATTACATTAATTAATATTTATAGAAATATTAATTATTGTTGTATTTAGTATTTAGGGTGTATTTAATAATGGTAGCCTCTAGAAATGTTTTGGATGTTATTAGTAATTAACTAGGTGCGTATATAAAAGTAATATATATGCGTATCGATATAAAATATCGATAAAAATTTAAATTGGATTTAAATGGAATTAATTCCTATTGACTTTTAGACCCATTTGGTCCATTATTAATTAAGTTTGGGTCGGCCAAAAATAGGAGGGAGCGGGGGTCTTAGCGCATGACCCGGTAAGAGGAGATGGTGGAAAGATATTTCTACCAGATCCCCTATTTCAGTGAACTTAAGCCTTCACTTTTTATTTTACTTTTTTCTCATCACTCCCACTTTTTAGCCATCATAACCCCATATACTGTAGAACTTAGCTGAGCTCTAACACATTCCAAATCAAATACAAAACCTTTTCAAGTGGTGTCACTCCAAAGTTTGCACCTTTGGATAAGGATCTAGGAGACCATGTGAATTGATATGTGAATCAAAGGCTACTTCTCTTAAGTATATTCTTTTATGTTATATATAATGTTCATATCATTATAACGTTTTGATATATGTAATATTGTATCCCCACAAACATTAATGTATATTAAATTATATTAAATGATTAATCTACATTGAAACTGTTAATTTGAATTGAAAGTTTAAAACTAAAACAATATAAGTGAATATTTTAAATTCGACTATGTTTGTATTCTTATATATATATATATACACACACACATAAACTTTCCAAATAATATAAATATTTATTTTTATTCTTAAACGATTATTTACTAATTCTAAAACCTAAAATACCTTAAAACTATTTTAAAACTATATCTATGCATAGATATATAATTAAATTAATTTTGGCTGCTAAAATTATTAATTTTATTCTAGCAGAACATAGTTTTATATAATTATAATATATTAATTATTATTTAATACAATGTTTACTTTTAATATTAGATATATATTCTTTAAATAAAAATAAACCCATAAATAATGCTTTACATATATATAATTCTAAAATATTTATTATATGCAATATAAACAGCTCCACCTCTATACCCATACTATCCAAGAGTATTACGGTGTAATACTGTCAGATAATATTGAGAATAAGACGATATGGGGTACACACATGAATATTCTCTTGGGCTAACACTGGTACTATTAAAACGTCGAATATAACTCACTAACGAACGTACACAATATCAACACAAAACAATAACCACGTGTTCCTTTATGATGAACAATACATAATATACAATAAATATCAAAGACCACAGAGTTAATCGCAGTAATAATATATAATATAATAATATACATTGTATGTCCAATATACTATACAATGATACACACACAAGAGACTATACAATGATATACACACAAGAGACTATACAATTCAGAATAGTAATCTATAATACAAATTATCTAGTCTCCTTTACGCCCAGAAAATACAAGTTGGTCTCATAGTCCCTGTACATGAAATGTCTCGGCCTGACCCAAGTATTATATAAATAACACGCGGGTCAGACTATTTCTAAATCATGGTATAATAATATGGTAATATCCATAATATCAAAAGTATGTGGTAGTACATGCATGGGGTGTGTGTGTGTAATTAAAATATCATAGACAATCACAAATGCACCACATAATCTCAAATATCATAGAACCATGCATAAAGATGTCATCACCTATATAAAAGCACACCAAATCATAAATCATAGAATCAATAACCAATGAGTGAATCATCCATATCCGAAATAATCATCAAAGTCCATAAACCATCAAATATGAGAAGTCATCAAGTATATCTCTTAATCTCAAATAATAAAATACTATCTTCGAAACAATGTAAAATAGACTGTTTGACTGTAAAATATAAGGCACCCGCACATCAGTTAGATATAATAAATGGTAGGAGAATCCACTATACTCTGAACACCTATCCAGATATAATCTCATCTCCTCATATGTAAATCAAAATATATCATGACGAGGAATGACTGTACGACAGACTCGAAGTCCCAAGTAGAGTCATATATACATCAGCATGTAGGTTACCTAACCCTGGGTCGCCTAACCCATAATTATACTTAAGTGAGGCATATCAATAGAGTATGCCAAGCTACTACTTCGTTAGAACCATAAGGGAGACTGATGGATGTTTGTCCACTCCAGGAGCCCATGGTCACCTGACCGGACCTTCTCCCATATCCACTAGTGGCTCATCTAAGCGTAGCCTCTTAGTCATGACCGTACTTTGCCCTAATAGGTAACAGACTGCTGGCCTATATGACATAAAAGGGGCTATAAGGAACCTACCCGATGGGTCACCTAACCCAAATACTGTGATGTGGGGCACCTACCTCATGGCCATCTAACCCAAATCATGTGATGCGCATAAAAAACAAAATAAAATATAGTGTCGCCCCACGATCAGGCCACTAGGGTGGATTCTAACCATCTGGTTCTGTCCAACGCTAATAAAAAGAGTGCATCATGATAGTGGCATATAATATTAGTAAATATAAGGGAACCAACCCTACTCGCATCTACGAGCATCACCTCACGTAAGTACAATCTCATCATATTATACCCGCCACATGAGTGTCATCTACTTACAGTGGATAACCGAATAAATATCACAATAGCGTCCCATATCACTTCATGATACCTAACGTTTATTCACTACTTATAAATTACACTCAATCTCCACGATATTCTATATAACAAGTCCAAAAAATAATCGGAAAAATAGTACTGAATGCCCTATCCAAATGGTATTACAATTCCATTCATTCAAATTTCTCGTCATAAAGAATAGAAATGATCACAAAATCACATAAAAGGATGTCATCACCGTATTATACCAAATCACTAAACAACTCAATATCAGCGGTGAATCACTCATATAATCCAATTCAATATACAAGAGAAGAATGATCAAAACAGTAGTATAAAATAAATTATTCAAGTAAATAACCATAACAACCAACAACTCAATATTTAATAATAAATCATTTATAACAAAAATAAACACTTAGAAATAGATCAATATATATATATATATATTAAATAATAAATTCACTTTATTTATTTAATCTTAATATAAGATTCAATTATTAAATTTCATTTTCAAATCCTCACATATATATTTTCCAAAACTTCCAAAATTACTTTACAAATCAAAATAATCATAGGATCTATTTCACAAGTTTTTTATAACTGAATAATACTTTAGAATAAATTTATAAACCCCTAAACATAATTCTTACAATTTCTAACCATAATTTATAATTCAAAGCCTTTGTATCATATAAAATTTTTCATTATATCAATAAATCAATTTCGAAGAACTCATTTTATTTCTCATTCATTTTTATTTATTTACAAATACACTTTAAATAAATTTTAAAACACTGTAAATAATTTTTTGAAGCTTTCAGAAATATTTTAAAATGAAAAAGTCAATAAATCGTCTAAAATAAAAACCATGGAGAAATATTCTACAAAATTAACAATAAATCATCAATATATATTTAATCGTATGACTGAGTCGAATTACATCGAATTTCAGCCATCGATACAATGTACACACAATATAAATAAATTACATAAATTGAAATGCAAACGGACATCATTTCCTTTGCATTTTGGTCATCCAACAAACACAAATCCGATATCACACAATCAATTAAATATCCCGATCGACGATTCATCCAAACAATCTAATCAACATACACAATCAATCAAAACCCAAACAAACATCTCAACAAAGTGATGCAACCAATATCGAGCTTTTATGCGCGCGCGAGCTTTTATGCGCGCGCGCGCACACACACACACATATAGCGGATAATAAATTTTAGATATAGTTGTGAGTGAGAAAACTCACCGAAAATTCTAAGCTAAGCATTTACTACCTTCTGTCAGTTTCATGTCCAAGTGGATGCCATATCCACATCAGCCAACAACCTGCCTTCACCACTGAGCTCACCATTATCGTCTCCAACTGATCATAACACCTCCTCCACATCACAGCTCCAATTTCACAACCACCAGCACAGCTCCAGCACCTACTCTACCATTACCATAATCCACACCACTCACTTGTCGCCAAAACCGCAACTGAATCGACCTCCCTAATCGTGCATGATGTCGACACCAAAGTGCACTCGAGAGTCGTGACTCCCAATTGACTTCAAACCATCGCATCTCCACTGGCCGCGAGCAAACATGCATCTGCTCCCAACGTCGAGTGTCGTTTCTGACTTCGCACCCTTCATGCGATTTGGTTTTTTATTTTTTTTAATAGATCGAACAAATCGATTTCTGACTTGGAGAATTTTTGAAAGAATGGGGATTGGGGTTATAGGTTTTTGATTTTGAACAAAATAATGCTTTTTGGGCTTGTATTGGAAGGAAAGGAAAGAAAAGGGTTTGAATTATTAATGGGCTCGGGCTTTAGTATTGAGCTAAATTTTAATTTTTAATCTTTCTCTTTTGCTCCCTTAAATACTCTTGCATTTATTTATAAATAAAATTCCAATCCAATATAAGTTGACTTAAAACAATATGAGATTAGCAGATTAGCAGATTAGCAGGGACTGCATATTTTTTATATGACATTATACAAATAGAATGGAAGATGCACTAACCTTGGCATGATGAGGGTATTAAAGCATTCCAATATATGATTCAATTATTAATATTCATTTCCAAATCCTTTATATACATTTTCCAAAACATCCAAACTCACTTTACAAATCAAAAGTAATTATATAAACCATTCCATAATTTTCTATACTAAATAATACTCCAAAATAAATTTATAAATCTCAAAATAATTCTTTCCATTCAAACTATAATTATAATTCAAAGCCTTCACTTTATATTCTAACAGTTAGAAATAAATTATTTTCTAAGCAACTTTTATATCCAAAAATAATTTCTACCAAATTTAAACACCCCTACCTCTTTTAACCATATATGTATGTATGTATGTATTATGTATGTATGTATTATACTTAGTGAATTTTATTTCTTTTGAAACGATTTCATACTTTTTTCCCATAGTGTATATATATTCGTTTTTGAATTGTCAAATTGTGGCTTACACAAAAGAATGATACAGGTTTCTTTACGAGTTGGATTGGTGAGGTCAGGGAAATTCTAGAAGAGAGAATGTGTTTTTAATGGGCCTGGTTTGGGCTTTAAAATTCTAATTCCACTTTTGTTTTACTTAATTTTCCTTTACATCTAAATTTTAAATTTTAATCCTTAACATTTATTTTATCTTTAGCGCAAAACAAATTTGTTATACGTCCATATATATTTTCCTTATACCCTGACTTTTCTCATACCCAATACTCTTCCATCAAACTCCGCAGCTCAATCCTATGTGTATCTTCCTCCAATTATCTTATTGTGTGCTACAATTTAAATAGATTCAATTCATGACTTTCTATTTATTCACATGCGATAACATTTTTTAGTTTTTTTCTTAGTGTCGGATTTTTCAAAAAATTTTGACAGTCTTCTTTGTACGAAGAGCATTCTGAAAAATCAAAACATAATATAGTTACATGATATACATCTCCGAAGAGGCATCCCAACACGGGGCATACCAAAACATGGGGAAACAAGATAATATCACGATATATATCAATATACCGTAAAAACGTACCTTTTTTTTAGCATTTTTAGCTTGTTATTATAACTTTATGTGAGCAAAAACTAACCAACGTCATTGATTAATCCAAGTTTGCTTCATAAACACCTATACTAAATCTTAATTTTAAATATTAGTCACATATATAGATACATAAGAAGTATACATGCATTAGATGTAGAAATATCACCACTTTTATATTTAAACCACTTTGTAACAAAAATTTAAGGGCCAAAACAACTAAATTAATTAATGGTTTCAAAGAATGAATTATTTCATAAGTGTTAGCTTTCCAAAACAACTTTCGAATTACAAAAATATCAGTTATAACTCAAGCTATGAGAGATTTTCCATCAATATATATAGCAGTTTTTTCAACATATTCACAGACCCACCACTGTAATGTGCATTTTTGGGTAGAAAACGATAATTTTTTACAAAACACTTAAAACAAAAGTTGTTTCTTAAACTCTTAGCATTTTGGAATGGATTAAATCGTTGAAATCAGATAAACCAATTGAAATTTATGGTCAAATGAATTTCAATGAAACCACATAAATTTTCAATTCCTGAATAGCAACATACATTACATTTAGTTCATATTTAAACCATAGATAAGCTAAAAAATTCATTGCATTGCAAGAAAAGTTTCTCTCTAATAACATAGCTTTCAAACGAAATTAAAATCGTCGAAAATGAATCGATAGATTGAGAACTATGGTCAACACGAAGCATGCTTTGTAACTCAAAATTCTACATATTGTTTAAAGTTCTTCGTTGTTTTAAGCAATATCTCTTTTTAACTACCATACATTGTTTTATGTTGTATTTTCTTTCCAAACTCATACATTATTTGGTGAGTAGAAATGAGCTAGACAGCCTTTAAAACATATCGTTTTAACTCCTAGAATGTCATTTATTCTTCTTTCTGGTTTTAGACATATATATAATGCTGATTTTTTGGAGTGTTGATGCTAATTTATAAATTATAAGCCATTACCATCTAACCATTTAAAATATGCTTCCAAATTCAATAGTAAATTAAAAATAAATAACATTTAGACATATATGTATGAATATATTTTGAAAGCCTTTTTTCAAAAATAGAAGATTTTCAAGTGATTGGCATAAAAATATCCTAACTACCAAGATATGATAACCATGTATACTTATAAACACATCACATATGGGGAATTATCTTCTTAAACAACTTTTATTTTGGGCTAGGAAAGTATAAAAACTGAAAGGACATTCATAATGTGGAGTTATAGTATCTGAAGCAATAATTTTGTAAAAGCTGCAATTTTCACTTTCTTATATCGATGTCACCTTAGCTATTCATACTTATGCCACCTCATAAATTCAGAATTCAAAATTATTAGGGAATTACATGTTGCTCTACCGAAGTGTATTACTAAGGATACAGAGGACATTGCAAGAACTTCATCTGCTCCAGCAGTGGCTAATCAAATAAGTGTTTCTAATGGTCGCCATTTATTGAAGGGGCTTATAAATGGGAATTCAACATTCACAGTTAGCAAAACATGCATTTTTTTACATTTCCAGTTTACAAAATATAATTTATGAAACATTAGTTACTTCCCAAAATATTATTTATAACATTTCCAAAATCTTTATATATATATATATATTCCAAAATAATAATTCTCCATTTTTCAATTTCTTTTTCAAAACATATTATTCTTTTCAAAATTACATTATTGCTCAAATAACCTATCACTAGTAACACATACTCAAGCAATCAAACATCCACAAGCAAGCGTTCAATTTAATTTATTTATTTCATTTTACATTCTAATTATATATTATTATCATTAGTAGTATTTTCTTAAATAATTTACTATCTCCTAGCGGTTCAAATCTGGATAAATCATTGGCTTCTATTACTATTTAGCTCCGTCTAGATTCAAGTGGGTTAATAAATAATTGAGCAATAACTCCTACTCAATTCCCATATTCTAGACTAGGCCAATTGAAAACAAAAATTAATACAACCAAACAAACTACAAACAAATAAACGCCTTCAGCAGAGAGTTATTTATCAATTTCTGCTGCGTAATTTTGATCACCACTTGATCACTTCATTCACATCAAGCCACACAGAGATTTATTCACCTTCACCAATGTCGACACTACTGGTTTGGCTAACTGATGCAGCTAAACCCAGAGATGAAGCGGTGATGAGTCGTCCACGACTCATAGAGACAGGCATGAATCGTATGCGACTTAAGGAAGCGGTGATGAGTCGTCCACGACTCATAGAGACAGGCATGAATCATATGCGACTTAAGGAAGCGGTGATGAGTCGACCACGACTCATAGAGACAGGCATGAATCGTATGCGACTTAAGGAGGCGGTGATGAGTCGTCCACGATTCAACTGGAAGACCAAAGGGAAAGATGTGACGAGTTTACGACTTAACGAAGCAACTATAACTCGTCTACGACTTAACAGGGAGATGAGTCGCTCACGACTCAAGGGGAAGAATACACAAGTGATAAGTCGTCTACGACTCAAGGAAGGTGAGGAGATAAGCCATCCACGACTCAAGGGCGAGGCTGGTATAAGTCGTCCACGACTTATCGAAACTGGGTTAAGTCGTAGAGGCCTGGAGCTGTATATTCTGATGCCGCTTTAATCCATGCCGTAGATTCTCCTGACGAGTTAATCTGAACCGATTGTTTTCTAAGTCGCTACTGGAGTATAAGTCGTATGGCGTCTGTTTGTAAAAATGATGAGTCGAATGGAGTTGATAAGTCGGCAACGACTTAAAAGATGTATTTTTCTATGTTGTATTTTCTGTTTGCTAAGTCGCTAGGCTTTCTTGTAATAAGTCGTGAGTCGTATGCTTTGTAAATAAGGAGTGTGGATTTGTTAAGTCGTTAAGTCGTGTACCTGGTTGTGACATTTGTATTGTAAGTTGATAAGTCGTATACGACTTATGATGAGTCGTAGAGCGTAGCTATGAGTCGGAAACGACTTAGGAGTTGGAGAAATTTCTGTTGTAAATTTGTTCGCCTATAAATAGGCCGTGAGTCTCATTTGTAAAAGGTTGTTGAAAATTGAATAAAATTCTCTTTTGTTAGCTTTGTGCTTTCAATTTCAATTGGTAGTCGAGTGTATCTCCTATCTCCACTTACGTCATTCGAGTGCGCTCGAATCATCGTTTGTTGAAGCCGATTCACGGAATCTTGTGCGCAAGATCAACGTTGAAGAATCGTAGATCTCTTTCCCGGTATCTTCGGATCAACGAGTCAGAGATAGTTAGAGTTCGGTATCTTCGGATCAACGAATTCGGGCATTTCAGTATCCATCAATCCACAGATTGCTATTTTCATCGATTGAAGATCGTCTAGAATTATCCGCTGCGTCAGTTTTGGTATCAGAGCTTGTTCTAACCAATCATAGTTAGATCGAGACTTGGAGCCTAATCATTTTGAAGAGTTTGAAGTTTGAAGTTGTTTGGCCGAGAGTTTGAAGAATTGGGTCGTGCATTGATTTGAAGATTGAAGTTCGGATTTGCATTGGAGGCCGAAACTTTGTCCATCGTGTTCATCGCGATTTGCTACAAAGTGGAAGTTTTCGATCTGTTTCATTTTGGATCAAAGACCGAATTGTGTTTGAATTTGAAGAGTTGTGAAATTTTCAAGTATGCCGCCAAGAAGAGCTAATCGCCACCAAAACGTGGAAGCTTTGTATCGAAGGGAAGAAGCTGATGAGATGGAGCAAAGAATCAATGAGAATTTTAGTGAAAAACTTAACGAAGGAATTGGCCGGTTAGAGAGGCTTATGACGGAAATGAATCAAAATCGGAGAAGGGTTTCACCTGAATCTAATCATGGAGGTAGTAGAGTCTCACCACATTCCAATCGAGACCGAAGTGTTGAAAATGACCAAGGGTGTGGGAGGAACGTGAATGGTCGAGAACGGAGGAATGTAGATAGAAGGGATGATGGTGGTAGACGAGAAGGTAGTAGAGATGTGGGTGGACGGGATAGACAACGATATACATCTGATTTTGAAGGGGAGTATGATGGTGGTAGTGTTCGAGGACAAGGAAGAGGTCAAGAAGAAACTATTCTGAGTATGATCACAAGTGGGAATCGAGGATGAAGACAGAAATTCCTGAATTCAAAGGTGGTATGCAAGCGGAGGAGTTTCTAGATTGGGTGGCTAATGTTGAGGAGATTTTTGACTTCAAAGAAGTTCCAGAACATCGTAGAGTGAAGTTGGTTGCTACAAGGCTGAGGGGTAGAGCTTTGGCATGGTGGCAGCAGACCAAACTTACACGTGATCGGATGGGAAAGTCAAAAGTTGAATCTTGGGAGAAGATGAAGAAATTGATGAAAGCAACGTTCTTACCTTACAATTATCAATCTTTGATGTATCAACGTTTGCAAAACTTGAGGCAGGGCACAAAGACAGTTAATGACTATGCTGATGAATTTTACCAACTGATTGCGAGGAATGATATTATGGAAATAGAAGAGCAGCTGACATCTAGATTCATTGGGGGATTGAGAATGCAGATTCAGGATATGGTTAATATGTTCGATCCAAGATCTGTGGCAGAAGCACATCAGAAAGCGTTGGCATGGGAAAAACAAGGGAGACGAGGAAGTGGTGTGTTTACTAATTCTAACAATCAAGCGAAGGGTGTTGGAGGAAGTTCTAATGTTTCTAAACCTATCAGTAGACCAGTGGTGAAGGAGGCTGAGAAGGCAAGGGTTAACAATGGTTTCAAATGTTACAATTGTCAGGAATTGGGTCATAAAAGCAGTGAGTGTCCAAAGCCAAAGAAGAGAACCATGATTGTAGAAGTTGAAGATGAGGATGTTGATGGGGATTGTTCTAGTCCAGTTGAGGAGGATGAGCAGGATATTGCGTCAGGGGATGAAGGTTGTAACCTAATGCTGAGGAGATCGTGTTTAACACCGAAGCAGGAAGAAGCTAGTTGGTTGAGGAGTAATATCTTTCAGTCAACATGTACTATTCTGGGGAAGGTGTGTAAATTCGTAATTGACGCAGGAAGCTGTGATAATATTATCTCAACCGAGGCTGTGACAAAGTTGAAATTGAGGACAGAGAAACATCCGAGTCCATACAAGTTAGCATGGTTGAGAAAAGGAGGAGAAGTGAAAGTGGATAGACGAGTTCGTGTTCCATTCTCTATTGGGAAGAAATACAAAGACGAAATCTGGTGTGATGTCGTAGAGATGGATGTTTGTCATTTATTATTGGGAAGACCATGGCAGTATGATCGAGCAGTACAACATGACGGTCGGACCAATAGCTACAGTTTTATGTTTGAAGGCACGAAGATTATCCTAGTTCCAAAGAAGAGACCACAAGGAGAAAGTAAGTCAGAAGAAATCGAAGAGCTGAAAACTTTATTATCTTTGAAGGAGTTTGTTAAGGAGGTTGAGGAAGAACCAGAAGTATTCTTGTTGATTGGACGAGAAAGCAGTGAAGAGGTTGAAATTCCAGAAGAAGTTAAACCAGTTTTGAAAGAATTTGACGATGTATTTCCAGAGGAGTTACCAACGGAGTTGCCACCGTTGAGGGATATACAACATCAGATAGATCTTGTTCCAGGTGCTGTGTTGCCACACAGACCACATTATCGAATGAGCCCGAAGGAACATGAAGAGTTGCGGAGGCAGGTAGAGGAATTGCTTGAGCAGGGACGTGTGCAGGAGAGTCTGAGTCCTTGTGCTGTACCAGCTTTATTGGTACCCAAGAAGGATGGGACGTGGAGGATGTGCACTGACAGTCGAGCATTGAATAAGATTACCGTGAGATATAGATTTCCAATGCCGAGGTTGGATGACTTGTTGGATCAGATAAGCGGAGCTACTATCTTTTCTAAGATTGATTTGAAGAGCGGATATCATCAAATTCGTATCAGACCAGGAGATGAGTGGAAGACTGCTTTTAAAACCAGGGAGGGTCTATACGAATGGTTGGTCATGCCATTTGGTTTATCCAATGCACCAAGTACTTTCATGAGGGTGATGAATCATATTTTTCGACCGTTCATTGGGAAATTTGTGGTGGTGTATTTCGATGATATTCTAATTTACAGTGGGAGTCCAGAGGAACATTTGAATCATCTTAGAGAAGTGCTATTGGTACTGAGACAAGAACAATTTTATGCTGCTACGAAGAAGTGCGTGTTCATGACGCACAATGTTTTATTTCTGGGGTATGTTGTTTCAGAGAAAGGAATACAGGTTGACCAAAGTAAAGTTGAGGCGATCAGAAATTGGCCGCAGCCCAAGACGATAACGGAAGTTCGTAGTTTTCACGGGTTGGCTTCATTCTATCGAAGGTTTATACCACACTTTAGTAGTGTGATGGCACCTGTTACAAATTGCATGAAAGGTAAACAGTTTGCATGGACAGAGGAAGCAGGGAGTGCTTTTGGGAAGATCAAGGAATTGCTGACATCTGCACCAATTCTAGTGCTACCTGATTTTCAGCTAGTGTTTGAACTGCACACTGATGCATCCAAGGTTGGGATTGGAGGGGTGTTGAGTCAGAAGGGACGTCCAATTGCCTATTTCAGTGAGAAGTTGTCAGGAGCAAAGATGCGATACAGTACATATGATGTGGAGTTTTATGCTGTTGTGCAATCTATTAAACACTGGAGACACTATCTATTTCAGAAGGAGTTTGTTCTTTACACTGATCATGAAGCATTGAAGCATTTGCAAGGGCAAGACAAGATTTCAGCGAGACATGCATCGTGGATTGCATATCTGCAACAGTTTACTTTTGTTGTTAAACACAAGTCAGGGGTGACAAATCGTGTGGCTGATGCTTTGAGTAGGAGAAGTCATTTGTTGACTACACTAAAGGTTGAAGTGACGGGGTTTGAAATATTGCCAGACTTATTTACTAATGATCCTTACTTTGCAAAATTTGTTGATAAAGTCAAGAAGGGAGAGACGGATGATTTCGTGATGGTAAATGGTTTTCTGTTCAAAGGGAATCAATTGTGCATACCGGAGGGTAGTTTGAGAATGAAAATTATCAAGGAATTACATGAAGAAGGGCATGTTGGAAGAGACCGTACCTTACAATTAATTTCACAATCCTACTTTTGGCCATCGATGAGGAAAGAAGTGGAGAGGTTTGTTGAGAGATGTCATATCTGTCAAGTTTCGAAAGGAACTGCGACTAATGCTGGTTTATATATGCCGTTACCGGTACCAACTAAACCATGGGTTGATGTGAGTATGGACTTTGTGTTGGGGTTGCCAAGAACGCAGCGTGGAAATGATTCTATATTTGTGGTGGTGGACAGGTTTTCGAAGATGGCACATTTTATAGCCTGTAAGAAGACAGCGGATGCAGTTCGAGTGGCACAGTTATTCTTTAAAGAAATATATCGTTTACATGGTTTACCCGAGTCTATTGTTTTTGACCGAGATACTCGATTTCTGAGTCACTTTTGGTTGAGTCTATGGAAGATGGTGGGAACGAAGTTGAAATTTAGTAGTGCATATCATCCTCAGACGGATGGACAAACTGAAGTTGTGAATAGATCGTTGGGAAATTTGTTGCGATGTCTTGTGCAGGACAATTTGAAGAGTTGGGACTTAAAGTTGTGTCAGGCAGAGTTTGCTCATAATCATGCTGTTAACCGAAGCACTGGTTACAGTCCATTTCAGATAGTATATTCGAGCTTACCAAAGGGACCGTTGGATTTAACGGTGATACCACACTCAAAGGGGACAATTAAGAAAGCTGCTGACTTTGTTGAAGGGCTGACGGAGTGTCATAAGATCGTTCAAGAACGACTAGAGAAAGCAAATGAGAAGTATAAACAATCTGCAGATTTGAAACGAAGGAATGTTGAATTTCATGAAGGTGATATGGTTTATGCAGTATTAACAAAAGATCGTTTTCCAGTGGGCGCATACAACAAGTTGAAAGCCAGGAAAATTGGTCCGGTGAAAGTTGTGAAACGAATCAATGAAAATGCGTATAAACTGAAGCTGCCAGTTGATGTGTATACATCTGATGTGTTCAATGTTAAACATCTCGTACCATATCATGGGGATGAGTTTGTTGGGAATGAAGAGTGTGAAAATTCGAGGTCGAATTTCTCTCAACCTGGGGAGGATGATGCAGCTAAACCCAGAGATGAAGCGGTGATGAGTCGTCCACGACTCATAGAGACAGGCATGAATCGTATGCGACTTAAGGAAGCGGTGATGAGTCGTCCACGACTCATAGAGACAGGCATGAATCGTATGCGACTTAAGGAAGCGGTGATGAGTCGACCACGACTCATAGAGACAGGCATGAATCATATGCGACTTAAGGAGGCGGTGATGAGTCGTCCACGATTCAACTG
This sequence comes from Allium fistulosum, assembly GCA_030737815.1. Taxonomy (NCBI): domain Eukaryota; kingdom Viridiplantae; phylum Streptophyta; class Magnoliopsida; order Asparagales; family Amaryllidaceae; genus Allium; species Allium fistulosum. The sequence goes on from CM060906.1 coordinate 672,631,028, forward strand.
GAAGACCAAAGGGAAAGATGTGACGAGTTTACGACTTAACGAAGCAACTATAACTCGTCTACGACTTAACAGGGAGATGAGTCGCTCACGACTCAAGGGGAAGAATACACAAGTGATAAGTCGTCTACGACTCAAGGAAGGTGAGGAGATAAGCCATCCACGACTCAAGGGCGAGGCTGGTATAAGTCGTCCACGACTTATCGAAACTGGGTTAAGTCGTAGAGGCCTGGAGCTGTATATTCTGATGCCGCTTTAATCCATGCCGTAGATTCTCCTGACGAGTTAATCTGAATCGATTGTTTTCTAAGTCGCTACTGGAGTATAAGTCGTATGGCGTCTTTTTGTAAAAATGATGAGTCGAATGGAGTTGATAAGTCGGCAACGACTTAAAAGATGTATTTTTCTATGTTGTATTTTCTGTTTGCTAAGTCGCTAGGCTTTCTTGTAATAAGTCGTGAGTCGTATGCTTTGTAAATAAGGAGTGTGGATTTGTTAAGTCGTTAAGTCGTGTACCTGGTTGTGACATTTGTATTGTAAGTTGATAAGTCGTATACGACTTATGATGAGTCGTAGAGCGTAGCTATGAGTCGGAAACGACTTAGGAGTTGGAGAAATTTCTGTTGTAAATTTGTTCGCCTATAAATAGGCCGTGAGTCTCATTTGTAAAAGGTTGTTGAAAATTGAATAAAATTATCTTTTGTTAGCTTTGTGCTTTCAATTTCAATTGGTAGTCGAGTGTATCTCCTATCTCTACTTACGTCATTCGAGTGCGCTCGAATCATCGTTTGTTGAAGCCGATTCACGGAATCTTGTGCGCAAGATCAACGTTGAAGAATCGTAGATCTCTTTCCCGGTATCTTAGGATCAACGAGTCAGAGATAGCTAGAGTTCGGTATCTTCGGATCAACGAATTCGGGCATTTCAGTATCCATCAATCCACAGATTGCTATTTTCATCGATTGAAGATCGTCTAGAATTATCCGCTGCATCACTAACCACTTTTTATTTTACTATCTCTATTAACAACTTAAATTCCACACATAGATTAACACAAAAATGTGATTAGAATAAAATAATAAATTTATGTTGTAGGAAAATAACAAGTACATCCCCAGATGATTGCTGTAGTAATCATCATATACTCCTACCATCCCTTTAATATAGGGTAACTACCGAACACACCCAATGGGATAGGGACTCTATGTCTTTCTATGGTCTTGAATCATGACTCTTTTATATGATGTATTGTTTTAATCCTGCTCTGACACCAAATGTAACCACCTCCACCACTATATCCATACTATCCAAGAGTATTACGGAGTTTACTATCGGATAATATGAAGAATGAGGTGATATGAGGTACATACATGAATATTCTCTTGGGCTAATACTGGTACGTATTAAAACATCAAATATAACCCACCATCAAACGTACACAGTATCAACACAAAGCGATAATCATGTGTTCCCCTAGGATAGAACAATATAAAATAAATATCAAAGATCACAAAGTCAATTGCGATGATAATATTAATATAATAATATATATGGTATGTCTAATATACAATACAACGATATGCACACAAGAGACTATACAATTCACAATATTACTCTATAGTACAACGTATCTAGTCTCCTCCATGCCTAGAAATTACAAGCTGGTTTCATAGTCCATGTATCTGAAATGTCTCTAACTAACCCGAGTATTATATAAATAGCACACGGGTCAGACTATATCTAAATCAGTGTATAATAATATGATAACATCCATAATATCAAAATTATGCAGTAGTGTATGCATGGTGTGTGTATATATATATAATTAAAATATCATAAATAACAAAAATGCACCATATAATCTCAAATATCACAGAACCAGAACCATGCATAAAGATGTCATCACCCATATAAAAGCACATCAAATCATAAATCACAGAACCATAGCAAATGGGTGAATCATCCATATCCGAAATCAACATCAAAGTCCATAAATCATCAAATATGAAATTTCATCAAGTATATCTCTCAAACTCAAATAACAAAATACTATCATCAAAACAATGTAAAATAGATTATTTGACTATAAAATATAGGGCACCTACCTATCAGTCATATATAATAAAAGATATGAGAATCCATTACACTCTGGACACCTATTCATATATAATCTCATCTCCTCATATGTAAATCAAAATATATCATGACGGAGAATGACTGTACGACAAACTCAAAGTCCCAAGTAGAGTAATATATACATCAACATGTGGGGTCACCTAACCTTGGGTCGCCTAAACCATACATATACTTAACTGAGGCGTATCAATAGAATACGCCAAGCTACCACTCCGTTAGAACTAGAAGGGAGACTGATGGCCATCTGCCCGCTCCAAGAGCCCAAGGTCACCTAACTAGATCTGCTCCTACAGTCTTTAGTTACCTCGACATATCCACCAGTGGCTTGTCTACGCATAGCCTCTTAGTCATACCCTGCTTTGCTCCAATAGGTAATAGACTGCTAGCCTATGCGACAAAGAAGAGGCTATAAATCACCTACCCTATAGGTCACTTAACTCAAATACTATGATGTAGGGCACCTACCCCATAGGTCACCTAGCCCAAATCATGTGATGCACATAAAAAATAAAATCCAATACAATGTCGAGGATCTGGGGCACGACCCCAAGGTCAGGTTGCTAGGGTAGATTCTAGCCATATGGTTCTCTCCAATACTAATAAAAGGAGCACATCATGATATTGGCATACAATATCAATTAATATAAGGGCACCTACTCTACTCGCACCTATGAGCATCACCTCATGCAAGTACAATCTCATCATACTATAACCGTCATGTGAGTGTCATCTACTTATAGTGAATAACTGAATAAATATCATAACAGTGTCCTGTACCACTACGTGATATTCAAACGTTTATTCATTGCTTATAAATTACACTCAATCTTCACAATATTCTATATAATGAGTCCAAACAATAACCGAAGAAATATTACCGAATGCACCACTTCAAACGATATTATAACTCAATTTATTCAGATTTCTCGTCAAAAAGAATTGAAATCATCACAAAACCAGATAAGAGGATGTAATCACCATATCATACCAAATCACTAAACAACTCAACATTACCCGTGAATCACTCATATAATCCAATTCAATATACAAGAGAAGAATGATTAGAAAAGTATATAAAATAAATTATTCAAGTAAATAAGCATAACAACCAACAACTCATTATTTATAATAAATCATTTATAACAAAAATAAATACTTAGAAATAGATCAATATAAATATATATTAAATAATAAATTCACTTTATTTATATAATCACAATATAAGATTCAATTATTAAATTTCATTTCCAAATCCCTATATATATATATTTTTTCCAAAACTTTCAAAATCACTTTACAAATCAACATAATCATAGGATCCATTTCCAAAATTTATATAACTGAATAATATTTTAGAATAAATTTATAAACCCTTTAAAATAATTCTTTCCATTTCTAACCATAATCTATAATTCAAAATCTTTGTATCATAATATCGATAAATCAATTTTGAATAACTCCTTTTATTGCTCATTCATTTTTATTATTTACAAATATACTTCAAATAAATTTTAATACATCGTAAATAATTTTTCGAAGCTTTCAGGAATATTTTAAAACATGATAATGAACAAATTATCTAAAATAAAAACCATGAGGAAAAAATTCTCTAAATTTAACAACAAATCATCAATATAAATTTTATCATATGGCTAAGTATTCCATCGAATTTCGACCATCGATACATTGTACACACAATATTAATAAATTACACAAATTGAATACAAACATATATCATTTCCTTTGTATTTCAGACATCCAACAAACACAAATCCAATATACACAATCAATTAAATATCTCAATCGACGATTCATTCAGATAATCTAATCAACATACTCAATCAATCAAAAACCAAACAAACATCTCAATGAAGTGATTCAATCAATATCGGGCTTTTATGCATATATATAGCGGATAATAAATTTTTGATATAGTTGTGATTGAGAAAACTCATCAAAAATTCTTAGCCAAGCATTTACTACCTTCTGTCGATTTCGTGCCCAAGCAGCTACCATTTGCACATCAACCATCAACCTGCCTTAACTACCGAGCTTATCATTATCACCTCCAACCAATCGCAATGCCTCCTCCATGTCGTCGCTCCAATTTTGTTACCACTCGCGCTGCGCCAACACCCACTCCACCATCGCCATAATCTGCACTCCTTTATTTTTGCCAAATCCACAACTGAATCGACTACCCTAATCACACACGATGTTGACACCAAATTGCACTCGAGAGCTAGAGTGGTGACTCCCAATCCTCTTTAAACCATCGCGTCTCCTCTGGTCGCAAGTAGGCGTGCGTCTTCCCTCAACATCGAGCGTTGTTTCGGACTTTGCGTCCTTCGCACGACTTGATTTTGATTTTTTTTATAGATCGAACAAATCGATTTTTGACTTGGAGAATTTTCAAGAGAATGGGGATTGGAGGTTACGGTTTTTGATTTTGAACTAGATAATGTTTTTGGGCTTGTATTGGAATGAAGGGAAAAAAGGGTTTGAATTATTAATGGGCTTGGGCTTTAGTATTGGGCTAGATTTTAATTTTTAATCTTTCTTTTCTTTTCCCTTAAATAACTCTTGCATTTATTTAAAAATAAAATTCCAGTCCAATATAAATTGACTTACACATTATTCTGTGAAATATAATTTGAAAACTTCTCAATTTCGATCAACTCAATATTTTTTCTCTTTATTTAGTTATTCAATATATTATTCGAAAAAATTTATTAATTTATTTCAGTTTATTAAATCAAAATCTTATATTAAATAAAATTTAATTGACTAAAATTTATTTTCAAACTATAAGTTGTCAAATACTGAATTTGAATAATCATATTTTAACTATATCTATTTATTTATACGGCGTAGAAAGCATGATTGTTACATGTAATATATATGTATATATAAATTGTTTATACATATTAAAATAGTGTTGTATATTTTTAATAAACAAATAATATATAAATATAAATAAATTATTTTTTCTTCTTATCGACCAAATAATGTTTTACACGTATAAAATTTTAAAACACAAACACATATGTTGTTTATAATATTAAAAAGTGGTTCGTATTTTAAATAAAAAAGTAAGAAATTAAAATAAATATAAATTAAAACAAATATTATTTTTGGTTGTAATAATTATCTTATATAAATATACATGTCTGAATTTAATTAAAGATATTTTAACTAATATTTTTAAGATCTAGTTTTGGATTTTAAAATGCTTGACTAATTCTTAATTAGATAAATTTAATACAAAATATGAATTTAAAGTTAATTGACTTAGGAAAATTTTGGTTAGATAATTTATATTATATATATATAAATAATTTCAAAATTTTATATCTATATTTATATATTTTATAAATATATTAAGCAATGTTTTGAGTTAATTAATACATATATAAATGACTAGTGTTTACATAGTGGATATAAATCCCAATATCTACTTATGTAATCATTAACCATGTGCATCTTGCTATGTTGCACATCACACATCACACTTATATATGCACATGTGCATGTATTTGTGTACTCAAAAATTACAAATGTTAAATTAATTAATATACATTATTAATTAAATCAAGAAAGGTCAATAAAGTATTTTTTAAATTTACTAGATTGGATCTAATACAACCATTAGACTTCATAGGCTTATTAAGATCCAATTAGGGATTTCTTTTGAAACTCACCCATTTCACCTGCTGCTGACCAAGCCAGTTCCATTCATTATAACCACCGTTGAAAAGTCAAATGCAATATTCATTTTAACAATACAAAGAATGTTGGTTATAATTAGCCTTGAATTCAAGTGCTATATTAAAGTATAAAAATGTTAGTTAAAATAGCATTACTGGGCCGATACTTCAAAAAAACACCACCTTTTCCAACCATCGTTGTCTCCTCCATACCATTGATGTTCCATCCCCACTAAGCATCAACATCGCACCTTCACTAAACATCAACATCTCACTAACACCATCCATCTCCTTCGCATTTTGACAAACAATCTTGTCTCTTTCCTTCAAATATTAAAACCCCAACCTTAATGCAACCTCCACTACCACCATCAATCATTGTTCGCCAGGTTTACATGCCGCCATAAATATCCACTAGCCCTAGCCCCATCGCCAACCTTCATTATTTCATTTTGCTTTATCTTGTATGGACTTATGATATATTTAAGGATGTGACATAGGGGTAATTATGTGACTTTTTATCTAACTTAACTCTTGTATGAGAATCTTGTATGAAATAAAGTGCATTGTGGTCTTGTTTCTATTATATGTATTATTATATTATGGCATGAGTAATGAACTTAATGATAGGGTTGAGGGTATTTCCTGGGGGCAATTATGTAGTTTTTTATTATAAATTGTACACTCAACTCTTATACATGAATCTTGCTCGAAATAAAAGTAGGTTTTTCGATTTCTATTTCTATCGTGTGTATGTGTATGTGTATGTGTGTGTGTGTATATATATGTATATTGATAAATATAAAGTTTAATGTTGACGATCACATTAAATACATACAATATGAAATCCCCAGGGCTAAGTATTTAAATCAATTACAATTATGAAAGCGTTTATAATCCTTAGTACTAAATTGGTAAAATAAATGAATAAATACTAATCATTAGATATTCCTAGTCAAGATTTTTCATGAAAGGGATATCGATACACCCGAGACTAGTGATGCAGTGCTTTCCCGGTGTTGGACTATGATTTACTCATGACGTTGGGAACATCAATTGGTTATATACTTGAAATTTTTGTGGACCAACTACAGGTCGATTCATTGTGAAGGCTTCTATAGGTTAACTATGCCTAAATCAAAATAGAAGATCGCACGCGACGATGTGTAGTAGTCTTCCGGCTTGGGAGTACCATGAATCTTTTTACATAAATGCATTACTTTGATTATGGAAGTTTCACCGTTATTGGTTCGACTCATGAACATTTTTTGTTATGTGCTAAAGTGTAAGAAGTGAATCACCACTCAAGAGAGAATTCATCTTAGTCATATACACCAAAGTCGGATTTTGGCCCAAAGTCATAAATTTTGGCAAAAATAAATTTGAATAATAGATGATTGTTACCGACTGAACTAAGTGACTATGGAGTTGAACTTTGCAATTAACTACGGACATCATTAGGATTTTGACTAAAGACCTAATCGTAGATGTCTAAGTAACACAGTGCTCATGAAGAAACAAAATGTACATAAAATATCTTTGCTTAAGGGTGCAACTTTAAAATGATTAGGAAGTAGGACTTCACCTAGATGATCGATAAGCATTCTTTGAGCCCCATACCATGTTTCAGGAAAGTCCACACATGCTTTGATATTTAAATAGTTTAAATATTAACTATGGACCAAGTCACATTTATGAGTCTCATAATAGAGAAATGTAGTGCTAACCAAAATTATTCAACGATAATTAATAATTGTTATAAATTAAAATGGAGATGATTTTATATAACTATTATATAAATCATTGTTAAAATAAATTTATATATTTAATATATAAATTAATCTTATTTTTTTACTTTTAAATTTTTTATTTAATTATGTGTAATTGTTATATATAATTATTTAATTTATAAAGGGATAATAAATAATTAATAAATGGTAACTAATATACATATAGTATTATCGTAGGTCGAAAATTTAAATTCAAATATGATTTATATTAAAAGTTGCATGCCCCTTTATTAATAAAATAAAATGGATCATTTTTGTTTTGACTTGGTTGAGATATATTTAGAAATATTAGAATATTTCCTAATGTGATTTCCATTATAAATAAGGACAAGGGGTCTCATTTATAAACGAATCCATTTAATTCCAAAACAAAGCTATTAGCTTCTACATTAAAATTCCTTGAGCTATAGAGTTCCAACCAAAACCTCGAGTCAAAAAGAAAGGCTCAAAAGTCGAACTACATTTATGAAGTGTACGAAATCAGCAACATCAAGGTAATTCCTAATCCTTGTTTTAAATATGTCACCATATCCAAATAATATAGAATTATTTTTGTTTAAAAAAACAATTATTTTCATACAAAATTACGTGTTAATATTTAAAACTGATTTAATTCATATATCAAATAGTTTATTTATATATTATGTATATACATATATTTAAATACTAAAATGTATAATATACATATTCTAAATTTAGATTTTATTTTTTAATAATTTTTTTTAAAGCTGAAAATAATAATATAAATATAGCTTAGTTTATTCAAATGTACAACTAAACATAAATACACACATACACACATATATACACAAACATATGTATATATACACATTAAATATTTTATATGAAATTTATCTTTATGACTTTTTTTAAAACTAATTGAAATAAATTTTATCAAACTATATATATATATACATATTCTAGTTTGATAAATAATATATAACATATATACGATTTCTTTTTGTAGCCGCATCTATATATAATTAAAATATAATTTTATGTTAATTTTAGTTCAAAATTATGGTTTCAAATTTTAAGTAAACAAATCCCTAAATCATAATTACTAGTATGATAATTAATTATAACTAGTCGAGCCCATTTTAAATAACAAATAATATGATAAAATTATCTGTTAAGATGTATATAGTTAAAACATTATTTTAAAGATTATTTTCAAAGCTAAACAAACACACACACAATTTGCACAAAATACACTCACACACACACACACATATGTAAACATGCATAAATATAAATAGGCCATATATATATATATCCTTATGATATGCATCTATATTAAATACCAGATGTTAATGCATATAATGTCAAGTTATCAACACACGCACACACACACGGGCACGCACACACACACACACATGTATATGTATACGCATATAACTAACTATGTATATATATATATATTATATCATTAATAAGTACATGCATATATATATGTATGTGTGTGTTATGTTGTCACATACACAAAAAATACATAATATAAGTGTGGAGTATATTGATACAAACATTTAAATAATTAAATTATTTGCAAAGCAGTTTTCAAATTAAATAAAAGTTGTAAATTATATTAAATATGTTTTGTTATAATAAAATGTTTCTCATAATAACACAAAAAATGCTTTTGAAAAATTAATAAAGGGATATTTAATTTAAATCACCCCTTTCACTCCACTGCATGATCCTACTGATCCAACAAGGGTATCGTAGTTTTCACGTATTATTATGAATAATTGACGAATGCATATAACAATCCTTATGGGAAGTTCATTATGATAAGTGTTTAGAAAACAGTGTTTAACTAAGGAGAATGTTACTCTAATTAAGGAACGTCCTTATGAATGGAAAATCTTCCTATTTCTGGCCCTTACCCGGCTCATCGAGAGGATTTGCCTTTATATTTTGCCCTAGCTGTAAGACTCAAAATTATTTTGTGCCTTAGGTTGACTCTGTTGGATCAGGTGCATTGGTAAAGGGGTGAAACGGGAAATTTAAAATAAAAAATGTTCTTATTAATTTGCACTAAACCTAATTTTATGTTTAAATGAATAATTTTTTATACTAAATCATATTTAGTGTTAATTAATAAAAAAGTTTATTATTGTGATTTTAGTTTATTTAATTTATATTAAAACTCAATGTATGTATATTATGATTTAAGTCTATTAAATACAGTGTAAGTAAATATTTTTTGGTTTAATTTAATTTTAGTATTATATTTAGTTTATTATGTGTTGACACTTATAACGCAAACATTACAATATAGTAAATAAATATTGTAGACTAAACCTAAGGCATATAAATGTATAGATGTCAAATGTGTTATTAACCGTTGGGATCTATGGTTATACTCAGTGGATGATGTCAAGGGATAATAATTTTAACATAAGCAATATCATACACATGCATGCATGCATGTGTGTGTATGTGTGTGTGTGTGTGTTTATATATATAAAGGTCTATTAACGGTTAGGTTCGGTTTAGATATCTTAAAACCCCGACCCATGCTCGATTATAATAATCAAACCCTAGCCTGACCGAGTCCACTAGGTACTTTAGACTCATACCCAAGCCCTTCAATCAAGCTTTTCAAGCCCGTTAGGTTATACCCATAAACCCAACTCATAATATGTATGCTAAAACCCTGTTATAAAATTGCAAATTTTATGAAAACATTACACACAAACAATTTTAACATAAATTGGGTAGTAATGAAGCCAAATTCAAGATAAAAGTATACAAAATGCAAATCTTGACATTTAGTCTTCACCAGTTCTTCAACGGAAACCTGTTTTATTTCTGTGTTTCTAGAACAAAAGAGAGTAGAGCTATTATAGCTATCCTGATATCAAAAATAAAGCACATTTCTCTCTTGATCCGAAGGCTAAGTCTTTTTCTTCTTTTTGCGTCATAGCATGGTTGGCCATACCCTTTATAAGTTCATAGACTTCGGGCCTAGTTAATAAATCATATATACTAATTATTTAATTAATTATTTAGCGCATAATTTAATTAAATCAATGTATAAAAATTATATATTATTTAATTAATTTTAAGGCCTTAAATAAATAATTAAAATTCCATAAATTCAATACAACATTTGTATTAATTCTATTATTAATTTATAATATTTATAAATTAATTTCCAATTCATTAAACTTGGAAACTAGCTAATAATATGATTGTGTTGACTCCGTAGTGTAAATTCGATCCCCGGTTAATATTCAAATAATTTAAATACTAAAGCCTACACATACTTTGCTAAAGTACAGTATCAAGGACAAGTTCAACTGCTTATAGATCATTTAGGCGAAAGCAAATTTCTAATCTTTATTAAGCTCCACTTTGTGACGATATTTTATGTACGTTTCTTTTCGTCATCACTGTATAACTTAGATATCTAGAATTTGATTAATGTTTAAAAACTCTAATAATATACATAGTTGATTGCATAGTCTACTTTAAAATCCTTGGTTCAATCTGATAACATTTATCGATTAACCTTTTATCTGGCCATAGATTTTGGATTTTAGTTGACTACCAATTACGGTGATACTAACCTTCTACACTGAAGAAGACGAACCCTCTCTTGAGTAGTGTTTCAGTTTAAGTAGTTCAACGCATACCCAACTATGGTGATAAAATGAATGTGATGTCATGTGATTGACCATAATCATAGTATAGTCTAGTTACTTAAGATCTACTGTACTACCAAGTCTAAAGACTAAAGCACGTCATTACACGACACCTTTTATTTTGACTTAGTTTATTAACTTATAGAAGACTCTCGTTAAGTCGCTCTGTGATTGTTCCAAACAACCATAAGTGCGTAGTGCTTGGTATCCTCAATGATCATGAGTAATTTATCGTTCATCGTATAAAGAGTATTACATACACTAGTCTTAATGGATGTATCGATATCCTTTTCTCCCTACATCTTCACTGGGAACATTTAAGGATAAGTATTTAAATCTCTATTCAAAACATATGCATACGAACACATTCATAATTAAAAGCGATAAAATACTTTTCTTAAAGATTTTCTACCCATATATGTTTAATGTATTATTATCATTACTCATATCATAATATAACAACACACATAAAAGTAAATAAAACCAAAAGCATACTTTATTTTAAATAATATTCTTTATAAGAGTTAAGTTACATAACTATTTATATAATTGCCTTTAGGACACACCCTTAACTCTTAATCTCTCACTTGCACTTGGGGCCAGTTATGAAACCTTATGCCCATAACTTCGATCAATCTTCCTAAAGTAGATTGTGAAAGGGCCTTCTGCAATGTTGTCTTTAGTATTTAATCTTTTGATTACTATATCTTTGTCACTAATAAATAGTCTTATCATATGGAATTTATGGAGGATGTGTCTCGACTTCTTGCAAGCTTGTGGTACCTTGTCAATCTTTGTTGGTGCATTATTGTTGCAATACATTAGCATCGGACCTTCATTGCTTTGGATCAGTCTCAGCTCTTGAATGAATTTTTGTATCCATACCACTTCATTTGCAACATTGTTCAAGGCAACGTACTCCGCCTCTATGGTTGAATTAGCCACACATCTTATTTGGAACTTTTCCAACTAACAATCCCTTCTTTAAGGGTAATTATGAATACCAAAACTGATTTTCTATCATTGAAGTCACTCCAAAAGCTTGAACCCGAGTACCCCTATTAAGGAGTTTGTTGTTTCCATATGTAAAAAAACAAATCATTAGCATTTCATAAAAATTTAAGGATGACCTTAAGTGTTGTCCAGTGATTTTTATCTAGATTAGATTGTAATCACAACTACACTAGTGCAAAAGCACTATCTAGCCCAATACATTGCATAACATACATGATGGATCCTCTTGCCGATGCATAAGAAATCCTACTCATACATGGTCTTTATACATCCATAGATGGGGAGTCTTTCTTAGAAAGAACAATTCCATGTTGCACTGGAACACTTGGAATTTTTCGTACTAAATCTTCTTAGTATGGTATCTATGTACATTAATTGGGAAAATCGCAATAACCTTTTAGATCTTTATACCTAGTATAAAGGATGCCTCTCCTAAATTCTTCATAATAAATTATTGAACAACCAAACTTTCGCTAGCTGTAACATTGGTACATTGTTGCCAATCAGTAGTATATCTATATCATAAACATAGAAAACTAAGCACATAATAGCACCACTTTTTTCTTTCTTATGTATACATGCTTTCTCTATGTTTTGACCAAAACTAAACTATTTGGTTGTTATTTCATCAAAATTGACCAAACACCCAAAAGCATAGATCTAGTAAAGTGCAGGATCTTAAGTGCGATCTTAGTGCTAATTTTTTGGAGGTGAGATATTTGGTCATCAAATATGTTAAGTTCTTGCTCTAATTCATATCATAAAATCATAGGTCGATATACAAGAAAGTAAAAAGTATGCAGAAAAAGTTATTGACACACAATTTTTTTATATTGGTTTACCAATCTCTAGTTTATATTTAATTTGTTTATTTCATTATAATTCTCTAATTTACAATTGTTACAATGCTTGCTAGATCTCACTGGATTGGTTACAACAATCATGGTTACAAGGTCTGTGATTGGCAAAGTTTTGATGTTGTAGATCTTGAGGTTGGTCCACCATAACTCGATGTGGATGGTGGATGGGATGATTGAAGGTTATTTGATAAGATTTAGGTGATTCCTAACTATCCAAAAATACTCCAAAGATTCGGCAAAATTCATGGCTAATTCGGTTTGGTGGTTTCTAGTGCTCCAAACTCGTCTGCTACTATTCAACCATGGGTATTTGCTAGTTTGAGATCCTACAAAATGGGTACTTTCCATGTATGACCAAGTCGGTTCAGTGGAGATTCGATTCATAAGAAAATAGCACACAAGGAAATGGTTCATATGGAAACAGTTCATAAGTTAATGGTTCATAAGAAAATGTTCATAAGGAAATGGTTCGACATGCACACTACCGAATCATTTTTCCTATTCGAGAATTACTCCATACTGAACAATTTTTCTTATTCAGCACTTACTCCCTATTGAACAATTTATGTTATTACTTTCCATACCAATCTTCTTTATGCAATAACTTCTTCGTTTTAAGTTGGAATTAAGTAAAACTTGGACAAACAGCTTTGTATCATCAAGTTAAACGCTCAAATGCCTTTGTATGTTCCGTTCGTGTGAAGTAGATAGTAGCCCTCCAAGGTGGGACCCAAATTCTTTAGCTAGTGGATTTATTTTAAAATGACCATGTATTTCAATTTGTAGCTCGGATGGAGATACGGTTTCAACCAAGGTGCATGTCCTAACTTTATGCATTTTGTTCAACTAGTGTGGGTGTGTTATGAGATTATGTCAAATTTTCCTTAACACTTTGCCCCTAAAAGTGTGCTTCGTGGATATGAAGTATGATTTGTTCGAGGCCAATTGTAGTGGGGAGATGGTGCAATAGAGGTAGAATTCCATAGTGCTAAGGTGCAGACATTCGTTTAGATTGCAAATCGGGAGGTATATTCTACCCGTTGGTGTCAAGAACATTCGTTCTTGCCTAGTTACAAGTCTTTTCTCCCTCTTCCATGGATTTCACATATTTAAGTTGCAAGGTGATATTATTCCCTTAAGAATTTGTATCAAATATTAATCAAATTTTGTCTATAAAAGAAAGTCATACCTTTGCATTGCGGTCCCTATATTGTACGAAGATATTGAGTCTCTGGAGTATCATAATTCTTTTTCAGATGAAGTTGACCCTATCTTTAGGCCTTTTTGGAAAAAAATACACTCTAATATCTCTTAGGGAGTTGATCCTAGTCACTGAGGCTGAACGACAAGATACTTCACTATCTCTGGTATAGTTATACCTTGTCTCTATGGTTAAGCAACATTATACTCCATTGTCTCTGATAAGTTGAAACTATCTCTAGGGCTTGGATGTTTATACTCTGCTATCTCTGATAGAGTTAGGTTAGTTTATAATCCACCGTTTCTAGTTGAGTTGAATGTGTTTATACTCTGCTATTTGTAGAGGAGTCGAAAAAATTTATACTCTACCGCCTCTAAAAAAGTTGAAGGACTTTATACTACGCTATCTCTGGCAGTTCATTGCCTTTGGCAGAGTTGAAGAATAACCGGTAAGTCATTTTAAGTATTTGGTAGTGGAAGGTGCCATGACTTTTAGATCAAAAGTTTTCAATGAGTTCAGCCATTCACTCGTTAGCCAAAAGGACTTGTGTCCTTAAGACCAGAAAGTATCCAATGAACTCATCCAGTCACTCATTAAATGGAAAGGACTTATGGCTTTTTCACCCATCATAATTCGCATGCACATTTGTCTTTGGATGCCTAGTAGATAAAGAACATGCTCTGATGTCCATAAGGGCCTAACACCATGCTCCGAGTGTGGTTTAACTCTTCCTCTGCAAGGACTTTGTTCCATTGAGGGCTACAGACTAAAGTTCATGGCACTC
The DNA here is from genome assembly GCA_030737815.1 of Allium fistulosum. Lineage (NCBI taxonomy): Eukaryota > Viridiplantae > Streptophyta > Magnoliopsida > Asparagales > Amaryllidaceae > Allium > Allium fistulosum. The sequence continues at coordinate 672,646,167 of CM060906.1, forward strand.
TCATTGGAGTTACCGACAAAGGGTTAGATCAAGCCTAACAAACCGTACATTCAATCCATAATGTTATATTGCTAAGAAGAACACATTAATTTCAGTTTATATTATATAGAACGTAGTTCAATCCATTCATAAATTAATCATAAGACACATTTCCATCGATCTATGAAAATCGAGTTCAAAACTAAGTAATTCTGACAAAGCTCAGCAAGTACAAAAATAATATCAAACATAAAAGTTTAGATCAAAATGCACATTGGGTTTAGCTAGTGCATGCCTATATGATCTGTCTTTGGACCTCATACATGTCTTGACATACCAAGGTACACCCTTGAACTTTATTTTAACATGAAACAAATAAAAGTATAAGAATCTTCCTTCAGTACATTCAAGGGATGATCATGTACCCAATAGCACAACTTGAGCTACACCAATAATCACTAACCGATTCGTTGCTTATTTAGATTATCGCTCAGTTGAAGCTTGACCAATATATGATGGATTCTTGATGAATTGCAACAACCTTTTCTCTTGGATGTGTTCTCGATGGTGTCCCTGAGATGTCAATATTCATTGGTCTGATGGCCATAGATATCATGGAAGAAGTGGTATTTTCAAGTTCCCATCTTTGTTGATGTTGACTCTTTGGTCCTTGGTTCATTGTAATCAATGGTTTCCCTAGTTGCTAGATAGATTCATTATGGATTTTTTGTATGCTTTGAACGTGGAAACTTGCTTTTTTCTCCTCTAAAGTGTTTCCATTTTGTAGCCCTATCATCAATCTTTTGCTTGCTCTTACCATGAGTCTTTTTAACTCCAACTTGGTTGACATTGATCAGTCTTGCTTTGATATCGGAATCCTCCAAGCGTGTATGCTTATCAACTTGATAATATATGTCCTTTGTAATGACCCATACTTTTACGTGTTGATGAATTATAAAATTATTATTTTCATAACCAAACAACCTTATATTAGACTATATATTTGGATAGTACTGTGTTTTGGCATTTTTGACCATTGGAATTAATTATGAAAGGTTTTGAATTTAGAATTTTGTAATGGCTATAACTTTTGATAGAAGCCGAATTGGGTCCCGAAATCTATTTTAACTAAAAAGATATGTGGTTTCTCTTTCTTTAGAGTAGCCATAATAGAATTTTTACTAAACAGTTCAAAGAGATATTGTAATTTTAATTAGATAGTTTTTATGAAGATCTAGTGGTAATTATCCTAAGCTCATAATTAAGCCTACCAACCCATTTCGGGGTTGTAGCTAATTGCAGCATTGGGTTAGTGTCTAATCACTTTTCTTCTTCCTGAAAACACATATAATCCTTCATTAAACTTATATCCACTAGAAAACATCATAAATCCATACCATATTAAGTTAAATCAAAGGGACTAAAAGAGACTTTCAAATAAGAATTTATGGATTGGAGAATTCAGATTGCTATTCATCTCAGATTTGTATTGATTTTTGAGATTTACATTGATTAGCGAGTGGTTTGTCATCTGTTAACCTCTATATATGATTATATATGTTTAAAACATGTCTTAGTTCTACTTTTAAAATTGAAATCTAAGAATGAAATATAAACATATTTAATGGTTTTAAAGTGATTTGAACATGCATTTCCATATTTTGAATCATCATATGAATGTTACACTAGGAAATGGATGTTATATTGATTGCTATAATATGATATAATGCTTGTTTTGCTTGTTTTTATGTTATGATTTCATGTTTGAATTGGATGAAATGCTTATCGATGTGAAATTAGGGTTATGATCACTCTATGGGCAAGGTTCTACGTGTAGATGGAGTGGTTGTGTGTTTGCTCTTGGATTTGGTTATGCAAAGGATGGAAAATTCATAGTAATATAAAAACTTCGAGGGGATGACTCTAGACTGTTTGAAGTTTTATTGATGTAAAGGAGATTAAACTCAGATCGAAGAGGAGAAACATATATCGATCGTCATGGAGTTTTCTAGAAAATAGTTAGTCAAAAATTAAACTAAGTTACATGGATCAATGCTGATCGATATCAATTGGTACTAGCCCATGTTTAGGGCAAAGTGAATTGAAGCATGGCTCGAGGATATCAAAAGATGATGGATTTAAGGGTTTTGAAGTGTTACATGAAGAGATCTTCAAGATTCAAGACCCAAAACGCGAACTATGGATCAATTGTCGTGCCTTGACTAGAGGGACTTGGCTCAGAAAATGGTTAAGTGTTGAAGAAGTGGAAGGTATGAGACTTACATGCTAGATCAATCTTTGTAAGGAGGTAGAGTACCTAGCCAAAAGTTGGCTTAATATAGAACAAGATGGATCGATACCGATCTATATGGATTGGTACCAACCTAAAGTAATGTCGAATTTTTTTTGAAGAAGGCCTGAAGTGGATGTTCGGTCAACTGCACGCCTTGAAGATGTATGATGAGAAAGCTATGAAGCGAATACTGATTGAAGCAACTCTTGGGAAAGTGAAGAAGAGGCTCAAAGCAAGCAATATGTCGCTCACATAGGTTTTTGTGCATGGATGAAGCATGGAGGTCGATTCAGATTTACCCGTGTCTTTTGGTGAATTACCCGAGGCAAGCACGGGGATGCACGAAGGTGGCTTTAGGCTTCTCATGGGTTGACTTCATGGATATATAAGCAAGAATTATACATATAATAATTTATTTGATACAAAGTTAGTAGTCAAATATGTATGTAAATATCATAATTCAGACATATATATACTTTAATATACATTATAATATCAGAATTATAAGTAATTTTAATAATTTTTACAAATTATTTAGTAATTTTTAAACCTAAAATTTAGTTAATCGTATTTTGAAATATGTTAGCGCCAAAATTGGTCACTAACATCCAAATCCAGATGAAAGTACCAACCAACAGTCACAAATAACAGATAAGATGTATGTAGAGAGTATAAATGTGAAGAATAGTAAAAATTGAAAGGAAAGCAATAATAACAGAGGATTATAGTGGTTCGACTGACTCCGGCCTACGTTTACTCTAGAAATTTCCTTTTTATTGATATGAGAATCAATTACAGTTACAATCCAGAGTTTTTAAAGCAATAACGACAGAGTAGCTTTAATGGGGAAGTAGGAGGAAAACAGAATGAAGATCCCCTTTCTGAAGCCCCGCTTGCTGTATTTATAGGCAAAACCTGAGTTACTGGGCTTCCTGAGTGGTCCTGGGCCACCAACACCATAGCCGACCCAAACCTCGAACACCACGATCAACCCCGAGTTCATAATACGCCGACCCGATATCCCTCGGGCATGACTCGAAGCAAAACTCGGAGTAAACTAGGCTAGAACCTGGAGCATAATGAAGCCGATCCTATCCACTCATTAAATGCCGATCCTATCCACCCGACCGACCCACACCATCATGACCGAACCACCTTCCTACCGACCCAAAGCCTTCACAACACCGATCCAGTGTCTCCAAATGCTTGCCGAACCTAGAACAAGATGCCGATCCACACATGCCGATCGACTTATGCCGAACTACCTTGGCCGAACCATATCCATACTCCAACACCGAGCCACTCCCAACTCTAATACCTCTCAAGCATGCCGATCCACTGCCAAATGTGCCGAACCACCTATGTTCTCTCATCATGGCCAATCCAGCCCAATCCCTTTCATGCCGATCCTATCCAAGATGCTGACCCGAGTATGAGACTCACCGTCCCGAAGTTACGGACACGCCGACCCGAAGCACTCCTCGAAGCCGACCCACCTTCTGCCGATCTACGTATGGCCGAACAACATGGCCTTCCTTCCTTTGTCCGACCGACCCTCCTTAGCTGATCCACTTTGACTCATCAACCCTGACCGACCCTATATGACTGAGCCACTCGTGCCATACCACCAATGCCGAACCATATCTGGCCGACCTGCCTTAACTTTCACACCATGACCGAACCATGCATGATCTCCTCCCCTCAACCGAGCCATGTACGATAGAGCCACCTTCTCCATGTCCACGACCTCTCCGGGTCGATATCCAAATCCGTAACTTCTCCGGGTTCTTGCCAAGCGCAACCTACACCTGACAAACTGTGTCAAGTAATGCCATGGTATTCCTGGTTCAGTGTCCCTGAACATTGGGCAATGCCGTGGCTTAAGTCCTAAGCCGAATCCTGGTTGCTCCGGACCCTTGCCGAGCATAGTCCATACTCGACGACCTGAAATAGTAACCGATAGATATTATGGGGCTAAAGTCCTAGGCCGAATCCTGGTCTCTCCGGACCCTTGCCAAGCATAGTCCATGCTCGACGACCTTTCCGCCAAAAACCAAACAAAAAGTCGACCAAAATCCAATCCAAATTCCAGATTCAAACCAGAAATCCATATCAAAAGTCCAAATCAAAATCCAAATCAAAAATCAAGCATCCAAACCAAAATCCAAATCAGAAAACCAACAAAATCGGGAGCACAAACCGAACTCCAAAACCAAACCAGAAAAAGCGAGTGTCCAAGCCAAAAAGAAAAAATAGTTTTCACAAACCAGAGCGTCACGGTCTATCATCATCTCAGAGCATGCCTAAGGGTCATCTCCGTCCCTGTACATGAGTAAGTGATTTAGCCGTTTGCTTGGAGTTTGTTACTTATTCCAAACCATCAACGGTTAGTTGACGACCAAACGACCACCATTCCTGGGCCTCGCGCCATCATCGTTCAAGGTAGGCGGTGGCCGCTCCTTTTCCACTGCCGCATTTTGAGTTTCGACATACTTCTGCAACTGACCATTCCTTAGATGCTCCTCGATTATATCCTTTAGATGTCGGCAGCTGTTCGTATCATGCCCGTCCAGGTCATGAAAGAGACAGTGCCTTCCCAATGCTCTTTCGCGTTCTGAGGGTTCCCTCCTTCCCGGCCTTCGATAAGGAAGGCGATCCCGAGTATCCAAGAATATCCGCTCCAATGTTGCATTCAATCTTGTGTTAGTGGATAATTTTGGTTCTCCCCAGCGCTTCCTCTTCCCTTTATCCTTGTCTTTACCCGAGCTTTCACCGGGCGGTCCTCCATCCTTAACCATGTTTACTTCCTTTGAATTCATATCCAAACAGGCATCCTCTTGTCGAAGAAATCTCTCAGCTTCATGAAAGAATTCCCCGAGATCCATTGGTGGGTCCTATATCAACGATACTTTGAAATCCGAATTATCCCTGACTCCTGATACTATAGTTATCATAACCATTGATGGATCCGGCCGATCCACCGAAGCAACTGCTGCATTGAACCGAGTTAAGAAAGTCCTGAGCGATTCATCCGCCCTCTGATTAACTGACGTTAGTGTCATCACATTCTTCGGCCTTTTTATGTGAACTCGAAACTATTTCGAAAACCTGTCCACTAGTTCTGTCCATGTTCCAATTGATCCATCTTCCAGTTTTCTGAACCACATAGCAGCTATACCGGTCAAGTACAGGGGAAAACACCGGGCCATAACCTCCTCTGATGCCCCCAGCACTTCCATATGCCTTGTGTACCTTATCAAGTGGTCAGTGGGATCCGTCTTACCGTTGTATACTTCCAAAGTGGGCAGCTTGAAATCAGGTGGATTTCTAGCCATCCTGATGTTACAGGTAAACGGACTTTTGTTTACTCCCTCCAAATCCCTGTTTGCCAGATCTCCACGAATAGTTCGCCTGATTATGTCAGCTAATCCAATGTTACCTACCAAGGGTTGCCCCGCATCTCCATTTCCCAACTGCCCTCCAAATCCACGAGGAAATTCTGACATATACTCCTCGTCACGTACTCATGTATTCCTATTGGCACTGGGCTGCACAACATCGTCTGGTATCCCTCCATGGATTAGTCCAGCATTACCCGGTGGTGTGCCCCCGAGTCTAGGTCCATCCAGATTGATAGTTGTTTGCTGATTGGGGGCTGCCCCCTGCTGAACCACTCCATCTGCTTGCCTGTTAAGTCCTTCTAATCCAGCTCCATGGATCTGAGCTCCTATAGTTCCTGCTTGTCCAAATTGTCTGAAAAGTGTCTGCATCATTTCCTCTTGCCTTTTCATCAACTACACCTGCATGGAATTCATCATAACCTGCATCTCGTCCCTAGTGATGTAGATTGAAGCTTGATTAGCTCAAGAGGAAGCCTCCTAACTTCCCTCTTGCTGACTCCTTTCTGTCCTCTGTCTCCTTGTTGATTGCTTTACCATAGTCTCCAGAATCCAAGTTCCCAAGCCTTTAAATCCAAAATCAAGCTTCAGAATCCCTGAGTTCAATTCTCAGTGAAAGCATCAAAATTTTAGCGCCAAAATTGGTCACTAACACCCAAATCCAGATGAAAGCACCAACCAACAGTCACAGATAACAGATAGGATGTATGTAGAGAGTATAAATATGAAGAATAGTTAAAATTAAAAGGAAAGCAATAATAACAAAGGATTTATAGTGGTTCGGCTGACTCCGGCCTACGTCCACTCTAGAAATTTCCTTTTTATTGATATGAGAATCAATTATAGTTACAATCTAGGGTTTTTAAAGCAATAATGGCAGAGTAGCCTTAATGGAAAGTAGGAGGAAAACAGAATGAAGATCCCCTTTTTGAAGCCCCGCCTGTTGTATTTATAGGCAAAACCTGAGTTACTGGGTGGTCCTGGCCACCAACACCATAGCCGACCCAAACCTCGAACACCACGATCGACCCCGAGTTCATAATATGCCGACCAGATATCCCTCGGGCATGACTCAAAGCAAAACACGGAGTAAACTAGGCAAGAACCTGGAGCATAATGAAGCCGATCCTATCCACTCATTCAATGTCTATCCTATCCACCCGACCGACCCACACCATTATAGCCGAACCACCTTCGTACCGACCCAAAGCCTTCACAACATCGATCCAGTGTCTCCAAATGCTTGCCGAACCCAGAACGAGATGCCGATCCACACATGCCGATCGACTTATGCCGAACTACCTTGGCCGAACCATATCCATACTCCAACACCGAGCCACTCTCAACTCTAATACCTCTCAAGCATGCCGATCCACTGCCAAATGTGCCGAACCACCTATGTTCTCTCATCATGGCCAATCCAGCCCAGTCCCTTTCATGCCGATCCGATCCAAGATGCTGACCCCAGTATGAGACTCACCAACCCGGAGTTACGAACGCGCCGACCTGAAGCACTCCTCGAAGCCGACCCACCTTCTGCCGATCCACGTATGGTCGAACAACATAGCCTTCCTTCCTTTGTCCGACCGATCCTCCTTAGCCGATCCACTTTGACTCATCTGCCCTGACCGACCCTATATGACCGAGCCACTCGTGCCAAACCACCAATGTCGAACCATATTTGGCCGACCTGCCTTAACTTTCACACTATGACCAAACCATGCACGATCTCCTCCTCTCGATCGAGCCATGTACGACCAAGCCACCTTGATCGAGCGACCCGCACCGAACCATCCATGACCGATCTTCTATCCATCCAACTGGCTCAAACCCATCGTATTCCAGTTTCGACAAACGAGCAGTCGATTTATTTAAATCCGCTTGTTTATGGGCTTGCCAAAAGGCGGGTTAACAAAATACATATAAATATATTAAATTATTTTAATATAAATTTTGGTTGATTAAATTAAAAAGGCAAGAAACTTTTCTAGTCCGGATTTAATTATATTATATATATATATATATATATATATATATATATATTAGTTATTAATTAATAAAGTGTGCATCTTTAATATTATAACACACACACATATATAGACACACACACATTTGTTAAATTAGCTTCCAAATTAAATTATTTTTCTTACTAGCCTAGTAAGTTTTTACATATACACAAACATATATATAGTATTTATTTTATGATATATATATAAATTGTTTGTACACATTAAAACAGTTTTATTTTTTTTAAATAGATAAATAAAAGCTATAAATTAATAAAAGAATTATATAAATTCATTTTAGCTGTTATAATTAACCTTATATAAATATACATTTTTAAATTTAATTTAGGATATTTTAACTGATAATATTAAATTTTAGTTTTGAATTTTAAAATGTTTTACCAAGTCTTACTTAAATATTTTAAATACAAATTTTGAATTTAAAATTCATCGACTTAGTCAAATAGACATGATATATTATATTTTATTATATATAAATAATTGTAGAATTTATTTTTATATTATATATATATATTAAATAATGTTTTATGATAATTAACACATTTATACATGGTCAATGTTTACGTAGTAGAGTATAAATCCCAATATCTACATATGTAAACATTAACCATATACACCTTGCTTTGTTGCACATTAAACTTATATATACAAATGTGAGTATATATTGATATGCTCATAACATATATATGTTATATTAATTAACATGCATTAATTGGTTAAATCAAGAAAACTGAATAAAATATTGTTTTATTCAGATTAACTGGATTAGATCTAGTATAACAATTAGACTTTAAAGGAGCAGTAAGATCCAGCTAGGGATTTTTTTTGAAATTCATCCACTTTACCCGTTGTAGACTAGGCCAGTTCCAACAGTATGTTTTACTATGGTTTATTTGATTTCGCTACCATCTCTCCTATTTTATATCTATATTGCTATTATATTTTGCCTATGCATCATGTGATATTCAACAGACTATTTGTTGGATTATCCATTGATTGCTTCCCTCCATCAGATGGGAACCAAAGCAACACACTCCTTTGGTATTAGATATTGTATAGTATGTGTCAAAGGTAGAGGAAGGTCGTCTCACTTGGTATCAACACTTATGTTGAGTAATCACCCTAAGTTGGTACTAGTAGATCCATCAAAGGTGGGATAAGAGATATGCCAAGGGTAAGTCTAAGCAATACATGAGAAAGCACAGTTGTTATATATTTTGGTTTTCAAAACTATATATATATAGTAAGTCGCATTGCATACATGAGTATCACTTATGTAATCTTCCTTTATGAGAGACCGATCGTCCTTATTACAACTTATAAGGATGAGTAGGCATACAAGAAACATGGTAAGAAACTCTATTTTTAAAGTCGACACTGGAGCTAGAACTTGGGCAATAGCTAGTCCCTATATGCAGACGATGTTCACTATCATGATGATGAATATGATGGAAAAAGCCCATGGAGGAGTTTCTGGTCCAACCGATGGTGGTGCTCTAATGCAAGCACAACGAGCTGACTTTGCTAAGCTCAATAAATTTTTGCTAGTTTTAAAGGAAAGCCGTTTATGGAAAGGAGTCTGCAAAGGAAGTGAAAGACTGGCTAGACACCTTTGAGCATCTATTCAATGACCTTGAGTTGGAGGACACATATAAAAGGAAGTTTGCTTCAAGGCAACTTCATGGAAGGGCTATGGGATGGTGGAATGCCATCAAATCGGCTATTCTCAAGGACCAGTTCACTTGGGATAAGTTCAAAGGTCACTTTAAAGAGAAGTTTGTTCTAACTGCTCAGAAGTCGATCTTGTTTGGAAAATTTGCTAATTTGAAATATGGTGATATGTCTACATCTGAGTATGTTGTTTAATTCAACACAAAGTCAAAATACGGGATGTTATTATTGACACTCCTCTAAAGAAGAATGAGAAGTTACCATCGACTTGGATGATTATTTGGGTGAGAGGGATAGTGAGCTACGTTGATGAGAGCTTCGAGAAAATTATAGAGAAGGCTTTAAGCACAAGAGCTTGTATCCAATGCCAAAGACCATTTTTGTTTCGAAGGAAGAAGCTAAATCATAAGTGGGTGGAGGTAGCAAGAGGAAATGGAACAACAAAGGAAAGATGCAGTTCCATGGCAAAGATGGTCATAAGAAGGGAAAATGAGAGCCTACTTGTTAAAACCGTGGAGAGTAAGGCCATCTCAACAAGAATTGCAAAAGTGAGAAGAAGGGATGTTTCAACTATAATAAACCTGGACATATGAAGAAGGATTGACATGAGTCACTGAAGCATAAGCAAGTTGTGAATGCTTATGCTTTGAATGTTGTTCCTACTTCATTGAGTGCAAAGGAGAAGGGAAGGGGATCATGATTTAAGGTATGCTTTCTGTTTATGATATACCTATTTGTATATTGTTTGATTTCGGGGTATCACATTTATTCATATCTAGTGACCTGGTAGATAGACTAGGATTGAGACCTGACCCAGTAGCCAGGCCTTCGGTAGTGTCGATCCTTGTAGGTGGTCCAGGTAGTTTGGTATGGTTTTTCATAACGTTGTGTTATCGAGTCATAAATGCACGTTTGCATATAATTTATTTATGCTTGGTTTATTGGGTTTAGTATTATTTTGGGGATGGACCGGTAATAGAGGTACATAGCAATGGTCGATTGCGAGAGGTTATTGGTGACGGTAAGGACAGGGGAGGGCCATAAGAAAGAGTGAGTTACATGCCCAAGGATGTAGTTATGGTTAGACATTTGTATACTTTAGAGATCTCATACGATGAGTTGTTATTAATACCTAAAGTGATGGAGTATCCTGATATATTTGAGGAGGTTAAAGGCTTAGCACCATATATGGAGATTGATTTTCGTATCGATTCGGTGAAGGATTCCAGACCTATTATTTTGCCTTTGAGATGGATGACACCCGAAGAGCAATGAGAACTAGAGGTGTAAGTGAATTAACTATAGAGGAAGGGATTTACTCGGAGGAGTATTTCTAGGTGGCAACACCTATAGCATTCACCACTAAAAAGGATGGCTCTTTGAGATTTATGTGGATTATCCTGAGCCAAATAAAGTGATGAGAAAGAACAAGTATCATCTTCCATGTATAGATGGATTGTTCGATCATCTCCACAAAGAAAGGGTATTTTCTCAGTTAATATGGTGATGGGCTTTAACCAGCTGAGAATAGCAAGGGATAGTGTGCTAATTCTGAATTATATACGCTATCAGGATTATATGAGTGGTTGGTTATGCCATACAGACTAGCCAATGCACCATCATACTTTGTTGATATTATGAATCATGTTATCAGAGATCAACTATACTAGTTTATAATTGAATTCGTCGGTGATATTCTTGTCTATTCACGATGGAAGATGAACACAAAATGCAATTGAGAGGGGGTGCTTAAAACATGAAGAAAGAACTAGCCAAGGATAAAATTTTGAAGTGTCACTTCTAAAGGAGGGAAATGAGGTTCTTAGTGAAGGAACCAGGACAATCGAAAGCTGGTGAAATAGATATATTTCAGTTTATTTTCCTATTTTGGATCTTTATTGGGCCTACAAAGTTTAAAGGTTTATTAGATCCAATATAATATAGTTTTAAATAAAATCTTATTTTATTTATTTTGGCTGAAAAAGGAGTCTTAATTTTATTTAAATTTTAGCTAATATGAGATTTATATGAAATAAAGCATATCAAATATACTCTTGTATGTATGTCAATAGCAGTTATTTGTTGAAGTTAATTTAGAGGAGGAAACCTTTTATTTCTCTCTCTTAAACTTATTCAATTAATTCAGAGAAGATTTTGTTTTATTTAGTGGGAGAAACATTTCATTTCTCTCTCTTTATTTTTGAAAGTTAAGTGGGCTAAGGGAGCCCGACCCGCTATATTAATATCCAAAACATTTACAAAATTAGCCTAATCAATAGGCTGGTGTGTACAATATATATTGTAAAGGAGAACAAATAAAGAAAGAATGTGAGCATAGGAAGAAAAATAGTTGGCATAGTCTTTCCTCGTATCTTTTAGCTTCTACATGATCCACGAGTGTATACGTTGATAGAGCTCAGATGAAGTCCTACTAGAATTGCCAAAAATTCTTTCATATCACTCTAACCAAACTACATTTACAAACCATTTAAGCATAATAAGTAAGATTTTAGTTTGCGGAGTCTTCCATCTTGTGACTTTGAAGATGTTTAACCATTCCTGCATGGAGCCAAAGGAGGGTCTACGATAGTTTCCGTTTGCGAGTATCCTACTACATATTTTATGTACATATGCACACTCAAAAAATAAATGGATTTTGGTCTCTGGTTTGTCATTATATATGGGGATAAACGTCATTGTCTATTATGCCTTTGGTTGCAAGCTCAGATTTAGTGTGTAGAGAATTCGCCATTATCTTCCACAGTAGCAGGTTTTCTTTATATGCGCTCCTCATCGTCCAAATAGGGGAGGCCCAAGGAAATGAAATAACATCATTTATAGAGTTTTGTAGACAGTTGCAATGGAGTGTCTTTTGTGCTTGTGTGTCTAAAGTACATGGTGCGTATATGACGGTAAAGTGTTTGATGAAATTAAATTCTACAACGTCTAACAGAATAGGAGCTAGAGTATGGTGACTTAACTACATTACCATTTATGAAGTTTAATGCGAGGGCATTTGTAGGTATGCTAGTTAGAGCCCTAAGCGAGTGTTCTAATAGATTTTCAATGATTAATCCTGGTTTTGTCCATAGGTTGGACCAAAATTTGAGTTCGGGTAATTTTTGATTATCGTAGCGTATCATTGGTAAGATGGTTGACTCGAGCTTGAGAATATTCCTCTAGCTCCAGCTAGTGTAAGTGGGGATCTGCATGTCCAAAAGTATTTCTTTTTGGTGAGATGATTATGCACTCATAAAGTCTTTAAATTATCTCTATTAGAGAATAATTTATCAAAGTTTGTAAGAATGGCAGCTTTATTCCATAGCTTGAGGTCAGTTATTCAAAGACTACCTGTCCTTTTGCTTTGATTAATTTTATGGAACGCAATAGGGATAAACTTTCTAGAATATGGGTCACCATGCCAAAGGAATCTATTAAGTGCACTGGCTAATTAATTTACCTAGAAGAATGTAGAGTCTCATCCAGTATGCCGTCGTTACCACGGCTATGGATTGCATTATGACCAGCCTACCAGCTTGAGTTAGTTTGGTGTTTGGCCATGAAGTGAGTTTTGCTGTTATTTTCTCAATTAATGGAAGGCATTTAGTGGTCGAAATTCTTGAAGTGATTAGAGGGATTCCAAATAATAAGAGTTAATGGGCATTTTTCTGTAGAGAGGAGTATTCTATTATTTTTGCTTTTTTTAGGGTCAAGGACAACTATGAGGATATGTGATTTAAGGAGGTTTATCTGGAGGCTAGTAAGGGAGTGGATTTTAATCAGGATTTCTAGGATTGATTAAATTAGTTGATCTATTAAATAACATATATGACCAAATTTACACTTGGCATATTTAGTGAGTATATTTGAATATACTCTAGTGTAGAATGTGTAACTCAACATTCAAATGGTGTACATGGCTAATGTGACTGTATATAAATGCTGGGATTTACATTGCAACTAGCTCATTTGTCCCTTTATATATGCCTTTTGTTGTCCACAGTTTTGATTTATATATATATAACAGATATATGTATACAAACACACACACACACATAGATATATATATACACACACACACATACATACATATATATGTTAAAATTAAGTTGACTATTTTATATGTTTTAAAATCTAAAATTAACAATTATATGTCTAGTTTCAATTAAGGAATAGTTTAAAATTAAATTTTATAGTTTTAGTTTTGCACGAATGTCTCTTTTATGAACTTTGAGTTAGAATAACATACATGCAAGCACACACAGATACACACACACACACATATATGTATGTATATGATAATTGCGAAACTATGTTTTACAATTGGAAATAGCACACATGCATGCATAAATGTGTGTATATGAAGTTTGTAATCTATAATATGTTTTTAAATTGAAGCAATAAATTGAAATCTAGGTTTTTAAGAGGGATTCAAAAGGTTCATGATGTTTTTCACAAAAGTACATTTATGTTTTTTTTATTTTAAAACAAATATTAAACAAAAGTAAGAATTAAATTCAAAATAACAAACATGATTCAATTTCCAAAGCGATTTCTAATAAACAACATATGTAGTTTATTCATGTTGTATATATAACAAGTAATAAAACATACAATTAACTAAAAATTAGTTTTCAATCAAAAATTGCTTTTTGTTAATCAATAATTTCTAAAATAACAACACACACACACACACATATATATATATATATCTGTGTGTGTGTGTATATATATATGAAAAGTTAGACACCTATAAATTCATTGTAAATTGTTTGGGATCTAAGCTGTACAAACAATATGAACAAATAATTAAACGAGATGATGCAAAAAGGGACCTAAACTATATGGCAAGATAAACATATAAATAGATAAGATGTATAGATATAAGATCTAAAACATGAAAACATGATGACATATGAATAAATAAAATTAGAATGTTACCTTAAGATGTAGCAAAAAAAGCACTTTGAATGATGAATGAAGCTCATAGATTCAATTGAATCGACCTCCGTATTTTGCAACTATATAAAGCACCATCTTTTATTTATTTTATTTTGCTTTTTTGAGTTTATTTTATGAAATTTTATAGTTAGGGAGCTATTGATTTTTAGCCATGGGGGAGAGGAGGAGAGAAAAAAAGGATTATCTGGAGTGTAAATGAATGAATGGAAGAGAATTTGTTTTAAAGGAAATATTGAAACCTTTTCAATTCCCTTCTTTAAAACCTAGCTTCTTATTCTCATTAAATTTCAACCAAATCCCCTCCCCCTATCATGCATGGTTAACCATAAATGGAGGCTATCTAGGCACTTAAAATTTCCAAAACAACTTAGTAATTAATTAATTTAAAACAAATTTAAATATTTATCGATATCATATATTGATATGCACAAATATAACTTTTATATATGCACTTTATTAAATACTAGTGGCATTCAAACAAATTAAATAAAATTAAAAACTTAATATTTCATAAATATTAATTGATTTAATTAATTTACAATGATTATAAATGAACTAAATCATGTGTTTTTTGGAGTATTCATCATTACGGTTATACGACTCAAAGGTGTAAATTCAATTAAGGATTAATATCGAACAATTCAAACATTAACGTTCATAGATAATCTTAGCTAGTTATGTAGTATATTTCTGAATTTATTGCTTTCATAAATTTGTGGAAAAGTCCATTTTTACTACTATAACCAATACCCAGTAGTAATGATTATTTACACGAATTCTCTTCATCAACATATATCACATTAGGACATATGGAATTTGGTTTTGATCAAAATTTCAACATCGTCCACATTCAAATCGATTAGTCCAAACACAAAATCCTTGATTTAATATTGACAATTATTATTAACCGTACTATTCTGGCTAGTGACTTTGATTTCCAGTTGACTACAGTTGACCGTGACACCAACCTCATACAAGTAAAGAGATGAATTCTCTGTTTAATAGCATTTCGGTTCCAATGTTCCAATGCAGACCCTACTATAGTCGTTCGATGGATATCATGTCATGATTTAACTATAATCAAAGTGTAGTGCCCACATTGAAGTTTCATAGAATTCTCAAGTCAAAGGAGCAATATTGCATCCCTACTTCGAAATTCTCTATTTGACCTTAGTCATATTAACAAGCAGAAAACTCTCAAGTGAGTTATTCCATAAATATTCAATAACTATCAATAGTAACCCCTAGGCGCCCCTAGCAGCCATAAGTAATACACTATCTAACATTTAGAGAGTGTTATGTACTTTGGTCTCAAGAAATGAATCGACATCCTTTCTCAAAACATTTTGACTAGGGATTTTTAAAATAATATGTTATTTTTCAATGTGATAAAATTCTCATGATTACAATACATCGTAATTACTATCACATAACGAATATTAATTTAAATTAATTAGTTAATTAATTATATCAGAACATAACATAATATATAATAGAATTCCAAACCTTTATTATGAACAAGATTGGTAATGTAGCTAAATACATGTAATAAATTACATATTTGTCCCTAGGGTATGCCCTTAATTTTATCAACCTCCCACTTGCATTTGGAGTCAATTATAGAATCTTGTCATGAATCCTTTGACTGGTTTTCTCAAAACTAATTGGGTCAGTCCTTTAGTGAACATGTATTCTATGTTATCTTAATTAGCTACTTTATCGATTAACTATCTCCTATGCTGATAAAATGCCTTTATCTTGCTGAACTCTCTGGAGTATATTTTTTGATTTTAGTGATCTCCTTTTATAAACTATATCACAACATTGTTATCATATAACGGTGTCATGGGATTCTCAATATTTAGAATCAACCTTAGCTCAGTTATAAATTTGTGCACTTATTTATACTTCTTTATTGTAGTGCTACTCAAGGCAATGTACTTAACCTTTGGTTAAATCAACCACCACCAATTTTTTGGAACATTTTCAACTTAAAGTTCTTAACTTGGGATTGAACATGAATTTAGGATTGATATACTATACTCAATATCACTTATGAAGTTAGAGTCTGAGCACTCGGTCATAAGGAGTTCATTGTTTATATAAACAATTATCTAGTATTTCATAAATACTCTAGAACATTTTAAACTATCATTTTGTGATATTAATTCAGATTTGATACTTTCCTATGTATCAAATACATAAGCAAAATGCGATAGTGCAAACAATACAACATGTATGATAATTTCTGTTGCTAGTGTATAAGAAATTCATCTTACATGTTTCATATTAAACATTTAATACGAGTACATCGTTAAAAATCATAAGTTTGTTGCTTACTTATAGTTTTGAAATATTTCAGTACCTTTATAGTGTTTTCTTACAAACACACGCTTCCTCTGCATTTTGATAGAAATTCAAACTATTTGATTTCTCCATTAAAATACTTACTTAACTCTAATGATTATCGAATAATATTTTCGTAATTTCTTGGATCATATCCAATACTCACAAACTTAGTCATTGCTCCCACCGATTGGCTGTTATGTGCAAACAGTTTCTTTTAAATTATTATCTAGATTTTTTTCAACATATATATATATATATATATATATATAACAACTCAAAGTCATATTAAGCTATAAATTTTGTGAGAAAAATCCAAATTAACTAGTGTGCGTTGAATGATGAATGTGTTACGTTTATTTCAATAACTGAAATTTGTGATGTTATTCTATCAACATAGCATATATTCAGACTGCATTGGTCTTCTTCTCAAAGACACATTCGCAGTCGATGGATCTTATTCCTTTAGGTACAATTATCAAAATTATATTCTATTAATGCACCTAGAATCCATTCTGAATTTATGCATCATGTCATATGGTAGCATCGATGCTCTTAATGACTTATTTACAACTGAGGAAATTCATTTTTAGACATCGATAAGAAAACCAAAATTTCTCTTGTATGTGCAAGAGTTCTTATTAGTTATTCTAATTAGTTATGTCCGCTTAGGCTTGGTAAATTTCATTTCATTCATTGATCAGCTTTACCTTTGGATCGTATCCAAATCAATTTTACAACCAATAATTTTTAAATGAATTTCCTTTGTCATGAAGTTGGTGTTTCTTGAAACAACAACCGTTTCTCAGTGCAATGGAATCGGTAATTGTAAATGTTTTATGAGTTGCCTATATAGATGTATAAAACTAATTTGTTTTTAAGTTGATGAACTTATGTTCATAGTATAGATTGGTCAATAGTATTGATCATTCCCAAACTCATTGGGGGTGGTCCATACAAGATCCTTCACGAACAAGTATTACGTACGGTTTCTCGACTCACACAACCTGTCAACTTCTTGACCTAGGATATATAGTGGTTGTTTCATTAACTCTTGTATTATATGATTTTGTAAAGTTTGTTTAAATTAAGTTTAACATATATGCTTGCTGTCAAGTACATGGCCTTATAGAAAGAAGTTAACTCAACTTCACTCACCATTAATCATAATTTGTACTCCTTATCGATGCATCATTATGTATCATAGGGAGGAGTCACTTTAGAGATAGAATCTTATTCGTTTTAGGTGCATTTGCAATTCCTTTCCAGTAGGCTCACATCTTCGATCAAATCAAATTATTTTATTTTCTTTTACATATCATATTATTTACTTTTGTTTTATATTCTATGAACTTATCATATACATAGTACGTAATCATACATCATGTGTATCAAACACATATGCATATGTCTACGATAATTCCTTGGCGAATTTAATGAAGTATGTGAAACTGTTTTGGTATAATTTGACTTTCAATTGCATACATCTTTATGTATCAATCTGAATAGTTCACTAACTGTTTTGTTGCTCCCATTAAATGGGTGCATTATCACTAATTCCAAAATAGTCATAAAAATTTCAGATATTTCTGTGTTTTTTGATGCATCACATTTGTTATGAAAACAAATACCAAATTATAGTTTTATTTTATAATGAATATTCCAAATATTTATATTGAAATAAAACCATGTTTATTTTCAGTCAATACTTAAAACATTTATTATTTCACAAATATATACAGATAAATACACAAAAATAATTTTCGATAATTTGATTCATCTACTAAGAAGTGTTATATGGTACGCTCCCACTATTTCCATCATTACTATAGTAATATATGAAATATGAAGCTCCATTCAACTACTTATTAGGGATTTTATTTCATTCACGGTATCTAGTTTACAATCATGAGTTTCACATTAATTATATTGAACTCAAAGTAATAACTTTATAGAAAATAATTTTCTATATGAAAATACATTTGGAATATAAATCACATTTCTCATTCCATATTAATTGTCCTTTAGTACTTTATACAATTCTCCTTCCAATATCTCTTTATGAAGTAGAAGTGACCATTCACTCTTTTCATCCCAACCGTACCTTAAGTTACATCCATTCTAGTACATTCGCCTTCCTTTTTAAAATGGTAAAATCATTCAAAGGAGATTGTTAGTGTAATAAAATATTGAATAAATGATTTTGAATTATGGTTTGAATTTTGGATCACATATCCATATTCTTGTATTGTTATTAGAGTTTGACACTCATTGAAGACAATGCATAGTCTCATACAAATAAATAGTTAAGAAACTGAGGCATAAATGTTTTAGTGGTTGTATAAATTGGCACTTGCATGGGTATTGAAGCAACAACGTAGCAAAAGATTTATTGGTAAATATTATATATTTTTACGTGAATCTTAATTCAGCTCATTTATATATTTTAACCGATAAACATTTTATCAATTATAAGGTTGTACAAATTTTTCTAAGTAGATTACTTTAACTTTATAACATATATTTTTATAATATTAGAAAGGTTAAATGTATTCATTTCATTTTCTAATAAGTCTCCAACTAGAGTTTTATGTTTCTCGAAACTCTAAGAAAAACATAGAAACCTTTTGACTTCTTTAGTGGGCGCTAGGTCTTGCTTGCCTTGGGGTTCCAACCTTTGAGGAATATCAACAAATTGTAGGCCAGTAAGTGATGGATAACACTTTATCAATTGTATCATATACAACTCCTAATCACTGGTCTTTTTTCCAATCTCGTTTCGACCTTGAGGAATATCAACAAATCGAAAGAGATTATCCAATCGTACCTACCATTTCATGACAGCCTAAGTATAATGCATGTACCTTGAGAAATATCAACAAATATGTGCATATATCTTACATCGTCTAATCAATTTTTTATTCATACTACACATAACATCTCTAGCCTGAGGAATATCAGCAACTAAAAAGTATACATGTAATTTATTAATATATGAATGGTAGAGGACAACTTATATTAAATATTCATAATCTTTAATATATACACATTTTGGGTGATACCAATTTAGGGAACAATGTATCTCTTATGAAACAACCATGATTCCAGTGTCGGACACATCTGAAATTATGGTGTATGTACTATACCTACGTATTTGTTCCTAAAATTTTATTTGATTTTTTTTCCAGTTCCACTTAATTTTACACATTTATAGTGATATAAGTATTAACTTATTTATAAATATTATAATTTAATTAACTTATATGATACATACATGTATCTTATGAATTAAATCTTATTTAATTAATTTTAATTTAATTAATTAAATTATATTTGATTAGTTTAATTTATTTATATAAAATTTCTAAAATTTTATATTACTCATCTTAAACTGTTTAAGATAGTTAATCAACTATAATATTTATAGTTTGTTTATGTGTACATATCAATATATGTATACGTTTTAATTAGTTAACTTATAATTTAATTCATTAAATAAATTTTATTTAATTAAACAATTTAATTAAATATTTTAACCAATTTGAGATTTTAATTTAATTTATCATAACAATTTTAAGATAAATAAATAATTACAATTATAGTTGTACACGTATATCAATATATGTATATATATATATTTTACTTGGTTAAATTTTGATTAGTTATTTAATTTAATTAATCGTATTAATTAAATTTCAAAATTTAAAATTAATTATTTAATTCCTCAAAATAATTTTGAAAAATTCGAATGCTTTTACAACTTTTATAAAATTTCCCTTTTATATTTTGAGCTTAACTTTCAAATTTAAAAAATTTCAAATGAAATTTGAACATTAGCCTAAAGCCTAAGATCAATTTGGGCCTTTATATTGAGGATAACCTTTAGGCTTACTTCTTCTCTTAGGCCAGGCTAATAGCCAAGTAAGGTAGAGTAAATCCAACTTTAGACACTACCTTTGTGGACACCCTACAAAGCAGGTAGGCTTTAAATAGTTTCCTTAAACATTACTAATTTAGATCACATATACCACTTGGGCCCCAATACTATTAAAGAAACTCGGCCAGTCGGAAGCGGGTGAAACAGGCATTTTCAAAAAAAATTCCTATCTTGGATCTTTATTGGACCTATAAGTCAAAAGTTTATTAGTAATATTGTGACGACCCGTAAATTTTAACGGTTTAAATAGTGTAATTAACTGAATTTTTCTTGAAAATAAACAATAAAATTTTGAAATGAAAATTTGATATTTGTTATGCGTCTATTGAAACATAGCAAATGGTAGATTTTCGTCAGAAAATATGTAAGTTAGTTCTATTGAGTAATTTTCAATTTTCAATTTAAAATTAGTTAAATTGATGGAAATAAAAATATTTTCGAAATCTGAATATTTTTATATAATAAAAATGTAAATCATTTACTAAGTGAGACGTCATATTTCGTGTCGCTAAATTTGGACTGCTATAGTTCCGTTTATCTTATTTTTGGCGTTTTAGCAGTAGTTTTGGCAGCAAATATCGACTTTCGATAGGAGGGTCGTATCATTGATATATATGTACTATTCTGATCGTCTCATCGTGCTGATCTCTGCAGTATATTCATTTGTCAATTCCGGCATCCGGTGCACGGCAGAATCTGCGAAACGGTTAACCGTATCGGTACCCGTTTTGTGCCTTTTTGTTTTTTATGTCCTTTCATTTCCCACCGTGCAAACCAATAGTCATCAACCATTAATATTTCAGCTTTTGGTTTTATAATTCTCATTGTCTTGAATATAATCTGGTTCATCCTTTCATTTTCTCTGGTTCCTTGCTCTTTCAGTCTACCTTGTTCTTTTGAAAAAAAAGAAAAATAATAATATAAGAACATATGAAACATAGCATATTTATATATGTCATCTTCTCTCTGATGCGAACCCATGCCCAACCTTCCTCGTGTTGCATAGCAACCCCGATCATCTTCCGCCGTGTATAGAACCGCCACCTCACACCCACGTTTCAAACTTCCAACCTAATCTGCCTCTTCACCCATCACGCCAGCCCTTTCTCCACCTCGTCTTACTCCTCTGGCCGCACTCACTTGCCGAACCACCGTTCTCCCACTCACATGCCCCAGTTTCCTCCCTCCACCCACTGCTGCGCCTGGAGCCATTGCCTAAACCTGAATGGCAACACTTGCTTTCAAAGGCCGAGGCCTATTCTTCTCCTTTCTTATATATATATATATATGTTTCTATATAATATCCTACCTGCTGTCTTGTTTATATATATATATATTTTTATATATATATATATTTGATTTTTAAATATATGTGTTTAAGAAATAATGATTTTGAAATATATTGTATATAAAGATTTTAGTTTAATATGTGTTAAAATAAAATATTGATTTTAAAATATGTATATATAAAGATATTATTTTAAATATGTGTTGGTTTTAAAATATATATATTAAGATTTTAATTTGATATGTGTTTTAAATTAGTATTGGTTTTAAAACATATACCTATAGATTTTATTTTGAAATGTGTTTTTAAATTGAATATTGAATTTTAGAATATAATATATATTTGATTTCCATCGAATCCAGTGCTTTGCTTTTGGTTTCACCGCTGTCCTGAATTGATCGCAGTAGTTAGCAGCTTTGATTTTTCGCTTATCCATGTGCTTTACTATTCTCTCTAGCCTCGAAAGGTGAGCAATCTCTTACGGTTAACATTCTTATATTTAGTAAATTTAATTCACATGAAATGACTATTGAAATATGTTGTTAAATTTGAATTGTTAGTTATTTAATTGTTAAATATGATATGTTATTATCTGCAATTGTCTATCTATATTAACTGACATATGACACCATAACCTGTTATATATATCTTGTTTAATTGTTAAATATGATCATATATGCTTGTCATTGATATGTCTGTTACTTTATGCTATTTATATTCTCATACTGCAAGTTCCCTATTAGTTAGGAATTCCCTATGGGTTGAAATGATACATACCTGAACAATATTGTAGATTAGGGGAAAATCGTTATGGGCTGAAATGATAAACCCAAGCGATTTTCATTGATTTTGAAATTTTTGGATTGTGAGTTGAAATGATATATACCTGTAAATATTAAATTTAAATTGCGGATCGAAATGATAAATATCCGTATCACTTGGCCATAGGATATAAAACTGCATACGGACACCGTTAGTCTATTTTTGAAAATGATTTCCATGGTTTTGAAAGGAAATATATGGATTTTAATAAATATTGATTTTTAGAATATAATTTATAATTTTTTTATATATGTGAAAATTTAGATTTTAAAATTATATATTTGAAAACTTCAAATTTATAAATTATTTTGAAAATATAAATTTTAAGATTTTACTTATAATTTTATTATTTTTAAATATATATAATAAGATTTAATATAAAATAAATTTAATAATAAGATTTAATTTAATAAAATTTAATTTAATTAGATATTTATATAATATGTTTAAGTATTTATATAAAATTTTATTAATATTTTAAAAATAGATTTTGTAATAAATTTAATAAAGTATGGTTGGATGATAAATTGAAATTGATTTGAAGTATTATTTAAGAATTGGGTATAAATAAGAATTGATTTGAACTTATTGATTATGAGATTTTAAAGATATGATTTTATAATTTGATAATGGGATTTTGATTAAAGATGATTAAATGAGTATTTTCGAATTTAAATAAATTGAAATTGAATATTTAAATTTGATTTAAATGTGTAAACTGAGATTTTGTTTAAATGTTTATAAAAGTGATTAGGTGAATATTTTAGAATTAAATATAATTGAACTCATATATTTAAATTTTGATTTTATTTAAATTGGTAATTTTGAGATTTATTTATACGTTATTAGAAATGATTAAGTGAATATTTTCCAGTTTAAATAAATTTAAGATTGAATTTTGGAAAAATAAATGAAATTTATCAAAGTGAGTTATTATAAATAGTTTGAATATTTTAAATTTGAAACCTATTGAATTGGAAGTGGTTTGAATTTGAAGTTCAAACCTAGATTTCAAATCAATATAAATTAAATAGTTTAATGAGAATTTGAATTGATTTTTGAAATTGGAAGAAACAATTCTAAATATAAACTATTTTAGTATATAAACTCTTTTTTTAACATATAAACTATTTTAATTTATAACTTATTTTTAAATATCTAAACTATTTTTAATTTATAACTATTTCAATATGTATAAACTATTTTCAATATTTAAACTGTTTAAGTTGGAATCGTTATGATTTAGATTTAATGGATTTAAATGTGAATATTTTGATATGATGGTTTAACCTACTTTATGGTTAAGATTTTGGAAATAAATATGATTTTACAGTGAATTATGATTTCGAAAGTGATATGATTTCGAAAGTGAATATAATTTCAAAAGTGATATGATTTCGAAAGTGAATATGATTTCGAAAGTGATATGATTTTGAAATGAATATGATATTTTGATATGAAGTATGAATTATTTGAAATGAAAACGACCACGGTGTGAAATAAGCGTTTGGTTGTTAAAGGGACCGGGACCAGATATTGTCATACTCACTGCCAATACCGAAAGCCAATTTAACAACTGTGTACGTGGTGGAGATTACAGAACGAAGTAAGATGGTTTGGAGATGATTCTATATGAGGTATTAACGCAGCCCTAACTCCCGTGAGTTAGCTTGATGTGGCTAAAACAGGAGCTATACCGGGCAAAGTGGGTCGCTCCCCCTACCGAGCACATTTCTTCGATACCATTCTATTGCTTTTGTGATTCGATTGGGTGCACCTTTGATTTGGGAGTGTGTCTCGAGATGGGCGGTGGTAGCTGCTATGCGTTACCACCAGTCCGGTAGTGCAAACTGTAGAATCCTACCCTGGCATTGCCTCGTGTGCCTTGTCACATGCCTTATCGCGCCTTCTACGAGTTTGTTTTGTACCGTACTTATGGATTGCCCTCTGGGAAAACCATCGGTTTGGTGGAGCTTATGGTATTGTATAGACCGCGAGAATATATAAAATGTGTTAAGGGGGATATGAGTAACGCCTTAACGCTATTTTAATACTTTACTTTACTGATGGACATATTATAATAGCGTATATTACTACATAGTATACAGTTCCACGGATCCTTAGAGGATGGAAATCCCAAACATCATTTAAGTTACTTGTATTTCAATTGACATTTCACTTGAGTTGAATTTACTGGTATAAGAATGTTAATCCTGACTAGAGTGTTTTGTGTTTTGCTTTATGCTCGGGTCAGACTGAGTGTCATAGCGTTTAAGACTCACCTTTGGAGCTTGGAGCTTTGCTTGAAGATCTGATCTTATATCTATTCACCTTTCAGTTATTTCCGGTTGTTATGATCAGACTTGTAAGTTGCTTTTGTATTTGAGATTCTGTTGTATTTTGTTTCAGACTCTGATGTTTTTTAGTAGCTTCATGAACTACTATTTATCTATTACGCTGCTTATTGTTGTAATACTTCGCGTCTATGATTTTGTGATTGATTGATTTACTGTATATGCTGAGTTTTGCCAAATATAAATTAACAATCTATTGTTTTGAGCAATTCAAGTATGACATGAGTGGATGATTGTTTATTTGAATGGTTCGAAATACCAGGTCATTACAGTTTGTATCAGAGCTCTGGTTTAGGCAAAACTTAGCATATGGAGTAAAAATTAATTACAGAATAATCTTCGTTCAAGCTTGAAATTCTTCGTTAGGATTCCCTCGGATTAGGATTTCTTTCGAATTTTGGAACTATCCCCTTTGTTCTGAAATCCACTCTTATCTTGTCATGTTCGTGTTTTTCTTTGATACTGGAGCATCCCTTAGCTCTATTTCTGTTGATCTCTATAATAATTTGAGCATATCTTGCAACCCTAATTTGCAACTTCAACCTTATGTGTGTCTAATCTCAACGGCGGTCCCGCCAACCTTAGTATGCTTTGCAAAGGGGAGAAACTCCTTTACAACAGGTATCGACTCACCGGAGATTACTATGTCCTCGGTTTTGATGCTATTATTTCTTGCTAAGCCCGAAGTGTGTCTCTAGTAGACGACCAGGGTAATTCTCCTATGATTGAATATCGATAGCCTCTGAATCATGCATGCAGTTTATCTTTCCGCTTTATTCTCAACCTAGTAATCTCGACTCCACCCATATAGTCAGGGATTATCCTGATGTTCGGTGAAGTCACTTCTCCTCCCAAGCAGGAAACTGAGTTCCGCATCGATCTTATTCCTAGAGCTCGACCTGTTGTCCTCCCTCCCGGATGAATGGTTTCTATGAATGGTTAGTCATGCCCTTTGGATTAACGAATGCTCCTGTTTTCTTCTCATGAATCGCGTTTTCCGCGATGTTCTCAACCAGTTTGTCCTAGTTTTGTTGATGATATTCTCGTCTTTTCTAAGTCTCGGTTGACCCGGTTAAAGTTAGCCGCTATTAATATAAGTGTATCAATCTTTTCTCTTTTGTAATTTAATTATTTATCTTTCTTTCGAGCATATCTTCTTAGTTAAAATTCTCTTTGATTAGGGTTTCTCTACATTTGAATCTCTATCCCCGTTTTATAATCCATTCTTGAATCATCCTATGAGGGAGTGTATTTATAATTAATATAAAATATTTTATATTATGTTGTTTGAGTTGTTAATTTTGATTTGGGATTTCGATCGAATCGTCTAGCCAATGCTATCGATAGAAATTCCAAAACACTTGAACAGAGCAAACCGACACAATATTGTTTTTGAAATTGGAAAATGAAATTATTTTATGTATGATTATAACTTTTTATATAAAGGTGTAATTTTCTGAATTTTGATATTAAATGAATTGGTTGTTAGAAATGATAATACTAAAATTATCATTTATTGTTTTGTCAACCATTAACTATTGATGAATGTGTTTGTACCAAAATTGGGCACAACACTCTTTGGAAGTTTTTGAAGAGATAAAATAAAGAAATTAAATGGAAAAAGAGGATTATCTAACAAAAACTCCAAAAACAGATAATGAAAGTAATAAAAACGCACAGAAACACAAGAATTTAGAGTGGTTCGGCGTGTTGCCTACGTCCACTATGAAGTTGATTGCTTTATTGATGTTTCTTTGATGATTACAATTGATTGCAACGGGTTACAACATATAACAATGATTTGCAGCAGTAAAATTCGTTAGCATGCAGCAGCAATGGAGTTTAGACTGGATCCGGTAGAGTCTGGGCATTGGAGAATTCAAAAAAGAAGAAAATCCCTTTTCTGTGTGCCCTGGGGCTCTATTTATAGGTGTATGAGGCTGATATTTCGCACAGATCTCAGGAGACTTCTTCTGTCATGTGAGTAGGCCCGCGCGACCAAGCCCGTGAAGTTTCGGCCCGATCCGTGATCAATACTGTTAGCACCAAAATTTTTCACTAACCTCGTTGAGAAAGTTTGTGTAGAGTGATAAATGAAGAAAATAAATTTAAACAGAGAACAATATGCTAAATTGAATGCAAAGACGAGAACACCAGATTTATAGTGGTTCGACGTAATTGCCTACATCAACTTTGAGGTTAATCTTTTATTGCTTTACTTGATAACTGATTACAGATACAATCCGTTCACCAACTATTCGAATACAGTTGCTAAGTAAAGAGAATGAGTCTTGAAAGCGGCAGAGTCTCCCCAGTGTTCTCGAAAAAAGGTCCTTTTCACTGTGCCCTTGCCTCTCTATTTATAGACAAAGATGGGTTGGACTTCCCTGGTGGGCCTGGCAGCTGAATACTTCAGCCCAGAAAGAGTGAGTTCTGTGTGCCGAACAAACTGATGCCGAACAAACTGATGCCGATCAGACTGATGCCTAACAAACTGATGCCGAACAGACTGATGCCGAACGAATTGATGCCGGACAGACTGATGCCGAACGAAGTGATGCCGAACAGACTGATGTCGAACAAAGTGATGTATGCCGAGCAGTATGGAGCGCCGAACGCTCTGCCATGCCGAACGATCCATGTATGTCGAACACTCTCGAATGTCGAACGATCCATGTATGCCGAATGCTCTCGAATGCCGAACGATCCATGTATGCCGAACGCTCTCGAATGCCGAACGATCCATGTATGCCGAATGCTCTCGAATGACGAACGATCCATGTACGCCGAACACTCTGCCATGCCGAACGGTCCATGTATGCCGAACGATCTAGGTATGCCGAACGCTCTGCTATGCCGACCACTCTAGAATGTCGAACGATATAAAATACCGAACGACTCTTCATGTCGAACGGTATGTAAGTGCCGAGCGCCTAGTTGCCTGGTCAAACCTTCAGGTAACACTTGCCCCCCAAAGTGCATCATGTGGTTAAACACTTAAACGTGATGCGCTTTGAGTCATGAATCCACCGTGCTTTGCTTCAAGCCGAGCACCCTGGATGCCGAACGACATAGCCGAAGCCGAACGATGTCGTTCTGACCGGTTCTACTGGTCATAGTCTCTTCGACTTCTTCTCCTCCCCTATAAAAGCTGGCATCCTTCTTCTTCCTTTCTTTTTTACTTTTTACCTCTGCGACCCTCCAAGAAACATAACTTACCTCCCTTAAATTTTATTCACCTCCTACGATCCTTCCTTCTTACTTCGAATCCAACAAGCTCTCCTCAAGTCAAGCTCGAACACTCTGTCAATCTTAAGTCCACAAATCCCCAAGCTCCTGCCGTTTCCTTCGGTAAGAAACTCTCGATCGCTTTCTCAAATTAGAAAGCTTAACAAAAAACTCGAATTCGTAAATTCTCCGTAGATTAAAGGAAGTAAGAGGTGTGTGGGTGATGAATTGGAGGTAAGGCCTAGTGAAGTGGTTCGGTATGACCGTCGTTTGACACGGCTTGCCGAAAGACTTGGTCACGCTGGTTGGGAGAGATGGAGGAAAAGAGGAGAAGTGATGTTAAGGGCAGAAGGCCGAGCGGATCGGTTCAGCGTGACTTGCTGCGTGCACTCGTTTTCAAGCCGAACAGAAGAGAGGCCGAACAGAATTCTGGCCTGACAGAACTTTGGCCGAACAGAATTCTGGCCGGACAGAACGAAGGCCGAACAAAAGTTAAGCCGAGCAGAATCTAAGCCGAGCAGAACATTAAGCCGAACAGAACTTAAGCAGAACAGAACTTTAAGCCGAACAGAACTTTAAGCCGAACAGAACTTTAAGCCGAACAGAACTTTAAGCCGAACAGAAATTTAAGCCGAACAAAACTTAAAGCCGAACAGAATTTTGGACCGAACAGAACTTAAAGCCTAACAGAATTTTGGGCCGAACAGAACTTCAAGCCGAATAGAATTTTGACCGAACTCCTATTCACCTTGCCTAATCAAACATCAAACACAAGGGCAAGGACTTAAGCATACCAGCATATCGAACTAATCTGGACTAACAACTTCCTAGTGTCAAAAATCACAAGCCTGGACTTAAACCAATAAAAATGGATTAAAGCTTTTAACATGCAGTGCCAATGTCCGAGTTCAAAATTGAAAACATTGCAATGCCGGCTTTCGGAGACGGTCAGCGATGACGGTCTTCGAAGACGACAGTTCAAAGCTCAACTTTATATCATCAATTCCGTGACTTATAATTTCTCAGCGTTTACACCTGAATGATCGCACTAGTTCACACACTACACGGGGGGAATATTCGTATTGTTAAGTCCAACATCGATTATTTTTTAAGTATAGTTCAAATAGGTACTTTGCTAGATTCAATCTTTATCAGCGATGTCTCGGAAATCTAGCTCCGCCACGATTTCGGACAGGCCTGGGCCGTCCTCCCGACGAGAAGTCGTAGATACTTCAAACCCATCAACTTCCCCTGCACATGACTTAGCTCCCGATGCTCTGGAGGCTGCAATTCTCTTGGACAACCCTGTCGATTCACATGCTTCAAAGATCAATGAAAGTACGCTCCGTTGGATATGCTCTGTCCACGGAATCCCCTTTGATGACGTGCTAGTTCCTTCGGGGCATGATCGTCCACACTTGCCCCCAGCCAGATACACAGCTTGTAATAAATTCATGTGCTGGGTTGGCAGTGTGCCACCGTTCAACTTGTTTCTTCGGGATGTGTTGCAATATATCGACATTGCCCCATCGCAACTGCACCCGAACGGCCATGCATTCCTCTACGGTACCTGCATCCTCTTCATGAATGTCTTCTCTAGGCTCCCAACTCCGAGCGATATCCGATACATATATTGCATCAAGAAGCGGAAGGATAGCCCATCATTCATGTTTCTCGAGCCGCACAACAAATGTCAAATCTTAACCGGGGCGTGGACCAAGTTCGCCTTGTATAAGCAAGAATGGTTTTATGTGCGTTGTCCTCCCGGCTTTGCGAGTAGATGGGTTGAAGGAAGTAAGCCTTTTTCTTGATCTGTTACTCACGTTTAGTCAAAAACGTACCTTTTCTAAACTTTTACCCGTCTTTTTAGGTATTAGCCCACGTCCCGACGACCTCGGATATTCTGATGTCGTCGAAGCCATTCGAGCCCTCCCCGCCGAAGAACGGGACATTAGAAATCTCATTTCGAATGAGTCACTTACAAGGCTCGGACTGTTGGCAGAAGGCCGTCGGATAAGCCTTCCTCAAGGCGTGACCATTCCCAGACCTGGCTCTGGTAAAGGGAAGAAACAAGCTGAGTCTTCAGCACACAATGCTCCTGATGCACTAGAAAAGGGGGCAATTAAGGAGACTGAGACGCCCGAAGTATAGGGCGAGAACATTAGTCCGTCTCGGGGACTGGCGGTTGAAGTTCATGACATAGAAACGTAATCTTCCCCTTCGAAGGGAGAGAAGAAACTGACGCACAAGCTGAGGAAGAAAACTGTGGGTGGAACTTCTAAAGTTACCCTCATGCCAATGGAAAAGGAAACTTCCTCGGAGCACTTAGAAAGTTCGCTGAAGGGCATGTCGAACCTTACCATTCCTGACAATTTACTCAACTACGGTTTCGACGATCCAGAGGCCCTCAAGCTTCATTCGCCCGCTAGAGGCGGTACGGGAGTTCAAGCCCAAGTCCAGGGAGATAAAACTCCAATTAGTAAAGAAACTGATCCATCGGGGGGAAACACCAGGACACACACGGACACACGCACTTCACTTTGCACTTCAATCTTAATCGTCACCCTGATCTTTTCTAACTTGTTGTTATTCTCATTCTATGCAGGTAACATGGGACGCTCCCACGGATTTGATCGTCTCCACGGCTCTTCCATCTTTCACCACTCTGGTCGGGATTCGGGCCCCGGTAAACGCCGGGACAGGGACGACTACGGAGATCGAGACAACCGTCCTCGAGAGTCGTCTTATCGAAAGAAATCACATTCCCAATCTTCATACTCTCGCGATCTTCCTCCTCAAGCAGAACCAGACAGAGACAAATTTTCACAGAAGGGGTCTCAACCCGATGTTTCCCGAGATCAACATTCCGGTTCATCAAGCACATGACAATCTCGGGAACATCGTAAGAGAACTGAACTTTCAAAACCTCCTCCCCCTGTTCCTGCGGCAGACCCAACGATATCGGAGAAGCTGGTCGATCTTAAGGCTAAATTTCCCAAAATCTGCTTTGACGGTCTGAAGTTCCTCCCAGCTATTCATCACATTCCAGGGCATGTCAAGCAGAGTGCCATCGCTTGCAACAACGATGTCTACGTTCAACATGACGCGTTTGTCCATTTAGTCGAAAAAGTCTCGGAAGTATCCGTTGAGCGTCAACAAGAAATCGACCGCTTGAAGCTCGAAGCTGTCTTTGATAAATACATCATCAAGAATCAGGATGAAGAGCTCGCTTCGTACAAGTCCAAACTTGAAGCCGTAGAACAGAGTGATAAGGAGACTGCGGAGGCCGTCGCTCGTCTAGAGACGACCCATAAGAAAGAACTTGACGTCGCAGTCCAACGCAGTGGGGCCCTAGCTTTAGAAAAAGATTCTATTCAAAAAGAAAGGGATGCACTCGCCCTGTAGGTTAAAGAGTTGAAGGAGCTACTCTCTAAGGAGAGGGAAGAGAAGATAGCGGATCAAGAGGAGTCTCAACGGTACTGTAATGAGATCGTCGATACACGTCTCTTAAAGGCAAAGCTTGACGACGAGCTTTCTAAGGTTGGGACAATGAAGGATGAAGCCCACGAGGAGGGCAAGAGAATAGCTTCCGCGGAGATCGACTCCCGCCTTGAAGCGGCCGCGGAGGCCGGCAGGGAAGAAATCAAGTGTATGTTCGACCCACTGATAGCCGAATACAATGCCCGTGTCCTCATGCACCGGGACTTGAATTCTTAGGCGAGGGCTACCTTGAATCTTTGGCCGAGGCTTGGGAGACTTTAATAAAGATTAGACAGGTGGAGTCAGGCACCGAGGAGGTCGACGAGGAGGCTTTAGTGAAAGAGTTTCTCAGGGGGGATGAGCCATCAGACTTGTCTGCAGCCATGGCTCTCTTTGGTAAAGGCTCTCCTCCGTTAGATGACAAAGCTGGTCCATATGGAACCGAGGCTGCAGCTCCTCCTTCTACTCAATCGGCCGATCGGCCAGCACTTGACCCATTCGAGCAACATGTCGGCTATGATCCAGAGGACCCCGGTCTCGGCATTCACGTGCTATCTCCCATACTGGAGGGTGAAACTCCGCGCACAGCTGAAAGCCAGCTAGAAACCGGTATAAAACTCTTCTTCTAGAAGTGCAAAGATATGTCGCTTTCTGCGATTGGTTATTGGTTCTAATGTTCGTTCTTTATGTTTTTATACAGGCCGCTCTGATCCCGAACCGACTCCGAGGAGCGATGATGCCAAGGAGGAGACGGGGAAAACAAGCGATGCTGCTCATGCAGGAGTAACTCCTGGTCCTGACGCTCAAGTGATCGGGGCGCTAGATGATGATAAGTCTGACACTTCATCTCCCGTTGAAGGGAGTTATGAAGTTGAAATCACGGGCGCCTCAGAACACACTTCGAAGGTGAGTATGAAGGAGCGACTCGCGGAAGAGAAGAAAAAGAAGGTTGAGATCATGGTCGAGTCTCAAGTACTAGAACTTACCGACCCGCTGAATAGGCCTCTGAAAGTCATTCTTCCCGGCAAATCCAAACCACCG
Source organism: Allium fistulosum (assembly GCA_030737815.1). Lineage (NCBI taxonomy): Eukaryota > Viridiplantae > Streptophyta > Magnoliopsida > Asparagales > Amaryllidaceae > Allium > Allium fistulosum. The sequence continues at coordinate 672,678,993 of CM060906.1, forward strand.
GACGTTCCTCCTCCCACTCCTGACTCCGCTTCTTTGGCGAGCAAAAAGTCCAAGAGGAAGCGTGAGGGAGAGGAGTCATCTGAGAAAGCAAAGGAGGACAAGAAAAAGAAGCTGAAGAAGTAGCCACTATACTCGTTCAGCGAGATTTTGCTTAGGTCATGTAACTACTTTTACTTTTTGGTTTTCGTAGTTTATGTAGATAGATTTTTGACTCCAAGTTTTGGAGGAGTGGTTGTATAACCCCATTTTGGATTATTGAATAAAGTTTAGTTTCTTTGTCATTTGAACGATTTCTACTTTTTAGCTTTCTGTATAACTATGGTCGAAACTCAAGTTCTTATGAGTTACATAAATTCCTGATCCATTCTTACATTGTTCGGACATTCTTTGGAATTGTACATCTCTTGTTTCACATTTTTGATACTTAGAATACTTTTTAATCCACGCTCCGGGGACTTAGAGTAATCCGGTCCGCATTCAGGGGACTCGGCGATTCAAGTCGTTCATACTCTAGTCCGCGCTCCGGGGACTTAGAGTACTCCGGTCCGCATTCTGGGGACTCGGAGATTCAAGTCGTTTATACTCTAGTCCGCGCTCCGGGGACTTAGAGTACTCCAGTCCGCATTCAGGGGACTCGGAGATTCAAGTCGCTTATAATCTAGTCCGCGCTCCGGGGACTTAGAGTACTCTGGTGCTCATTCAGGGGACTCGGAGATTCAAGTCGTTTATACTCTAGTCCGCGCTCCGGGGACTTAGAGTACTCCGGTCCGCATTCAGGGGACTCGGAGAATCAAGTCGTTTATACTCTAGTCCGCGCTCCGGGGACTTAGAGTACTCCGGTCCGCATTCAGGGGACTCGGAGATTCAAGTCATTTATACTCTAGTCCGCGCTCCGGGGACTTAGAGTACTCCAGTCCACATTCAGGGAACTCGGAGATTCAAGTCGTTTATACTCTATTCCGCGCTCCATGGACTTAGAGTACTCCGGTCCGCATTCAGGGGACTCGAAGATTCAAGTCGTTTATACTCTAGTCCGCTCTCCGGGGACTTAGAGTACTTCGGTCTACATTCAGGGGACTCGGAGATTCAAGTCGTTTATACTCTAGTCCGCGCTACGGGGACTTAGAGTACTCCGGTCCGCATTCAGGGGACTCGGAGATTCAAGTCGTTTATACTCTAGTCCGCGCTTCGGGGACTTAGAGTACTCCGGTCCGCATTCAGGGAACTCGGAGATTCAAGTCGTTTATACTCTAGTCCGCGCTCCGGGGACTTAGAGTACTCCGGTCCGCATTCAGAGGACTCGGAGATTCAAGTCGTTTATACTCTAGTCCACGCTCCGGGGACTTAGAGTACTCCGGTTCGCATTCAGGGGACTCGGAGATTCAAGTCGCTTATGCGAGTTTGTACGTCGGGTAGAATAATACAACTTCAGTTGTTTGTCACCGGATTATAAGGTTCAGAAACATCAATAATTCATAAATAGGATGGCTTCAAGCCTTTATTAATGAAAACAAACTAAATCTTCCGATTACATGCTAAAAAGGAAACTAAGAATCAATGGAATGTAAACATACGGGAAACAATTGCACCTAAAACAGAAAAGAAACATGCTAAATATAATAGCGTCGTAAATGTTCACTGTTCCACGCTCGGGGGAGTGTCACGCCATCAACGGTCGCTAGTTTGAATGTTCCCTCTTCAAGCTTCCATTCAACGACATATGGACCTTCCCAATTGGGATTCATACATGATGGTACCGGGAAAACCCGTTTCAAAACGAGATCACCCACATCAAAGATTCTTGGGCGGACTTTGTCGTCGTAATATCACTTGACTTGGTGCCTATATGCTGCCGCCCTTAATTCAGCCTCTTCACGTTTTTCATCGATGCAGTCCAGTGATTCCAACAAGAGATCCTGATTCGTCTTAGGATCATAATATGTCACTCGATGCGATGGAACTTCAAGCTCCATGGGTATAACAGCTTCCGAGCCATATGCCAATGCGAATGGAGTTTGGCCAATCGCGGACTTGTGGGTAGTTCTATAAGCCCATAGCACTGTTGGGAGTTCATCTACCCACTTGCCTTCGGCCTTTTCCAAACGCTTCTTCAATATGGACTTGATTATTTTGTTCACGGCCTCGACTTGTCCGTTAGCTTTCGGATGAGCAACGGCGACGAACTTTTTCTCAATGCCGTACTTTAAACAGAAATCTTTGAATTCTCTGCTTTCAAACTGATTTCCATTGTCCGTAATGATGGTTCGCGGGAGGCCAAAGCAGCATATAATGTTTCGTACAATGAAATTAATGACCTTCTTGGAGGTGATTGTGGCTAAAGGCTCTGCCTCGGCCCATTTTGTGAAATAGTCGACCGCAACTATCGCGTATTTTGCACCACCTTTGGATATAGGCAAAGAACCGATTATGCCGATTCCCCAGATTGCAAACGGCCTGGGACTAACCATTTGTGTGAGTTCTGTTGGTGGAGCTCTTGGGATTTTCGCATATCTTTGACACTTGTCACATTTTCTTGCGTAATCTCCAGCATCTCGATTCACAGTTGGCCAATAGTATCCATAGCGGAGGATCTTTTTTGCTAGTGTCTGCCCCCAGTATGGTCGCCACATTCTCCTTCGTGAACCTCCTCCAAGACCCGCTTTGCCTCATCATGGGCAATGCACCGTAGTAAGGGGACCGAGAACCCTCTCCGGTACATTACTCCTCCCTGCATCACATATCGTGCGGCTTTGCGAATGACCTGTCGTCTTTCGCTTCTTCTTTCGGGCAAAGTCCCATTTAGCAGGTATTGTTTGAATGGGGTCATCCACGATTCCTCCTCGATTTCCGTTTCCAACGCAAAATCGACTTCCATCACATTTATGCTTGGAGTGTGTAAGGTTTCGACGGGAACTAATCCCATTTGCTGCGCATCGCCAGTGCTTGAAAATTTGGCCAACGAGTCGGCTTCCTTGTTCTGTTCACGCGGGACATGCAAAATGTCATAATGTTCGAAGTTCGCCAATAGTTCCTGGACCAGAGCAAGGTATGGAGCAAGCTTCTGTCCCCTTGCTTGGTAGTCTCCTCGCACTTGGTACACCACCAGCTGCGAGTCACAAAAGATTTCAACTGATTTTACCCCGAGTTCTCCAACGAGCTTTAAGCCAGCAATCAATGCTTCATATTCTGCTTCATTGTTCGTAGCCGTGAAATTGAGCTTCAAAGCGTAACAAATTGATCGATTTTATGGAGTCACGAGAACTACACCAGCTCCGGAGCATTGGTCGTTTGATGCCCCATCAGTGTACAATTTCCATCGAATGGGGGGAACGACACTGTGACCATCTGGTCCGTCAGATACAGTAAACTCCACGATGAAATCTGCTAATGCTTGCTCTTGTATGGCTCTGCGTGGCAGGTAGGTAATATCGAACTGACTCAACTCGATATTCGATTTTAACATCCTTTCAGAAGTTTCTGGTCGTTGGAGTACCTGCCGTAGGGGCTGATCGGTATAGACACTGACTGAGTGTGCTTGAAATTATGGACGCAGCTTACGTGATGCAATCACCAAGTAATAGGCCAATTTCTCAATTTTAGGTTAATTTCTTTCTGCCCCTGTTAAACGTTTACTAACGTAATACACCGGCTTTTGGACTCGGTCCTCCTCGCGGACCAAAGCCGCACTTATAACATGCGGGGATACAGCCAAGTATACGCACAACATCTCGTGGTCTACTGGTTTCGACAGCACTGGAGGACTCTCCAAATGCCTCACCAGATCTCAGAACGCTTCCTCACAGTTGGATGTCCATTTGAAATTCCTCTTCCCTTTCTTTATTATATCGAAGAAGGGAATGCACTTGTCCGTGGCTCTGGATATAAATCGACTCAGCGCAGCCACCTTTCCATTCAAGCTTTGCACCTGTTTTATAGTTCTAGACACTTGCACATCTCGAATAGCTTGAATCTTTTTCGGGTTAGCTTCAATTCCCCTGGCATTAACAATGAATCCCAAAAACTTCCCCGACGCAACGCCGAAGGAACAATTCAGAGGGTTGATCTTCATCCCATAATATCTGAGTATACCGAACATCTCTGCTAAGTCTCGAATGTGGTCGTTTGACTGTCGTGACTTCACGAGCATGTCATCCACATAGACTTCCATCGTTCTACCAATCTGATCTTTGAACATTTGATTCACCAAACGCTGATAGGTCGCTCCCACGTTTTTCAATCCGAAAGGCATTACTACATAGCAATATAGCCCAACGTCTGTGACGAAATTGGAGTGTTCCTGGTCCGAAATATGCATCGGGATCTGATTGTATCCCTAGTACGCATCCATGAACGATAACAACTCATGTCCTGCAGTGGAGTCGACCAACTGATCAATCCTAGGCAATGGGAAACTGTCCTTGGGGCATGCTTTGTTCAAATCGGAATAATCTACGCAAGTTCTCCATTTACCGTTCGCCTTTTTCACCAGCACGGGGTTCGATACCCATTCAGGGTAGAGGGCGTCGTGGACGAACACATTGGCTTTGAGTTTGTCTACCTCCTCTCTCAGAGCAGCGGACCTCTCCGGGTCCATCCCTCTCCTCTTTTGTTTAACTGGGACGTACTTCGGGTCTATGTTCAACATATGACTCGTAATAGCGGGAGAAATCCCACACATGTCGGAATGTGTCCAAGCAAAAACATCGAGATTCGCTCGGAGGAAATCACTGAGATCTTCAGTCATTAAGGGGCTGAGTTGTGATCCAATCTTTAGTACTCACGATGGATCGTCTCGGCTGACTGAAATGTCAATTGTCAATTCAGCCGGTGCTGCCTTTTCTTCCTTGGGTTCCTCATCGTCGTCTCTCGGATCTATGTCTCTGTAAATCTGAGGATTTTGCCCGAGCCAGGGCTCGGGCATTATTTGTCAATTGTCGGTATTATGGATGCGGACGGGATTGTCCGCAACCTTTCTTTTCTCCCTCCGATGGGCCTCTCGGAGCTCGACCACATAACATGCACGACCGGTTGCCTGGTCACCATGAACAACACCTACTCCTTTGTCAGTCGGAAACTTCAAAGTCAAACACCACGGGGCTAATGCTGCCCTAAACTCAACCAGGGCCGGTCGGCCTAGAAACACATTGTATGGAGAATCCACATCCAAAACTACGAAAGGTAGGATCCGCACCCTCCTACGCTCACCTTGTCCCAGTTCAACTGGCAACTCAACATATCCCACTGCATCGGTCGGTGCGCCATTAAAGCCATGTATACGAGCTTTAGATGGCTTCAAATCCTTCGTCTCCATCTTCATTTGATCATAAGCCTTTTTGAAGATGATATTGACAGAACTTCCACAATCAATCAAAATTCTTTTCACAAAAGCTAGTCCGATTGTCGCAGATATGACCATCGGGTCAATGGTAGGAGCCTCCACATGGTCAGCATCTTTGCTCCTGAATACTATATCATCTGTCATCATGCGTAGCTGTTTGGCGGGGGTCCCATCCTCCACGTTGGAACAACACTCGAAGTTTGCATGCCTCAGGGAATTAGCATACCGTTCCATCTCTTGCCAGTTCTTAACCGCAGGGTGAGGTCCGACGATGATCGTGTTGATGACTAGTCTACCCACGGTCCGAGCAGGCTCCTCGGGATGACGTGGAGCTGGTGCACGTCTGGGATTGGACGTTCCCTGTCCACCTTCTTGCGGATTCTTCACAAACTCCTGTAACTTTTTCTGTCTAATCAACTTTTCTATAGCATCATGTAGGTGTCTGCACTCTTCAGTATTGTGCCCATAAGTTTCATGGAAGCGGCAGTATTTCCCATTCCGCTTTTGTTCCTCGGTTGACTCCTTTGGGCGCGGCTTTCTGTACTGAAAGGTATTGCAGGTCGATAGGTAAATGTTCTCAAGAGACGCATTCAGCGGGGTGTACTCGTTGTAGGTTGGAATTCTCAGCTTCTATTTCCCCGCTTCTCTTCTTCCCTTGATTTCTTTCCCCGGATTCCTTAGATTGCTCGGGCTTGTTTTGGACATTGACCTGAACCTTCCCCGAGTTATCTCCGAACTACTTCACAGACTCCTGAACGGGCCCCGGTGCCTTATCTCGCCTTATCCACCCAACTTCTTCTCTTCTTATGAACTGATGTGCCTTTGAGTAAAAACGTTCTAGCATAGTTGGAGGCTTTCCTGCCAGCCAGTCTCCAAACTCTGAATCCGGATCCATACCTCGCATCACAGCCATAAGAATTGCATGATCATTGGGATTATTGACTTCAGTAGCCACGACATGGAATCTCTGTAAATACTCCTTCAATGACTCCCCAGGAGCTTGGATTACACTTGATAGAGACATCACGTCCTTTGGACGAGTAGTATGTATCCTGAACTATTCTATAAATTTCTTCGCCAACTCTTCAAAACTAGATACGGACCGCGGAGGAAGTCGGGTGAACCACATGGTAGCGATCCCAGATAGAGTTATTGGGAAGCACCTGCACTTGGTTGCATCATTAGATCTAGCTGAATCCATCATCCATTCGTACCTCATCACATGCTGCCTGGGATCAGTCTTTCCTTCATAAGCCGGGATAGTTGGCATGTTGAACTTCCTGGGGTACTCTACCTGTAGAACAACGTCTGTGAACGGAGTATGACTTCTGGACACTCCCCAATCGTCGTTTGATAAGCCTTGATTCTCTTTCATCAACTGTCTAATCATGGCTGCCAGGTCTGGGGTTTATATGGAAGGTGGAAGGTTGGAGTCTGTCCTACGGGATTGATCAGGCTAATGCCTCCTCTGCTGGAGATCTGCCAAACGTGCATCTCGAGGTTCGATATCATTAGCATCTTGGTGAGTTGGGCATCCATCCTCCACCTGCATTCCAGCTCCTAAGTTTCCAGTTCTTGCTTGGTCACGGTCTTCGAGGTGTAAATGGTCCCTAGCTGTTCGGATAGCAGCACCTGCCTGCGTAGTTTTAGTCTTGCGGCGTCTACGCCTGGGAGGTTCATCGGACGAAGTCGAGCTGTCAGATGAATAATAAGGAGCTGGATTGCCCCCAACATTTTGATGCTGTTGTTGAGTGAGTTGTGCCATGAGGTTGGCGTTGGCTTACATCCGCTCTCCGAGTTGTCTCCTGCTTTCCCTGAGCTCTCTCATCAAGTCGTTGAACTCTATTCTGGTGACAACTGGCATCTGGTCCTGGGCGGTAGTCCCTGCACCTAGTTTTGCTTGCTGATTGCTAGGCCCTGCTTGTTTTACGCTAGCAGTCTCGTGGGCGTCCGCATTATGAGAGGCTGATCTGGTACGTGGTCTTGCCATTGTAGAGTTATTGGTATGAACTCTGAGTAGAATCAACGAATGTCCTACGAATGACTCGGATCTTCTTTGGGGGATTTATTCAATCCAGTAGCTTCAAAGCAGATCCTTGAGGTCTGAGAATTCGATTCTCAGTGAAAGCACCAAAGTGTTAGCACCAAAATTGGTCACTAACCTCGTTGAGAAAGTTTGTGTAGAGAGATAAATGAAGAAAGTAAATTTAAACAGAGAACAATATGCTAAATTGAATGCAAAGACGAGAACACCAGATTTATAGTGGTTCGGCGTAATTGCCTACGTCCACTTTGAGGTTAATCTTTTATTGCTTTACTTGATAACTGATTATAGATACAATCCATTCACTAACTATTCGAATACAGTTGCTAAGTAAAGAGAATGAGTCTTGAAAATGGCAGAGTCTCCCCAGTGTTCTCGAAAAAAGGTCCTTTTCACTGTGCCCTTGCCTCTCTATTTATAGACAAAGATGGGTTGGACTTCCCTGGTGGGCCTGGCAGCTGAATACTTCGGCCCAGAAACAGTGAGTTCTGTGTGCCGAACCATAGATGCCGAACAAACTGATGCCGAACAGACTGATGCCGATCAGACTGATGCCTAACAAACTGATGCCGAACAGACTGATGCCGAACGAACTGATGCCGGACAGACTGATGCCGAACGAAGTGATGCCGAATAGACTGATGTCGAACAAAGTGATGGATGCCGAGCAGTATGGAGCGTCGAACGCTCTACCATGCCGAATGATCCATGTATGCCGAACGCTCTCGAATGCTGAATGATCCATGTATGCCGAATGCTCTCGAATGCCGAACGATCCATGTATGCCGAATGCTCTCGAATGCCGAACGATCCATGTATGCCAAACGCTCTCGAATGCCGAACGATCCATGTATGCCAAACGCTCTCGAATGTCGAACGATCCATGTATGCCGAACGCTCTCGAATGCCAAACGATCCATGTACGCCGAACACTCTGCCATGCCGAACGGTCCATGTATGCCGACCGATCTAGGTATGCCAAACGCTCTGCTATGCCGACCACTCTAGAATGCCGAACGATATACAATACCGAACGACTCTTCATGTCGAACGGTATGTAAGTGCCAAGCGCCTAGTTTCCTGATCAAACCTTCAGGTAACAGATACAAACGGATTTCATATCGATGAAGATTGCGTCCGATGGAGTCGAAATTTGGCATGGACATTCTTTAGCATGTGCGTAAGCTTCTATGAAAATATCATAGCATTTGGACTTGTGGGTCTCGAGTTATGATCGATACGAAATGGAGACTTTCGGTAGGCTGTTTGGTTCGTATCGATCGGAACTACGTTGTTCGTATCGATAGTCTTGCTCTGTTCGTATCGATAGAGGCGGTCCAATTCGTATTGACAGAAGTAGCTCAGTTCGTATCGATGGAAGCGGCTCTGTTCGTATCGATGGTCACGTTCTGTTCGTATCGATGAAGGTGGCATAGTTCGAATCGATGGAGGTTGGCTTGTTCGTATCGAGGAAAGCACCCTAACTCGATGGATACGAACAATGGTTCGTCGATGGATGCGAAGTTGACACTGGCTAATCGATACGAAGTGTGCTGTCCATCGATGGATACGAAATCGATCGAGTCGAACAGAGGCTTCCTGATGGATTCGAATGAGATCGAGTCGAACAAAGGCTTCCTGATGGATTCGAACGAGATCGAGTCGAACAGTGGCCAGTTGTTGGATTCGAACGAGATCGAGTCGAACAGTGGCCAGTTGATGGATTCGAACGAGACTGAGTCGAACAGTGGCCTGTTTATGGATTCGAACGAGATCGAGTCGAACAGTGGCCAGTCGATGGATTCGAACTCGAGGCTGTTCTTCATCCAATCTTGCATTGATCGTAACTTGAGCATATGAACTCGGATTGACTTGAAATTTGGAACGTTGACTTTCATTGCTTCGCTTGCAGTGTCTTGTCGATTGTAGCTTGATTCGGACTCAGACAGAATTCGTCGATATCCATGGTGAGTCTGCATATAACCGATCTCTAAGACGAACCGTCATTGGTTTCTAGTCGAGTTCTTGGTGTCGCGGCCTTGCCAAAAGGCGGGATAATAGTATGTTATAAGGGGTTAAATTTTAAACATGGTTTATAAATCTGATTTGCCAATGAAATGAATTTAAATTAAGGATTTGAGAATTTAATTTCCGGTGCTTTTCTAAATTTGGTTTCCAAAGTTTTGAAAATATATATATTATTTGAAGGTATTTTCAAATGGAATTTGTTTCCAAAGAATTTTAAAAGAAATAAGTTAGTACTCCCCTCTTTTGTCGCTGGAAAATAATTTCGGTAATGACTGCAACATCATCGACATTCATTTTCGAGTCTCAAAGTGGAGAGACCGCTTAGTAGCTTTGCTCCACTTTTGTTTTGAAAAATTAATTTGATTGGATTTCTTGAGTATGATTTGATGTATAAAATATATATGTATATATTTATTTCAAAAGGTTTGAAGAGAAACCAGAAATCTTATTCTTAAGTTCTATGTTAAATGATGGTTTTCAATTATTGAAATGGAGCAAAAAGTTTAAAAAATTGGAGTGTCTAAAATGAGAAATGGAATTGAAACAACTTGAAACAGTTGAACTAGGATAAAATTTATTTGTATAATACTTAATTGCAATTTTAAAACATATAAAACTTACCTGAATATTCAAAAAGTTAAAGTGTTTGTGAATATGTAATTGAAGGTTATACAAGAGAAAACTTAGGTAATAATAATGTTCAAACTAAATTTTGCTTAATAGAAGTGTTGTAAATAAAAGGAAGATTTGTATAGTGCTCAATTACACTCGGTTACATTAATAAAACTTACTTGGAAACGTTTGAATATTAATGTGAACATGTAATTGAATAGTATATAATATAAAATATAACTAATAAGATGTCCAAAAATGAAATTTATATGGTTTTAAATTAATTGTTGTATCTGGTACTATGAATTTTGAATCTATCTTTCCTTTCCGTTGATTCATCTCCTATCTCGTTCCTTTTTCAAGGACAAAAAGTTTTGAGTGGGGGAGTGTAATGGCCTATAAATTTTAATGGTTTAAATAGTGTAATTAACTGAATTTTCTTGAAAATAAACAATAAAATTTTGAAATGAAAATTTGATATTTGTTATGCGTCTATTGAAACATAGTAAATGGTAGATTTTCGTTAGAAAATATGTAAGTTAGTTCAGTTGAGTAATTTTCAATTTTCAATTTTCAATTTAAAATCAGTTAAATTGATGGAAATAAAAATATTTTCGAAGTTTGAATATTTTTATATAATAAAAATGTAAATCATTTGCTGAGTGAGACGTCATATTTAGTTTCGCCAAATTTCGACGGCTATAGCTCCATTTATCTTATTTGTAGCGTTTTAGCACCAGTTTTGGTAGCAAATATCGACTTTTGATAGGATGGTCGTATCACTAATATCTGTGTACCATTCTGGTCGTGTCGTCCTGCTGATCTCCGTAGTATATTCATTTGTTAATTCCAGCATCCGGTGCACGGTGGAATCTACGAAACAGTTAACCGTATCGGTACCGTTTTGTGCCTTGTTGTTTCTTCTGTCCTTTCATTCCTACCGTGCAAACCAATAGTCATCAACCATTAATATTTTAGCTTTTGGCTTACAATTCCTATTGTCTTGAATATAATCTGGTTCGTCCTTTCATTTTCTCTGGTTCCTTGCTCTTTTCACACTGCCTTGTTCTTTTGAAAAAAAGAAAGAAAAATAATAATATAAGAACATATAAAACATAGCATATTTATATATATCATCTTCTCCCTGATGCAAACCCATGCCCGACCTTCCTCGTGTTGCATAGCAACCCCGAGCATCTTCCGCTGTGTATACAACCGCCACCTCACACCCACGTTTCAAACTCCCAACCTAATCCACCTCTTCACCCATCACGTTAGCCCTTTCTCCACCTCGTCTTGCTCCTCTGGCCGCACTCACTTGCCGAACCACCATTCTCCCACTCGCATGCCCCAGTTTCCTCCCTCTACCTACTGCTGCGCCTGGAGCCACTGCCTAAACCTGAATGGCAACACTTGCTTTCAAAGGCCGAGGCCTGTTCTTCTCCTTTCTTAAATATATATATATATATATATATATATGTGTGTGTGTGTGTGTGTGTGTGTGTTTCTAAATAATCTCTTACCTACTATCTTGTTTATACATATTGATTTATATATATATATTTTATTTTTAAATAAATGTGTTTAAGAAATAATGATTTTGAAATATAATATATATAAAGATTTTAGTTTAATATGTGTTAAAATAAAATATTGATTTTAAAATATGTATATAAAAAGATATTATTTTAAATATGGGTTGGTTTTAAAATATATATATATATAAATATTTTAATTTGATATGTGTTTTAAATTTAGTATTTCAAACATATACCTATAGAATTTATTTTGATATGTGTTTTTAAATTGAATATTGAATTTTAGGATATAATATATATTTGATTTCCATCGAATCCAGTTCATCGTGCTTTGCTGTTGGTTTTGCCGCTGTCCAGAATTGATCGCAGTAGTTAGCTGCTTTGATTTGTCGCTTATCCATGTGGTTTTCTATTCTCTCTAGCCTCAAAAGGTGAGCAATCGCTCATGGTTAACATTCTTATATTTAGTAAATTTAATTCACATGAAATGGCCATTGAAATATGTTGTTAAATTTATGTTGTTAAATTTAAATTGTTAGTTATTTAATTATTAAATATGATATGTTATTATCTGCAATTGTCTATCTATATTAATTGACATATGACACCATAACCTGTTATATATATCTTGTTTAATTGTTAAATATGATCATATATGCTTGTCATTGATATGTCTGTTATTTTATGCTATTTATATTCTCACACTGCAAATTCCTTATTAGTTAGGAATTTCCTATGGGTTTAAATGATACATACCTGAACGATATTGCAGATTAGGGGAAAATCATTATGGGTTGAAATGATAAACCCAATCGATTTTCATTAATTTTGAAATTTTGGGATTGCGAGTTGAAATGATATATACTTGTAAATATTAAATTTAAATTGCGGATTGAAATGATAAATATATGTATCACTTGACCATAGGGTAGAAAACTATATTCGGACATCGTTGGTCTATTTTTGAAAATGATTTCCATGGTTTTGAAAGGAAATATGGATTTTAATAAATATTGATTATTAAAATATAATATATAATTTTTTTATATATGTAAAAATTTAGATTTTAAAATTATATATTTTAAAACTTCAAATTTATAATTTATTTTTGAAAATATAAATTTTAATATTTTACTTATAATTTTATAATTTTTAAATATATATAATATGATTTAATATAAAATAAATTTAAAAATAAGATTTAATTTAATAAAATTTAATTTAATTAGATATATATATATAATATGTTTAAGTATTTACATAAATTATTATTAATATTTTAAAAATAGATTTTTTTAATAAATTTAATAAAGTATGGTTGGAAGATAAATTGAAATTGATTTAAAATATTATTTAAGAATTGGATATAAATAAGAATTGATTTGAACTTATTGATTATGAGATTTTAAAGATATGATTTTACAATTTGATAACGGGATTTTGATTAAAGATGATTAAATGAGTATTTTCGAATTTAAATAAATTGAAATTGAATATTTAAATTTGATTTAAATGTGTAAACTGAGATTTTGTTTAAATGTTTATAAAAGTGATTAGGTGAATATTTAGAATTAAATATAATTGAACTCGGATATTTAATTTTTGATTTTATTTAAATTCGTAATTTTGAGATTTATTTATATGTTATTAGAAATGATTAAGTGAATATTTTCCAGTTTAAATAAATTTAAGATTGAATTTTGGAAAAATAAATGAAATTTATCAAAGTGAGTTATTATAAATAGTTTGAATATTTTAACTTTGAAACCTATTGAATTGGAAGTGGTTTGAATTTGAAGTTCAAACCTGGATTTGAAATCAATATAAATTAAATAGTTAAATGAGAATTTGAATTGATTTTTGAAATTGGAAGAAACAATTCTAACTATAAACTATTTTAGTATTTTAACTCTTTTCTTAATATATAAACTATTTTAATTTATAACTTATTTTTAAATACCTAAACTATTTTTAATTTATAACTATTTCAATATGTATAAACTATTTTCAATATTTAAACTATTTAAGTTGGAATTGTTATGATTTAGATTTAATGGATTTAAATGCGAATATTTTGATATGATGGTTTAACCTACTTTGTGGTTAAGCTTTTGGAAATAAATATGATTTTACTGTGAATTATGATTTCGAAAGTGAATATAATTTCGAAAGTGATATGATTTTGAAATGAGTATGATATTTTGATATGAAGTATGAATTATTTGAAATGAAAACGACCACGGTGTGAAATAAGCGTTTGGTTGTTAAAAGGACCGTGATCAAATATTGTCATACTCTCTGCCTATACCGAAAGCCACTTTAACAACTGTGTACGTGGTGGAGATTCCAGAACAAAGTAGGATGGTTTGGCGACGATTCTATATGAGGTATTAACACAGCCCTGACTCCCGTGAGTCAGTTTGATGTGGCTAAAACAGGAACTATACCGGGCCAAGTGGGGTCACTCTCCCTATCGGGCATATTTCTTCGTTACCATTATATTGCTTTTGTGATTCGATTTGGTGCACCTTTGATTTGGGAGTGTATCTCGAGGTGGGCGGTAGTAGCTGTTTTGCATTACCACCAGTCCGGGAGTGCGAACGGTAGAATCCTACCCTGGCATTGCCTCGCGTGCCTTGTCACATGCCTTATCGCGCCTTCTACAAGTTTGTTTTGTAGCGTACTTATGGATTGCCCTCTGGGCAAACCACCGGTTTATTGGAGCTTACGGTACTGTATAGACCGCGGGAATATATAAAATGTGTTAAGGGGAATATAGGTAACGCCTTAACGCTATTTTAGTACTTTACTTTACTGATGGACATATTATAATAGCGTATATTACTACATAGTATACAGTTCCACGGATCCTTAGAGGATGGAAATCCCAAACATCATTTAAGTTACTTGTATTTCAGTTGACATTTCACTTGAGTTGAATTTACCGGTATAAGAATGTTAATCCTGACTCGAGTGTTTTGTGTTTTGCTTTATGCTCGGGTCAGACTGAGTGTCACAGCATTTAAGATTCACCTTTGGAGCTTTGCTTGAAGATCTGATCTTATATCTATTCAGCTTTCAGTTATTTCCGGTTGTTATGATCAGACTTGTCCGTTGCTTTTGTATTTGATATTCTGGTGTATTTTGTTTCAAACTCTGATGTTTTATAGTAGCTTCATGAACTACTATTTATCTATTACGCTGCTTATTGTTGTAATACTCCGCGTCTATGATTTTGTGATTGATTTATTTACTGTATATGCTGAGTTTTGCCAAATATAAATTAACAATCTGTTGTTTTGAGCAATTCAAGTCTGACATGAGTGGATGATTGTCGATTTGAATGGTTCGAAATACCAAGTCGTTACAAATATAGTTTTAAATAAAACCTTATTTTATTTATTTTGGTTAAAAAAGTAGTCTTATTTTATTTGAATTTTAGTTAACGTGAGATTTATATAAAATAGAACATATCAAATATACTCTGGTATGTATATGTGTGTAACAGTTACTTGTTAAAGTTAATTAGAAAAGGAAACCTTCTATATCTCTCTCTTAATTTTATTCAATTGATTGAGGGAAAATTTTGTTTTATTTTGGGAGAGAAACATTTCATTCCTCTCTCTTTAATTGAATTGATTGGTTTATCAAATAATATATACGACCAAATTTATACTTGGCATAGTAAGAATATCCAAATATACATTAGTGTAAAATGTGTAAGTGCAACATATAAACAGTGTACATAACTAATGTGACCCTATATAGGTGTTGGGATTTATACCACAACAGACCTATTTATCCTTTTATATATTCCTTTATTGTCCATAGTTTTGATATACATACATACATACGTGCATATACGTACATACATATAAATATATATGTATATGTATACGTTGATCTACAATTTCAAACACTTCGTCTTTGAATATCAAAACATTTGAAATATGGTTAAGTGTTATAAAAGTGATTTTATAACCTTTTTAAACTCCTTTTAATTTAATAACAAATGATAGAAAACTTGTTTTTGAAATTTTTTTACAAAAATAAATATTTTGAAGAAATATCGATAACGTGACAAAAAATCGGTTTACTGATAAATGGATTTTTAGTTAATATAAGTTATTCATACTCTATGTACATGTATAAATGAAGTCATTAATAGCTAATAAAAATAATTTTTTAATATGGTTAACTAAATAATTCCTAAGTGCTTCTAGAAGTTCAGAGGTAGAAGATATTTTGGTATAGATATTTCTATGGCTCATGAGGTTGAAAGTACGTCACACGGGGAGGGGGGATAGGCATTTGGCTGGCCAGGAGAGGTAATGGGAGAGGTATGGTAACCTCTTGTTGCCTATGTTAGTCCACTTAAAGCTAATGAACCCCTTTCACAGTTTTATTCAAAAATAACTAAGCTCTTCATTTCTGTTATTCTCTTATAAATAACTTTCTCAAACTTAAATCATATCAGCCCCAAAATTTCATCGAGCTCTTGTTATAAGCCTTAAACAACATAGCAACACCTATCATCAACTTGGAGCTTGAATATTTGGAGCACACACCCCCTATAAGCCAAGGCCCTAAGCATTTTAAGGTTAAATCTAGCCTAGCCACGAGCAAGTGGAAGGGTAGGAGGAATTTTAAGAGCTTGCAAGCTTGAGGTGGGAAGTGGAAGCAAGGTCGAGGCTTGAGTTTGGTTTTTTACTTGTTGAAGTGTGAGAAAACCCATTATTTGAATGTATATGAAGTGTATAATATTCTTGTTTAAATTATAGTATGATGCTTTACTATATATTGCGATAACTTTTGTGATTCTTGCTTTGAAAAACAAATGCCATGAGAAATTTTTTGTATCTGGACTTTTATGACTTGTCACATGCCCTTGAAAAGATGCGCATAGGTTTAGTTTGACTTTGATTGAATCGGACTTGAGTATGGAATGGTTTCTATAGTGAATAGTCGCTATAGAAGCGCATAACATTGCCATATGTTCGGCAATTTCTATAATATCTTGTAAAGAGATCCTTAGGGGTTTCTTGCCTTAGTTATTATGTATATCGAGTGCACTATTTACTGTAAAAAAAAGTGGATCTTAAAAAGATCATTATCCTATTGAAAATGGCAAAACTTTCCAAATCATAAAGCTGCCCAGTTCATAGGCTGTTAAAGCATATAATGGTAGCATTTTTAGTCCACTGTAGTAGCTCTAAATCATTTTTTCAGCATTTTGGAAGCTGTAGTTTTTGTTTGAAACTTTAGTTTTTTTAAATGACCTTTAATTTAAGTATTTTTTTACAATATTTTTAGTAGTATTTAATAACTTATATTAGAGTATTTTAAAAGTGCATGGTTTGGAATTTAAATATATTTTTAATCACTAATTATGAGTAATTAAATAGAAGCTTAAATAAATGAAAACAAGTTTTTTTGAAGTTATTAAGTAAATTATAAAATATTTATTTTTAATTAATATTTTAAACAATTGTTTAAACCATACATAGAAGTATTTTAAAGATTTTTTTATAAATAGTTTTTGAAAATTAGTTAATTATTTCATTAAAGTACTAAAAAGCTTATGTAATATAGTATCTTTTAAATTATATTTAGAATTTTATTAAATATCTTAGCTTTATAAATAAATTAGTGTGTATGCATGTATCATTTTAAAAAGCGTTTAAATTATAAACAAACGATTTTAGAAAGGGATTAGGAGTTGCATAAGTACTTAATCGTGCTTTATTTCTTTACTTGTTTATGGAAAGTAATTAATACTATACTTAGCACCAAAAGCCAAAAAGTAGACTTGTCTATCTATGCGAGTCAAGAATGATGTTCAAGTAGGGTATATAAGCAACAGTGCACTAACCTATCGGCTTCACTCTTGACCGAGGGATAGTATAAGCTGAAAAGGTTGGAAACATGATAAGTATATAAGACATGATTTCCACAGATAATCGTTTTTAGAACTAGATAGTCAATTAGTTGATTGTCGAGCTTGACCAATTAACTTTGGATGTATATAAAAGATTCATGGCTTCATATGGTTTGAGATCCCCTAAGGAGGACTCATTGGTATAAAACAACTCTTGCTTTAAGAACGTATACATACGAGATCCACCGAGGAGGAATCTTTAAAAATAGTTTGCTTACTTCTAAAAGAAATGGAATTGAGTTAAATGAAAATTCAATAATTTAGTTTTGAAGAGTCCATGATTAGATAAGTACACTTGTGTATTACTTATCGAAAACCACTTCAAAAGTAGTATACGAGTCTACATTTTGGAAGCGGTTGTGAAGTTGAATGTTATAGAGTTGAACTATCTATCCTAAGGTTAAATCCAAGAGAGAGTTCAGCATTAACATTTTAGACTAATGCTACAGGGTTAAACAAACCATCATAAGGTTAAGTCCAAGGGAGAGCTTAGCATTAGCATTCTTTGAGTGATTTGTGCTAGAATCCATGGAGAGATAAGGATTCTGTTCGAGTGATGAAGACTCGTATGAGAGACACTAAACATGACCTCACCATTGATTATGACAGAAAAAAGAGTAGGGGCATAGCCAGTGGGTTTAGCTTACCCAAAGGTATATCAACTCCATATCTGGAGATGCTTATTGATGTTGCTAGCGGGAGTTGATGATATTCGATATCGTGTTAGGGCGTGGACCGGTTATGTTTTCCTTTGAGACATATTTTATTAGAAGATACATAAAGCTCGAAAGGTAGTTTTTTTACCCTTATGCAAGTGGCCAGCTTCGGTTTACTAAGAGGACCTCCATGGAAATTCCATATGTGAACGTACCTTAGCGATTTTAGATGTACTTCTAATATTGTTGTGTTGTGAGATGCAAGCAATACAGCTATTTTTTGATTTATATTCTACACCCTAGACACTATCTACTATATCCCTGTTTTTACTTATCAGAAGGTTTGGTTACTTTTAACGGGAAAACTGTCATGGTGATTCATACAGTCTTTAAAGTTATTGTTATATGGATGCATGTTTCTTGAGTTTCTCATACTAGACTTATGTTTGACACATGGCTTTTGTTTTCCCTAAATTTCTCATGTACTCATTCGAATAGATTGAGTAAAGTAGGTTTGACTTTGGATGCTTCAGAGCTACAGGAGAAGAGCTGGAGGCTTCCGTTTATCTATCGATTTCTATTTCTATTGCACTATTATTATGTATGTATCAACATTGTGAGGATAAGTAGTTGCAACTGTCTAGGCTAGTGATAATACTTTGGTTTTGTAATTCTGAACTTACTTTGTATTTTGGAGTAACCCTTTGTGTCGTCCTTTATATATCGTATTTTATTGTTCTGCTTGTGAGATTCTAATATTGTGTTCTTTCTATCTTATTCAATTTCCTTTTCCTTTTATTTTCTATTAACAATTTATCTTTCCGACACTTAGGTGATCGACAGAAGTATCAACATTCGAAGGTCGAAAAGTCGGATAGTTACATTTGGTATCAGAGCAAAGGTTTAGTGAATACCTTGGCTTTGGTTGGGTATGGCTCATTAGAAATAGTGTAAGCGATACCCTAGAATGAGTTGAGTGTATATATAAATCGAGTGCATATTTGTATTTTTTCTCTATAAACCTAACCCTTTATAGTACTTCCTTAGGAATAACTCTTTCTTTGAAATAACTTTTTCCTTAAGTATCCTAAAGATGTTTTGCTATGTTTAGGTAGTGAAAACAATGAGTACTAGAGCTGTTATTGCTAGAGTTAGGAGTAGTAGTACTATTACTAATGGTTGGAATTGGGCATAGAGGAATGCCGCTTCTATCAAGGAATCGAGAGTGGATGTTGTGGAAGAAGTTGTACAGGTTAGACCACAGATGAATTTTGTTTCACTATGTTGTGACTTTAAGAGGTTGGATGGTAAAAGATTTAATGGCATTGAGACTATCATCAAGGTTTAGACTTGGATTAGTTTGTGTGATTGGATATTCGAAGGCATGGAGTTGGATGATGCGATAAAGCATTGTTTGCCATCATGACATCCGACTGTCGCTACTATGGATTGGTGGGGTTCGATCACTACAGATATCCAGGAGAATGACTTCTCTTGGGCCCAATTTGAGGAAGTGTTTGAGATGAAGTTTGTTCCTAAGGACGGAAAGACTATTGTTTAAAAGCTTCTTATATATTAATTAGGGGATATGTAAGTTGCTGGGTATGAGAATAGGTTCAATGCATTATCTTGGTTGAGGCTTGGGTTGGTAGATAAACCGCCGAAGAAGAATGAGATGTTCATTGCAGGTATGTATTCAGAGTTTCAAAGAGACATGATAAATTATATTTAGGGATCGTTTGTCAATCTGATTGGTATGGGTTTGAGGTTCGAGAGTTTAGCTCCAAAGCATTCTACATCTACACCAACTGGAAACAACAAGTGTAAGTTTCAGCCTTCGAAGGATGTTTCCAAATTAGCTTGCTATAAGTGTGGATAGAAGGGACATTTTGTAGGAACTGTAGGTCAGGTAGAGGAGGACAAGTGACGAAAGCACCCATAGTCATAACAATGTTAGTTAAGGCGTCAATTGCAAGGGTACCAAAGGTTGAGCCACAGACAACCAAGTGTCGGTTGCATCGAAGAGTTGTTACAACTACAACCTGCTAGGTCATTTTATTATAGATTGTCCGGTGCTTTAGAAAGGACAGCAACCTAGGGTTTTTGCTCCTGCTACAACACCTTACACTTCTGCAGCTGAAAAAGGGAAGCAAGTTATTGAAGGTATATTATCTATTTATGGCATTTCTATTTGTGTTTTGTTTGATACTGGTTTGCTTGGTTTCATATCTCATAACCTTGTTTATAGACTGAAATATGAGTCGGTTTTGGCTTTTGACTCTATTTGTATGTCGAACCCTGTGGAAGGCTCGACCAATCTTAGTATGATATGTGTAGGAGTTTTAGTTACTTGTTATAACCAACTCCTTTGATACGATATCTATGTTCTTGGTTTTTTGGGGTTTGATGTTTTACTTAGGATAGATTGGTTGTCTCGGTATTGTGTAGTTCTGAATTGTGGTAAGAAAATATATTGTTAAAGAAAGAAGGGAAGAACTCTGATAGTGTCTTGTGAAGGACCTAGCTCGTTTATGTATAGTTTTCTTTATTCTCTTAATGTGGTAGAAGAGGAGTTGGGTTTGATCTTTGTTGTGCAGGATTCTAGGAATGTGTTTGAGGAGGTTCCAGATTTACCATCTCATTGTATGTTTGAATTTCATATTTATTTGGTTCAAGATGCTATTTCCCAAACCCTGTCGAAGGCAAGATGATGAAAACGACAAATCAACAGAACTATTCTTATAATAAAATTTAGGCTGCAGGAAAAGGAAGAAAACAACAAGGGAAAGTCCAGAGAGCACCGTGCCCACAATAGGTCTTAAGACAACAATAAAGACTCACAAAACTGCATCGATCCCCAATTCTAATGTTACATTATGATACCGAGACTAAAATATGAAGCGGCTATGAGGTGTAGAAAACGATTTGCAGCCCCAAACTCAAAATTGCAACACACCTCTCGAACCTGTGCCACAATCTTCTGTCAATACATGAAGCTATAAGGACGCCCCACTATCTCGATACTAAACAAGATACCACGTTGCAACCTTAAAGGAGTTCTGCTCAGAACTAATGAACTGCACTAGACATGTCTCATCCTTCCGACAGCTCAAAAACCAGACAATGAAAAGTGCATTGGATAATCAGTAATGCTTGCTTAAGATAGGATCACATCAGACTGCACAAGCACTATGCTCGACCTTTCATTAGTACATGTTCTTAAGCCATTCTGAGCAAGCCCTAAGTAAACACTCCACATACCAAATGACCCAATAAACCCAAGTATTATTCCTAAAAGCTAATGCACTGCTATCACTTTTAAGTGCAGATTTGTGCTGTGCTTACCGAGGATTTTTTAATTAGTACCATGAGGAATCCAAAGCATTCCAAGGGCTGCACACAGGGTTATGCAAATAGCACTCCACCGTAGTTCTTCAATTGTTAGAAAATAGCAAAGACGCAGGTGGCCCTTGTCAAGCAACTTGCGCACATCAACATCAAGAGCAGCTCAGAACACATTCATACAGATACTGAGCTAACACCATAGGTTAGAGGCAAAGTAAATCAACTCCATTTATCCTTAGCACAATGTCAAATAAACATTGCAGACTGGGCAAGACGACTCAATTTTAACCATGTCTAGGGTAGTATCATACGAACAACGTAGTTCTACTACGTATGTATTAACGACGCCCTAAAAACAAGGCAAAGGAATTACTCTGAACATCCCCATGGGGCAGTACAGAAGCCATTGCCCCTTTAGATCAAACGTGCATGATCCATTTGAATTTAAATTTCCCGCCTCAATTTCAGATGTTCCCGCTTCAATATTAAACTTCCAACCAATGCCCAGAATTCATCCGCTCATATTATGGTTTTCCTCCGAGGACATATCAGCCATCCATGCACACTAAATAAATTAGAAGATGGATGACACATGACAGAATCCAAAGGTGGAAAGTAAAAAAGCAGAAAAAGAGTGATGGCAATCCACGTGCATCTCTGTACTATAATAAAAAAGGCACCATAGTAAGAAATGGACCTTTTTCTAGATTTGATATTTTTAAGGCTAAAAATGAAAAGTTCTATACTCTCTATCATTAATATTTGTATAAGGAATATAAAAGAAGAAAGTGATAATTCCCCATGGACGTATGATTCTTTAACATCCAAACCACATAAAATTCTCTATGTCTTTACTTTTTCCTACATTTTATGTACCTAGTTTTAAGTATTAGATTCTTTTCTATTTTTTTATTTCTTTTACTCAAATTGGATATAAACCCAACTTGACATTTTAACAAGCAGTTAAAGTGCAACTACATAATTGTGTAAGCTCCCAACAACATGATTACTATCTAAAGGCAAATTTAATATTATTTAAGTTTTTTGATTCTAATCCACGGAGCATGCTATAGTTACTTTCACGATCATTTGAGGTGTTATTTGGCAAGAAAACATCACCAGCATTTTTGCCACTAGGAGGGCCTGAATCTCCATTTCCTGTTTCAAGTAAATTTTACCTACTTTTCTCTCCCAAAATAACATAAATCCTATTGATTCCACTACTCCCCTTGCACAATAACAATTACACTTGGCTTCAAAAACTTCAAAGAAGCAACTCATAATCTCAAAAGTTCAAAGTGAAGTGGGATCTTCAACTAAAGCCCTTGCAGATCCCATCATGACTACACTTATATCCTTCACAAACCAAATCAACCAATGAATGGAAAGATTGGAGAAAATAATGCCCAACGCACTTCTCTTAGGCTAGTCTACCCTCCATATTCCATGTCTCACCGCCTTCACTCGCCAACCACGCTGAACATGCAATGGGTGAGTGAAAACGACACTCCTAGAAATGGGAACGATGGCACTGGCCAGAGAACTGATTCCAAACTAAAAGGCAAGACCCAGATCAACCCATAGGTCAAATCTAAGCCAACCAACATTAACCTGCTCCTACTGAAGAAACAGGCCCAATCAACCCATGATGACAATGACATCAGTTCTAAAGGTGATTTATCCTAGATGAACCCATGGGAAAATGAGATCCGACAATTAAAGGCATGAGTGGAACAACCGATAAGGTTTTGTCGGTTAAACACTAGGGAGAAGGTTACAGAAGAAGGCTCTTTCCCATCCTGCGAAACCATTTAGAAGCATATTTTCCAGACAACTTTAAAGCCCATTCGATTGATAAATTTGATGGAATTACCAACCATGATGACCACATCTACACTTTCGATTATTATATGGACATTCTGAAAGTAGGAAGAATGACCCGATATAAACTTTTCCTATTTACTTAGCCGATGCAGCCTCTCGATGATTTAGGAGGTATGAACCGGGTGAGATCCGATCTTCAAGACAGCTATCCGCAAACTTCTTGAGGCAATTCAACTCAGAAAGAAAGTCCTCCCTAGACGTGAACACCCTATCATGCATCAAGCGAGGGGAGAATGAAAGCTTGTGCAACTTCGTGAAGCGGTTCAAATATGAGGCACTTTGGATTGGAATAACCAGTGAAGAAGGGATACTTACTGCGGCCTATGCAGGGATAAGAAGAAACACAACAACATGGGAGGAAAAAAACAGAAAACCATGTCATAATATGAAGGCATACTATGAAAGGTCTAGTGGCTACATTAGAATGGAAGAGGTCGGATCTGAGGCGCAACCCCATGGAATTTCTGCCCCCAGCCGTGACAAGAAAATGAGGTAGAAGGGTACCATCTACCTATGAAATGACAAAAGAAATTGAACCTCACCATAAAAAAAATACCCATACTCACGCTACTGGGTATATGAGATGACCAGGACTGAGCATGCATACAACGTACTGAACAAAGGGAAGAAAGTAGAACATAATCGGGGTAGAGCATACAGCTGCTTCCACAGAGCCAATGACCACCATACCAACTGCAGACATTTAAAGAACAAGATAGAAAGACCGATCCAAAAAGGATACCTAGGCATCTTTTAGAAAACTAACAACGAGAATAGGACCAAAGACATCACTCCCAACCCAAATGAGGATAAGTAATCCCTTAAACCTCATAGCCTCAATTTATGGTGGAACATACCTTGTTGGAATAAGCAATAAAGCACGAGAGAAATATATGCAAGAGGCCAAATCGTAACATAAGATAGTCTTCCATATCAAGCAAAAGCCGGGATAGGAAATAGTTTTCACATTAGCCGATGCAGCAGGAATCGTTTTCCACACCAAGATCCACTCGTAGTCACGGTGCAAATTTTGAATTGCACCATGAAAATGTCATTCTAAATTATGGAAGCTCAATCAATGTAATTTTCAAGTTAGCGCATGACTAGATGAAGCTTCCATTTAAAATTTTGAAGCCTGGTCTTGAGCCATTTTACGGCTTTAACAACATCGCAAACGTTCCCGTTGGGTCAGCATGCCTGCTCTTCATAGCCGGAACATCACCTTTGTATAAACCTTGTATGCAAGTTGCTTGATCATTGACCAGCCATCACCATATAATGCCTTCATTGGAAGACTTATGCTAATAGACTTAGGGGAAATCATCTCTTTGAAAGACCTGCTTATGAAATTCAACACTCCTACGAGGATAGGATCTGTGAGGGGAGAACAATATTTAGCTAGGGAATTGTACACTGTAAATCTTAACTCTAGCAATAAAATTTTTCTAAACTACTCTACCATCTCTTTTGATATTTTTGATAATACTAATAAACAAGAAATCAAACCAACTCAAAAGGCTATGTCGGTTCCAAGTGCCAGTGCTGATACCGAAGTAAGTCATCCTACAACAACAAAAAGAGAGAAAAGGACATATATGCACATGATCGACACCAACGAATATAATTTTATCTATGAACAATGCTTCTCCAAAGAGGCTCAGAAACAAGCACTCTCGGTCAATTCTCAACTGGAGGAGGAAGCAGAAAATGAGATAGACCTAAGATTAAGTGTGACGAAGAAAGAATTGAAGCCAGTAGATGACCTGGAAGATATACAAATATTTCGGAAAGAAGCCATTAAGGTTCTCAAGATAGGGAAGAATCTCAACGTAGAA
Organism: Allium fistulosum; assembly: GCA_030737815.1. Classification (NCBI taxonomy): domain Eukaryota; kingdom Viridiplantae; phylum Streptophyta; class Magnoliopsida; order Asparagales; family Amaryllidaceae; genus Allium; species Allium fistulosum. The sequence continues at coordinate 672,704,211 of CM060906.1, forward strand.
GCTCGAGTTGAGCTAATAGACTTCTTGAAGAGATCAGTAGATGTATTTGCCTAGACCCATTCAAATTTGGTAGGAATAGACTCAGCCATCATCTGTCATGAACTCAACATTGATCCTAATACCCATCTAGTTAGATAAAAGCGTAGAACCTTAGACCAAGAGAGGTACAATGCTTTGCATAAAGAAATTAAAAGGTTGAAGGAAAATGGATTCATCAAGGAGGTGTATTACCCAAAATGGATCCTAACCCAGTACTTGTGAAGAAACCTAATGGAAAGTGGAGAACCTACATTGATTATACCAACCTCAACAAGGCACGCCTGAAGGATAGATTCTCCTGACCCAGAATTGATTAGTTAGTAGATGTGACCAGTAGATATGAGCTGCTCTTAGTCATAGATGCATACTTAGGATACAATCTCATAGTTGTGTTCGAGGTAGATCACGAGCATACTAGTTTTATGATAGACAAAGGCTTGTATTGATACAAAGTCATACCATTTGGGCTAAAGAATGCTTGGGCAACCTATCAAAAGCTGGTTAATATGATGTTCTTGGATTAGATCGAAAAAATGTTAAGCTGTATATGGATGACATTTTGGTTAAGTCAAAAGCAGCATCATACAATGTTCGGGACCTGCAAGAAACATTTGACATCCTGAGACAACATAATATGAAGCCGAACCCATTAAAATGCACTTTGGCTATTCAGTCGAGAAAATTTTTACGATACATAATAAGCGCTCGCGGCATTGAAGCAAACCCAGAGAAGACTGAAGCCATAAGAAAATGGGTACCTTACAAATATGAAGGAACTCATGAACTTAAATGGTAGGGTAGCAGCACTGAGTAGGTACATCTCAAAAGCAACCGATAGGCATATCATTCTTTGATCATGTGAAGAAGGGCGAAACTTTGAATGAACCGAAAAATGCAAGGCTGTATTCCAAAACCTTTGGTCAACACTCCTATATTATCTAAATCGATAACAAGCGAGGACTTATATGTATATTTAGCTGTAGCTGATAAAGCTGTTAGTGCTGCAGCAATTACAGAGGACGAAGATACCCATAGGACTATTTAATTCACAAGCAAGCATCTGCCAAGAGCAGAGTTGAATTATTCAATCATCAAAAAGCTGGCTTACAACCTACTTCTCCCAGCAAGGAAGCTGCATTCCCATTTCTAGGTATATCCCATTAAAGTCTTCACAGACAAACCACTAAGACAAATACTCCAAAAGCCTGAGACATCAGGCCGATTGTTGAAATAGGCAATGAAGCTCATTCAGTATGACATCACTTACTGTACAAGGAAAGCAATCAAAGGTCAAGCACTAGCAGACTTCATTAAAGAACACACACTTCCCCTCGAACCCCAATCAGCGGAAGATACGTTCGTCTACTAGTTTTGGCAACTGTTTGTAGGTGGAGCTTTAAATGTATAAGGGGCAAGAATTGGATATATGCTGGTCACTCCAGATAACTAGAAATTGTACGAGGGCAGCGCAACATGGGTTCAACGCAACCATAAGGTAACGGAATATGAAGCTCTCCTAACAGGCTTTAGAATGGCCCAGGTAATGAAGGTAACCCATATAAAAATTTACAGTGATTGCCAATTAGTTGTAAATCAAGTGCAGGGAAATTACCAAGCAAAGGAGCTAACCTTATCCAAATATGTAGAACTTTGCAAGAAATTACTAGAGTAGTTTGAATAATTTGGAATATAACAGATTCCATGTGAGAACAATTCTTCAATTGATTCGTTAGCTAAACTTGTGAAAACCAAAGTGGCAAATGAAATGAAAGTGATTTTAATAGGGCATCAGGAAGAATCGACCAACACAGAAGCTAATCAAATACCGATCCAAACCCGAGCCTAATGGGCAATGATCCACGGATCTGAGGACCAGGAAACCAAGGAAAATCAAAGGAAGTCCCCAGTTGAACTCATGCTTCAGCAAACCAAGGAGAACACTTGGATGACCTCACATCAAACAGTCCCTCTTAAATGGAGTCTTTCCCCAATCCAAAATGAAGCCCAAAAAAAAAGATATCATGCCACGTACTACTCCTTTGATGACACATCATACATGAGAGGGTACTCTACCTCTTATCTTAGGTGCGTTTCCAAAGAAGAGAGGATACATGTCATGAGAGAAATGCATAAAGGGATTTTCATTAGGGGTAGCTAAGTTTGAAAAAAGGTATTGAGGCATGTTTATTACTGGCCTACAGCAGTCCAGGATGCAAGGGAATTTGTGATAATATGCGACAAATGTCAAAATTTCACGAGTATCCTTGGACAGCCATCTCATGAGCTCATCCCACTAGCTAGCCTGTAGCCCTTCGATATATGGGGCATAGACTTAATAGTCCACTTCCTATGTCAAAGGGAGGAGCAAAGTATGCAATAGTGGTGATAAAGTACTTCACTAAATGGGTGGAGGTAGAGCCCTTAGCTACAATCACCGTAAAGAAGATAGGCATCTTTGTGGTAAGAAACATAGTCACTAAGTTCAGAATCCCGCACAAGATAATCTCTGATAATGGAACCCAGTTTGAAAGCAAAGAGTTCACAGTATTCTGTGAGAAGAATGGCATAATCAAAAGTTTTTCCTTTGTCATGCACCCATAAGCAAATAGATAAGTCGAAGCAGCAAACAAGATTACCAAGATGTTACTTAAAATAAGGCTATAGAAAGCAAAAGGGAAGTGGGTAGAAGAACTATCTTTAGTATTATGGGACTACAGAACTTTGAACAGATCTCCAATTGCCTTTCTCATTAACCTATGGATACGAGGCCATGCCTCTGTTGAAGTAGAAGTCCCCTCGCATAGAAGAATATCTTACACAACAGAGAAGAACGTGCAACTAAAGGAAGCTACCCTTGATCTCATTCAATAAAGAAGAGATGAGGCAGCAATAATATCTGCCGCATACCGACAAAGAATGGAAAGAAATTACAACACAAGACTCAAAGAAAGAAACTTCTACAAGGGAGATTTGGTACTGCGAAGGGTAGTGGCCAACATAAAAGACCCAGCAGATGGAGATCTAAGCTCAAATTGGGAAGGTCCACTAGCTATAGCAGAAGTTCTGGCCAATGGTGCATACCTACTATCAAAACCTAATGGAAATCTAGTTCCAAGAACATGGAACTCAAAGCACCTTAGGCCCTATTTTGTATGATTTATAGTACTTATGTAATAAACGTTGTAATTGTTATGAATAGTAATAATACAATGAACTTGACATTTAGACATTGGACGGCCCGAACCAGTATTAAAATCTCTCCATGTTAATTGCTTTGGCATAGCTAAATAATCACACTAGATGTAGGAATAGTAGAAGTCCTGAACAAGCTATCAAAACAAAACTACACAAAATGCAGCTTGACTTTTTCAGTGAAATAATTAAACCGGACGTAGATGTTGGACAGCCCGAACCAATATAAAAATATCTCTATGTTAATTATGTTAACATAGCCATAATGGACGTAAGGATATTAGATAGCCTAAACTAGTACAAAAAACCATATGCATGAATCAAGAAGGTTGTAAATAGATGACCTAACTTCACAGTCCAAACAACAGTCTATCCTCAATAGTGGGGCAAGACCGTGTCAAACGCATGATAGGTCTCAAACACCAAAAGTAGCTTTTAGGAAGCATGAACTATGCAGACAACAAACGCAAAGATGGCAAGAGAGAAATAACTCATAAGGTGCACAGTATTTATCGAAACAGATGCGATCCTAGAGATTACTTAAAGCTTGCCAGGTAAACATCAAGAAAACAAGGATTTTCCTACATTTATTTAATCATGTTAATATTCACTTAATACTGCGCTTATATCTATACAACCCATACTTCTACAAACACTTTAAAAATGCAAAAGAAAAACAACAAGCTATAAATATAAATAAAACAACATCATAAGTCTAACTTAGGCTCAGAGGAAGAATCATTTATAACCCTTACTTAGCGATATAGTCTGCGAGTTGTCGATGCTAGGCGTAGAGGAGAGCTATCCTCAAATTGGAGAGTAGGAGATAGGTCATTCAATTCAGTGATAACAACTAACAAGAGACTGAGGGCAACAAAGCCATAAGTGGTACGAGTGTCGTAATTAGCACCGGTCCAAGCATCACAATACTCTTGCGAATCAAATTTATAATCCACATGATTGTATATGAAGGTCAGATCATGCCCCGGCTAAAAGCGAATGAAAACATCAATGGCACGCTTCACACCAATCTCTTCCATAACCTTTCCTACCATCTCATTATGATGTTGTTCCAACTAGGAAGCCATGTCTAACCCACCTCGAGAAGTAGCAACGAGATCGAGGCGAGCCTCAGACTCTAATCGAAAATTTTTCCTTTCAAGAGCGTTCATGCGTCTCATAGCCATGCTCCTAATTCGTTTAATCTCATTCCAAATTTGATCCGTTATTTTCTCAGTTGTTCTGGAGTAGGGTCCAAAAAGCTCTTGTGTGGTAGAAATATAATGCTGGCTACTACTCCAAGAGGACCTCACCCCCTTGTCAAAATTTTCTTTTAATCTGCAAACTTGGCCTTATACTAATTTTTCAAATCATTCTTCCATGCGAGGACGACGTCAGGGTCTATCCTAGGTGGGGAAGTAGGGGCTGCACTAGGTTTAGAAGTTGCACCTAGGTCAAGGCTGCGATATGGGCATCTTCAGTACTAATTTGTCTCCCGATTTGCTCATTTAATTCCTCGATTTTGTGCTCTAAATACTTCATTTCATTCCTATATATGAGCCTATATATGCTTTTAGCATCTTTTAACAAGCCTTCTGGATTCGTAACCCTAGCTAAGGCCGAAACAAGCTTCTCCTCAAAGTCAGCCACCTCTGGGACCCGATCAGGGAAAGGAGGCTGAAAATTAAATTAGACCATGCAAAAAAATTATTATTTTTTACATGAAGTCGAAAATTCACAAAAAATTCATAAACTTTACAAAGAATTCCTAATTTATATAATATATGCATTACCCTGAGAAAAGTGTCCAACAATATAAGATTACAAGGTCATTCTCAGTTACAAGTTCCTAAAAAACTACACTAAAAATACCTAAGGCATATTGGCCAGGGGCAGGGCCAAGCTAATGCAGATAGTCCAATGGGGATCGTAACAAGTAACCACCCAGTGGTCCGTTGATTCTTCCCCGAATCCCTCGTTATTGGAAAGGAAGCTCAGGGTAAGCTTAGGATAGAAGCAGCCAAAGACATCCATTACATGTTGCAAAGAAATCTACCCCATCTCGCTTCTAATTTTTTTGAGAAGAGGTGATCCTACCCTGAACTTCACACAAAGAATCCTCAAGCTCATAAATCTTGAGTATATCTTCCTTCCTCGTGTTTTCTAAAGTATCAATAAGCCGAGCCTTAGTTTTTTTATATTTCTGGCAAAGCCACCAAAATACCTAAGAGCATCAGTCCTTCACACTTCTCTCCGTGGATGGGAAAGCACCTTTGACTCCACCCTCTTCTTTCGCTCATTGGAGAAAGAAGGAATCACACCCGTGAAGGGAGTAAGAACCAAATTCGAACTGGATCCCTCTATCATTCTTTCTTTTTTAGTATATTCCTTTCCCTCAGTTTGGCAGGCAAGTTGAGCATATAGATCTTCTATGTCTTATTAAATTTTGCTATCTCTGCTTGATAAACAACACCATAACGTGCCTCACCAACTTTTAACAATTGCTGCATTTCATTCAACTTCGATTCAGCTGCCGCAATCCTGTCGCATAGTTTAACATTAAGTTGGCGTTGGCATCTTTTGCATCCTTAAGCTCCGCATGCGCCTCCTTTAAGTCTTTCTCAAGCTTTTCATTAGCGATTGTTTTATGGATATTTTTCTCTTCTAAAGCCATAGTAGAAGTTGACACTTTGATCTCGAATTCAGGCACACTCGTGTCATTAGGGCCATAAACGATGGAGGTAGAAGTAATGTTAGATTCAAGAACTTCATTAAACTCGGTGAAAGCCCAAGCGGACCAACCTAGTGGGTAATGATTAAAAGTTCAACTCAAAGAAAATCGAAATGTAGTGCATTAAAATCAAAATAGGAACATGTATTATTAATTAACTACATCATCATACGACAAATTCAACAAACCTATATACAATAAATGATGGAAGTAATCAGAACTCAATCCTTATGTAAATTTCTAAGCCTATGCCTAAACCAGTCGAAGTGAGGACTATCAGGTGGGAAAGAGCCACTCTCTAGGGTGTATTGCCATTGGCGCAATACAAAGTCACTGAGTGCCTCTTTCTCTTTAACTACTTGATCAATCCTCGAGAGCAACCATTGGGTTTCATCCCTAAGTTTTATAAAAGACTCATCTAACTCCTTCCCATATCTACGGATAGCCGCAACACTAAGATCAATGTGACGACCGCCCATGACTCCTGCACTAAACATAGAAATAGTGCGCTGTAAAGTGTGCCAGGCAGCCATGGATGATCGTCAGAGGTAATTTAAAATAGCAGAATCTATCGTATTACTCACAGCGCATGGATAAAATACAATAGAGGAAAAATATACATAGTGAAGCTACACAGAACAGAATCGTATCAAATAAGCCTCATAGTAGTTTGATACAAAAATCTGAATAGTCAATACATCCAGCCTCACTACATATCACTCAGAGAATATACAAGCAGCGGAACATCCAGTACATATAATAAGAAAATAATATGCAAGACTCCAGCTCGTCTTCGTCATCAGCATCGTTGGAAACTAAGAACAGCACCTGTCACCTGCTACCTAGTCTGCCCATCCCAAAGTGGATGAACAGCCCAAGGTAATAAGAGTTGAACATAAAACCTTGAGTCAGACAACAGTCTTAGTGAGCGGTAAATTAACTAACAACATACCAAAAGAGCATAAAGGTAAAAAGGAATAGGAATCCAACCCTCCCACTCCACCTCTTTCTACAGTGATAGCCCCCAGACACACTACGTAGAAGTAAACATAGTAAAGCAAACATTTAAAGTAAAGCAATTATCACTTGAGTCAAGGTCAATGTTTTCCAAGTACAAACCCCCAAGGCCTAAACCAAGATCAGATAAGCACCCAGAAAATATTGCTCTTGAGACCGAATGACGATACAACCAAACATCCATGACTCTGGCTATCACTGTTATCATTGCTTCGATACCACCGTTAATTGAATGACCGGCACATTCTTTCAGCCGTCCGTCAAGGGTTAATGGTAACCCCGGTTCTAGACAGAACTCCGCACGTCGTCGCAGCCCGTGCCTAGGACTATCGAATCTGCCCAGAGTACTCGACCACCAACTGTAGTCTTTTGGGACTATCGAATCTGCCCAGCGTGCTCTTGCTTTGAGCCTGCTAGAACCTTCAACAACGATGAAATCTCAGCCTTCTAGTCATCCTCCTCGACGATTATTCTCATACTAGCTCAAGCCCCTCTCGAGCCAACCATTATCCTCAAACTCGAACCATTTCACCGAGTTAACAACATGCTTGGAATGATCCCGTCTGGATTAAACCAAGGCTATCTCACATCATGCCTCGCTTCATCTCATCATAGCAAAAACCCATCTCAACATCATCATCAAACCTATCCATATGAGCTTTATCATCCGCGTCATATGTCACGAGCAGCTTTTCTTATTCAAGAGCCTTTCCTTAGCTTTTGAATCATCTTCAACCAACTTGTCCAAATCAAATCATCAATCAACTAATTTATAAAAATCAATCAAGTCAATCATTAATCCAAGTAATCAAGCATTCAAACATGATCTAATAAACAATTATAACAATAATGGCAATCTTGTAAATAAAGAGTCTAAATCTAACAAGCATGAATCATGAGCAATATCTCTACAACTTGATGAATGAACTTGCATAGGTTAACATGTAGTAAAATGGATGTCAAATCATCATGAACAATAAATCTATACTTAAGTTTAGAAAATGCATGGAAATCACTATGTTAACAGAAAATCAAGCCACCAATCCGATATACTCCTTTGGATCCGTGTGAGAGATAACCACCACTCACTGAATCACCTAAACACCTTAAAAGCAACACACTTCAGATCTGGACAGCGAAGGATCTAGCTCGATTCTCCAAAATTCCGCTTCAAACGATGAAATCTCTCTTCGATGGTTGTAGATCTTCAATCTAAGCTCTTGGATCTTCGATTTGGATGGAAGGAAGCACAAAATTAAAGTGGAGAAAAAGAAGTGAAGAAGTGTAGTTCTCGAGCTCTCAAAATGGCAGCACTTCGTCGCTTCAAAATCCGGATCCCAAAAAGTGAGGCAAGGACGTGTATTTATAGGCTGGAAATCCTTAGGTCATCCGCCCCCTTAAGTCGTCCACGACCTAACTATCCCCGACCTACGACTTAACGACCCAAGCCTATGCGCATCCACGACCTAACGAGTTAGCAAATACTACGACTTAACTTCATAAGCCCTTACGCGACCTATGACCTAACACTCATAAGCGGCTTAGCGACTTAACGCTACACGACCTAACGATCTAACGCATAGCCGACCTAACGATCTAACAGGAGTACCGACCTAACACACTCCTTCACGCGACCTAACAACTTAGCCTTTACGCGACCTAACTAGGTCGTCCCACGACCTAACTACTCCCAGCATACTTAACATAGGTCGTCTACGACCTAACTAAACACGGCATAGCGACTCAACGACCTAAAACTTTACACAGGTTCTCAACGACCTATCCTTAACTCGTCCACTACCTAACTTCCTTAGGTCGTTAACTCACTCAACCCCTAGGTCGCTAAACCCCTTAAGTCGCTCCATTCCTTAGGTCGTTAACCTTCTTAGGTCGGTCAATTCCTTAAGTCGCCAACTGCTACCACTAACTTCCTTAGGTCGCTCGGCCGACCTAAACTATAACACGACCTAACCCCTTAGGTCGTCTAAACCCTTAAGTCGTCTACTCCTTAGGTCGTCAACTTCCTTAGGTCGCTCACCTAAGCCACTAAGTCGCTCCATAACCCAACCTGCTACACGACCTAACTCTGGACGACTTAAACTCTGGTCGACTTAACAACACCAACGACCTAATGACAACAGTTCTACAATCTTTCGATCCGTAAAAGTACGGGTCGTTACATTCTCTCCCCCTTAGGAATTTCGTCCCCAAAATTCCAAACAAACAAGAGTAATCAAAAACTATTCTGCATGCCTACCATCCATAGCAATCAACAAACCATGCGTCAAATTACTAGCCTAACATGCAGAATTCTAAAACTAGAACAAGTTACAAAGTCGTGAGATGACACGACACCTTATGGCCATACCTCGAAGAGTTCAGGATGAGCTGCCTTCATCCTCTCTTCCACCTCCCATGTACAGTCGTTCACATCATCACTCCATTGTATCTTGAGCAACCTAACTACCTTCCTCCTAAGCTGTTTCGTGTTAGTTTCCACAACACGAAGCGGCTTACGGGGTCTCTTATCAACTAGGTCAACTTCAAAATCTTCACAGCTATCAGCAGAACCCACAGTATCCGAGTCGTGCACATACATCCGTATATATGATATGTGAAAAACATTGTGCACACCCACCATCTTTTCTGGTAACTCCAATTTATAGGTGAGCTTTCCAATTCGCTCGATGATCGGGAATGGTCCAACAAATCTCGAAGTCAATTTTCCTTTCCTCCCGAATCGAATAACATTCTTCAGTGGAGAAATCTTCACAAAAACCATATCACCTACGTCGAATTCAAAATCCTTACGACGCTTATCAGCATAACTTTTCTGTCGGTCTTAGGCTGCCTTCATTCGTTGCTGAATGATCTCTATGCAATCCGAAGTCTGTCGAATCATTTCTGGCCCAAGTATCAACTTTTCTCCTGTTTCTAACCAACATGTCGGAGAGTTACACGGTCTTCCATACAATGCTTCATACGGTGCCATACCAATGCTTGACTGGTAACTGTTATTATATGAAAATTCCACTAAATGAAGATGATCTTCCCATGATCCTCCGAAATCTAAAACACATGCCCTGAGGAGATCTTCCAAAACTCGGTTGACTCTCTCGGTCTGACCATCTGTTTGGGGGTGATAAGCTGTACTCAAACACAACTCGGTTCCCAAAACTTCCTGGAAGCTCTTCCAAAATCTACTAGTGAATAATGGGTCTCGATCACTCACTATACTTTTCGGAATACCATGGAATCGAACTATCCACTTAACATATAGCTCAGCCAATTTCGATGCAGTCCTAGTTGATCGAACAGGAATGAATCTTGCACTCTTAGTCAGACGATCTACGATGACCCAAATCCCTTCATTTCCTGTTCTTGTTCTAGGTAGCCCATCAATAAAATCCATCGATATTTGCTCCCACTTCCATGTAGGAACTTCTAATGGCTGAAGCAATCCACTTGGCTTCTTCTGTTCGGCTTTTACCAACTGGCAGTTCATGCACTTGGAAATAAAATTTCCAACATCCATCTTCATACCTTCCCAGTAATAGGTTCTCTTCATATCTCGATACATCTTATTTCCACCTGGATGAATTGTCAACTTCGAGTGATGACTTTCCTTCAGAACTTCATCTCTCAATTCATCTATATCAGGAACAACTAGTCGTCCTTGCTTCTGAAGCCAACCCTCTCGATCGACCCCGAATCCTTTATCCTTTTCTGGGTCTAACCCAGATTCCAAATCATGGATAATCTTGACAAGCTTATCATCTCGCTTTTGGCTCTCGCCAATCCTTTCCACAAGAGTAGATCTTATCGATAAGTTTGCCAACATTTCAGGTTCCAATTCACATCTGGGCCTGAAGTCAAATCCAGCCAAATACTCGAGACTCTTCCATTCTGAAAACATGGCTCCCAATCCTGCATGTCTTCGACTTAACGCATCTTCCACTGCGTTACCCTTTCCCGGAGTATAGGCTATACTAAAATCATATGATGCCAAAAACTCTAGCCATCGTTGCTGCCTAAGATTTAAATCCTTTTGGGAGAAAAGATACTTCAACGACTTATGATCTGTAAACAACTCGAATCGAACTCCCAATAGGTAATGTCTCCACATCTTCAGAGCAAATACAATCGCTGCCAACTCCAAATCATGAGTCGGATATTTCCTTTCATGCGGCTTTAGTTGTCGACTTGCATACGCCACAACTTTACCCCTCTGCATCAGCACTGCTCCAAGTCCAGTACCACATGCGTCGGTGTAAACCACCATCTCATCATTTCCACTTGGAATAGTCAAAACAGGAGCACTTGTCAATCGCTCTTTCAGGATTCTGAAAGCTTGCTCACACTTAGCATCCCATCTGAATACTTGGTTCTTTTTCGTCAATCCTGTTAATGGTGCAGCTATCTTGGAAAAGTCTTTGATAAATCAGCGATAATATCCTGCTAATCCAAGAAAACTTCTCACATTAGATGTATTCTTAGGTCTAACCCAATCCTGGATTGCTGCCACCTTAGCGAGATCAACCGCTATTCCATTTCCAGAGATAATATGGCCTAAGAACCTCACTTCACTCTTCTAGAAGTGACACTTCGAAAACTTAGCCTTCAGCTGATGTTTCCATAAGATTTCCAAAACAATACGCAAGTGCGTCATGTGCTCTTCTTCAGTTCTGGAATAAATCAAAATATCATCCACGAACACTAGTACGAACTTGCTCAACTGATCTCTGAACACTCTATTCATAAGATCCACAAAATATGCTGGCGCATTGGTCAATCCAAACGGCATTACCAGCCACTCAAAGAAACCGGATGGTGTCCTGAAAGCAGTCTTCGGCACACTATCCTTAGCCACTCTTAACTGGTGAAATCCCGTTGCCAAATCCATCTGAGAAAACACCTTAGCTTCGTGAAGTTGATCGAACAAGTCATCTATTCTTGGCAATGGAACTTGTTCTTCTTAGTCACTTTATTCAGTTCACGATAATCCACACATAACCTCAACGATCCATCCGCTTTGGTTGCGAACACAACTGGTGCACCCCATTCGGACACACTACGCCGAATGAATCCTTTCTGTAAAAGATCATCAACTTGCACCCTCAACTCTTGCTGTTCCCTAGGCGCCATCCGCCTAAGAGGCATCACAACAGGTCTGGCTCCTTCAACTAGATCGATACGAAACTCGATCTCTCTATGCGGCGGTAACCCTTTGACCTCATCAAAGACATCCTCAAATCCCTTAGCGATTGGCACCGATGACAGTCCATCCCGTGGAACAACCAGCGAATACATGAAGCTCATAAAGATGCCTTCCTCATGCTTACATCGTATCACAACCTTTCGCCCTTCCACATTCTCGACTGTCACCTCCAACCTTTCACAATCAACCTTTGCTGCATACTTCCTAAGCTAGTCCATACCCAAAATAATTCCGAACCCCGCAAAGTTCAGAACAAAACAATCACAAACAAAAGAGCAATCATGACTCGATACAACCAAACCACGGCATAGCATACACAGACAGGACGAACCCCCAACTGGATTAGTCACAATCAATGGTCTATCAACAATATCCGGTTTTAAACCCAACCGACATACAAGTTCATTACAAACAAAAGAATGCGACGCTCCGGTATCGAATAACACTCTAACTTGAACATCACAAATGGAAAGAGTACCTTGTACCACCACACTCTTTCCTTTCTCTTCCGCAGTAGGAGCTTTTGAAGATGATGGAACAGCCCCCAAAGCATAAGCTTGCACAATCTGCTTGTCCTTCTGCGGTTCTGGACAATTCTTCTTAATATGCCCCGGCTTGTCACAGTTGTGGCACTTCACCGGCACCTTTGGATTCTTGCAATCTCTGGAGAAATGGCCCTTCTGCTGACAATTGTAGCAGGTCACTTCGCCCTTCGGCTTCTTCTGGCCATCCTTACCCTTTTGCTGCTGCTGCTTCCTCTTCTTGTTTCCACCCTGCTGTGGTTTAGACTCTTCCTTGGCCACAACAACAACAGATCCTTCTTTAGGAAACATACTTTCGTGCCTGAGAGCTTTCTCCACAAGCTTCTCAAATGGATCGTCCAGATGATCCACCAACTGCCTCCCAAGATAAATGTCCAAGCCTGTCACAAACTTCTCGTTCTTCTGATATGAAGATTCAATATACGACCGGGCATACTTGGACAAAGCTTCAAACTCAGAAACATACTCAAGAACTGGTCTTCCATCTTGCTTGAGCTCTACAAACTTCTTAAACAGAATAGATTTCTGAGCTGTAGAAATGAACTTAGCTTCAAATCTGGCTTGGAATTGCTCCCAAGTAATTTCTTCCTCCGGAGTATCAATGGTGATAGAGTTCCACCAGTCAGAAGCTCTCCCTTGAAGCTGTCTTGATGCGAGCTTCCTTCTAGTTGCATCCTCGATTCCCAAATCACCAAAGATTCTTTTACAAGCATCTATCCATCTCTGGACTTCAATGGTTGACTCTGTTCCCATGAAAACCTTCCCTCCAAGAGCAGTATAGTCTTTACACAGCTTAGCAAAATCCACCGGTCTTGGAGTTTGAACTTGAACTCCAACATCTACTGATGGCCCCGGAGCTGGCATCCTTCTCATGATCGAAGTCATCATAGCCTCGAATATAGCAGCATAATTAGCAGCCCCCTCAGTAGCACGGCCTTCCCTAGCAGCTGGTCTCCCTCTTCGACTCATTCTTAATATCTATAAAAAGGAATGATCAACACACCTTGAGAAACAACTGCATAAAGGACTCAAATTCTTCTAAACTACTATATTATATATAGTAATCATCCATTAAAATACAATTACGTCTCTCATACGTAGTTACGTCAGCGAGCGTTGGGTAAAATCGATTAACCAAAGCTCTGATACCAAATGTGACGACCGCCCATGACTCCTGCACTAAACATAGAAATAGTGCGCTGTAAAGTGTGCCAGGCAGCCATGGATGATCGTCAGAGGTAATTTAAAATAGCAGAATCTATAGTATTACTCACAGCGCATGGATAAAATACAATAGAGGAAAAATATACATAGTGAAGCTACACAGAACAGAATCGTATCAAATAAGCCTCATAGTAGTTTGATACAAAAATCTGAATAGTCAATACATCCAGCCTCACTACATATCACTCAGAGAATATACAAGCAGCGGAACATCCAGTACATATAATAAGAAAATAATATGCAAGACTCCAGCTCGTCTTCGTCATCAGCATCGTTGGAAACTAAGAACAGCACCTGTCACCTGCTACCTAGTCTGCCCATCCCAAAGTGGATGAACAGCCCAAGGTAATAAGAGTTGAACATAAAACCTTGAGTCAGACAACAGTCTTAGTGAGCGGTAAATTAACTAACAACATACCAAAAGAGCATAAAGGTAAAAAGGAATAGGAATCCAACCCTCCCACTCCACCTCTTTCTACAGTGATAGCCCCCAGACACACTACGTAGAAGTAAACATAGTAAAGCAAACATTTAAAGTAAAGCAATTATCACTTGAGTCAAGGTCAATGTTTTCCAAGTACAAACCCCCAAGGCCTAAACCAAGATCAGATAAGCACCCAGAAAATATTGCTCTTGAGACCGAATGACGATACAACCAAACATCCATGACTCTGGCTATCACTGTTATCATTGCTTCGATACCACCGTTAATTGAATGACCGGCACATTCTTTCAGCCGTCCGTCAAGGGTTAATGGTAACCCCGGTTCTAGACAGAACTCCGCACGTCGTCGCAGCCCGTGCCTAGGACTATCGAATCTGCCCAGAGTACTCGACCACCAACTGTAGTCTTTTGGGACTATCGAATCTGCCCAGCGTACTCTTGCTTTGAGCCTGCTAGAACCTTCAACAACGATGAAATCTCAGCCTTCTAGTCATCCTCCTCGACGATTATTCTCATACTAGCTCAAGCCCCTCTCGAGCCAACCATTATCCTCAAACTCGAACCATTTCACCGAGTTAACAACATGCTTGGAATGATCCCGTCTGGATTAAACCAAGGCTATCTCACATCATGCCTCGCTTCATCTCATCATAGCAAAAATCCATCTCAACATCATCATCAAACCTATCCATATGAGCTTTATCATCCGCGTCATATGCCACGAGCAGCTTTTCTTATTCAAGAGCCTTTCCTTAGCTTTTGAATCATCTTCAACCAACTTGTCCAAATCAAATCATCAATCAACTAATTTATAAAAATCAATCAAGTCAATCATTAATCCAAGTAATCAAGCATTCAAACATGATCTAATAAACAATTATAACAATAATGGCAATCTTGTAAATAAAGAGTCTAAATCTAACAAGCATGAATCATGAGCAATATCTCTACAACTTGATGAATGAACTTGCATAGGTTAACATGTAGTAAAATGGATGTCAAATCATCATGAACAATAAATCTATACTTAAGTTTAGAAAATGCATGGAAATCACTATGTTAATAGAAAATCAAGCCACCAATCCGATATACTCCTTTGGATCCGTGTGAGAGATAACCACCACTCACTGAATCACCTAAACACCTTAAAAGCAACACACTTCAGATCTGGACAGCGAAGGATCTAGCTCGATTCTCCAAAATTCCGCTTCAAACGATGAAATCTCTCTTCGATGGTTGTAGATCTTCAATCTAAGCTCTTGGATCTTCGATTTGGATGGAAGGAAGCACAAAATTAAAGTGGAGAAAAAGAAGTGAAGAAGTGTAGTTCTCGAGCTCTCAAAATGGCAGCACTTCGTCGCTTCAAAATCCGGATCCCAAAAAGTGAGGCAAGGACGTGTATTTATAGGCTGGAAATCCTTAGGTCATCCGCCCCCTTAAGTCGTCCACGACCTAACTATCCCCGACCTACGACTTAACGACCCAAGCCTATGCGCATCCACGACCTAACGAGTTAGCAAATACTACGACTTAACTTCATAAGCCCTTACGCGACCTACGACCTAACACTCATAAGCGGCTTAGCGACTTAACGCTACACGACCTAACAATCTAACGCATAGCCGACCTAACGATCTAACAGGAGTACCTACCTAACACACTCCTTCACGCGACCTAACAACTTAGCCTTTACGCGACCTAACTAGGTCGTCCCATGACCTAACTACGCCCAGCATACTTAACATAAGTCGTCTACGACCTAACTAAACACGGCATAGCGACTCAACGACCTAACACTTTACACAGGTTCTCAACGACCTATCCTTAACTCGTCCACGACCTAACTTCCTTAGGTCGTTAACTCACTCAACCCCTAGGTCGCTAAACCCCTTAAGTCGCTCCATTCCTTAGGTCGTTAACCTTCTTAGGTCGGTCAATTCCTTAAGTCGCCAACTGCTACCACTAACTTCCTTAGGTCGCTCGGCCGACCTAAACTATAACACGACCTAACCCCTTAGGTCGTCTAAACCCTTAAGTCGTCTACTCCTTAGGTCGTCAACTTCCTTAGGTCGCTCACCTAAGCCACTAAGTCGCTCCATAACCCAACCTGCTACACGACCTAACTCTGGACGACTTAAACTCTGGTCGACTTAACAACACCAACGACCTAATGACAACAGTTCTACAATCTTTCGATCCGTAAAAATACGGGTCGTTACAATCAAGATGATCCAGGGTTTGGGTTTGAGCCTATCCTCGCTTTCCTTCAAAAGTTTAGTAAACAAAACTCCTTCAAAAAATAAAAACAAAAATACAAAACAAAGGAATGAAGATAAAATGACCATTGAAAAGGCAGAGGTTAGATAAAACAACAACTAATCATTCATGATGAAGCTGAGGAATAAGTCTTGTTCAAATACACATTTGAAAAAGAAAGTTCACATATGAGAATTAAGTAATTACATGAGGAAGTGATGTGGCCCTAGTTCATTTAAACAACCCAGTATCATCATGCACTTCAGAATCCTTGAGCACAACATCATCGCTTTGTAACCCAAAAGTAGAAGGAAAAACATCTTCAACGGCCGACACTTCGGCCCACTTCTTTCTGCAACAATCAGGAGTAGCTTTAATTTTCTCAGTCTTGCCAAGAATGCTAAGGTCAACTTCGACAGAATATTGACACTAAACTGAAGCATACAGTTGATAAAGTAATATATATTTAATTTGCTTGAGGTTGTCCTTAGCTTTCTTCAGAGCCGCTCCCTTCTCCCCTAAATAGCGATCCCTTGACTCCAGAGCCTATACGCAGCCTTAGTAGCACTTACTTCCTTTTTAGCCATGGCTTGACATGCTTTAAGATCCTCCTCGAACTTAGCCTTTTAAGAAGTGGCTAAAGTAAGTTGTATTTCAAGAGCGGTAACAAGAGCTGGGGAAGCAACCTACTTTCCTTTCCATGTCTTTTGGGTCTCAGTTGTCAAAGCCTCAAGCTAAGAGAAAAAAGAGAGGTAAGAATAATAATAATATCGAAATATATATATATATACATATATATATATACATATATATAATGGAAAAAATATAAAACACTTACGTAGGTTTAAGACCTATTCATTTTGGCCAAGAGCTCGGAGGAAGAGAGTTCAGGAAGTGGAAAGGAAACTTTCCAAACTTCTCAGCAAGGTCGGCTATAACACCTTTGGGCAGGGGAAGATATCGAGTGTGACAATCTTGAAAAGACTACAGTAGTGGAATAGAAAGCATATCCGAAGAAGGAGGGGAAGGAGTCATAATAACCCTCTTAGAAGGTTGACCAGAGGAGTCAACCTTGGTAGGTTCCGTCTTCAGTCCCTTCTTTGTTGTGGTAGCTGGCATCATAAGATTAAGAAACAAAGAAGAAAGGTCTTCATCCATTGCATATACATAAAAATGTCAAGACCTACAAAATTTTTAATAAAGGCAAGAAGCATAAAATAATAAATCTTTAATCTATTTTTAAAAATTATACCCCTGTCTCATCCGAAATCGGAGAAAGCTTAAAAATAGAAAGGGAGAATTTATGATTTAGGCTCAGAAACCCATTCTTTACCAGCATCTCTTTAGTAATAAACATTTGTATTCTTCTCCTCCTCACCTAATTCTAGAATCCAACTCCAATGGGACTCATACAACTTGGTGTCATAATTTTAAAAAAAGGGCCAAGTAGGATGTGGGCGAAAAGAAGGAGGAAAATTATCTGAATTTGTATAAAGAAATATAAATCAACTAATCTCTGAGTCTTGCGAGGGACAGACTCACGATGGCTTTCTTAGCTTACGCGTAATAAAAACCAGCATCGCCACCTGAAGGGCTTTTATTGATATCAAACAAGAATTGGGGCTCCTTACAAGTAAGGGCATAACAATTCTCCGTGATCACAAGTAAGGGCATAGAGAATATAGGTGGTAATCACAAGAGAGTATGAAAGGGAGTGGGCTAGATAGGAACGAGATCAAGAGCGGTCAGCCATTGGCGGAGGACGTGATTTGGAGGAAGATAAAGCATGCATCTTATATGTTTGGGAGTGAGAGAGATAAACCCATTTAGGGTAGTGTGAATACGCTTGTGAAGTACAAGAATCCTAACCTCATAGCTTACAAACCTAAATTAATTTGGAATACCCTCAATATGTTTCAAACAAATTATCTTTGAAGGCAAAGACAAAGGAGAAGAAGAGGTCTTTTTGAAATCATGAGGTAAATTGTGGAGAAATGCTAAAATAAAGAAGTTTACCAAAAAAAGATCCTTACTTCATTTTGAAAGAAAATCTGAACTCAAGAAAAGAATCGACTTAACAGACAAATATTTTCTTATTTTCCATCTTTCTCTTTTCTTTTATGGTAACACTAGAACGCAAAAGAACAAGTACCTTAGTTAAATGTTTGCCACACAAATGGAATACTGAAAAATTCCTGAATCATCAATCGATCGATTAAACAGCAAGAATGATGAGCACGAAAATCAAGATAAATTTACCAGGTAAGTGAAGAGATTGACGTTACAACTCTACAGAGGGTCAGCCAATGGGGAAGTGACATGTGTACAAGGGCATTAAATGCAAAATGTTTACTAAGATTTTTTCCATTTTTTAAAAAGAAAGAAAGGAATAGACAGAAGTGATGGGATGTGGAGACCAAATGTAAACGAAGATAAGTCTGCACCTATCTATGATTGTTGTAGACTTGGGGAGCAAGTGTTACACCTATATTTCTCGAACCCTGTTAAAAGTGAGATGATGCAAACAACAAATCAACAGGACTGCTCCTATAATAAAATTTAGTTTACAAGAAAAGGAAGCAAAGAACAAGGCGGAGTCCTGAGAGTACCGTGCTTAAAAAAGGTCTTAAATAATGACAAAGACTGCGCCGTTCCCTCATTATAATGTTATATTATGATTCCGAGTCCAAAAACCTGAAGCAGTTACGAGTTGTCGAAAATGGTTTGCAGCCCCAATACTCAGAATTGCAACACAACTCTCGAGCTTGTGCCACAATCTTCAATTAACATATGAATCTATAAGGATGCACCGCAATCTTAATACTATGTGACGATATTGCGCCTCAACCTTAAAGGAGTTCTGCCCAAAACTATTGAACTACACTAGACATGTCTCATCCTTCCGAAACTCAAAAACTAGACAATGCAAAGTGTGCTGGACAATCACTAATCCTTGCTCAGATAGGATCACAGTAGATTGCATAAGCACCACGCTCAACCCTTCATTAATACATGTCTCAACTGTCGATCTGTGCTATGCTTACTAAGGACTCTTTAAGAAGTACCACAAGGAACCCAATGCGTTTTAAAGTATGCACACAGGGTTGCCCAAGCATTTCTCCACCATAGTTCTTTACTTGTTAGATTACAACAAGGACGCAAGCAACCCTTATCAAGAAAATTGCACACATCAACATCAAGAGGTCAGAAAATATTCATACAAACATTGAGCTGACACCACAGGTTGGAGGCAAAGTAACTCAAGTCTATTTATCCTTAGCACGATGTCAAACAAACATTGTAGACCAGGCAAGACGAATCAATTATAACCATGTGTAGGGTAGTATCTTGCAAACAATGCGGTTCTACTCCATATATCAACGGCGCCCAAACCAAGCATTTTCGTGAAGTTGTACACAATCCATTTTCGTGAAGTTGTACACAATCCATTTTCCCCTTTAGATTAGAAGTGCACGATCCATTTGAATTTGTTGCCTTAATTTCAGATACTCCCACTTTAAATTTAAACTTTCCACCAATGCCCAGAATTCAACCGCTCAAATTGTAGTTTCCATCGAAGACACATCATGCATCCATGTACACCAAATAAATAAGATGGATGGATGACACATGATAGAATCCAAAGGTGGGAATTAAAACAGCAGAAGAAGAGTGACGGTGATCCACGTGCATATTTATACTACAAATAAAAAAGACACTGTAGCAAGAAATGGATATTTCTTTCAAATTTGATATTTTTAAGGTTAAAAAAAAGTTCTATACTATCTGCCATTAGTGTTTGTACAAGGAATTTTTTAATCGACTAATTTTCTATCGGATTAGAAATTCACCAAAAAATTGTAGTAAAATAACCACAAGCGCGCGGTGTACTATTTTAGTACGTGGCGAGTACAGGTCGATCCGCGTGGAATTGAAGTGACTTAAAATTCTACTCAATCAAATTAAACCAAGATTTGAAGTTGCGTTAAGCTAAAAAAATGTAGAAAGCTAGCAAAAGAAAGTGAATAAAAATATGAGAGTAGAAGGCAATTTAAAGGCAATTTCCTTCTCATGATCACATAAATCAACATAATGAAATTGATCTTTTTTTTTTGTCATTAGTGAATTTAGTAGATGTGTTTATCATAAGTATGGCCTATTTGTGCTATTAATTAGCCCAGCATAAACCATCATACTTTAACACGGCCTCTAAACCACTTGTTAACTCTCATGAAAAGTTAATAAAATTGAAAATAAAATCTATTCTATGCATGATCTATTAACTATTGTTTAGTAATATAGACCATCAAATTTTGATTCTAAAATTCACTTCATTACCATAATCATATGTAGATGAAGAGGTAATTTATATTTATGTTTTGTTTATGCATAGCATATTTGGTGTCAACAACATAGGCTATCAAATTCAAAGTTAAACAACAAAATATTTACCATATCAAACATTTCCATTAAGCACAAAAGAAGATCAAATGAAATCACTAAGTTGAATCTACATGATTAAGAGAGCTTCATTACCCCTAAATTGAAGGGGTTTAGCTTCTCATATTTGTTATCATTTTAACAAATATAGATTTCAATATGAACATAAACAAATGGAAAAGGAGAGCTAATTAAAATAAACTAAAAGCTAATCTACTTATGATAACCCACAATTTTGTTCCCTTTGAGCCGACAATAAACCACACATGTCTGACCCAAATTGCATGAAAAAATGGATTATCAAGGGTAATAAAGAAAGTTAGACAGAACAGAACCTTACTCGAATGGAATAACATATACTATTGAACAATAATCTCTGCACCGGAAAATTTTAAAATACATATATCAGAGTCTACCTAGATTCAGCCTAGACAGCTATAAACATCTGTCCTTACAAATGCTGACAAAGATCAAAAACAGCAGCGGATAATAGAATACGTCTTACGTAGATGAATATCTCCAGCTCTCCAAAGGAAACTCCAACCGTCTTCAACTAAACCGGAAACTACTCGAATATGACCCGAGTATTGAAAATACTCGGATCAGGCTTGATAAACCAGAAACTCAAATAATAAATGAAAGTGTCAAATATCAGCATTGGAAATAATTTTAAAAAGAAAGAGTATCTCATAAGGCCATGCCCACACATAAACACGGACGGGTTTTTCCCTTATGATAACTGAAACATTTATAACAAAACATTTGATGTTATTTCTAATGACATTCTTTTGAAAACATTTGCAAATAAACTTATTAATCTTAGCCAAAATTGTTACTTTGATTAAATTCTAGCATATTAGCCACAAAGTGGGTTCTAAAATCAAACTCGTAAAGGCTTCTTATTGGAGAATGGATTTCCATACAAATGACCAGATGAAGGGACTACTTTCCGATGGGTACACCTCTAGAAGGATGTCCCAAGGAACCATCACAAAGCTCCTTTACCAACACAAGACCGACCTACCTCTATAACTAGATAGTACTGAATATGTCATCCCCCGGTCGTTACCGACCTTTATCCGAGCGCGCTCTAGCATACATCCACCTTATTTAAACCCAAACGTCATAGTGGGTAGGAATATATCTAGAAGAGGATGATCATACCCTAATGGTTGCGAACCACATAGCCTTGCTGCATCTACCCTATTTCGGTCATTTCCGGTTGATGAGGCTTGAGGCAATGATTACCTTTTCACATAGCATAAATTCCTTCCACTTTGAATGACACATTGCTATTCCATACTCATATGACTGGTCTTTACAAATATATAACTTCCTGAGCTCATATGTCTCGGGAAAGGGTGTTAAGCTAAGATAAGGTGTCTTCTCTGCCACCGACTGATATACATTTTATAGTGATCATTCAATGTGATTAGAATGCAAGGTTAGACACTCGTCCATACAAGTTTGTTCTGCGACTGAACGAAACCGAAGGTACTTTCCTCAGCCATTACTAGGCAAGAAGTCCTTGTTTTCTGAGGTATTTTATAACAAAGAGACCACTGCTATAATAAGTAAATTGGGAGTTTATCCTCAATTAATCAACAAGTAGTCCATCGTTATTATTCGTCTTAATATCTCCGTCTTTAACACAGCTTCATTCTTCGAACACGTGGATTGGTTCGAAGTGGTTTTCGATTAGGAATCACGCAATCCGACCTCGATTCCTTCGAAATCCAATCATCGATAAAAAGTGAATATGAGTATGCAGGATTTATTAAGCCTCTTTTCTCTTTAATTCTTTTGGTTAATTACAATCCTTTTCTTAAAGTCTTAGAGTAATTCTAAGTTAATTCACTTATTACTTGGGAAAACATATCCTATTTTCTTATCATCGATCCGCAATTTCTTAGCTTTTAAGTGTGTCAAAAACAATGTTATTTAAGACATCATTTACTGTAAACCCTAAATCAACCTTAGAAAACATTATTGAGTAAATAGGATCATAAAAATCATTCTAAGTTTACTCAATATCAATTTCTGTATTCAACAAATGCTATGGGTGGAATAATGGTGAGATCACCTTTTAAATTCCACGAATAGGACGAGTTCCCTATTCGAAATTTAATACCAAGTATAAGAAGATTATCTCTATGCAATCCAACTTATAGTTTATTCATTTTGGAGATTGCTTAAATTTTGGATAATACTAATCTTCTTTTATTTTGGAAAAACTTAATATAATCTTTTTAAATCATCCGAGCTTTTCTTTCGATCTGTTCCACCCCTCGCCTGAGAAGAGAAAATATAGGCCAGGTAAGTTCACGGCACTGGTTTCTCCATTCCTAACCTTAGTTAAACACCATGTTTTATCTTCCCAGATTTCACAGGCAGTACAAATGTACTAGTCGTTTCCGCATACTAAGTTATTAGCTTAATTATCCTTGTAAAAATGATTATAAAGATTCCAAATCATTATTTAAAACACTTAATTATCCTTGTAAAAATGATCATGAAAGATTCAAAAAATAATCGTCAAGTTAAAATGTCTAATTTCTATGTTAATTAAAACTGTCGCAAAAGCTTGCAAAAAGCGTTGCAAATAGTTATTTTACAGCTATATTCTTCAAAATGACTTTTATATCATTTAGAAATCCATCTTTTTAACTTAAATCACTTTTAAAACATTTTAAATGATTTTTAGAATTTATTTCATATTTTTAAAACCTTAAAAATATCAATTTCAAACTTTGGCCACTTAAATGCAAAAACGCGATTTTTTTGAAAATTTGTTTTGGACATATTTTAAAATCTACTCGATGAAATCTTAATTTTCATTTTTTGTTTAGAAGATATGGATATAATAATCTGAAATTTTTATCTCGAAGAATTTCGAGCTATACTCCACTTTGTACACTCGTTTGAACTTTTCGGTGCGAAATCGCGAACTACCGCTGCGTGACGCGCCTAATTTTGACTTATTTTTCAATATTTGAAATAATTCATTCAAATTTAACTTTATTACTTATAAAATCATTACAAATTATTTTAAATAGATATTTTCACTTTTTAAAGTATTTAAAGTATATTTTTACTATTCCTATATTATAATATAATTATATTCCTATTACTTTATTATTAAATTTCTAAATCCAATTTATTTTCAGTTTCAATTCTAACTTCAAATTAAACTTAATTTCAACTTCAATTTCAAATTTGATTTCAAATCCTTCTTTAATTTCAATTCAAATTTCAATTTCAATTTCAGTTTCAAAGTCAATTTTTATTTCAATTTCAATTTTAACTTCGATATCAAACCCAATTTCACTTTTAAATTCAAATTCTATTTTACTTTAACTTTAATTTCAATTAAACTTTTTTCAAAAGAAACATTTAAAATTTCCAAATATATCATATCACTAAAAATTAGTCTTTTTTAACAAAGGTGATTACTTGGGTGAAATAAACATAATCGCTATTTATAATTACCACTACCACATCTGAATCAACCAATCACATCACATAATCACTTTCAATATTCATCATTAACATAACTTGCATTCTCATAGCATAGTGATTATTAATAAGTGAGTATAATAGCATAACTCTACTATTCATCCAACATATTCAAACAATCATTCAAACGTCCATATCATCAAATGTTGATTATCTAACATAACAATTAAACTTGATAATCAATATAATTAAATAGCGATGAGAATTTCCCACATTTATTTCCACTCCATCAAACTTTACGTGAACTAGCATGCTCCTTCTCGAACGTCTCGAATTCCTAATTTCCTTTTCTTTTCTTTTACTTTTCTCTCTCTTTTTTTTCTTTTTTCTTTTTTATAAGAGGAGGGTGTGTGAGCTTTGGAGGGGGGTGTAGGCTCGGGTTTGGGTCTATGGCCATGGGTAGGTGGTGTAGAGGGTTGGTACGACCTTAGGGTGGTGGATTTTAGCTCGGGTGTCGATTGTTGGAGGGGAGTGTGCGGCGTGTACGGCTCGGGTAGGGTGGTGGCCGAGAGTAGGGAGGTGGGTAGGGGTTTAGGAGGTGGGTGCGTGTGTTTGGAGGCTCGGGTAGGGCATGTGGAGTTTGGGTGCTTAGGTGTAGGGTACAACCGTGGTAGAGGAGGAGGGTGGAGGTGATGGAGCTTGCTTGAGGTGGAGGAAGTTATGGAAGTGGAATAGAAGTTGGATGCTATGGAAATGGAAGTGAAGAGGATGAAGAAAGTGAAGAGAAAGGTAAAGAATGTGAAGTGAATTTGTTTGTGAAAGAATGGAAGGTATGCATGCTTATTTATACTTGAGTTTTGGAAGATAAATATCTTAAATACCCTTGCCTTACTTTTTGACTTTTGTTTAAGCACGATGTGAAGTGCATTAATGGTGGAAAGGATGTTAAGATGTGATTTGTACTTTAGTAAGATGTTTACCTCTTTTTCTTAAGTTTTAAAGCATTTAAATAATCATTTGCTTAATTTCCATACAAGATAAGACTTGGCATTAATGGGAAGAGATGGTTAGTAATGATGTAGTACTTTTTCCATTTGAAAATGCATAAATCTCTTTTGCTCCAAACATGATAAGACTTGTGTATTTATGTGATAAGAGGTGTTAGGATTTTTTTGTCATGATTATGTTTATAAATCTTATTTTAATTAAAGTTGTCAAATCATGTTCTTAAACTTTATTTAAATAAATTTGAATTATTTTGTCTTTATTATGGTAAAAGAACATTTACATAGTTTGATAAGTGTATATATGAGTTAGCGAACATGTCATGTTGAACCGACTTAACAACAACTTGTTTTTGTTGATAAATTTTACAGTCAAAATTTGACGTTTTTATTTAACTATTCATTGATGTAGCTAACTTAGAAATCAAACTTCCTGCTACATTTAATAAATTAAAACAAGTCTATTTTTGTTAAAAATCCATATCATTAGGGTTAATATCAATTTATTGAATTTTGACATTGCATTGACAAAATGTAACAAAATTAGAATATTTTTGTAAACGATTATAAATATATTTTTCAAACCTATATTATACTTTTATTATCTTTATTAAGTGACTTTGATATAATTTGACCTTTCAAATAAATCTTTAAAATTATTTATTTAAGCATTTATTTACTTTTAACAAAATCCAAATTTTGTTGATTCGTGATAAAAGTCCAAATTCTTTATTTTTCAATAATTAATCATAAGATGAATAATTTCTTCTTACTTATTTTTTTACACTAAAATTGGTCACAAACCTCAGATGTAGTGAAAGCACCAGTGTTTATACACAAATCCTCAATATCTTAACACAGATCTCAGATCCAAATAATGTAGAGAATAAAAATGGAGAAATAGCAAAATTAAAATGAGTAAGAAAGCAAAGAACACAAGGTTTATAGTGGTTTGGCTATCTCCGGCCTACGTCCACTTTGAATCAATCCTTTTATTCCTTTTGTATTGAGATTACAGTTATAAGCCTTTGAACACCAATGACCAAAATAGCAGAGTTTCGCCGTAAAGAGCAAAAGCAGATCCCTTTTTAGTTCCCATAGATCTGCTATTTATAGGTGTAGATCTGAAAATATCTGCCTTGAATCTTGGAATACTCTTTCTCAAGCCCAGATGGGCCCATGTGATCGGTCTGGAGTCATTTGGGATTGATCCTTGATCGATCCATAGCGAGTTCACATCGATCATAAACTGCTTTAATCGAGCTGAGATCGATCAGGGTGAAAGATGATAGTGCAAAGTCCTTGCTCTCCAAATTTCATGAAGTTCCAATGCGTAGATTGTGAGATAGGATCGATCCAAGTTCGAGTTTGCAAGTGTAGGCTGATGATTTCGTATCCATCAACTTGCATCCATCATCTGGTATCCATCCTTTTGTATCCATTATCTGGTATCCATCATCTAACATCCATCATCTAGTATCCATCCTTTCGTATCCATCATCTGGTATCCATCCATTCGTATCCATCATCTGGTATCCATCATCTCGTATCCATCCTTTCGTATCCATCATCTGTTGATATCCCGGCCTTGACCAAAAGGCGGGGTAACATTATTCATTATTTACAACATATTTACTTAAGTTCTAAAACTTTTTAAATTTAAAATTAATAAAATATCTTATTTTCGAAGTTGCGAAATTACGGGTCGTTACATTCTCCCCTACATAAAAGCATTTCGTCCTCGAAATGAAAATTAGATAAAGTAATCTATCTCATACTTGTATCCTCAAACATCCAGGCTTATTTATACTGATGATAGAAATAAAATGCATATATAAAAAGAAGGTTGATACCATTACAACACTAAAACAAATGATGCCAAACATACATACAGAGATTCCCCACACTAACCTGAGTACTTATCACGTACTTAAGGTTATATATACATACATCAAGTCAGACTTCTATCCTACCCATCCTAGTGCGTACTACACACTTAGGATAATATATACAACAACCAAATAAGACTATACATCCAAAAACAACCACACTGATACTATATCAACATCAAATACATCCACATCACCCATCCCCTGACCCGAGCATGTACTACACTTGAGGTCTATATATATATATATACACATACCAAAACATAAGTCTAACCCCCATATCTTATTGCCTACTATGCATTAAGATAACGATCCAATTACCATGTGGACAGACCTAAAATATCATACTATATGCGATATTTGATTCGATTTATTATTCGAATCCACAACTTTACTTTCGAACTAGTATCGATCGTCCGATTTTCTAGTACGGACTTTGATTAGGCTTCTTGATTACAAACCATTGTTTTCCTTGCATAACTCTCAACTATGATAGAAAACTTGAGTACATGATCACAAACCCTCATCAATGTTCGCCGTCAAGAATCGGGTGATAAATCCTTTCTCGGATTGGTGTAAACACCTCAAATTTCTATACTCAAATCTTAGATCAAATTCATGTGATGAAATGATCTACATACAACTTACATATTTTTTCCTATTTGTTTTTTCTAAACTATACCATTTTTTTTATTTACATTAATTTCTACTTAATATATTTCCTTCAATACTACAGTATTTCTAAATCGTTTAGTAAAACTATTAATTAAGTTCATTAAAACCCAACTTTGGATTATATCACTACTTTAAAACTTAAGGGCCCGTTTGGTTTCGTTTTGAGTTTTGTGTTTTGTGTTTTCAACATACACTACAAAATACAAGAAAACATGAGAATTTTTTTTACAATTCTTAGCCACTACAACGATGGACGAGAAATGGAGGAGAGGAATTGTTTTCCGTCCTTTTGTTATGTCTCAAAACACGAAAAATCAAATAAACTTGTTTTCTATTTTCTATATTAATTTCATTTTTCAAAATTGTGTGTTTTCTAACAATGCATAAGAAATGCACATTTTTGTTTAGACGAAAACTCAAAACTAAAAACAGCAAACCAAACGGGCCCTAAGTTTTTATATTTACTTATCCCATTACCCAACCTATTTTTGTTTATTCTTATATATTATTTTGGTTCACTAATAGTTTCTGATTTACTAACATATTTATATCCTAACCAAAATTTCAAACTTCAAATTAGGGTGCTTAACATATTTTGAAACCTTTTGTCATTTACCGTAATCTTATTTTTAAGTTATAAAACTCTTACTTTGGTTTTATTTCCATAAATTTTCAAATCTGTCATCTATTTGATTTAAGTATTCATCTTAACTAAATTTCCCTACCATTATCAAATATCTTATAGTCAAATTATGAAACTCAATTCGTACTTAACTTTTAAATCAACCAATTATGATAATCACTTAATCAATATTATTTCTTAATACTAAATATCTAGGGGTATATGATTAGAGTTCTAAGTATCAGATCCCAACAATTTCCTTACTTATTGATTCTCTTTATGGAACATCTTTATAGCCAAATTGTGCAATTCTAATCACAAGATGTTTATAATTGGTTTTCTTTTATTAACTTGTTTTTTAAACAATTCAAGTTACTTCTTTATTATCAAAATAAATTTTAAGTAAAAATCTTAGTTTTATTAACAACCATTTATTTCTAAATTTATAACTTTTCAAAAAATATATTCTTCATATTCAAAGTATAATCCTAGGTAAAATTATTTTATTTACAAATTTTCAAATCAAAATTATTTTATATATAACACTAACAAATACACTCTCATATATATAATATTCTCATAACTCATTCTAGGGTGTTATTAACCCTATCTCTAATGAGTTACTCATCCTAGGATATTACTAATCTTATCTTTAATGAGTCTTACCCCTATCGAGCTCAGGTGTTCGCTCAACCTAAGCTCTAATACCAAATGTGACGACCCACAAGTCCGTACCCTTTGAGCCAACAATAAACCTAACATGTCTGACCCAAATTGCACGAAAGAATGGATTATCAAGGGTAATAAAGAAAAATAGACAGAACAAAATCTTACTCGAACGGAATAACATATATTATTGAACAATAATCTTTACAGCGGAAAATTTTAAAATACATATATCAGAGTCTACCTAGATTCAGCCTGGACATTTATAAACATCTGTCCTTACAAATGCTACAAACATCAAAAACAGTAACGAATAATAGAATACGCCCATACGTAGATGAATATCTCCAGCTCTCCTTTGAAAACTCCAACCGTCTTCAACTAAACCTGAAACTACTCGGATTTGACACGAGTATTGAAAATACCCAGATCAGGCTTGATAAACCAACGTGAGAAAAACTCAAATAATAAATGACAATGTCATATATCAGCCTCAGAAATAAAATCATTTTAAAAAGAAAGAGTATCTCATAAGACCACGCCCACACATAACACGGACGGGTTTTTCCCTTATGATAACTAAAACAATTATAACAAAACATTTGATATTATTTCTAATGACATTCTTTTGAAAACATTTGCAAATAAACTTAGTAATCTTAGCCGAAATTGTTACATTGATTAAATTCCAGCATATTAGCCACATAGTGGGTTCTAAATTCAAACTCGCAAAGGCTTCTTATTGGAGAATGAATTTTCATACAAATGACCAGGTGAAGGGACTACCTTCCGATGGGTACACCTCTAGATGGATGTCCCGAGGAACCATCACAAAGCTCCTCTACCAACACAAGACCGACCTACCTCTATAACTAGATAGTACCGAATATGTCATCCCCCGATCGTTACCGACCTTTATCCGAGCGTGCTCTAGCATACATCCACCTTAATTTTAACCTGAACGTCATAGCGGGTAGAAATATATCTAGAAGGGGATGATCATACCCTAATGGTTGCGAACCACATAGCCTTGCCGCATCTACCCTATTTCGGTCATTTCCGGCTGATGAGGCTTGAGTCAACGATTACCTTTTCACATAGCTCAAATTTCTTCCACTTTGAATGCAAAATTGCCATTCCATATTCACATGACTAGTCTCTACAAATATATAACTTCCTGATCTCGTATGTCTTGGGAAAGGGTGTTAAGCTAAGAGAAGGTGTCTTCTCCGCCACCGACGGATATACATTTTATAGAGATCATTCAATGTGATTAGAACTCAAGGTCAGACACTCATCCATACAAGTTCGTTCTGGGACTGAACAAAACCAAAGGTACTTTCCTCGGCCATTACTAGGCGAGAAGTCCTTGCTTTTCTAAGGTTTTTCATAACAAAGAGACCAATGCTATAATAAGTAAATCGGGAGTCTATCTCCAATTAATTAACAAGTAGTCCTTCTTTATTATTCGTCTCAATATCTTCGTCTTCAACACAGCTTCATTCTTCGAACACGTAGATTGGTTCGAAGTGGTTTTCAGATAAGAATCACCCAATCCGACCCCAGTTCCTTCAAAATCGAATCATCGATAAAAGGTGAATATGAGTATATAGGATTTATTAAGCCTCTTTTCCCTTTAGTTCTTTTGGTTAATTACAAATCCTTTTCTTAAAGTCTTAGAGTAATTCTAAGTTAATTCACTTATTACTTGGGAAAATATTTCCTATTTTCTTATCATCGATTCAGAATTTCTTAACTTTTAAGTAGGTCAAAAACAATGTTATTTAAGACATCGTTTATTGTAAACCCTAATTCAACTTAGAAAACATTCTTGAGTAAATAGGATTATGGAAATCATTCTAATTTTACTCAATATCAATTTCTGTATTCAACAAGTGCAATGGGTGGAATAACGGTGAGATTACCTTTTAAATTCCACGAATAGGATGAGTTCCCTCTTTGGAATTTAATAACAAGTATAAGAAGATTATTTCTATGCAATCCAAGTTGTAGTTTATACATTTTGGAGATTGCTTAAATCTTGGATAATACTAATCTTCTTTTATTTTGGAAAAACTTAATATAATCTTTTTAGAGCATCCGGGCTTTCCTTCGATCTGTTCCACCCTCGCCTGAGAAGAGAAAATATAGGCCAAGTAAGTTCAGGGCGTTGGTTGCTCCATTCCTGACCTTAGTTAAACACCTTGTTTTATCTTCCCAGATCTCATAGACGGGACAAATGTACTAGTCGTTTCTGCATACTCAGTTATTAGCTTTTATTTTGGAATTGATTATAAAGATTCCAAATAATTATTTAAAACACTTAATTATCCTTGTAAAAATGATTATGAAAGATTCTAAAAAGAATCGTCAAGTTAAAACGTCTATTTTCTATGTTAATTAAAATTGTCGCAAAAGCGTTGCAAAAAGCGTTGCAATAGTTGTTTTAAAGCTATATTCTTCAAAATGACTTTTATATCATTTAAAAATCCATCTTTTCAACTTAAATCACTTTTATAACATTTTAAATGATTTTTAAAATTTATTTCATATTTTTAAAACCTAAAAAATATCAATTTCTAACTTTGGTCACTTAAATACAAAAACATGAATTTTTTGAAAATTTGTTTTGGACATATTTTAAAATCTACTCGATGAAATCTTAATTATCTTTCTTTGTTTAGAAGATATGGATATAATAGTCTGAAATATTCTTATCTCCAGAATTTCGAGCTATACTCCACTTTGTATACTCGTTTGAGCTTTTCAGTGCGAAATCGCGATCTACCACTGCGCGACGCGCCTAATTTGGACTTATTTTTCAATACTTGAAATAATTCATTCAAATTGAACTTTAGTACTTATAAAATCATTACAAATCACTTTAAATCGATATTTTCAGTTTTTAAAGTAATTAAAGTATATTTTTACTATTCCCATATCATAATATTATTATATTCCTATTATTTTATTATTAAATTTCTAAATCCAATTTCTTTTCAATTTCAATTCTAAGTTCAAATTAAACTTAATTTCAAATTTGATTTCAAATCCATCTTTAATTTCAACTCAAATTTCAATTTCAATTTCAATTTTAATTTCAAAATCAATTTCAATTTCGATTTTAACTTCGATTTCAAATCCAATTTCGAGTTTAAATTCAAATTCTATTTTACTTTAACTTTAATTTCAATTTAACTTTATAGAAAGAGACTTATGAAATTTCCAAATATATCATATTACTAAAAATTGGCCTTTTTTAACAAAGGTGATTACTTGAGTGAAATAAACATAATCACCATTTATAATTACCACATCCGAATCAACCAATCACATCACATAATCACTTTCAATATTCATCATTAACATAACATCCATTCTCATAGCATAGTAATTATCAATAAGTGAGTATATTAGCATAACTCTACTATCCATCCAACATATTCAGACAATCATTCAAACGTTCATATCATCAAATGGTGATTATCTAACATAACAATTAAACTTGTAATCAATATAATTAAATAACGATGAGAATTTCTCATCTCCATTTCCACTCCGTCTAACTTTACGTGAACTAGCATGCTCCTTCTCTAACGTCTCGAATTCCCAATTTCCTTTTATTTTCTTTTACCTTTCTCTTTCTTTTTTTCATTTTCTTCCTTTCTTTTCTTATAAGAGGAGGGTGTGTGAGCTTTGGAGGGGGGTGTAGGCTCGGGTTTGGGCCTATGGCCATAGGTAGGTGGTGTGGAGGGTGGTACGGCCTTGGGGTGGCAGAGTTTAGCTCGGGTGTGGGTTGTTGGAGGGGAGTGTGTGGCGTCTACGACACAGATATGGTGGTGGTCGAGAGTAGGGAGGTGGGTAGGGGTTTTAGGAGGTGGGTGCATGTGTTTGGAGGCTCAGGTAGGGCGTGTGGAGTTTGGGTGCTTGGATGTAGTGTATGACCGTGCGTAGAGGAGGAGGGTGGAGGTGATTTTGGGTGGTGATGGAGCTTGCTTAATGCGGAGGAAGTTATGGAAGTGGAAGAGAATTTGGATGCCATGGAAATAGAAGTGGAGAGGATGAAGAAAGTGAAGAGAAAGGTAAAGAATGAGAAGTGAATTTGTTTATGAATAAATGGAAGGTATGCATGCTTATTTATACTTGAGTTTTGGAAGATAAATGTCTTAAATACCCTTGCCTTACATTTTGGCTTTTGCTTAAGCATGATTTGAAGTGCATTAATGGTGGAAAGGATGTTAAGATGTGATTTGTACTTAAGTAATGATGTTTGCCTCTTTTTCTTAAGTTTTAAAACATTTAAATGTTCATATGCTTAATTTCCATACAAAATAAGACTTGGCATTAATGGGACGAGATGATTTAGTAATGATGTAGTACTTTCTCCATTTGAAAATGCATATATATCTTTGCTCCAAACATGATAAGACTTGTGTATTTATGTGATAAGAGGTGTTAGGATTTTTTTGTCAAGATTATGTTTATAAATCTTATTTTAATTAAATGTTGTCAAATCATGTTCTTAAACTTTATTTAAACATATTTGAATTCTTGTGTCTTTTTATGGTAAATGAAAATGTTACATAGTTTGTTAAGTGTATATATGAGTTAGGAAACATGTCATGTTGCGATAACTTAACAACAACTTGTTTTTGTTGACAAATTTTACAGTCAAAATTTGACATTTTTGTTTAACTATTCATTGATGTAAACTGATTTATAAATTGAACTTCCTACTACATTTAATAAATTAAAACAAGTCTATTTAGGTTAAAAATCCATATCATTAGGGTTAATATCAATTTATTGAATTTTGGCGTTGCATTGACAAAATGTAACAAAATTAGAATATTTTTGTAAAACGATTATAAATATATTTTTCAAACCTATATTATACTTTTATTATCTTTATTTAGTGATTTTGATATAATTTGACCTATCAAATAAATATTTAAAATTATTTATTTAAGCATTTATTTATTTTTAATAAAATCCAACTTTTGTTGATTCGTGATAAAAATCCAAATTCTTTATTTTCCATTATTAATCATAAGGTAAATAATTTCTCCTTACTTATTCATTATTTACAACATATTTACTTAAGTTCTAAAACTTTTTAAATTTAAAATTAATAAAATATCTTATTTTCGAAGTTGCAAAATTACGGGTCATCACACTACTTGCATAAAAGAAAGAGAACTAAACTACTAACATAAGAAGAAATAAACAACAAAAGAACATTAATTAAAATATCATGAATTAAAATTGCATATAAGAAAATTACATAAAAAAGCTAAGAAGCCATTAAAAAGAGATAGAGAATTTATGTTTATTTTTGTGGCTACCACTAAATATCATGAACTAACTAAAGGTGGTGCTAAGAGCTTCATAACATGAAACATAAGGGGTATTTGTACATGTTTGAAACTCTAATCATATTTTAGGGGACTACCCAAAATACCCCTTAGGAAGTGTGGACACCAAGTTATCAGTAGCTTCTAATTAATGCTTCATTAAGTATGCATGTAACTTTAAGCTCCACTAACATATGCATTAGCTCCTAATTGTAGATCAAGATAAGTGGGTAGGTGGGGTCCTCCATGATGCATGAATTGATTTATTTCCATCTTCATTTATCTTCTAACTCTTGTGCATGCATATTTCAATGAAGACTTCTATTTTCCATCCAATTTCCTACAAATAAAAATAAAATATGCAAATAAATATTCTTAAAATTAATACATGCACAAAATTACCATTTTACCCCTATATGTAGATGAATAAATGGTGATTTGAAAATAACTGAAATTTCTTTAAACATGTTAAAATACCCTATATGCTCATTTATTTAATTAAATTAGATTAATTATGGAAGTAAAAATATGCACATTTACGTGCACATCAAATAACCCCCACACTTATCTTTTTATTCGTTGTCAAATAAATTAAAACTAAGATAAATCTGTTTTCGTAGGAAACACGATTGCATTGAGCATATCAACAAGTCATTAAACCTCTAGGTGTTCCTAGTAGGATGAGTGTTGTCTCGTGAGGGTTTTCAGCATATACTACCCACAAAATCCAAATGCAACATGAAAAATTCGTAAATGCAAGATTTATTTACAAATAGATGAACGCAAGTTTTTGAAAATATTTAAAATTGAAGAATTTACTTTTAAAAGTTGAATGTTGATTTGGAAAAACGAATGTCGTTTTATTAAAAATCGCATGAGTTGTTTTATTTTCGATGATTTTTGGGGTAGATAGAACAATTGATTGAAGTTCAAGTTTATTTTCACCACATTTAAATTCAAACTCATCAATGACAAATTCTTCAAAATCATTGATTTTAAAATCACAATGGTGATTTAAATTTACCCCTGCAGAATTGAACAACTCATCTTCAAAAAGTCCAAAAATTTTGTGTTTACAAAATTCATCTTCCTCTGTTGAATTATTCACAACTTCATTGCATGTATCATTTTCAAAATCGAAAGTTGTTGTATTCAACTTTTCAAAATCTGGAAGAGGAAGATCGAATTTTAAATTTGGTTCCACACTCTCAAAAGAACTGAAATCCAACTCAATTACCGTAATTTCAACAACTTCATTAAGATTGTCGTTTTCAATTTCAAAAGTTGTTATTTGAAAATCGTCAATTTTGGTAAAAGATGGATTATTATTTGATTCGTCACACGTTGGCAGTTGATTTTGTTTCTCATGTTATTTCATATATGTTTCAAACAATAATTACGTGTGATCTTTGTGAATTTCTTCCATTTGCTCAACAAAATCAAATTTATAATTATTAACTTGAGAATTTTCAATTTGAACTTGTTGAGAGTAAAATTTTCACCATGACTAAAACTACTTCCACTACCAAAATCATTTAACCAGTTGTTCCCATTTTCGTTTCGATTTTGAAATTCATTTTGGAGTTCGAAATTGAATTGGCAGTTATAATCGAAATCATTTGAATTTTGAAGTGAATTCATATTTTGATCATTTTGAAATCCTTGACTTGAGTTATTGCACAAATATGAATTACACATCTCATTTATCATTTGATTTTTTGTGTGTAGAGAGTTCAAGTAAAGATGAAATCGTTTCAACACTATTTTCAAGAGTTGAGAATTACTCGTCATTTTGAAAACTTTGTGGTGCAAAATTCGAAATGTTTGTATAATAGTTGTTATTAAAATATCCATAAGAGTTTAATGTGAAACTATATGGATTATATTGATTTTCATAACTATTGTAAAATTCTTATGAGTATGGAAATTCAGACATTTTCAAAAGTGTTTTTTATAAAGGACAAAATTTTTTTATCAAGAAGGATTTATTTTTCAAAAGGAAGATTGATTTTTTATTTTGTTTTTTGCATTTTCAATTTTCTTTTTTTTTTTTTTTTGAAAAGATTATATATTTTTCTTGGATTTTTGTTTTTCTAAATAAGCTAACTTTAAAAAAAATCTGGATTTTTGATTTTGATTGAAAAAAATTTCAAACGAAAAGGTTTAAAAAAAACTAAACTATGGAAAATTTACAATTTTTTTTAGTTTTGGATTTTGGATTTTATTTTCTTTTTTTCTTTAAAAAATATGCATGAACTAATGCAACAAAATGAATGCAAGGACTTAATTGCAAATTTTCTATCCTAAGTAGCTCCTAACCCAAAAATGTATAATCACACCTTGTTTTATCCAACAAGATAGTTCCCTGTCAGGTAAAGGACATGAGTTATCGATGCGCCATGAATCACCGTAGCAATGCAACCGAAAGTTTAAGTACCTTCAGAGAAACAACCGGTATAATATTTATGAATCACTGTAATATTTGTAACTGATTATTGCTTTACCATAGCTTAGGCACTAAGAAAATAAATTATCGATAGAGGAAAACTTGTCAATATACAATTAAGCCCTAGGTGAGCTCGTGACACCCTTAAGTCATGTGTCTAACTATTATTATTAGAAAATTCTAAAATAAAATGCAATTTGTAGGCTAAGGAAGGGGTGATGAAATCCCCTACCTTATGTGAATTGGGATGTTGCCTTAAAAAAGAAAACAAGATGGTATGCATGCAAAACTGAAATTAAACGTGATTTAACGATGCAACTACGAATGATTTTTTTTTGTTTTTTTTTGTTGCAAAGCAAAAATAACAAAAATAGATAAGGGCACGATACCAGAGCATGTAGAATCATTAGCAAATTATTTTAAAGCGAACGCAAGCAAGCAGAGTAGAGCAATTATTTGACAAGCAATTCCTTTTGAGATCTGTAGCCTAAAAAGGTACAAAAACGAAAAAAAAGTATGGAACGCACAACAAAAGCAAATAAAATTTTATTTTTTTAAAGCAAAAACAAAAGACAAAAGAAACTTAACAAAATAAAAGGAAAATTTAACCAAAAAGTTTTAACAATAGAAAACTTAAATGGAAATTTTTCTACTTTTTTTTGTATTTCTATGAAAGAAAAAACTAAATGAAAATAAAATAATTGAAAATAAAAATTGCTTGCTTGTTTGTATCCCCCTATTTTTTTATAAAACTCCACTAGGGCCCGGCCCAATAAACGAATTAAAACACTTTCCAAATTCCTAATCAAAGAAACCGAACCAAAATAATGTCGAGCACCCAAAATCGAGTTGAAATTCGCAAATCGAAATCATTCCCCCTTCTTTTTTTATTGGAATATGTTCGATTTCTAGGCGTTTGCTAGTTGCGGTGAGGTGTTCGAATGGGGGGATTTCAGTTGTGATTTGGTTTGCTCGATTTGGATGGTTCGAAGTATGGTCAGAAGTGATGAGGATGGAGGAATATATCAGGTTGGAGAAGTGATGTAGTGAGGTGACTGTAGGCAGAGAGGTGATATTGCTGAACGCATGATAGTGGATTGTTGAGGCAAGGAAGTTTGTATGTAGCAGCAGTATGAAGAGGGATGGTTCGGGTTGTGGTTGGTCAGGTTACGGCAGCAGTGGATGGATGTATGATAAAGGAGTAGTAATGGGTATTTGGAGGCAGGTAGGTAGAGGAAATGGTATTGGCAGAGTCGGCTGGTTATTATTATTATTATTTTGATGTAGAAGAAGGTGAGATGTGCACATTATGAATGTATGTTGGGATGTATGCGTAGCAATGAAAATGAGATGGTAGATGATGTTATGAAGTAGTTTTGAGATGGAAGTTGTTTGGGCTTTGATATGATAGTTGTTGGATGTTAGTGCTATGTAGTAGGGAAGTGTGACAATGGTGAAGGATGGCAAATAGTAGGGGATGATGGGAGAAGGGGCTTGTTTATGTGATGGTGGTATATGACAGTGATGACAGTGATTTGTTGCAAGAAGTATGTGGGCAGAAGTTACAGAAGGTATGTTGGATGGTGAAGGAGGATGGAAGTATTGATATGGTAGATGTTGATAGAGTTTGAAGAGCAGGTTGTAGCAGTGGTGAGGTAGTATGTTGATGAGGCAGGTTGAATGATATTGCTTGATGCAGTATGCTGAGGCAGTGTGATGTGTAGTTGGTAATGAGGATGTAGTGGTTTGAACTGTCAGGTGATGGGTGATGTTTGTGGCACTGGTTTGTAACTGGTTGATGGTAGTGGCAGAACTGAGATGAGATGGTAGTGGTAAAAGATTAATAGTGAAGGTTTAGCCGGGGTTGATGTTGATGAGGAAGTGAGTTGGATGTTGTAGTATATGATGAGGCAGTGGGCTTGTTGAAGATGGTTAGAATATGATGAAGGAGAATGAAGTGTTTGGTGTGGATAGTGGTGATGTATCTGGGTGAAGTAGGTGGCTGGAGGATATGTAGGCAGTAATGTAGGTGGTTATGTGCAATTGTATAGTGACTGGTATGGTTGTGGTGGGTATAGGAGGAGTAGTACAGAAGAGGTCAGAGTGTGATATGACAGTGATTGTGGAAATGTGCAATTGTAAGTTTTGAAAGCAGGATGAAGGAGTAGTCTAGTATAGGAGGTCAGAGGGTGGGTAAAGGTAGAGTATGGTTGTGGTGGTTAGTACAAAAGAAGTATGGTGATGGCTGATGGTCAATGGGGATATATGATAGTGAAGTTATCGACAAGGTGGTTGTAGCAACTGACTAGTATTGTCGATTTAGCAATGGTAACGGCTAATTTTGGTAGTTTGGTATTATGACTGGTGGCTACTTGTTTTGGTATCAATGGAAATTTGTTAAGGTGGCTGTTGCATTGTGTAGATAATATGCAGGCAGTGGAATATGGTTCTTGCATGTATGTTGTATGGAAGATGGTAGGAACTTGACAGTAATGTTGTTGTATGGCGGGGGCAGAATGTTGCTGTATGGCAGAATGTTGCAAGGTTGGTATGCATATGGTAAGTGCAAGATGATGTGAAGACTTGTTATTGTATGGCTTGACAGTAAGAAACTGGATATATGCAGAGAGGACCTATTGAAATGGAATGACAGAAGGAGTTGTGGATAGTGGCAATAAGGAAATTGTGCAGGTTGTATTGTAGGTAAGGCAGTGTAGGCAATGCAAAATTGTAAAAGAAATTGTAAATGCAAAATTGTAAAAGAAAGTTGTAAATGCAAAAAAAATGAAATGGAATGTATATTTTTTCATTTTGAAATGAACTTGTGTATTTTTTTAAGTAGAAATGCAAATGCAAATGAAAATAGAAAACAAGAGATGCACACAAACACAATGAAAACACAAATCACACAACAAACATACAACACAAAATATATTTTTTAAATGCAAATTAACACACAAAATGAAAACACACAAAAATCAAACAAAAATTAATAATTCAAAGATAAGAAATAAAATCAAATTAATTTCCCGGCAACGGCGCCAAAAACTTGTTTAATCAGCAAATTTTCTACCGGATTAGAAAATCGCCGAAAAATTGTAATACAAATAACCGCAAGCACACGGCGTACAATTTTAGTATGTGGCGAGTATGGGTCGATCTGTAGGGAATTGAAGTGATTTAAAATTATAGTCAATCAAATTAAACCAAGATTTGAAGTTGTGTTAAGTGAAAAAAATGTAGAAAGCTAGCAAAAGAAAGTAAATAAAAATATGAGAGTAGAAGGCAATTTAGAGGCAATTTCCTTCTCATGATCACATAAATCAACATAATGTAATTATGATCTTTTTTATCATTAGTGAATTTAGTTGATGTGTTTATTATAAGTATGACCTATTTGTGTTATTAATTAGTCCAACATAAACCATCAAAGTTTAACACATCCTTTAAACCACTTGTTAACTCTCATGAAAATGTTAATGAAATTGAAAATAAAATTTATTCTAAGCATGATCTATTTATTATTGATTAGTAATATAGACCATCAAATTTTGATTCTAAAATTCACTTTATTACCATAATCATATGTAGATGAAGAGGTAATTTGTGTTAATGTTTGTTTAAGCATAGCCTATTATGTGTCAACAACATAGGCTATCAAATTCAAAGTTAAACAACAAAATATATACCACATCAAACATTTCCATTAAACACAAAAGGAGATCAAATGAAATCATTAAGTTGAATCTACATGATTAAGAGAGCTTCATTACCACTAAATTGAAGGGTTTGGCTTCTCATATTTGTTACCATTTCAATAAAAGTAGATCTCAACATGAACATAAATAAGAGGAAAAAGTGAGCTAATTAAAATAAACTAAAAGCTAATCTAGTTGCATAAAAAAAAAGAACTAAACTACTAACATAAGAAGAAATAAACAAGAAAAGAACATGAATTAAAATTGCATGAATTAAAATTGCATATAAGAAAATTACAAGAAGAAAAGGCTAAGAAGCCATTAAAAAGAGAAAGAGAATTTATGTTTATTTTTGTGGCTACCACTAAACTAACTACAAGGTGGTGCTAAGAGCTTCATAACATGAAACACAAGGGGTATTATACATGTTTGAAACCCAAATCATATTTTAGGGAACTACCCAAAATACCCCTTAGGAAGTGTGGCCACGAACTTATCATTAGCTTCTAATTAATCCTTCATTAAGTATACATGTAACTTTAAGCTCCACTAACATGTGCATTAGCTCCTAATTGTAGATCAAGGTAAGTGGGTAGGTGGGGTCCTCCATGATGCATGAATTGATTTATTTCCATCTTCATTTGTCTTCTAACTCTTGTGCATGCATATTTCAATGAAGACTTCTTCTATTTCCATCCAATTTTCTACAAATAAAAATAAAATGTGAAAATAAATATTCTCAAAATTAATACATGCACAAAATTACTATTTTGCCCCTATATGAAGATGAATAAATGATGATTTGAGAATAATTGAAATTTTGGTTTAAACATGTTAAAATACCACTACATGCTCATTTATTCAATTAAATTAGATTAAATATGGAAGTAAAAATATACCCATGGACGTAGGATTCTTTAACATGCAAACCACGTAAAATTCTCCACGTCTTTACTTTTTCCTACATTTTTCCTACCTAGTTTTCAATGTTAGATTCTTTTCTATTTTTATTTTCTTTCTTTTATTTGAATTGGATATATACACAACTTGACATTATAACAAGTAGTTAAAGGGCAACTACATAATTGTGTAAGCTCCCCGCAGCATAATTACTACATAAAAGCAAATTTAATATTACTTAAGTTTTTTTATTCTAATCCATGGGAGTACACTACAGTTACTTTCGTGATCATTTATGGTGTTTGAGACGAAAAATGTCACTAACAAATTTCATATTGATTTGGTTCAAGATGCTAAACCTATTGTGTTGCATGTTCATAGGTTATCACGGAAGGAGAAGATAGAGTTAGCTAACCGGTTCGGTGATTTGTTATGTAAAGGCTTGATCCAATTTAGTCGTTCGAATTAGAGAGCACCTGTCGTCTTTGCTAGAAGGCGGATGATTCCTTCAAACTTTGTATGGATTACCGTGAACTTACTAAGTGGACTATTAAGAACAAGTATCCTTTGCCTAGGATAGATAACTTGTTCGATCATCTTCATGGTGCTTGGGTATTTTCTCAACTAGATCTTGGCACTAGGTTTCATCAGTTGACGGTAGTAGAGGAGAGTGTATGTAACAACCCGCATATTTCACGATTATATGTATTTAAATGTTTTATTTAAATATAGCATCGTTAATCGGATTAAAGTCCGAAATGTTACTTTTTGTAAATAGTCGAATTGGGACTCGAGACCACTTCCATTGAGTCCAAAATGGCGTTTACAACTTTTTTTAGCATAAACATCGATATGTTTGGAGTTGAGTAGAATTTTTCTATTTTTCTATTTTGGGCTTTGGGTTTGGGTTTCAGCCCACTAACCCAACATAATACCCTAACTCCACCCCACTCCTCTTCATTCATTCATTCCATTTCCTAACACTTTCAAGCTAAAGAAAAATGGGGGAAAGAATGAGAAATTAAAATTCCTAAGCCCTAGTTTCTCTTAGGAATTCAAATTCAAGTTATAAATCAAAGAGAAGCTTAGGTAAGCATCCTTTTCATCTTCTCCTTCTCAATCTCTCTCCAATTTCAGAAATTTCCTATAACCTAACTTAGGAAATATTTTCTTATGATCTTAGATTGGAGCTTCTAGAGTTGAAGTTGAAGAGTGGTTGATCTTTCCTTTGTTTTAGAGCTTCTCATTCGTGTTTTTGGGTTAAAAGGTGAGTTTTTGAACTCACATCTATGTCTATAGTTTTCATTGTTGTTAGGTATGAATTCCTAACATTCTATTCACGTTCATTTGCTTTTGATTTGAATTGATTTGGTGAATTTTCCAAATTTTGGTGTTTTGAAGTCAAAATCTTTAAAGATCCTATCTTGGATATTTGGACGTGTTATTTAGGGTGTATCGAAGAGCCTATAGGACTGGGTTGTCGCTAGGCATAAATCCCTAGCCTCCATCGCTCGTCCGATCACTTCCGAATCATTTTCACCATCATTGGCCAAGGCAAATTGTTGCCCAGAAAAGGCAACCAGACATCTGGTTGGAAGGTCCAGACGTCTCGTTTGGGCAGCAGATGAAAAAAAAATACGGCAGAAAATAAAAAAATACGGCAGAAAATAAAAAAAATGGCAGAGACATGGACCATACGTCTTGTCCTTAGTT
Organism: Allium fistulosum; assembly: GCA_030737815.1. Taxonomy (NCBI): domain Eukaryota; kingdom Viridiplantae; phylum Streptophyta; class Magnoliopsida; order Asparagales; family Amaryllidaceae; genus Allium; species Allium fistulosum. The sequence goes on from CM060906.1 coordinate 672,747,737, forward strand.
TTCAGACGTTTGGTTAGTTTTCAGACGTCTGGTTAGAGTTCAGACGTTTGGTAGGTTTCTGGGATATTTCCAGAACCCAAATCCAGACCTCTGGATAAACCCCCAGACCTCTGGAACTGCCAATTCTGCCTATTTTGGTTCTTTTTGATTGGATTTCCAATTTTAATCGATTTTTATCATTCCGGCTAGTTGTTATCACTTATTATCGACTTTGATGACTTCTTTATTTGGATTTTTGGGAATATCCATTTGATGGATTTGATATCGATTTTAATTCACATTGCCGTATGTGAATTTTTGGTGATTGATTGTTTTTACAATCATTTTTGTGATTTGTCACTTTAAAATACAAAGGTTTCGATACTAGTAGTAAATACTAAAACTCTTTCATTAAAACGATTTCGACACTATTTTAAATATAAAGCTCGCTTTTAAAACCATTTTGCAATCTATTAGTATATACAAACCTTTACCTCATTCGTATGAGAAATCTAATTAAACGGCTTAGCAAAACAAGTGGTATGAAATGCTTGCGTTTACTTCGTCGGTTAATTCTTAGACTTATTCGATTGAAATCTTGTAATAATTTTTGAGTGGAAATCTACAATTTGTTCGTAAATATTTAAGTTAAGCTAGTGGTTATGGGACATGAAGCTAAACTTATTTATTTACTAGCTTAGTGTAATCTACACTTTTTATTGATCAATGGTGACCATTTTATGGTTTAGACTAGCGATATGCGATGTCTCTTTGTCCACGTGGGTGACAGTACCTCATTTTGTGGAGCTTCGTCTCATTTTTATAGGCTAGCAACCTATGGGTTTTATGGAGTTCGGTTCATCGGGCGTACCGTTATTGCACTACGTCGTTGTTTCGAATTATTTGAGTTTCAGGTTCATCGGGCGTACTGTTATTGCACTACACCATTGTTCCAAAATATTTGAGTTTCAGGTTTATCGGGCGTACCGTTATTGCACAACGTCGTTGTTTCGAATTATTTGAGTTTTAAATTCATCGAGCGTACCGTTATTGCACTACGTCGTTGTTCCGACTCATTTGAGTTTTAGGTTCCTCGGGCGTACCGTTATTGCACTATGCCGTTGCACCGACTCTATGGTTAGCGACCATGGGATAGCGACCCGTTTGTGATACATGTGTTGGTGAGTTTTCATGCTCCCGTTTGTGATAGGCCTTCCCCCTTTTGTGATTTCTGGATTTCTAGTTGATGATTTCTAGAATTTGTGTTTCACCGATTTTTTTGTGATTGGCATTGATATGTTTTGTCAATATTTGTGTTTTGGTGAATAATTTAAAGAATATGACATTCTTTTTAGTGTATGAGAATATTTGAGATATTGTATGATTTTTGTTGTTATCTGATGTATACTTGTCACAATATGGCATTATTGTTATCATACGTTTTTGTCATATCTCTTATCCTATCTCATTTTATCTGATATTTATAGCTAGACTGATCCGTTTATTATTTTCTTCTTAAATAATACTCGGTCAGACCGAGGTATTTCAGGTGCTTCTGCTTGACTTCTTATCAGGGTCCGTCACCTGACTTTTAGCTAACTACTTTAGCTTAGTAGTTTTTGTTATTTTACAGTCGAGATAGAGACTCCTTGATGTATACATATTCTTTTGCTAGCACTTATACCTATTCTTTTGTTATGTAGTGGATCTTGTATGACCACTATTTTGATGTACACTTTTATGTGTTATATTCATATATGTTTCCGCCTTTGTGATATGAATATCTGTGACTAATTTGTGTTATGCTTATTTCTATATTTGTTTCCGAAGCCCACATAGCCACTGTGTAGTAGCTTTGAGTTTGTATTTGGTATGTCGGATTTCCTCTTGAAAAGAAATTGTCATACTATCTGATATATCGGTACTCGCACAAGGCAATTACACAGATGATCGCTCCTCAACAGCCTTATTCTTCATGCTAATCGACGGCATTACCCCGTAGTGTCCTTGGCTAGTGCGGGTATAGAGGTGGGGCGTCACAGTGTACCTTTGATGGCTTTCAAGTTTGATAAGTTTTATGGGTGGTTAGTTATGCCATTCGAGCTAACTAATGCTCTAGCATATTTTGTAAACTTGATGAATCGGGTTTTCTGGGATGTGTTGGATAAGTTTGTTCTTGTGTTTGTTGATAATATTCTAGTCTACTCTAAAACCGAGGAGATGCATACTCTCCATATGAGGATTATACTTGAAAAATTAAGAGAGCATTTGTTGAAAGCTAAGTTCTCGAAACATCACTTTTGGTGGTTTGAAGTTAGTTTCTTAGGGCATGTTGTCTCGGGGGAGGGTATTTTCGTTGATCCAACAAATGTTGTTTATGTTCAAGGTTGGAAGAGGCCATAAAGCACGATCGAGATTAGGAGCTTCATGGGGTTAGTAGCTTATTATAGATGGTTTATTCAGGATTTTTAGAAGATTGCTTCACACTTGATGAATTTGACAAATAAATATGTCAAATTTGTTTAAATTGATAAATATGAGAAAGTATTCAAAGAGTTAAAAGCAAGGTTGACTAGCACTCTTGTTTTGACTGTTCCGAATGGAGCTGAGGATTTTACTATTTATACAAAAGCTTGTAGGACAAGTTTAGGTGCAATGTTGATGCAGCATGAAAGAGTTATTGCTTATGCCAACCGGCAACTCAGAAAGACCCTACCCATGAGTTAGAGTTGTTAGCGGTTGCTTTTTCATTGAAGATGTGGAGGCATCACTTGCTTGGTGAGAAGTTTGAGTTGTACATGGACCAAAAATCCTTGAAGTATCTTTCCACTCAGAAAGACCTTAAAATGAGGTAGCAATAGTGGTTAGAGTTTCTTGCAGCTTATGATCTAGATATTTTGTATACGCTTGGGAAAACAATTATTGTAGTTGATGCGCTTAGTAGGAGGTATGTGGTTATGGTGAATGCTGGAGTGCATCCAACCCTTATTAGTTGTATTGAAGGTAATCAGCTAAGAGATCTTTGTATTTTGAGGATAGCTAAAGCTGTAAGCGAGAATGAGGAATTAGAGAGGTGGCCAAGTGATGTGCATGTAAAAGTGTATATTTATACCCTCATATTTAATCTTGTTTTGTTAAAATAAAAGGTATATTATGGTGATTTTACATGTCTAAACCAAAAATACAAAGGGATTTTCAAATGATCATTCATACAATAACATGTGGGCAAAATGGTAATTTTTATGTAAATTAATTTGAAGAAAATTTACTTGCACATTTTTATTTTGTTTTATAGGAATTTTTGACTCAAAATTTAAGAGGCTTATGAATGCATATATAGGGAAATGAAAAGAATGAGAAGAGGATGGAAATAATGCAACGTGGAGGAGCCCACATGCCCACTTACTTATGGACCACAATTAAAACCAAATGCACATGTTAGTGGCGATTAAAGGAAAATGCACATGTTAGTGGGGATTAACTAATTCCTTACTGATTACTTGGAGGCTACACAAACTAAAGGATATTTTGGGTAGCTTCCTAAAATTGGAACTAAGGTTTTAGGCATGTATAAATACCCCTTTATGTTTCATGTAATGTTCTTCTTCTTATGCAAGTTGTAGCCACAAAATCAATGATAAATAAAATGGCTTCTTAGGCATCTTATTATTTCCATTTATTTTCTACATGCTTTCCTTCCTTTTATGCTATTTTTTCATGTTATTTTATTTAGTTTATGCTTCTTTATTTCATGTTAGTAGCTTTTTAATTTATGCAATTAGTTTAGTTTCATTTCATGCAAGTAGTTAACTCTCTTTTCTTTTGATTAGCTCTCATTTTCCTTGCTTTTTATGTTTAAATCATTTTATGTTGAGATGATTTCAATTATGAGATGCTAAACCACTTCAATTTAGAGGTAACGAAGCTCTCATGAATCATATTTAACCAACATAGAATGGTTTCATTTGTATTCTCCTATTTTGTTCTTAATGGAAGTTAATAATAATGGTGTTTATTGCTTATTAGTGAATTTGATAGCCTATGTTGACAGTCTCAAATAGGCTATGCTTAATCCAATATAAACATAACTATCTGATCATTTGCCTAAGTGATTTTGATAATGGAATTAGAAGTGAAATCAATATTTGATGTTCTATGTTATTAATCTACAATAACAAATAGATCATACTTGCGTTAGATTGTATTTTTAGTTCCATTTTTCATTTTCATTTTCATGAGATTTTAGAAGTAGGTTTGAATGGTGTGCTAGAGTTTGATGGTTTAAGTTGTGCTAATTGATAGCACAAATATATCATGCTTATAATAAGCACATCAATCATTTCTACTTGAATTTAAATGAGAGACTAAAGATTCATTTTTTGCTTGATTTATATGAAATATTAAAAGTAGATTTACCTCTAAATTATTCTTTAATCTTATAGTTTTATTCTTATTTTTTTACTCTAGTTTTTACTTCAATTGTTGTGCATTTTTAGTTAAAACCCATCCCATTTTTAGGCTAATTTGATTTAGTAATCTTAGAATTGATTCTTTCCCTGTGGATCGACCCGTACTCCGATTATTATTACATTTTCAATGGTATTCTAATCGATGGACTTTTCCGTCTCAAACACTAGGATTCGAGGTGTATAACTATGGTATACTAAGGACGAATAGGAGGTTATGCATTCCATATATTGGTGGGATTAGGCAAGAGGTGTTAGCATAAAGTCATCATTTGAGACTTACGGTACATCTAGAGGTTACCAAGATGTATCAGTATATAAATCAGACTTTTTTGTGCAACGGTATGAAGATGGATGTTTTTGTATTTGTGAGTAGGTGTTCTAATTGCCAACAAGTCAAAGGCAGCCATTAAAAGATAGCTAGACTTCTTTAGTCACTTAAGATTCCAAAGTGGAAGTGGGTGTAGATATTTATGGATTTTATAGACGGGTTATCTAGGTCGAGGAATGGTAATAAAGGAATTTAGGTTATGGTAGATCAATTAACCAAGAGTGTACATAACGAGGATAGCTTCGAGTTTAATTAAGTTGTATGTTAAGGAGATTATTATACTTCATGGAGTTCCTTGTGATATTGTAAGCGATAGAGATCTGATATTCACTACTCAGTTCTAGAAAAGGTTTCATAATGCACGAGGGATGGAGCTAAGTTTGAGTATAGCTTACCATCCATACACTATTGGGCAGACAGAGAGGGTTAACCATGTATTGAAGGATTTTCTTTGAGCTTGTATCTTAGAATTTGGTGATCCTTGAGAAGAGCACTTACCCTTTGTTGAGTTTTCATATAAAACTATTACCAAGCTAGCATTGGGTTGGCACCTTTTGAAGCATTATATGGAAGACCTTGTAAATCTCCTTCGTCTTAGGTAGAACCCGGAGGTCGTTTGTACTTGGGCCAGATATGGTTAGGGAGGTGACTGATAAGGTAATGAAAATTCAGATATGTAAAAAGGAAGTATATAATAGGTGGAAGAGTTATACAAACGAGAGTTATAGGGATTTGGAGTTCTTAGTTTGAGACTTTGTGTTCATAAAAGTTTCTTCGATGAGGAATGTTGTCCAGTTTGGAAATGCTGAGAAGTTGGCTCCTCGCTATATAGGACCATTCTCGATTCTGCGAAGGATTAGCTCACTTTCTTGTAGAGTCGAGTTATAGATTAAGCTATTGGATATGCATAACTTATTTCATGTATCGCATTTGCATAAGTTTATGCATGATCCTTCTTTGATGATAGAAGCATCGTAGCAAGAAGACTTGGAGATTGAGCCTAACTTGACTATACTGATGCAACTTGTTCGCATTGTTGATCGAGATACAAAGAAATTAAGGATAAAGGTTTTAAAGTTAGTTAAAGTGCAGTAGAGCGGTGATGCTAGGGCTGTACTTGGGAAACTAACGATAGTGTAAGGGAGTCCTATATGGAGTTGCTTCTAGATTATTAGCTTCTTATGGTATTATAGCTTTTATGATGTACTCACTGCCTGAATTGGAGGCACTTAGTATGCGTTTTCGTTTGCATGTAGTTTCAGCATTACTCTATATTTGTACTTGTTTATTTTGTTCATTTGTGTGTCGTTATTGCTTGAATTTTCGAGGATGAAATATCTTAAGTGGGGAACAATGTAGCGACCCGTAATTTCAAACACTTCATCTTTGAATATCAGAATATTTGAAATATGGTTAAATGTTATAAAAGTTATTTTATAACCTTGTTAAATTCCTTATTATTAATAACTAATGATAGAAAACTTGCTTTTAATATTTTTCTACAAAAATAAATACTTCAAAGAAATATTGATAATGTGACCGAAAGTCGTTTATTCGATAACAGATTTTTGTTCAATATAAGTTGTTCAAACTATATGTAAATGTCTAAATAACATATGAAATCATAAATAGCTAATAAAAATAATTGTGTTAATACGGTCAACAAATTATTCTTAAGTGCTTCTAGAAGGTCAAAGGTAAAAGATATTTTAGTGTAGACGTTTCCGTTGGCTCATGAGGTGGAAAGTAAGTCACATGAGCGGATGGGTCTTTGGCTGGCCAGGAGAGGTAATAGGGTTATGGTAACCTCTTGTTGCATATATAAGTCCACTTAAAGTCAATGAACCCCTTTCACAATTTTATGCAAAAATAACTAAGCTCTTCATTTCTCTTATTCTCTTCTAAATAACTTTATCAAACTTAAATCATATCGGCCCAAAATCTCACCAAACGCTTGCTATAAGCCTTAAATAACATAGAAACACCTATCATCAACTTGGAGCTTAATGAGTTGGGTCATACTCACCCTATAACGCAAGGCCGTGAGAAATTTAAAGCAAAATCTAGTCTAGGCCATGAGAAAGTGGAAGGGTAGGAGAAATTTTGGGAGCCTGTAAAGTTGAGGTAAGAAGTGGATGAAAGGTTAAGGCTTGAGCTTGGTTTTGTACTTGTTGAAGGGTGAGAAACTCACTATTTGAATGCATATGAAATGTATGATATGCTTGTCTAAATATCTTAGTTTTATAAATATATTAGTGTGTGTGTGTGTAATTTTTAAAAGGATTTTAAATTATAAAAAATGATTTATAAAAGGATAAGGAGTTGCTTAAGTAGCTTAATCGTGCTTTGTTTCTTTACTTGTATATGGAAAATAATTAATACTATGTTTAGCACTAAAAGCCGATGAAGACTTGTCTATCTGTGAGAGTTAAGAATGATGTTCGCGTAAGGTTTAGAAGCAACATTGCCTTAACCTACCGGCTTCACTCTTGAATGAGGAATAATATAAGTTGAGAATGTCGGAAACGTGATAAGTATATAAGACTTGATTTCCATATATGGTCATTTTTAGAACTAGATAGTCGATTAGTCAACTATCAAACTTGACCAATTAACTTAGGAAATTTATAAAAGCTTCATAGCTTCATACGATTTGTGATCCTTCCAAGGAGTACTCATTGGTATGAAACATCTCTAGCTTTAAGAACATATATACATGAAATCTTCGGAGGAGGACTCCTTTATATGTAGTTCGCTTAGTTTTAAAAGAATCAGAATTGAGTTAACCAGAAATTCATCGATTTAGTTTTGAAGGGTCAGGATCAGACACGTATACTATGTATTACTTACCGCAAACCACTGCAAAATTAGCATACAAGTCTATGTTTTGGAAGCGGTTATAAAGTGGAATGCTATAGAGTTGACCTGTCTATCCTAAGGTTAAGTCCAAGGGAGAGGTCGGCATTAATAGTGTAGACTAATACTATAGAGTTGAACTATCTATCCTAAGGTTAAGTCCAAGGGAGAGGTCGTCATTAGCATTTGTCGGGTGACTTATGCTAGAATCCATGAAGAGATTCGTGATCTTTTCGAGTGATGAAGACTCGTGTGAGAGATTCCGAATGTGACATCAGCGTCGGAAATGATCGAAAAATGAGTAAGGGCATAGCTAATGGGTTTAGCTAACCCAAGGGCATAAGGGGCATAGCCAATGGCTTTAGCTAACACCAAGGGTATATTAACTCCATATCTAGAGATGCTTATCTATTTGGTAGCGAGAGTTAATGATATTCAGTATCACATGTTCGGGTGTGAACTGATTATTTTTCCTTTAAGGTATATTTTATTTAGAGATATATGACGGTTGGAAGGTAGTTTTTGACCCTTGTGTAGGGGGTCGGCTTCAAGCCGAGGGGACCTCCATGGAAAAATCCATATGCGAACATCCCTGAGTGGTTTTAGATGTACTTCAATATTGTTGTGTTGTGAGATGCAAGCAACACAACTATTTTCTGATTTATGTTCTACACCCTATACACTATCTATTATATCCCTATTTTTACTTATTAAATGGTTTGATTTCTTTTAAGGGTAAAACTGTTATGGTGGTTCATACAGTCTCAAAAGTCATTGTTATATGGATGCATGTATCTTCAGTTTCTCATACCAGACTTATGTCTAACACATGATTTTTTCCCTAAATTCCTCGTGCACTCTTTCGACTAGGCTGAGTAAAGCAAGTGACTTTGGATGCTTCAAAGCTTCAGGAGACAAGTTGGAGGCTTTTGTTTATTTATCTATTTCTATTTCTGCTGCACTATGGTTATGTAAGTATCAACATTGTGAGGACAAATAGTTATAACTGTCTAGGCTAGTGATAGTATTTCAGTTTTGTAACTTTGAAATTACTATATATTTTGGAGTAACCTTTGTACTATCCTTTTGGATATTGTATTTTATCATTTTGCTTATGAGATTCTGATATTGTGTTATTTCTTTCTTGTTCTATTTCGTTTCTTTCTATTTTACCTTATTAATATTCCTTTCTGGCACTTAGGTTTTGGAACATGAAAACCATGGATGTATTAAAATCAACATTCGAGGATCGAAAAAACAAATCGTTGAAATACACACACACACGCACAGATATATATATATATATATATATGTGTGTGTGTGTGTGTGTGTGTGTGTGCGCGCGCGCGCACGTGTGTTAAAATTAAGTTTCACTATTTTATATGTTTTAAAATCTAGATTAAACAATTATATGTCTAGTTTCCATTAAGGAAGAATTTAAAATGAAATTTTATAATTTTATACAAAAGTCCATTTTATGAACATTGAGTTAAAATAACACACATATACACACAAAAAGACATATATTTATGTACGTATGTATGCTTGTATGTATGTATGCATGTATGTATACATACATATATAATACTTGCAAACTATGTTTTAAATTTTGAAGTAACACACACACACACACACATATATATAACTAAAATTATGATCTAATATATGTTTTGAAACTAAAGTAACAAATTGAAATTTAGCATTATCCAATTATGTTTTTTTAAGTAAAACAACTTTCAAACAAATTAAGTAATAACTAAATGAATTGAATTAAAAACAACAAACATGTATTCAATTTTCAAAGTGATTTATAATAAACAACATATGTGGTTTATTCATGTTTTTATATATAATAAGTAATAAAACATATCAATTAATTAAAAAATTATTTTCCAGTTAATTTTTTTATATTAAACAATAATTTCCAGAATACTAAAATAAATAAATAGGACAACTTAGGCATATATAAATAATTGTAAAATGTTTATATCTAAACTATATGGATAATATGAAAAAATAATTAAATCAAATGTGGAAAAAATGGATCTAAACTATACAGCTTGATAATCGTATAAACATATAAGATGTAGAATTATAAGATCTAAAACATGTAAACATGATGGACCCATGAATAAATAAAATTAGAATGATACCTAAAGATGTAGCCAAATAAATGCATCCGAACGATGAATAAAGCTCCTAGATTAAATAGAGTCAAACCCCATATTTTGCAACAATCTGATGCACCACCTTTCATTTATTTGATTTTGATTTGTTTTGGTTTTATTTTGGGAAATTTTATGGCTAGGAAGCCATTGATTTTCATCCACGGGGGAGTGGAGGAGAGAGAAAATGAATTACCAGGAGAGTAAATGAATAAATGAAAGAGAATTTATTTTAAAGGAAACATTAAAATGTTTTCAATTCCTTCCGTTGAAACATTCCTTCGTTAATTTATCATTAAATCTCAATCGAATTTCCTTTCCCACCTTGCACGATCGACTATAGATGAGGCTATTTGGTACCTCAAAATTTTAAAAACAACTCAGTAGTTAATTAATTTAAAATAAATTTAAAAGTTTATCGTATCGTATATCGATACGTACATATATAACTTTTATATACATACTTTATTAAATACTGATAGCATTCAAACACATCAAACAAAATTATATAATTAATATATCATAAATATTAATTAGCTTAATTAATTTACAACTATTATAAGTTAACTAAATTGTATAGGTTTTCAAAGTATTCCTTATTACGGTTATACGACCTATATGTGTAAATTCTATCAGTGACTAATATCAAACAATTATAATATTAACACTCATACATTACCTTAGCTAGTGGTGTGACATTTTGGCTACATTTATCATTTACATATCTTTTCAAAAAAATAAAATTTTACTATTATAACCGGTACCCGATAGTAACGATTATTTACACCAATTCTCTTTGTCAACACTATAACAAATTACGACTTATAGTGGTCAAAATTTCAGTATCATCCACATTCAACTCGATTAGTCCAAACACAAAATCCTTGGTTCAATAGTAACAATTATTATTAACCGTACCGCTCTGGCCAGAGACTTTGACTTTGAGTAGACTATAGCTGACTATGAAACTAACCTCATATAACCAAAGAAAAGTTGAAGACTTCTCTAATGAATAGTGTTTTACTTACATTGCTTCAATTCAGACCGAACTATAGTCCTCTGACAAACGCCTTGCTATTACTTAACTATAATCAAAGTGGAGTGTCCATATTGAAGTTCCATAGTATTCTTAAGTTGAGGGAACTATGTGATATCGTTACTTCGAGATTCTCTGTTTGACCTCAGTTATATTAACCAACATAAAAATCTCAAGTGAATCATTCCATAGTTATCCAATAACTATTAGTTCATAACCCTTAGTGCCCTCAAGCAACCAAGAGCAATAAACTATCCAGCATTTGAAGAGCATTACTAGCTTTAGTATCAACGGATGAATTAATATTCTTTCTTGAAATATCTTGACTAGGAATATTTAAAACAATATGTTATTTTTTTAATATGATAAAATTCTCATGATTATAACACATTGTAATTACTATCACATAAAGTACCATTTAAGGACTCTTTATCTAATATACTTTAAATTAATCACTTAATTAATTATATCATAATATAATGAAGTATATTATAGAAATAAAACACCTTTATTATGAAAAAAATTGGTTATTGGGTTAAATATATGTAATAATTTACCTAATTTCCCATAAAGAATACCATTAACTCTATCACATAGGTCATTTTGTTTTGGAGCAGGACATCGATATTGATCCTGCCAAGGTAGTAGCGGTCCAAGATCTGGAAAGACATAAGAATGTGAAGGATGTGAGAAGTTTTCTTGGATTAGCTTGTTATTATAGAAGATTCATTAAAGACTTCTCAAAGATAACATCATCGTTGTCTCATACACTGAAGAAGAACCGAACTCTTATTTGGGGCGTGAGGTGTGAGTTGTTGGTTTGAAAGAGGGGTTGACAAGTGCATCATTTTTTTTCCATTTAAGATGGGAATGAGGAGTTTATATAGATGCATATAATACTGGACTTGGAGTGGTTTTGATGCAAACAGATAAAGTTGTCGGTTATGCGAGTAGGCAACTAAAATCACATGAGAGGAAATACCCTAACCACGACCAAGAGTTTGCAGCTATAATATTTGCATTTTCATGAAGTTATTACTTTCTAGGAGAAAGGTTCAAGTTGTCCATCAACCATAAATCATTGAAATATATTTTTCACAAAAGGACCTTAATCTTCGACGGTAGAGATGGTTACTTAGCCTCATATGACTTTGCATTTTCAACACGTCTGGTAAGGGAAATGCAATGCCAGGATTGGATGTTGACTGTACATCCCAATAGAAATAAAATGTATTAAGATATGAAGAAAATATGTAACAACCCTACTTTCTATGCCGTAATAATGATTAAATTAATAAAAGTAAAAAATGTTCCAATTCGGTTTTTGATAATTATTCTTTTCAAAAATATATTTTCACTTAACTAAAGTCTATTTAATAAAAGATTTATTTTAATAAATTGAATTATTTAATAAATTCTATTCAAAAAATATATTAAACTTGAATAAAATGTTTTAATAAATATAAAATATTTTTAAAGTGTAAATAATTTTTACATCACTAAAAATATTTTGAAAATAGATTTACTTTAAGTTAACATAATTAATAATTAAATAAAAATAAACAACCATTGAATTGAATTGAAAGAAATTGCCCGTATCAAAATATAATTTATAGAATGAAGTTAAATCAATCTAAACTCTATATAAATCAATCTAAACTAGATCGAAATTTATTTACAAATAAATAAAAAGAATTAATTAAAATAAAAGAAAGAATACAAATAAATAAATGGACCAAATGGGAAAAGTAAAACTACCCTTAATAAATTAAAGCCCAAGCCCATATTCTTTCCTAAAATTTCCTAAACTCCACACCCAGTTAACTCTTTTTCCCATCTCAAGCCCTTAGCCCTAAAGTCAAAAACCTAGTTCTATTATATAGCCTGAAATCTACAAATCCAAACCCATGCATTGCAGGAGAAAAAAATTCGCGTGCTCAGACTTCAAGGCAATTAAAGGGACGGAGATAGATAATGTTGCGGTGGCATAAGATTAGAGAGTCGCACTGAAGCATAGCAGCTGGCAGGGGTGGTAACGCCATGATGTTGGGTTTTGTCATCGACGAAAAGAGATAACATAGGCGCACAAGCTATGTGGAGGAGCGATAACATTTGATGTCGCAACGGCGGTTGAAGGTGGAGGAGCAAAGATGTATGCATTAGATCATGGTGGCAGTGCAAGTGATGTGAGGATAGGGATTTGACAAAAATAATTTTGGATATTTTAGTGTAGGTTGAAGCACTAATGAAGGAGCTTAGGTGCAATTGTTTGAGGTGTTTATCTCATTGCATGTTACATATTTATCCATTTTATAGCTTGAATTTCATAGTTGAATTAATTGTTTGGAATAATAGATTGGATTCTATGTTTGATGATGAGGTGGCATGCATGTTGGAACATCAAAATGCAAAGGAGTCACTGTCCAAATGCATTTTGATTTGTGTAGTTTAATGGTATGATGTGCGTGCATTGTATAGATGACTGGAATCCGTGGGATTTCGACTCAAGCCACACGATAAATTTGTATAAATGATTGGTTGATATTCTAGAAATAAGTTTACTCCATGATCTATATATTTAGATGTTTTATTTATTTTACTTGGTTTAAAGATTTTTGGAAAGCTTTGGAATTATTGTAAGGGCTTTAAAATCTTGTTAGAAGTATTTTATAAATAATTCACTAAAACTTTACTCTATTTAGCTTATTTTTTGTATTTAAAAAATATTTATTTTTAACTATAAATATAATTTTCTTTCAAAAACAAAACCTATTAAAAACAATATTATAATCGTATCGTAAATTTAGAAGTGTTTTAAAGGCCAAAAAATAAAATATGTTTCTATTTTATAAAATTTATTATGAAAGTATTAATTTCATTCCAAGTGATTTTAGTTATAAAAGCATTGGAAATGGAAAGTTTTATCCAACTATTATTCAAAAGATTATGTAGAAGTGTTTGGAAAATAAAAATATTGATTGGAAATTGTTTTTGGATATAATGGTTCTTTTAAAAATGAAAATAGAGAACTTTCAAGAGTGTTGGAATGTATGGAATTGTTACAAGTATAAATGAAAGTTACTAATAATATTTTGAATAGGAATTTCTTTTGTAAAGCGTATATATTTAATAAAAAGAATTCAAGTATATTGTCAAAAGAGGATTTTGATTATAAAAATCTATGTAGAAGATAAGCCAAAATGTACTATATTTGAATGTGCTTTAAGAGTTTAAATTAGAATTTACACCCCTTCTATATATATTGTATGATTTGAAAATGATTATGTGGAAATATATGTGAAATTCGATGAAGAGAATCTTAAAGTAAATGGTTAAGCAACACCAGGCGGTATTGGACATTTGGTAATACTTTTTTTATTACTATTTTGACCCCTCAAATGAAATACAAGATCAGTATTGTGTTTCGCTTCTATATAATAAGGATGTTGAATAAAAAGATTGGTAATACTAGGTGGTATGAGACACTTGATAATATTTTCTCGGTTATTCTATTGACTCATATTGTAGAATATTTGTTATTTTCATGAGTGTATTTACAAGCTTTTAGTAAACGTTTGAGTAATATAGAGTGGTATGGGATGCTCATGTAATACTTATTCGATTACACCGGGTGAGTAAATGTCGTTTATATTTTGAAATGGGTTAGGCATTTTTGTGGAAAATCGTCTAAAGGTTATTTTTGTTTGGGTTAGTAGTTAAAATTTTCACCTCTCCAAGGGCTACTTATATAGCTATTTACTATTTATGGAGTGTTCTTAAAAGGACTTACTAGTGGTAGTTATCTTTCTCTTAGACTAGAAGTCGATAATATTTATTTATATATTTTGTAGTTATTTTTGGTCTCTTTTATGACTTGTGAGTTAAGAGTTTCTACTCTTATTAGGACTCATCAAGTCAAGAGAATTATTCTGTGTTGAGAACTTATGTCATTGGGTCCATGCCACCAGTTCAAGCATGTGAATAGGTCCACCAAATTGGCTAATATCCATCCTATTGGCCTTAATTACAGGTTGCACCCTAGATCTGTGATGCCAATTTTGGAGTTTTGTCGGTTGAGAGTTGTTACTCTCATAAGAAAAATTACCCTGATGCCACTTAAGCCCGGCAGTCCATTACCAAGGGCGGGTAGGAGGACTGACCATTGCATAGCATAGGCTTGTAGCATTATTATGACATGCAAATGTATAATTATGGGTCATGACTATGGGGAGTAACTAAGGAACTGTAGGAAACGGGTCTATGGCCATTAGCATTTCTCGGAGCATTACTCAGTGTTGGTGGGTCTCCCTTTCGGTATGTAAGGTGGGTTTATTTGATATTCTTAGTAATTTGTAACCTTATTAGAGAGACGATTATATTTTTTTTCATTGATTACTTATGACACCGAGACTTGCAATGTGCTCGTCTATCATTATGGTTAGCCTAACCCGAAGACTAGCTCAGAAGCTTATCTATTATTTGACATTGGAACTTGATATATGCTCGTTCATCCTTTTCTCATAATGCCTACGGTTGAGATATACTTTTAATATTTTTTGTTTCTATCTCCTAGTACCATTCAGTTGAGAGTTTCGCATCTCTAAGGACTGTGGGTCGAGATGAATAGTTTTGTGCATTGAATATTTTATTAACTTTGATTATCATTTAAGTTTGCATTTCTTGATATATCCAAAGGTTTAACAATTGGAAGTTTTTACTTCCATTGAGGCTATAAGTCGAGATAGTGAGCTTTGTTATTGATGCTTTTGGTTATTTATTTAGAATTTCGTATTACTTGACAGATCTCCCAAGGCTTAACAGTTAGAATCCTCAACTTCCAATGGGACAGTAAGTTGAGATAGAACATTTTTATTGATTACTATGATTTGTATGAACTATGTTTCATACTCTTACTTATGACTTTTGTGGACATGTTATTTGGTCGTTCAAATGATTTGGAGGTTTATATGTGTCTATATGATTTCACACAATTCATGTGTGTATTAATTTCTTATTGGCTTATATATTTCATGGATGATTAATACTATATGGTTGCTTTATATATTATTGCGATGCTATGTTTGATATTATGCTTTGTCATATACATGTTATGCCTTTATTTACCATGCTTCAATGTTATGTACTCACCTCTGGATTTAGATATAGTCTGACTTGTTTATCTTGTTTATTATTTATACAATACTCAAGTTTGAGACATTTTAGATACACGGACATTAGCCACTTCAGATGTTAGGCTTTAGAGGAGACAATATGAGTATATGTATATTATATCATATTTTGGAAATTTTACTATGTATATATTTTCTTTTGGATGTCTCCTTGTATTTATTTTGAACATATGGCTATTTATTGTATATTATGTACCTGACTCGATGTATATTGCTGATGTGATTCAGAAACTCTATTTTATAGACTCGCTTTGTTATGTGTATTTATATATGTCATGCATTACATTTTTCCTATTGTGATATGTGACTCTCTGTTCATTTATATATGTTGTATATCATTCTGTCCTAAAAAAGCTGCGTGATACTGGATACGTATTTAGTGTAATATTTTTAGGTGAGAATACATACTATTGTTAGCCCAAGGAAATATTAATACATAGTTGCTCTAACAAGCCTCATTCTCCATATCACCAGACAATATTCTTTAGTAATACTCCTTTTTAGTATGGGTATAGTGGTGGCCTATTACTACATGGTATCAAAGAAGGTTTAGAACACTATAGATTATAAGTGACACTCGTCTTGACCTTAGAGTGACTTAGAGTCCTTGTTCCTCTTGGGTGTGTGGTAGTTACCCTATACTAAAGTGATATAAGTATACAATGATTACCATGGGTAATCATATGGAGATGTACTTGTTATTTTTTAGTTACACACTATCCTTGTGCCTACCTCTTTTATGTAGTTGTCTCCGTGTAAAATGGAAGTTGTTGATGGAGGTAATGAAGGAAGGAGGAGTTAGCCTAACTTGTAATGTTGGCATTGGTAAAGTTGAGTAAACCTCTATGTGGCTTGAATGAGAATGAAGTAGTTCAGTTAGGAAAACTATAAATGACCCTATTATGTATCTTTCATTACAAATACTTCATAATTCATTCTAAATTGTGATGAGGCAAGTTGAGTAGGAAGATCAATAATGATCAGAGTTGCACCATGGAAACTGGTAAATAGTTTTTCGCTGAAGGCGTTTATTTGCTTACTTGAAAATGTGTGTATTACTGTATTAAAGCTTGTTTGACATTATGTATGGATGATGAGTAATGAAATGCATTGTTGTTAATGGTTAATGAATTGGTTATATGTGCAAATTTTGAAACTAAATAGTTTTATACAAATAAGCATATGACTAAATAAAATATGAATTTTATTTTATAACGCGATTGAAAATATTTTAGTAGTTATTTTGGTGTTAATTTGTCCGTTGAGTGATTTTAGAGTTATGGTCGATGCAGGCGCACGGGTATTCAATAGGAATACCTAAACACTTAAATGAGGCAAAGCCGACACAATATTTTGGAATGATTTAAGAAATATTTTACTTAGAATTGTATATTGTTTTATAAAGTTATATATTATTTTAGAAAAGGAAATTATTATTTTACCAAATTTAAATATTTTTGAACAACACATGTGGTCATTGGGTATTAGTGCGAAGTTGAGGTCTATGACGAAAAAATATTTATATATTATACCAGGCAGTCCAGATTGCAGCCAATTAGCAAAGTGAATCGCTAAATTTATGGCTCGATAATGTGGTATATTTTAATATAGATTAATTTGTGGATTATTGTATGTAAATATATATTGGTTTAAGTTTAAATCGAAAGAATTTTATAGTGAAATATATATATATATATATAATTGATTTGTTTTGAGTTGAAGATGAATTTTCTAAAGAGAAATGTAAATTAAAAATATGTTACTCATTTACTAATAAAGAGAAAATAATATAGGAGAATGTTACATATTTTAAAACATGCTTTGGAAATTTATTTTATCCAAAAACATTTCAAACCATTTCAAAGGTAATAAAATTCATTGGAAAAAAAGAAGAAGAAAAATAAATAGCAGAAATGAAAATATAAATTTATTTGTGAAAAATTTATATAAGTTGTTAAAGGAAGAGAATATAAATTATTTTATATGGTAGCAATAATAAATTAAATATAAGAGATAGGTTTTCAATTATGAAGCACCAATGAAAACAAAGCGAAGAAAGTGTTGTTAATTGGTAAGAAGTGTTTTTAAATGAATGCTAAATGAATTTTTAATTTTATGGATTTAAAAATTAAATTTGAAATTTGTTAGTGAAAAATGTGCTTTGAGCAGACAAAAGATTTTAGATTATATAACAAATTTCTAAGCATCTACAATGATTTGTTTTAATCGTAATTCTCAAATCATTGATCCATTTTTGATGATTTTAAATTCATTAGAAAGCTTTGTCATTAAAAACCAATTTTTACTTGAAGTGTAAGTGGAAATAATAAGGTTAAATAAGGTTATAAATAAATGAATTGCTGTCCTGAAAATGGAAAACCTTTGTAACATCATCGAATTCATTTGGTTGTAACTTTCAAATGGATTTATCTAATTTCGATGATCTTGTACTTTATGGAAATCTAAAAAGATAAAGAACAACTTTTGTTTTAAGAGTTTTACAAAATTTTGACATTTTCTAGGTTAAATCAAAAAATTATAAAGTAGGACCACGCTAGTACTATAATTCTAGATTTTACTACCTATCGAAAAAACCTCATAACTCAAGTACATTTTTGCAATTTGAAAGTTTTTTTGGAAGCTTTTTCAATATGCAACAACCTTACTTTTGTAACCATTACCTAATTTTGTGTTCTTGACCCATAGAAGTTTGTCTGAAAGTGGCTTAAGCTTGAACATTGTATTGTTTCTAGGATAAATGAATGCTTTTATCTTTATCTACGAGGCTAATGAATATTTTAAGTTGAGAAGGTACTCAAGAGAACTAATTGGATTGATAGACAAAGGTAGCTCGCTTTTGATTGCATAATAACAAGTTAGCTTGCTTAAACCGCCAATAAAGAGGTATGTTTTATGCTATATCGATAAATATGTGATATCATATTGTTTCCCCGTGTTTCGAGATGCTCCATTATTGGGATGTGTGTATATATTATGATTTTAATGTGTTGTGATTTTCAAAACGCTCTCTGTACAAAGGAGATTCTACCTAAATTTTTTGAAAAACAGATACTTAAGAAAAAGTTCAAAAAAAATTAATCATATATGAAAATAGAAAGTTGTTGAATGAGTCTATCTAAATTGAAGCATACGATAATTTAAGTTAAAGAAAGAGACACATAAAGGATTGAGTAGTTTAAGCTTCGTAGGAGATTGTAAAATGCAAAGAAGTTAAGGATATGAGTTGTATAATATGTCTTCCCTATAAGAAATTACGAGGATATAATTTTTATAAGCGAGTGGTCGGTAACAACCCTTCTTTCTATGCCATTATAATAATTAAATTTAATCGAAATAAAAATGTTCGAATATGATTTTTGATAATTATATTTTTGAAAATATATTTTTACTTAATTAAAGTTAATTTAGTAAAAGATTTTGTTTTAATAAATTGAATTAGTTAATAAATCTTTTCAAAAAATATAATAAATTAGAATAAAATGTTTTAGTAAATATAAATTATCTTTAAAGTGTAATTTTTTTTACAATATTGGAAATAATTGAAAAATAAATTTACTTTACGATATTATAATGCATAATTAAATAATAATAAATAAATATTAAATTGAATAATATGAAATTGCTAATTATCGAAATATAATTTAAAGAATAAAGTGTGCATCATTTTAAACCAAATTTAAATTTATTTTCAAATAAACAAAAAGAATTATTTAAATGAAAAGAAACAAAAAGAATAAATAAATGGACCAAAGGGCAGAGTAAAACTACCCTTAATAAATAAAAAGCCAAGCCTATATTCTTTTCTAAAGTCCCCTAAACTTTATACGATTAACTCTTTTTCCCCATCTTAAGCCTTAGCCCTTATATCTTAAACCATGTTTTACTATGTAGCCTGAAATCCCAAATCAAAACCCATGCAATGCAAAAGGAAAAAAATCATGCACGTGGATTTCGAGGCTATTGAAGATGATGGAGAATGTCGCAATGGCATGAGATTAGAGAACCACGCTGAAGCGTAGCAAAGGTGATGCCGCGATTTGGGGTTTCGTCATCGATGGAAAAAGACAATGCAAGCGGCACAAGCTATGTGGAGATGCGACGACATTTGGTGCCGTAATTACAGCTAAATGTGTAGGAGCATGGATGTGTGCATCAGGTCATGGTGGCAGTGTAAAAGATGTAAGTCAAGGGTTTGGGCAAAAATTGTTTAGGAGATTTTGGCATGGCTAAAGCATTAGCGAAGGAGCTTAGGAAAGCAATCACTTGAGGTGAGTTTTTACCTTCACATATATATCATTATCTCATTGCATTATATACTTATCTCGTTTATTACTTTAATTGTATGGTTGTAATTGTTTGGAATATTGGATTGGATACTATATTCTGCGTTGAGATTTCATGTATGTTGGAACATTAAAATACAAAGGAGATGTTGTCCAAATGCATTTTGATTTGTGTAGTTTATTTGGAAAGCTTTGGCGAATTATTTTAAGTGCTTTAAAATCTTGTTATAAGTATTTTAAAAATAATTTACTACTTTTTTTAACTCTATTTAGCTTATTTTTGATATTTAAAAATGATTATTTTTATTTATAAATATTGTTTCCATTCATTAACAAAACCTTTTTAAATTAATATTATAAGTTTATTATAAATTTGGAAATGTTTTAAAGGAAAATAAAATAAAATATATTATGATAATAATAATTTCATTTTGAGTTATTTTAGTTATAAAAGCATTGGAAAAAGAATTTGATTTGAAAATAAAGTTTTATCCCCCTATTATTCAAAAGAATTATTATTTTATAAATGAGTTTAGAAAATAAAATTATTGATTGGAAATTATTTTGGATATAAAAGTACTTTTAAAAATGAAAATACAGAATTTTCAAAAGTATTGGAATATATGGAAATTTTACACGTATAAATGAAGGGTTTTAATAATATTTTCGGAAAGAAATCATTTTTAAAAGTGTATATTAAATAGGAAGAATTTAATTGTATTTTAAAAAGGGCATTTTGACTATAAAAGTCCATCTAGAAAATAAGCCAAATTATGATATATTCGAATGAGATTTAAGAGTATAAATTATAATTTAAACCATTTATATATAGTTTGATTTGAATATATGGTTCTTCCTAGCTACAGGTCTCGAGATTAATATGCACAAGTCTGCCATAATGTTTGGGGGTCTCTCCATGTCCAAGCCGATTGATGTAGCTTATGCAGCTAGTTTAACCATTATGCAATAAGGAATTAGTTATCTTGGTATTCCCTTAATTTCTTCTAGACTCAAGAAGTGTATTGCCTTCCCATGTTTGAAAGGATCACCAACAAGCTTAACTCGTGGTACAATTAGTTGCTTACTATGGCAGGTCACCTCACCATCATCAAATCCATTATTTTTTCAATGCAAGTTTACTTTTCTAGAGCCTTTATTCTTCCTAAAGTCGTTCTTAAAATGATAAAAATGCATGTTGTCACTTTCTATGGTCTGCTAGCCCCTTCTTTAGAAAAATGGTTCCTACTGCATACTCTAAATTGAAAAGGCCATTTAATCAAGGTGGTCTAGGAATCAAATGCATATATCTATGGAATATTGCAGCTACAACTTCACATATTAACTCCCTTTTTCAACAAAATCCAAGTCTTTGGTCGAAGTAGACTCATCAACATCTCATAGGAAGGCAATATTTTTGGACCTAGAATATCAAGCCACACTCTTGCTGGCTTTGGACATCCATAATCAGGTGTAGAGATTCTTGCTTACACCTTGTTCTTTGTCCTCCCAAAAGTAGCACTTCATTTTGGAATCATCTATCATCTAGTCTTGGTGTCATTCTTAGTAAGCACCACAAATATCGGCAAATTTGTCAATCTGGTATCATCTCAATGCCTTGATGCCCAGCTATGTTAATGGCAACAGTGTCTCTCTCTCTCCCCCCATATAACAGCAATCCTAATATTTGTGATTTTTGATCTTATCTTGAGGGCAAGACCAGCCATTCTACTCAGTCTACTGATCTAGTTTGGGGATCAAAGCAATGCATATATTACATTGGTCTTGTATATATTGAAATGTCTCACTACAACAAAAATACTCTATTACAACGCCCTTTTTACAACGGGCATTTGCTGCCCGTTGTAATAGAAGGCTATTACAACGGTCCATTCAAGACCGTTGTAATAGATGCTTATACAACACATTTTTTACAACTGACAATGGCTACCCGTTGTAATAGAATGCTATTACAACGGTCCTTTCATGTCCGTTGTAATAGATTCCAAATTTTACAACGTCCACAAAATGACCGTTGTAACAGTTACCAATTTTACAACACTCGTACAGTGCCCGTTGTAAGAGGTTCGAGCAGCATTTTAATAGACTTTTTACTTTCCAGTTATTAGAGAATCATATTCGTTTTTTCACGAAATAATGGCGACTGGCGACCTGTCCTCATCAAATCCCTAATTCAAATCGCCTTCGTTCGTCGTCCTCCTCAAATCCCTAATTTCCAATTGCCTTCGTTCGGCCTCCTTCGCCTCCTCCGTCTTGATTTCTATTAGATCTTGCTCGAGTGATGTGGCTCACGTCTTGATTTGAAATGCTTCTCAAAATTGGTAGCTGAGATCTGGGCTATGTCGCTTGAATCCCAAACCATCTTCGAAGCTCGCCTGAAATGTCGGTTGAATCCCAAAATTGGTAGCTCAGATCTGGAGAAGCTCGTCATGCTTTCGATGATCCAAAATGGGCAGAATCAGTTCGTTCCTCAACCAAATTCAAATTTCAACATTCCTGTACAAAATTTGCCTTTTGTTCCTCCTCAAAATTTCAACTTGCTTCCCTCTAACACTGTAGGACAGCAAGTTCAGCAAGCTCTTCCTTTCGCTGCCCCTAATTTCGTAGGACCTACCCTTCAAAACATCCCTTTCAATGATAATCCTATTCCTCCTCAACCTCCAAACCAGGAAAATCAAATAATCGCTTCTGAAATTCAATCATCTAACATGAGTAATGATATTGCTCAGAAAGTTGTCACTAGTGAGCAAGCTACTAAAATAACAAACATATCAGCATCTTTAGCGATGTTTTTTGAAAATCAAGGTGCTCTCAATCCTCAAACTGCTACAGAATCAGTTACAGAAACAGAGACTAAGAAAAATACTGAAGTGGAGGTGCAAGAAGCAGTGAAGGAAACCGGAACTATTAATGAAAAGAAAGAAGGTGAAGGTGAGGAGAGTAAGCAAACCAAGGATGGAAAAGGAATGAAAATGTTCAAATGTGCTATTGTTGATTTTGTTAAGGATGCGTTGAAGCCGAACTAGAAAGAAGGTCAGTTGAGTAGAGAGGCTCATAAAACTATAGTAAAGAAGGTTGTAGAAAAGGTTACAGGTGCAATGCAGAGCCAGAATATTCCGCACACACAGGAGAAAATTGATATTTATATATCACACTCTAAACCAAAGCTCTCAAAACTTGTTCAAGTAAGTTTTATATTTTCTCTTTAGTCGATTATATAGTGAAATCTTTTATCAATTTATCCCAGTTTTTCGATCAGTTTTAAAACATATTATGGATGTATGTATGTTTTTGGCACGTTGGCGTTGATTCAACAAACCCCTCTTGGTTCCTTTGTAGAATGCGTCACAATTTTATATATATATATATTTAATGTTGGTGCATTCTCACAGTTCGTCGGAGGAAAATTACTGGAAAAAAAACCATTTTTTCTTGGCTCCTTTTGAAAATGCGACACGAGGAAACTAACCTATACTTGTTATAATTTTTGAAAAGTGATCTAAATTGATAAAAAAAATTCCTTGTATAGTATGTTTGCAATGTAATGCTGGATTTTGCTTGTATAGATATGTTTAACAGAAAGATTTGCATCTCATAGCGAATCACATTCATTTGTGTACTTTCATTTGGGCAACCTTAAAGTTGGGGTTTATAAACATTATATTACATAGCTGTCTAAATTGGACGACTGCCAATTGAAATTGTAGTTAACAGCGAAGAAAGTTTGTAGTTTGTTTATTGTTGATAAGATCATTTGAATTGAAATATGACTTTTTGGTGCTGGAACATGCATAACTGATGTAAAATTGTCATGCTTGAAGAACTTCTAGTGACATGCTACATTGAAATTGTTCCTAGTTTGTTCCTTCAATAAAGATTGTGCTTTTGTGAAAAATGTCAAATGTTCATCTTTTTCATCAAGTGTCAGTTTGCTTGTACTTATTGCATAAGAGCATTTCAGCACTATTCTCCTGAATTTTTATTTCAGGTAATGACTATATTTCTTATTTTGACCATGCAGTTGAGCAGCCAGTTGAGATCATCTTTTTTTTCGAACAAGAAATTAAAATAAATAGAGAAAATTGGTAGCTCAGATATAGAGAAGCTCGTCTGAAATGTCGCACATCTCCGTAGCTGTTTGCTGCACTGATATTGCTGCTGGATTGTAGTTCATCGATTCATGTTGCTGGGATTGGATCTGTCTTGTGTCTTGCGTGCGTTCATGTCTCGGAAGAGAGGAGGAAACGTGAGTTTTAAAGGTGAGTTAAATAACTCACTAACCTATGTCTATTCATTACTATCCCTGAATTTCTTATGCATTGGTGTTGATTCTTGAATATATAATTTTAGCTTTGCTGAAGCCTCACTTCCTACGTGCAGTTTTATTTACTGACTTTCAGTTTTTCCTCCTTGCGTGCGATCATGGTATATGTGTTGTGGATTTTGTACATTTATTGATCTAACTTAGCTTATTAAACTAATTCAGGTTGCACTTCTGCTTTCAATAGCATATTATTTATTCACTCAGTATATTGCTCTACTTGTATATTTGTCTTTGAACTGTCTATACATATGTTGATTTACCTGTGAGTAAATTTATGTATTCTTTGTGTTAGCTCTGTTAGTTGAGACTAACTTGCTAATTCGATTCTTTTGCTTTATAAGAAGTATTGTTCTATTTGGTATCAGCCATTCTATAAAGGTAATCTCATAGTGGGTTAATCATAGGTCAGTAAATTATGAATTGCTTAGCTTGAAAACCACTTACTATGTCTGTTCTGTTTGCATCATTCATTAAAAAGGTGACCCATGAAAACAAAGGATAAGACTAACTGACTTGGCTGTTTATGGTACTTCCTCGTGCATAAATATAGATGTCCATCTAGACCATGTGTACTTGACCTTCTTTTCTCCCCAGAAAATTGCAATATGAAATAGCAGAACCACCAGATTTACAACAGAAGATATATTTTTAATGAGAAGTAAAAGCATCTCCTCAGACTGCTCTCCTTACGCTATCAATCATAGCATAATAATGCGAGAAGCTATGTTAGGCGCTGCCATCTCTTGCACTTTGCTTTTTGTGTATTTCTTTTACATCACATTTCTAATTACCTGCTGTTGTTGTGGTCGATGTTTTTCATTTATTTGGCAGACAGCAAGAGCGAGATGCAGATTGTTGCTATCTTTGAAGAGAACTAAAAAAGAATGTAAAAGGTGGATGACATGCACCAACTGCTGTCACGAGTTTGTGGACATGTCGCCGTGCAATTTTGATGCGTTTCTGTGTAGACATCATGAAAAAGATGCAAAGGATTTGCTGAACATCGTCCAAGCACGGGAAAGACAAGGTTAGCTTCATGAATTCGTACTCTGTAGACACATACGTAAATGGATAATTCAGTTAATAAATTGCATATGTGATTCATTTAGTTTATTTTGACTGAACTTCAGTAATAAGTTTAAAGTTCACACATCCAAGTGGAGGATCGGTAGCACAGTGATAAGGCTAGTGTAGACTATAGGTTTAGAGGTTTTTGGGATCGAACTCTCGAAAACCTTTTAAAGCAGTAGTCGTACAACCCAATTTCTATTACGAGATTGTCGTTACTTGATCTAAGATGAGATCAAATGTTTAACATCTTCACATTTTACATTATGAGGAAAAATTTATAAGTTATTGTATGAATGAGTTTCAAGATTCAAGCCGAAAGTTTTTATAGTAGGAAAGAAAATTTCTTGGGCTTGAGAATAAACAAAGTTCGAGATTCAATGCATATACCTTATTCTAACTATTTCTCCTTCTCTAACTATGAAAATGAGCTAAAGACTAACTAGACCATTTATGTCTGTTTTATTAAAAATGTTCCTAAAAAACTGAGCTACCTCTGCATGTACCTTATTCTAAGCGGCACCATTACCAAGTCACCCACGTAAGAGATTTGGCAATATCCTATTTTAATCCATATTGTAGGCTTGTTCCTGCATAATACTTATTTACATTTTAGGGTCTATCCACTTCATCTTATGATACCAAGCCTCCTTGCATTCCCATTCATAAAAAGATGTAATTGTTTCTTGTTTCATGAGAGGTTTCCAGACAGAGGTTTATCTTATGATGTTGAGGTTTTTTCTTCTTGTTTTCTTCTTTTTGCCTTTTTTGTTTCTTTGTTACTGAATTCAGCGTTTGTAATTTGTATCACTGTTTGTAATCTGACAACTGTCTTAGCTCGATTTAGTTTTGTTCCATTGGAGTTTGTGTTCGCTAATGTTGCGGAGAAGAACGTAGTTGCAGAGGGGATAATAGCAAGCACTGATCCTGATGCGTCGGTACATTTTGTAAAGCTTGGAGCAGAAGCTTGGAAAGTATGGGTGGATGTAGCGGTGGAACAAGAAGCTTTTTTATTTAGGCCAAATTCAGAGATGTCCACTATTAAAGAGGCCGTTGGATCAACCGTCGCGTGGCACAAAGACTTTATATCCTTAGTCTAGTATGATTGTACTTAGAACTTGATATTTATAGCCGAATGTTATGTATTAATGCTTTATGAATTTGGGAGGTAAACTTATCTCACTTTTTGGAGTGATTTTGGTTGTTTGTGCGTAATATTTATTACTGTTAAATTATTCATTATTTGTATGGATGTGCTACCTATACGTTGCTGTATTTTTTTTTAATTTGCATTTTTTCTGCAACGGTCAAAGCGTATTGTATTATACTCTATTACAATGGTCAATAACCGTTGTAAAAATCATTTTCACAATGGTCATTTGCGCCTTGTATTAAAGTCTATAACAACGGCCGAAAACCGTTGTCAAAATGTTTTTTACTACGGGAAAAGAAGCTTGTATTACAGTCTATTACAATGGTCGGCGACCGTTGTAAAAAAGATTACTACAACGGTCTTTACAACATTAAATGCCCGTTGTAAAATATGGGTGATCTATTACAAAATCGCCTATTACAACGGTCCGCTGCCTGTTGTGGAACACATATTACAACGGGCATTGCCCGTTGTAAAAAGCCTGTTTTGTTGTAGTGTCTATTCCCGGTTAGGATTTTATTTTGCATGGCCAGGTTTGGAACAAGCTTCATAAACCTAGTTATAATCTTATGCTAAGGAAGGTGCTTAGGAACGCAATATTAACTCAAAATCATTTATGTCATGTGGGTCTTCTTTCCTCATCCCTCTGCATGCTTTGTAGCTTCTCTCTAGAAACCAATCTTAATATTTTCTTTGACTGTCCCATGGTGTCCAGAGTATGGAAGAAAGTACTTTGTCAATCCCAGGCTAAAGATTCAGCTTCTTGTTTCAAGACGGAATGGTTACAAATTTTTGACAAGATTGATCGCAACAATCTTAAGTCATATATTCTAAGTTGTCTTATCCGTAAACTAATAGTTGAGGTATGGAATGAAAGGAACAATTGTATCTTTAAGATGGTCTTCCAAGCCAATAGACAGATTGTTCATTGCATAATGGCTAAGGCAAGAAGGGCTATCCTCTTGCATGGAGATTCCTTCACTTATGAACTAGGAGAAAATGTTGTTTTGAATAACTGGAAGGACTGGTCCTAAGGCGCATACTTTGCCTATTTTCCTTCTTTGTTGTTCTGTCATTTTACTTTTTTTCCCTGGTGTTGTTTCTCTTGTTTATGTTTGTGTATGTGTTGGATTTTTCACCTGCATGTTGCTTTCTTGCTTTTAATAAAGCAGGTAAGGGCCCTCATTATATGCCTTGCTAAAATTGCAAAAAAATGATTTATATAGCAATATATGTGAAATTCTATATGAAGAGAACCTTGAATAAATGATTAAGCAATACCAAGTGATATTGGACTTTGATAATACTTTTCTGATTACTTTTTAGACTCATTATATGAAATATATGATCTGTATTGTGTTTTAATTCTTTATAACTAGGATGTCGAATAAAAAGATTAGTAATACCAGATGGTATGGAACACTTAGTAATATTCTCTCAGTTATTTTATTGACTCATACTATAGAATATTTGTTGTTTTGGTGAGTTTAATCTACCAGCTTTTACTAAATTATTCGAGTAATACTAAGTGGTATGGGACGCTCAAGTAATACTTATTTTATTACAGTGGGTGAGTAAATATCAATAATGTTTTTAGATAGGCTGTGCATTTTTGGGGACAATTGTCTAAAGGTTATTTTAGTTTGGGTTAGTAGTTGAGAGTTTCACCTCTCAAAAGACTACTTATCGAGCTATTTGTGATTTATGGAGTGTTCTCAAATGGAATTACCAGTGGGAGTTATCGTTCCCTTAGACTAGAAGTCTAGAATATTTATTTATATATTTTGTAGTTTGTTTTGGTCTCTCCTACGACTTGTGAGTCAAGAGTTTCTACTCTTATTAGGACTCATCGAGTCGAGAGAATTATTTTATGTTAAGAACCTACTTCATTGGGTCCATGCTACTAGTTTGAGCGCGTGAATAGGGAACTAGATTGGCTAGTTTCCATCCCAATGACCTTGATTGCGGGGTCTTACCCGGATCGATGATGCCAATTTTGGGGTTTTGGCGGTTGAGAGTTATTACTCTCATAAGAGCAATTGCCCCGATGTCACTTAAGGATAGTAGTCCCTTGCCAAGGGGAAGTGGAAGAAGATACCATTGCATGGTATAGGCTTGCGACATGTTTATGATATGCAGGTGGATAATTAGGGGTCCTGACTATGGGATTAACTAAGGGACTATAGGAAAATGGCAGCGATCATTTGCATTTCCTGGATCATCATTACAATGTGTTTATTAGTCTCCCTTCGGATACATAGGGAAGGTTCATTTGATTATCTTATTGATTTTTACCTCATTAGAGAAACAATTACATCATTTTTAATATCATTGAGTACTTATGACATTAAGCACTTGCGATGTGTGCGTTTGTCATTTTGGTTAGCCTAACTCGAAGACTTGTTGAAAAGCTTGTCTATTATTTGACATTAGGAACTTTCTATGTGCTTATTCATCCTTTTCTCATAAGAGCCTATGGTTGAGATTTTTTAAAATTTGTTGTTTCTATCTCCCAGGATCGTGGGTCAAGATTTTTTAGCTCTTTAATGACCATGGGTCGAGATGAATGGTTTTGTACATTGAATATTTTATTGATTTTTATTATCATTTGAGTTTGCATTTGTTGATATCCCGAAGGGATTAACAGTCAGAAGTATTTACCTCCATTAGGGCTGTAAGTCGAGATAAGAGCTTTGTTATTGATGTTTCTTGGTTATTTATTTAGGATTCTATATTTCTTGATATATCTCTTAGGGCTTAACAGTCAGAAACCTTTACTTCCAAAAAGACTATAAGTTGAGATAGAAATCTTTTTTATTGATCCTTATGATTTGTATGAATTGTATTTCATACTCTTGCTTATGACTTTTGTGGATATGTTATGTGCTTTTCCAGAGTATTTGAGGTTTATAAGTGTTTGTATGATTTCACCCAATTCATATGTGTATTGATTCCTTATTGGCTTATATATTTCATGGGAGATTATTGTTATGTGGTTGGGTATATTATTGCAATGTTATTTTGGATATTATGTTATGTCATATACATTCTATGAGTTTTTATTACCATGCTTCATTGTTATGTACATGCCTCTGGATTTAGGTATAGTCTGACTTGTTTGTTATTTATATAAACTCAGGTCAGCCAGAGACTATTTAGGTATAGGGACATTAGCCACTTTGGATGTTGGACTTTGAGGATGCAAGTGTGTGTATCTATATATACACCGTCATATTTTTAAAAGTTTACCATGTGTATATTTTCCTTTGGATGTCTACTTATATTATTTTAGATGATATGGCTATGTGTTGTATATTATTAACTTGACTTGATGTATATTGGTTATGTGAGTCAGAAGCTCATGTTTTATAGACTTACTTTGTTGTGTGTATTTATATATGTCATGTATAATATCTTTTCTATTGCGATATGTAACTCTGCATTCATTTCTATATGTTATATATTGTTCTGTCCTGGAAACTCTGCCTGTTTACTAATTTATGCAAATATCGGGTATGTTTAATTGTGTAATACTTTGAGGGTATGAATACATACCGGTGTTAGCCCAAGGGAATATTCATGTGTGGTCGCTCCCAACAAGCCTCATTCTCCGTATTACCTAACAATATTCTTTAGTAGTACCTTTTGATAGTATGGATATAAAGGTGGGGTGTTACAAAACATTTTATAGGGAAGGAATGAACAAGGATGTTAGGACAATTATCTCAAAGTGTATAAACTGTCAGCTTGTCTAGGTTAAGCAAAAGAAACCGAGTGGTTTGCTACAACCACTTGAAGTTCCACAGTGTAAGTGGAAGCATATATCGATGGGTTGCTTTAAACTAGAGAGGGGTATGATAACGTTTGGTTTATAGTTGATAGACTAACGAAGACTGCTGATTCATACCTTTAAAGTCAAATAGAACGACATCATAATTGACTGAGTTGTATGTGTGTTAGATCGTATGATTCCATGGTGTAATGAAGATCATTATGAGAGATCGATAACCATTATTCATGAATAGATTTTGGAAGAGCCTACAAGAGGCGTTGGGGACAAAGATGCATCTGCATATAGCTTATCATCCACAATCCAAAGATCATACTAAGAGAGTGAATTATATACTAAAGAGTCTTTCAGGAGCTTACATACTTTGCTTTAGAGGCTCATGGAATGGTCATTAACACATACAACAATAGTTATTAGTCAAGGATTGGTATGACACTATTTGAAGCTTTATATGGGTAACTATGCAATATCCCATCATGTTGCTGGGAAGTAGTTAAGAATCTAATATTTGGGCCAGATAAGATTAAATAACTTCGAAGAAAACTTTGGTCATTCAGCAATGAAAGCTACACAAGATAGATAAAAGAGCTATGCTAATAAGTGAAGACATAAGCTTGAGTTCTCTATTAGTTATATGGTGTTTGTCAAGATTTCTCCATTAAAGTATAGTGTTCAATTCGGTACTAAGGAAGTTGGCATCGATATTTGTAGGACCCGACCTCATGTACAAATACTCCTCCACATTACTGAAATTGAAAAATTGCCATCTCTTGGAAGTTACAAGAGGACTGACACTTAGGGGAATGGGAACCTAGCACAAATAGTCGACTTACCTCCGAAGATGGTGGATATGCTCGACATATTCCACATTATGCATCTTTGGAAGTTTGTGCATGACTCAAGCATGATAGTTGTGCCAGATCAATTAGCTGATTTTAAAGCTAAACCTGGAGCATTTAAACCTCATAAGCTAATTCGTATAGTCAAGTAGAGTATGATGCAGTTTCGAAGGGAGAATGTAAAGCTAGTAAATGTTCAATGGAGTGAAAGCGAAGGTGATAGCACTCGGGAGATCGAGAAGAGCATGTGGACCAATTATTTGAAGCTATTTACTTGGTAAAATTTCCATTCATTGCATTCACTTTCACAGGTGGTATTTATTAGCTTAGACATAGTATATGCATGATAAGGTTGGCGCATTTTGATTACTTGTTATGCTTGTCGATGTTATGCATGTTTATTTGGTTGTACATGTAATGGTTATTTGGTTATGCTTGTTCGACTTTGGTGGAATTCCGAGGATGAAATTCTTAGGGGGATAGAAGGATGTAACGATCCATATTTTTACATACTGATGAATCGTAAAAGCATTATTTGATGGCCAAACAACCTTAAATGGGATTAAATTATTTGGTAGTAATATTTTTTGATGACCCATACAATATATAGTGCATTATTTTGGCTCTTAAATCATGAGATGCTATAAATTTTGATAAAGGTAGAACTGGGTCCTAAAAACTGTTCCAAATGAAAGATATTATAATTTATCATTTTTTCGAGTAATCATAATATATTTTTGTCTACGCGATTTAGGAGATCTCTCGGTTTTAAGTTAGATAGTTTTTAGGTAAATCTTGTGGTTTTTAGCATTGGTCATTAACCAAGTTTGGGATTGTAGCTAACTGCAACATTAGAGGCAACCACTAATTACTTTTCCTCTTCTACAAACTTATCTCATCCTCCATTAATTATATCTCTATCAAAAACCATCATAAATCCATAACAAATTAAGTTAAATCATGAGAATAAGGGTAGGTTAGTAGGGAGATTAACAAAAGACTTTCAAATAGCATTTTTGGATTGGGAAATTTGGATATAATGTTGTTCACCTCGGGTTTGCGTTGATTTTTGAGATTCACATCAATTTTGAATCGATTGGTGAGTGATTTATCATCTCACAACCCTATAATGGTAACTTATGTCTATGTTTTGGATCCATTTTTAAACAGAAAATTGGTTTTTGGATTATTTTAGATTAAAAAACGAATTACAAACAAATTTAAATAGTTTTAAAATGATATTCAAGATGCACATCTATACTTTGAATGATTGTAACAGCCCTAGATTTTTGTATATATTTTATTTGACTTTATTATATTTTGAAAACTATTTTAAACTTGTTTTATTTCAAACATTTCATTTTTAAATATAAATGTTGATTATTATGTAACTTTTAATTTCAAACTGGTATAAATTGAATATTTTTCTGAATATTGATTTTTGGTCAATTTGGGTCAAACTTTGACTTTTAAATTTTAAATTTAAATATTTGAAATTTTGAATTTTATCTTTTATTATGAAAATAGATTAAATTTTTAGAATACTGCTTTTCGTTTCGTTGAAATCGGAGTTATATTGTGAAAGTTATGCTTTTTACAATATTGAGTGTAAACTGTTTTATTTAACAATATTATTTATTTTAATTTGTATAAATGATATTTTTATTTGATATATCTTATTCTAATTTGTATATTTATGCTATATTATATATATTTTGTCTTTTAAATATTTTTAAAGTGTTGATAGAATTTTTCTAAAGTTTATTGAATTTATTTTCAATTTTAAAACCTAGTTCCCATTTTCTTTGCTATTTTCTTAATTTAATTATATATGATTTAAAATTTATTTATTTATTTTATGCATTCACTTGTATTTGCTGTGTTTCTACTTTATTTATATTCATTTTACATGTAGTTAAATTTAAATAAAATTTTTCCAAAGCTTATAGAATTTGTTTCCATTTTTTTAGCCTAGTTTACATTTTTAAGCTATTTTCCTTATTTAATTATATTTAATTAAAATTTATTTATTTATTTTATGAATTCATTTTTTTTTTCTGAGTTTTATCTTTATTTATCAGCATTTTCATTTGTTTTAATATGCAAAAAGAAATTAGGGAAATTTGAAGAGTTTGAGTCCTTTTGTATACCTAGTCTCTTTGTATTCTTGCCTCTTCATTTCAACCAACACCACTTCAATTTTGGCCGTTCTTTTCTCATTCTTTCAGCTGACTATTCTCATATTTTTCACGTACAATCAAAAACTCCTCAACCACAAAAAAAATTTCGGCCATCATCTCCTTGGAAAGCTTGGTAAACTTTCATTCTTTTTTTCCATTTTTTTTTCTTGTTTTTCTTATGTAACTTGCACTTGCCTTCATCTATTTGCTCGGCCACTCCCTCCTCCACCACCATGGCCACCTCCAACACCACCACATCAGGTTTCCACCACCTCCAGCCCTCTACCCAAGCCTATCTGTGCACCCTTGTGGATCAGATCCACCAAGAAATTGAGCAAAACCTACATATATGTACATAGCCTAGCTTCTTTGCCTTCATCACCTCAAACCACCACCTTGGCCGCCCCTTGCACCACCATCTCCAGCCCTTACCAGACCTGAAACCCTCTGCCACATCACTTCCAGTCCACTACAGACCTGGCCGTGCCATGCTTGCTTGTGGTCGTGACCTTTGTTGCTTTGGAAACCACTTTTGTTGCCTTGAAAACGTTGTTTTGTGCCTTATAGTTGTGCAGTTTCATGCACACAAACCTTTGCTTCATCAACAAACCATGTTAGGCCGACCATACCCAACCAAAACCTGACCCAAATCTTACCTTAGACCTGTAGTATACCTTATGGCTGAACCTAGAGTGTGTTGGAAGCAAGTGCAAAGCATTTCAGCTTTGATTTATGCAGTTATTTCTAGCCTAGTTTAGTAGTTTTGAATTAAAAACTTATGTATATTAGATTGTTTTCTGTGACTTGTATTCAAGGGAATTGATACTTTGGCTCTTCCACTCATCTCTGTGTCGTGTTATCGTGCTTGTGTGGATCTCATTTGTGTATTCGTCGTTGTATCTCCAGCTCAAACCAGTGAGTTATTCTCACCAGACAATATGTACATATATAACTAGTGAATTGACCCCTTTTGAATCTGTAAAATGCATTATCATGTTACACCTGCTATGTTATGATTTTATGATGTTCACCCATGCTTA
The DNA here is from genome assembly GCA_030737815.1 of Allium fistulosum. Lineage (NCBI taxonomy): Eukaryota > Viridiplantae > Streptophyta > Magnoliopsida > Asparagales > Amaryllidaceae > Allium > Allium fistulosum. Next base: position 672,782,475 of record CM060906.1, read on the forward strand.
AACACCTATTATATTATATGTTACTGTTATATTATGTTGTTCTATTATTTTTATCAGTTTATCACACTGCAAGTTCCCTTTAGATTAGAATCACTATGAGTTGAAATGATACATACCCGAACGGACTTTAGAATAGGAGAAAATCATTATGGGCTGAAATGATAGGCCTGAATGATTTTCAATTATTTTCATTTACTTGGGATTGCGGGTTTGAAATGATCAAACCCGGGTTTTCTTTGTAAATTACGGGTTGAAATGATATATTACCCGTATCACTTTACCTAGGCTAAAAATGAAATACAGACCTGTAGTTAAAATATGTTTTTCTAAAAATTTTAAAATATTTTAGAAATGTAAATGTTATAATATTTTGATTTAAATTTTATTTAAATGATTTTTGTAAAGCATTATTGATTTTTTTGAAAATTTATAAGTGAAATAAATTAATGGTAAAGTTAGAAAATCTGAAATGTAAGTTATTTTGGGAAATTTTAATTTGGTGATAATTGGAATTTAAATTAAATATGAAATATGATAAATTCATGATAATTTGGATTAAAGTTAATTTAAATGATTTTATAATATATTAATGATTTTTGAATAAAGTAAAAATGTGAAATGAATGAATATTTAAGTTGAAATTTTGAAATATAACTAAAATTGGAAATTTGTGAATTTGGCTTAAAAGTGAAATTTAAGTTAAGTAAATAAAAATGGAATTAAGTTATATTTGAAAATTTAAACTTAAGTGTTAAGTTAATTTAATTTAATGAATTTATAATTTAATATTGGAATTTAATAAGTGAATTATTATTAAATTTTGATTTTTGAATGGAGGTTTAACTTTATAAAATCATGAATATAAGGGTATTTGAATGATTGTTTTAAAAGTGAAATTATATGATTTTATAAGTTAAAAATGATTTATATAAAAATATAATTGTTGTGAAGTTATACTAAATATTTGAAGTTAATTAACTGCATTTCTGAAATGCTATTAATTCTAATGTAAATGATAATACAACATTTGTAAATGTTGTAGTTGATAATAATGAACCAAATGGCTGAATTTAATTAAAGGCTATTATGGCATTTTTGTAAATGTTATAATGGTTGAATTTAACTAAGTTTATTTGAAACTAATGTAACCCTATTACAGCATTTTAAATGCTGTCGTTTGTTAAATTGAACTGTTTTAAATGTGACTTTCCATAGCATTTTCTAAATGTTGCGAAAGTTGAATTTTCATTGTTTTAATTAATTTAAGTGAACGAATGAACTTTGAAAGATTAAATTTTTGGAAATTTAATAATTTAATTATTTAATATAATAACTTAATTTTATGATTTAAAATGAAGTAATTTGTTTCGTAATATAAACTATTTTGAAATATGATATTTTGATATTTTGAACTGGATTTTTGAATGATATTGAATTTTGAAATGATATTTGATTTCGAAATATAAATTACCAATTTTGAAATTTTAACCACGGGATGTATTTAATTTATGGTTTAACTGATCCTTAGAGGATGGGCGATCCCAAGCATCCTTTAAGTTATTATGCATTACTGCTACAGTTCACTTGAGTTGGTTTACATTATATAAGTATATATTGTCCTGACTCGAGTGTTTTGTATTTTGCTTTACGCTCGGGTCAGCCTGAGTATTTACAGCTTAGATTTGGATCTCTTTCTGGAGCTAGGAATCGTTGGAGATTCTGCTTATCTAGTTATCTATCCATTCCAGTTTCAGTTGTTCTATTTCAGCTCTGGTATTATAAACTTCTATGTATTTGAGATTTCTATTGTATATGTTTTCAAACAGATATTATGTATTTTGTTTTGAGAGTTTGTTATAGTAGCTTCATGAACTACTATGGTTTTTATATTCCGCTGCGAGTTATTCTGATATTCTGTGTCTGTGATTCTGTATTTGATTTTATTTGCTCCAAATTTTATTACAATCTGTTATTTTGAATTATTCAAGTCAGACATGCGTGGATTATTGTCGATTTGAATGGTCCAAAATAGTGGGTCGTTACAGTTGGTATCAGAGCTTTGGTTTTAGGCAAACCTTAGCCTACGGAGCAAAAACTCATTAGAGATAGGGTAGAAATACCCTAGAATGAGTGAAATCAATCTCAGAATCATTTCTTTGTGAGAGGACGTATTTTTAAAGTATAAAATGATTTTCAAATGATTTTAAAGAATTTTCAAAGATTATTTTGATATAAAATTTTCTTGCTTTGAAAGTAAAATTTTCTAAACTTCATTCCTTTCGTATCCTCCTTGTTAGTAATTTCTTTGATTAGGATCCTCTAAAATTTTGAACTTCTCTCTTGATTGATCTAGATCCATTGTTGATAGGAATCTATTTTGAGTATGGCAAAATCAGTAGTTTGTTAAGTTGTTTTGAGTAAACTCTGTTGTATCTTTTGCTTAGCTAAAGTTGTCCTACTAAAGATATTTATGCTTCTGTTTTCGTATGTTATGAATTCGAGTCTTTCCAAATTTCTATGGGAATTTTTCTGTATCGATATAGGTTATATATCTCTAATCTTCGTTTGGATTCTTATCGAATAAGATTCCTTTGAATTTTGGAACGCTCCCACTTGTTCTGAAATCCATTCCTGTCTCTCTCTATTGGTATTCTTTTGATTCTGGAGTATCCCATAACTCCACTTCGAAGGATCTCTATAAGAATAGGATCCCACCAATCTTTGAATGATTTGTGAAGGGTTGAAACTTCTTCACAATTGGCATTGATTCACTGGAGATTTCTATATCTTTGGTTTAGATGCCGCTATCTCTTGCGATCGAATGTTGATTTTTCTTGGAATTCTGCATCGATCTGTTCTTGAAGTCACGGTTGATCCGGTTAAGGTCGCCCGCGATTTATATAAGTATATTCATCTTCTATTTTGAAATTTAATTATCTCATTTTCGTTCGAACTTAATTTCGAATCAGAATCATATTTGATTAGAGTCCCTCTAAGTTGAATTTCTATCTTTGTTTTGAAATCCATTCTTGAACCATCCTTTGAAAAATCAGGCTTGTTTATATTTTAGAAATTGTTTTATATATCGAAATTATTATATTCTATATATAAAAGTTAAATGTTTTCGATAAAGATTATAAACCCTTTTAAAATAAGAATTTGAGGTTTTGAAAGGATTTGTAATTTTGAAAAATCATATAAGAAATTGATTTATATAAAAATGATTTATAACTAAAGGATTTTAAATTTGAAATTCGAGAATTGAACTCCGGTATGTTGAAATTGGTTTTAAGATTTTGAAATATATAATAATAATATGATTTAAAGGTATTCTTCCGAATAAGAAATGTTTCAAATGATTTTAATGAGTTTCGAATGATTTCGAAGAAATTTCAAAGGAAGTTTGAGAAAATAGTAGTCCAGAACTCACTTATGTCGCTGGAAAATAATTTCGGTGATGAGTGCACGCATCATCGACGTTGATTTTCGAGTTTTATAGTGGGAGAGAGGCCACTTTAGTAGCATTGTTATGCGAGTGATTTTGTGAAACCAGTTTTGATTTTCAAATTCCGTAGTAATATTTGATATTCGAAAGATATATGTATATATATTTGAAATGATTCGAAGTAAGCCGGTGTTCAGTCCTTTAGTTTCGGATTTGAAACCTATCTTTTGAAATTGATTTACTGATTGGTTGATTTCCAACCCTTGAATTTGAAAATGATTTCTTCGACTATTTTGAAGGTTCGAGCACTTCCAAATCAAGGTTAACTTTTCAAAGCTAAATTTTTTGAAAAGTATGAATTATTTGATAAAGTATATAAATTTGTTTTGAATGTTTAAGTATGAAGTAATATGATTTAAATAAGTTGAAACTGTTTTGTTAAGTAAATGAATAAGGCAATTTTAAAATTTTCTAATATGAAATTTAGATTCGAAATGCTTTGAAAAGAATTTGGTCTTCAAAATATTTGAATAAAGTTTAGTTTAAATGTTTTAACTTAGTAACATCTTTATGAAACTATATTTAACAAGTTGGAATAAATATATAAGTTGTATGTATGCTGTTTTATTCGCATAATTACTTTGATCCAGGTTTGAGTACACAAGTTCGAGGTGAATTACACCATTTCGCGTTAGGATTGTTCATTCGATTCTTGATGGCGAATATTTGATATGGATTTTGGGCTTGATTCTAGAATTCTCTATCGTAGTATATGGCTATGCAAGGAGACTGATGGCTTCTAGTCGAGAAACCATATCGAAATCCGCATTAGGGAAGTCGAATGGACAATACTAGTTCGAAAGCGAACTTGTGTGATCGAGCGAGCGATCAAATGTGATTTTGCGAAATGATGACGTGTGTACATCTTATATTCTAATATCTTTGATATATTTTGACGCTGAAATTGAAAGCCGTCGAGTTAGAATATCTTTGCTTACTAAAAGAAAATTTCCAATTTAAATTACAAAGATATATAACCCATAAAAGCAAAGATATTCAATCCCATATGGCTCTTCATACAGCGAAATTATTTTGAAAATTTGATCCTTATGTAAGATAGACCTTACGTAAGTATAAGATGATTTTGAAAACATTTGATTTTGGAAATGAATTGGTTGACTTAAATTATATTGATTTGGATATTTGGATTTATTTTCTAAATCTATTATTTTGGAAACTTTGAAACTAAAGATAATTAATTTGAGAAGAAATAATTTGGTGAAATTGTATATGATTTTGAAATTGAACTGATATTGAAACAAATTGAAATTTGAGAACCTTATGTTACTAAACACTTGATTTGGGAGTTGTCGAACTTATATAAAATTGATTTGTATGAGTATGAAATTGATTCGAAAACTATAGATTTGAAAAGGTACTCAATTTGAAAGTGAAATCTTATATAATTGAAGTCTATATAAGTATGATTTGATATACTATTGATTTTGGAAAGTATTCGATTTGAAAATTAAATCTTATATATAATGGATTTTATATAAGTACGATATTTGAAAGTGATTTGAAAAGGTACTATATGATACATATTTTCGAAGTAAAGATATGGAAAGTGCCTTCTGCTTGATATCCGATTTGTGGCCACATCTTGGATTCATTCTATCGATATTATTCTCTCTGATTTTTGGTTTTCCGGATATGATACTCGAGTGTCCTTCGAATTCCATGGCGTTACCCATGGTCTTACGAACTCGACTGCATAGCGTAATTCGTAAGGCAGTGATTGCTTAAAAGGTACGGATGTTTCCTGGGGGATCCAGGCGTAACCATTGTGTATCTGCGATCTATGGTCGTGTTAGTGGCGTAATCCGCAAGGCAGAGATTGCTTAAGGGGTATGGATGTTTCCTGGGGGATCCAGGCGTAACCATTTTTATGTATCCTGCGGTCCACCGTTTTGTTGCATGGCGAAATTCGCAAGGCAATGAATGCTTAAAAGGTACGGATGTTTCCTGGGGGACCCAGGCGTAACCATTGTGTATCTGCGATCCATGATTTGATTCGTTTTTGTTTGGATTGTACTTTCCATATCTGTTTTTAAAGGTTTTCCCAGTATTTTCACTAGGTGTTGAAACAAGTCTACTAAGTACCTGGAGAATTCTTGCTTTGCGCCTGATCAACGCACTACCAGAGTCTGCAGGAACGAGGATAAACTTGTTAAGACATCGAGTTATAAAAGTATTTTGATAAAATATTATATAAATGATACTTTGATCAGTTATTTCCTTTTTAAAGGATTTTAAAGTGTTTTAAATATTTTACCTCTTTAACCAACAATTTTAATTAATGGCTCATCCTTGTCTTTCGTCCTATTTTCCCTTCTTGCTATTCCTATTCTCCACCTTGTTAAACTTACCTATAACAACAGTTATCAGGTATAATTTTAATCTTCTTGTCATCTTGTCTTAATCCTATTCCATTCTATCTTTATCTGTGTTTTCCGTACTTCATTCCTTTTCGAGGACGAAAAGATTTGAGTGGGGGAGAGTGTAACAGCCCTAGATTTTTGTATATATTTTATTTGACTTTATTATATTTTGAAAACTATTTTAAACTTGTTTTATTTCAAACATTTCATTTTTAAATATAAATGTTGATTATTATGTAACTTTTAATTTCAAACTGGTATAAATTGAATATTTTTCTGAATATTGATTTTTGGTCAATTTGGGTCAAACTTTGACTTTTAAATTTTAAATTTAAATATTTGAAATTTTGAATTTTATCTTTTATTATGAAAATAGATTAAATTTTTAGAATACTGCTTTTCGTTTCGTTGAAATCGGAGTTATATTGTGAAAGTTATGCTTTTTACAATATTGAGTGTAAACTGTTTTATTTAACAATATTATTTATTTTAATTTGTATAAATGATATTTTTATTTGATATATCTTATTCTAATTTGTATATTTATGCTATATTATATATATTTTGTCTTTTAAATATTTTTAAAGTGTTGATAGAATTTTTCTAAAGTTTATTGAATTTATTTTCAATTTTAAAACCTAGTTCCCATTTTCTTTGCTATTTTCTTAATTTAATTATATATGATTTAAAATTTATTTATTTATTTTATGCATTCACTTGTATTTGCTGTGTTTCTACTTTATTTATATTCATTTTACATGTAGTTAAATTTAAATAAAATTTTTCCAAAGCTTATAGAATTTGTTTCCATTTTTTTAGCCTAGTTTACATTTTTAAGCTATTTTCCTTATTTAATTATATTTAATTAAAATTTATTTATTTATTTTATGAATTCATTTTTTTTTCTGAGTTTTATCTTTATTTATCAGCATTTTCATTTGTTTTAATATGCAAAAAGAAATTAGGGAAATTTGAAGAGTTTGAGTCCTTTTGTATACCTAGTCTCTTTGTATTCTTGCCTCTTCATTTCAACCAACACCACTTCAATTTTGGCCGTTCTTTTCTCATTCTTTCAGCTGACTATTCTCATATTTTTCACGTACAATCAAAAACTCCTCAACCACAAAAAAAATTTCGGCCATCATCTCCTTGGAAAGCTTGGTAAACTTTCATTCTTTTTTTCCATTTTTTTTTTCTTGTTTTTCTTATGTAACTTGCACTTGCCTTCATCTATTTGCTCGGCCACTCCCTCCTCCACCACCATGGCCACCTCCAACACCACCACATCAGGTTTCCACCACCTCCAGCCCTCTACCCAAGCCTATCTGTGCACCCTTGTGGATCAGATCCACCAAGAAATTGAGCAAAACCTACATATATGTACATAGCCTAGCTTCTTTGCCTTCATCACCTCAAACCACCACCTTGGCCGCCCCTTGCACCACCATCTCCAGCCCTTACCAGACCTGAAACCCTCTGCCACATCACTTCCAGTCCACTACAGACCTGGCCGTGCCATGCTTGCTTGTGGTCGTGACCTTTGTTGCTTTGGAAACCACTTTTGTTGCCTTGAAAACGTTGTTTTGTGCCTTATAGTTGTGCAGTTTCATGCACACAAACCTTTGCTTCATCAACAAACCATGTTAGGCCGACCATACCCAACCAAAACCTGACCCAAATCTTACCTTAGACCTATAGTATACCTTATGGCTGAACCTAGAGTGTGTTGGAAGCAAGTGCAAAGCATTTCAGCTTTGATTTATGCAGTTATTTCTAGCCTAGTTTAGTAGTTTTGAATTAAAAACTTATGTATATTAGATTGTTTTCTGTGACTTGTATTCAAGGGAATTGATACTTTGGCTCTTCCACTCATCTCTGTGTCGTGTTATCGTGCTTGTGTGGATCTCATTTGTGTATTCGTCGTTGTATCTCCAGCTCAAACCAGTGAGTTATTCTCACCAGACAATATGTACATATATAACTAGTGAATTGACCCCTTTTGAATCTGTAAAATGCATTATCATGTTACACCTGCTATGTTATGATTTTATGATGTTCACCCATGCTTAAACACCTATTATATTATATGTTACTGTTATATTATGTTGTTCTATTATTTTTATCAGTTTATCACACTGCAAGTTCCCTTTAGATTAGAATCACTATGAGTTGAAATGATACATACCCGAACGGACTTTAGAATAGGAGAAAATCATTATGGGCTGAAATGATAGGCCTGAATGATTTTCAATTATTTTCATTTACTTGGGATTGCGGGTTTGAAATGATCAAACCCGGGTTTTCTTTGTAAATTACGGGTTGAAATGATATATTACCCGTATCACTTTACCTAGGCTAAAAATGAAATACAGACCTGTAGTTAAAATATGTTTTTCTAAAAATTTTAAAATATTTTAGAAATGTAAATGTTATAATATTTTGATTTAAATTTTATTTAAATGATTTTTGTAAAGCATTATTGATTTTTTTGAAAATTTATAAGTGAAATAAATTAATGGTAAAGTTAGAAAATCTGAAATGTAAGTTATTTTGGGAAATTTTAATTTGGTGATAATTGGAATTTAAATTAAATATGAAATATGATAAATTCATGATAATTTGGATTAAAGTTAATTTAAATGATTTTATAATATATTAATGATTTTTGAATAAAGTAAAAATGTGAAATGAATGAATATTTAAGTTGAAATTTTGAAATATAACTAAAATTGGAAATTTGTGAATTTGGCTTAAAAGTGAAATTTAAGTTAAGTAAATAAAAATGGAATTAAGTTATATTTGAAAATTTAAACTTAAGTGTTAAGTTAATTTAATTTAATGAATTTATAATTTAATATTGGAATTTAATAAGTGAATTATTATTAAATTTTGATTTTTGAATGGAGGTTTAACTTTATAAAATCATGAATATAAGGGTATTTGAATGATTGTTTTAAAAGTGAAATTATATGATTTTATAAGTTAAAAATGATTTATATAAAAATATAATTGTTGTGAAGTTATACTAAATATTTGAAGTTAATTAACTGCATTTCTGAAATGCTATTAATTCTAATGTAAATGATAATACAACATTTGTAAATGTTGTAGTTGATAATAATGAACCAAATGGCTGAATTTAATTAAAGGCTATTATGGCATTTTTGTAAATGTTATAATGGTTGAATTTAACTAAGTTTATTTGAAACTAATGTAACCCTATTACAGCATTTTAAATGCTGTCGTTTGTTAAATTGAACTGTTTTAAATGTGACTTTCCATAGCATTTTCTAAATGTTGCGAAAGTTGAATTTTCATTGTTTTAATTAATTTAAGTGAACGAATGAACTTTGAAAGATTAAATTTTTGGAAATTTAATAATTTAATTATTTAATATAATAACTTAATTTTATGATTTAAAATGAAGTAATTTATTTCGTAATATAAACTATTTTGAAATATGATATTTTGATATTTTGAACTGGATTTTTGAATGATATTGAATTTTGAAATGATATTTGATTTCGAAATATAAATTACCAATTTTGAAATTTTAACCACGGGATGTATTTAATTTATGGTTTAACTGATCCTTAGAGGATGGGCGATCCCAAGCATCCTTTAAGTTATTATGCATTACTGCTACAGTTCACTTGAGTTGGTTTACATTATATAAGTATATATTGTCCTGACTCGAGTGTTTTGTATTTTGCTTTACGCTCGGGTCAGCCTGAGTATTTACAGCTTAGATTTGGATCTCTTTCTGGAGCTAGGAATCGTTGGAGATTCTGCTTATCTAGTTATCTATCCATTCCAGTTTCAGTTGTTCTATTTCAGCTCTGGTATTATAAACTTCTATGTATTTGAGATTTCTATTGTATATGTTTTCAAACAGATATTATGTATTTTGTTTTGAGAGTTTGTTATAGTAGCTTCATGAACTACTATGGTTTTTATATTCCGCTGCGAGTTATTCTGATATTCTGTGTCTGTGATTCTGTATTTGATTTTATTTGCTCCAAATTTTATTACAATCTGTTATTTTGAATTATTCAAGTCAGACATGCGTGGATTATTGTCGATTTGAATGGTCCAAAATAGTGGGTCGTTACAATGATCATATGTACATTATGCTAGGATATATATGTTAAATTGATTGTTATGATATGGTATGATGCTTGTTTTATTGTTTATATGTTATGATTGCATGTTTGAATTGGATGAAATACTTACTGAAGTGAAATTGGGTTTGGATTTTTCTATGGGAAAGGATCTTCGCATAAATGGAGTGGCTATTTGTCTGCTCTCTGATTTGGTTATAAAGGATAGAAGATCCGTAGAAATTGAACAACTTTGATGTATCGAATCTAGAATGTATGAAGTCGTATCAATGCAACAAAGATTGCACTAGATTGAAGAGGAGAAACAAAGATGGATCATCATGGAGTTGGCATGGAAATACTTGGTCAAAAATTTGACTACGTTACATGGATCAGTGATGATTGGTATTGATCGTGCCAACCCATGCTTGGGGGAAGTGGACCGAAGGTTAGTTCGATGAAATCAAAGGATGATAGCTTTAAGGTTTTTAAGTGTTATGAGGTGAGCTTTGAGATTTAAGGCCAAAAATGCAAAGGATGGATCGATTGTCATCCTTGAATAGGGAGAATTGGCTCAAAAAATGGTTCAGTGTTGAAGAAGTGGAAGATAAGAGATGTACTTCAAGGAAGATGGAAAATTATATGGAAGCCACTTCGGGCTAGATAGATCGTCTTAAGAAGGTGGATTACTTATCCAAAAATTAGCTAATTATAGATCAATCCAAAGAAACTTTAGGAAAACTTCGAGGAATGCCCGAAGTAGATGCTAGATTGATAGCACGCACTAAAGATGTATGGTGAACAAGTTATGAAGTGAATACTAATTGATGGAACTCTTTGGAAAGTGCAGAGGAGACTTGAAGCAAGCACTACGATCGATCATATAGGGTTTGGTGCATGGATGAAGCATGGATATAGATCGAGATTAACCTAAGTCTTTTGGTGAATTATATGAAGCGAGCGCGAGAATGCACAAGGGTGGCTTCAGACTTGATGTGGTGTGACTTTGGGGATTGTTGAGAAAACCAATAAGATGATGGAACTTTGTTGACTCGAAGCTGGGTGTTATTTGGATTAAGTACTTCTAGTTGGAAGTAACTATAGTGTAACGACCATCATTTTTTTAACGTTTTGAATGGAAATATTTATTTATTTAAATATTCAAATATAACTCAATAATAATAGAATAATAGGAAAATTAGTTTTTATAAAAACGGCTTGGTTTTTATGACATATGAATTTATGGGATTTTTCCATAATTTTTAATTTGAAAAATATTTAAATTTTCGTTTCACGTATTTTTTGACAGAAGTTGGTATTTATGAAACTTCACGGAATAAGGTAACTAGTATATTTTATAGTTGTTTTGTGATCGTGTCGCATTATTGTGCATGATCGTATTTTTGTTTCTATCATTTATGATTAATAAGCAAAGATGATATTGTATAGCGGAGTACCGCAAAACCTTCTTTAAAAAAAATTCGAATCAAATTCTAAACAAGCTTTTGAGACAAGCCATAATTTTGATTTGCTTTTTGATATGATGGGTTATTGGCTTTGGTTTTGCTTAACATTGAAGTAATTTGATTTATTTATTTATAAATACACAAAACACATGGGACGGGGCATAGGCAAACACTTCTTTATTTTTTTCTTCTTTCTTTTCTTCTTTTCTGTAAATAAAAATAACTCCATATTCCCCTTTCAAAAATCATTATCTCCAAATCTATTCACTTTCAACTAAAAATTTCCAACTGTAATGTTGTTCGTTATCACCCTTGTATTTTGTAAAAAAAGTCGCTCATTATTTAGTCGAGTAGGGTGGTGGATATTGGCCAATAACACAGTGGTCAAATAATGATGTTTTTTCGATGAACATGAAATGGAAATCAGAGAGTTGGGTTGTATTCGTGGCGGCAGGATGAGATTTTTGGTGGTGGTCGCAGGGTGTCTGGTGGCCGGAATTGGCCGTAGGTGGTGGATGAATGTTTTTTGTTCATCTCAAACATTCTAACAATCTAGTGGTTGAGGGGAGAAATGGTGGCGTTGGAAGGAAGCTTGGGAGTTCTCGAGCCATTTGGGATTGGTCGGGGTGGCTACGGTGGTCAGTGGTGGCAAGTCGAGCTCAATTTAGGGTTCAATGATCGGTTGTTTTGGGTTGCATCTTTGGCATTGCTGGCGGAGATGATGGTTGCCAAACTGGCTGAGGGGTTTGTTGGAGATATCTATGGGGGTGGCAAAGCTCATTGTGGCAGCGATGGCGACTATAAGTAGTCGAGGCAGCAGTGGTCGCGAATTTGTCAAGGCATGCTCGAGTTTAGTACAGGCATGTTATTTAAATTTGGGAGGGAAGGGTACTGTTGTAGGCGGATTTGGGTTGGATGATAGTGGGCTGGGCTTATTTGGTTTTGGTGAGAAATATATTAATTTATTTGTTTTAAATTATATAAACTAAGTATATTGAATTTAAAATGCCATATCATGTCCATTTTAAATCTTATTAATTCGCGGATTTTTGCGTAAGACTCGTATCAATGAGTACAGCATTATATTATAAATAGTTAATAGTTTTAATAAAGTATAATTTAATGTTAAAACAATAGTGATTGAATACAATTATGTTGTTTTTAAATAATAACGTGGTTAAAATAATTATACTTTGTTTGTGATATCTATTTGGCAGAATAAAACACTGTTCTGCTATAGTTAAATTGAATAGATTATTTTGGACATCTATTAAGCAGAATAAATCCCCATTCTGCACTAGTAAATTAAAAGATGATTTTTGATGTTAATTAATATATGGATTAATTAATATTGGATAAATAATGGATTTATCATTATTGGTTGTTTTGTTATTGGGTTTGGTTAAATTTCCACTTTAAAAAGCGGATGTTATATGAAAAAATTTGTAGGGGTCTTATATGATGTATATGGGAATTTTGTAGGGGGATCCAATGGGATTCCTTGCCACTATTGATTTTAATTTCATTTATATAGTTTTTGTATGAATAGTTGAGTGCCAGGTAGCTTGGCCATATTAGGCATGACTTTGATGTGTTGCAAAAGTTGAATTCTTTTTGGAATGAAAATAGTGATAACATTGGTTAAGTGTATAGTAGTCCCAAGCCTCGTTATAGTATTTTGAAATACTATGATTTAATGTTTTTATTTAAAATGGTTTTGATTTGAAGGATGATTTTAAAAGTGACTTTGGAATTTTCGGGGACCTTTTATTTAGAAATGGTTGTTGAATATCTCTATTTTTATTTCAACCCTTTTTGTTAGTCTTTTCAACATGTATGGAAATGTTTTCAAAGTATTTTTAGGAAGTACTTTTATTACAAAAAATTAAATACAATGTTTATTATAGAGAAAAGGAGTTTATTTCTTAAAATAAAGTGATTCTGTTTTTAAAAGAAGACGGAAATATTTTTGAAAAATATTTGTGGAACTTTGTTTAAAATATTGTATGGAAAGAAAGGTTTATAAATTGTGTTTTATAAATAAAAGAACATATTTATAAATGTTATTTTATGAAAGAGATTTTATAAATAAAGCTAGCATTCTGTAAAAGGAGATTTCTAAAGAAGTTTTATAAATAAATTTAGAGATCTATAAAGGAAGTTTTATAAATATGAAAGAAATTTAAAGGATTTTATTAAGAAGTTTTATAAAAGTGATTTATAAAAAGGAAAGTGGTCTGGGTTTATAATAAACAATGTTTTCAAATGACATTTGTTTTTACCTAAATAAGTATGGTTTTGGGATTGTAGTATTTATGAATATACTTAAGTTTTTTGATTCTAATCCATGGGAGTACACTACAGTTACTTTCGTGATCATTTATGGTGTTTGAGACGAAAAATGTCACTAACAAATTTCATATTGATTTGGTTCAAGATGCTAAACCTATTGTGTTGCATGTTCATAGGTTATCACGGAAGGAGAAGATAGAGTTAGCTAACCGGTTCGGTGATTTGTTATGTAAAGGCTTGATCCAATTTAGTCGTTCGAATTAGAGAGCACCTGTCGTCTTTGCTAGAAGGCGGATGATTCCTTCAAACTTTGTATGGATTACCGTGAACTTACTAAGTGGACTATTAAGAACAAGTATCCTTTGCCTAGGATAGATAACTTGTTCGATCATCTTCATGGTGCTTGGGTATTTTCTCAACTAGATCTTGGCACTAGGTTTCATCAGTTGACGGTAATAGAGGAAAGTGTATGTAACAACCCACATATTTCACGATTATATATATTTAAATGTTTTATTTAAATATAGCATCGTTAATCGGATTAAAGTCCGAAATGTTACTTTTTGTAAGTAGTCGAATTGGGACTCGAGACCACTTCCATTGAGTCCAAAATGGCGTTTACAACTTTTTTTAGCATAAACATCGATATATTTGGAGTTGAGTAGAATTTTGCTATTTTTCTATTTTGGGCTTTGGGTTTGGGTTTCAGCCCACTAACCCAACATAATACCCTAAATCCACCCCACTCCTCTTCATTCATTCATTCCATTTCCTAACACTTTCAAGCTAAAGAAAAATGGGGGAAAGAATGAGAAATTAAAATTCCTAAGCCCTAGTTTCTCTTAGGAATTCAAATTCAAGTTATAAATCAAAGAGAAGCTTAGGTAAGCATCCTTTTCATCTTCTCCTTCTCAATCTCTCTCCAATTTCAGAAATTTCCTATAACCTAACTTAGGAAATATTTGCTTATGATCTTAGATTGGAGCTTCTAGAGTTGAAGTTGAAGAGTGGTTGATCTTTCCTTTGTTTTAGAGCTTCTCATTCGTGTTTTTGGGTTTAAAGGTGAGTTTTTGAACTCACATCTATGTCTATAGTTTTCATTGTTGTTAGGTATGAATTCCTAACATTCACGTTCATTTGCTTTTGATTTGAATTGATTTGGTGAATTTTCCAAATTTTGGTGTTTTGAAGTCAAAATCTTTAAAGATCCTATCTTGGATATTTAGACCGTGTTATTTGGGGTGTATCGAAGAGCCTATAGGACTGGGTTGTAGCTTGGCATAAATCCCTAGCCTCCGTCGCTCGTCCGATCACTTCTGAATCATTTTCACCATCATTGGCCTAGGAAAATTGTTGCCCAGAAAAGGCAACCAGACGTCTGGTTTGGGCAGCAGATGAAAAAAAAATACGGTAGAAAATAAAAAAATACGGCAGAAAATAAAAAAAATGGCAGAGACATGGACCAGACGTCTTGTCCATAGTTTTCAGACGTTTGGTTAGTTTTCAGGAGTCTGGTTAGAGTTCAGACGTCTGGTAGGTTTCTGGAATATTTCCAGAACCCAAATCCAGACCTCTGGATAAACCCCCAGACGTCTGGAACTGCCAATTCTGCCTATTTTGGCTGTTTTTGATTGGATTTCCAATTTTAATCGATTTTTGTCATTTGGTTAGTTGTTATCACTTATTATCGACTTTGATGACTTCTTTATTTTGATTTTTGGGAATATTCATTTGATGGATTTGATATCGATTTTAATTCACATTGTCGTATGTGAATTTTTGGTGATTGATTGTTTTTACAATCATTTTTGTGATTTGTCACTTTAAAATACAAAGGTTTCGATACTAGTAGTAAATACTAAAACTCTTTCATTAAAATGATTTCGACACTATTTTAAATATAAAGCTCGCTTTTAAAACCATTTTGCAATCTATTAGTATATACAAACATTTACCTCATTCGTATGAGAAATCTAATTAAACGGCTTAGCAAAACAAGTGGTATGAAACGCTTGCGTTTACTTCGTCGGTTAATTCTTAGACTTATTCGATTGAAATCTTGTGATAATTTTTGAGTGGAAATCTACAATTTGTTCGTAAATATTTAAGTTAAGCTAGTGGTTATGGGACATGCAGCTAAACTTATTTATTTACTAGCTTAGTGTAATCTACACTTTTTATTGATCAATGGTGACCATTTTATGGTTTAGTCTAGCGATATGCGATGTCTCTTTGTCCACGTGGGTGACAGTACCTCATTTTGTGGAGCTTCGTCTCATTTTTATAGGCTAGCAACCTATGGGTTTTATGGAGTTCAGTTCATCGGGCGTACCGTTATTGCACTACGTCGTTGTTTCGAATTATTTGAGTTTCAGGTTCATCGGGCGTACTGTTATTGCACTACACCATTGTTCCAAAATATTTGAGTTTCAAGTTCATCGGGCGTACCGTTATTGCACTACGTCGTTGTTCCGAATTATTTGAGTTTCAAATTCATCGGGCGTACCGTTATTGCACTACGTCGTTGTTCCGACTCATTTGAGTTTTAGGTTCCTCGGGCGTACCGTTATTGCACTATGCCGTTGCACCGGCTCTATGGTTAGCGACCATGGGATAGCGACCCGCTTGTGATACACGTGTTGGTGAGTTTTCATGCTCCCGTTTGTGATAGGCCTTCCCCCTTTTGTGATTTCTGGATTTCTAGTTGATGATTTCTAGAATTTGTGTTTCACAGATTTTTTTGTGATTGGCATTGATATGTTTTGTCAATATTTGTGTTTTGGTGAATAGTTTAAAGAATATGACATTCTTTTTAGTGTATGAGAATATTTGAGATGTTGTATGATTTTTGTTGTTATCTGATGTATACTTGTCACAGTATGGCATTATTGTTATCATACGTTTTTGTCATATCTCTTATCATATCTCATTTTATATGATATTTATAGCTAGACTGATCCGTTTATTATTTTCTTCTTAAATAATACTCGGTCAGACCGAGGTATTTCAGGTGCTTCTGCTTGACTTCTTATCAGGGTCTGTCACCTGACTTTTGGCTAACTACTTTAGCTTAGTAGTTTTTGTTATTTTACAGTCGAGATAGAGACTCCTTGATGTATACATATTCTTTTGCTAGCACTTATACCTATTCTTTTGTTATGTAGTGGATCTTGTATGACCACTATTTTGATGTACACTTTTATGTGTTATATTCATATATGTTTCCGCCTTTGTGATATGAATATTTGTGACTAATTTGTGTTATGCTTATTTCTATATTTGTTTCCGAAGCCCACATAGCCACTGTGTAGTAGCTTTGAGTTTGTTTTTGATATGTCGGATTTCCTCTTGAAAAGAAATTGTCATACTATCTGATATATCGGTACTCGCACAAGGCAATTACATAGATGGTCGCTCCTCAACAGCCTTATTCTTCATGCTAGTCGACGACATTACCCCGTAGTGTCCTTGGCTAGTGTGGGTATAGAGGTGGGGCGTCACAGTGTACCTTTGATGGCTATCAAGTTTGATAAGTTTTATGGGTGGTTAGTTATGCCATTCGAGCTAACTAATGCTCCAGCATATTTTGTAAACTTGATGAATCAGGTTTTCTGGGATGTGTTGGATAAGTTTGTTCTTGTGTTTGTTGATAATATTCTAGTCTACTCTAAAACCGAGGAGATGCATACTCGCCATATGAGGATTATACTTGAAAAATTAAGAGAGCATTTGTTGAAAGCTAAGTTCTCGAAGCATCACTTTTGGTGGTCTGAAGTTAGTTTCTTAGGGCATGTTGTCTCGGGGGAGGGTATTTTCGTTGATCCAACAAATGTTGTTTATGTTCAAGGTTGGAAGAGGCCATAAAGCACGACCGAGATTAGGAGCTTCATGGGGTTAGTAGCTTATTATAGAAGGTTTATTCAGGATTTTTAAAAGATTTCTTCACACTTGATGAATTTGACAAAGAAATATGTCAAATTTGTTTGAATTGATAAATATGATAAAGTATTCAAAGAGTTAAAAGCAAGGTTGACTAGCACTCTTGTTTTGACTGTTCCGAATGGAGGTGAGGATTTTACTATTTATACAGAAGCTTGTAGGACAAGTTTAGGTGCAATGTTGATGCAGCATGAAAGAGTTATTGCTTATGCCAGCCAGCAACTCAGAAAGACCCTACCCATGAGTTAGAGTTGTTAGCGGTTGCTTTTTCATTGAAGATGTGGAGGCATCACTTGCTTGGTGAGAAGTTTGAGTTGTACATGGACCAAAAATCCTTGAAGTATCTTCCACTCAGAAAGACCTTAACATGAGGTAGCAATAGTGGTTAGAGTTTCTTGCAGCTTATGATCTAGATATTTTGTATACGCTTGGGAAAACAATTATTGTAGTTGATGCGCTTAGTAGGAGATATATGGTTATGGTGAATGCTGGAGTGCATCCAACCCTTATTAGTTGTATTGAAGGTAATCAGCTAAGAGATCTTCGTATTTTGAGGATAGCTAAAGCTGTAAGCGAGAATGAGGAATTAGAGAGGTGGCCAAGTGATGTGCATGTAAAAGTGTATATTTATACCCTCATATTTAATCTTGTTTTGTTAAAATAAAAGGTATATTATGGTGATTTTACATTTCTAAACCAAAAATACAAAGGGATTTTCAAATGATCATTCATACAGTAACATGTGGGCAAAATGGTAATTTTTATGTAAATTAATTTGAAGAAAATTTACTTGCACATTTTTATTTTGTTTTATAGGAATTTTTGACTCAAAATTTAAGAGGCTTATGAATGCATATATAGGGAAATGAAAAGAATGAGAAGAGGATGGAAATAATGCAACGTGGAGGAGCCCACATGCCCACTTACTTATGGACCACAATTAAAAGCAAATGCACATGTTAGTGGTGATTAAAGGAAAATGCACATGTTAGTGGGGATTAACTAATTCCTTACCGATTACTTGGAGGCTACACAAACTAAAGGGTATTTTGGGTAGCTTCCTAAAATTGGAACTGAGGTTTTAGGCATGTATAAATACACCTTTATGTTTCATGTAATGTTCTTCTTCTTATGCAAGTTGTAGCCACAAAATCAATGATAAATAAAATGACTTCTTAGGCATCTTATTGTTTCCACTTATTGTCTACATGCTTTCCTTCCTTTTATGCTATTTTTTCATGTTATTTTATTTAGTTTAAGCTTCTTTATTTCATGTTAGTAGCTTTTTAATTTATGCAATTAGTTTAGTTTCATTTCATGCAAGTAGTTAACTCTCTTTTCTTTTGATTAGCTCTCATTTTCCTTGCTTTTTATGTTTAAATCATTTTATGTTGAGATGATTTCAATTATGAGATGCTAAACCACTTCAATTTAGAGGTAACGAAGCTCTCATGAATCATATTTAACCAACATAGAATGGTTTCATTTGTAGTCTCCTATTTTGTTCTTAATGGAAGTTAATAATAATGGTGTTTATTGCTTATTAGTGAATTTGATAACCTATGTTGACAGTCTCAAATAGGCTATGATTAATCCAATATAAACATAACTATCTGATCATTTGCCTAAGTGATTTTGATCATGGAATTAAAAGTGAAATCAATATTTGATGTTCTATGTTATTAATCTACAATAACAAATAGATCATACTTGCGTTAGATTGTATTTTTAGTTCCATTTTTCATTTTCATTTTCATGAGATTTTAGAAGTAGGTTTGAATGGTGTGCTAGAGTTTGATGGTTTAAGTTGTGCTAATTGATAGCACATATATACCATGCTTATAATAAGCACATCAATCATTTCTACTTGAATTTAAATGAGAGACTAAAGATTCATTTTTTGCTTGATTTATATGAAATATTAAAAGTAGATTTACCTCTAAATTATTCTTTAATCTTATAGTTTTATTCTTATTTTTTTACTCTAGTTTTTACTTCAATTGTTGTGCATTTTTAGTTAAAACTCATCCCATTTTTAGGCTAATTTGATTTAGTAATCTTAGAATTGATTCTTTCCCTGTGGATCGACCCGTACTCCGATTATTATTACATTTTCAATGGTATTCTAATCGATGGACTTTTCCGTCTCAAACACTAGGATTCGAGGTGTATAACCATGGTATACTAAGGACGAATAGGAGGTTATGCATTCCATATATTGGTGGGATTAGGCAAGAGGTATCAGTATATAAATCAGACTTTTTTGTGCAAAGGTATGAAGAGGGATGTTTTTGTATTTGTGAGTAGGTGTTCTAATTGCCAACAAGTCAAAGGCAGCCATTAAAAGATAGCTAGACTTCTTTAGTCACTTAAGATTCCAAAGTGGAAGTGGGTGTAGATATTTATGGACTTTATAGACGGGTTATCTAGGTCGAGGAATGGTAATAAAGGAATTTAGGTTATGGTAGATCAATTAACCAAGAGTGTACATAACGAGGATAGCTTCGAGTTTAATTAAGTTGTATGTTAAGGAGATTATCATACTTCATGGAGTTCCTGGTGATATTGTAAGCGATAGAGTCTGATATTCACTACTCAGTTCTAGAAAAGGTTTCATAATGCACGAGGGATGGAGCTAAGTTTGAGTATAGCTTACCATCCATACACTATTGGGCAGACAGAGAGGGTTAACCATGTATTGGAGGATTTTCTTTGAGCTTGTATCTTAGAATTTGGTGATCCTTGAGAAGAGCACTTACCCTTTGTTGAGTTTTCATATAAAACTATAACCAAGCTAGCATTGGATTGACACCTTTTGAAGCATTATATGGAAGACCTTGTAAATCTCCATCGTCTTAGGTAGAACCCGGAGGTCGTTTGTACTTGGGCCAGATATGGTTAGGGAGGTAACTGATAAGGTAATGAAAATTCAGATATGTATAAAGGAAGTATATAATAGGTGGAAGAGTTATACAAACGAGAGTTATAGGGATTTGGAGTTCTTAGTTTGAGACTTTGTGTTCATAAAAGTTTCTTCGATGAGGAATGTTGTTCAGTTTGGAAATGCTGGGAAGTTGGCTCCTCGCTATATAGGACCATTCTCGATTCTGCGAAGGATTAGCTCACTTTCTTAAACAGTCGAGTTACAGATTAAGCTATTAGATATGCATAATTTATTTCATGTATCGCATTTGCATAAGTTTATGCATGATCCTTCTTTGATGATAGAAGCATCGTAGAAAGAAGACTTGGAGATTGAGCCTAACTTGACTATACTAATGCAACTTGTTTGCATTGTTGATCGAGATACAAAGAAATTAAGGATAAAGGTTTTAAAGTTAGTTAAAGTGCAGTAGAGCGGTGATGCTAGGGCTGTACTTGGGAAACTAACGATAGTGTAAGGGAGTCCTATATGGAGTTGCTTCTAGATTATTATCTTCTTATGGTATTATAGCTTTTATGATGTACTCACCGCCTGAATTGGAGGCACTTAGTATGCATTTTCGTTTGCATGTAGTTTCAGCATTACTCTATATATGTACTTGTTTATTTTGTTCATTTGTGTGTCGTTATTGCTTGAATTTTCGAGGATGAAATATCTTAAGTGGGGAACAATGTAGCGACCCGTAATTTCAAACACTTCATCTTTGAATATCAGAATATTTAAAATATGGTTAAATGTTATAAAAGTTATTTTATAACCTTGTTAAATTCCTTATTATTAATAACTACTGATAGAAAACTTGCTTTTTATATTTTTCTACAAAAAGAAATACTTCAAAGAAATATTGATAATGTGATCGAAAGTCGTTTATTCGATAATAGATTTTTGTTCAATATAAGTTGTTCAAAATATATGTAAATGTCTAAATAACATATGAAATCATAAATAGCTAATAAAAATAATTGTGTTAATACGGTCAACAAATTATTCTTAAGTGCTTCTAGAAGGTCAAAGGTAAAATATATTTTAGTGTAGACGTTTCCGTTGGCTCATGAGGTGGAAAGTAAGTCACATGAGTGGATGGGTCTTTGGCTGGCCAGGAGAGGTAATAGGGGTATGGTAACCTCTTGTTGCATATATAAGTCCACTTAAAGTCAATGAACCCCTTTCACAATTTTATGCAAAAATAACTAAGCTCTTCATTTCTCTTATTCTCTTCTAAATAACTTTATCAAACTTAAATCATATCGGCCCAAAATCTCACCAAACGCTTGCTATAAGCCTTAAATAACATAGAAACACCTATCATCAACTTGGAGCTTAATGAGTTGGGTCATACTCACCCTATAACGCAAGGCCGTGAGCAATTTAAAGCAAAATCTAGTCTAGGCCATGAGAAAGTGGAAGGGTAGGAGAAATTTTGGGAGCCTGTAAAGTTGAGGTAAGAAGTGGATGAAAGGTTAAGGCTTGAGCTTGGTTTTGTACTTGTTGAAGGGTGAGAAACTCACTATTTGAATGCATATGAAATGTATGATATGCTTGTTTAAATTATAGTATGATGCTTGACTATATATTATGATAACTTTGTGATTCTTGCTATGAAAAGAAAATGACACATGTAAATTTGTGTATTTGGACTTCTAAGACTTTCTATAACTTGTTACATGGCCTTGATATGATGCATATAGGCTTAGTTGGACCGTGATTGAATTGGACTTGAATATGGAATGGTTTCAATAGCGAATAGTCGCTATAGAAGCACTTAGAAATGCCTAGTGTTCGGAAATTTCTATAATATTTTGTAAAGAGATCCCTAAGGGTTTCTTGCCATACTTGTGATGTATATTGAGTGTATTACTTAATGCAAAAAGTGGATTTTAAAAAGAACATTATCATATTGAAAAAGGGCAAAACTTTCCTAATCATAAAACCGCCCAGTTCATAGGCTGCTACATCACCTTACAATAGCATTTTCAGCCGTTGTAGTAGCTCTGAACACTTTTTCCACTTTTTCCAGCATTCTGGAAATGCTATAGTTTCTGCTTGAAACTTTAATTTGTTTTAAATGACTTTTAATAGATGTATTTTTCTACAATAATTTTAGTATTGTTTAATAACTTATATTAGAGTATTTTAAAAATGGTTTAGAATTTAATATATTTTTTAATAATTGATTATAAATTATTAAAGTAGAAGGTTTATTTTAATAAATGAAACAAGTTTATTTTGAAGTTATTAAATAAATTATAAAAAATTATTTTCAAATAATATTTTAAATAAATGTTTAAACCATAAATTATAAGTATTTTAAAGTATATTATTTATATAAAGTATCTCAGAAATTATTTAATTATTTTATTAAAGTATTCAAAAACTTATGTATTATAATATCTTTTAAATTGTTTTTAGAATTTTATTAAATATCTTAGTTTTATAAATATATTAGTGTGTGTGTGTGTGTAATTTTTAAAAGGATTTTAAATTATAAAAAATGATTTATAAAAGGATAAGGAGTTGCTTAAGTAGCTTAATCGTGCTTTGTTTCTTTACTTGTATATGGTAAATAATTAATACTATGTTTAGCACTAAAAGCCAATGAAGACTTGTCTATCTATGAGAGTTAAGAATGATGTTCGCGTAAGGTTTAGAAGCAACATTGCCTTAACCTACCGGCTTCACTCTTGAATGAGGAATAGTATAAGTTGAGAATGTCGGAAATGTGATAAGTATATAAGACTTGATTTCCATAGATGGTCATTTTTAGAACTAGATAGTCGATTAGTCAACTATCAAACTTGACCAATTAACTTAGGAAGATTATAAAAGCTTCATAGCTTCATACGATTTGTGATCCTTACAAGGAGTACTCATTGGTATGAAACATCTCTATCTTTAAGAACATATATACATGAAATCTTCGGAGGAGGACTCCTTTATATGTAGTTCGCTTACTTTTAAAAGAATCGAAATTGAGTTAACCAGAAATTCATCGATTTAGTTTTGAAGAGTCAGGATCATACACGTATACTATGTATTACTTACCGCAAACCACTGCAAAATTAGCATACAAGTCTATGTTTTGGAAGCGGTTATAAAGTGGAATGCTATAGAGTTGACCTGTCTATCCTAAGGTTAAGTCCAAGGGAGAGGTCAGCATTAATAGTGTAGACTAATACTATAGAGTTGAACTATCTATCCTAAGGTTAAGTCCAAGGGAGAGGTCGGCATTAGCATTTCTCGGGTGACTTATGCTAGAATCCATAAAGAGATTCGTGATCTTTTCGAGTGATGAAGACTCGTGTGAGAGATTCCGAATGTGACATCAGCGTCGGAAATGATCGAAAAATGAGTAAGGGCATAGCTAATGGGTTTAGCTAACCCAAGGGCATAAGGGGCATAGCCAATGGCTTTAGCTAACACCAAGGGTATATTAACTCCATATCTAGAGATGCTTATCTATTTGGTAGCGAGAGTTAATGATATTCGGTATCACATGTTCGGTTGTGAACAGGTTATTTTTCCTTTAAGGTATATTTTATTTAGAGATATACGACGGTTGGAAGGTAGTTTTTGACCCTTGTGTAGGGGGTCGGCTTCAAGCCGAGGGGACCTCCATGGAAAAATCCATATGCGAACATCCCTAAGTGGTTTTAGATGTACTTCAATATTGTTGTGTTGTGAGATGCAAGCAACACAACTATTTTCTGATTTATGTTCTACACCCTAGACACTATCTATTATATCCCTATTTTTACTTATTAAATGGTTTGACTTCTTTTAAGGGTAAAACTGTTATGGTGGTTCATACAGTCTCAAAAGTTATTGTTATATGGATGCATGTATCTTCAGATTCTCATACCAGACTTATGTCTAACACATGATTTTTTCCCTAAATTCCTCGTGCACTCTTTCGACTAGGCTGAGTAAAGCAAGTGACTTTGGATGCTTCAAAGCTTCAGGAGATAAGTTGGAGGCTTCTGTTTATTTTTCTATTTCTATTTCTGCTGCACTATTGTTATGTAAGTATCAACATTGTGAGGACAGATAGTTATAACTGTCTAGGCTGGTGATAGTATTTCGGTTTTGTAACTTTGAAATTACTATATATTTTGGAGTAACCTTTGTACTATCCTTTTGGATATTGTATTTTATCATTTTTCTTATGAGATTCTGATATTGTGTTATTTCTTTCTTGTTCTATTTCGTTTCTTTCTATTTTACCTTATTAATCTTCCTTTCTGGCACTTAGGTTTTGGAACATGAAAACCATGGATGTATTAAAATCAACATTCGAGGATCGAAAAAACGAATCGTTGAAATACACACACACACGCGCACAGATATATATATATATATATATATATATATATATATATATATATGTGTGTGTGTGTGTGTGTGTGTGTGTGTGTGCGCACGTGTGTTAAAATTAAGTTTCACTATTTTATATGTTTTAAAATCTGGATTAAACAATTATATGTCTAGTTTCCATTAAGGAAGAATTTAAAATGAAATTTTATAATTTTATACAAAAGTCCATTTTATGAACATTGAGTTAAAATAACACACACATACACACAAAAAGACATATATTTATGTACGTATGTATGCTTGTATGTATGTATGCATGTATGTATACATACATATATAATACTTGCAAACTATGTTTTAAATTTTGAAGTAACACACACACACACATATATATATATAACTAAAATTATGATCTAATATATGTTTTGAAACTAAAGTAACAAATTGAAATTTAGCATTATCCAATTATGTTTTTTTAAGTAAAACAACTTTCAAACAAATTAAGTAATAACTAAATGAATTGAATTAAAAACAACAAACATGTATTCAATTTTCAAAGTGATTTATAATAAACAACATATGTGGTTTATTCATGTTTTTATATATAATAAGTAATAAAACATATCAATTAATTAAAAAATTATTTTTCAGTCAATTTTTTTATATTAAATAATAATTTCCAGAATAGTAAAATAAATAAATAGGACAACTTAGGCATATATAAATAATTGTAAAATGTTTATATCTAAACTATATGGACAATATGAACAAATAATTAAATCAAATGTGGAAAAAATGGATCTAAACTATACAGCTTGATAATCGTATAAACATATAAGATGTAGAATTATAAGATCTAAAACATGTAAACATGATGGACCCATGAATAAATAAAATTAGAATGATACGTAAAGATGTAGCCAAATAAATGCATCCAAACGATGAATAAAGCTCCTAGATTAAATAGAGTCAAACCCCATATTTTGCAACAATCTGAAGCACCACCTTTCATTTATTTGATTTTGGTTTGTTTTGGTTTTGTTTTGGGAAATTTTATGGCTAGGAAGCCATTGATTTTCATCCACGGGGGAGTGGAGGAGAGAGAAAATGAATTACCAGGAGAGTAAATGAATAAATGAAAGAGAATTTAATTTAAAGGAAACATTAAAACGTTTTCAATTCCTTCCGTTGAAACATTCCTTCGTTAATTTATCATTAAATCTCAATCGAATTTTCTCTCCCACCTTGCACGATCGACTATAGATGAGGCTATTTGGTACCTCAAAATTTCAAAAACAACTCAGTAGTTAATTAATTTAAAATAAATTTAAAAGTTTATCGTATCGTATATCGATACGTACATATATAACTTTTATATACACACTTTATTAAATACTGATAGCATTCAAACACATCAAACAAAATTATATAATTAATATATCATAAATATTAATTAGCTTAATTAATTTACAACTATTATAAGTTAACTAAATTGTATAGGTTTTCAGAGTATTCCTCAATACGGTTATACGACCCATATATGTAAATTCTATCAATGACTAATATCAAACAATTATAATATTAACACTCATACATTACCTTAGCTAGTGGTGTGACATTTTGGCTACATTTATCGTTTACATATCTTTTCAACAAATTAAAATTTTACTATTATAACCGGTACCCGATAGTAACGATTATTTACACCAATTCTCTTTGTCAACACTATAACACATTACGACTTATAGTGGTCAAAATTTCAGTATCATCCACATTCAACTCGATTAGTCCAAACACAAAATCCTTGGTTCAATAGTAACAATTATTATTAACCGTACCGCTCTGGCCAGAGACTTTGACTTTGAGTAGACTATAGATGACTATGAAACTAACCTCATATAACCAAAGAAAAGTTGAAGACTTCTCTAATGAATAGTGTTTTACTTCCATTGCTTCAATTCAGACCGAACTATAGTCCTCTGACAAACGCCTTGCTATTACTTAACTATAATCAAAGTGGAGTGTCCATATTGAAGTTCCATAGTATTCTTAAGTTGAGGGAACTATGTGATATCGTTACTTCGAGATTCTCTGTTTGACCTCGGTTATATTAACCAACATAAAACTCTCAAGTGAATCATTCCATAGTTATCCAATAACTATTAGTTCATAACCCTTAGTGCCCTCAAGCAACCAAGAGCAATAAACTATCCAGCATTTGAAGAGCATTACTAGCTTTAGTATCAACGGATGAATTAATATTCTTTCTTGAAATATCTTGACTAGGAATATTTAAAACAATATGTTATTTTTTTAATATGATAAAATTCTCATGATTATAACACATTGTAATTACTATCACATAAAGTACCATTTAAGGACTCTCTATCTAATATACTTTAAATTAATCACTTAATTAATTATATCATAATATAATGAAGTCTATTATAGAAATAAAACACCTTTATTATGAAAAAATTTGGTTATTGGGTTAAATATATGTAATAATTTACATAATTTCCCATAAAGAATACCATTAACTCTATCACATAGGTCATTTTGTTTTGGAGCAGGACATCGATATTGATCCTGCCAAGGTAGTAGCGGTCCAAGATCTGGAAAGACATAAGAATGTGAAGGATGTGAGAAGTTTTCTTGGATTAGCTTGTTATTATAGAAGATTCATTAAAGACTTCTCAAAGATAGCAGCATCGTTGTCTCATACACTGAAGAAGAACCGAACTCTTATTTGGGGCGTGAGGTGTGAGTTGTTGGTTTGAAAGAGGGGTTGAAAAGTGCATCATTTTTTTTCCATTTAAGATGGGAATGAGGAGTTTATATAGATGCATATAATACTGGACTTGGAGTGGTTTTGATGCAAACAGATAAAGTTGTCGGTTATGCGAGTAGGCAACTAAAATCACATGAGAGGAAATACCCTAACCATGACCAAGAGTTTGCAGCTATAATATTTGCATTTTCATGAAGTTATTACTTTCTAGGAGAAAGGTTCAAGTTGTCCATCAACCATAAATCATTGAAATATATTTTTCACAAAAGGACCTTAATCTTCGACGGTAGAGATGGTTACTTAGCCTCATATGACTTTGCATTTTCAACACGTCTGGTAAGGGAAATGCAATGCCAGGATTAGATGTTGACTGTTCATCCCAATAGAAATAAAATGTATTAAGATATGAAGAAAATATGTAACAACCCTGCTTTCTATGTCGTAATAATGATTAAATTAATAAAAGTAAAAATGTTCCAATTCGGTTTTTGATAATTATTCTTTTCAAAAATATATTTTCACTTAACTAAAGTCTATTTAATAAAAGATTTATTTTAATAAATTGAATTATTTAATAAATTCTATTCAAAAAATATATTAAACTTGAATAAAATGTTTTAATAAATATAAAATATTTTTAAAGTGTAAATAATTTTTACATCACTAAAAATATTTTGAAAATAGATTTACTTTAAGTTAACATAATTAATAATTAAATAAAAATAAACAACCATTGAATTGAATTGAAAGAAATTGCCCGTATCAAAATATAATTTATAGAATGAAGTTAAATCAATCTAAACTCTATATAAATCAATCTAAACTCCACACCCAGTTAACTCTTTTTCCCATCTCAAGCCCTTAGCCCTAAAGTCAAAAACCTAGTTCTATTATATAGCCTGAAATCTACAAATCCAAACCCATGCATTGCAGGAGAAAAAAATTCGCGTGCTCAGACTTCGAGGCAATTAAAGGGACGGAGATAGATAATGTTGCGGTGGCATAAGATTAAAGAGTCGCACTGAAGCGTAGCAGCTGGCAGGGGTGGTAACGCCATGATGTTGGGTTTTGTCATCGACGAAAAGAGATAACATAGGCGCACAAGCTATGTGGAGGAGCGATAACATTTGATGTCGCAACGGCGGTTGAAGGTGGAGGAGCAAAGATGTATGCATTAGATCATGGTGGCAGTGCAAGTGATGTGAGGATAGGGATTTGACAAAAATAATTTTGGATATTTTAGTGTAGGTTGAAGCACTAATGAAGGAGCTTAGGTGCAATTTCTTGAGGTGTTTATCTCATTGCATGTTACATATTTATCCATTTTATAGCTTGAATTTCATAGTTGAATTAATTGTTTGGAATAATAGATTGGATTCTATGTTTGATGATGAGGTGGCATGCATGTTGGAACATCAAAATGCAAAGGAGTCACTTTCCAAATGCATTTTGATTTGTGTAGTTTAATGGTATGATGTGCGTGCATTGTATAGATGACTGGAGTCCCTGGGATTTCGACTCAAGCCACACGATAAATTTGTATAAATGATTGGTTGATATTCTAGAAATAATTTTACTCCATGATCTATATATTTAGATGTTTTATTTATTTTACTTGGTTTAAAGATTTTTGGAAAGCTTTGGAATTATTGTAAGGGCTTTAAAATCTTGTTAGAAGTATTTTATAAATAATTCACTAAAACTTTACTCTATTTAGCTTATTTTTTGTATTTAAAAAATATCTATTTTTAACTATAAATATAATTTTCTTTCAAAAACAAAACCTATTAAAAACAATATTATAATCGTATCGTAAATTTAGAAGTGTTTTAAAGGCCAAAAAATAAAATATGTTTCTATTTTATAAAATATATTATGAAAGTATTAATTTCATTCCAAGTGATTTTAGTTATAAAAGCATTGGAAATGTAAAGTTTTATCCAACTATAATTTGACATTGGAACTTGATATATGCTCGTTCATCCTTTTCTCATAGTGCCTACGGCTGAGATATACTTTTAATATTTTTTGTTTCTATCTCCTATGTAACGACCCAGGATTTTTTAATTATTTTATTATCGTTTTAGACGATTAATATAGTTGTTAATTGCTGAGTGAAGTTTTTAAAATCATTTTGAAATTCTTTGTATTATATTATCAAGAGTTTATATGGGCTTTATGAGTTTAAATCTCGGGCCACATTTGTATTTTAAGGGCTGTGATAATTAGTAAAGCCGGGGACAAATTCTTTCTTTCTTCGTTCAAAATTCACTAGCCCGATCCCTAATTACTTCGGCCCGATTCTTTGAGAAAAATGATGACCATACCTCAAGTACCAGGAATCACGTCTAAAGCCTTACCCTATACCACATTTTCCTCTGTCAAACCCACGATTTTTCCCCTATCTCATTCATTCGTGAACCCAGAGCATACGAAAGGAGAAATAATGGCGGCTTCAAATTCCTTCGTTCGATCGTTCGTTTCAAAAATTAGGGCTGATGGAACTCGATCGCGCTCATCTTCTTGAGGGCCACGGCATCGACCCTTCCCCAATTCGAACGGCTGCTCCTCGCTTGTTCGAATTCATTGTCGCTTCATTTCAAGGTGAGTGAAAACTCACATCTAATTCAATTCTCCAGTGCATGATTTTGGGTTGAATTTATATGGGTTCGAAACCCTGTTTTTTTTTCGTTCGTATATTCTATGTTGAATTCGTCTTTGGCTGTTCGATAGTGTTTGGATGATTGTGGTGAATTCTGACCTTTTCCATATGTGTATATTTGATTTCTTCTGATGTTGCTTAGCCACCACAGTACGATATACTCGGCCTTGACTTGGTTTTGGAAATTTTCGACTTGAAATGGTTTTGAATTATCAGTTTGAAATCTAAGGTGTATTTGATTTTCACTGCCTTGTCTTGGTCTCGGCTTTGACTTCGATTGGAGACGATGTTAATCGAGTTCGTGTAAAATCCTTGGGAATTCGTTTGTTGATTATCTGGGCCACTCCTAGTTGTTTGAGATTGATACTTTCTGATTTGGGTATATTCGAATTTACTTGACTTCGGCCTTGTTTTGAATGGCTTCGACTTGAATTTTAACTTCACCTGACTTCGGTCAATTCTGTTTATTTTTGAGTGATTTCCAGATGAGTTTGCATCTTTGTATTTCGGTGTGCTTCAATCTAATTCATGTATATACATGCATACATGTGTGTATATATGTGTATGCCTGGGCATTTGTTGGATAGATGGTAGTTTTCTTCACTTGATATTTGCTATGCATTTGTAACTGCACTCGGTTACTTCTGATATGATTCATTATAAGCTCAAGTTTGCATATTGTAGCCTTGGTCATTGCTGTTCTGACCTGCACCCTTGTTTTGATATTGGGTCAGGTTCCTCTTGTTATTTACTGGTATCTCTTGAGTCTGACCTGATTCGGTTGTTTGTTGATCAGTTGATTGGTCTGGTCTCCCTTCTGGTCTCCCTTGATGGCTTTATTGATATTGCTAACGTGGGTATGATGTTGGCACTGATTCATGACTATGTGCAGTCTTCACTCTGGCCATACTGTGTCCTTTCAGTTGAGCCTTGTTTAGTTAGTATAGCCTGCTTGATCCTTTTGTCTGCATACATCATTATAGAGTCTTTTAAGTCGTGATGTTATCTGCCTTTATTCTGATACATGAATCGGGTCCTTGTTAGTATTTGGTTGTAGTCTAGTCGGATCCATGCATTTAGTCGCACCACTGATCCTTGCATTGTGGTTTCATGACTGCATTGCACAACTCCATGTATGGCTTTAGTTCTGTTCCTGGTGTTCATGATACATCACTGTGTTGCCTCATTGTTTTCCAGTCTTCAGCCTGCATCATTGTTTTTGTGATGCTTTGATTTGTTGCACTCAGTTGATTATTGGTGCCTTCTTGAATTTCAAGTCTTGCTCATTAACCTTGTGTTGAACCTATCGGTATAATTGGGTTTGACCTTGTTTTTGATTCTGTACATTTCTCCGGCTTGACGTCTGTTTGTAGCCTCGCTCGTCTACTTGAGGCCTGGTATTTTATACCATCTCTGTTGATGTTGATTTGTTGAGCCGCATATATGATTTGCTCATTTGTGCATTCCTGTAGTTACTTGGGTTTGTTCTGTAGCATGCTTTGACAATTGTATTTAGTTGTCATGTAATTCTCCTTGGCTTTGACATTTCTGAGTCTTTGCCTTTGGTATTATTTTGTGGTATTTACCTTAGTTTACTGTTATCTGAACTGTTGCCTCTGATCTTGTTTAGTATTGCTTTGAGTTGTTCTGTATTGGCGAGGCAGTACACGTTAGCGTGTACTGCAGCCAATCAGCATTGTTGTTTTTAAATTGGCATTTCAATTGTTTAAATTGATTTGGATTGTTGATATGTTGTTTAACACTGTATAGTGTTATAGTTGCCGTTATCCAATCCTCGTATCGAGAGTTGGATATACGAGATTCTGTGACTGTCGCCTAATTGATATCTGATTATTATTGCTTCTGTGCACTAATAAACTGGTTTGAATTAGACTGACCTGGGTATTATTTTCTTTTGAATGTAATACTCGGGTCAGACCCGAGTTATTTCAGGTAGTAGATTTCCTTCTTTGAGTTGCTGTTCGGGATTTGAAGACTTTTCATATCTTCTGAAGTTGTCAGTGTCATTTTGTAGTAGTCGTGTCATTGTATAGAACGATATGTATTCATGTATATTAGTCGATAATGTACTTGTATATATAACTTCTAGAATCGACAGTTGTAGTTGTATCATATGTATTGTGTCAACTATGTATTAACTGACATCAGTTATATATATATATATGAGACTTTTGTTTTTACCTGTGTTCCGCATTTATATTATCTATGTTATTGTTATATCTAATGTCCTAAACTATTTTGAACCATCGTAGTTCATTTTATACTAGTATTGGGAGTGTCGATGGGAGTAATTAAATAATAGATGAAAAATAAAAAGTATATACCACTCCTATCGAGATAACCAATATTAGTGTAAGGCCAATTACGGATGGTCGCTCCTATCCAGCCTTATTCTTCGTAATAATAGACAGTATTTCTTTTAATACTCTTTGTTATTATGAGCATAGAGGTGGGGCGTCACAGTTGGTATCAGAGCTTCAGGTTATGGACATAATATAAAACTTAACTCGGATGGAACATATGTTACAACTATTGGTCGATGTTTTATTTGTGCTTGAGTCAAAACTAAAGTTTTGAAATTTGGATGAAATTTTTAAATAACTTTATTTAAAAATAATAGTGAAATTGTGTTCTGATGATTTGATTGATTTGTATTCTGTTTATCAGAGTGCGCAGCGGAAACAGTGAAACTGTCTTCGCTGAGTACAACTGATAATCTTTTTGATTTAAAAATCAAAATACGGAATTGATATGAATTTCGTTTGTTGTTTACATAGCTGTAATTATTTTGTTTCTTTGAGAACTTCGAATCCGAATTGAGGATTCGAAGAAATTGCAGATATGTGATTTTTGTTGAAATTTCCGCTGACTTTCTTTTGTACTAATCATCTATTGATTAGATTTTTGCTGTTTTGAATTATAGTCATTGAAGATACATCTGAATGATTCTTTGTTCATTTTGTAGTACGTGCAAAAATTTAAATTGCACGTTATTGCATCTATTTTACGTTGAACCAATGCTTGGTTATGAAACGTATTTTGTTGCCGTTATTTTTACAACAGAATTTTACACCAATGCTATATTTTGAAGTACGGTGTTTTGTGGCATTTGATGAATGAAAATTCACTGACATTACATTTTGATGTAGATTGTTTTGATGTGATTTTGATGTTTTAAAACTACTGTCGCTTTGGCTTCCGTAACCGTCAAATTTTAAAAGTGGATTTTCAAGCGGTTATTCCGCAATGCTGATTTGTAACCGTTTTTACGGTATTTTGAGAAGTACGATTTCCTTACCGAAATTGTTACTGATTTACTGTTCTAATCACGTGATTGGAAAATCGTTTTAAAATGAAAATTGTTTTATAAAATTTTAGCAGTTGCGTTTTCAAAAGAATGAGAAAGCGACTTAAACGATTCAGCAAAATCGAGGATTATGACCCCTTTCTTTTACTGTTTCGCTTAACTCCGGACTTGTTCAGTTGAGAATGCGAATTGTTATTTTTACAAAATAAATAAAATTGTTTTCAGAAATTTAACAGTTTACGCTTTCAAAAGAATGAGGAAACGATTTAAACGTTTCAGCAAAATCGAGGACTATGACCCCTTTCTTTTACTGATTCGCTTAATTCCGGACTTGTCCGTTTGAGAATGTAAAGTGTATTTTTATAAAATACACAATTTTGCACTTTCAAGGAAATGATGAAGAGAATCAAACGATTTAGTAAAACACGTGGTATGGGACATGTGCGTTTGCTATTTCGGTTAATTCCGGACTCGTTAATTGAAACATTTTGATGCTTTCGTGTGCTTTCGAGCCACTATGAGGACCTTCGGGTCATTTGTTGGGCTTTCGGGCCACTCTGCGGACCTTCGGGTCAAATACCAGTACTAGACCTTCGGGTCACTCTGCGGACCTTCGGGTCAATCTGATGGGCGCCAAAATTATGTTGAGTACTTGGTAGGCTTCGGCCACTCTGAGATGCACGTGCGGCGAATTAAAAACTCGCCATCTGATGGGATCGATCCAAGCTTTTATGTTGATTTTCTAGTCTTCTTAATTGATTTCTAGATATTTGTTGCATCCAATTATCTGCAAGTAATTGGATATTTGTTGATATGAGTTCTGATTATCGTTTTTGATAATCAGATATTTGTTATTTCTAATTATCGCTTGTGATAATTAGATATTTGTTGATATGAGTTCTGATTATCGTTTTTGATAATCAGATATTTGTTGTTTCTAATTATCGCTTTAGATAATTAAATATTTGTTGATATGAGATTTAATTATCGCTTTTGATAATTAAATATTTGCTGATTTGAGATTTAATTATCGCTTTAGATAATTAAATATTTGCTGATTTGAGATTTAATTATCGCTTTAGATAATTAGATATTTGTTGAATTTGAAATTTGATTATCGCTTGAGATAATCAAATATTTGTTAAATTGAGATTTGATAATCGAATATTTGCTGATTTGAGATTTGATTATCGTTTTTGATAATCGAATAATTGTTGATTTGAGATTTAATTATCGCTTTAGATAATTAAATATTTGCTGATTTGAGATTTAATTATCGCTTTAGATAATTAAATATTTGTTGAATTTGAAATTTGATTATCGTTTTTGATAATCGAATATTTGTTGATTTGAGGAATTTGATTATCATTTTTGATAATCGAATATTTATTGAATTTGAAATTTGATTATCGTTTGAGATAATTAGACATTTGATTTGTTTCTGATTATCGTTTGAGATAATTAGATATTTGATTTGTCTTCTGATTATCGTTTGAGATAATTAGATAATTGATTTTTGCTGATTTTGTTGATACGAGATTTTCTAGTTTCTTATTGATTCTAGGTTACGTTGATTGTATTGAATTGCTGTTTCTATCTATCTCTGTTGATAATCAGAGTTTGCTGATTATGAAGTTCGTGTTTTCTAATAAACTGTTGAATAACTAGAATTTTGACAGTTTTGCGAATTGTGATTTGTGCTTCCTAATTATCTTTGTTGATAATTAGATTTGTTGTTTTCTAATTAGCGTATCGATAATTAGATATTGCTGTTTTGTGATTTTTGAAATTCAGTTATCTAAATGGTAATTGAATGTGCTGATAATTGCAATTATTTAGTTTTGCTGCTTTCTGATTATCTGTTGATAGTTAGATTTTGTTGAAGGATGTGTGAATCTCTTTTAGGAAATTGAAAGATTTCTTTGGTGTTTGTGTTTTGACTTTTACTTTCTAGCTTAACCAGTTTAGGTTAGAAAATTTATTGTTAATGACGACCTTAATTATGAAAATTGCGAGGACGCAATTTTTATAAGGAGGGGAGTCTGTAATGACCCAGGATTTTTCAATTATTTTATTATCGTTTTAGACGATTAATATAGTTGTTAATTGCTGAGTGAAGTTTTTAAAATCATTTTGAAATTCTTTGTATTATATTATCAAGAGTTTATATGGGCTTTATGAGTTTAAATCTCGGGCCACATTTGTATTTTAAGGGCTGTGATAATTAGTAAAGCCGGGGACAAATTCTTTCTTTCTTCGTTCAAAATTCACTAGCCCGATCCCTAATTACTTCGGCCCGATTCTTTGAGAAAAATGATGACCATACCTCAAGTACCAGGAATCACGTCTAAAGCCTTACCCTATACCACGTTTTCCTCTGTCAAACCCATGATTTTTCCCCTATCTCATTCATTCGTGAACCCAGAGCATACGAAAGGAGAAATAATGGCGGCTTCAAATTCCTTCGTTCGATCGTTCGTTTCAAAAATTAGGGCTGATGGAACTCGATCGCGCTCGTCTTCTTGAGGGCCACGACATCGACCCTTCCCCAATTCGAACGGCTGCTCCTCGCTTGTTCGAATTCATTGTCGCTTCATTTCAAGGTGAGTGAAAACTCACATCTAATTCAATTCTCCAGTGCATGATTTTGGGTTGAATTTATATGGGTTCGAAACCCTGTTTTTTTTTCGTTCGTATATTCTATGTTGAATTCGTCTTTGGCTGTTCGATAGTGTTTGGATGATTGTGGTGAATTCTGACCTTTTCCATATGTGTATATTTGATTTCTTCTGATGTTGCTTAGCCACCACAGTACGATATACTCGGCCTTGACTTGGTTTTGGAAATTTTCGACTTGAAATGGTTTTGAATTATCAGTTTGAAATCTAAGGTGTATTTGATTTTCACTGCCTTGTCTTGGTCTCGGCTTTGACTTCGATTGGAGACGATGTTAATCGAGTTCGTGTAAAATCCTTGGGAATTCGTTTGTTGATTATCTGGGCCACTCCTAGTTGTTTGAGATTGATACTTTCTGATTTGGGTATATTCGAATTTACTTGACTTCGGCCTTGTTTTGAATGGCTTCGACTTGAATTTTAACTTCACCTGACTTCGGTCAATTCTGTTTATTTTTGAGTGATTTCCAGATGAGTTTGCATCTTTGTATTTCGGTGTGCTTCAATCTAATTCATGTATATACA
This sequence comes from Allium fistulosum, assembly GCA_030737815.1. NCBI lineage: Eukaryota > Viridiplantae > Streptophyta > Magnoliopsida > Asparagales > Amaryllidaceae > Allium > Allium fistulosum. Next base: position 672,819,394 of record CM060906.1, read on the forward strand.
TGCATACATGTGTGTATATATGTGTATGCCTGGGCATTTGTTGGATAGATGGTAGTTTTCTTCACTTGATATTTGCTATGCATTTGTAACTGCACTCGGTTACTTCTGATATGATTCATTATAAGCTCAAGTTTGCATATTGTAGCCTTGGTCATTGCTGTTCTGACCTGCACCCTTGTTTTGATATTGGGTCAGGTTCCTCTTGTTATTTACTGGTATCTCTTGAGTCTGACCTGATTCAGTTGTTTGTTGATCAGTTGATTGGTCTGGTCTCCCTTCTGGTCTCCCTTGATGGCTTTATTGATATTGCTAACGTGGGTATGATGTTGGCACTGATTCATGACTATGTGCAGTCTTCACTCTGGCCATACTGTGTCCTTTCAGTTGAGCCTTGTTTAGTTAGTATAGCCTGCTTGATCCTTTTGTCTGCATACATCATTATAGAGTCTTTTAAGTCGTGATGTTATCTGCCTTTATTCTGATACATGAATCGGGTCCTTGTTAGTATTTGGTTGTAGTCTAGTCGGATCCATGCATTTAGTCGCACCACTGATCCTTGCATTGTGGTTTCATGACTGCATTGCACAACTCCATGTATGGCTTTAGTTCTGTTCCTGGTGTTCACGATACATCACTGTGTTGCCTCATTGTTTTTCCAGTCTTCAGCCTGCATCATTGTTTTTGTGATGCTTTGATTTGTTGCACTCAGTTGATTATTGGTGCCTTCTTGAATTTCAAGTCTTGCTTATTAACCTTGTGTTGAACCTATCGGTATAATTGGGTTTGACCTTGTTTTTGATTTTGTACATTTCTCCGGCTTGACGTCTGTTTGTAGCCTCGCTCGTCTACTTGAGGCCTGGTATTTTATACCATCTCTGTTGATGTTGATTTGTTGAGCCGCATATATGATTTGCTCATTTGTGCATTCCTGTAGTTACTTGGGTTTGTTCTGTAGCATGCTTTGACAATTGTATTTAGTTGTCATGTAATTCTCCTTGGCTTTGACATTTCTGAGTCTTTGCCTTTGGTATTATTTTGTGGTATTTACCTTAGTTTACTGTTATCTGAACTGTTGCCTCTGATCTTGTTTAGTATTTCTTTGAGTTGTTCTGTATTGGCGAGGCAGTACACGTTAGCGTGTACTGCAGCCAATCAGCATTGTTGTTTTTAAATTGGCATTTCAATTGTTTAAATTGATTTGGATTGTTGATATGTTGTTTAACACTGTATAGTGTTATAGTTGCCGTTATCCAATCCTCGTATCGAGAGTTGGATATACGAGATTCTGTGACTGTCGCCTAATTGATATCTGATTATTATTGCTTCTGTGCACTAATAAACTGGTTTGAATTAGACTGACCTGGGTATTATTTTCTTTTGAATGTAATACTCGGGTCAGACCCGAGTTATTTCAGGTAGTAGATTTCCTTCTTTGAGTTGCTGTTCGGGATTTGAAGACTTTTCATATCTTCTGAAGTTGTCAGTGTCATTTTGTAGTAGTCGTGTCATTGTATAGAACGATATGTATTCATGTATATTAGTCGATAATGTACTTGTATATATAACTTCTAGAGTCGACAGTTGTAGTTGTATCATATGTATTGTGTCAACTATGTATTAACTGACATCAGTTATATATATATATATATATGAGACTTTTGTTTTTACCTGTGTTCCGCATTTATATTATCTGTGTTATTGTTATATCTAATGTCCTAAACTATTTTGAACCATCGTAGTTCGTTTTATACTAGTATTGGGAGTGTCGATGGGAGTAATTAAATAATAGATGAAAAATAAAAAGTATATACCACTCCTATCGAGATAACCAATATTAGTGTAAGGCCAATTACGGATGGTCGCTCCTATCCAGCCTTATTCTTCGTAATAATAGACAGTATTTCTTTTAATACTCTTTGTTATTATGAGCATAGAGGTGGGGCGTCACATCCTAGTACCATTCAGTTGAGAGTTTCGCATCTCTAAGGACCGTGGGTCGAGATGAATAGTTTTGTGCATTGAATATTTTATTAACTTTGATTATCATTTAAGTTTGCATTTCTTGATATCTCCAAAGGCTTAACAATTGGAAGTTTTTACTTCCATTGAGGCTATAAGTCGAGATAGTGAGCTTTGTTATTGATGCTTTTGGTTATTTATTTAGAATTTTGTATTACTTGACAGATCTCCCAAGGCTTAACAGTTAGAATCCTCAACTTCCAATGGGACAGTAAGTTGAGATAGAACATTTTTATTGATTACTATGATTTGTATGAACTGTGTTTCATACTCTTACTTATGACTTTTGTGGACATGTTATTTGGTCGTCAAATGATTTGGAGGTTTATATGTGTCTATATGATTTCACACAATTCATGTGTGTATTAATTCCTTATTGGCTTATATATTTCATGGATGATTAATACTATATGGTTGCTTTATATTATTGCGATGCTATGTTTGATATTATGCTTTGTCATATACATGTTATGCCTTTATTTACCATGCTTTAATGTTATGTACTCACCTCTGGATTTAGATATAGTCTGACTTGTTTATCTTGTTTATTATTTATACAATACTCAAGTTTGAGACATTTTAGATACACGGACATTAGCCACTTCAGATGTTAGGCTTTAGAGGAGACAATATGAGTATATGTATATTATATCATATTTTGATAATTTTACCATGTATATATTTTCTTTTGGATGTCTCCTTGTATTTATTTTGAACATATGGCTATTTATTGTATATTATGTACCTGACTCGATGTATATTGCTGATGTGATTCAGAAACTCTATTTTATAGACTCGCTTTGTTATGTGTATTTATATATGTCATGCATTACATTTTTCCTATTGTGATATGTGACTCTGTGTTCATTTATATATGTTGTATATCATTTTGTCCTAAAAAAGCTGCGTGATACTGGATACGTATTTAGTGTAATATTTTTAGGTGAGAATACATACTACTGTTAGCCCAAGGAAATATTAATACATAGTTGCTCTAACAAGCCTCATTCTCCATATCACCAGACAATATTCTTTAGTAATACTCTTTTTTAGTATGGGTATAGTGGTGGCCTATTACTACATGGTATCAAAGCAGGTTTAGAACACTGTAGATTATAAGTGACACTCGTCTTGACCTTAGAGTGACTTAGAGTCCTTGTTCCTCTTGGGTGTGTGGTAGTTACCCTATACTAAAGTGATATAAGTATACAATGATTACCATGGGTAATCATATGGAGATGTACTTGTTATTTTTTTAGTTACACACTATCCTTGTGCCTACCTCTTTTATGTAGTTGTCTCCGTGTAAAATGGAAGTTGTTGATGGAGGTAATGAAGGAAGGAGGAGTTAGCCTAACTTGTAATGTTGGCATTGGTAATGTTGAGTAAACCTCTATGTGGCTTGAATGAGAATGAAGTTGTTCAGTTAGGAAAACTATAAATGACCCTATTATGTATCTTTCATTACAAATACTTCATAATTCATTCTAAATTGCGATGAGGCAAGTTGAGTAGGAAGATCAATAATGATCAGAGTTGCACCATGGAAACTGATAAATAGTTTTTCGCTGAAGGCGTTTATTTGCTTACTTGAAAATGTGTGTATTACTGTATTAAAGCTTGTTTGACATTATGTATGGATGATGAGTAATGAAATGCATTGTTGTTAATGGTTAATGAATTGGTTATATGTGCAAATTTTGAAACTAAATAGTTTTATACAAATAAGCATATGACTAAATAAAATATGAATTTTATTTTATAATGCGATTGAAAATATTTTAGTAGTTATTTTGGTGTTAAATTGTCCGTTGAGTGATTTTAGAGTTATGGTCGATGCGGGCGCACGGGTATTCAATAGGAATACCTAAACACTTAAATGAGGCAAAGCCGACACAATATTTTGGAATGATTTAAGAAATATTTTACCTAGAATTGTATATTGTTTTATAAAGTTATATATTATTTTAGAAAAGGAAATTATTATTTTACCAAATTTAAATATTTTTGAACAACACAGGTGGTCATTGGGTATTAGTGCGAAGTTGAGGTCTATGACGAAAAAATATTTATATATTATACCAGGCAGTCCAGATTGCAGCCAATTAGCAAAGTGAATCGCTAAAATTTATGGCTCGATAATGTGGTATATGTTAATATAGATTAATTTGTGGATTATTGTATGTAAATATATATTGGTTTAAGTTTAAATCGAAAGAATTTTATAGTGAAATATATATATATATATATATATAATTGATTTGTTTTGAGTTAAAGATGAATTTTCTAAAGAGAAATGTAAATTAAAAATATTTTACTTATTTACTAATAAAGAGAAAATAATATAGGAGAATGTTACATATTTTAAAACATGCTTTGGAAATTTTTTTTATCCAAAAACATTTCAAATCATTTCAAAGGTAATAAAATTCATTGGAAAAAAAGAAGAAGAAAAATAAATAGCAGAAGTGAAAATATAAATTTATTTGTGAAAAATTTATATAAGTTGTTAAAAGAAGAGAATATAAAATATTTTATATGGTAGCAATAATAAATTAAATATAAGAGATAGGTTTTCAATTATGAAGCACCAATGAAAACAAAGCGAAGAAAGTGTTGTTAATTGGTAAGAAGTGTTTTTAAATGAATGCTAAATGAATTTTTAGTTTTAAGGATTTTAAAATTAAATTTGAAATTTGTTAGTGAAAAATGTGCTTTGAGCAGACAAAAGATTTTAGATTATATAACAAATTTCTAAGCATCTACAATGATTTGTTTTAATCATAATTCTCAAATCATTGATCCATTTTTGACGATTTTAAATTCATTAGAAAGCTTTGTCATTAAAAACCAATTTTTACTTGAAGTGTAAGTGGAAATAATGAGGTTAAATAAGGTTATAAATAAATGAATTGCTGTCTTGAAAATGGAAAACCTTTGTAACATCATCGAATTCATTTGGTCGTAACTTTCAAATGGATTTATCTAATTTCGATGATCTTGTACTTTATGGAAATCTAAAAAGATAAAGAACAACTTTTGTTTTAAGAGTTTTACAAAATTTTGACATTTTCTAGGTAAATCAAAAAATTATAAAGTAGGACCACGCTAGTACTATAATTCTAGATTTTACTACCTATCAAAAAAACCTCATAACTCAAGTACATTTTTGCAATTCGAAAGTTTTTTTGGAAGCTTTTTCAATATGCAACAACCTTACTTTTGTAACCATTACCTAATTTTGTGTTCTTGACCCATAGAAGTTTGTCTGAAAGTGGCTTAAGCTTGAACATTGTATTGTTTCTAGGATAAATGAATGCTTTTATCTTTTTCTACGAGGCTAATGAATATTTTAAGTTGAGAAGGTACTCAAGAGAACTAATTGGATTGATAGACAAAGGTAGCTCGCTTTTGATTGCATAATAACAAGTTAGCTTGCTTAAACCGCCAATAAAGAGGTATGTTTTATGCTATATCGATAAATATGTGATATCATATTGTTTCCCCGTGTTTCGAGATGCTCCATTATTGGGATGTGTGTATATATTATGATTTTAATGTGTTGTGATTTTCAGAACGCTCTCTGTACAAAGGAGATTCTACCTAAATTTTTTGAAAAACAGATACTTAAGAAAAAGTTCAAAAAAATTAATCGTATATGAAAATAGAAAGTCGTTGAATGAGTCTATCTAAATTGAAGCATACGATAATTTAAGTTGAAGAAAGAGACACATAAAGGATTGAGTAGTTTAAGCTTCGTAGGAGATTGTAAAATGCAAAGAAGTTAAGGATATGAGTTGCATAATATGTCTTCCCTATAAGAAATTACGAGGATATAATTTTTATAAGCGAGTGGTCGGTAACATCCCTTCTTTCTACGCCATTATAATAATTAAATTTAATCGAAATAAAAATGTTTGAATATGATTTTTGATAATTATATTTTTGAAAATATATTTTTACTTAATTAAAGTCAATTTAGTAAAAGATTTTGTTTTAATAAATTGAATTAGTTAATAAATCTTTTCAAAAAATATAATAAATTAGAATAAAATGTTTTAGTAAATATAAATTATCTTTAAAGTGTAATTTTTTTTACATTATTGGAAATAATTGAAAAATAAATTTACTTTACGATATTATAATGCATAATTAAATAATAATAAATAAATATTAAATTGAATAATATGAAATTGCCTAATTATCGAAATATAATTTAAAGAATAAAGTGTGCATCATTTTAAATCAAATTTAAATTTATTTACAAATAAACAAAAAGAATTATTTAAATGAAAAGAAACAAAAAGAATAAATAAATGGACTAAAGGGTAGAGTAAAACTACCCTTAATAAATAAAAAGCCAAGCCTATATTCGTTTCTAAAGTTCCCTAAACTTTATACGATTAACTCCTTTTCCCCATCTTAAGCCTTAGCCCTTATATCTTAAACCATGTTTTACTATGTAGCCTGAAATCCCAAATCAAAACACATGCAATGCAAAAGGAAAAAAATCATGCACGTGGATTTCGAGGCTATTGAAGATGATGGAGATGGAGAATGTCGCAATGGCATGAGATTAGAGAACCACGCTGAAGCGTAGCGAAGGTGATGCCGCGATTTGGGGTTTCATCATCGATGGAAAAAGACAATGCAAGCGGCACAAGCTAAGTGGAGATGCGACGACATTTGGTGCCGTAATTACAGCTAAATGTGTAGGAGCATGGATGTGTGCCGTGATTTATACATTTAGATGCTTTATTTGTTTTAATTATTTTAATAGATTTTCGGAAAGCTTTGGAGAATTATTTTAAGTGCTTTAAAATCTTGTTATAAGTATTTTAAAAATAATTACTACTTTTTTTACTCTATTTAGCTTATTTTTTATATTTAAAAATGATTATTTTTATTTATAAATATTGTTTCCATTCATTAACAAAACCTTTTAAAATTAATATTATAAGTTTATTATAAATTTGGAAACGTTTTAAAGGAAAATAAAATAAAATAAATTATGATAATAATAATTTCATTTTGAGTTATTTTAGTTATAAAAGCATTGGAAAAAGAATTTGATTTGAAAATAAAGTTTTATCCCCCTATTATTCAAAAGAATTATTATTTTATAAATGAGTTTAGAAAATAAAATTATTGATTGGAAATTATTTTGGATATAAAAGTTCTTTTAAAAATGAAAATATAGAATTTTCAAAAGTATTGGAATATATGGAAATTTTACACGTATAAATGAAGGGTTTTAATAATATTTTCGGAAAGAAATTATTTTTAAAAGTGTATATTAAATAGGAAGAATTTAATTGTATTTTAAAAAGGGTATTTTGACTATAAAAGTCCATCTAGAAAATAAGCCAAATTATGATATATTCGAATGAGATTTAAGAGTATAAATTATAATTTAAACCATTTATATATAGTTTGATTTGAATATATGGTTCTTCCTAGCTACAGGTCTCGAGATTAATATGCACAAGTCTGCCATAATGTTTGGGGGTCTCTCCATGTCCAAGCCGATTGATGTAGCTTATGCAGCTAGTTTAACCATTATGCAATAAGGAATTAGTTATCTTGGTATTCCCTTAATTTCTTCTAGACTCAAGAAGAGTATTGCCTTCCCATGTTTGAAAGGATCACCAACAAGCTTAACTCGTGGTACAATAAGTTTCTTACTATGGCAGGTCACCTCACCATCATCAAATCCATTATTTTTTCAATGCAAGTTTACTTTTCTAGAGCCTTTATTCTTCCTAAAGTCGTTCTTAAAATGATAAAAATGCATGTTGTCACTTTCTATGGTCTGCTAGCCCCTTCTTTAGAAAACTGGTTCCTACTGCATACTCTAAATTGAAAAGGCCATTTAATCAAGGTGGTCTAGGAATCAAATGCATATATCTATGGAATATTGCAGCTACAACTTCACATATTAACTCCACTTTTCAACAAAATCCAAGTCTTTGGTCGAAGTAGACTCATCAGCATCTCATAGGAAGGCAATATTTTTGGACCTAGAATATCAAGCCACACTCTTGCTGGCTTTGGACATCCATAATCAGGTGTAGAGATTCTTGCTTACACCTTTTTCTTTGTCCTCCCAAAAGTAGCACTTCATTTTGGAATCATCTATCATCTAGTCTTGGTGTCATTCTTAGTAAGCACCACAAATATCGGCAAATTTGTCAATCTGGTATCATCTCAACGCCTTGATGCCCAGCTATGTTAATAACAACAGTGTCTCTCTCTCTCCCCCCATATAACAACAATCCTAATATTTGTGATTTTTGATCTTATCTTGAGGGCAAGACCAACCATTCTACTCAGTCTACTGATCTAGTTTGGGGATCAAAGCAATGCATACATTACATTGGTCTTGTATATATTGAAATGTCTCACTACAACAAAAATACTCTATTACAATGCCCTTTTTACAACAGGCATTTGCTGCCTGTTGTAATAGAAGGCTATTACAACGGTCCATTCAAGACCGTTGTAATAGATGCTTATACAACACATTTTTTACAACTGACAATGGCTGCCCGTTGTAATAGAATGCTATTACAACGGTCCTTTCATGTCCGTTGTAATAGATTTCAAATTTTACAACGTCCACAAAATGACCGTTGTAATAGTTACCAATTTTACAACACTCGTACAGTGCCCGTTGTAAGAGGTTCGAGCAGCATTTTAATAGACTTTTTACTTTCCAGTTATTAGAGAATCATATTCGTTTTTTCACGAAATAATGGCGACTGGCGACCCGTCCTCATCAAATCCCTAATTCAAATCGCCTTCGTTCGTCGTCCTCCTCAAATCCCTAATTTCCAATTGCCTTCGTTCGGCCTCCTCCGCCTCCTCCGTCTTGATTTCTATTAGATCTTGCTCGAGTGATGTGGCTCACGTCTTGATTTGAAATGCTTCTCAAAATTGGTAGCCGAGATTTGGGCTATGTCGCTTGAATCCCAAACCATCTTCGAAGCTCGCCTGAAATGTCGGTTGAATCCCAAAATTGGTAGCTCAGATCTGGAGAAGCTCGTCATGCTTTCGATGATCCAAAATGGGCAGAATCAGTTCGTTCCTCAACCAAATTCAAATTTCAACATTCCTGTACAAAATTTGCCTTTTGTTTCTCCTCAAAATTTCAACTTGCTTCCCTCTAACACTGTAGGACAGCAAGTTCAGCAAGCTCTTCCTTTCGTTGCCCCTAATTTCGTAGGACCTACCCTTCAAAACATCCCTTTCAATGATAATCCTATTCCTCCTCAACCTCCAAACCAGGAAAATCAAATAATCGCTTCTGAAATTCAATCATCTAACATGAGTAATGATATTGCTCAGAAAGTTGTCACTAGTGAGCAAGCTGCTAAAATAACAAACATATCAGCGTCTTTAGCGATGTTTTTTGAAAATCAAGGTGCTCTCAATCCTCAAACTGCTACAGAATCAGTTACAGAAATAGAGACTAAGAAAAATACTGAAGTGGAGGTGCAAGAAGCAGTGAAGGAAACCGGAACTATTAATGAAAAGAAAGAAGGTGAAGGTGAGGAGAGTAAGCAAACCAAGGATGGAAAAGGAATGAAAATGTTCAAATGTGCTATTGTTGATTTTGTTAAGGATGCGTTGAAGCCGAACTGGAAAGAAGGTCAGTTTAGTAGAGAGGCTCATAAAACTATAGTAAAGAAGGTTGTAGAAAAGGTTACAGGTGCAATGCAGAGCCAGAATATTCCGCACACACAGGAGAAAATTGATATTTATATGTCACACTCTAAACCAAAGCTCTCAAAGCTTGTTCAAGTAAGTTTTATATTTTCTCTTTAGTCGATTATATAGTGAAATCTTTTATCAATTTATCCCAGTTTTTCGATCAGTTTTAAAACATATTATGGATGTATGTATGTTTTTGGCACGTTGGCGTTGATTCAAAAAACCCCTCTTGGTTCCTTTGTAGAATGCGTCACAATTATATATATATATATATATATATAATGTTGGTGCATTCTCACAGTTCGTCGGAGGAAAATTACTGGAAAAAAAACCATTTTTTCTTGGCTCCTTTTGAAAATGCGACACGAGGAAACTAACCTATACTTGTTATAATTTTTGAAAAGTGATCTAAATTGATAAAAAAAATTCCTTGTATAGTATGTTTGCAATGTAATGCTGGATTTTGCTTGTATAGATATGTTTAACAGAAAGATTTGCATCTCATAGCGAATCACATTCATTTGTGTACTTTCATTTGGGCAACCTTAAAGTTGGGGTTTATAAACATTATATTACATAGCTGTCTAAATCGGACGACTGACAATTGAAATTGCAGTTAACAGCGAAGAAAGTTTGTAGTTTGTTTATTGTTGACAAGATCATTTGAATTGAAATATGACTTTTTGGTGCTGGAACATGCATAACTGATGTAAAATTGTCATGCTTGAAGAACTTCTAGTGACATGCTACATTGAAATTGTTCCTAGTTTGTTCCTTCAATAAAGATTGTGCTTTTGTGAAAAATGTCAAATGTTCATCTTTTTCATCAAGTGTCAGTTTGCTTGTACTTATTGCATAAGAGCATTTCAGCACTATTCTCTTGAATTTTTATTTCAGGTAATGACTATATTTCTTATTTTGACCATGCGGTTGAGCAGCCAGTTGAGATCATCTTTTTTTTTCGAACAAAAAATTAAAATAAATAGAGAAAATTGGTAGCTCAGATATGGAGAAGCTCGTCTGAAATGTCGCACATCTCCGTAGCTGTTTGCTGCATTGATATTGCTGCTGGATTGTAGTTCATCGATTCATGTTGCTGGGATTGGATCTGTCTTGTGTCTTGCGTGCGTTCATGTCTCGGAAGAGAGGAGGAAACGTGAGTTTTAAAGATGAGTTAAATAACTCACTAACCTATGTCTATTCATTACTATCCCTGAATTTCTTATGCATTGGTGTTGATTCTTGAATATATAATTTTAGCTTTGTTGATGCCTCACTTCCTGCGTGCAGTTTTATTTACTGACTTTCAGTTTTTCCTCCTTGCGTGCGATCATGGTATATGTGTTGTGGAGTTTGTACATTTATTGATCTAACTTAGCTTATTAAACTAATTCAGGTTGCACTTTTGCTTTCAATAGCATATTATTTATTCACTCAGTATATTGCTCTACTTGTATATTTGTCTTTGAACTGTCTGTACATATGTTGATTTACCTGTGAGTAAATTTATGTATTCTTTGTGTTAGCTCTGTTAGTTGAGACTAACTTGCTAATTTGTTCTTTTGCTTTGTAAGAAGTATTGTTCTATTTGGTATCAGCCATTCTATAAAGGTAATCTCATAGTGGGTTAATCATAGGTCAGTAAATTATGAATTGCTTAGCTTGAAAACCACTTACTATGTCTGTTCTGTTTGCATCATTCATTAAAAAGGTGACCCATGAAAACAAAGGATAAGACTAACTGACTTGGCTGTTTATGGTACTTCCTCGTGCATAAATATAGATGTCCATCTAGACCATGTGTACTTGACCTTCTTTTCTCCCCAGAAAATTGCAATATGAAATAGCAGAACCACCAGATTTACAACAGAAGATATATTTTTAATGAGAAGTAAAAGCATCTCCTCAGACTGCTCTCCTTACGCTATCAATCATAGCATAATAATGCGAGAAGCTATGTTAGGCGCTGCCATCTCTTGCACTTTGCTTTTTGTGTATTTCTTTTACATCACATTTCTAATTACCTGCTGTTGTTGTGGTCGATGTTTTTCATTTATTTGGCAGATAGCAAGAGCGAGATGCAGATTGTTGCTGTCTTTGAAGAGAACTAAAAAAGAATGTAAAAGGTGGATGACATGCACCAACTGCTGTCACGAGTTTGTGGACATGTCGCCGTGCAATTTTGATGCGTTTCTGTGTAGACATCATGAAAAAGATGCAAAGGATTTGCTGAACATCGTCCAAGCACGGGAAAGACAAGGTTAGCTTCATGAATTCGTACTCTGTAGACACATACGTAAATGGATAATTCAGTTAATAAATTGCATATGTGATTCATTTAGTTTATTTTGACTGAACTTCAGTAATAAGTTTAAAGTTCACACATCCAAGTGGAGGATCGGTAGCACAGTGATAAGGCTAGTGTAGACTATAGGTTTAGAGGTTTTTGGGATCGAACTCTCGAAAACCTTTTAAAGCAGTAGTCGTACAACCCAATTTCTATTACGAGATTGTCGTTACTTGATCTAAGATGAGATCAAATGTTTAACATCTTCACATTTTACATTATGAGGAAAAATTTATAAGTTATTGTATGAATGAGTTTCAAGATTCAAGCCGAAAGTTTTTATAGTAGGAAAGAAAATTTCTTGGGCTTGAGAATAAACAAAGTTCGAGATTCAATGCATATACCTTATTCTAACTATTTCTCCTTCTCTAACTATGAAAATGAGCTAAAGACTAACTAGACCATTTATGTCTGTTTTATTAAAAATGTTCCTAAAAAACTGAGCTACCTCTGCATGTACCTTATTCTAAGCGGCACCATTACCAAGTCACCCACGTAAGAGATTTGGCAATATCCTATTTTAATCCATATTGTAGGCTTGTTCCTGCATAATACTTATTTACATTTTAGGGTCTATCCACTTCATCTTATGATACCAAGCCTCCTTGCATTCCCATTCATAAAAAGATGTAATTGTTTCTTATTTCATGAGAGGTTTCCAGACAGAGGTTTATCTTATGATGTTGAGGTTTTTTCTTCTTGTTTTCTTCTTTTTGCCTTTTTTGTTTCTTTGTTACTGAATTCAGCGTTTGTAATTTGTATCACTGTTTGTAATCTGACAACTGTCTTAGCTCGATTTAGTTTTGTTCCATTGGAGTTTGTGTTCGCTAATGTTGCGGAGAAGAACGTAGTTGCAGAGGGGATAATAGCAAGCACTGATCCTAATGCGTCGGTACAGTTTGTAAAGCTTGGAGCAGAAGCTTGGAAAGTATGGATGGATGTAGCGGTGGAACAAGAAGCTTTTTTATTTAGGCCAAATTCATAGATGTCCACTATTAAAGAGGCCGTTGGATCAACCGTCGCGTGGCACAAAGACTTTATATCCTTAGTCTAGTATGATTGTACTTAGAACTTGATATTTATAGCCGAATGTTATGTATTAATGCTTTATGAATTTGGGAGGTAAACTTATCTCACTTTTTGGAGTGATTTTGGTTGTTTGTGCGTAATATTTATTACTGTTAAATTATTCATTATTTGTATGGATGTGCTACCTATACGTTGCTGTATTTTTTTTTTAATTTGCATTTTTTCTGCAACGGTCAAAGCGTGTTGTATTATACTCTATTACAACGGTCAATAACCGTTGTAAAAATCATTTTCACAATGGTCATTTGTGCCTTGTATTAAAGTCTATAACAACGGCCGAAAACCGTTGTCAAAATGTTTTTTACAACGGGAAAAGAAGCTTGTATTACAGTCTATTACAATGGTCGGCGACCGTTGTAAAAAAGATTACTACAACGGTCTTTACAACATTAAATGCCCATTGTAAAATATGGGTGATCTATTACAACGGTCCGCTGCCTGTTGTGGAACACATATTACAACAGGCATTGCCCGTTGTAAAAAGCCTGTTTTGTTGTAGTGTCTATTCCCGGTTAGGATTTTATTTTGCATGGCCGGGTTTGGAACAAGCTTCATAAACCTAGTTATAATCTTATGCTAAGGAAGGTGCTTAGGAACGCAATATTAACTCAAAATCATTTATGTCATGTGGGTCTTCTTTCCTCATCCCTCTGCATGCTTTGTAGCTGCTCTCTAGAAACCAATCTTAATATTTTCTTTGACTGTCCCATGGTGTCCAGAGTATGGAAGAAAGTACTTTGTCAATCCCAGGCTAAAGATTCAGCTTCTTGTTTCAAGACGGAATGGTTACAAATTTTTGACAAGATTGAGCGCAACAACCTTAAGTCATATATTCTAAGTTGTCTTATCCGTAAACTAATAGTTGAGGTATGGAATGAAAGGAACAATTGTATCTTTAAGATGGTCTTCCAAGCCGATAGACAGATTGTTCATTGCATAATGGCTAAGGCAAGAAGGGCTATCCTCTTGCATGGGGATTCCTTCACTTATGAACTAGGAGATAATGTTGTTTTGAATAACTGGAAGGACTGGTCCTAAGGCGCATACTTTGCCTATTTTCCTTCTTTGTTGTTCTGTCATTTTACTTTTTTCCCTGGTGTTGTTTCTCTTGTTTATGTTTGCGTATGTGTTGGATTTTTCACCTGCATGTTGCTTTCTTGCTTTTAATAAAGCAGGTAAGGGCCCTCATTATATGCCTTGCTAAAATTGCAAAAAAATGATTTATATAGCAATATATGTGAAATTCTATATGAAGAGAACCTTGAATAAATGATTAAGCAATACCAAGTGATATTGGACTTTGATAATACTTTTCTGATTACTTTTTAGACTCATTATATGAAATATATTATCTGTATTGTGTTTTAATTCTTTATAACTAGGATGTCGAATAAAAAGATTAGTAATACCAGATGGTATGGAACACTTAGTAATATTCTCTCAGTTATTTTATTGACTCATACTATAGAATATTTGTTGTTTTGGTGAGTTTAATCTACCAGCTTTTACTAAATTATTCGAGTAATACTAAGTGGTATGGGACGCTCAAGTAATACTTATTTTATTACAGTGGGTGAGTAAATATCAATTATGTTTTTAGATAGGCTGTGCATTTTTGGGGACAATTGTCTAAAGGTTATTTTAGTTTGTAACGACCCCGAATTTTTTAAATATTTAAATTGATAATTAATTCAATTTTTGAATTAAAGTTGTGAAATTAATCGATTTAAGTGATGCGAGTTTCCCCGGATTCAAGTATATTCTGTATAAATCATTTAAATTTAAAATATATTATATACATGTGTTTATATAAGGATATATATATGTATTTGAACATATCTGACTAAATTTGAAATAATATAATATATATTTGATTTGCGTTTAAACTGTAAATAAATGGTTTAAAAATAGAAATAAATTATCACTTCTACAACTTTCATCTCAGCTTAAACAAATAGAGTAGACTACAAAAGTGAAATAAAAATAGAAGTTCACCTGTATTATAAAATAAATATATATACGTAGTTTTATTCAAAATAAAATAAAACAAAAATGGTAGAATAAAAATACACATGGTAACAAAATATTTAATAACTTAAGTTGGAAAATATGTAGGCTGAAACAAATTGCATATGTAGATTTAAAATAAAATAGAAAACGAGACAAAGCTGCAGCCTGTAAATAAGTATGCATGGCAAGAACAAAGTTTAAAAGAAATACAAACATCTTTGAATTTGCAAAGGAAAAACAGCAAATATATATATGTATGCCATGCAAAACAAAATACAAACAAGTGTATATATGAAAGCAAAATAAAAGTATATAAAGGTGCAGGCTGAAGCAAATTAAACAAATGCAAATTATAGTACTAATTTTCTATGCATAAGTTAGTAATAGGGAACATAAGTACTTGCTCATTAAATGCAAGCATAACAAAGTCAATTCGAAATGTTACCAGCCTCCAAAACTATGAACTATCTCTGATAAATTGTACAAAATGTACACTGTTTTGTAAAAGAAAATGATACCCTGTTTTATATATCAGCCTGTAAGCATTTTTTTCATTCCAGTTTTCATTTTCCTTTCGAACTAAGTAAAACCAAAATAAAACTCCATTTCAAGACTTAAGCAAACATTCTCAAGCAAGCAACTCAATGCAAAACAGAGATGCAAGATGATTTGGCAGGAAGATCAAAGTAAATACATTTTTCATCCTTTAAAGTTCCAAACTGTTTTCATCAGGGTGCTCTGTTCTTTCAAATCTGGGTGAGTAACTTTTAAAACTTTAAATAAAAGAATGGTTGCATGCTTGTATACTGAAATAATTAGGTATTGCATGTGTGAATGTTGATGTGAAGTTGTATTTGTGAGCATGATATTTGAATGTCCTCTGTTATGTTTTCCAGTAACCCTGTATTGATTTAAATACATACTCTTTTTGATCCAATCTCTGTAGGATTTAAATTACAGACAATAATTGTTTGTTTAAGTTATTAAGTAAATTAAAATTTAATTAAGTTAGTAATAAACTGGGATGGGCTCTGGAAAACCAAATAAGTGAGCAAGTTCAAAGATAACTGAAAATTTAATCATCATGTTTTCTTGATTCATGAATATAGGTTGGATACTAAAATCATAATGTGATTTTTAAAACAAAAACTAAATTCTTTAGTGAAGAGGTTTAGGAGTAGGTAAAGGTTGAACTGAATATGAACTATGGGGTTTCTCTGGTGATTCATGAATCTGGAGTGGATGGGTTTCTGCATGGTGATGGAGAATTGATCAGAGAAGCTAGGAAAAATATTGGTTGGTGCTAAATTCCATTGTGGAAGTTGCGGTAGAGTTTTTCTTTTTAAAACCCTAGTTTGTAAATGGTTTGAAGAATCGAACAGTTTGTGATGAAGGATGGATCGAGTGTTGTGATATTTTGGAAATTGGTAGTTTGGTCGTAGGCGAATGCGTGGCCGGTGGTGGAGGTTCTCTGGTGGTCGGTGGAGGGAGCAGTTGCCGTTGACAGGTTTGGGAGGATGGACGAGTGCGTGTTTTCCAGGTTTGAATGGAGTGCTCGAATTTTGATAGCATAATGGTGCGAGAGTTCTGGGGGTTGGCCTGGCACGAGTTCGTCGAAGGTGACTAGCTGGAGGGATCGATGGTGGTCGGAGGGCGCCTGAGCTCGAGTGCACGTGCACGCAATGGGTTCGTGTATCTGGGAATAAATTGTTTTGGGGAAGAAAGGTTTTCTCGGGGTTTCATTTGAATTTTCCTGGGTTTGACTCGAAGTAGGAACGAACGTGAATTACTCGAAGTGTTACTCGAGATTTATAGGGGAAGGCTCGGGTATAACCTGTTTTCTGTTTTGAACTTTAAAAACCTGATTTCAAATTTATAAACAAAGCTTAAGTTTTAAATCAAAGTTTTAAACTGATAAATTCAAGTTTGTCTAGAAACTTGGGTGTGAATTGAACAAGTTTTAAAAACAGAAGTTTAAATACAAACTTAAGTTCGTTTACAACAGAGTTTGGGCATAACGAAGTTTTTAAGTTTAAATTGTTAATTAACCAAAATTTGTAGTTTATTCATAAGTAATTAACCTGGTATAAATTAATTAAAATCAGATATTAACTGATCTTACTTATGAATGTTTGGATTCTATTGAATATTGAATTGTTTGATATCCCTGATATATGATGCTTTGTGATATACCCTGATTTGTGATGTGATCTGTAATTTACTTATCTGCGATATATATATCTATTTCTATGATATATTACTATGTGAACATGAAAACCCTTAGCCCGTAAAACGGCACTTGAATTTCGATGCGACAGGGAGTCGGATTTCAGTTGGTTATCCAAAACCCACATCGAATTATAATAGTGAATCTTTGTGACTGATAAATTTACTTTATCTATGAATCTATGAATGAAGATAAGCGTTATGGGTTATACCGCTTATCGATATATCTGTGATGATCGATGTTGCACTATTGTGTGTAAAACCCCTGGACTACACTATACACACACAAATATGGATTTCACGTGGAAATCGGTTAAATTACAGATGATTTAAATTTAATGTTTTTTGAAATTGAAATTTTAATTTCAATGGATTTTGAAATTGGAAATTTGGGTTTAAAGTGAAAAGCTTTTGAAATGGAATTTCAAAGATAAAAGTTATTTTGAATAACTTGAGTAAGTTTTGAAATTTAAATAATTTGATTTAAATTGGAATTCAAGTTTGAAATTGAATTCTATGATTTGAAACTAGGGATTAAAGATGATGTACAAGTTATATATGGGTTAAACCATTTTAAAGATATTGATTTGGGAATTTGAATTTAATTCAAGGGTTTTAACTCGTGTAAGTATAACTGGATTTTTCTGAAAACGAAACTATTTGTTTTCAAATAGTAAAAGCTTTCACAAAAGTAATGAACTTCCAATTTGTGTTGAAAGAATTTCAAGTTTGAAATAGAATTGAAATGTTTTGAAAACTATGAAATGAGTCTTTGATTTCAAAGACCGGATGAGTTAATCTAACTTGAAATGGAATTGTTTTTGAAAGACTATGAATGAATCTTTGGAAACGAGTTTTGAAAGCTATAAGTTAAATCTTGATTTAAAGATTTGACGAGTTAATCCAAGTGAAATGGAAATCGATTTGAAAATCTATGAATGAATCTTTGTGAACGGGGTAAACTTTGTGAATTGAATCTTTTTTGGTTTAAAAGATTAAAAGTGTGGAAATTTGTTTAAACCATTGAAGGTTTTTGAAATGAATCTTTTTGTTTAAAAAGATTGGAAATGGTAAATTGTTTTAACCATTCGAATGAAAAGTTTTGGGCTTTAAAGCTGTGATTTAACTGAGACCCCAGTATCCATATGATTTTTAATTGCGCTAGTTATTCGGTTTAGCCGGGAGAGGACCTTTGTGTCATATAACCCATTCCGAATAGTGATACGGCGATGTGGACAGCATTTGAAGACCGGTGGTGAAGACCGGGTATTTGCGAGAACGATAGGATGACCTATCGATTGTCTCTACACTGAGTCGCGCCGGTATAGAGATTTCCTAAGTGATGGGAAATCCGATCGGGATTGTGAATACCCGGATTGCAAGGGCTTCTTTGGAAGTGCCTTCGATTCTGTTCGAACCCGGAATAGACTTGTATGGATGTGTGTCTGACATTACACTTTGAGATGTAAAGCTGGTTTCTATCAAATACATTTCTGTTGGTGGCGGAGAACTCTTAGCTTAACACCCTTCTCTGAGACGTACGAGCTCAGAGGTTATGTAGTTGATGGTTACTAGTGATACATTCCCAATTTGGTAATGTGGCATACGAAGTGCTGCCGATCATTTGTTGATCGAAGCGTTGCTTTGTGAAAAAGCGTGGCTTTGTGGAAAAGCGTGGCTTTGTGAAAAAGCGTAGTTTTGTGGACGAGACTTCATTGAGCCTCACAACCCGGTAATGGTCGAAACAGGAATGTTGCGGCAAAGGTTTGTAGGGGTAGCACCCCTAGGGTATGTCATTTCCTTCTGGATAAAAGGTGATATCATGGTATGGATCCCAGATATTTTACCTATGTTGATTATATTTTGTGGCTGTTGCTTTATGATTGAGGATCCTCGGATAAAGGTTGGTTACGAACGGGGGATGACATACTTGTGTGTTAGTTACCTAGTTACAGCTGTACAGCGTGAGGTAGCGTCAGTGTGTTAGTTACCTAGTTACAGCTGTACAGCGTGAGGTAGCGTCGGCCTTTTGTTTGCAGAGATCCGGTTAGGATCCGGGGCGTCTTTCCAGAGGCGTTTCTATTTCGGTAAGGAAGTTCCTTTGCCTGATCATTTGTTGGAAATCCAAAGAAACAATACGAACCTTGTACGGTTTTAGTTGTATTACCTGCTATGGAATGTGGCGGTAACCTGCTATTGAACGTAGTAGCTATAGTAGGCATACAACAATGGTTGTATGCTGGCTAAGATTAATATTATATTTTCGAAATGGTTTTCTACACTATGCACTAATGATAATAATATCAAAAGAGTTTTGATTTTGCATAGTAAGCATGTTTGACTATCATAAGGAGAAATCTCCTCCAATTCTGCGATTGCATTGTGTGTGTGGCGAGGCCTTATGGTAGTTTCATTTTCGAAAAGCATTACGGATTTCAATGTTTAAAAGCCTTTGTTGCTTGTTTAAAGATAAACTGTTTTTGTTGCTCACACCAGTCCCATGACTGACTCGGAGTTTATTGTTCCCTTTCTAAACTCTGGGTGCCCACAATTTTCCACACGGGCAGTCTAGAGTTGGGTTTCTCAGATATTCAGGTTGAGTAGATTATCTGGAGCTTGTTCAGTTCTTGGAGTTCAGGACTGCACTTGCTTCTCCTTGTGGTTCGAGCTTGACGTTGGAGTTGTTGGAGTCATTCTCTTTTGTAGATCATTTGGAGTGATCACTTCTGTTCTGTTATTTCCGCTGTATCATTATTTATCTCTGATATTGTTGTATCTTATTGATATCATTGTTGTATATCATTCTGGATATTATATTCATTGGATTGTATATGATATCTTTGTTTTCTTTCTTCCGCTGTGTTGTTATACTTAATTGTGTTATAAGCTCCGGCAACTCGGATTTGAACGGTCGAATCTACGGCATTCGAGTACGATGTAAAGTATGGATGTCGATTTTCGAACGCGAAAAATCCGAGACGTTACAGGTTAGTGGTTGAGAGTTTCACCTCTCAAAAGACTACTTATCGAGCTATTTGTGATTTATGGAGTGTTCTCAAATGGAATTACCAGTGGGAGTTATCGTTCCCTTAGACTAGAAGTCTAGAATATTTATTTATATATTTTGTAGTTTGTTTTGGTCTCTCCTACGACTTGTGAGTCAAGAGTTTCTACTCTTATTAGGACTCATCGAGTCGAGAGAATTATTTTATGTTAAGAACCTACTTCATTGGGTCCATGCTACTAGTTTGAGCGCGTGAATAGGGAACTAGATTGGCTAGTTTCCTTCCCAATGACCTTGATTGCGGGGTCTTACCTGGATCGATGATGCCAATTTTGGGGTTTTGGCGGTTGAGAGTTATTACTCTCATAAGAGCAATTGCCCCGATGTCACTTAAGGATAGTAGTCCCTTGCCAAGGGGAAGTGGAAGAAGATACCATTGCATGGTATAGGCTTGCGGCATGTTTATGATATGCAGGTGGATAATTAGGGGTCCTGACTATGGGATTAACTAAGGGACTATAGGAAAATGGCAGCGACCATTTGCATTTCCTGGATCATCATTACAATGTGTTTATTAGTCTCCCTTCGAATACATAGGGAAGGTTCATTTGGTTATCTTATTGATTTTTACCTCATTAGAGAAACAATTACATCATTTTTAATATCATTGAGTACTTATGACATTAGACACTTGCGATGTGTGCGTTTGTCATTTTGGTTAGCCTAACTCGAAGACTTGTTGAAAAGCTTGTCTATTATTTGACATTAGGAACTTTCTATGTGCTTATTCATCCTTTTCTCATAAGAGCCTATGGTTGAGATTTTTTAAAATTTGTTGTTTCTATCTCCCAGGATCGTGGGTCAAGATTTTTTAGCTCTTTAATGACCATGGGTCGAGATGAATGGTTTTGTACATTGAATATTTTATTGATTTTTATTATCATTTGAGTTTGCATTTGTTGATATCCCTAAGGGATTAACAGTCAGAAGTATTTACCTCCATTAGGGCTGTAAGTCGAGATAAGAGCTTTGTTATTGATGTTTCTTGGTTATTTATTTAGGATTCTATATTTCTTGATATATCTCTTAGGGCATAACAGTCAGAAACCTTTACTTCCAAAAAGACTGTAAGTTGAGATAGAAATCTTTTTTATTGATCCTTATGATTTGTATGAATTGTATTTCATACTCTTGCTTATGACTTTTGTGGACATGTTATGTGCTTTTCCAGAGTATTTGAGGTTTATAAGTGTTTGTATGATTTCACCCAATTCATATGTGTATTGATTCCTTATTGGCTTATATATTTCATGGGAGATTATTGTTATGTGGTTGCATGGTATATTATTGCAATGTTATTTTGGATATTATGTTATGTCATATACATTCTATGAGTTTTTATTACCATGCTTCATTGTTATGTACATGCCTCTGGATTTAGGTATAGTCTGACTTGTTTGTTATTTATATAAACTCAGGTCAGCCAGAGACTATTTAGGTATAGGGACATTAGCCACTTTGGATGTTGGACTTTGAGGATGCAAGTGTGTGTATCTATATATATACCGTCATATTTTTAAAAGTTTACCATGTGTATATTTTCCTTTGGATGTCTACTTATATTATTTTAGATGATATGGCTATGTGTTGTATATTATTAACTTGACTTGATGTATATTGGTTATGTGAGTCAGAAGCTCATGTTTTATAGACTTACTTTGTTGTGTGTATTTATATATGTCATGTATAATATCTTTTCTATTGCGATATGTAACTCTGCATTCATTTCTATATGTTATATATTGTTCTGTCCTGGAAACTCTGCCTGTTTACTAATTTATGCAAATATCGGGTTGTTTAATTGTGTAATACTTTGAGGGTATGAATACATACCGGTGTTAGCCCAAGGGAATATTCATGTGTGGTCGCTCCCAACAAGCCTCATTCTCCGTATTACCTAACAATATTCTTTAGTAGTACTTTTTGATAGTATGGATATAAAGGTGGGGTGTTACAAAACATTTTATAGGGAAGGAATGAACAAGGATGTTAGGACAATTATCTCAAAGTGTATAAACTGTCAGCTTGTCTAGGTTAAGCAAAAGAAACCGAGTGGTTTGCTACAACCACTTGAAGTTCCACAGTGTAAGTGGAAGCATATATCGATGGGTTGCTTTAAACTAGAGAGGGGTATGATAACGTTTGGTTTATAGTTGATAGACTAACGAAGACTGCTGATTCATACCTTTAAAGTCAAATAGAACGACATCATAATTGACTGAGTTGTATGTGTGTTAGATCGTATGATTCCATGGTGTAATGAAGAGCATTATGAGAGATCGATAACCATTATTCTTGAATAGATTTTGGAAGAGCCTACAAGAGGCGTTGGGGACAAAGATGCATCTGCATATAGCTTATCATCCACAATCCAAAGATCATACTGAGAGAGTGAATTATATACTAAAGAGTCTTTCAGGAGCTTACATACTTTGCTTTAGAGGCTCATGGAATGGTCATTAACACATACAACAATAGTTATTAGTCAAGGATTGGTATGACACTATTTGAAGCTTTATATGGATAACTATGCAATATCCCATCAAGTTGGTGGGAAGCAGTTAAGAATCTAATATTTGGGCCAGATAAGATTAAATAACTTCGAAGAAAATTTTGGTCATTCAGCAATGAAAGCTACACAAGATAGATAAAAGAGCTATGCTAATAAGTGAAGACATAAGCTTGAGTTCTCTATTAGTTATATGGTGTTTGTCAATATTTCTCCATTAAAGTATAGTGTTCAATTCGGTACTAAGGAAGTTGGCATCGATATTTGTAGGACCCGACCTCATGTACAAATACTCCTCCACATTACTGAAATTGAAAAATTACCATCTCTTGGAAGTTACAAGAGGACCGACACTTAGGGGATTGGGAACTAGCACAAATAGTCGACTTACCTCGGAAGATGGTGGATATGCTCGACATATTCCACATTATGCATCTTTGGAAGTTTGTGCATGACTCAAGCATGATAGTTGTGCCAGATCAATTAGCTGATTTTAAAGCTAAACCTGGAGCATTTAAACCTCATAAGCTAATTCATATAGTCGAGTAGAGTATGATGCAGTTTCGAAGGGAGAATGTAAAGCTAGTAAATGTTCAATGGAGTGAAAGCGAGGGTGATAGCACTCGGGAGATCGAGAAGAGCATGTGGACCGATTATTTGAAGCTATTTACTTGGTAAAATTTCCATTCATTGCATTCACTTTTACATGTGGTATTTATTAGCTTAGACATAGTATATGCATGATAAGGTTGGTGCATTTTGATTACTTGTTATGCTTGTCGATGTTATGCATGTTTATTTGGTTGTACATGTAATGGTTATTTGGTTATGCTTGTTCGACTTTGGTGGAATTCCGAGGATGAAATTCTTAGGGGGATAGAAGGATGTAACGATCCATATTTTTACATACTGATGAATCGTAAAAGCATTATTTGATGGCCAAACAACCTTAAATGGGATTAAATTATTTGGTAGTAATATTTTTTGATGACCCTTACAATATATAGTGCATTATTTTGGCTCTTAAATCATGAGATGCTATAAATTTTGATAAAGGTAGAACTGGGTCCTAAAAACTGTTCCAAATGAAAGATATTATAATTTATCATTTTTTCGAGTAATCATAATATATTTTTGTTTAAGCGATTTAGGAGATCTCTCGGTTTTAAGTTAGATAGTTTTTAGGTAAATCTTATGGTTTTTAGCATAAGTCATTAACCAAGTTTGGGATTGTAGCTAACTGCAACATTAGAGGCAACCACTAATTACTTTTCCTCTTCTAAAAACTTATCTCATCCTCCATTAATTATATCTCTATCAAAAACCATCATAAATCCATAACAAATTAAGTTAAATCAAGAGAATAAGGGTAGGTTAGTAGGGAGATTAACAAAAGACTTTCAAATAGCATTTTTGGATTGGGAAATTTGGATATAATGTTGTTCACCTCGGGTTTGCATTGATTTTTGAGATTCACATCAATTTTGAATCGATTGGTGAGTGATTTATCATCTCACAACCCTATAATGGTAAGTTATGTCTATGTTTTGGATCCATTTTTAAACAGAAAATAGGTTTTTGGATTTTTTTAGATTAAAAAACGAATTACAAACAAATTTAAATAGTTTTAAAATGATATTCAAGATGCACATCTATACTTTGAATGATCATATGTACATTATGCTAGGATATATATGTTAAATTGATTGTTATGATATGGTATGATGCTTGTTTTATTGTTTATATGTTATGATTGCATGTTTGAATTGGATGAAATACTTACTGAAGTGAAATTGGGTTTGGATTGTTCTATGGGAAAGGATCTTCGCATAAATGGAGTGGCTATTTGTATGCTCTCTGATTTGGTTATAAAGGATAGAAGATCCATAGAAATTGAACAACTTTGATGTATCGAATCTAGAATTTATGAAGTCGTATCAATGCAACAAAGATTGCACTAGATTGAAGAGGAGAAACAAAGATGGATCATCATGGAGTTGGCATGGAAATACTTGGTCAAAAATTTGACTACGTTACATGGATCGGTGATGATTGGTATTGATCGTGCCAACCCATGCTTGGGGGAAGTGGACCGAAGGTTAGTTCGATGAAATCAAAGGATGATAGCTTTAAGGTTTTTAAGTGTTATGAGGTGAGCTTTGAGATTTAAGGCCAAAAATGCAAAGGATGGATCGATTGTCATCCTTGAATAGGGAGAATTGGCTCAAAAAATGGTTCAGTGTTGAAGAAGTGGAAGATACGAGATGTACTTCAAGGAAGATGGAAAATTACATGAAAGCCACTTCGGGCTAGATAGATCGTCTTAAGAAGGTGGATTACTTATCCAAAAATTAGCTAATTATAGATCAATCCAAAGAAAATTTAGGAAAACTTCGAGGAATGCCCGAAGTAGATGCTATATTGATAGCACGCACTAAAGATGTATGGTGAACAAGTTATGAAGTGAATACTAATTGATGGAACTCTTTGGAAAGTGCAGAGGAGACTTGAAGCAAGCACTACGATCGATCATATAGGGTTTGGTGCATGGATGAAGCATGGATATAGATCGAGATTAACCTAAGTCTTTTGGTGAATTATATGAAGCGAGCGCGAGAATGCACAAGGGTGGCTTCAGACTTGATGTGGTGTGACTTTGGGGATTGTTGAGGAAACCAATAAGATGATGGAACTTTGTTGACTCGAAGCTGGGTGTTATTTGGATTAAGTACTTCTAGTTGGAAGTAACTATAGTGTAACGACCATCATTTTTTAACGTTTTGAATGGAAATATTTATTTATTTAAATATTCAAATATGACTCAATAATAATAGAATAATAGGAAAATTAGTTTTTATAAAAACGGCTTGGTTTTTATGACATATGAATTTATGGGATTTTTCCATAATTTTTAATTTGAAAAATATTTAAATTTTCGTTTCACGTATTTTTTGACAGAAGTTGGTATTTATGAAACTTCACGGAATAAGGTAACCAGTATATTTTACAGTTGTTATGTGATCGTGTCGCATTATTGTGCATGATCGTATTATTGTTTCTATCATTTATGATTGATACGCGAAGATGATATTGTATAGCGAAGTACCGCAAAACTTTCTTTAAAAAAAATTCGAATCAAATTCTAAACAAGCTTTTGAGACAAGCCATAATTTTGATTTTCTTTTTGATATGATGGGATTATTGGCTTTGGTTTTGCTTAACATTGAAGTAATTTGATTTATTTGTTTATAAATACACAAAACACATGGGACGGGGCATAGGCAAACACTTCTTTATTTTTTTTCTTCTTTCTTTTTTTCTTTTCTGTAAATAAAAATAACTCCATATTCCCCTTTCAAAAATCATTATCTCCAAATCTATTCACTTTTAACTAAAAATTTCCAACTGTAATGTTGTTCGTTATCGCCCTTGTATTTTGTAAAAAAAGTCGCTCATTATTTAGTCGAGTAGGGTGGTGGATATTGGCCAATAACATAGTGGTCAAATAATGATGTTTTTTCGATGAACATGAAATGGAAATCAGAGAGTTGGGTTGTATTCGTGGCGGCAGGATGAGATTTTTGGTGGTGGTCGCAGGGTGTCTGGTGGCCGGAATTGGCCGTAGGTGGTGGATGAATGTTTTTTGTTCATCTCAAAAATTCTAACAATCTAGTGGTCGAGGGGAGAAACGGTGGCGTTGGAAGGAAGCTTGGGAGTTCTCGAGCCATTTGGGATTGGTCGGGGTGGCTACAATGGTCAGTGGTGGCAAGTCGAGCTCAATTTAGGGTTTAATGATCAGTTGTTTTGGGTTGCATCTTTGGCATTGCTGGCGGTGATGATGGTTGCCAAGCTGGCTGAGGGGTTTGTTGGAGATATCTATGGGGGTGGCAAAGCTCATGGTGGCAGCGATGGCGACTATAAGTAGTCGGGCAGTAGTGGTCGCGAATTTGTCAAGGCATGCTCGAGTTTAGTACATGCATGTTATTTAAATTTGGGAGGGAAGGGTACTGTTGTAGGCGAATTTGGGTTGGATGATAGTGGGCTGGGCTTATTTGGTTTTGGTGAGAAATATATTAATTTATTTGTTTTAAATTATATAAACTAAGTATATTGAATTTAAAATGCCATATCATGTCCATTTTAAATCTTATTAACTCGCGGATTTTTGCGTAAGACTCGTATTAATGAGTACAGCATTATATTATAAATAGTTAATAGTTTTAATAAAGTATAATTTAATGTTAAAACAATAGTGATTGAATACAATTATGTTGTTTTTAAATAATAACGTGGTTAAATTAATTATACTTTGTTTGTGATATCTATTTGGCAGAATAAAACACTGTTCTGCTATAATTAAATTAAATAGATTATTTTGGACATCTATTAAGCAGAATAAATCCCCATTCTGCACTAGTAAAGTAAAAGATGATTTTTGATGTTAATTAATATATGGATTAATTAATATTGGATAAATAATGGATTTATCATTATTGGTTGTTTTGTTATTGGGTTTGGTTAAATTTCCACTTTAGAAAGCGGATGTTATATGAAAAAATTTGTAGGGGTCTTATATGATGTATATGGGAATTTTGTAGAGGGATCCAATGGGATTCCTTGCCACTATTGATTTTAATTTCATTTATATAGTTTTTGTGTGAATCGTTGAGTGCCAGGTAGCCTGGCCGTATTAGGCATGACTTTGATGTGTTGCAAAAGTTGAATTCTTTTTGGAATGAAAATAGTGATAACATTGGTTAAGTGTATAGTAGTCCCAAGCCTCGTTATTGTAATACCCCAAAATTTTGTGAAAAATCATTTTTATAAAATGATTTAATTTTTGTAATATTTAGATTTAAATGTGGTGAAATTTTTGGGAATAAATAGTGTGCAAGGATATGTGGGCACATGCACATGGCACAAGGAAAAGATTCAAAAATTTCTGGGAAAAGAAATGATGATAATAAAATAAATAAACTGAGCAAGGAAGCATTTCAAATGTGATTTTGAAATGTAGATTATTAATCAAATTAAAGATGTTTTTTTTGCATGAAAATTAAATATTCCCAGTAAAAAAAATATGTACACTTATGCACCTATATATTTTCTGTGAGCAGAAAGTGTTAAAGCAAAACAATAAAAAGGAAACATTAAAATGACATGAAATGTAATACAAGTCAATATGCTTGTATAGGCAAAAATAGCAAAGGGGATTCTCAGAAATAATTAAAATATAAAATATGGTAGTCACACTTTTAACATGACTAGGTGAGTGGCCATTTTCTGAAAAAGTAAAGAAAAGAAAATGCAGCCTTTAATTGGTTAATATGACCGGGGTAATTAGGGATAAAGAATGAGAAAATGCAAACACACAATGCATGATGTTAGCCAGGACAGAAATGGAATTTTGTCTTGAGAAAAACCCTAGTAAAAATATGCTTATAAATAAGTAGTTATGGCCAGAGAAATTGTTTTACCCGAGCTACTTATAATAGGAAAAGAAGAAAACATTTTAAAGGAAGGGAAAATATACTCAGGGATTTTCTGGATTAATAAGAAGAAATATTTAGGTGAGTAACCTCACTGAGTTCATGGCATTAAGACCTGAGATGAGGCAGCCACTTTTTATATTGCCATTTATATATTTCTGGTTTGGATGTATATGATTTCATCAATGCTTTTTGGATGTCTTATTTTAAATCTGATATGATTTAATATGGATGTTTTTGGTGATCTTTGATTTGTTGAGACATTTGTCTTTGGATGTGTATCATACTGTTTTATTTTTACTCAAAAATGTTAAAGTCCAGAATCTTAAAATTATATAGAGAATACTCTCAACTGTTATAGATCTATGGCATGGAAACTTTACTAAAAAAAATGTTGGGAGCTGCATTATACTTGGTATAAGTGCTGAGGCTTGAGAAGAAAGATGTTAAGGGTGCAATAGAAATTTTCTAAGTGCTGGGCCCTTAATCAAAAAAAAAAGAAGCTCACAAGCTAAAATTATGATTGAACCAGATCATGAATCTGAATCAATCATAAAGGCTTGCAGATCAATATAATAAGAACATGCCATGCCACTTTTACAGTTGAAAATATTCTTATATTTTACTGAGATCAAGACATATTGACCCCATTTAGGAAATAACTGCCTGCTTATTTCTGAGGAGAATTATGCTAGGAAAGATTATGGATGTTTCCATGTTTGCAGTGACATGTTCACTTAGCATATTTGATGATAGGATTTAAGTCAATACACTAGTAAATAAACTAGGGAAGGGAAGGCCAAGAAGGCTGCTGGAATGCTTGTCATATTTGAAGTATGCAAGTTAGCACATGGTTTTTTTAAGCCCTGAGATCTTTGTGCAATGATGTGAATTAGTTCATTGCAATGTGTCCCTGTGATTCCTTAATAGCAGATGAGGCAGGAATTTAAATTGAATTATACAACCTGTAAATGAAGAAATAGGAATATGAATATTTCTTAGGTTGGTTGGTATGGAACCATGATGGTTCCAGTGAATGCAAATGTTGCAAATATATAATTATGTTTGCATGGTTATGTATGAAAGTGTAAGAATGATAGATGAATATATCATACCATAATCAACTTATTTATACCATGTTAAAGTAATTGATTGCAGAAATTTGTTTAAATAACTATTTGGTACTCTTACATTCTCTGTTGCTTAAAATCATGAATGTATTGATGTTACTCATACCAGATCTTAGATCTGACCCTTGTTTGATCATGGCATATGGGGTGTCTCATTTTAAAATGAGGCAGCCACTCATGCTCTTTCAGGGAACGCAGGCACTAAGTAGAAAATGAAGTTATGGCTATTATGGAGGAGTGAATGAACATGCTAGCTAGTTTCAATAAGAGCTTAAATTGATTATATCTGCATGTATTCAGGAAAAAAATTATGTTTCTAAGATTTCCAGTCATGTAATGAATATTCTATGGTTAGTGATCAAGTTGCTCTTATGTTCTGTAAAGTGCCAGATTAAATTAGTTGTTCTGTCGAAATTATTGTGTGTTAAGGTTTGATTTGTTTTTGAAGTAGTGTCTGGAACATAAACAAGAAAAATATGTTCAAGTATTAGCTATGAAAATCTGGTAAATAAATATACAGTTATGTGAGCAATTGCTTTGCAATTATATTATGCATTAGACAATCTTTAGTCATTTTAAAAACACTGAGTTTTGGAGTAAATTTAGAATTTACCTTGAAGTATACCTTTAAGTATCTAATTGTTTTTCCTCTGAATTATGTCTACAAATGGTTCAAGTCTACTTTCTAAATTGTTTTGAGAAAAGTAATCGTATGGGAAGGCTACAGGTATGATGCAAATGACTGGCATTTCAATTGCCATGATCAGGTACCTGGCATGACACAAGGCACATGAGTTAACCAGCTTCAAATGAGTGAAGTTTTGGTTGATTATGTCTGGTTGTGTTTTGTTAGTAAAAATGCCTTTCAAAATCCTTAAGTCATTGTTTTACCATAACCAATTTTTAAAAGTCATAACAGATATGTAATCTGGACAGGTTTGCACAAACAAACTTGGAATTATTCTTATGAATGTTTGTAAGTTCAAATTCTTGACATAGCAAATCTTATGCAAATACACAACTCACTATGTGTCATGTGGGCTAAGATTAAGGCAAACAAGTCACATAGATTGAATCTTAGATAAGAAAGTTTTTAGAAAATACATAAGTGGAAAATGATAAGTGAATATATCATTTCTGGCCTTAGCCAAATATCAATACCTTTGATCCATGATCTGAAATAAAAATCTCAAGAATCTTGAGATTTAACTGTCAAGGTAAATTGATATTAAAAACTATCAAATAGAATGAGCAAGTTCATATAAATTAAATACGCATAGGATTTACTGACTTATTACAAATATTCAAAAGTATGTAGTAATTAACTTTAGGCAGAATTGCTAAAATCCAAATCAAACAGAATGCTCTAGTATAACAAATAAAAATAAAGTATATACTCTGAATTTAAACAAGAGGAACACATACATCTTCATATGTATGTGTATATTATTAGAAATACACTGATATATTTATATTGGTAATGAGTTTGAATCCTGGTTTGAATTGTTTGAAAGAAAATGACTCTGATAATTCAAAGGGAATTTAAATCAAACTTAAAAGTGCAAATGAATATATGTGGACATTCAAATACATATAAATTAAATGTGTATATGCATGTACACATATTATATCTATGGAAAAAAAATCCCTATGAAATTAAGGTAGAAATAGGAGGATCATTTCAGTTGGTATCAGAGCACTTGGTTGCCTTGATTGCTAAGTATTATAGAAATGTATTATGTCTGTTTTTTTTGGATGAAATAATTTAGATAAGAAAATAGTAATTATAGAAGTACTCATAATATACTAATACCATTTGCCCAGAATTTAGTTAGCAGACCATGGTAGGAAGAGGATCTCATCATAATGCAGGACCCAATGCACCTCAAATGCTTGATATGCAAGAATTTGTGAGGGTTTTAAGAGATGGAATTGGGCATAGGCCTGAGAACCCACATGAAGAGCTTTCAAAACTACTGAAGACTTATTCCAATTTGGGAGGCAGGAGTTTTGAAGGAACTGAGAATGTGATGGAAATTCAAGCATGGTTGAGAACACTTGATAGGATTTTCAATGACATGCAGTTAGATGACCAAAGGAAGAGGCAAGTAGCTTCAAGACAACTGAAAGGGGTAGCTTTAAGCTGGTGGGAGGTGATCATAGCTGGAAGAAATGAAAATGAAATCACTTGGAATCAGTTCAAGGAGATGTTGGAGGCAAGATTTGTACCAGCATCAGCCAAGACCACTTTGCTTGAAGAATTTATTAAACTTAGGCAGGGAACTTTGAATGTCACTGAATACACTCAAAAGTTTGAGGGGCTATCTAATTATGGAGCAATGCTAGTGGCAGATGAAGCATCCAAAAATGATAGGTATATAAAAGGTCTGAACCCAGGACTTAGCAGAGCTATGCTACCATATGCAGATAGAACTTTTGATCAAGTAATTGATCTGGCATTGAAACTGGAACAACATGACAAAGAAAGAGAGAAATATAGGAATTTTAAGAGCAACAACAAGAAGGATAAGGGAAGATATCACCCTTATGATAAAAAGAAGGAGGAGGCAGACGACAGGAAGAGTAAAGATACAAAAGCCAATGATGCTAAGAAGAAATTGGTTTGCCATCATTGTGGTAAAGAAGGACACATCAAACCAAGGTGCCCAGAGTTAAAAGGAGGAGCCTTCAAATGCTACCTATGTGGGAAAGAGGGGCATATGAAGAGGAACTGTCCTGAGAATAAACAGCAAGGGAAATTGGCAACTTTGGAAGGTAAAGGCAAATCTGCAGTGAAAATTGATGCTGAAAATCATGGCCAAGTGGAAGGTACATTACTCATTTGTGCCATACCCATACCAGTAGTATATGATACTGGAGCAACACACTCTTTGATTTCTTATGAAATAGTTAAAGTGTTAAAATTAAACTGCATATTGGTTGAAACCCCATTGCTTGTACAAAGTCCCCTAGGGAGTTCTAGTGTTTTGAACATGAATTGTGTGGATGTGGAGTTAAACATAGGAGGAAATATTTTTATTTCCAATTTATATGTTTTAAATTACCCAAATATAGGAGTTATATTGGGGGTAGATTGGTTAAGGCAATTTAAAGCCATAATTAATTTAGACTCATCCACCATATCATTGCAAAATTCTAGAGGCCAGAGGATCACAGTTCTATGTGAAGTAGCTAAGGAAGAGAAATTATATCATTTAGTTGACTTAGAAAAAGATCTCAGTGAACTAACCATTGAAGAAATTCCCATAGTTAATGAATACTTGGATGTGTTTGGGGAAGTTAAGGGTGTTCCACACCACAGACCAGTTGAGTTCCAAATTAATCTCATTCCAGGAGCAAGTCCAATAATCAAGAAACCTTATAGAATGGGGTCAAGTGAACTGAAAGAATTGAAAAATCAGTTGGAAGAATTAGAAGGCAAGGGATTTATAAGGCCAAGCAATTCTTGCTGGGGTTCTCCAGTAGTGTTTGTAAGAAAACATGATGGTACTTTGAGAATGTGCATAGATTACAGAGAACTAAATAAAGTGACCATCAAGAACAAATACCCATTTCCTAGAATAGATTATCTCTTTGACCAACTCAGTAAAGCTAAAATATTTTCTAGATTAGACTTAGCCTCAGGATTCCATCAAATGAAGGTTGAAGACTCAAGTGTTAAGTATATTGCATTTAACACAAGATATGGCTTATATGAATTTATGGTTATGCCATTTGGTTTGACAAATGCTCCTTCATATTTTGTTGATTTAATGAATAGAATATTTAGAGATTATTTAGACAAGTTTGTACTGATTTTTATTGATGACATTTTGATTTATTCCAAGACAGTGGAAGAGCATAAAAATCATTTGCATTTAGTTTTGTCAAGATTAAGGGAAAATGATTTAAAGGCAAAATTTTTAAAATGTGCATTTTGGAAAGAAGAAGTACATTTTCTTGGGCATGTTATCTCTGCCAAAGGAATATCAGTAAACCCTAATAAGGTAGTGGCAATCCAAGCATGGAAAAGGCCTAGTACCATCAGTGAGATTAGATCATTTATGGGGATGGCAGGATATTATAGGAGATTTATAAAAGATCTCACCACTTACCAATTTAACTAGAAAGAACCAAGCCTTTGTATGGACAGAAAAATGTGAGCAAGCTTTTATCAAAATAAAAGAAGCTCTGATTAATGCACCAGTATTGAGAGTGCCAGAAGGAAATGAAAATTTAGTTGTGTACACTGATGCAAGTGGCTCTGGGTTAGGGGCTGTGTTGATGCAGCAAGACCAGGTGGTAGCCTATGCATCTAGGCAATTAAAGCCACATGAAACAAGATATGCAACCCATGATCTTGAACTAGCAGCAGTTGTATATGCTTTGAAACTTTGGAGACATTATTTGTTAGGTGCCAAATTCATTTTGTACACTGATCATAAGGCATTGAAATATTTATTCTCACAAAAAGATTTGAACATGAGGCAACATAGATGGGTAGAGTTCCTAGCTGCCTATGATCTAGATATACTGTATACACCAGGCAAGGCAAATAAAGTTGCAGATGCCTTGAGTAGACAACATGCCAAAGTAGCCATGTTGATGATGGAAGATTTTAAGGATTTATCTATACTTACTGATTTGGAAATTGAGGAAAACAGTGAGGTACAAATGATGCCCATTGAAGAAGATGAAGGTAAAGGGAAATTAAGTATGATATTTTGCAATCAGATTTACTTCTTAAGATTGGGAAAATGCAGAAACAAGACCTAAACATGGTGGAGAAGAAAATGCTCATATCAAAAGGGGAAGAAGTAATAAATTATCAAGTTGATAAAAATGGTTATTTAAGGAATAAAAATAGGATATGTGTTCCAGAAAATATAGAATTAAAGGAGGAAATATTAAATGAGTACCATAGGAGTAAGTACTCCATACACCCAGGTAGTACCAAGATGTATCAAAATTTGAAAAGAAATCTTTGGTGGAAGGGGATGAAGTCAGATGTGGCCAGACATGTTGCAAGGTGCATGACTTGCCAACAAGTCAAGGCAGAGACACAAAGGCCATCAGGACTATTGCAACCCCTTAGTATACCACAGTGGAAGTGGGAGGATATATCTATGGATTTCATAGATGGTCTGCCTAGATCTAAGAAGGGAAACACAAGTATATGGGTAATAGTGGATAGGCTAACTAAGGTAGCACATTTTATCCCAGTTAAAACAGAAAGAAATGCTCCAAAATTGGCTCAAATATTCATGAAAGAGGTAGTAAGGTTGCATGGCATACCCAAAACCATTGTGAGTGATAGGGATACCATCTTCACCTCAAGGTTTTGGAAAAGTTTTCAAGAGGCCATGGGGAGTGAATTGTGCTTAAGCACTGCCTACCATCCACAATCAGATGGTCAAACTGAGGTGGTGAACAAAGTCTTAGAGGATTTGTTGAGAGCATGTACACTGGACTTTGGAGGCAACTGGGAAGACCACCTCCATCTAGCTGAATTCACATACAATAACAGTTACCAAAGCACTATAGGGATGGCACCATTTGAAGCCTTATATGGCAAGCCATGTTTATCACCTATATGCTGGGTAGAGATTGGAGAAAGGGCTGTTCTAGGACCTGAATATGTTAAAGAAACTACAGAGAAAATTGGGTTAATAAGAAAAAGAATAGCAGCAGCTCAAGATAGGCAAAAGAAATTTGCAGACAGGAAGAGAAAGCAAGTGGAATATGAAGTGGGAGACTTTGTTTTCATCAAGATTTCACCTATGAAGAAAGTCTTGAGATTTGGCAAGCAAGGTAAGCTCACACCAAGGTATGTTGGACCCTATAAAATTCTGGAAAGAATTGGTTCATTGGCTTACAAATTAGAATTACCAGAGGAAATGAAAGCAATGCATAATGTTTTTCATGTGTCCCAACTTAAAAGATGGGTACATGATAAAGAAGACATTTTGGAAAAGCCTACCAAAATTCAAATAAATCCTAACTTGGTTTATGAAAAAGAGCCAGTGGGGATTATAGCCAAAGAAGAAAAGAAATTAAGGAGCAAAACTTTGAAACTAGTAAAGGTCCAGTGGAGTAGTGATCCTAATGACTGCACATGGGAGCTAGAGGATAAGATTAGGATGGATTATCCTAAGCTTTTTGCAAATTAAAAGGTAATTTTTTTTTCTGGAAAAATTTGTTATGCATGGTTGATATGATTGAATATGTTTTGTTTATGCATATGCTTGATAGATTTTCATAAGGTCAGTGAATGCTTATTAAAAATACTAGGAAAATTGTGAGGACACAATTCCTAAAAGGAGGGGTGAATGTAATACCCCAAAATTTTGTGAAAAATCATTTTTATAAAATGATTTAATTTTTGAAATATTTAGATTTAAATGTGGTGAAATTTTTGGGAATAAATAGTGTGCAAGGATATGTGGGCACATGCACATGGCACAAGGAAAAGATTCAAAAATTTCTGGGAAAAAAAATGATGATAATAAAATAAATAAACTGAGCAAGGAAGCATTTCAAATGTGATTTTGAAATGTAGATTATTAATCAAATTAAAGATGTTTTTTTTGCATGAAAATTAAATATTCCCAGTAAAAAAAATATGTACACTTATGCACCTATATATTTTCTGTGAGCAGAAAGTGTTAAAGCAAAACAATAAAAAGGAAACATTAAAATGACATGAAATGTAATACAAGTCAATATGCTTGTATAGGCAAAAATAGCAAAGGGGATTCTCAGAAATAATTAAAATATAAAATATGGTAGTCACACTTTTAACATGACTAGGTGAGTGGCCATTTTTTGAAAAAGTAAAGAAAAGAAAATGCAGCCTTTAATTGGTTAATATGACCGGGGTAATTAGGGATAAAGAATGAGAAAATGCAAACACACAATGCATGATGTTAGCCAGGACAGAAATGGAATTTTGTCTTGAGAAAAACCCTAGTAAAAATATGCTTATAAATAAGTAGTTATGGCCAGAGAAATTGTTTTACCCGAGCTACTTATAATAGGAAAAGAAGAAAACATTTTAAAGGAAGGGAAAATATACTCAGGGATTTTCTGGATTAATAAGAAGAAATATTTAGGTGAGTAACCTCACTGAGTTCATGGCATTAAGACCTGAGATGAGGCAGCCACTTTTTATATTGCCATTTATATATTTCTGGTTTGGATGTATATGATTTCATCAATGCTTTTTGGATGTCTTATTTTAAATCTGATATGATTTAATATGGATGTTTTTGGTGATCTTTGATTTGTTGAGACATTTGTCTTTGGATGTGTATCATACTGTTTTATTTTTACTCAAAAATGTTAAAGTCCAGAATCTTAAAATTATATAGAGAATACTCTCAACTGTTATAGATCTATGGCATGGAAACTTTACTAAAAAAATGTTGGGAGCTGCATTATACTTGGTATAAGTGCTGAGGCTTGAGAAGAAAGATGTTAAGGGTGCAATAGAAATTTTCTAAGTGCTGGGCCCTTAATCAAAAAAAAAAGAAGCTCACAAGCTAAAATTATGATTGAACCAGATCATGAATCTGAATCAATCATAAAGGCTTGCAGATCAATATAATAAGAACATGCCATGCCTCTTTTACAGTTGAAAATATTCTTATATTTTACTGAGATCAAGACATATTGACCCCATTTAGGAAATAATTGTCTGCTTATTTCTGAGGAGAATTATGCTAGGAAAGATTATGGATGTTTCCATGTTTGCAGTGACATGTTCACTTAGCATATTTGATGATAGGATTTAAGTCAATACACTAGTAAATAAACTAGGGAAGGGAAGGCCAAGAAGGCTGCTGGAATGCTTGTCATATTTGAAGTATGCAAGTTGGCACATGGTTTGTTTAAGCCCTGAGATCTTTGTGCAATGATGTGAATTAGTTCATTGCAATGTGTCCCTGTGATTCCTTAATAGCAGATGAGGCAGGAATTTAAATTGAATTATACAACCTGTAAATGAAGAAATAGGAATATGAATATTTCTTAGGTTGGTTGGTATGGAACCATGATGGTTCCAGTGAATGCAAATGTTGCAAATAGATAATTATGTTTGCATGGTTATGTATGCAAGTGTAAGAATGATAGATGAATATATCATACCAGAATCAACTTATTTATACCATGTTAAAGTAATTGATTGCAGAAATTTGCTTAAATAACTAGTTGGTACTCTTACATTCTCTGTTGCTTAATATCATGAATGTATTGATGTTACTCATACCAGATCTTAGATCTGACCCTTGTTTGCTCATGGCATATGGGGTGTCTCATTTTAAAATGAGGCAGCCACTCATGCTCTTTCAGGGAACGCAGGCACTAAGTAAAAAATGAAGTTATGGCTATTATGGAGGAGTGAATGAACATGCTAGCTAGTTTCAATAAGAGCTTAAATTGATTATATCTGTATGTATTCAGGAAAAAAATTATGTTTCTAAGATTTCCAGTCATGTAATGAATATTCTATGGTTAGTGATCAAGTTGCTCTTATGTTCTGTAAAGTGTCAGATTAAATTAGTTGTTCTGTCGAAATTATTGTGTGTTAAGGTTTGATTTGTTTTTGAAGTAGTGTCTGGAACATAAACAAGAAAAATATGCTCAAGTATTAGCTATGAAAATCTGGTAAAGAAATATACAGTTATGTGAGCAATTGCTTTGCAATTATATTATGCATTAGACAATCTTTAGTCATTTTAAAAACACTGAGTTTTGGAGTAAATTTAGAATTTACCTTGAAGTATACCTTTAAGTATCTAATTGTTTTTCCTCTGAATTATGTCTACAAATGGTTCAAGTCTACTTTCTAAATTGTTTTGAGAAAAGTAATCGTATGGGAAGGCTACAGGTATGATGCAAATGACTGGCATTTCAATTGCCATGATCAAGTACCTGGCATGACACAAGGCACATGAGTTAACCAGCTTCAAATGAGTGAAGTTTTGGTTGATTATGTCTGGTTGTGTTTTGTTAGTAAAAATGCCTTTCAAAATCCTTAAGTCATTGTTTTACCATAACCAATTTTTAAAAGTCATAATAGATATGTAATCTGGACAGGTTTGCACAAACAAACCTGGAATTATTCTTATGAATGTTTGTAAGTTCAAATTCTTGACATAGCAAATCTTATGCAAATACACAACTCACTATGTGTCATGTGGGCTAAGATTAAGGCAAACAAGTCACATAGATTGAATCTTAGATAAGAAATTTTTTAGAAAATACATAAGTGGAAAATGATAAGTGAATATATCATTTCTGGCCTTAGCCAAATATCAATACCTTTGATCCATGATCTGAAATAAAAATCTCAAGAATCTTGAGATTTAACTGTCAAGGTAAATTGATATTAAAAACTATCAAATAGAATGAGCAAGTTCATATAAATTAAATACGCATAGGATTTACTGACTTATTACAAATATTCAAAAGTATATAGTAATTAACTTTAGGCAGAATTGCTAAAATCCAAATCAAACAGAATGCTCTAGTATAACAAATAAAAATAAAGTATATACTCTGAATTTAAACAAGAGGAACACATACATCTTCATATGTATGTGTATATTATTAGAAATACACTGATATATTTATATTGGTAATGAGTTTGAATCCTGGTTTGAATTGTTTGAAAGAAAATGACTCCGATAATTCAAAGGGAATTTAAATCAAACTTAAAAGTGCAAATGAATATATGTGGACATTCAAATACATATAAATTAAATGTGTATATGCATGTACACATATTATATCTATGGAAAAAAAATCCCTATGAAATTAAGGTAGAAATAGGAGGGTCATTTCAGTTATAGTATTTTGAAATACTATGATTTAATGTTTTTATTTAAAATGGTTTTGATTTGAAGGATGATTTTAAAAGTGACTTTGGAATTTTCGGGGACCTTTTATTTAGAAATGGTTGTTGAATATCTCTATTTTTATTTCAACCCTTTTTGTTAGTCTTTTCAACATGTTTGGAAATGTTTTCAAAGTATTTTTAGGAAGTACTTTTATTACAGAAAATTAAATACAATGTTTATTATAGAGAAAAGGAGTTTATTTCTTAAAATAAAGTGATTCTGTTTTTAAAAGAAGACGGAAATATTTTTGAAAAATATTGTATGGAAAGAAAGATTTATAAATTGTGTTTTATAAATAAAAGAACATATTTATAAATGTTATTTTATGAAAGAGATTTTATAAATAAAGCTAGCATTTTGTAAAAGGAGATTTCTAAAGAAGTTTTATAAATAAATTTAGAGATCTATAAAGGAAGTTTTATAAATATGAAAGAAATTTAAAGGATTTTATTAAGAAGTTTTATAAAAGTGATTTATAAAAAGGAAAGTGGTCTGGGTTTATAATAAACAATGTTTTCAAATGACATTTGTTTTTACCTAAATAAGTATGGTTTTGGGATTGTAGTATTTATGAATATACTTAAGTTTTTTTATTCTAATCCATGGGAGTACACTACAGTTACTTTCGTGATCATTTATGGTGTTTGAGATGAAAAATGTCACTAACAAATTTCATATTGATTTGGTTCAAGATGCTAAACCTATTGTGTTGCATGTTCATAGGTTATCACGAAAGGAGAAGATAGAGTTAGCTAACCGGTTCGGTGATTTGTTATGTAAAGGCTTGATCCAATTTAGTCGTTCGAATTAGAGAGCACCTGTCGTCTTTGCTAGAAGGCGGATGATTCCTTCAAACTTTGTATGGATTACCGTGAACTTACTAAGTGGACTATTAAGAACAAGTATCCTTTGCCTAGGATAGATAACTTGTTCGATCATCTTCATGGTGCTTGGGTATTTTCTCAACTAGATCTTGGCACTAGGTTTCATCAGTTGACGGTAGTAGAGGAAAGTGTATGTAACAACCCGCATATTTCACGATTATATATATTTAAATGTTTTATTTAAATATAGCATCGTTAATCGGATTAAAGTCCGAAATGTTACTTTTTGTAAATAGTCGAATTGGGACTCGAGACCACTTCCATTGAGTCCAAAATGGCGTTTACAACATTTTTTAGCATAAACATCGATATGTTTGGAGTTGAGTAGAATTTTGCTATTTTTCTATTTTGGGCTTTGGGTTTGGGTTTCAGCCCACTAACCCAACATAATACCCTAACTCCACCCCACTCCTCTTCAT
Organism: Allium fistulosum; assembly: GCA_030737815.1. Lineage (NCBI taxonomy): Eukaryota > Viridiplantae > Streptophyta > Magnoliopsida > Asparagales > Amaryllidaceae > Allium > Allium fistulosum. Next base: position 672,860,192 of record CM060906.1, read on the forward strand.
TCATTCATTCCATTTCCTAACACTTTCAAGCTAAAGAAAAATGGGGGAAAGAATGAGAAATTAAAATTCCTAAGCCCTAGTTTCTCTTAGGAATTCAAATTCAAGTTATAAATCAAAGAGAAGCTTAGGTAAGCATCCTTTTCATCTTCTCCTTCTCAATCTCTCTCCAATTTCAGAAATTTCCTATAACCTAACTTAGGAAATATTTTCTTATGATCTTAGATTGGAGCTTCTAGAATTGAAGTTGAAGAGTGGTTGATCTTTCCTTTGTTTTAGAGCTTCTCATTCGTGTTTTTGGGTTTAAAGGTGAGTTTTTGAACTCACATCTATGTCTATAGTTTTCATTGTTGTTAGGTATGAATTCCTAACATTCACGTTCATTTGCTTTTGATTTGAATTGATTTGGTGAATTTTCCAAATTTTGGTGTTTTGAAGTCAAAATCTTTAAAGATCCTATCTTGGATATTTAGACGTGTTATTTGGGTTGTATCGAAGAGCCTATAGGACTGGGTTGTCGCTTGGCATAAATCCCTAGCCTCCGTCGCTCGTCCGATCACTTCCGAATCATTTTCACCATCATTGGCCTAGGCAAATTGTTGCCCAGAAAAGGCAACCAGACGTCTGGTTTGGGCAGCAGATGAAAAAAAAATACGGCAGAAAATAAAAAAATACGACAGAAAATAAAAAAAATGGCAGAGACATGGACCAGATGTCTTGTCCATAGTTTTTAGATTTTTGGTTAGTTTTCAGACGTCTGGTTAGAGTTCAGACGTCTGGTAGGTTTTTGGAATATTTCCAGAACCCAAATCCAGACCTCTGGATAAACCCCCAGACGTCTGGAACTGCCAATTCTGCCTATTTTGGCAGTTTTTGATTGGATTTCCAATTTTAATCGATTTTTGTCATTCCGGTTAGTTGTTATCACTTATTATCGACTTTGATGACTTCTTTATTTGGATTTTTTGGGAATATCCATTTGATGGATTTGATATCGATTTTAATTCACATTGACGTATGTGAATTTTTGGTGATTGATTGTTTTTACAATCATTTTTGTGATTTGTCACTTTAAAATACAAAGGTTTCAATACTAGTAGTAAATACTAAAACTCTTTCATTAAAACGATTTCGACACTATTTTAAATATAAAGCTCGCTTTTAAAACCATTTTGCAATCTATTAGTATATACAAACCTTTACCTCATTCGTATGAGAAATCTAACTAAACAGCTTAGCAAAACAAGTGGTATGAAACGCTTGCGTTTACTTCGTCGGTTAATTCTTAGACTTATTCGATTGAAATCTTGTGATAATTTTTGAGTGGAAATCTACAATTTGTTTGTAAATATTTAAGTTAAGCTAGTGGTTATGGGACATGAAGCTAAACTTATTTATTTACTAGCTTAGTGTAATCTACACTTTTTATTGATCAATGGTGACCATTTTATGGTTTAGACTAGGGATATGCGATGTCTCTTTGTCCACGTGGGTGACAGTACCTCATTTTGTGGAGCTTCGTCTCATTTTTATAGACTAGCAACCTATGGGTTTTATGGAGTTCGGTTCATCGGGCGTACCGTTATTGCACTACGTCGTTGTTTCGAATTATTTGAGTTTCAGGTTCATCGGGCATACTGTTATTGCACTACACCATTGTTCCAAAATATTTGAGTTTCAGGTTCATCGGGCGTACCGTTATTACACAACATCGTTGTTCCGAATTATTTGAGTTTCAAATTCATCGGGCGTACCGTTATTGCACTACGTCGTTGTTCCGACTCATTTGAGTTTTAGGTTCCTCGGGCGTACCATTATTGCACTATGTCATTGCACCGGCTCTATGGTTAGCGACCATGGGATAGTGACCCGTTTGTGATACACGTGTTGGTGAGTTTTCATGCTCCCGTTTGTGATAGGCCTTCCCCCTTTTGTGATTTCTGGATTTCTAGTTGATGATTTCTAGAATTTGTGTTTCACAGATTTTTTTGTGATTGGCATTGATATGTTTTGTCAATATTTGTGTTTTGGTGAATAATTTAAAGAATATGAAATTCTTTATAGTGTATGAGAATATTTGAGATATTGTATGATTTTTGTTGTTATCTGATGTATACTTGTCACAGTATGGCATTATTGTTATCATACGTTTTTGTCATATATCTTATCCTATCTCATTTTATATGATATTTATAGCTAGACTGATCCGTTTATTATTTTCTTCTTAAATAATACTCGGTCAGACCAAGGTATTTCAGGTGCTTCTGCTTGACTTCTTATCAGGGTCCGTCACCTGACTTTTGGCTAACTACTTTAGCTTAGTAGTTTTTGTTATTTTACAGTCGAGATAGAGACTCCTTGATGTATACATATTCTTTTGCTAGCACTTATACCTATTCTTTTGTTATGTAGTGGATCTTGTATGACCACTATTTTGATGTACACTTTTATGTGTTATATTCATATATGTTTCCGCCTTTCTGATATGAATATCTGTGACTAATTTGTGTTATGCTTATTTCTATATTTGTTTCCGAAGCCCACATAGCCACTGTGTAGTAGCTTTGAGTTTGTATTTGGTATGTCGGATTTCCTCTTGAAAAGAAATTGTCATACTATCTGATATATCGGTACTCGCACAAGGCAATTACACAGATGATCGCTCCTCAACAGCCTTATTCTTCATGCTAATCGACGGCATTACCCCGTAGTGTCCTTGGCTAGTGCGGGTATAGAGGTGGGGCGTCACAGTGTACCTTTGATGGCTTTCAAGTTTGATAAGTTTTATGGGTGGTTAGTTATGCCATTCGAGCTAACTAATGCTCCAGCATATTTTGTAAACTTGATGAATCAGGTTTTCTGGGATGTGTTGGATAAGTTTGTTCTTGTGTTTGTTGATAATATTCTAGTCTACTCTAAAACCGAGGAGATGCATACTCGCCATATGAGGATTATACTTGAAAAATTAAGAGAGCATTTGTTGAAAGCTAAGTTCTCGAAGCATCACTTTTGGTGGTCTGAAGTTAGTTTCTTAGGGCATGTTGTCTCGGGGGAGGGTATTTTCGTTGATCCAACAAATGTTGTTTATGTTCAAGGTTGGAAGAGGCCATAAAGCACGACCGAGATTAGGAGCTTCATGGGGTTAGTAGCTTATTATAGAAGGTTTATTCAGGATTTTTAGAAGATTGCTTCACACTTGATGAATTTGACAAAGAAATATGTCAAATTTGTTTGAATTGATAAATATGAGAAAGTATTCAAAGAGTTAAAAGCAAGGTTGACTAGCACTCTTTTTTTGACTGTTCCGAATGGAGGTGAGGATTTTACTGTTTATACAGAAGCTTGTAGGACAAGTTTAGGTGCAATGTTGATGCAGCATGAAAGAGTTATTGCTTATGCCAGCCGGCAACTCAGAAAGACCCTACCCATGAGTTAGAGTTGTTAGCGGTTGCTTTTTCATTGAAGATGTGGAGGCATCACTTGCTTGGTGAGAAGTTTGAGTTGTACATGGACCAAAAATCCTTGAAGTATCTTTCCACTTAGAAAGACCTTAACATGAGGTAGCAATAGTGGTTAGAGTTTCTTGCAGCTTATGATCTAGATATTTTGTATACGCTTGGGAAAACAATTATTGTAGTTGATGCGCTTAGTAGGAGGTATGTGGTTATGGTGAATGCTGGAGTGCATCCAACCTTTATTAGTTGTATTGAAGGTAATCAGCTAAGAGATCTTCGTATTTTGAGGATAGCTAAAGCTGTAAGCGAGAATGAGGAATTAGAGAGGTGGCCAAGTGATGTGCATGTAAAAGTGTATATTTATACCCTCATATTTAATCTTGTTTTGTTAAAATAAAAGGTATATTATGGTGATTTTACATGTCTAAACCAAAAATACAAAGGGATTTTCAAATGATCATTCATACAATAACATGTGGGCAAAATGGTAATTTTTATGTAAATTAATTTGAAGAAAATTTACTTGCACATTTTTATTTTGTTTTATAGGAATTTTTGACTCAAAATTTAAGAGGCTTATGAATGCATATATAGGGAAATGAAAAGAATGAGAAGAGGATGGAAATAATGCAACGTGGAGGAGCCCACATGCCCACTTACTTATGGACCACAATTAAAAGCAAATGCACATGTTAGTGGTGATTAAAGGAAAATGCACATGTTAGTGGGGATTAACTAATTCCTTACTGATTACTTGGAGGCTACACAAACTAAAGGGTATTTTGGGTAGCTTCCTAAAATTGGAACTAAGGTTTTAGGCATGTATAAATACCCCTTTATGTTTCATGTAATGTTCTTCTTCTTATGCAAGTTGTAGCCACAAAATCAATGATAAATAAAATGGCTTCTTAGGCATCTTATTATTTCCATTTATTGTCTACATGCTTTCCTTCCTTTTATTCTACTTTTTCATGTTATTTTATTTAGTTTATGCTTCTTTATTTCATGTTAGTAGCTTTTTAATTTATGCAATTAGTTTAGTTTCATTTCATGCAAGTAGTTAACTCTCTTTTCTTTTGATTAGCTCTCATTTTCCTTGCTTTTTATGTTTAAATCATTTTATGTTGAGATGATTTCAATTATGAGATGCTAAACCACTTCAATTTAGAGGTAACGAAGCTCTCATGAATCATATTTAACCAACATAGAATGGTTTCATTTGTAGTCTCCTATTTTGTTCTTAATGGAAGTTAATAATAATGGTGTTTATTTCTTATTAGTGAATTTGATAGCCTATGTTGACAGTCTCAAATAGGCTATGATTAATCCAATATAAACATAACTATCTGATCATTTGCCTAAGTGATTTTGATCATGGAATTAGAAGTGAAATCAATATTTGATGTTCTATGTTATTAATCTACAATAACAAATAGATCATACTTGCGTTAGATTTTATTTTTAGTTCCATTTTTCATTTTCATTTTCATGAGATTTTAGAAGTAGGTTTGAATGGTGTGCTAGAGTTTGATGGTTTGTGCTAATTGATAGCACATATATACCATGCTTATAATAAGCACATCAATCATTTCTACTTGAATTTAAATGAGAGACTAAAGATTCATTTTTTGCTTGATTTATATGAAATATTAAAAGTATATTTACCTCTAAATTATTCTTTAATCTTATAGTTTTATTCTTATTTTTTTACTCTAGTTTTTACTTCAATTGTTGTGCATTTTTAGTTAAAACTCATCCCATTTTTAGGCTAATTTGATTTAGTAATCTTAGAATTGATTCTTTCCCTGTGGATCGACCCGTACTCTGATTATTATTACATTTTCAATGGTATTCTAATCGATGGACTTTTCCATCTCAAACACTAGGATTCGAGGTGTATAACCATGGTATACTAAGGACGAATAGGAGGTTATGCATTCCATATATTGGTGGGATTAGGCAAGAGATGTTAGCATAAAGTCATCATTTGAGACTTACGGTACATCTAGAGGTTACCAAGATGTATCAGTATATAAATCAGACTTTTTGTGCAAAGGTATGAAGAGGGATGTTTTTGTATTTGTGAGTAGGTGTTCTAATTGCCAACAAGTCAAAGGCAGCCATTAAAAGATAGCTAGACTTCTTTAGTCACTTAAGATTCCAAAGTGGAAGTGGGTGTAGATATCTATGGACTTTATAGACGGGTTATCTAGGTCGAGGAATGGTAATAAAGGAATTTAGGTTATGGTAGATCAATTAACCAAGAGTGTACATAACGAGGATAACTTCGAGTTTAATTAAGTTGTATGTTAAGGAGATTATCATACTTCATGGAGTTCCTTGTGATATTGTAAGCGATAGAGATCTGATATTCACTACTCAGTTCTAGAAAAGGTTTCATAATGCACGAGGGATGGAGCTAAGTTTGAGTATAGCTTACCATCCATACACTATTGGGCAGACAGAGAGGGTTAACCATGTATTGGAGGATTTTCTTTGAGCTTGTATCTTAGAATTTGGTGATCCTTGAGAAGAGCACTTACCCTTTGTTGAGTTTTCATATAAAACTATTACCAAGCTAGCATTGGGTTGACACCTTTTGAAGCATTATATGGAAGACCTTGTAAATCTCCATCGTCTTAGGTAGAACCCGGAGGTCGTTTGTACTTGGGCCAGATATGGTTAGGGAGGTGACTGATAAGGTAATGAAAATTCAGATATGTATAAAGGAAGTATATAATAGGTGGAAGAGTTATACAAATGAGAGTTATAGGGATTTGGAGTTCTTAGTTTGAGACTTTGTGTTCATAAAAGTTTCTTCGATGAGGAATGTTGTTCAGTTTGGAAATGCTGGGAAGTTGGCTCCTCGCTATATAGGACGATTCTCGATTCTGCGAAGGATTAGCTCACTTTCTTATAGAGTCGAGTTACAGATTAAGCTATTGGATATGCATAATTTATTTCATGTATCGCATTTGCATAAGTTTATGCATGATCCTTCTTTGATGATAAAAGCATCGTAGCAAGAAGACTTGGAGATTGAGCTTAACTTGACTATACTGATGCAACTTGTTTGCATTATTGATCGAGATACAAAGAAATTAAGGATAAAGGTTTTAAAGTTAGTTAAAGTGCAGTAGAGCGGTGATGCTAGGGCTGTACTTGGGAAACTAACGATAGTGTAAGGGAGTCCTATATGGAGTTGCTTCTAGATTATTAGCTTCTTATGGTATTATAGCTTTTATGATGTACTCACCGCCTGAATTGGAGGCACTTAGTATGCGTTTTCGTTTGCATGTAGTTTCAGCATTACTCTATATATGTACTTGTTTATTTTGTTCATTTGTGTGTCGTTATTGCTTGAATTTTCGAGGATGAAATATCTTAAGTGGGGAACAATGTAGCGACCCGTAATTTCAAACACTTCATTTTTGAATATCAGAATATTTGAAATATGGTTAAATGTTATAAAAGTTATTTTATAACCTTGTTAAATTCCTTATTATTAATAACTAATGATAGAAAACTTGCTTTTAATATTTTTCTACAAAAAGAAATACTTCAAAGAAATATTGATAATGTGACCGAAAGTCGTTTATTCGATAACAGATTTTTGTTCAATATAAGTTGTTCAAACTATATGTAAATGTCTAAATAACATATGAAATCATAAATAGCTAATAAAAATAATTGTGTTAATACAGTCAACAAATTATTCTTAAGTGCTTCTAGAAGGTCAAAGGTAAAAGATATTTTAGTGTAGACGTTTCCGTTGGCTCATGAGGTGGAAAGTAAGTCACATGAGTGGATGGGTCTTTGGCTGGCCAGGAGAGGTAATAGGGGTATGGTAACCTCTTGTTGCATATATAAGTCCACTTAAAGTCAATGAACCCCTTTCACAATTTTATGCAAAAATAACTAAGCTCTTCATTTCTCTTATTCTCTTCTAAATAACTTTATCAAACTTAAATCATATCGGCCCAAAATCTCACCAAACGCTTGCTATAAGCCTTAAATAACATAGAAACACCTATCATCAACTTGGAGCTTAATGAGTTGGGTCATACTCACCCTATAACGCAAGGCCGTGAGCAATTTAAAGCAAAATCTAGTCTAGGCCATGAGAAAGTGGAAGGGTAGGAGAAATTTTGGGAGCCTGTAAAGTTGAGGTAAGAAGTGGATGAAAGGTTAAGGCTTGAGCTTGGTTTTGTACTTGTTGAAGGGTGAGAAACTCACTATTTGAATCATATGAAATGTATGATATGCTTGTTTAAATTATAGTATGATGCTTGACTATATATTATGATAACTTTGTGATTCTTGCTATGAAAATAAAATGACACATGTAAATTTGTGTATTTGGACTTCTAAGACTTTCTATAACTTGTTACATGGCCTTGATATGATGCATATAGGCTTAGTTGGACCGTGATTGAATTGGACTTGAATATGGAATGGTTTCAATAGCGAACAGTCGCTATAGAAGCACTTAGAAATGCCTAGTGTTCGGAAATTTCTATAATATTTTGTAAAGAGATCCCTAAGGGTTTCTTGCCATACTTGTGATGTATATTGAGTGTATTACTTAATGCAAAAAGTGGATTTTAAAAAGAACATTATCATATTGAAAAAGGGAAAAACTTTCCTAATCATAAAACCGCCCAGTTCATAGGCTGCTACATCACTTTACAATAGCATTTTCAGCCGCTGTAGTAGCTCTGAACACTTTTTCCACTTTTTCCAGCATTCTGGAAATGCTATAGTTTCTGCTTGAAACTTTAATTTGTTTTAAATGACTTTTAATATATGTATTTTTCTACAATAATTTTAGTATTGTTTAATAACTTATATTAGAGTATTTTAAAAATGGTTTAGAATTTAATATATTTTTTAATAATTGATTATAAATTATTAAAGTAGAAGGTTTATTTTAATAAATGAAACATGTTTATTTTGAAGTTATTAAGTAAATTATAAAAAATTATTTTTAAATAATATTTTAAATAAATGTTTAAACCATAAATTATAAGTATTTCAAAGTATTTTATTTATATAAAGTATCTCAGAAATTATTTAATTATTTTATTAAAGTATTCAAAAACTTATGTATTATAATATCTTTTAAATTGTTTTTAGAATTTTATTAAATAACTTAGTTTTATAAATATATTAGTGTGTGTGTGTGTGTAATTTTTAAAAGGATTTTAAATTATAAAAAATGATTTATAAAAGGATAAGGAGTTGCTTAAGTAGCTTAATCGTGCTTTGTTTCTTTACTTGTATATGGTAAATAATTAATACTATGTTTAGCACTAAAAGCCAATGAAGACTTGTCTATCTATGAGAGTTAAGAATGATGTTCGCGTAAGGTTTAGAAGCAACATTGCCTTAACCTACCGGCTTCACTCTTGAATGAGGAATAGTATAAGTTGAGAATGTTGGAAACGTGATAAGTATATAAGACTTGATTTCCATAGATGGTCATTTTTAGAACTAGATAGTCGATTAGTCAACTATCAAACTTGACCAATTAACTTAGGAAGTTTATAAAAGCTTCATAGCTTCATACGATTTGTGATCCTTCCAAGGAGTACTCATTGGTATGAAACATCTCTAGCTTTAAGAACATATATACATGAAATCTTCGGAGGAGGACTCCTTTATATGTAGTTCGCTTACTTTTAAAAGAATCGGAATTGAGTTAACCATAAATTCATCGATATAGTTTTGAAGAGTCAGGATCAGACATGTATACTATGTATTACTTACCGCAAACCACTGCAAAATTAGCATACAAGTCTATGTTTTGGAAGCGGTTATAAAGTGGAATGCTATAGAGTTGACCTGTCTATCCTAAGGTTAAGTCCAAGGGAGAGGTCAGCATTAATAGTGTAGACTAATACTATAGAGTTGAACTATCTATCCTAAGGTTAAGTCCAAGGGAGAGGTCGGCATTAGCATTTGTCGGGTGACTTATGCTAGAATCCATAAAGAGATTCGTGATCTTTTCGAGTGATGAAGACTCATGTGAGAGATTCTGAATGTGACATCAGCATCGGAAATGATCGAAAAATGAGTAAGGGCATAGCTAATGGGTTTAGCTAACCCAAGGGCATAAGGGGCATAGCCAATGGCTTTAGCTAACACCAAGGGTATATTAACTCCATATCTAGAGATGCTTATCTATTTGGTAGCGAGAGTTAATGATATTCGGTATCACATGTTCGGGTATGAACCGGTTATTTTTCCTTTAAGGTATATTTTATTTAGAGATATACGACGGTTGGAAGGTAGTTATTGACCCTTGTGTAGGGGGTCGGCTTCAAGCCGAGGGGACCTCCATGGAAAAATCCATATGCGAACATCCCTGAGTGGTTTTAGATGTACTTCAATATTGTTATGTTGTGAGATGCAAGCAACACAACTATTTTTTGATTTATGTTCTACACCCTAGACACTATCTATTATATCCCTATTTTTACTTATTAAATGGTTTGATTTCTTTTAAGGGTAAAACTGTTATGGTGGTTCATACAGTCTCAAAAGTTATTGTTATATGGATGCATGTATCTTCAGTTTCTCATACCAGACTTATGTCTAACACATGATTTTTTCCCTAAATTCCTCGTGCACTCTTTCGACTAGGCTGAGTAAAGCAAGTGACTTTGGATGCTTCAAAGCTTCAGGAGACAAGTTGGAGGCTTCTGTTTATTTTTCTATTTCTATTTCTGCTGCACTATTGTTATGTAAGTATCAACATTGTGAGGACAGATAGTTATAACTGTCTAGGCTGGTGATAGTATTTCGGTTTTGTAACTTTGAAATTACTATATATTTTGGAGTAACCTTTGTACTATCCTTTTGGATATTGTATTTTATCATTTTGCTTATGAGATTCTGATATTGTGTTATTTCTTTCTTGTTCTATTTCGTTTCTTTCTATTTTACCTTATTAATCTTCCTTTCTGGCACTTAGGTTTTGGAACATGAAAACCATGGATGTATTAAAATCAACATTCGAGGATCGAAAAAAGGAATCGTTGAAATACACACACACGTGCACAGATATATATATATATATATATATATCTGTGTGTGTGTGTGTGTGTGTGTGTGTGTGCGCGCACGTGTGTTAAAATTAAGTTTCACTATTTTATATGTTTTAAAATCTAGATTAAACAATTATATGTCTAGTTTCCATTAAGGAAGAATTTAAAATGAAATTTTATAATTTTATACAAAAGTCCATTTTATGAACATTGAGTTAAAATAACACACACATACACACAAAGAGACATATATTTATGTACGTATGTATGCTTGTATGTATGTATGCATGTATGTATACATACATATATAATACTTGCAAACTATGTTTTAAATTTTGAAGTAACACACACACACACACACACATATATATATATAACTAAAATTATGATCTAATATATGTTTTGAAACTAAAGTAACAAATTGAAATTTAGCATTATCTAATTATGTTTTTTTAAGTAAAACAACTTTCAAACAAATTAAGTAATAACTAAATGAATTGAATTAAAAACAACAAACATGTATTCAATTTTCAAAGTGATTTATAATAAACAACATATGTGGTTTATTCATGTTTTTATATATAATAAGTAATAAAACATATCAATTAATTAAAAAATTATTTTTCAGTCAATTTTTTTATATTAAATAATAATTTCCAGAATAGTAAAATAAATAAATAGGACAACTTAGGCATATATAAATAATTGTAAAATGTTTATATCTAAACTATATGGACAATATGAACAAATAATTAAATCAAATGTGGAAAAAATGGATCTAAACTATACAGCTTGATAATCGTATAAACATATAAGATGTAGAATTATAAGATCTAAAACATGTAAACATGATGGACCCATGAATAAATAAAATTAGAATGATACCTAAAGATGTAGCCAAATAAATGCATCCAAACGATGAATAAAGCTCCTAGATTAAATAGAGTCAAACCCCATATTTTGCAACAATTTGAAGCACCACCTTTCATTTATTTGATTTTGGGAAATTTTATGGCTAGGAAGCCATTGATTTTCATCCACGGGGGAGTGGAGGAGAGAGAAAATGAATTACCAGGAGAGTAAATGAATAAATGAAAGAGAATTTATTTTAAAGGAAACATTAAAACGTTTTCAATTCCTTCCGTTGAAACATTCCTTCGTTAATTTATCATTAAATCTCAATCGAATTTCCTCTCCCACCTTGCACGATCGACTATAGATGAGGCTATTTGGTACCTCAAAATTTCAAAAACAACTCAGTAGTTAATTAATTTAAAATAAATTTAAAAGTTTATCGTATCGTATATCGATACGTACATATATAACTTTTATATACATACTTTATTAAATACTGATAGCATTCAAACACATCAAACAAAATTATATAATTAATATATCATAAATATAAATTAGCTTAATTAATTTACAACTATTATAAGTTAACTAAATTGTATAGGTTTTCAGAGTATTCCTCATTACGGTTATACGACCCATATGTGTAAATTCTATCAATGACTAATATCAAACAATTATAATATTAACACTCATACATTACCTTAACTAGTGGTGTGACATTTTGGCTACATTTATCGTTTACATATCTTTCAACAAAATAAAATTTTACTATTATAACCGGTACCCGATAGTAACGATTATTTACACCAATTCTCTTTGTCAACACTATAACACATTACGACTTATAATGGTCAAAATTTCAGTACCATCCACATTCAACTCGATTAGTCCAAACACAAAATCCTTGGTTCAATAGTAACAATTATTATTAACCGTACCGCTCTGGCCAGAGACTTTGACTTTGAGTAGACTATAGCTGACTATGAAACTAACCTCATATAACCAAAGAAAAGTTGAAGACTTCTCTAATGAATAGTGTTTTACTTCCATTGCTTCAATTCAGACCGAACTATAATCCTCTGACAAACGCCTTGCTATTACTTAACTATAATCAAAGTGGAGTGTCCATATTGAAGTTCCATAGTATTCTTAAGTTGAGGGAACTATGTGATATCGTTACTTCGAGATTCTCTGTTTGACCTCGGTTATATTAACCAACATAAAACTCTCAAGTGAATCATTCCATAGTTATCCAATAACTATTAGTTCATAACCCTTAGTGCCCTCAAGCAACCAAGAGCAATAAACTATCCAGCATTTGAAGAGCATTACTAGCTTTAGTATCAACGGATGAATTAATATTCTTTCTTGAAATATCTTGACTAGGAATATTTAAAACAATATGTTATTTTTTTAATATGATAAAATTCTCATGATTATAACACATTGTAATTACTATCACATAAAGTACCATTTAAGGACTCTCTATCTAATATACTTTAAATTAATAACTTAATTAATTATATCATAATATAATGAAGTCTATTATAGAAATAAAACACCTTTATTATGAAAAAAATTGGTTATTGGGTTAAATATATGTAATAATTTACATAATTTCCCATAAAGAATACCATTAACTCTATCACATAGGTCATTTTGTTTTGGAGCAGGACATCGATATTGATCCTGCCAAGGTAGTAGCGGTCCAAGATCTGGAAAGACATAAGAATGTGAAGGATTTGAGAAGTTTTCTTGGATTAGCTTGTTATTATAGAAGATTCATTAAAGACTTCTCAAAGATAGCAGCATCGTTGTCTCATACACTGAAGAAGAACCGAACTCTTATTTGGGGCGTGAGGTGTGAGTTGTTGGTTTGAAAGAGGGGTTGACAAGTGCATCATTTTTTTTCCATTTAAGATGGGAATGAGGAGTTTATATAGATGCATATAATACTGGACTTGGAGTGGTTTTGATGCAAACAGATAAAGTTGTCGGTTATGCGAGTAGGCAACTAAAATCACATGAGAGGAAATACCCTAACCACGACCAAGAGTTTGCAGCTATAATATTTGCATTTTCATGAAGTTATTACTTTCTAGGAGAAAGGTTCAAGTTGTCCATCAACCATAAATCATTGAAATATATATTTCACAAAAGGACCTTAATCTTTGACGGTAGAGATGGTTACTTAGCCTCATATGACTTTGCATTTTCAACACGTCTGGTAAGGGAAATGCAATGCCAGGATTGGATGTTGACTGTTCATCCCAATAGAAATAAAATGTATTAAGATATGAAGAAAATATGTAACAACCCTGCTTTCTATGCCGTAATAATGATTAAATTAATAAAAATAAAAATGTTCCAATTCGTTTTTTGATAATTATTCTTTTCAAAAATATATTTTCACTTAACTAAAGTCTATTTAATAAAAGATTTATTTTAATAAATTGAATTATTTAATAAATTCTATTCAAAAAATATATTAAACTTGAATAAAATGTTTTAATAAATATAAAATATTTTTAAAGTGTAAATAATTTTTACATCACTAAAAATATTTTGAAAATAGATTTACTTTAAGTTAACATAATTAATAATTAAATAAAAATAAACAACCATTGAATTGAATTGAAAGAAATTGCCCGTATCAAAATATAATTTATAGAATGAAGTTAAATCAATCTAAACTCTATATAAATCAATCTAAACTAGATCGAAATTTATTTACAAATAAATAAAAAGAATTAATTAAAATAAAAGAAAGAATACAAATAAATAAATGGACCAAATGGGAAAAGTAAAACTACCCTTAATAAATTAAAGCCCAAGCCCATATTCTTTCCTTAAAATTTCCTAAACTCCACACCCAGTTAACTCTTTTTCCCATCTCAAGCCCTTAGCCCTAAAGTCAAAAACCTAGTTCTATTATATAGCCTGAAATCTACAAATCCAAACCCATGCATTGCAGGAGAAAAAAATTCGCGTGCTCAGACTTCGAGGCAATTAAAGGGATGGAGACAGATAATGTTGCGGTGGCATAAGATTAGAGAGTCGCACTGAAGCGTAGCAGCTGGCAGGGGTGGTAACGCCATGATGTTGGGTTTTGTCATCGACGAAAAGAGATAACATAGGCGCACAAGCTATGTGGAGGAGCGATAACATTTGATGTCGCAACGGCGGTTGAAGGTGGAGGAGCAAAGATGTATGCACTAGATCATGGTGGCAGTGCAAGAGATGTGAGGATAGGGATTTGACAAAAATAATTTTGGATATTTTAGTGTAGGTTGAAGCACTAATGAAGGAGCTTAGGTGCAATTGCTTGAGGTGTTTATCCATTGCATGTTACATATTTACCCATTTTATAGCTTGAATTTCATAGTTGAATTAATTGTTTGGAATAATAGATTGGATTCTATGTTTGATAATGAGGTGGCATGCATGTTGGAACATCAAAATGCAAAGGAGTCACTGTCCAAATGCATTTTGATTTGTGTAGTTTAATGGTATGATGTGCGTGCATTGTATAGATGACTGGAGTCCGTGGGATTTCGACTCAAGCCACACGATAAATTTGTATAAATGATTGGTTGATATTCTAGAAGTAATTTTACTCCATGATCTATATATTTAGATGTTTTATTTATTTTACTTGGTTTAAAGATTTTTGGAAAGCTTTGGAATTATTGTAAGGGCTTTAAAATCTTGTTAGAAGTATTTTATAAATAATTCACTAAAACTTTACTCTATTTAGCTTATTTTTTGTATTTAAAAAATATCTATTTTTAACTATAAATATAATTTTCTTTCAAAAACAAAACCTATTAAAAACAATATTATAATCGTATCATAAATTTAGAAGTGTTTTAAAGGCCAAAAAATAAAATATGTTTCTATTTTATAAAATATATTATGAAAGTATTAATTTCATTCCAAGTGGTTTTAGTTATAAAAGCATTGGAAATGGAAAGTTTTATCCAACTATTATTCAAAAGATTATGTAGAAGTGTTTGGAAAATAAAAATATTGATTGGAAATTGTTTTTGGATATAATGGTTCTTTTAAAAATGAAAATAGAGAACTTTTAAGAGTGTTGGAATGTATGGAATTGTTACAAGTATAAATGAAAGTTACTAATAATATTTTGAATAGGAATTTCTTTTGTAAAGCGTATATATTTAATAAAAAGAATTCAAGTATATTGTCAAAAGAGGATTTTGATTATAAAAATCTATGTAGAAGATAAGCCAAAATGTACTATATTTGAATGTGCTTTAAGAGTTTAAATTAGAATTTACACCCCTTCTATATATATTGTATGATTTGAAAATGATTATGTGGAAATATATGTGAAATTCGATGAAGAGAATCTTAAGTAAATGGTTAAGCAACACCAGGCGGTATTGGACATTTGGTAATACTTTTTTTATTACTATTTTGACCCCTCAAATGAAATACAAGATCAGTATTGTGTTTCGCTTCTATATAATAAGGATGTTGAATAAAAAGATTGGTAATACTATGTGGTATGGGACACTTGATAATATTTTCTCGGTTATTCTATTGACTCATATTGTAGAATATTTGTTATTTTCATGAGTGTATTTACAAGCTTTTAGTAAACGTTTGAGTAATATAGAGTGGTATGGGATGCTCATGTAATACTTATTCGATTACACCGGGTGAGTAAATGTCGTTTATATTTTGAGATGGGTTAGGCATTTTTGTGGAAAATCGTCTAAAGGTTATTTTTGTTTGGGTTAGTAGTTAAAATTTTCACCTCTCCAAGGGCTACTTATATAGCTATTTACTATTTATGGAGTGTTCTTAAAAGGACTTACTAGTGGTAGTTATCTTTCTCTTAGACTAGAAGTCGATAATATTTATTTATATATTTTGTAGTTATTTTTGGTCTCTTTTATGACTTGTGAGTTAAGAGTTTCTACTCTTATTAGGACTCATCAAGTCCAGAGAATTATTCTGTGTTGAGAACTTATGTCATTGGGTCCATGCCACCAGTTCAAGCATGTGAATAGGTCCACCAAATTGGCTAGTATCCATCCTATTGGCCTTAATTGCAGGTTGCACCCCAGATCTGTGATGCCAATTTTGGAGTTTTGTCGGTTGAGAGTTGTTACTCTCATAAGAAAAATTACCCTGATGCCACTTAAGCCCGGCAGTCCATTACCAAGGGCGGGTAGGAGGACTGACCATTGCATAGCATAGGCTTGTAGCATTATTATGACATGCAAATGTATAATTATGGGTCACGACTATGGGGAGTAACTAAGGAACTGTAGGAAACGGGTCTATGACCATTAGCATTTCCCGGAGCATTACTCAGTGTTGGTGGGTCTCCCTTTCGGTATGTAAGGTGGGTTTATTTGATATTCTTAGTAATTTGTAACCTTAATAGAGAGACGATTATATTTTTTTTTTCATTGATTACTTATGACACCGAGACTTGCAATGTGCTCGTCTATCATTATGGTTAGCCAAACCCGAAGACTAGCTCAGAAGCTTATCTATTATTTGACATTGGAACTTGATATATGCTCGTTCATCCTTTTCTCATAGTGCCTACGGCTGAGATATACTTTTAATATTTTTTGTTTCTATCTCCTAGTACCATTCAGTTGAGAGTTTCGCATCTCTAAGGACCGTAGGTCGAGATGAATAGTTTTGTGCATTGAATATTTTATTAACTTTGATTATCATTTAAGTTTGCATTTCTTGATATCTCCAAAGGCTTAACAATTGGAAGTTTTTACTTCCATTGAGGCTATAAGTCGAGATAGTGAGCTTTGTTATTGATGCTTTTGGTTATTTATTTAGAATTTTGTATTACTTGACAGATCTCCCAAGGCTTAACAGTTAGAATCCTCAACTTCCAATGGGACAGTAAGTTGAGATAGAACATTTTTATTGATTACTATGATTTGTATGAACTGTGTTTCATACTCTTACTTATGACTTTTATGGACATGTTATTTGGTCGTTCAAATGATTTGGAGGTTTATATGTGTCTATATGATTTCACACAATTCATGTGTGTATTAATTCCTTATTGGCTTATATATTTCATGGATGATTAATACTATATGGTTGCTTGATATATTATTGCGATGCTATGTTTGATATTATGCTTTGTCATATACATGTTATGCCTTTATTTACCATGCTTTAATGTTATGTACTCACCTCTGGATTTAGATATAGTCTGACTTGTTTATCTTGTTTATTATTTATACAATACTCAAGTTTGAGACATTTTAGATACACGGACATTAGCCACTTCATATGTTAGGCTTTAGAGGAGACAATATGAGTATATGTATATTATATCATATTTTGAAAATTTTACTATGTATATATTTTCTTTTGGATGTCTCCTTGTATTTATTTTGAACATATGGCTATTTATTGTATATTATGTACCTGACTCGATGTATATTGCTGATGTGATTCAGAAACTCTATTTTATAGACTCGCTTTGTTATGTGTATTTATATATGTCATGCATTACATTTTTCCTATTGTGATATGTGACTCTGTGTTCATTTATATATGTTGTATATCATTTTGTCCTAAAAAAGCTGCGTGATACCGGATACGTATTTAGTGTAATATTTTTAGGTGAGAATACATACTACCGTTTGCCCAAGGAAATATTAATACATAGTTGCTCTAACAAGCCTCATTCTCCATATCACCAGACAATATTCTTTAGTAATACTTTTTTTAGTATGGGTATAGTGGTGGCCTATTACTACATGGTATCAAAGCAGGTTTAGAACACTATAGATTATAAGTGACACTCGTCTTGACCTTAGAGTGACTTAGAGTCCTTGTTCCTCTTGGGTGTGTGGTAGTTACCCTATACTAAAGTGATATAAGTATACAATGATTACCATGGGTAATCATATGGAGATGTACTTGTTATTTTTTAGTTACACACTATCCTTGTGCCTACCTCTTTTATGTAGTTGTCTCCGTGTAAAATGGAAGTTGTTGATGGAGGTAATGAAGGAAGGAGGAGTTAGCCTAACTTGTAATGTTGGCATTGGTAATGTTGAGTAAACCTCTATGTGGCTTGAATGAGAATGAAGTAGTTCAGTTAGGAAAACTATAAATGACCCTATTATGTATCTTTCATTACAAATACTTCATAATTCATTCTAAATTACGATGAGGCAAGTTGAGTAGGAAGATCAATAATGATCAGAGTTGCACCATGGAAACTGATAAATAGTTTTTCGCTGAAGGCGTTTATTTGCTTACTTGAAAATGTGTGTATTACTGTATTAAAGCTTGTTTGACATTATGTATGGATGATGAGTAATGAAATGCATTGTTGTTAATGGTTAATGAATTGGTTATATGTGCAAATTTTGAAACTAAATAGTTTTATACAAATAAGCATATGACTAAATAAAATATGAATTTTATTTTATAATGCGATTGAAAATATTTTAGTAGTTATTTTGGTGTTAAATTGTCCGTTGAGTGATTTTAGAGTTATGGTCGATGCGGGCGCATGGGTATTCAATAGGAATACCTAAACACTTAAATGAGGCAAAGCCGACACAATATTTTGGAATGATTTAAGAAATATTTTACTTAGAATTGTATATTGTTTTTAAAGTTATATATTATTTTAGAAAAGGAAATTATTATTTTACCAAATTTAAATATTTTTGAACAACACATGTGGTCATTGGGTATTAGTGCGAAGTTGAGGTCTATGACGAAAAAATATTTATATATTATACCAGGCAGTCCAGATTGCAGCCAATTAGCAAAGTGAATCGCTAAAATTTATGGCTCGATAATGTGGTATATTTTAATATAGATTAATTTGTGGATTATTGTATGTAAATATATATTGGTTTAAGTTTAAATCGAAAGAATTTTATAGTGAAATATATATATATATATATATATAATTGATTTGTTTTGAGTTGAAGATGAATTTTCTAAAGAGAAATGTAAATTAAAAATATGTTACTCATTTACTAATAAAGAGAAAATAATATAGGAGAATGTTACATATTTTAAAACATGCTTTGGAAATTTTTTTTATCCAAAAACATTTCAAATCATTTCAAAGGTAATAAAATTCATTGGAAAAAAAGAAGAAGAAAAATAAATAGCAGAAGTGAAAATATAAATTTATTTGTGAAAAATTTATATAAGTTGTTAAAAGAAGAGAATATAAAATATTTTATATGGTAGCAATAATAAATTAAATATAAGAGATAGGTTTTCAATTATGAAGAACCAATGAAAACAAAGCGAAGAAAGTGTTGTTAATTGGTAAGAAGTGTTTTTAAATGAATGCTAAATGAATTTTTAGTTTTAAGGATTTAAAAATTAAATTTGAAATTTGTTAGTGAAAAATGTGCTTTGAGCAGACAAAAGATTTTAGATTATATAACAAATTTCTAAGCATCTACAATGATTTGTTTTAATCGTAATTCTCAAATCATTGATCCATTTTTGACGATTTTAAATTCATTAGAAAGCTTTGTCATTAAAAACCAATTTTTACTTGAAGTGTAAGTGGAAATAATGAGGTTAAATAAGGTTATAAATAAATGAATTGCTGTCCTGAAAATGGAAAACCTTTGTAACATCATCGAATTCATTTGGTCGTAACTTTCAAATGGATTTATCTAATTTCAATGATCTTGTACTTTATGGAAATCTAAAAAGATAAAGAACAACTTTTGTTTTAAGAGTTTTACAAAATTTTGACATTTTCTAGGCTAAATCAAAAAATTATAAAGTAGGACCACGCTAGTACTATAATTCTAGATTTTACTACCTATCGAAAAAACCTCATAACTCAAGTACATTTTTGCAATTCGAAAGTTTTTTTGGAAGCTTTTTCAATATGCAACAACCTTACTTTTGTAACCATTACCTAATTTTGTGTTCTTGACCCATAGAAGTTTGTCTGAAAGTGGCTTAAGCTTGAACATTGTATTGTTTCTAGGATAAATGAATGCTTTTATCTTTTTCTACGAGGCTAATGAATATTTTAAGTTGAGAAGGTACTCAAGAGAACTAATTGGATTGATAGACAAAGGTAGCTCGCTTTTGATTGCATAATAACAAGTTAGCTTGCTTAAACCGCCAATAAAGAGGTATGTTTTATGCTATATCGATAAATATGTGATATCATATTGTTTCCCCATGTTTCGAGATGCTCCATTATTGGGATGTGTGTATATATTATGATTTTAATGTGTTGTGATTTTCAAAACGCTCTCTGTACAAAGGAGATTCTACCTAAATTTTTTCAAAAACAGATACTTAAGAAAAAGTTCAAAAAAATTAATCGTATATGAAAATAGAAAGTCGTTGAATGAGTCTATCTAAATTGAAGCATACGATAATTTAAGTTGAAGAAAGAGACACATAAAGGATTGAGTAGTTTAAGCTTCGTAGGAGATTGTAAAATGCAAAGAAGTTAAGGATATGAGTTGTATAATATGTCTTCCCTATAAGAAATTACGAGGATATAATTTTTATAAGCGAGTGGTCGGTAACAACCCTTCTTTCTACGCCATTATAATAATTAAATTTAATCGAAATAAAAATGTTCGAATATGATTTTTGATAATTATATTTTTGAAAATATATTTTTACTTAATTAAAGTCAATTTAGTAAAAGATTTTGTTTTAATAAATTGAATTAGTTAATAAATCTTTTCAAAAAATATAATAAATTAGAATAAAATGTTTTAGTAAATATAAATTATCTTTAAAGTGTAAATTTTTTTACATTATTGGAAATAATTGAAAAATAAATTTACTTTACGATATTATAATGCATAATTAAATAATAATAAATAAATATTAAATTGAATAATATGAAATTGCCTAATTATCGAAATATAATTTAAAGAATAAAGTGTGCATCATTTTAAATCAAATTTAAATTTATTTACAAATAAACAAAAAGAATTATTTAAATGAAAAGAAACAAAAAGAATAAATAAATGGACTAAAGGGCAGAGTAAAACTACCCTTAATAAATAAAAAGCCAAGCCTATATTCGTTTCTAAAGTTCCCAAAACTTTATACGATTAACTCCTTTTCCCCATCTTAAGCCTTAGCCCTTATATCTTAAACCATGTTTTACTATGTAGCCTGAAATCCCAAATCAAAACACATGCAATGCAAAAGGAAAAAAATCATGCACGTGGATTTCGAGGCTACTGAAGATGATGGAGATGGAGAATGTCGCAATGGCATGAGATTAGAGAACCACGCTGAAGCGTAGCGAAGGTGATGCCGCGATTTGGGGTTTCATCATCGATGGAAAAAGACAATGCAAGCGGCACAAGCTAAGTGGAGATGCGACGACATTTGGTGCCGTAATTACAGCTAAATGTGTAGGAGCATGGATGTGTGCCGTGATTTATACATTTAGATGCTTTATTTGTTTTAATTATTTTAATAGATTTTCGGAAAGCTTTGGAGAATTATTTTAAGTGCTTTAAAATCTTGTTATAAGTATTTTAAAAATAATTACTACTTTTTTTACTCTATTTAGCTTATTTTTTATATTTAAAAATGATTATTTTTATTTGTAAATATTGTTTCCATTCATTAACAAAACCTTTTAAAATTAATATTATAAGTTTATTATAAATTTGGAAACGTTTTAAAGGAAAATAAAATAAATATATTATGATAATAATAATTTCATTTTGAGTTATTTTAGTTATAAAAGCATTGGAAAAAGAATTTGATTTGAAAATAAAGTTTTATCCCCCTATTATTCAAAAGAATTATTATTTTATAAATGAGTTTAGAAAATAAAATTATTGATTGGAAATTATTTTGGATATAAAAGTTCTTTTAAAAATGAAAATACAGAATTTTCAAAAGTATTGGAATATATGGAAATTTTACACGTATAAATGAAGGGTTTTAATAATATTTTCGGAAAGAAATTATTTTTAAAAGTGTATATTAAATAGGAAGAATTTAATTGTATTTTAAAAAGGGTATTTTGACTATAAAAGTCCATCTAGAAAATAAGCCAAATTGTGATATATTCGAATGAGATTTAAGTGTATAAATTATAATTTAAACCATTTATATATAGTTTGATTTGAATATATGGTTCTTTCTAGCTACAGGTCTCGAGATTAATATGCACAAGTCTGCCATAATGTTTGGGGGTCTCTCCATGTCCAAGCCGATTGATGTAGCTTATGCAGCTAGTTTAACCATTATGCAATAAGGAATTAGTTATCTTGGTATTCCCTTAATTTCTTCTAGACTCAAGAAGAGTATTGCCTTCCCATGTTTGAAAGGATCACCAACAAGCTTAACTCGTGGTACAATAAGTTTCTTACTATGGCAGGTCACCTCACCATCATCAAATCCATTATTTTTTCAATGCAAGTTTACTTTTCTAGAGCCTTTATTCTTCCTAAAGTTGTTCTTAAAATGATAAAAATGCATGTTGTCACTTTCTATGGTCTGCTAGCCCCTTCTTTAGAAAACTGGTTCCTACTGCATACTCTAAATTGAAAAGGCCATTTAATCAAGGTGGTCTAGGAATCAAATGCATATATCTATGGAATATTGCAGCTACAACTTCACATATTAACTCCCTTTTTCAACAAAATCCAAGTCTTTGGTCGAAGTAGACTCATCAGCATCTCATAGGAAGGCAATATTTTTGGACCTAGAATATCAAGCCACACTATTGCTGGCTTTGGACATCCATAATCAGGTGTAGAGATTCTTGCTTACACCTTGTTCTTTGTCCTCCCAAAAGTAGCACTTCATTTTGGAATCATCTATCATCTAGTCTTGGTGTCATTCTTAGTAAGCACCACAAATATCGGCAAATTTGTCAATCTAGTATCATCTCAATGCCTTGATGCCCAGCTATGTTAATGGCAACAGTGTCTCTCTCTCTCTCCCCCCATATAACAGCAATCCTAATATTTGTAATTTTTGATCTTATCTTGAGAGCAAGACCAGCCATTCTACTCAGTCTGCTGATCTAGTTTGGGGATCAAAGCAATGCATACATTACATTGGTCTTGTATATATTGAAATGTCTATTCCCGGTTAGGATTTTATTTTGCATGGCCGGGTTTGGAATAAGCTTCATAAACCTAGTTATAATCTTATGCTAAGGAAGGTGCTTAGGAACGCAATATTAACTCAAAATCATTTATGTCATGTGGGTCTTCTTTCCTCGTCCCTCTGCATGCTTTGTAGCTGCTCTCTAGAAACCAATCTTAATATTTTCTTTGACTGTCCCATGGTGTCCAGAGTATGGAAGAAAGTCCTTTGTCAATCCCAGGCTAAAGATTCAGCTTCTTGTTTCAAGACGGAATGGTTACAAATTTTTGACAAGATTGAGCGCAACAACCTTAAGTCATATATTCTAAGTTGTCTTATCCGTAAACTAATAGTTGAGGTATGGAATGAAAGGAACAATTGTATGTTTAAGATGGTCTTCCAAGCCAATAGACAGATTGTTCATTGCATAATGGCTAAGGCAAGAAGGGCTATCCTCTTGCATGGGGATTCCTTCACTTATGAACTAGGAGATAATGTTGTTTTGAATAACTGGAAGGATTGGTCCTAAGGCGCATACTTTGCCTATTTTCCTTCTTTGTTGTTCTGTCATTTTACTTTTTTTCCTTGGTGTTGTTTCTCTTGTTTATGTTTGTGTATGTGTTGGATTTTTCACCTGCATGTTGCTTTCTCGCTTTTAATGAAGCAGGTATGGGCCCTCATTATATGCCTTGCTAAAATTGCAAAAAAATGATTTATATAGCAATATATGTGAAATTCTATATGAAGAGAACCTTGAATAAATGATTAAGCAATACCAAGTGATATTGGACTTTGATAATACTTTTCTGATTACTTTTTAGACTCATTATATGAAATATATGATCTGTATTGTGTTTTAATTCTTTATAACTAGGATGTCGAATAAAAAGATTAGTAATACCAAATGGTATGGAACACTTAGTAATATTCTCTCAGTTATTTTATTGACTCATACTATAGAATATTTATTGTTTTGGTGAGTTTAATCTACCAGCTTTTACTAAATTATTCGAGTAATACTAAGTGGTATGGGACGCTCAAGTAATACTTATTTTATTACAGTGGGTGAGTAAATATCAATTATGTTTTTAGATAGGCTGTGCATTTTTGGGGACAATTGTCTAAAGGTTATTTTAGTTTGGGTTAGTAGTTGAGAGTTTCACCTCTCAAAAGACTACTTATCGAGCTATTTGTGATTTATGGAGTGTTCTCAAATGGAATTACCAATGGGAGTTATCGTTCCCTTAGACTAGAAGTCTAGAATATTTATTTATATATTTTGTAGTTTGTTTTGGTCTCTCCTACGACTTGTGAGTCAAAAGTTTCTACTCTTATTAGGACTCATCGAGTCGAGAGAATTATTTTATGTTAAGAACCTACTTCATTGGGTCCATGCTACTAGTTTGAGCGCGTGAATAGGGAACTAGATTGGCTAGTTTCCATCCCAACGACCTTGATTGCGGGGTCTTACCCGGATCCATGATGCCAATTTTGGGGTTTTGGCGGTTGAGAGTTATTACTCTCATAAGAGCAATTGCCCCGATGTCACTTAAGGATAGTAGTCCCTTGCCAAGGGGAAGTGGAAGAAGATACCATTGCATGGTATAGGCTTGCGGCATGTTTATGATATGCAGGTGGATAATTAGGGGTCCTGACTATGGGATTAACTAAGGGACTATAGGAAAATGGCAGCGACCATTTGCATTTCCTAGATCATCATTACAATGTGTTTATTAGTCTCCCTTCGGATACATAGGGAAGGTTCATTTGATTATCTTATTGATTTTTACCTCATTAGAGAAACAATTACATCATTTTTAATATCATTGAGTACTTATGACATTAGACACTTGCGATGTGTACGTTTGTCATTTTGGTTAGCCTAACTCGAAGACTTGTTGAAAAGCTTGTCTATTATTTGACATTAGGAACTTTCTATTTGCTTATTCATCCTTTTCTCATAAGAGCCTATGGTTGAGATTTTTTAAAATTTGTTGTTTCTATCTCCCAGGATCGTGGGTCAAGATTTTTTAGCTCTTTAATGACCATGGGTGGAGATGAATGGTTTTGTACATTGAATATTTTATTGATTTTTATTATCATTTGAGTTTGCATTTGTGATATCCCTAAGGGATTAACAGTCAGAAGTATTTACCTCCATTAGGGCTGTAAGTCGAGATAAGAGCTTTGTTATTGATGTTTCTTGGTTATTTATTTAGGATTCTATATTTCTTGATATATCTCTTAGGGCTTAACAGTCAGAAACCTTTACTTCCAAAAAGACTGTAAATTGAGATTGAAATCTTTTTTATTGATCCTTATGATTTGTATGAATTGTATTTCATACTCTTGCTTATGACTTTTGTGGACATGTTATGTGCTTTTCCAAAGTATTTGAGGTTTATACGTGTTTGTATGATTTCACCCAATTCATATGTGTATTGATTCCTTATTGGCTTATATATTTCATGGGAGATTATTGTTATGTGGTTGCATGGTATATTATTGCAATGTTATTTTGGATATTATGTTATGTCATATACATTCTATGAGTTTTTATTACCATGCTTCATTGTTATGT
Source organism: Allium fistulosum (assembly GCA_030737815.1). Classification (NCBI taxonomy): domain Eukaryota; kingdom Viridiplantae; phylum Streptophyta; class Magnoliopsida; order Asparagales; family Amaryllidaceae; genus Allium; species Allium fistulosum. The sequence continues at coordinate 672,886,231 of CM060906.1, forward strand.
ACATGCCTCTGGATTTAGGTATAGTCTGACTTGTTTGTTATTTATATAAACTCAGGTCAGCCAGAGACTATTTAGGTATAGGGACATTAGCCACTTTGGATGTTGGACTTTGAGGATGCAAGTGTGTGTATCTATATATATACCATCATATTTTTAAAAGTTTACCATGTGTATATTTTCCTTTGGATGTCTACTTATATTATTTTAGATGATATGGCTATGTGTTGTATATTATTAACTTGACTTGATGTATATTGGTTATGTGAGTCAGAAGCTCATGTTTTATAGACTTACTTTGTTGTGTGTATTTATATATGTCATGTATAATATCTTTTCTATTGCGATATGTAACTCTGCATTCATTTCTATATGTTATATATTGTTCTGTCCTGGAAACTTTGCTTGTTTACTAATTTATGCTAATATCGGGTATGTTTAATTGTGTAATACTTTGAGGGTATGAATACATACCGGTGTTAGCCCAAGGGAATATTCATGTGTGGTCGCTCCCAACAAGCCTCATTCTCCGTATTACCTAACAATATTCTTTAGTAGTACTTTTTGATAGTATGGATATAAAGGTGGGGTGTTACAAAACATTTTATAGGGAAGGAATGAACAAGGATGTTAGGACAATTATCTCAAAATGTATAAACTATCAGCTTGTCTAGGATAAGCAAAAGAAACCGAGTGGTTTGCTACAACCACTTGAAGTTCCACAGTGTAAGTGGAAGCATATATCGATGGGTTGCTTTAAACTAGAGAGGGGTATGATAACGTTTGGTTTATAGTTGATAGACTAACGAAGACTGCTGATTCATACCTTTAAAGTCAAATAGAACGACATCATAATTGACTGAGTTGTATGTGTGTTAGATCGTATGATTCCATGGTGTAATGAAGAGCATTATGAGAGATCGATAACCATTATTTATGAATAGATTTTGGAAGAGCCTACAAGAGGCGTTGGGGACAAAGATGCATCTGCATATAGCTTATCATCCACAATCCAAAGATCATACTGAGAGAGTGAATTATATACTAAAGAGTATTTCAGGAGCTTACATACTTTGCTTTAGAGGCTCATGGAATGGTCATTAACACATACAACAATAGTTATTAGTCAAGGATTGGTATGACACTATTTGAAGCATTATATGGATAACTATGCAATATCCCATCATGTTGGTGGGAAGCAGTTAAGAATCTAATATTTGGGCCAGATAAGATTAAATAACTTCGAAGAAAATTTTGGTCATTCAGCAATTAAAGCTACATAAGATAGATAAAAGAGCTATGCTAATAAGTGAAGACATAAGCTTGAGTTCTCTATTAGTTATATGGTGTTTGTCAAGATTTCTCCATTAAAGTATAGTGTTCAATTCGGTACTAAGGAAGTTGGCATCGATATTTGTAGGACCCGGCCTCATGTACAAATACTCCTCCACATTACTGAAATTGAAAAATTGCCATCTCTTGGAAGTTGCAAGAGGACTGACACTTAGGGGATTGGGAACCTAGCACAAATAGTCGACTTACCTCAGAAGATGGTGGATATGCTTGACATATTCCACATTATGCATCTTTGGAAGTTTGTGCATGACTCAAGCATGATAGTTGTGCCAGATCAATTAGCTGATTTTAAAGCTAAACCTGGAGCATTTAAACCTCATAAGCTAATTCGTATAGTCGAGTAGAGTATGATGCAGTTTCGAAGGGAGAATGTAAAGCTAGTAAATGTTCAATGGAGTGAAAGCGAGGGTGATAGCACTCGGGAGATCGAGAAGAGCATGTGGACCGATTATTTGAAGCTATTTACTTGGTAAAATTTCCATTCATTGCATTAACTTTCACATGTGGTATTTATTAGCTTAGACATAGTATATGCATGATAAGTTTGGCGCATTTTGATTACTTGTTATGCTTGTCGATGTTATGCATGTTTATTTGGTTGTACATGTAATGGTTATTTGGTTATGCGTGTTCGACTTTGGTGGAATTCCGAGGATGAAATTCTTAGGGGGATAGAAGGATGTAACGATCCATATTTTTACATACTGATGAATCGTAAAAACATTATTTGATGGCCAAACAACCTTAAATGGGATTAAATTATTTGGTAGTAATATTTTTTGATGACCCTTACAATATATAGTGCATTATTTTGGCTCTTAAATCATGAGATGCTATAAATTTTGATAAAGTTAGAACTGGGTCCTAAAAACTGTTTCAAATGAAAGATATTATAATTTATCATTTTTTCGAGTAATCATAATATATTTTTGTCTAAGCGATTTAGGAGATCTCTCGGTTTTAAGTTAGATAGTTTTTAGGTAAATCTTGTGGTTTTTAGCATAAGTCATTAACCAAGTTTGGGATTGTAGCTAACTGCAACATTAGAGGCAACCACTAATTACTTTTCCTCTTCTAAAAACTTATCTCATCCTCCATTAATTATATCTCTATCAAAAACCATCATAAATCCATAACAAATTAAGTTAAATCAAGAGAATAAGGGTAGGTTAGTAGGGAGATTAACAAAAGACTTTCAAATAGCATTTTTGGATTGGGAAATTTGGATATAATGTTGTTCACCTCGGGTTTGCGTTGATTTTTGAGATTCACATCAATTTTGAATCGATTGGTGAGTGATTTATCATCTCACAACCCTATAATGGTAACTTATGTCTATGTTTTGGATCCATTTTTAAACAGAAAATAGGTTTTTGGATTTTTTTTAGATTAAAAAACGAATTACAAACAAATTTAAATAGTTTTAAAATGATATTCAAGATGCACATCTATACTTTGAATGATCATATGTACATTATGCTAGGATATATATGTTAAATTGATTGTTATGATATGGTATGATGCTTGTTTTATTGTTTATATGTTATGATTGCATGTTTGAATTGGATGAAATACTTACTGAAGTGAAATTGGGTTTGGATTGTTCTATGGGAAAGGATCTTTGCATAGATGGAGTGGCTATTTGTTTGCTCTCTGATTTGGTTATAAAGGATAGAAGATCCGTAGAAATTGAACAACTTTGATGTATCGAATCTAGAATGTATGAAGTCGTATCAATGCAACGAAGATTGCACTAGATTGAAGAGGAGAAACAAAGATGGATCAACATGGAGTTGGCATGGAAATACTTGGTCAAAAATTTGACTACGTTACATGGATCGGTGATGATTGGTATTGATCGTGCCAACCCATGCTTGGGGGAAGTGGACCGAAGGTTAGTTCGATGAAATCAAAGAATGATAGCTTTAAGGTTTTTAAGTGTTATGAGGTGAGCTTTGAGATTTAAGGCCAAAAATGCAAAGGATGGATCAATTGTCATCCTTGAATAGGGAGAATTGGCTCAAAAAATGGTTCAGTGTTGAAGAAGTGGAAGATACGAGATGTACTTCAAGGAAGATGGAAAATTACATGGAAGCCACTTCGGGCTAGATAGATCGTCTTAAGAAGGTGGATTACTTATCCAAAAATTAGCTAATTATAGATCAATCCAAAGAAACTTTAGGAAAACTTCGAGGAATGCCCGAAGTAGATGCTAGATTGATAGCATGCACTAAAGATGTATGGTGACCAAGTTATGAAGTGAATACTAATTGATGGAACTCTTTGGAAAGTGCAGAGGAGACTTGAAGCAAGCACTACGATCGATCATATAGGGTTTGGTGCATGGATGAAGCATGGATATAGATCGAGATTAACCTGAGTCTTTTGGTGAATTATATGAAGCGAGCGCGAGAATGCACAAGGGTGGCTTCAGACTTGATGTGGTGTGACTTTGGGGATTGTTGAGGAAACCAATAAGATGATGGAACTTTGTTGACTCGAAGCTGGGTGTTATTTGGATTAAGTACTTCTAGTTGGAAGTAACTATAGTGTAACGACCATCATTTTTTTAACGTTTTGAATGGAAATATTTATTTATTTAAATATTCAAATATGACTCAATAATAATAGAATAATAGGAAAATTAGTTTTTATAAAAATAGCTTAATTTTTATGACATATGAATTTATGGGATTTTTCCATAATTTTTAATTTGAAAAATATTTAATTTTTCGTTTCACGTATTTTTTGACAGAAGTTGGTATTTATGAAACTTCACGGAATAAGGTAACCAGTATATTTTACAGTTGTTTTGTGATCTTGTGCATGATCGTATTTTTGTTTCTATCATTTATGATTGATACGTGAAGATGATATTGTATAGCGGAGTACCGCAAAACTTTCTTTAAAAAAAATTCGAATCAAATTCTAAACAAGCTTTTGAGACAAGCCATAATTTTGATTTGCTTTTTGATATGATGGGATTATTGGCTTTGGTTTTGCTTAACATTGAAGTAATTTGATTTATTTGTTTATAAATACACAAAACACATGGGACGGGGCATAGGCAAACACTTCTTTATTTTTTTCTTCTTTCTTTTCTTCTTTTCTGTAAATAAAAATAACTCCATATTCCCCTTTCAAAAATCATTATCTCCAAATCTATTCACTTTCAACTAAAAATTTCCAACTGTAATGTTGTTCGTTATCGCCCTTGTATTTTGTAAAAAAAGTCGCTCATTATTTAGTCGAGTAGGGTGGTGGATATTGGCCAATAACACAGTGGTCAAATAATGATGTTTTTTCGATGAACATGAAATGGAAATCAGAGAGTTGGGTTGTATTCGTGGTGGCAGGATGAGATTTTTGGTGGTGGTCGCAGGGTGTCTGGTGGCCGGAATTGGCCGTAGGTGGTGGATGAATGTTTTTTGTTCATCTCAAAAATTCTAACAATCTAGTGGTCGAGAGGAGAAATGGTGGCATTGGAAGGAAGCTTGGGAGTTCTCGAGCCATTTGGGATTGGTTGGGGTGGCTACGGTGGTCAGTGGTGGCAAGTCGAGCTCAATTTAGGGTTCAATGATCGGTTGTTTTGGGTTGCATCTTTGGCATTGCTGGCGATGATGATGGTTGCCAAGCTGGCTGAGGGGTTTGTTGGAGATATCTATGGGGGTGGCAAAGCTCATGGTGGCAGCGATGGCGACTATAAGTAGTCGAGGCAGCAGTGGTCGCGAATTTGTCAAGGCATGCTCGAGTTTAGTACAGGCATGTTATTTAAATTTGGGAGGGAAGGGTACTGTTGTAGGCGGATTTGGGTTGGATGATAGTGGGCTGGGCTTATTTGGTTTTGGTAAGAAATATATTAATTTATTTGTTTTAAATTATATAAACTAAGTATATTGAATTTAAAATGCCATATCATGTCCATTTTAAATCTTATTAACTCGCGGATTTTTGCGTAAGACTCGTATTAATGAGTACAACATTATATTATAAATAGTTAATAGTTTTAATAAAGTATAATTTAATGTTAAAATAATAGTGATTGAATACAATTATGTTGTTTTTAAATAATAACGTGGTTAAAATAATTATACTTTGTTTGTGATATCTATTTAGCAGAATAAAACACTGTTCTGCTATAGTTAAATTGAATAGATTATTTTGGACATCTATTAAGCAGAATAAATCCCCATTCTGCACTAGTAAAGTAAAAGATGATTTTTGATGTTAATTAATATATGGATTAATTAATTGGATAAATAATGGATTTATCATTATTGGTTGTTTTGTTATTGGGTTTGGTTAAATTTCCACTTTAGAAAGCGGATGTTATATGAAAAAATTTATAGGGGTCTTATATGATGTATATGGGAATTTTGTAGAGGGATCCAATGGGATTCCTTGCCACTATTGATTTTAATTTCATTTATATAGTTTTTGTATGAATCGTTGAGTGCCAGGTAGCCTGGCCGTATTAGGCATGACTTTGATGTGTTGCAAAAGTTGAATTCTTTTTGGAATGAAAATAGTGATAACATTGGTTAAGTGTATAGTAGTCCCAAGCCTCGTTATAGTATTTTGAAATACTATGATTTAATGTTTTTATTTAAAACGGTTTTGATTTGAAGGATGATTTTAAAAGTGACTTTGGAATTTTCGGGGACCTTTTATTTAGAAATGGTTGTTGAATATCTCTATTTTTATTTCAACCCTTTTTGTTAGTCTTTTCAACATGTATGGAAATGTTTTCAAAGTATTTTTAGGAAGTACTTTTATTACAAAAAATTAAATACAATGTTTATTATAGAGAAAAGGAGTTTATTTCTTAAAATAAAGTGATTCTGTTTTTAAAAGAAGACGAAAATATTTTTGAAAAATATTTGTGGAACTTTGTTTAAAATATTGTATGGAAAGAAAGATTTATAAATTGTGTTTTATAAATAAAAGAACATATTTATAAATGTTATTTTATGAAAGAGATTTTATAAATAAAGCTAGCATTTTGTAAAAGGAGATTTCTAAAGAAGTTTTATAAATAAATTTAGAGATCTATAAAGGAAGTTTTATAAATATGAAAGAAATTTAAAGGATTTTATTAAGAAGTTTTATAAAAGTGATTTATAAAAAGGAAAGTGGTCTAGGTTTATAATAAACAATGTTTTCAAATGACATTTGTTTTTACCTAAATAAGTATGGTTTTGGGATTGTAATATTTATGAATATACTTAAGCCGTTGAGATAAGTATATGGTTAAACTTTCCAAATATTGAAAGTGTAGTGTTTTGTGAATATACTTATACAGTTGAGATAAGTATATGGATATTTTTCCAAGCATTGAATGAATATAAATGAATAGTGATTGAGTAGTATACTTATGTATATCTTTGTAAAAGTATTTTTATACAAGTATTTACAAAGTGGTTTTAATTAATGAGAGGATTAATTAAAGAGGCTTAGTGACTGCTAATGTACTTAATCATGTTTGGTTTCTTATCAAATTAAATCTTTGATTTGATTGATTGTTTATTTGATAGTTAAATAACCGACTATCACATCTTGACCAAATATAACTTTGGAAATATCTAGAAGAAACACGGGAATTACATGGGTACAGTTATCTTCAATGATGCTATACTGTACATATAAACTCATTTACTTCTTTTAGGACAAATGATAACGAAATCTGTCCACTTAAACGGTTAGGAGGCTATCTCCACTCTTATGTATTGTCAGTTTATTTCCAAAAGAGCTGAAGTTGAGTTACCAAAAGCCATCGATTGGTTTTGGAGCGCCCGGTAAGTGAGAGAGTGTACTTATATAAGATGACTCGAAATCGTAACCACTCCAAAACCATATATGGGTTCTTTGCTTCGGAAGAGGTTTGACATGCTAGAATATATGTGGAGATTCAAGATATGTTTGATATGCTCGAACAAATGTAGTTGTTCATGATCTATTCAGGATGTGGGTATCCATTTGTGATTCCGAGTTCTGTTAAGATATGAGAATCCATGTGTGGTTCCAAATCTGTTCGAGTTGTAACTCATGTGATGGAACATCAAACGTAGCCTTACCAGTGGATATGACTAAAACCAGAGATAGGATGCATAGACCAGGGGATTTAGCGAAACTAAGGGGAGCTGGCGACTCTACCCTAGAGATACATATCGTTATGCATGCAGTGAGTGGTGCACCCGGCCTTGGTGGCCAACTATGTATTTCTTATGGTACATCGGCTAGGGATGTATGATGCTTCAGAAGGATATCTCTGATCCTTGTACAGGAGGACCATCCCAGAGGTTCCGAGGGCACCTCTATGGAATTCTACACAATTAACTAATGCACCTTAGCATTTTTGATTGTATACCTATTATTTTTGTGATGTACACTCATATGCTTCACACTAGTTGATTATTGATATTTCACATCATATACATTATTATAATATCACTAGAATTTCTAATAGAAATGGTTTGAATATCGTAAGGTAAAATCCCATTCGCATTTATGTGCGGTGTGGTCTTACGAGATACCTTAGTTTGAAAGGTTTTATAACATGAATAATACATAGGATTTGTGTTTCTCACGTTGGTTTACCAGACTGATCTAGGTGCTATTTTCTTATAATGCCCGGGTCAACCCGAGCATATTTCCACATTTCGTTATGGTGCTTTAGAGCTTCAGAAGATGACTTGAATGCATCCAAAACATATTCATGTTTTCTTTTATATTTTTGTTGCATTTCTTGTTTATTAGCAACATTTGCGAGGACATGCTGTTATAACTGTTCAAGCTGATGATGGGTTAGTTTACTCTGATTATTGTATGTATAACCATCTTTCTTTTTGTAAATATCTGATGTATATTATATATTACTCGCCATGATATGAGATCCTATTCTGTCATTTTTTTCCCCTTAACTATTTATCTTTTCGGCAGTTGGACGTACAACACGTGAATACCGTGGATGTATTACTGTCGACATTTGAGGGTCGAAAAAGTCGGTCATTACATAAAGCAACTGGTGAACGATTGAGCGACCAAGTTCAAAGTGATGATGACTTGTGAAATAAAATAACTGAAGGTTCTACTATCTATACATGTACAAAGGGATTATTGGGTAACTTGAAGGTTGTGATGTGTGCTTGTAAAGCAGCATTGGGTGAGGATGCTCATCGAGGGTAGTTTGTGTATACTCGTATCTCTGGACACCTATATGTGTCCAGTTCCTGGCAGTCCGAGTAGGCATGGATTTGAGCACTGTATATCTCTGATGCTGAGTAATCATTGACCATCTTTATGGGTCATATAAGTCATCATGTATCCAACGAAATTTGAGTGAGAGACGCGAGACTGTGTGATAGATGCTATGTTTGTTGTGTTTGCTATGGATGCCATGTGATGTAGGTATTATTGAGTTAGATACCCGAACATCATATACTGCACTTAGTGTAGTAGTACACTCATATGATGTTGATAGCATATTAGTGATAGAGTTAGGGGTATGTTGTACGGTTAATTCTGTAATTTATTGTAAATTAATAAACTCTGTAATCAATTCTCGTTTGTAATAAAGGCGTTTTTCTTTCTTTTATATGTTTTTTATAATGTGTTATAAATAATTAATGCATAATCAAAATATATTTAATAGAAAATCTATAAATATGTATTTGTGATAGCAATTGCAAATAGTTGGAATCATGAGTACTGTATCACAATTTTATAAAACACATCATCTTAAATATTCCTAATCAAGATGCATCAAGAGTGGATATCGATGTATCCGTTGAGACTACAGAACATAATGCTCTCCAAATCTTGGGCGATGTATTACTCATGACTACTGGGGGCACCTAGGGGTTACGTACTGATAGTAATTAAACAACTATGGTGTAACGACCTAGAACTTTAATCATTTGAAATTGGAATATTTAATTGATTTTAAATATTAAAAAGTTAATCTTATAAATTGAATAACTTGAATTTCACATATAGCAATTTATTTGATAATTTAATGGTTCAATTTAATAATTTAAAATTATTTAAATGATTGAAATGTTGGGTTTTTATTTGGATAAAAATAATTTAAAAGCTTATTTAATTTCTATTAATAAGAATGAAGATAATAAAACTCTTAAATTGGATTCAAAAGTGATTTAACTGATTTTGAAAATAACTCGTATTAATTAACATATAAAAATAGCCTTCCGGGGCACTTTCTCGGATTTCAACGAAACTAGTTTCATTGGATACGTAATAATGAATTATAATATGTCGCCAAATTTCATAGTGATCAGATGTATCGTTTGGTCGTGCGAGATCGAAACACGTAGAATTTAATATTGAAAATTTAATATAATAATTGAGTTTCAAAAGCTATCTTCTGCATACGATCGAATTAGATCTCAAAACAAGTTCCATTGTGTTCGAAATAGGGGTAGAATATGTAGAACGCCCGGCGGCACGCCTCGTTTGGAGACCAAGAATTTTTGAACGTTTTGAAATTCAATATTTTTAAACTATATATATATATATATATATTATATAACCATGACCTTGCCCATACCCTCATCTCTGCACGTTTTAGACCATACCCATCCCGCACTAAAGCCCATACTTCCTACATTTAGGCCCATACCTATCCCATACCCTTTTCTCTTATATAACTTGCCTGTAATCATAAAGCAATGCCTTCCCTTTTAAAACCATAGGATTCAAAATTTAAAATAAAATGTTATACTCATCTAAAAGTCAGAAAATTAGTTTTAAAAATCTCGTCTCAACTAGACCTTCAATCTTATATTTGTTTGGAGAGTTGCAGTCGATTTTTTGAGTGATCGATGTTTGGACGGTCAAACTAGGATTGAGCTTTGAGGTGCGTATGGTCGTCGATCCGGCATTTGGAGCTTTGTTTTGGATTCATGGAGTCGTCATGCATCTTGTCGTCAATTTTGGGGGGTGTGCGGATCAAAATAGGAAGGTGCGACATGAAGAAACTCGGGGCTTTGGGGGTGCTTGATGCGTTTCTCAAGGTGTGGCCGGAGTTGATTTCGAGGCCCGAGCAGGTAGAGATTCGGGAGTGCAGTCTGATGCAATCACCGGATTTTCGATTCGCATCCCATAGTTCCATATTAGTGCCAGAGCGTGCATGGCCATGTACGTTTTCGTGCATAGGACATTTTAATTGGGGATGGAGAAGAGGAAGGTAGGAGCAGGGGCAAACTAGTAAATATATTTAAGTTGTTTAATTTTAATTTTAAATTTTATCGATAACCTTATAAATTTTGTATCTTGCTCATATGAGGTCGGATTCGAACGCCGTTTTTTGCATTGGACTCATGTCATCGAGATATTCGCGATGGGACTAGTTTGGACGAATTTGGAGACAGTTGAAATTTGGGCTAAAATTGGACGTCGTTCAGTTTTAGTTCCAAACTGGAGCACCTCGGTGACAATAGAAAATTTCGACGAGTTAAACTCGCCTTTTTGGTTAACTAATATGATATATAGCTAATAAAAATTGTTGAATGATTGTTTGGATGAATTACTATATTTATATTAGTTGGATTGAATATTCCCGCCTATTAGAGCGGATGAGACCCTATTATGTTCCCATGTAAGAGTGGATGACCCTTTCTATACGAATCCCGCCTTGAAGTGGTTGATTTACGTTTTATGATTATATAACGTTTGTGATGCAGGGGGAAACAGGTAGGAGGGACCCAACGGGATTCCTCGCTATTACTGAATTGTTTCAATAATATTTCTTTATATGGATATTGAAAAATGAACCTGATTGTGGATATTATGGTTATAACATTATTATATGTTTGAAAAAATAAAACCCAATAGTGATAGAAAAATCAATATCGATTTTGGTTAAGCATTGGGTTGTTATTGGCCTTAAATTGGTATTTTGAAATACTATAAATTGCCATTGAATTGGAAGTGGTTTACGAAACAAAAAATGATTTTTAAATTCGAAATTGGGTTTTGGAAATATTTTTTTTTGAAGTTTATCTATTTATATTAATATTATTTTAAAGTTAATAAATTATATTAATATTGCTTAGAAGTTATTTAATTAAATTAATATTATTTAAAAGTATTTAATTATATTAGTATTGTTTTAAAGTTAATTAGTTACAGTAGTATTATTTTATGGTTATTCAATTATATTAGTATTGTTTCAAAGTTATTTGTTTATAGTTAATATTGTTTTAAAGTATTTATCAAAATGTTAATATCTTGGAAAAGTAATTATTTAAGAATGATCATGTGAAATTAATAATAAGGATTATTATTTACAAAAATGGTAAAGATTAGTTATTATTGTTCATTTAATAATATTTTGAAATTATTAATTATTATTAAGATGTTTAAAGTTAATAATTTTCGTTTATTTATAATGCTTATTGTAAATAATTGTTATTGTATAATGGTGTTTTGAAGTAAAAGATTTTTAGTTGTTTATAAATGTTTTAGAGACCCATGAATAGAGTTAAAAGACTTGGATTTTATAAAGGAGCTTATAAAATAGTTTGGATACGTAAGGAAGATTATTTACAAGGTGAAGAGTTTTATAAATGGTTAGATATTTATAAATGGACTTAAGAAACGGGTTTATAGATTTATAAAAGAAGTTTTATAAATGGTTTGGAGTTTATAAATGATTTACAAATGAGTTTTAGAAGTGTACAAAGAGGATTTATAATTGATTGAAATGTGTAAAAGAAGTTTTATAAATGGTTTATAAATTGTTTTAGAGAATTAGGAGTTTGTGAATGATTTTGGAATCGAATAAAAATGGAATTTTTCTCAATATGTAAATATACATATACCATTGAGATAAGTATATGTATGTTTTCTAAGTATTGAAAGATAGGGATTTGCGTTTATACCCTTATAAAAGTATTCTTATACAAGTAATTTACAGATGGTTTTATTTATGAAAGATTCATAAAAGGAGGCTAGTGATTGCGTATATGCTGAACCAATGTTGGTTTTTTCCCTATGGAATAAATCCCTGATTGAATGTTGTTATTCGATAGTTAAATAACCGACTATTGAAATTAGACCCCAAATGTTACTTTGGAAATTTGGAAATATCTAGGAGAAACACGTGAGTTACATGGCACTGTCATCTCCGATTATGCTGTACTGTGTGTATAAATCTCATTTCGTTCTCCTAGGACAATAATAAGGAAATCCACCCATTAACGGTTAGGAGGTGATCTTCGATCTTATCTTTGACTGTTTATTTCCTAAAGAACCGGGGTTAGGTTTACCGTGAATTATCGAAAAGTTGTTTCGAAGAGACCGGGATCGGGTATGTTATCCGAAAACCACTTCGATCCAACGAATGTGTTTCGAAGTGAAGACATCTTAAAGATGATGGAATTAAAGATGAAGCTCTTAAGTGTTTTGCTCAGTCCCAGAACGAACTTGTATGGATAAATGCTGATATTACATTGTTGCCTGGAGGGCAGTATTAGCATTCCAAGTGGGAAGTGCTATACAAAGGTAAAACGAAGCCTCAAGCCTCATCAACCGGGAATGACTAAAACAGGGGAGAGGCAGCAGGGCTAAGTGGGTCGCTCCCAAGTAGGGTATGATCATCCCTATCTAGAGTCGCTATTATCGCTCATTTGTATGCTTCGGGGCCCATTAACGAAGGGATGATCATATTCGATACTACTAGTCAAGTGGTAGGCCAGTTCCTTATTGACAGGGGATCCAGATAAGGTCCTCAATGTTATTTTATCTAGATATGCACCGTGATAGGCGGTACCCCAGTAGCCCAGTCATTGTATGGAATTCAACCTCCAATAAGCACCGTATGGACTTAGTTGTGCCCAACTATGCTGAAACGTGAGATGCAAGTATTTTAGCTATATTCATATTTTACTTTGACCCCAATACATTATTATAATATAAATGGAATTTGTATAGAAAATGGTTTGCTATCGTAAGGTAAAAACTCATCCGTGTTTATGTGCAGCATGGTCTTACGAGATACTTTTGATTTCAAAGATTTTTATAACTTTAAAATCCAGTTGGGTGTGTTTTCTCACGTTGGTTTTCCAAACTAACTCGGGTGTTATTTTATTATAATGCTCGGGTCAGACCGAGCATATTACAGATTTAATTGGATGTTGGAGCTTCAGAAGATGAATTAGAGGCCTAGAGACATATCCACGTAGATGGTTATTTCTTGCTGTATTCGTTGTTGTATTTATCAGCAATTGTAAGGACAGGCTGTTATAACTATCCAGACTGAAATAGGTTAGTATACTATGACTGATGTTTTGAATATACATACATTACAGTTTATTTTGTGTAAAGATTGATGTATATTATAGATTATTCGTTCCGCTGTGAGATTCTGTGTTGTTTAGTTTTCTTCTTATCTTCTTCCTTCTTTCTTTTTCTCCAATAATCGAGTTTTTCGACATTCGATTTCTCGGCATGTAATACAGTGGACATATTAGTGTCGATTTTCGAGGGTCGAAAACCCCGGTCGTTACATATGGAATGACTCACTCGATAGTTTTTTTTGGTTAATATCACTGAGGTCAAACAGAAAAAAATCGATATGACTGATTTACACAATTCTCTTGACTTGAGAATACTGTTGATCTTCAATATGAAAGCTCCGCTTTGATTATAGTCAAATCATGGCGTGACATCCATCGAGTGACTATGGTTGCATCGAGTGGAAGTATTAGAAGTGAAACTCTATTCAAGGGTGGATTTGTCTCCTCATTTATATGGTGTTAGTATCACGGTCAACCCAAGTCAACTGTTAAAGTCTCTGGCCATTGTAGTTTATTTAATAATATTTTTTATCATTAAACCAAGGACTTTGTATTTGGATAATATACTTGAATATGGACGGTATTGGAATTTTGACCATTACCAAATTCCATAAGTCCAAATAGAATTAACGAATAGAATTGGTATTAATGATAGTCATAATCAGGTACCGCTTAATAAAGTAAAATTGGATTTTACCAAAACAAAGTAAGTGATAAATATTGCCAAAATGTCACACAACCTGTTAAGTGATGTGTAAACTTAATATTCGAATAGTTTGATATTAATCACTGACCAAATTTACACCTACCGAAACAATGAATTCTACTTTGACCAAACGATTAAATTAATTTGTAATTGTTATAAATAAATAAAAATTAAATTAATATTTATGAAATATTAATAATAAAACTTTATTTTGATTTAATGAATACATATTATTAAATGTATTTATAATAGTTAAATATATTAATCGATATACGATTTCGATACGCATTTAAATTTGATTTAATGCAAAATATTTATTTGAGCTTTAAATTGGTTGGAAGTCCATGATAGGGGGCTAATTATTTCAGCAGCAACATAGGGTAATAGGTAGCTACAAATGGGTTAGAGGGGGTTGATAATAGATGGATAAGATTAAAGGAGATTGTGTAAAAGATGAGATCCATAATTCTCTCATTTCCTTCCTCTATTTAAGCATCTCTTCCTACATTTGATTTTGATCTTTTTAGAGCCTCCATCCCTATACATTTGTTGGCCAAACTCCCCCTATCACCTCTCCAATTTCCTAAGCTCAAATCAATTAATTCAACTACTATTCGATAGCTAATGGTCAACGTTTCAAGGTCAAGCACTCTTTTGGATCAGAAATTGTTTCAAGGAGCATACTTCATCACTTTAAAGTATACTTCAAGGCATTAGAAGTAAGGTATATGTCTGGCTAAAATATAATTATCCACGCTTAGATATATTGTTTTATTATATATATATATATATATATTATTGTTAGTTAGATGATGATTTTGATATGCAAATTATATTATCTCAAATTTTTTTCGTTGTATGTATGCATAAACTTATCAAATAAAAAGGTAAAAAAAAATTGTTACGCTCATTGCTATAATGACACGGCTCAGAAATAATTTTTTTATATTTTAATATATATATACACACATATACATATATTGTAAATATATGCATATAAATGTAGTTTATAATTCAATCACTTCATCATACTTTATATAAATATGTTATATAATTTTGTATACAAAGAATTATATATATATTATATTCGATTGTCGTAAAAATATTTATATATATATATATTATTTAAAACATCTAATTACATAAATTGAATATATTAATATATGTATTGTATAAAAAGTATGTTTCACATTTTATAAAATTATATTATCTCAAAATACATGTTCGGTAGAAAATAAATTATTGTTTAAAAAACATTTTAAATATATACCAAAAATTTATTTTTAAGCGATAAAATTATGAAATAAAATTACAAAGTACAAAATATTATTCAGAATTTTACTTATGTTTCAAATTATTTTATATTAATTTTTAACTTAAAACCATACGGGTATTAATTAAAATAATATTTAAAATTTTAAAAATTATTTATGAGTTATGTGCATGACCAGGTATATATATTTTTACCAAAAAATATTTTTTGTATTTATAGGTATTAATCTACATTTTAATATATTGTTATACATTTATAAATAAGTGATTTATATAACATACATATATATATATATATATTAAATGAAATTATTTACATATGTATATATTGTTCACGGTTTAAAATAAAAAAGTATTATTTATTTCATTTAATATATTTATAATTGATTTAACATATCATGTAATTATATATATATATATATTCATATGTTAGTATTTCTTAATTATGTTTATATATATAGACACACACATTTATATTTAAATTAATTATGTTTATATATATACATATATTTAAAGTATTTTATATATGTAAACAAAAGTATATATATACTTATATTTGAACAATATATTTTCATATTGGATGAGCTAACGGTCTGTTGCGATGTAAATCCCAACATCTATACACGTGCATGTTATACCTAGCACAAAGTGATATGTTACAAATGCACAAACATATATATGTGTATATGATACACGTAAATATATATCATAACATAAATTAAATATAACTATATTCATTTATAAATTAAATAAAATAAAAAAAATTATTTAAATAAAATTTGGAAATGTTTTAAATAAACTAAACTTTGTAGGCCCAATAAAGATTCAATAGTATAAAAAAATTTGAAATTCACCCATAACTTTCGCTATGGGTTGACTTGGTTCCAACAATGGTATCAGAGCTCAATAGCCTATGTGGTCTAATTTAGAAATGTTAGAGTTAACTAATTAAACTCATAGCCTAGTTAGTAGGGTCTCTAGAAAGGTAGTGGCTAGGATTTGGTTTGAGTAATCAAATACTCTACCCTTCCAGGCTACCAACCTAGCTCGAACAAATATGTGAGCCCAAAAGGTTGCCCCTAATAGAAGAGGTCCGATTTGAATTAGGCCTTGGGTTAATTTTCAAAATCGTTTGAAAATTAAAAACTAAAAGGTAAAAGATCTTAAATTTAAAAGTTAATTTAAAATAAAATGTAAATATATTATAAAAGTTATATTAAGGTAAAAAATTTCAATATTTTCGAAAAATATAATACAACTTAAATTTGAAATTCATAAAATTATTAATAAGATTAATAAAATAAAATAAAATAATTAAATAAGTTAATTAATTAATAAATGTATACATGTATTATATATTATGGTATATGTATGTTTTTTTAAAATTTTAAAATGACATAAGTATACATGTATGTATATGAATTGAATTTTGAAATTAAAATAATTTAATTAAAATTTCTTAATTAAATAAATTAATTAAAAGGTTAATTAATTAAATAATATACAAATGTATATGATATATGTCATAATATAAAAGTTATAGTGTATAATAAATATTAAATTTAAATGTTATATTAAGATAATATAAAATTAATTAAAATTAATTAAATAAGATTTAATTAATTTAATATTATACCTAAGACTATTATATAAGTAATATGAAATATAAAATTTATATAATATTAATACTTATATTGTAGCACCTCGTAAAAATTAATAAGAAATAAATTAATTAAATAAGATATTGCTAAAAATGGAAATTTCATAAATTTTAGAATTTGACCACAAAAATTATGTCATTGCATTTATGGCGATTTTTCGATCAATTTTCATATTTAAAGTTTTAAAAACTAAGCTCATACGGAAAAGGTTATTGAAATTTGAAGTTTTCAGATTCAAATTAATATAAATGAAATTCAAATTCAAATAAATAATCGATGCTAAAGTTTGAAATTCAAAAATTAATGGTAGAAAGAATTGGGGGCTAAGTCAACGATAAAATAAATGTCAATGTTAAATATTAATTAAGGAATAATCAATATTTAAACGACGCATAAAATCGTTCCTGAAATAACACTACCGATCAACCACCTACCTTAGGCCATTTGACCGTTAGTGGTCGACCGCCAGCGTAGGAGCAGTCAAATGGTGATGATGTGGCTAAAAGGTTAACATAGATCGTGAACGATCTGGATTTTATTATTTTAAACCGACTTAAATTCGATGGTTCTGATGCTTTCTAACCATTATAAATAAGAATCTAGCATGTTCACTTTTATTCATAAATTATTTTAGGAACTAAGTAAAGCTCCGTCGGTCTCTCTCTTCAAAGAATTAAACAATTCTCTAGGATTTCAGGTAAGAAATTTTAGGTGTTTATTATTCAATTTATAATTCCGTTCTCCTCCAATCCCCAAATTCCAGAATCTTATTCATATAAAACTCCCTTGTTGTATATTTCTAAAAGGAGAGATCTGAAAAAGATTAAAGAAGTCATAAACAAATCCAAAATGGCAAGAGCTAAGGGATTTTGTGAGTGGAAATCTTAGTCTTTCTTATTTTAGTAATCGTATAGTATAACCTAGATTTGATATATGTCTTAAAAAAAATTTTTCACAAAAACATCACACTAAAACCCCAAAATTCCCTTAAAGTGAAATGTCAATTCTTGAGTTAGAATCTCAATTGTTCTATATTAAAATAGTGGAATTGGGTACTTATTGTAATTTTAATGTTTTACATTCTATTCCACTTCTCATTTTTTTCTTTGGATCTAATTAAGAGTTTTGAAAAGAAATAAGTTAGGAAATGATGTGTATGGTACATATTCTTTTATTCATAGTTTGCACTACGTATTTCCATAATTTAAATGGAAATTCCCATTTTCATTTTCACAAGAAGAAGTTTAATAATGCGTAAAAGGATTTGAATTGTAATTCTATAAATAGTGATTCTACTATTTAGTATAAAATAATTTTGGTATGAATTCTACTTTTATACTAGTCTGTTGTTAAATGGAGAATATTGGATACATGGTATGTTTGTTGATATGGAATTGGACTTGTATAAATTTAGATTTTTGACATTTAAACGATTAGTATAGGCGTATTCTTCGCACGTTTAGAAATTTTTTATGCACATGTGTGTATTAGCATATAAATGATGTATAATTGATAATATATTAATTGCCTAGTAGATATATTATTAATAAGAAAGAAATTGATAGTTAAGATGAAATAATGGTTTTTCCTTATACGGCCTTAATCGGGAATGCGATGAGGTGTATGATAGTATGTTAAGTGAGTGTAAATTATGACTAGGTTATAAGGATGTGAGGTCAGTCAAAAGCATACGGAAGTATGCCCAGTTAATTTGGCTACTAGTAGTATGACTATATGGCTGATGTGAGACATCACCTATAATAAGTACCCATAGAGGATGTGAGGTTAGTCCCAAATTCTGTAGGGTAAACCCGCACAACTAATCTGGCTATCAGTACTTACGAATAGTCGGACTAACATGAGATGTCACAGTTGGGTTACGGGTCATAATACGTAGGACCTGCTTCGAGGTCGAAGGTAGTAAGTGACTGATTGAGGACCTGCCTCCTTCCCATTCTGGAAGTATTAAATGGTCGGGGTTAACGGTTAGGCATGGTAGAGGATATCTTGGGAAGGGTTTGCTTTGGGTTTGAAGTATTAAGTAGTTATTATAGGGTCCTCCTCTCTTATATAGAAGTATTTGTTAGTACCTTGAGTTTTGATTTTGATGATAACAACTATAGGACATTATATAAAATAAATATACTAATGTTTTATTAAGATATATATATATATATATATATATATATTATGCAGGATATTAGACATGTATTGATTAAGAAGACTGTACAGTATCAAGATGTTGGTATATCAAGATGCTGATATCAAGAGTAGCTTCAGGTTGTGCAGTCAATTCCCCGATATTGCCCCGATATATCCCCGATATATCCTGTAGCGGACTTTTGGGGCAACGATATTCCTATAAAGCGGCATAATATAGCGGATCCGCTTTTATCCCTGATATTGCGGCAATAATCTGCTATATCCCCGATTTTGTTGCCCCGCTATATCCCACTTTCCTATAAATAAGCATTTTGCTTAATGTCTTGCTTTTAAGTTTTATGGTAACTTCAAAGTTGATGTAACAATGATATACGCTGCTGGTTATTATAACTAGTTCTAACTTTATAAGTGACAACGTTGTTTATCTTTACTTTATTATAATTTGTTTTGCTTGGTGGGAAAAAATAAGTAATACTTGTTCCTCTTTTTAATGTATAATGTTCATCATTCCTCCTTTTAAATCATCCGCTATATCCTGCTATATCCTCGATATATATCCACTACAACTTTTCGCACCTCAAGCGCTATGGAGCGGCAGGGCGCTTTAACTGCACAGGCTTCAGGTGATGATAATTGAAGACTCATGAGTATTGAAGAGTTCAAGATTTCAAGATATTCTAGATAAGTTATAGAGTCAAAAAATTTATGCTAAAACTTTGATAACACTTCTCTGATCTCTCTCGCCTTATCTAGTTTGTTTTAAATTGTTTTTCAAATATTCTGGTTTTAAAATAATCTATTTAAAATATTTCCCAAAATGATTTTCAATCTTTTACTTATAAAAATAACATTTTAGTGTTTAAGGTTTATATATTGAATTTTTGTTATATTTCCCAACTACTGCCAAAATTCAACCAAAATCAAATTCAATCGTTACTAGTTTGATTCTCCTCCTTATACTCTCGGGTTTCTCTTATCTCTCTCACTCAAACCAAGATTAAGTGTTATTCAAGAGTTATAGGATCAATTGTAATCAAGATCACAGATCTGAGTCTGTAAACTCTATCAAATCATACTCTTATATTTTATGGCATGCTCGGTATCCTTGAAATCCGAGTAGGTGTGATTGTTGCCTGTAAAATCAATTGGGTATGCTTATTAGCCCGTAAGTCTAGTGGGTGCGCTTGTAGCCCGAAAATCAACCGATTCTACCCAGAGGTCGGGATTTTGGAGGGTGTGTCTTGTAGCCTTGAAATCGAGATTGTATTTGCATCTACTAGTTGAAAGAAATCCATACAAGGAATTGTGCGGGACTGGATATAGGGTAACTCCGAACCAATATAAAATCTTGGTGTGTTCTTTCCTTTTTACTTTTACTGCATTTACTTTTATCTGCACTTTGATTCTGTGATTGTTAATTACATTATTTCAAGTAGAATCTTAAAGAATTTGAAAAATATTCATATAATCAATTAAATACAATCCACCCACCCCCCCCTTTGGTGTTAATTTAGCCTTAAGATCTCTATTCCACTAACTCACATTTGATATCAGAGCATTGGTTTTCAATGTATTCATCACCTGATTTTTGAAAAAGTTTAAATGGCTACCAACACTGGTAATAGTACTATCAGTAACTCTATTAATACACTTATTAGTAACTCATTTGTCGAAGGACAATCTATTGCTAGACCTTTACTTTTTAGTGCAGTAATAACCATATCGGTCCTGTAAAATGAAAATTTATTTACAATATTGGTTTAGACACTTGGAATATCACACAAACTGAGTAGATTGAACCCGAGACTAATGTTGCATAGTGGACTGCTGACCAAAAAGCAGTTGCACAAAGTAACTCTAAGGCTATGAATATATTATTATTTTTCACTAGATAGAAATGAATTTAATATCTATATGTAAGTCTTCATTTGAAATTTGGAGAACTTTGCAAGTTACACATGAAGGCACAAGTAAAGTTAAACAGACCAAAATTTCCTTGTTAACAAACCAGTTTCAATTATTCAAAATGAGTCCAAATGAGTCCACATTTGATATGTATAATAGATTCCAAGATATAATACACTCGCTTATTGCACCGGTTAAAAGTTTTTCTAAAGAGGATCAAGTTAGAAAAATCCTCAATCCATTTACTCCTGAATGAGATCAAATGACTCTTGTAATCGAAGAGGATAATGACATTAGCACTCTAAAAACTAAAGAATTAATTGGTAATTTAAAGTCTTTTGAAGCACAAATGCGGGGCATGAGAGAAAGCAAAGCAATAGAGAAGAAATATTTAGTTTTTAATGCAACGACGGATACTATGGACTCAAACAGCGATGACGCTGAAGAAATTGCTTTCATGGTAAGGAATTTCAGAAAATTTCTAAAATATAGAAAAATGAACAATTTCAGAACAGAAATCTGGGAAGTGGAAATGGAAATGAAATTAGATGTTATAACTGCGATGACCGTGGCCATTTAAAACAAAGACTGTTCACATCTTGATAAACTGAAAACTACACCAAACACTAATTCATCCAGAATATAGAGAATAGCTTATACTAAAATAATAGACGATTCAGACAATCCTCAAGTGATAATGAATCAGATATAGAAATTACTAACATGTGCTTCACAGCAATACATAATTCAGAACAAAATGGTGAAATGGATCAGAAAAAGGTACGCTTTTAATATATCAAACTTTTAATTTCTTGAATGAATTTTTTTCTTTTGGTTGCTTTATTGGTTGTTAGCAATATCCTATAAAATTAATAATAATATTGGTTAAATATTGTGTGATTATATTTCAAATTTAAATATTTAAATATTTTAATAATATAATAACAATATAAAATATATTTAAATTATTTTTAGAATTATTTTTCGAAAAATATAATAGCTATACAGATATATATATATATATATATAATAAAATAGGATATAGCTAAACAAAAATCATTTTTGAAAATTTCGACCTATATGTCGATATACCCCATGTGCATATGTCGACATATGTAGACAGATTTTGAACTTTAATTTCAAATTCAAAATTTGAATTTTCCTCCACCTTTTCACCAACTCCTCTATTCTAAAAGTTGCCTTTTGACTAGAGAATATATCTTTTGATTCTCTATTTACTTACTCCATCTCCATCCATTCATTTTTCACTTTCATTTTCAAATTCAAAAAATCATAAATTCTCTTATCTCTTCAAACTACTCCTCAATGGCATCCTCAAGCAATACTAAGGCAACCATGAGGCTTTATAAGAAAATAAAAGAATATCTTTTTAATGATCAAGAAGCCATAAAAGCCTATATTGAGTATTTATCTTTCGGAAAAGTCTTTCCCAGAAGAATTGCTATTTTTGAAGATTTTCCTCCTAATGATCTTTACAGGCTTTGTTTGCAAAATGAAATTCTTGGTTTAATTGATGCTTCTCAAAATGATTTCATTTCTTATCCAAAATTAGTGAAGGTGTTTTATGCAAATTTAAAAAGAAAGTTTTATGATGGAAGAGAAGGAGAAGTTTGGAGTAGTGTCAATAAGACACAAATTTTTTTAAATTATGAACTTTTGGGTCACATTCTTGGATGCAAATATAGTGGAATGGACCTTTCAAATGTTCAAAATCATATAGTAATTCATGATATTTTCGAAAGTGGTAATGATTTTTAATTTAAAAAACAAAAACTTGCTTCCAAAAGCAAGAATGTTAAGCCTTCTTTTGCAACAAAGTATCACTCCTAGAATGAGCAATTATAATAACCTGACACAAAAGGTTTTCAAAGCCCTTTTCGCCATTTATTGTCAATATGACATAAATTGGTCTCGAGTCATTTTGGATGAACTTTTTCCTAAAAATATTTCTAAACATGAAATTATACTATTTCATAGTGTGTATCTTACTCATGTTTTCAATTATTTTGATGTTGATCTTAAGAGAGAGGAAACAATTTCTCGAAAAATATTTGAAAAGGCCAACATCTCACTTATGTATATTTCACCCTTTTTCGAGCCTTACCAAATGCTTGCAGAAAAGGAACAAAGTTTAGCTTTGGAAAAGAAGCAAGAAATAAGAGAAGAGGAGGAAGAGGAAGAGGAAGGAGAGGAAATGGAAGTCGAGGAGGAAGAACTAGAGGAGGAGGAGGATACTTCTTTGGAAAGTATCAATATGCCACCTAATCCATCCAACAAAGATCTTCTCAAAAATCAATTGAAGATCATTCATAACCAAAGGAAACTTACGGAATCATTTTCAAAGAGATTTACCTCAATTTCCAACAAAATTGATAAATTCTTTGGAAAGATCATCAGCAAGCTTGGTGGTCCTTCTTCATCTTCATCCACATCTTTCTAGTTATTTGTTTAAGCTATATTTGTATTTGGATTTTTTAGTTTTAGTTTATGTTGAAGCTCATGAATTTTTCTTTTATTTCTTATACTCGTCCTTATTATCAATGAAAATTCTGTTTCTTACTGTAATACATTGTCAGTTATCTCTGGAGAGTCATAAAAATACAATAGTATGGGCCAAATATAATAGAAAAGATAAAGTGGTTTTGAAAATTATAGTGCATATGTCGACATATGCCAAGCATGTATGTCGACATATAACGGCCATTTTTCAAAAAAAATAAAAAAATTAGAAAATAATAACTACCAAATACTAATTCAAATGACTTCTTACCCCTATGTGTGTGTGTGTATATATTCACTCTAGAAAATCATTATTTTCAGTCTCTATCTTCACTCCTTTTCATTCCTAAACTCAAATAAAAATCATTGCCTTCTCTTATCCAAAAACTAACTGAAAACCTCAAACAAACTCTTGAATCGTTCAAGAACATTCTTTCTTTCGTCCTAAGAAACCAGAGCACTTAGAATTGAGTTAAATGTAGATGATCAAGAAGCAAGAAAGGAATTTCGACACAATTTAATGGATGATTTCTACCTTGAACAAAGCAGAACTAACCACTAATCCAAAGTGCACCATCAACAAAGATGATGAAGATTAGGATGCTATTGAAGTGGATCCAATCTTCGGTGCTGATGGATAGGTTGAAGTTCCTCGAAATGTCTAGTTTAAATAGGACTGGTTGTATATAAATAATAATACTTGATTTGGTTTGGATTTGATTGGTTTTATTTGTGTGGATTTGTTTGAATGACGTATGACATTAACTTTGTCGGATTGGATGAATATTTAGATTGATTATGATTATTTCATGATTATTTAATTTTACATATTGCTTACTATTTTTTTATATAATCTTTCTCATCATCATTGTATGTAATTCTTATATATCAATTAGTATTTTATTTAGGGGAGTTAGAGTTAGAATTAGAGTAAGAGTTAGAGTTATAGTTAGATTATTTTTATTGATTACAAAAGGGGAGAAATATATAAAATCTAGGCATAGATTAAGATGGAGTTCTGTAACTTAGTGGGAGTTATATTATATTATATATATATAGTTGTTATCATCAAAAGGGGGAGATTGTTAGTTCCTTAAGTTTTGGTTTTGATGATAACAACTATAGAACATTATATAAAATATAGATACTAATGTTTTATTAAGATATATATATATATATAGTGCAGGATATTAGACAGGTATTGATTAAGACGACTATATAGTATCAAGATGCTGATATATTATGTTGATATCAAGAGTAGATTCAAGATGATGATAATTGAGGACTCATGAGTATTGAAGAGTTCAACATTTCAAGAGATTTCATATGAGTTATAGAACCATAAAATTTATGTTAAAACCTTGATAGCACCTTCCTGATCTCTCTCACCTTCTCTATTTTTGTTTTAAATTGATTCTCAGATATTCTGGTTTTAAAATAATCTTTTCAACATATTTCCCAAAATGATTTTCAATCTCTTATTACTGAATACTCTTATAAAATCTTTCAAAATTATTTTATAAAGTTTTATTAATTTATATTTTGATTAAAATATGTATAAACTACATTTAAATGATTCTACAAAGTATTAAATAATTTTACAAAGCAACGGATTTTCAATATAATTTTTTTAAGTGTTTTTAAAAATACAAAGGGATAAGTTGACATCTCCTATCCATGTAGGTCGACATAGTGGCCATAAAATTTAAATTTAGATTTGAATGGAAGTGTCTTTTTGTCGAATCTCTTCGCGAATGGACATGACCTTCGTTTCTCTATATATACCAAACTTCCAAACGAATTTTATACAACTACTTTCTTATTCTTCTCTCCTCTTCTCACTCTTTTGATTTCTAAATCAATTTTTACCCAAGCTCTTCCAAAATTCAACCGCAATCAAATTCAATCTTTACTTGTTTGATTCTCCTTCATCTGCTCTCTGATTTCTCTTACCTCTCTCACTCAAACCAAGATCAAACTGTTATTCAAGAGTTATATGATTATTGTAATCAAGATCGAAGGTCGAGTCTATAAGCTCTATCAAATCATACTCTTATGCTTTGTGGTGTGCTTGGTATCCCTAAAATCCAAGTAGGTGTGATTGTAGCCTATAAAATCAATTGGATGTGCTTATTAGCCCGTAAATCTAGTGGGTGCACTTGTAACCCGGAAATCAAGCAACTCTACCCAGAGGTCGAGATTCTGGAGGGTGTATCTTGTAGCCTTGAAATCGAGATTGTATTTGCATTTACTATTTGAAAAGGAATCCGTATAAGGAATTGTGTGGGATTGGATGTAGGGTAACTCCGAACTAGTATAAAATCCTAGTGTGTTCTTTCCTTTTTACTTTTACTGCATTGAATTTTATCAGCACTTTGATTCTATGATTGTAATTAATTACATTATTCAAAGTAGAATCTTAAAGAATTTGAAAAATATTCATATAATCAATTAAACACTATTCACCCCCCGATAGTGTTATTTAGCCTTAAGATCTATATTTTACTGACTCATGGTATTAAGTAGCCTGATGATATTCTATGCGGCGTTAACTAGATAGTATCGAAGAGGAGTCCGCATTGGGACAGGTTGTAAAAGATGGGGACCTGCCTAAAATGAGGTATTAAATGGTCAGATTCTGCCCAGTTCCTATTGAAATGATATTAAGTAACTTGGGTACTATCGCTTACATTGTTAGGATATTACTAACGATAGATGCGTGAGACTAAAAATGATCTTTGGCCTACAATTGAAGATAGGTAAGTGAGTTGGATTGGAAAGCGCATAAGTTATAGAGTTAGACTTAAGGTTGGAGATATTTATATAGAATATGGTTAGGATGCATAGACATATTCTTATTTAAATTATATTGTACAAATGCTATTGTAGAAAGGCTCAAGATTTTTATTCACCGGACACTGTTGTTCTGACTCCCTCCTCATTACAACATAGGTTAGAGAAGGCGATGCTGATTACAAAGACGAAGGCAATACAAGGACTCGTGGTAGTTATCTATTTATTAATCTACCATTGTTGTTATTATATTTTCGATGTAACAATTTAGACATGATGTATTTTGAGATATTGCAATATGGATATTTGGCGTTATTATGTGGAATTGTATTGTATGTTTCTGACATTTGAATTTTTGATAAAATGGGTACTAATTCTCATGTTATATTTTATCGTTCCATTGTGAGACTCTGAATGTGTAACTTGATGCTTTGTGTATTGTTAGTTGTATCTATTTTACCAACCAACAACCAGCTTTGGAATGGGTCTAAGGTTCGATAGGTCATCTCTGGGTTAAAAATTAGGCCCGTTTCAAGGTGAGTTGTTTCATATATAATATGAATGTATAAATTAAAGGTGGAACATTGAAAAACCCTAACTAGACTTAAGGAATAAATACATACATAAATGTACGTATATCACGATTTTTGATGTGTCTGACATTGAATTACGAGAGTAATTCATAAGAATTATATTATTCCATAATTCGATTTCACACAATATAATATATTGAAGATTATGAATCTTCAATATAATGCTGTCTTTTATCATTTATATATAGATTACTTGCATGCTCTTTAGTTGTTGAGCTTTCTTCAAGCTGAGGATGTTATGTGTGGTACTATTAATATATTGAATAAATGAGGTAAGATAACTACACATATTTGTTAAGCTTTCCTCAAGTACGCCATCGCAAAATGGTAGGTTTGAGTGAATAATCCTATTTTATTTACTGAGTTTTCCTCAAGGTAAGGTGGGATTAGGACAAAGTACAATGGGTTAGGAGTTGTATATAGTACAACCGATAAGGAGTTATCCATCGTATGTAGGAGTATGATTGTTGAGCTTTCCTCAAGGTCGGAATCCCAAGACATACGAGACCTGACACATACTAGTGAAGTCGAAAGATTCTATTTTTTGACATAAGGATCGGCAAAACATTAAAGACTAGTGAGAGCTTAAATAAAATATAAATTTTAACCTTACTAATATTATAAGAACATCTACTGTGATTTGTATAATAATCTACCACTTAAAGTTGCAGAAAATGACAACTCCAAAATTATTTTCTGTAAACGACAAGCTTACCGGACCTAACTATACTGACTGGATAAGAGCAATTAAAATAGCATTAACTTACGAGCGCCTATGGTCACCTATTACATGCGAACCGAAAGAGGAACCCACTGATGATGCGGATCCCGAACTATGACTTGCTTTTGAAAAATAGGTTTCAAACCTAGAGATTACCTAAGTTTTCATGTTGTCTACATTAGACAAACCGTTGCAAAGGCAGTGCGAAAATATATATGTTCATGAGATATTTGATCAAGGCTCTTTTTGGTAAATAGTCACGTTCCGCAAGGTATGATCTTACGAAGAAGTTGTTCAATACCAAGATGACCAAAAGATAGAAAGTGGACGATACATGCTAATGATGAAGGGCTATATTTCTACGATTTTGCAATTAGACGCACAAATAAGCAACGAATTACATGTAGATTTGATCCTTGGTTTGCTTACTCTGCATTATGAATAGTTCATACTGAATTATAATATAAACTAGTAAAATATGAAACTCGTGGAGATCCTCAATATGTTGAAGAATCATAGGGATATACTTGCTATTAAGGGTAGTGCATCATCCTTGAAGAGTTCAAAGAAGCATAAAAGAGAAGGTAAGAAAAAGAAAAGAAAGAAGACCGATGAAAAGGGTAAATGTCACCACTGCCAAAAAAAGGTCACTGGAAAAGGAATTGTCCCGACTACTTGAAGATTATTGGAGAAAAGAAGCAGAATGGCTCTACGGCTCCATTAGGTACAATTATGATTCAAAATTATTCTATAATCAATAAAATGTCTTAGGTCTTAGATAGTGGATCTGGTACTCATATATGTAATCCGTTATAGGGGCATAGGAACTGACATCATGTGGAAAAAGGAGAAATGAGGCTCCAAGTTGCTGATGGATCTATCATAGATGCAACGGCAGTAGGAGATTATCATTTAGTTTTTCCTAGTGGAGTAGTATTAGTATTAAATAATTTCTGTCTTGTAAAAGACTTTATTTGTGCGATTATTTTCATTTCTAGATTGTTTGAGATTAGATATATATTTCATTGTAAAAATAATGTTATGAACCTTAATTTGGATCTAAATAAAGTCTGCGCTGGTATTCTTGAAAATGGCATTTATGTGATCAACACTAATTATGTGTGTACTGTGAATAATGCTTCTAATAATATAAATGATAGTTATCTGTGGTATTGGAGGTTAGGCCATATTTGTAAGAAACGACAACACAAATTGAAAACCAAAGGTTTTCTAACGTCAATTGATTCTAAATCATTTGACATCTGTGAGTCATACCTCAAAGGTAAAACGACCAAGCACCTCTTCAATAGGAGCAACGAAAGAGTTGATAAACTCTTAGGGTTAGTACATAGTGATGTATATGGCCCATAATAAAAGTTAATAGTTCTTACTTTTTTATCTTCACTGGTGATTTCTTGAGACTATAGTATGTGTATCTTATGAAGAACAAATTCGATGTCTATGAGAAATATGTCGAATATAAAAATGTAGTGGAAAACTAAACAGTACATAAGATTAAAAAAAATTGATCAGATCGAGGAGGCGAGCATGTTGGATAGGATTTCCAACAATATTTAAAAGATAATGGGATTATCTCTTAAGTTCATCCACCCTATATTCCACAACAAAATGGTATGTTGGAGCTAAGGTACCAAACCCTGTTAGATATGGTTTGCTCCATGATGAGTATGGCTGAGTTACATTTGTACTACTGGGGATATGCGGTAGAAATCGTGGTGCATATGTTGAACTTGTTACCCACTAAATCTATGCCTAAGATGCCATAAGAGAAATGGCATGGGAAGAAACCCCGCTTCAATTACTTAAAGGTATGGGGTTGTTTGGACTATGTTAAGAACATTGGCCATAATAAGCTAGACACGAGATTAGTTTTGTGTGCTTTATAAGATATCTCAAGAATTCTAGGGGATACATTTCTATAACAAAGAGGAACAAAAGGTGATTATTTCCACACATACTATTTTTTAGAAAAGGAATTTCTATCAAAAGAAATTAATAGCAAGGATGTAGATTTGGATGAGATCCAAAAAATAAATACTAAGGCCGAACCAGTGGAAGAACCAAATTCTCGTATACGAAACCAAGCAACCTATTAGAAGGTCTAGTAGGGAATCTAGCGCATTAGAGAGATACTATGGTTTTCTTGTGGATGGCGAGAAAGGGGGTTGTGCCTTAGATGATGACATTCCTCCGTCCTTCCAATAAGCACTACAGGGTAAAGACTCTACACTCTGCCTTGAAGCTATGAAATCGAGATGGATTCCACGTATGAAAACAAAGCCTGGACTTTGTCAGGCGTACCCAAAGTGATAAAGCCCATTGGGTGCAAATGGATTTTTAATAAAAAGCTAACTTTAGATGGGGAAGTAAAAACTTATAAGGCATGGCTAGTTGCAAAATGATTTCATCAAATTCAAGGTGTTGATTATGAAGAGATCTTTTAGCCTGTAGCCATGTTTAAGTCCATTCAAATTATGCTAGCCTCACTACATTCTATGACTAAGAAATATGGCAAATGGATGTAAAGACGGCCTTTTGAAATTGTGATTTTGAAAAAACCATTTATATGTCATAGCTCAAGGGTATTATGGTCAGTAGGAGTGAGGGCAGGGCTTGCAAGTTGCTAGGGTCTATTTATGGACTTAAACAAGCTTCAAGGAGTCAAAATAAGGGTTTCGATAAAGTAATCAAACGGTTTGGCTTTTATCAGAATACAGAGGAAGTGTGCGTATATAGAAAGGAATAGAGTAACGCTATCATATTTCTAGTGCTCTATGTCGATAATCTATTATTGATTTGCAATGACACTTCGTTGTTGCAATCAACGAAAGCTTGGCTTTCTAAGAACTTCTCAATGAAGGATTTGGGAGAAGCAGCCTGAATATTTGGCATAAAGATCTAAAGATATAGGCTAAAGTGGTTGTTGGGATTGTCCTAGTCTATGTACATAGTTATAATACTGAGAAGGTTTAGTATGGAGACTTCCATGCATGGAAACATTCCAACACAGTTTGGAATCGTCCTTTCTAAGAAGGACGCTCCTCATACTGATGTGGAGAAAGAGAAAGAGTGTATGAAGAGGAACCCCTATGCTTCAGCCATAGGATCCATAATATACATTATGATATATACTACACTGAACGTGGCATACATATCAAGATGCGTAAGCCGATACTAGTCTAAACCCGGAAAAAAACATTAGACGACCATAAAATGTATAATAAAGTATATAAGAAATACTCAAGATTTATTCCTTATATACGGGAGACCTCCTTATGAAGGGGTATACAGATTCGAGCTTTCAAAGTGATATAGATGATAGTAAATTGTTGTCTGGTTCTGTCTTTACGCTTAACGGTGGAGCTATTAGTTGATAAAGTTCCAAGAAAGAAACAGCTGTTGATTCCATGATGGAGGCCGAGTACTTCGCTCTCAATGAAGCAGCTAAAGAGGCAGTCTGGATGTACAAGTTTTTGATGAGCTTGGAGTGCTTCCTGATACTGAGAATCCTATGGCATTGTCTTGTGATAATACTACAGTGATGAAGATCACAAAGAAGCTAAGAGTGCACAAGAAGTCATGGCATATTCTTCGAAATTTCCATCTCATTAGAGAATTCGTTTAAAAGAAAGAGATCGTGATATAAAGGGTAGATACCAAGGAGAACATAGCAGATCCATTCACTAAGGATCTAGCTCGGTCGGCTCTCGAGAAGCTGATTGAAGGGATGGAATTGAGATTAATAATTGGCCCTAAGTGCAAGCGAGAGATTGATATTGTTAGGGGTAATTCCCTAAGGGAAATTCTGTAATTTATTGTAAACTAATTAGCTCTATAATCAATTCATGTTCATAATAAAGATGTTTTTCCTTTTGTTATAATGTGTTATGAATAATTAAATGCTTAATAAAAATATATGTAATAGAAAATTCGCAAATGGTGTGTTTGTGATAGTAATTATAATTAGTTGTAATCATGAGTATTGTATCATAATGTTATAAACCACATCATTTTAAATGTTCCTAGTCAAGATGTATCATGACTGGATATCAATGTATCCATTAAGACTGGAGTATGTAATGCTTACCAAATGTTAGAAAGTACATTACTCATGACTACCAGGGGCACCTAGGGTTACATATTGATAGTTATAGGATAACTATGGAATGACTCACTCGATAGTTTTCTGTTGGTTAATATAACTAAGGAAAAATAGAAAATAACGATGTGACTGATTTACACAGTTCTCTCGACTTGAGAATACTGCCAATCTTTAATATGAAAGCTCCGCTTAGATTATAGTCAAATCATGGGACGACGTTTATCGAGTGACGATGGTTGGGTCGGCGGAATTATTAGAAGTGAAACACTGCTCAAGAGAGGATTCGTCTCCTTGGTTATATGGGGTTAGTATCACGGTCAACTCGAGTCAACTCAAAGTCAAAATCTCTGGCCAGAGTAGATCGGTTAATAATAATTGCTACTATTGAATTAAGGACTTTTTCTTTGAAATATAGAGTTGAATATGGATGGTATTGAAATTTTGACCACTACCAAATTCCATAAGTCCAAAGTGATATAGTATTGACGAAGAAAATTGGTGTAAATAATAGTCACAACCAGGTAACGCTTAACAAAGTAAAATTGAATTTTATCACAACCAAATAAGTGATAAATTTGGCCAAAATGTCACACCACCTATTAAGTGATGTGTGAATGCTAATATTCGAATAATCCGATATTAATAGCTAACCAAATTTACACCTAATGAGTCACACAACCGAATTGATGAATTCTCCTTTGACCAAACGACTTAATTAATTTGCAATTGTTATAAATTAATTTAATAAATTAGCTTATGAAATATTAATTAGAAAAATTGATTTTGATTTGATGAATAAATTATTAAATGTATTTATAATAGTTATAAATATATTAATCAATATACGATGTCGATAGGTGTTTAAATTGGACTTAAATGCAAAATATTTCAGACTTTAAATGGGTTTAAAGCCCATGATAGGGGCTAATTATTTCGATAGCAACATAGGGTTATAGATGACTTGAAATGGGCTAAAGGGGGTTGATAATAGATGGCTAAGATTAAAGGAGATTGAGTAAAAGATGAGATCCCAAATTTTCTCTTTTCCATCCTGTATTTAAGCATCTCTTCCTACATTTGATTTTGATCTTTTTGGAGCCTTCATCCCTATAAATTTGCTGGCTGAACTCCCTCTATCATCTCTCTAATTTCCCAAGTTCAAATCAATCAATTCAACTGTTATTCGATAGCTATTGGTTAATAGTTCAAGGACTAATACTCTTTTGGATCGGAAATTGTTTCAAGGAGCATACTTCATCATTTAAAAAAGAACTTCAAGGCATTGGAAGCAAGGTATATTTCAGGCCAAAATATAATTATCCATGCTTAGATATAATGTTTTATTATATTTGTGTGTGTGTACAATATTGTTAGTTAGGTGACGATTTTGATATGCAAATTATATTGTTGCAAATTGTTTTGGTAGTATGTATGTATATACTTATCAATAAAAATTATTACGCGCATACCTACAAAGGCACGGCATAGAAATAAATAAAAACATTTTTTATTTTAATAATATATATGTATATATATTGTAAATATAAGCATATAAATGTAGTTTATAATTCAATCACTTCATCATACTTTATATAGATATGTTATATAAATTCGTATATAAAGTACTATGCATATATTATATTCGGCAATAATAAAAAATTATACATATATATTATTTAAATATTATTTAAACCATTTAATAACATAAATTAAATATAATAATATATACAGGAAATTATTGTCAAGTACAAAATTTCTCAGCATTTTAGCCTCAAGGACAGACCTTCAGTATTTTAACCTGAAGGACAACTTTCTTTAGGTATCAGTTTTTACAGTTTTTAGGTATCAGTTTGTAGTTATCGGTAGCATTTTTAGCTATCAGTTTTTAGTTCGGTAGCAGTTTTGGAAAAATGTTTGTCCTTATGAATAATTTTGAAAGAATGTTTGTCCTTGTGAATAGTTTTTAGGAGAATGTTTGTCCTTGTGGTTAAAATATTGAGGTCGTGTCCTTAAGGCTAAAAATATACAAAATTTTGTCCTTTAAATTAATTCCCCCTAATATATATTATATAAAATTTATGTTTCACATTTTATAAAATTATATTACCTCAAAACACATGTTCGGTTGAAAATTAAAAAAATTATTATTCAAAAAATATTTTAATTATATGCCGAAAATCAATAGTTAATTCTAAATTATTTTTAAGCAATAAAATTATGAAATAAATTTTCAAAGTACAAAATATTATTCAAAATTTTGATGGAAGTTTAAATTTCAAAATTGTGTTTCGAAATTATTTTATATTAATTTCTAAATTAAAAACCGTATGGATATTAACTAAAATAATATTTAAAATTAAAAAGTATTTCTTGGTAACGCACAACCAGGTATATATATTTTTATTAAAAAATATTATTATTATATATATAAGTATTAATCTATATTTTATTATACATTTATAAATAGGTAATTTATATTATATATATATATATATTAAAATATCATTACTGTGTCTCAATCTATTCATTTAAGAGTACCAAAGATGATAAGAAGTAATGCAAATAACTTTAGGTCAGACAAAAATATGGTATGAGCGATCTATAATTTCATAATAGATATAAAAACTGATTTATCGGAAAATAAGAATATATGGCATGGTGAATCATACTTGACATATCCCCACATCTAACAAGTTAGCACATAAACACGGTATATGTTAATATTAGAACTGGGCCAGCCCGTAGCCGAAGTTATAGGTGAATTTCAAATTTTTTTACCCTATTGGATATTTATTGGGCCAATGAAGTTATTTAAAACATTCTAAATTTTATTAAATTAAAATCTTTTATTTTATTTAAATTTGTAAACTAATATAGTTTTACTTAATTTATGTTATGACGTATGTATATACATGTATCATATACACATATATATATGTATGCGCATGTGTAACATATCAAATCGTGCAAGGTAAAACATGCCCTTATATAGATGTTGGGATTTACATCGCAACGGACATATTAGCTCATCCAATATGCAAATATAATGCTCGAATGTAAACACACATACACTTTTGTTTACATATATAAAATACTTTAAATATACGTATACATACCAACTTTAGTTCAATTTTATTATAAATATAAATGTATACAAATATATATAGACATACGTACACACACACTTATAAACATAATTATGAAATATTAACAAATAAATATATATAAATATAATTATGTGAATATGTTTTAATCAATTATAAATATATTAAATAAAATAAGTAATAATTTTTCTTATTTTAAACCATAAACAATATATACATATATAAATAAAATATTCACATGAAACTATGCGGAGGGCGAGTAGGAGGCTGACGCTTACTTATATATCTACATTTGGACCCGTTATCACTTTTATCCACTGTGCAATGCTATGGAGCTATGCCAGCACTTGTTATATTTAGAGACAGTTATCTTTAAAGTTTTTTTTACGGATGTATAAACTATATTATATATACTTAGTATAATCTAACGAACTTGCTACACTCTGATATGCTTATTTATTTTGGTTCATTCGATTATGCCACTCTCTCGAATGTTTATATCTATGTTGTTAATATATTTTGTCTATGATTTAAGAGATATTTTATAGTCTCTTCGTTACATTATCGTGCTCCGCACTTGATCGCTCCCCTACAACGGCCGTATACCAATGCAGCATAGTCCTTTAGTATCAGAGTTGTATATTGGATACCAGAGGTGGAGGGAGGTTGCCTCATTCTCTAATTTGATGTTTGGGTTCTTCTTAAGTTCCTAGTAAATTCCGTCTTCTTATTGATTCTTGAAACTATAGGTGTAACACCTCGTAATTTTAAAATAATTAATTAAAAAGAAAATTAATCAATAAATGATTAACACCCAAAAAAAAGAATTTTCACAAACGTCGGAATTTAGCTATGAAACTTGCACCATCGGGTTTTGTGGCGATTTTCTAATCAACTTTCATATATAATGTTTTTCGATCCGAGTTCAAACGAAAATTTTATTAAAGTGAAGATTTTGAATCGAAAATAATTATATATGTAATTATGGTAATAAAAATTAATTGACGTTAATTAATAACGTTAGTGGAAACTTACACGTTAAATCAAATCTAGGAGAATATATATATATATACACACAAGAGGAAACAAATTACAGCAACCAGTTTGAAAACGGAATTAAATTAAACAAAACAAAACATGGTAATTAATCACAGCCGATAACATGCCACAGGTCGACCCTAGATGCATGTTGGTCGACTGATAGTGGTCGACCGTAGGCATAGGGCAGTCGACCTGTGTCGTTGTGAATTCAAGAACAGTACATGGCCGTATGGCCCAGATTTAATACAGTTAATTTAATCTAACGGTTGTCATTGCTTTAAACCCCTATAAATATAGACCTAGAAGCTCAATTCTAAAACTCATATTTCGAAGCAACATCGGAGCTCTACTAATTTCTCTTCTCCTCCAAACTCTAAATTAGAAATAGCAATAGTTTATACATATATACAATTAGAGAATCATGGAAGATGATTGAGGAAGAGAATAGGGTCAAGTCAAATCGCCAAACCCGAGGTATGTAAATTCGAATCTAAAATATAAATCAAATTTCAAATCTCTTTTCTAATCAAGATCTCTGATAAATCTATATATGCTTGCGGTGTATGAATCCGAATAAAGAGAAAAGAGAGTCAAATTGAAATGACAGGGATTTGATCTAGAGATTTGGAAAGATAAAAAGGTAGGTGTGATTGAATATTTTTATATAATATTTGATTTATATCATTGTAAATCTATTTCTGTATTCTTGAAATGTAAATTGGAGTTATAGGCTAAAATTGCATATGTGAAATAAAATTATAAACCATGCCTACATATTCTGTTATTAATAACTTGTATTGTACATTGCATGTATGTAAATATGGAGAATATTGGATATTAATAATCCTTGAAATTTATAGAATATGTGACGACCCACATTTCGGAAGGTTTAAATCGACAATAATCCACACATGTCCAACTTAAACAATTCGGAACATAGATAATCATTGGGGTTAATTAAGAAAAATAGAAGAAGAGAACAAACACAAAATCTCGTAGCAGTGATAAAATATAATAATCAAATAAACAGTTCATGAAGCTGTTTACTATACATTTGATTATAATTTATACAACATTTATCATATATATATATATATGGCAGGGATAAATAAATAATGCAGCAGACAACATGATGCAGGAATAATAATAGTAATAATATACCAAATCTTCGTCTTCGTCCTCCTAAAAATGATCTTCAAGGCGTTTAAAATCTCACGGCTGACCAGAGCGTAATGAAAAGACAAAACACTTGAGCCAGAATAAAATATCTTATGAGAGTCAAATCGATATCAAATAACATGAGTGTAATAACATCGGAGATGTTTACGGGATTTCACATCTCATATCCAGTGTATAACGTGCGTGCAATAACAAGAGATGTTACAGGATTTTCCATCTTTTAAGGATCCGTCAAAATATTTATATGTAGTAGAATACGCTACTAATATAATGTCCAATCAGTAATATAAATATTTTGCTTAGCGTTAAGGCTTTACATTAATCCCCTTAAACGCATTTCTAAGCATTGTCATATAGTTTGCATATAACGCCCCAGTAGCACGTCAGGGGATAGGGATGCGCCGTGATACAACAACACTAAATCAAAATCATAGGGGTCTCATATAGGGATAAAAGTATGACAAGACACGTAAGGCAATGCCTAAGGTAGGATACTACCATTTCGAGTCGCAGGGCTGGTAGGAATGCATCGTAGCCACGACCGTCCACTGCGTCCATCCATCCCATATCGAGTCAAAGGGAGGCTATCCCACAATCAAGGTGCACCAATCAAAACCAACAACAAGAGTAATAATATGGACCAAGTTCAAAAAAATCGAAGAACGGATGTCCGCTAAGGTTAGCAAGCCCTCTTGGCCCTGTCAAGCCGTCCTATTTTAGTCATTTCAAATTGGCACAAGTGCTGGGGTCTATCCATCATCGTCCTCTTTCTTCAAATCTAGCAAACGATGAAAAATCCAACCACTTCATTATGGAGTCTCCTCCGCGTACACAGTTGTTAAAGTGGTTCCAATATTGACAGAGAGTATGCCAATAAGAGGCCCCAGTCTCTTTAACAACCAAACGTCGTTTTACACACCGGTAGGTACTTTTACATTTTGAAAACAATACATACTTGATATCAAAATATCATATTCGTTTCAAAATCAAATTCATTTCGAAATCATCGTATTTGCTCAATATATACTATTTCAATTAAAAATCATTCTCACCTTAATATCTCAATTTCAGTTCCAATTCAAAATTGCTTCGAATTTCCATTTGGGTTATAACCTCAATTTAACCCAATTCATATTAAATCCATGATTTAAATATAAACATTCCAACCTTGACCAATTTGAATTTTTATTAAATAGTTTAAAATAATTTAAAGAGTTAAAATAGTTTAATAAAAAATAGTTTGAGTGTTAAAAATGGATTATAAAATAAATTAGCTTGGAAATCAAAATAATTTGAATATTTAAAAGATAGGTTTTAAACAGTTTATATTAAAATAATTTATTTGAAAATAGTTTGAAAGGTAAACTGATTCAATTCCAAATTTTCCAATTCAAATCAATTTCAATTTCCATTTCGATTTAATCGATTTAATTTCGATTTCAAGTCGAATTTTACTTCGATTCCAATTCCAACTTGAATTAATTTCAATTCAATCCCAATTTAATTTCAATTTCAATTCCAAATTAATTTCAATTTCAATCCCAAATTAATTTCAATACCAATTCCAATTTCAATTTCGACTATTCGATTCAATGGTTAAATTTCAACTCAATTCTCAAATTTAGACCATTTCAATTTATATCAATTTCGAGCTCAATTTTCAAAGTATCGATTTAAATCATTTAAATCAAATTTAACTTCGATGTTCAATTCAATGTTCAAATCCTTTAAAATAATTCGATTTCGAGCCAAAGTTTGAAATATCAATTTAAATTACTTTTACTTAGCAATATTCAAATTCCGAATTAAAGTCCAATCTTTTAAAACAAATCAATTTCTAAAATTCAGATCATATTTCGATTATAACATCAAAATCTCAATTTCAATTTTTTAAACAATTCTTGTTTCCAAATTTAAATTTCAACATTTCAAGCTCAAGTTCGAAAATAATTCATTTCCATAAATTCAATTTTTACTTCTTAATTCAAATCATTTTAAATAATTTCAAATCGAAAATTTTCAAAATCATTTAATTTAACCAAATCCGGTGTCCGTAAATAATTTTCTATCCTATGGCCAAGTGAATCAGTTATTTCAATTTAATTCAGGGATGTATGTATATCATTTCAACCCAAAATAAATGTCACAGTTATATATCATTTTAACCTATTTCTTAATTTATTCGAAATAATTCAATTTATAGTTTTATATACTGTAAATATTATATAGGATGATACGGGATATGTCAAAATAAATAAACATCTAAATCATCCAAAATATCAACCAATAGCATCCATCACAATCAATCATCCAAACAGTCAATAAAATTCACAACAATTTCATAGTTATTAACATCGAGTGTTTTACTGGCCATTAAATTCCAATCTCAAATTTAACTGTCAATTTTAATTTTTAACAGTCAATTCAAATGATAATTAAATTTATCAAACAACAACCAATAAATTTATAGTAATTTAACTAGTATAAAAATATTTTAGTCAATCGTGAGCGTATAAAATACTCACATTTATTTGAAACTAAAAATATTTTCAGCTTCAAATAAATACTACCTTGGCTCCATGCCAAAGCCTTCGTCGATACGATCCCAATGCCACCTGTTTCGCCCAAATCGGACTTCGTACGGAGAAGTTGTGCAATTAATTAATATACGATATAATTTTAAAACTTTAATTAACAAAATTTAAATAAAACTAAAATAATAAAACATTACCCTTCTTCCTCACATACACACGCTCCAGGTTACACGCGAACGACCAAATCGTGCTCGACTTCCTCACCGCGCACGCAACTATCGACGACCGGAGCACCATCCGATGCCACTACGTCAAGCGCCCATGCCTCCTCCGCCTTCGTTTCCCTCCCCATCGCGTGCGCACGCATCACGATGCCCCAGAAAACAACTGCCGATCAAACCCTAACTAGATTCTTGAGCACGCCGCCACACTCGAGCACGCACAGAAACCCAAGGTTGCAGCACTCTCGTCTCCTCCGCTCCGGCCTCGTGCCACGCCGTCGCGCGCTCGCCTCCAAGTCATTGCGCGTTCGCCATCGCGATTTTATCGCGTTTTAAATTTTTTTTATGTTGGTTCGATCGGCTGTTTGATTTGAGAAGAAAAGAAAAGGAACGGGGGACAAAATAGAGGCACAACGTATGTATTGTCGAGTATTAATGGATATATATTATTATTATAATTGGAAAATATCTCACTTTTAAACGCCCGAAATTCCAACTCCAAACGAAGCATGCCCCGTTCAAAATGTTCTGCCCCCATTCCGAACACAATGGAACTAGTCTCGAGGCCTAATTCGATCGTATTCAAAAGATAGCATTTTAAAATCATTTAATCGAATTCCTTAAATTAATTCCTACGCGTTTCAAGCTCGCACGGCCAATCGACAAGTTCAATCGCTACGAAATTTGAAATCCTATAATAATTCACTATTACGGATCTGATGAAAATAGTTTCGTCGTAATCCGAGACAGTTGCCAAAATGGCTATTTTTTACTCGTTAATTATAATATAAATTTTCTAATTTCTAATTATTCACATTTAAATCCAATTTCAAATGTTAACAATCTTCATTATATGTAAATAAAATTTAAATCAATTTTCGATAATATTTTCATTCACATTAATTCAAGATTCAATTATTTAAATAATTGCAATATTAAATTTAACAATTTAATTATCCAGTAAATTACATTATTTCAAATATAAGTTATTCAACTTATAAAATTTAATTTTAAAATGAATTCAAATAATAAAACAACCACTTTCATTTTACAGTCATTCAATATTCATTATTCAACTCCAACCAATGATTATAACCCATTCAATATATAGAATTCCATTTCAATACTGATTATTGCCCAAATCATCCAAATTAGTTATTTCAAAATTTTATCCAAATTTAAATTCAATAAGTTACATAAGTAAACATTAAAAGTTTTTATTTCTAACCATTATTATTCAATCATCACATTAAGTTTAATAATTTAAAAATAGTTAAAAGTACGAGTCGTTACATTCTCCCTCACTCAAAACTTTTCGTCCTCGAAAAGGGGCTAAGTACAGAATTTAACACTTGATATATTTTATTCAAAACAATCAACTTATAAGACATTAAAATCTTATTTATAAAACCTTTACTACGCTTCTACTACGCCACTCTGATATCGGTTTTACTGAAATTACAACTTATTTGTAAAACAATTTATAAAATTTTCAAAACCTCAAAAATTTTCTAACACCCGGATTTACGAAAAATTTCAACAGAGTCTCCTTTGCACGGCTCGATCGAAAAAAATTTCCAATACAATATATAACCTAAATATATATCAAATATACATCTCATCTTAATGATGAGGCATCCCGTAGGGAAAAATATAAAAGTGTGGTATGTAATCCGAGATACGTACCTTATTATTTTTGATACGAGCGAGTTTGCTCATATTAAGTAAGCAAAAGCAAAACAAATCTGCATATACGTCCAAACGGTCTTCGTATGTACCTATCTCAACTCAATTTAGAATATTATTCACCTATAACAAGATATAGAACATGTATGAGTTCAATAAACTATAAAACATGCATTCTAAATCCAAATCATAAGCACGAGCACAAATACACAACATACAATAATCATATGCAATCAAAACAATCATAACGACGATTTACAACAAAAGCAACTATTCAACAATCTTTAATATTCATCTAATTAATCCAAATTATCAAAATTTACATTTCTGATGTCAATATTTAATTTATACACTTCATTTCTCATTAACATTCAATTTATTAACGTCTATTGGTTTACTTCCAATTTATTCAAATCTATTTCATTTACATTCAATTTATTCAATTCAATTTGTTAAATTCTAATTGTTTCACTTTTTTTTTAACATATTTCGTATAAATTCATTTATGAATCATTTTATAATTATTCTATTTACCCTTGTTTAAGTTATATTTTGTTTTTTTATAAACGAAATCATTTAATTGGCTCATTTCAATTTGTTTGTATTCAACCAACTTACATTCAATTTGATTCACATTCAATTGATTTTCATTCAGTTTATTTACTTTCAATTGATTGACATGCACTTATCAACATTAATGAATTCACATTATATTAATTTACATTCGTTTATAGTTACATTCATTTTTCATTTCCATTAGTTCATTTCAGTAATTCAAATTCATATTAATAATCTTACTTAAGTAAATTTTATTTTACCACTCAAATTCATAT
Organism: Allium fistulosum; assembly: GCA_030737815.1. NCBI lineage: Eukaryota > Viridiplantae > Streptophyta > Magnoliopsida > Asparagales > Amaryllidaceae > Allium > Allium fistulosum. The sequence continues at coordinate 672,928,956 of CM060906.1, forward strand.
TAATAAAAATAATTTCTTCTCTCACAATCAGTTTCATTCAACCTATTAAGTTAACTTCATCTTTTAGTTCATTTTGTTGACTTATTCCATATTAAATTAGTTAACATTCAATTTTATTGAAACTCGTTCCATTTGCATATAATTTATTTACATCCAAATTAAATTCAATTACTCATATTAATTTTTACTTATACTCATTTATTTTTATTCAATTTCTTTCACAATTCAAATTGCATTTCATTTTATAATTCAAGTTGTATTCATGTTATTAATTCATTTTATAGCCTAAGTGGAATGAATTCACTTTACTAATTCATCTAGTTATTTTCAAATCCAATTCAATTCATTTAATCTTTATTAAGTGAAATTTTATTTCATTTAATCCATTACTCATTTTATTTAATTTTATTCAAGTTGAACTTTTTTTTCTTCTCTTCTCTTATCATTCACATTCAGCAAATTTAAAATTTGTTTTTAGCTTAATATTTCTCAAATTTATAAGTTATACTAACTTATTCACTTAAAATTTCATTCTATTATTTTATTCATTTCAGTTACAAATCACTTTTATTTAAGCTTTCTTGAGTTGGAATTTACTTTATTTACTTCATTTTACTAACTCAATTTACTTAACATTTCTCAAGCTAATTATTCTATTTCATTTCTTGAATTCAAATTTCTTTTATTCGCTTAATCAGAATGTTCAACCGTTTTTAAATATTTGGTTTTATATTTCTTGTTCAAATTAATAAGTTATAAACTTATTTCTTTTCCTTTCTATACTATTTCCATTTATAAGTTCAAAATTATTTTCATATATTTATCAAATCATACATAGAATAATTTTTTTTCACAATTAAAAATTGTTTAATCAAAAATAAATTTCTTTTGGTAGCAATTTTCATTCAGAAACTCGAAAATGAATACTAGCGATGCTGCAGTCATCCCCAGAATTATTTCCCAGCAACTAAAGCAAGTTCAATGCTTTATTTCTTTCAAAAATCCTTTCAAAATAGATTCTAGTCAAAACACTTTCAAATATTATTATTATTAATTTTGAAGACTTCGAAAACAAATTTTGAAAGCAACAGGTTATAAATTCAAAAATTCTCGACTTTTAAATCCTTTCTACTTATACAAATTTCATTACCTTATTACCAAAACATTTCATTAATTTGCAACTTGTTATTTTAAACAATTCTTATTGTAATTGATTTCAATTCAATTTAAATATCGAACGCTTCGTAAAATAAAATTCACAAAGTATTTGTTTTATTTTAATTCAGCCAATAATCGATGATAACTAGATATTATCATTTCCTAACAACAACAGTCATTAATAATTAACATTATATATATATACATATATAATTTAGGTAAAATTATTTCATTTACCCTATTTTAAAACAATATTATGTCGACTTATTTCGTTTAAGTATTTAGAAACTCCTGTTGATAACACGACATCCCACGCATCGATCAGAATTCATAAACAACTCAACGGATAAGCAAATACAATATAAAACATTTTTTAACACTAACAAGTACGTGCTCTCATATATATACACTCAAACAGGCTCATTCTAGGGTATTACTACCATATCTCTAATGAGTCAAGACCCCACAAAGCTAAGGTTATCGCGAAACCAAAGCTCTGATACCAAGTGTGACAACCCATATTTCGGAAGGTTTAAATCGAAAATAATCCACACATGTCCAACTTAAACAATCCGAAACATAGATAATCATTGGGGTTAATTAAGAAAAATAAGAAAAGAAGAAGAGAACAAACACAGAATCTCGTAGCAGTGATAAAGTATAATAATCAAATAAACAGTTCATGAAGCTGTTTACTATACATTTGATTATAATTTATACAACATTTATCATATATATATATATATGGTAGGGATAAATAAATAATGCAGCAGACAACATGATGCAGAAATAATAATAGTAATAATATACCAAATCTTCGTCTTCATCCTCCAGAAAATGATCTTCAGGGCTGACCCAAGCATAATGAAAAGACAAAACACTCGAGTTAGGACTAAAATATCGCTATGAGAGTCAAATCGATATCAAATAACATGAGTGTAATAGCGTAAGAGATATTTATGGGATTTCACATCTCCTATCCAGTGTATAACGTGCGTGCAATAACTCAAGAGATGTTATGAGATTTTACATCTCTTAAGGATCCGTCAAAATATTTATATGTAGTATAATAAACTACATATATAATGTTTAATCAGTAATATAAATATTTTTCTAAGCATTAAGGCTTTACATTAATCCCCCTTAACGCGTTTTTAAGCATTGTCGTACATTTTGCATATAACGCCCAGTAGCACGTTGGGGGATAGGGATGCATCGTGATACGACAACATTAAACCAAAATTGTAGGGGTCTCGCATAGGGATAAAAGTATGACAAGGCACGTGAGGCAATGCCCAAGGTAGGCTATTACCAGTTCGAGTCGCAAGGCTGGTGGTAACGCATCATAACCACGACCGCCCACTGCGTCCATCCATCCCATATCGAGTCAAAGGGAGGCTATCCCACAATCAAGGTGCACCAATCCAAACCAACAACAAGAGTAATAATATGGACCAAGTCTAAGAAAATCGAAGAATGGATGTCCGCTGGGGGTAGCAAGCCCGCTTGGCCCTGTCAAGCCGTCATGTTTTAGTCATTTCAAATTGGCACAAGTGCCAGGGTCTATCCATCATCGTTCTCTTTCTTCAAATACAGCAAACGGCGCCAAATCCAACCACTTCATTCTGGAGTCTCCTCCACGTACACAGTTGGTAAAGTGGGTCCAATATTGACAGAGAGTATGCCAATAAGAAGCCCCGGTCTCTTTAACAACCGAACGTCGTTTTACACACCGGTTGGTACTTTTACATTTCGAAAACGATTCATACTTGATATCAAAATATCATATTCACTTCAAAATCAAATTCATTTCGAAATCATCGTATTTGCTCAAAATATACCATTTCAATTAAAAATCATTCTCGCCTTAATATCTCAATTTCAGCTCCAATTCAAAATTGCTTCGAATTTCCTTTTGGGTTATAAACTCAATTTAACCCAATTCGAATTAAATCCATGATTTAAATATAAACATTCCAACCTTGACCAGTTTGAATTTTTATTAAATAGATTAAAATAATTTAAAGAGTTAAAATAGTTTAATATAAAATAGTTTGAGTGTTAAAAATGGTTTATAAAATAAAATAGCGTGGAAATCAAAACAATTTGAATATTTAAAAGATAGGTTTTAAACAGTTTATATTAAAATAATTTATTTGAAAATAGTTTCAAAGTCAAACTGATTCAATTCCAAATATTCCAATTCAAATCAATTTCCATTTCGATTTAATTGATTCGATTTTGATTTCAAGTCGAATTTTACTTCGATTCCAATTCCAACTTGAATTAATTTCAATCCAATCCCAAATTAATTTCAATTTCCATTCCAAATTAATTTCAATTTCAATCCCAAATTAATTTCAATTCCAAATTAAGTCCATCGGTTTTGACTATCTGATTCAATGGTTAAATTTCAACTCAATTCTCAAATTTAAACCATTTCAATTTATATAATATCGAGCTCGATTTCCAAAATATCAATTTAAATCATTTGAATCAAATTTAACTTCGATGTTCAATTAAATGTTCAAATCCTTTAGAATAATTCGATTTCGAGCCAAAGTTTGAACTATCAATTTAAATTACTTTTACTTAGCAACATTCAAATTTCAATTAAAAGTCCAATCTTTAAAAACAAATCAATTTCCAAAATTCAAATCATATTTCGATTATAACTTCAAAATCTCAACTTCGATTTTTAAACAATTCCTGTTTCCAAATTTAAATTTCAACATTTCGAGCTCAAGTTCGAAAATAATTCGATTTCCATAAATTCAATTTTTACTTCTTAAATCAAATCATTTTAAGTAATTTCAAATCGAAAATTTTCAAAATCATTTAATTCAACCAAATCCGGTGTCCGTATATAATTTTCTATCATATGGCCAAGTGAATCGGTAATTTCAATTTAATTCATGGATGGATATATATCATTTCAACCAAAATAAATGTCATAGGTATATCATTTCAAACTATTTCTTAATTTATTCGAAATAATTCAACTTATAGTTTTATATACTATAAATAATATACAGGATGATACAGGATATGTCAAAATAAACAAACATCCAAACCATCCAAAATATCAACCAATATCATCCATCACAATCAATCATCCAAACAGTCAATAAAATTCACAACAATTTCATAGTTATTAACATCGAGTATGTTACTGGCCATTAAATTCCAATCTCAAATTTAACTGTCAATTTTAATTTTTAATAGTCAATTCAAATGACAATTTAGATGACAATTAAATTTATCAAACAACAACCAATAAATTTATAATACTTCATAATTTCAAATTTAACTAGTATAAAAATATTTTAGTCAATCGTGAGCATATAAAACACTCACTTTTTATTTGGAATTAAAAATATTTTCAGCTTCAAATAAATACCACCTTAACTCCATGCCAAAGCCTTCGTCGATACGATCCCAGTGCCACATGTTTCGCCCGAATCGGACCTCGTACGGAGAAGTTATACTATTTATTAATATACGTTATAATTTTAAAACTTTAATTAACAAAATTTAAATAAAACTAAAATAATAAAGCGTTACCCATCTTCCTTATGAACACACGCGAAAGACCAAATCGTGCTTGACTTCCTCACCGCGTCCGCAACTATCGAGGACCGGAGCACCATCCGATGTCGCCACGTCGAGCGTCCATGCCTCCTCCGCCTTCGCTTCCATCCCCATCGCGTGCGCACGCAACACGATGCCCCAGAAAACAACCGCCGACCAAACTCTAGCTCAACTCTTGAGCACACCGCCACGCTCAAGCACGCACAGAAACCCAAGGTCGTAGCATTCTCATCTCCTCCGCTCCGGCCTCGTGCCACGCCGCTGCGCGCTCGCCTCCAAGTCATCGTGCTTTGCCATCGCGATTTTATCGCGTTTTAATTTATTTTTTTGTTGGTTCGATCAGTTGTTTGATTTGAGAAGAAAAGAAAAGCTACGGGACAAAATAGGGGCACAACGTACGTACTGTCGAGTATGAATGGATATATATTATTATTATAATTGGAAAATATCTCGCTTTTAAACACTCGAAATTCCGAACTCCAAACGAAGTGTGCCGCCTGGCGTTCATAATATTTTACCCCTATTCCGAATACAATGGAACTAGTCTCGAGGCCTAATTCAATCGTATTCATAAGATAGCATTTCAAAATCGGTTTGTTTTAATCGAATTCCTTAAATTTATTTCTACGCGTTTCAAGCTCACGCGGCCAACTGACAAGTCTGATCGCTACGAAATTTGAAATTCTATAATAATTCACTATTACGGAGCCGATGAAACTAGTTTCGTCGAAATCCAAGACAATGGCCTAAATGGCTATTTTTTACTCGTTAACTATAAAATAAAATTTCTAATTTTTAATTATTCACTTTTAAATCCAATTTCAAATGTTAAAGATCTTCATTGTTGTTTAAATAAAATTTAAATCAATTTTCGATACTATTTTCATTCACATTAATTCAAGATTCAATTATTTAAATAATAGTAATATTAAATTTAATAATTTAATTATCCAATAAATTACATTATTTCATATATAAGTTATTCAACTTATAAAGTTTAATTTTAAAACGAATTCAAATAATAAAACAACCACTTTCATTTTTACAGTCATTCAATATTCATTATTCAACTCCAACCATTGATTATAACACATTCAATACTAATTATTGCCCAAATCATCGAAATTAATTACTTTAAAATTTTATCCAAATTCAAATTCAATAAATTACATAAGTAAACATTAAAAGTTTTTATTTCTAACCATCATTATTCAATCATCATATTAAATTTAATAATTTAAAAATAGTTAAAAGTACAGGTCGTTACAGAATATGTGACAGTTCCGTATTTCTGAATCTAATATAACTTGTGCAAATAAAAATGTAAATTGAGTTATCACAGTAAAACATAGAGATTTAAGTAGTATCTTAATTTATTGAACTATATTGCATGTGCAATGTGAATTTCTATACATTATTAAGTTTTAGATCTATAAATAGAAGTGTAGCGATTGAAACAACAAGGAATATATCAAAAAAGAAAGAGAGGTATAAAATAGGGATATTCACTGTATTTTAAACTACCTATTTCAATAATTATATAAAGATAATTCCTTGTAATTCAAAATGTAACACAAATTCTCTTTTTGGATCAGATATAGAAATTCGCAGCGTTAACCATTCCATTTGGGGGAAATGTAATTCCAATGCATTAAAATAAAGAAAATTCCTAAGGATAAATTAAAAGTATTATAAATGTGATAAAAAAATAGTCCACGAAAAGAATATGCACAATATAAGTAAAACGGAAGTAAAATAAAAAGAAATGAAAAGATAAACAAGTTATAATAGTCCTCTAAAATAAGGTAGAAAATCAAAGGTTAAAAGAGAATAGAAATAGGAAGTTAAATAACGAAGGTAAGGGAAAATAAATGAGAAAAGACATTTAAAAAGAAAGCGATAATGACGTTAAACTAAATAAAATGTAAACACATAAAGAAGTAGAGAAATATTGTTAATAGTGGACAGTAAAGGCATAACAATTAAGCAAGAATGAATGAAGATATATATATATATATATGTATGTATGTATAAACATACATACATACATATATATATATACACGTTGCCTCAAGTGTGCGATTATGGTGGGTGTGACTTATGTAAGTTTGTAACTAACTTAAATGGGTAAGAATGACATAATCATTAGAATGGATTGTAATGCAAGGTCAGTAGTTTTACACAATAGAAGTCTGCCCACTGCAAGGGACTACCAGCAGTTGTGTATACATTATACTGATGTAAGGTATGTCCAACCGTAGGACCCATGGAGTATATAAGTTTGCGTATAGATGAAGGAATACCCTAGTAAAGAGTAGAGTCTGCTTCAATAAAATAAAAGGGGGTATTCCCTTGATTGCAATAGGCAATCTAAATAGGACGGTGAGCAAAGAATGATGATAATTTAGCATGTTGGTAACAAGTTAAGGAGTTGGGGCTCTATATAGGTCGAGAATATCATCAATCCTGCACGGTCAATGGAAAAGACAGGAGTTACACCTAACGGGCTACACTCCCTAGAAGTGTATAGTCCACGTTAGGTCATGCACCACCATAGTTGTTTAATAGTTTGTTCATTATGAGGCAAGGCTAGCCAACCCTCTTAGAGAGATCTTTCAAAAACACATAGGGTAGTCCGTGGATCTGAGTCCATAGTCCATGACACCGAGTCTATAGTTATCTATAGTTTGTAGAGCTGAGTCTTCAAATCAAGAAGTAGATAAGTCAAAAATCCCCAAAAAGCGAGATAGAGTATGGCTAAATTATTGAAAAGTCGTTTTTAAGCACTACAAAAGTTCCTCGATATGCGGGGCTATGAGAACATGACACGATGAGTGTGATGGATCCTGATAGGGCACTAGGTTATGATACTAGTGAGGATAGTATCTTGGTCCGATGAGGGACTGTGGTATTATATATTTATATATACATATATAGTTATAGTCTACTACGAGTAGATGGGGCAAATCGTATGCATACGTGAAGTTGAGATGACTCATTAAAAATAAGAAGGCATAATGTAACATCCCTAATTTTTTATAAAATTATTCAGGAAATTTAATTAGATAAATTAAATAGAATAATGATGATAACAAGGTTGAGATTTGAATAAATTATATAGGGTCGTGCTTATTAATAAGATAAATGGACTTTAAATTAGTTTATTGGTTAATTAAACTACACATGGGCATATTAGTAAAATTATCCAATTAATTATACACGGCTATAACTTTTCATTTTGTCCATTCACGTTTCATTTCCACTTTCACAAACGAAAAATCAAAAACCTAAACTAAAGCCGGCCATTACAAAGGAAGAAAAAGAACAAAAAATTAATCTAAAGCTAGGGATTAAAGCTAGGGAGGATTAATCAACAACAAATCTCAAATTTCTTATCAAGTTTAAGGTGAATAATAATTTCATACCATCTCTATTTTTATTATAAGATTGTATTGTTTCGAATATATGATTTAAATTCTTTTTTGTGATAAAATGGATGATGATACGCTTGAGTTTATTATTATAATTTTTTTAAATTCATAAGCACATGAATAGGTTCATAGTCAGCCCATGAAAACTATGATTTGATACTGGCAGGGGCCAGTAAGTTTGTAGTTAGCCCATGAAAACTATATCCAGATTAAGATATTGGCAGTCATCCAATAGGTTCCTAGTTAGCCCATGGAAACTAGGATAATAAATAAGATATTTGAGTTACCAATAGTATCTTAGGGATCCCATCAAAACTATGTAATTCGAAGATAGTCCATAAACATTTAACAGGTTAATAGTAACCTTAGAAACTATAATTGAGACAGATAGTCAGAATGAATGGGGATGGATAATCCAGAATTGATTTATTTGTTTTGCATATCACCATAATGTTTTGAAATACTATGTTTTAACTATTGTGGATGCAGAAGCACAGTATATGGTTTTATAAATGTTTTAGGATACTAGTGAGGGGAAAACTCATTCCGCTAAGTGGCGTGGTCTCACTAGATATCTAAATGGTTTGAGATGGTAAATTATTATTGCTTTATGTCTAACTCGAAGTTTTCGTTTTCCCCTTAAGCTCTCGGGTACTCAATTGATTTTGAGAAGGTTGAGAGTTAAGGTTTTCAAGTGTTCTTTTAGACGAATAAAAGCTTTCAAAGACTTGCAGGAGGCAAGATTGTTATTAGAGTTCTTTTTTTTGCTGTGTGTTTTGTTTATAAAGGCAAATTGTTTTCTTTCCTATCTATATACACTGATCTACAAAGGGGGCATCTTCATAGGTCGCTCTTGGCGTATTTTGTAATAATTATATGTTATCTGAACGTGGTCTGCGAATTGGGATTATGTAATTAATTTGGAATATTTTGAAATGGAATGTGGAATTGTTTTGCTGTTTAAATTTTTTTTCCATATTCTTGTGTTTTCTGTGTATCATTGTATCTACTATCGCCATGTTTGGTCGTCGAGGATTAATAACTATGGATGACTACAGCATCCGTAGCTATTAGTTTTGGGCCTCCAAATAGGGGGATGTTACAAGTTGGTATCAGAGCATAAGTTTATGAAACTTTAAAAGAAACTTAAACCTGAAAGATTTTCCAAACATAATCCAATTAATCAGATAATAAGATTGGGTTTTGGGTTAATGCTATAGTAACGTACTTGTATTTGCTATATAGTTAAATATATATGTATGTATCCCCCCTCTCTTAGACCGTTCTTCTATATCTTACTAAGGCTCGTATGCAGATTTACGAGAAGGTAGATATGGAAGCAGGAAATGAAAGAGGAAATCTCGGTGGAGGAAGCACCACAACTAATGGAAATGCTCGACCCACTACTAGGAGAAACCCGGGTCGACCGGCTAATGCTAGTAACCAAAATGCTAAAGCCAATGTGGGTGCTGGAAATCCACCAGTAGATATGGGGGTGATGTATAAGTTCTAGGGCGGTTTGATGCAAGCCAGAGCTGCTGCCAGAGTTGCTAGAAATGTAGGAGGAGCTAATCCTATGGCTCCAGTTGGGAATATTGCTTTGCTGAGTAGAGATTACACCAGTTTGGGTGGGAAGCCCATCTTAGGAACGGAGAGTGCCATAGAGGTTCAAAATTGGTTGTTGCATCGTGAGCGTATATTTAAAGATTTGGGTCTGAATGATGGGCAAAAGAGGAGGTTGGCCTCTAGGAAGTTGCAGGGGTCAGCACTGCATTGGTGGATTAGTGTCACTGCTGGAGTTTCGGAAGAGCAGTTAACTTGGCCCAATTTTAAGATGAGATTTAAGTAGAAGTTTGTATCTAAGTTTGCTAAGTCTTAGCTGATGAGGAAATTTATGGATTTAGTACAAGGAGAGATGCCAGTAGTTGAGTATGCTACTAAGTTTGAAGAGCTGTTTAGATATGGATATGCTATTATAGATACTGACATCAGAAGGAATGAGAAGTTCATTCGGGGGAGCAAGGCACGAGCTTGCTAAAATGACCATGACACATGTCTGTGATCCTTGTAATATAGTGGTGGAGATGGCTATTATGACGCCCTACCCCGAGACCCACATTAGTAAAGAGAATTACTAAGTAATCTTGTCTACTAATGCAGAGAATATGGCTGGTTAAGGGCGACCCTTATGATAATGCATTAGCTAAGGGCTAAGTATGTCGATATATATTTTTTCCCATTACCTCATATATGATCGACACACCTAGTCCTTAACTAATACGATACCATGGTAGTTTAGGACCGTTTCAGAATAAATGCAATATACAAAAAAAAAATAAACAGTCACAGAACAGCAAACCCAGATCAGAGTATACATACATCTCCATACATCATACATAATACAACATACATAAGTAGCATGAACTACAAAGTATACATACACAACCATCCCACAAAATAATAGGTATAATGTCCAAGTCCGAACAAAGCGGTCCAAACAAAAGCAAGCTAACCGATCCAAGAAGGAGTGAGCTAAATCCATACCTAACCTGCAACTCGGTCTGACCCGAGTAATAAATACACGGGTCAGGTAGGCTAGAACTTATCATTACTAAAGATAACAGTAATAGGAGGAAAGAGAGAACCATTCCGTCGTAGACAACAGAATGATATAAGTATCATCAAATCATCTCTAAGGTGAGACATCTATGGGTTCATCATGATTTCATAAGGGAATTCAATTGGTTATCGAACTATGGTTCATCTTCTATAGTTAATTAAGTGAAATAGGCAAGGATTTAAACCATATAAATAATCATCATAAAACAGTCTAAACCTCATAAATCCATCATAATAGAACTCAATGAGTTCAAAACATCATATTATAAATCATCATAAAACCATCAATACATGTAAGCCTTCATCTTACTCAAGGCTATAATAAACTTCCTCATAAAAAGGTGAAATCGAAACATCTAAAATTTCATGGAAAACTGCACGTGCTTACATCGTGACTAGTACTAATATTTGGTACCATAAACATCGTGATGACTGGAGTCAAGTGACATCATAACATCGTGAATGTCGTGATGACTATAGTCTATAATATCATAATGACTCCTAGTCACAAAGACCCAAGTTAATAACATCGTGATGATCGGAGTCGCAACTACAACGTGATGACTCCAATTGAGTACTCGTGGTCTATACTACTAGTAAACATCATGAATGTGTTTCAAATTCTAGAATAGGAACCCAATAGGCGTTAAGATACGTCTCATACCATACGTTCACACCTAACGGTTTACTAGCCGTTAGTTGGTGCCACACTAGTAAAACACCATAAACATCATGAAAATATACTCTGCCTCATCTCATCGGCAAGTAAATACAATACCTACCCGGCTCATCTCATTGATGGGTACTAGTGGCATCGTGACTTGTCTCATCTCATCGACAAGTAAAAGCCATCATAATACATCTCAACATCGTAAAATCATCATAAAGTAGCTTACCTCATCTCATCGGCAAGTAAAAATAACATCTAGATGGTAATTTATAACCATAATTCCAAATAGAAATTTTTAGCTCTTAATTCGTCTCAATTTTGACTCGGATAACTTCAAAATTATAGAAAGCTCAAAATATGAAACTTATAGCTCTACATCTACGCTTTCCAGAACATCAAAAATTATTGAATTTGGTTAAGAAATGAAAATGTTATGGCCAAAACAATTCTCAGGCCTGTGATTGTCGTTGCTGTCGATTTGCTCACGGGACAGCAACAAACAAGCACGATTTGATCAAGCAAACATCAAAATTATAGAAAACTCAAAACATGAAACTTGTAACTCTATCTCTAAGCTTTCCAGAACATCAAACATTATCAAAATCGGTTAAGAAACGAAGAAGTTATGGTCAAATTTCGTTTCAGCTTCAATCCCAAAACAAATATTACTGTAATGATCTTTTTTTCCAGAAGTTCATCACTGTAAATCATCATTAAACACATGAATTCAAACTAGAAAACGTGAGGGAACCCTCACCTTTTATATGCAGCAAAGATTGGGTTGAAAAACTTCACCGATTTGGATCAATTTGATGATATTGAGGCTCCTAGGTTAGCTTCAGCAGCTGAAAATACTAAAACAAGAACATGCAGTAACAAGGAATTGGTTATGGACAATTCATATCATAAGTTCAAAGATTTTTGATGAAATTTACAAAGTATTGGGTAGAGATTACCTTGTAGATTCTTGTTTTATTGATTATCCTCTTTAATTTGCAACAGATTTGGTGAATTTTGGTTTTAATTGGAGAAAGCCATGATTTTTTTTCTTTTTACTGTAAGCTGTTTTGAGAAGAGAATGAAAAATGAAAGCTACGTACAAGATGATTTCTCAAGGCAGAAGGTTCTATTGAGGACTAATGGATCTAGTTCTTACCCAATAAGCCCAAGTGTAAATATACTTAGTGAAAAATATTAAGCTATGTTCATTTCTTTCCTATGTTAACACTATATAAGCAAATTTTCACATTTTAAAGTGAAATACAGTTCTATTCAACCAATAAATGTAACCAAAATTATTATTTTAACAAGATAAAATTTATTTTAAAAATAAAAAGTCATTTTTTTACAAATAAAACCTTATTTTCAACAATATTTTACAATTTACACTTTTTATTCTCATAAAACACCATTTTTAACATAATAATTTATACAAAAATTATTATCTTGTCAAATAAAATACAACAAACCATTCTAACTTTATTTACACATCAAAATATTTTTTTTAAACAATATTCCATCTTTTATATTAATAAAATACAAATTTACTTCATTTATCCCCTTTTAAAAATCAATAAATGGTTAATATTGGCATTAATTACCAATATTATTGCATTTACCCAAATAAAATTACAAATTGATTATTTTCATTCCAAATTCTCAAAATAAAGTTTTTAAAACTTTATTTTCATCAATTTATATTTATCTCAACAATTTAAATGTTGAAATATATCTCTTGATTAATTTATTAACTCAAATTAACAAAACTCCAATATTTCCATCTTATTTAACCAAATCTCCTAACAATCAAATTTCAAGCCCAATATTTATTCTCAAATACATTGCTTATTTAAAATAAATAATTTAAACCAAATTTATTTCTCCATTACATTCTATTTACCATATTAAATTATAACTATTATAACTATCGTTATAATTTAATATCATCAGTAATCTCCAATACCAGGGTTGTTACAGACTCCCCCTCTTATAAAAATTGCGTCCTCGCAATTTCTAGAGAAAATATGTATTCAACACACTTTATTTCATCAAACAAAGGAAATTTGAATAGATTAAAATGGAAAATTCTTACCTTCGTCATTTTTCTCCCCCTTTGTCATCGACAAAAAGGAATACTTACTAGAAGTAATATGTTAAAGTAATGCGAATCATTGAAATTTAAATATTAAATATTCAAACCAAATTAGGAACAATTAAGGATGTTTGCTTAGTACACAATAATAATGAAGAGAAATATATTGTTCTCATAAAGAAATTCTTGAAATTAAATTGTAAAACACTACAATTACTCCTCATCATCATCGGAATCCCAAAATTCTGGATGAGTATTTTCATCCAGAGGAGCCGGTTCCTTACCCCGTTTTTGAGTGGGAGGTGCGTGGGTTGCCGATGTGCTGGAACTTCTGTTTTCTGAAGTAGACCAAGAAAAATTTGGCGCTGGTCTTTTTCCGGGAGCAACAAAAGAAGCACCGGCTTCGGAAGTACATGACAAGGCATCCCATAAATTTACGAAGAAGCCTTTGATTTTCTTGAACCGCCCATCAAATTTTCGAAGTCGGGCATCCAAAGCTAGTTGATTTCGAGCCAAAATATCAATGGCAGCCTCCGTACTAGTACCGGGAGTTGGTCGTTGAATTGAGGTTTGACGAGTTATACGTTCCGTAGCATGAGTAGATGGTTGAGGTGTAGAATAGCTGTGACGTAGTTGTTCTCGAGGAGTAGTAAGCCATTGGTGAAAAGTTGTAATTTTGGACGGTGCATCGGGTAACTTCATTAGTTTTATGGTTCATGAGTCAAAAGTACGAACTTTGGATGTTTCGGATTCCAGAGCATGGGTGAAAAAGCTATTAATCAACCTCATTATGTATTCTCCATAATAAATATGGAGCATCTTTCCTTGGTTGAAAGAGAGAAATTCATCCATAAGAAGTTGTGCCCAATTTACTCGAATATTTCCGCACATAGCATACAATGCTTTGAAGTTTTCGGGATATACTAAGTGGTATGATCCTCCTCTTGGAACAATAGATTTCATCATGAATCGATGAAAGAGTCGGGCTTTAGGTCGAAGGGATGAAGTTTGCCTTAAATCAGTAGCATCATCTTCAAAAAATAGATGACTTAGACGGTCACGAGTCGATGTATTACAATCTACATTGTGTAACGAAATTCCACCCGGTCGAGCATTTAAAATGTGGTTAATTCGATCTATTGAGAGAAAAAATGAAGTACCACAAACCGATGTCCAAACACAATTTTCAGTGTTTCTTGGTGGATCAACAAGATTAAGGTTTGCTAGAAATAACTTGACCATAATATGATTGATTTTCAAGTTATTTTTTCTATGGTCAAGGAATGTATCAAGACCACTCTCAATAGCGGCATTTTCAATACCGTAGGAAGCAAAGTCAGGATAACTTACAAATGACTCTTCAAAGATTTTGGCATCTTGAAGTTTTATCCATCTTTGAAGAGCTATATCATTAACTAGCCATGAAGCAATTTGTGTATCCACCGGAGTAGATGAAGATGAGCCACCGGTTGTCTTTGATTTCTTCTTGGGAGCCATTTGTTTTTGAAAAAAAATTTGAGAGATTTTTTAATGGGGGCTAGGTTAAAATCTGAATTTGGGGAAGTAAAAGTGAAGAGATAAAGTAAAAAGGTGAAAGGATGGGTATAAAACTGAAGTAGAAAACAGAAATGATACATTCGGTCGACCGGAAGCACTGGGTCGGCCGACCGAACTGGCAATCTGAAAGATGGTGAAATTCTCGGGAAGGGTTCGGCTGACCAAGTCAGGGTATTCGATCGACCGACCTGGTAGAAATATGTTTTAAAATTCTCGGGATAGCTTCGGCTGACCGACTCAGGCTCTACGGTCGACCGAGGCAGGTAAACAAACAAATTTTTGCTGTTTTTCAACAAAAAATTATAGAAATATAAATTATATTATTACATCATTTATATTTATACATCTTATTGAAAATAATAACATATATATATTAATTTATAGCCATGGTTCATCAACATCTACGTTCCCATGAGTTTGGAGACGGAATATTTTCTATTGGTGACCATCTTGGAGCTATTGGAGTTTGAACAGGGTTTGAAGGTGATGGAGATCTGTAAGAAGGTTCAGCAACATCATCCTTCTTAGATGAACAAATTTTCATGGCAATCTTTTCAAGAAAACTTAAACGTCTTGCCGTGACTTTTTGTTCGTAGTAGAGTTCCCGTTGCATATTCATTTGCTGTTGTTGGTAGTGATGTATTTCATCAATTTTTTGTTTGGTTGATGGAGATACTACCATTGTATTCTTCCCTTTCTTCTTTTCAGGTGTATAGCCTGTATGGGAGTCTTCCCATGGTTTCCACCCGTGTTGGGGGTCTTTATCTGGAGAGGAGAAGTCTAGAACACGTTTAGGCATTGGAAAAGTAGGATAGGGGCCATTTTCGGGGATGCGATCAGAACAATCGTCGTCCGGAGATGTGTATGATAGATGAGAATTTTCAGAGTTATAGTAATCATTGTTTGAAGACATTTTTTGTAACGACCCCGAATTTTATAAATATTTAAAATGATAATTTATTAATTTTTGAATTAATATTTGTGAAATAAATCGATATAAGGTGATGCGAGTTTCCCCGATATCCAAGTATATTTGTATAAATCGTTTAAAAATTTAAAAATATTGTATATATGAGAATATATATCTGTATTTGAACATATCTGACTAAATTTGAAATAATAAAATATATTTTGACTTGAATTTAAATTGTTAATAAGTGGTTTAAAAATAAAAATAAAAATAATAGTAAATGAATGTAATATTGGATAGTTAAGTTTAAAATAAAATAACGAAAGTAAATTATATATTGATAGTTTAAGTTTGAATAACATAAGCAAAATAAAAAGTGTGCAGGCTGAAAGTTATCAAAGAGATTAAAAATATACTAAAGTTTAAAGTAAACATATGGCTTCACATAATAAAGCAGTAGCATATATAGTATCATTAAACAAGACCGTATATACAAGCATAGTACAAACAATTGTATATAGTAAACAATTATAAAAGGATTCAGGCTGAAATTTTTAAGAAAATAAAATATACAAATAGTGTACAAAGCAATATTTTTATAAACAGGAATTGTACAAGCATTTAATGAAGCCACCCAATATTTCTTCTCAGCCGAAACAATATCACCTGCACAATTTTAAGTAGGGGGATATATAGATGTAGGCTTGCAAAAGAAGAAATAAAATAAGGTAATATGGTACATGGTAATTTAATGCAAGCCAGAGTTTTATCACTTCAGCCTCCAAACCAGAGAAAATATCCCTGCCTCTTGTACAAATAACATTATCATCTGTAAATCCATTTTCTTTTATCAACCTCCTCACATCAGTTCGTTCCATTCAAAACTGAGAAAGAAAAAGAACTAAAGTAGATTTCACCCAAAGCTACAACTTGAACAACATCATTTTCTTCAATCTGGAATTGTTACTGCATGCAAATCTAAACAACAAAGCAAGTTCAAGCTTTGTTTCTCTGTTCTTTCTCTGTTCTTCTTGTTCTCTGCCTTATTCAAGATCCAGGTGAGCAAAACCCCTTAACCCCGCTATATTTATTGATGTTAGGATTAATATCTGATATATGAGATGAATTATGCTGAATGATGGTGTGAATGTGTTGCATGCTTTTATAAATATGAATGGTTGTGTGCATATTAATGTATAGGCAAGGAAACATGCTTTTGTTCTTACTCTACAGGTTTTAAAACCTGTTTATAAACTCATATCTTCTTATGAAATGGAGTTTAGGATATGATCCCTAAAAGTAAATTGACTACAACAATGTAAAGTTACTCCTAAAAATAATATTCAGTAAAAATATTAAGTAAATGTTTTGTAAATAATAATTTACAGTAGAAATCAAATATCAGTCAAAATTCAATGTTCATGAATTCGTATTTGGGTTTCATAACCAAATTCGAGATAGAAAATGATGATTTTAGATAAGCATTTCAAGATTTTTAGATGGATATTGAAGGTGAAATCTTTAGTTGAACAGAATCACGTTTATGGTCAAGTTCAGATGATCGGCAAAATAATCGATCTCGGGATTATGGTCAAAGGAAGCTTGGATGTTGGGGTTTCCAGGAAAAATAATGTAGAATTTTTCTGATGATGGTGGTGGCCACGCGAGGCAAATCTAGGGTTTTGGGTGTCGGTTTGGTCGTCCGGGTTATTTGAATTAACGTGATGTCCACGGTGGATCAGAAGAAATCGCGACCATGGGAAATGGAGTATTGGATGCTAGCAAAGCTACCTTCGAAGTCTCAAAGCTGTCAGTAGTCAGATCGTCGTTGTCGAGGAAGTTTTTCAGATGGCAGTTTGGTTCCAGTTGATCATTAGTGCTCGATTTTGTTTTGGGGACGATTGAGTTGATCGGGGTGATCGAATGGAGTAGAGGGGTTGCCGATGACTTGCCGGTGGTCGTGGCACTGGTCGGCGGCGCCTGGGTTGCGTGTGCACGTGCACGCTTGAAGTATTGTGCTCTGTGTTTCGTTTTGATTTGGGGAAGACGAAGTCGCGTGTGTTGTTCGAGAATTCGTGGGGTTGACTCGAAGAGGAGGCCGAGTTTTTGAGTGTTTAACTCGGGTATGTACTCGAGTGAGTAGCAGGAGATAAGCTTCTGTTTTTAAAACTTTAATTTCTTCAACTATGGTATCTGGAATAGAAGGGTAGCAGGGTAGTCTCGGGGAAGGCTCGAGTAAATCTTCGGTTTGACCCGAAGTAAAGTCTGACCAGGTTAAGTCTTTATAAAAGCAAGTTTTCAAATATTAATTGAAATTAGTTTTAAAACTACTAATGGGTTATGTTTAGTATTTAAAGGAAGTTTTGTTAACCTTAATTTATCAAGTCAATGATATATTTTTATACTTAATTATTGAATTAATTAGGTAAAGTTAATTATAAGGTTATAATGATTTCAAATGTAAATGGTAATTAAGAAATGTTACCTTAAGTTAAAAGGAGTTGATTACCCTGGAAAATCAATTACGTTAATCAGGGAATTAAGTATAATAAATTAATTTAATTAATTAAGGTTAAAGGTTAATTAAGTGATTTATGTAAGAATAATTAAGTAATTTAATTAATTAATGGTTATAATTGATTAACTAGTAAATTAGAGATTAATTTAAAAGTAGTTAAGAAATGTTATTAGTTAATGAAGACAATTAACTAGGGATTATTAAGTAATCAAATTGATGTGATTAATTTTGATAGTTAATTAGATTAATAAATTAGATAATCAATTATAAATTGATTTAAATGTAATTACTTAATGAAAATAATTAAGGATAAATTACTCATTGTAATTGATTTTGGATATTTTGATTTATTGGAGTTAATTTAATTAGTTTAATTAACTTAAGAAAATAATTGGATAAGTGAATTTACTTAGTGAAATTTATGGAGATGATTAATTAAAGGTTAATTAATTTATTATTAATGGTTAATTAATAAATGATTAAAGAATAATTTATCACGATGATTTGTAATTTATTAATGCTAATTAACCAGGATAAGTAATTCATAAGAAATTAATCTGATTCAAATTTATCAGACAATTTACTAACCTTACTTATGGATACTTGGTTTATATTAGATGATTTGATTTGTTTGATATCCCTGATATATGATGCTTTGTGATACATCCTGATTTATGTTGTGATCTGTAATTTACTTATCTGTGATATATATCTATGATCTGTGAATGAACGATAAGCGTTATAGTTTATATCGCTTATCAACTATATTTCTGTATTCTGATATGTGATGATTGAATGATGTTGCACTACTGTGTGAAACCCCTGGACTACACTGTTACACACACAGATATGGATTTCACGTGGAAATCGGTTAAGTCGCAGATAATTTAAATTTGATGTTTTTGAAATTTTAATTTAAATTGATTTGAAATTAGAAATTTGGGTTTAAAATGAAAAGCTTTTGAAATGGAATTTCAAAGATAAAAATTATTTTGAATAACTTAATCGAGTTTTGAAAATTTAAATAATTTGATTTAAATTTGAACTCAAGTTTGAAATTGAATCCGATGATTTGAAATTACGGTTAAAAATGTTAAAAATGTGTTTATATGAAGTTAAACCATTTAAAAGTATAATTTTGAGAACTTGAATTTAACCCAAGAACCTTAACTCGTATTAATGAATCAGATTTCCAAAATAAAACTGTTTGTTTTAAAGGGATAAAAGCTTCCATATAAGAAATGAAATTCCAATTTAGTTAAAGGAATTTCAAGATTGAAATGAAAAATGGTTTTTCTAAGTTATGAATGAATTCTTTTTGAAAGCTATGAATTGAATCTGCTATTTTTAACAGATTTAAAATGATCATTTGTTTAAACCATTTGGAATGGAATTGTTTTGAAAGCTATAAGTTGAATCTTTGTTTTAAAGATTTAACGAGTTAATCAATTGAAATGGGAATTAAATTTGGAAAACCTGTGAATGAATCTTTTGTTTAAAAGATTAATGTGTGGAAATTGTTTAAACCATGAAGGTTGTTAAAATGAATCTTTTTGTTTAAAGATTTGAAAATGTAATTTGGTAAACCATTTGAAAAGAGAAGTTTGGGTAATAAGTTGTGACTTAATTGAAATCCCAATATCCATATGTTTTTAAATATTGCGCTCACTATTCGGATTAGCCGGGAGAGGACCTTTGTGTCACATAACCCATTCCGAATAAGTGATTCGTCGTATATGGATGGCATTTGAAGATCGGTGTTGAAGACTGGATATTTTTCGAAAATGAAAGGACAACCTGTCGAATGTCTCTGCACCGAGTTGCTCCGGTATAGAGATTTATATCACTCTTTGTGATGGGAAGTCCGTACATGATTGGAAATTACCCGGAATTGCAAGGGCTTCGTAAGAAGTGCCTTCGGTTCTGTTCGAACCCGGAACAGACTTGTATGGATTGTATGTCTGACATTACACTTTGAGATATAAAGCCGATTTCTTTCAAATACATTTCTGTTGGTGGCGGAGAATTTATTCTCTTAGCTTAACACCCTTCTCTGAGACGTACGAGCTCAGAGGTTATGTAGTTGAAATTTATCAGCGATATATCCCAATTTGGTAATGTGACATGCTGAGTGTTGCTGTGTGATGATCAGTGTTTGATCATTTGTGATATGATCATTTGTTTGATCATTTATCTTTGTGATCATAGGTTGATCATCTGTTGACCCAAAGCGTGGCATTTTGAAAAAGCGTAGCTTTGTGGACGAGACTTCATCAGAGCCTCACAACCCGGAAATGGTTGAAACAGGAATGTTGCGGCAAGGTTATGAGGGTCGCGCCCTTTAGGGTATGTCATTTCCTTCTGGAAAAGGGTGGTATTATGGTATGGAGCCCAGATACTTACTCATGTGGATACACCTTCTTTATGATGTGTGATGATGGTTACGAGCGCTCGGATAAAGGTCCCAAAGGACCGGGGGATGGCATATTCGTGAGTTACCTGTTACAGGGGTAACCCGGCCTTGTTAGTAGAGAGCAGTTTGTCTCTCGGAGCGTCCAGCCAGAGGCGTTTCCTACGTGGAATAGGAAGGTCCTTAGCCTGACCATTTGTTGGAAAATCCAAAGAAACAATACGAACCTTGTACGGTTTTAGTTGTATAACCTGCTATGGAATGTGGCGGTAACCTGCTATTGAACATAGTAGCTATAGTAGGCATACGATACTGGTCGTATGTTGGCTAAGATTAATATTATACTTTTGAAATGTTTTCTACACTATGAACTAATAGTAATAACCAATGATTTTGCGTATTAAGCATCTTTGACTATCATAAGGAGAAATCTCCTTTGATTCTGCGTTTGCATTGTGTGTGTGTGCGGGAGGCCTTATGGTAGTTTCATTTTCCAAAAGCATTGCGAATTGACTTTAAAATTCTTTTGTGTTCGTTTTTAAAGATAAACTGTTTTTGTTGTTCACACCAGTCCCATGACTGATCCGGAGTTTATTGTTTCTTTCCTAAACTCTGGGTGCTCATAATTTTCTACACGAGCAGTCTAGAGTTTGGTTTTTCAGATATTCAGATTTAGTAGATTATCTGGAGCTAGTTCAGTCTTTGGATCAGACTGCACTTGCTTATCTTTGTGCCTCGTTATTGGGAGTTCAAGCTATTTCTGGATTAGTGCTTTGAAGATGGAGATTATCCGCTGCTGATGTTATCGTTTTCTATTCCGCTGCTATTTGTTGTATCATATCTCTGATGTATATTGATATTCATTGTATCATTCTGTTGTATCAGATATTGTATATCAATGTATTATTCATTTCTTCCGCTGTGTTATTTACTTAACTGTGTTATAAGCTCCCGAGAACCAGATTCGGCATTTGAATCTACGGCATTTTGAGTACAAGGGAAGTACGGGTGCCGATTTTCGAAGGTCGATTTTTGGGTCTTGACATTTTTTCAAGTTTTGTTTTGTAAAACTTTTTGTAGTATATGTTCTAATCAATAAGCATAGTACATATATATAACCATCTATTTTCTGAAAAATTAGTGGTTTAAAACAAATTTTAACTATAATCACAGAACTTTATAGCAAAACTATTCGTAATTGTATAATATATAAGCTTTAGAGCTAAAAATAGTTTGTTCTGAAATTAAAGTTAATGGTACAGATTGTAAATAAAACTGAAACAAGAAACACCCATAGCTCAAGTAGCTATAATACAACATCTAAAAAATAAGTCAGAGGTCATAAGTTCGAGTTCCGCTTTGGTCAGAAATAAAACAATTTTTGATTTTTCGATATTTTTGCATATTTTTATTCATAAATCTTTAAACGACATTATACCTAAATCACGTCTAAGTTTTATAAAAATATTTTCATTTAGCGGTTTAGTAAAAATGTCAGCAATTTGATTTTCAATGTTGATAAATTCTAAATTTATTAATTATTTTTCCAAACAATCACGAAGAAAGTGATGACGAATATCAATGTGTTTTGTTTGTGAGTGATTGACCGGATTTTTAGAAAGATTTATTGCACTAGTATTATCACAATAAATTATTGATTTTTTAAGATGACAATTAAAATCTTGTAGTGTTTGTTGCATATATATGACTTGTGCACAAGCCAAAGCAGCAGATATATATTCTGCTTCACACGTTGATAAAGAAACATAGTTTTGATTCTTACTAAACCAAGAGACTAAGGAACGTCCAATGAAATGACACGTTCCGCTCGTACTTTTTCGATCCGTCCGACTTCCTCCAAAATCAGCATCGCTATAGGAAACTAATTCGAAAGGACATTCTTGCGGATAAAATAGTCCGAAATCTTTGGTTTTAGTTAGATAACGAATAATGCGTTTAACAGCTCTCATATGTGACTCTTTGGGATTTGCTTGAAATCGAGCACATAAACAAACACTCATCATAATATCGGGTCGACTCGCTGTTAAATATAGTAAAGAACCTATCATACTACGATATAATTTCTGATCAACACTTTTGCCATCTTCATCTCTATCGAGATGAATCGTTGTGCTCATAGGAGTTGGTTTGGCAGCTGTGTTTTCCAGACCGAATCGTTTAATTAAATTATAACAATATTTTTCTTGATTAACAAAAATTCCATTTTTAATTTGTTTAATTTGTAATCCTAAAAAATATGACAATTCTCCCATATGAGACATTTCAAATTCATTTGTCATTATTGTTGAAAATTCCTGACATAGTTTTTCATTTGACGAGCCAAAAATA
The DNA here is from genome assembly GCA_030737815.1 of Allium fistulosum. Taxonomy (NCBI): domain Eukaryota; kingdom Viridiplantae; phylum Streptophyta; class Magnoliopsida; order Asparagales; family Amaryllidaceae; genus Allium; species Allium fistulosum. The sequence continues at coordinate 672,952,261 of CM060906.1, forward strand.
ATATCGTCAACATATATTTGAATTATTAAAATATCTTCCTTAGTTTTCTTAATAAAAAGCGTTTGATCTACCTTACCAATTTCAAAACCAGATTCTAATAAATAGCTTTTAAGACGATCATACCAAGCACGTGGTGCTTGTTTTAAATCGTATAATGCCATTTTGAGTTTATAAACATAATCTGGATATTTTTCATGATTGAAAAGTGGTGGTTGTTCAACGAAAACATTTTCTTTTATATAACCATTTAAAAAAGCACTTTTAACATCCATTTGATAAAGTTTAAAATTATGAAAACATGCAAAAGCCAATAAGATTCGTATTGCTTCAAGTCGAGCGACTGGAGAAAACGTTTCTTCGTAATCTATTCCCTCTTCTTGATTATATCCTTGTGCAACTAATCTAGTTTTATTTCTAGTTATATTTCCTAGTTCATCTGCTTTGTTTTTGAAAACCCATTTAGTACCGATGACTGATTGATCACTTGGTCTAGGAACGAGTTCCCAAACTTCATTTCGTTCGAATTGATTTAGTTCTTCTTGCATGGCAAGAATCCAGTAGTCATCAGTTGATGCTTCTTTTATATTCTTAGGTTCTATGTTAGAGAGAAAAGCTACATGACCAACTTGATTTAGTTGATGTCTGGTTTTAACATTCGTATTAACTTCTCCAATTATATTTTGCACAGGATGATCTCTTAAAATTCTAGGTGGAGATTTTATTATATTAGGAGTAATGTTTGTATTGGTTTCATGAGTCTCAAAATTTTCATTTGTATTAATATTTTCATTCTGAGTAGTTTCATCATCAGAATCAAAAGTAACAATTGGATTTATATTTTTAAAATTTTCGTCAAATGACACAAGTAAGCTTTCTTCAATAATTTGAGTTTGTTTATTATAAATTCGATAAGCCTTGCTTCGTTCAGAATATCCAACGAATATTCCTTCATCGGATTTTGGATCGAATTTTCCTAGCTGATCTTTAGTATTTAAAATAAAACATTTAGAACCAAAATCTTTAAGATATGAAATATTTGGTTTTCTTCCATTTAGAAGTTCGTATGGAGTATTCTTAGTTAATGGTCGAATAGAAACACGATTTAATACATAACAAGCAGTAGCTACAGCTTCTGCCCAAAAGTGTTTCGATAAAGTGGTTCCATTTAATAAAGTTCTTGCACATTCTTGTAACGTTCTATTTTTCCTTTCTACAACACCATTTTGTTGTGGTCTTCTAGGAAACGAAAAATTATGGTTAATACCTTTCTTGTTACAAAATTGTTCAAAAGCTTCATTTTCAAATTCTCCTCCATGATCACTTCTTATATTTTTAATTTTCAAACTCTTAATATTTTGAATTCTTTTAACAAAAACTTTAAAATTATCAAAAGTATCACTTTTATTTTTCAAAAAGAAAATCCAAGTATATCTAGAGAAATCATCTACAATAACAAATACATATCTATTATGATTAATAGACTGCACTTGAGTTGGACCAAAAAGATCCATGTGTAAAAGTTCAAGTGGTTGTTCTGTAGATATTACTTTCTTTGATTTAAAAGAAGATTTTGTTAATTTTCCTAATTTACATGCATCACAAAATATATTAGTTTTGAATTTTATATTGGGTAAACCTTTAACTAATTTATTTTTAGCTAGTTTGTTGATAGTATTAAAATTTATGTGACAAAATCTTTTGTGCCAAAGACAAGAATCGTTTTCTTTAGCCACTAGACACAAATTTGAATCATTATTAACATTCATATTTAAGATATAAATGTTTTTATCTCTTTTTCCTTCAAAAATAGTGTTATGATTTTTATCGAAAATATTACATTTATTTTCTGAAAAACTTATATTAAAACCTTTATCGCATAGTTGACTAATACTTAATAAATTGTGTTTTAAATTTTTAACTAATAAAACATCAGTAATGAGCGGTAAATTAGAGGTACCGTTGCTACTGACATTGCCTTTGCCGATGATATATCCTTTTGAGTTATCTCCAAAGGTGACTGCTCCTCCATTTGAGTATGTAATGTTTGACAACATTTCTTTGTTTCCAGTCATGTGTTTTGAGCAACCGCTATCTAAGATCCATTTTCCTCTCTTCTTATGTGGTACCTGCAAAAAGTTTATAAAAAGTTGGTACCCAATCTTTTTAGGGTCCTAAGAGTTAGATCTTAGGAAGCCAAACCCATACGGGTTCAGAATCCCTTTATAAACATAATTCTTGTTATTATGAACAGTTTCCATAAACATTTTGATATGTTTATTCCTTATCAAAACATTATTTGTTTTTGGAATCCATATCTTAATGGTTTTAGTATTTGGATAAACTGTTTTCTTAATATCTTTCTTAATATTATTATTAATCCTACTTTTAGAAAAATTATTTTGTTTCTTAAATCCTAGTCCAGATTTATTGTTAGAAGATTGAGAGTTTTCTAGTATACTAGAAAGATTTTCTCTTCCTTTATTGAAATTAGATACATTTTTAGAAATATCATCAAATTTTATTTTAAGACTAGATTTTTTAACTCTAAATCCTTAATCTTAGAGTTTAAACTATTATTTTCGAAAAGTAAAACATCATTTTTATTTTTCTGAATTTTTAGTTCTTCAAATATTGACGAAATTTGAGAAGATAAGTTAGAATTCGATTGTTGAGAAATTTCAAGTTCTTCTTCCAATATTATCTTCTCATCTTTCAACATATCTACTTCTAAAACTATTCTATCTAACTTTCTTTGCAACTCCTTATTTTTCCTTTTAAGTTGCTTTGCTAAATTTACTAATTTAGAATTTATTTCAATTAAATCTTCAAAAGTAAAATCACTTACATCGTCTGACGAAGCCATGAAGCATACATTTGCTTGTTCATTATCACTTTCACTCTCTGATGAGGATGATGAGTCAGTGTCGTCCCAAGTGACTGAAAATGCTTTTCGTTTGGTTTTGTCCTTCTTGAAATTATTCTTTTTACGATCTGGACAATCCTTCTTCATGTGTCCTTTCTTATGACATTCATAACATTCCATTGTTGAAGATGATGGTTTGCTGCTATTGGAATTGTTGTTGGAATTATTTTTGTTTCCCTTGAATTTTTTTCTGTTGAATTTCAAAAACTTTTTGAAATTTTTGGCGATCATTGCCATATCTTCATTATCTGAGTCGGAATCATCTTTTTCTGCTTGGAATGCCACATTTTTCTTTTCTTGTGCTCCATTTCTTTTTGCCTGCAAATTTACTTCGTAGGACATTAAATTACCTATCAATTCTTCTGGTTTTAATGTTGACAAATCAGTTGCTTCTTCAATAGCTAGGACTTTTCGTTCCCATTCGTCCGTTAAGAAATTTAAGATTTTTGTAACAACATCAAAATCAGTAAACTTTTGTTCTAATGATAATAAAGCATGATAAATATCCTGAAATCTAGAGTACATGTCATTTATAGATTCATTTGGCCTCATTTTAAAATTTTCAAATTGATGTTTCAACATAGAAATTTTGCTTAATTTAACTTTGTTCGTTCCTTCATGCGAAACTTTAAGAGTTCTCCAAATTTCATAACCTGAAGTGCACATGCTAACTCTATTGAATTCATTTCTATCTAATGCAAAAAATAAAATATTCATAGCCTTTGCATTTGATGTAGCATCTAGTTTTTGTGTGTTACTCCAAGTTGAGTATTCTCCAGTAGAAGTTGTGTACTCACTTTGTATAATATTCTAGATATCAAATCCACTCGATTGCATATAGATTCTCATTCTAGTTGACCAATAATTATAATTTATACCATTAAAAAGTGGAGGTCGTGAAGTAGATTGACCTTCTGTGAAACTAGAATTAGTGTGAGTGCTAACATCGTTAGTTTGTGTGGTTGCCATATTACTTAAGAAAAAATACCAAATAACTTTGTGACGGTTATAGGATAACCTTGCTCTGATACCAAATGAAAGTGTACGTGCAGTACTAAGGATCGTGTAATATGGTATATAAATGCGGAAATTGATAATAGCAGTAAAATAAAAATTAAAGTAAGCACACCAGAAATTTTTACACTGGTTCGAACTTCCCGTTCTACGTCCAGTCCCAGAATACTCTCTGGATTTAAACTAAACCCCTCACTTAACCCGGAGGAATAGGTATACGACACCTGAGCAGCCGAACAGGAATTTTTCCGCCTCAACAGCCGAAGAGGACTTCACCTTAATACAAATAGTTTGTTGACGAATGTGTTCTGAATAACACTGATTGTCTTTTGATAGTACAACTTCCCTATAATCAAATCCTCAAGAGTATATGTGTGTGTGAAGATTTAGAAGGAAGATAATCACGTAGAATCGAAGTATATGAATTAATTCAAGGATTCTAGTGATATTGAATAAGAATGAATACTTTTATTTGCAGAAATAAATAGAGAATAGATTTTAGAATTAAAACAAGAATCGGTATTTGTAGAAGTGAATTGAACATGTTTATATAGTTATAGAATAGTTGCAATCTTTCATGAAGAGTTTCAATCAAAAGTTGTGTCCGAATCTCTTGAAATAAAAGACATTCCTCTTCATGAACAATTGCACCTCTTCAGAAAACTAGCCGTTATGTTCTGGTCGGTTGACCGAGAAACCTAGGTTGGTCAGCTGAGTTTACAAATATAAAATAAAACGGTGCATATCGGTGCTCTGGATACAGAGTCGGTCGACCGAAATTTCTGGTCAGTCGGCCGACCTGCTGTTATTTGCACAGTGCACTCTAATTTTATATATAACTTAAATTGTGTGTGTGTGACTACTTGAGGAATGATTTTAAAAATATTCTAAGACTCAATAAAATATTCATACTAAAATCTGGATTGTAGTCTTGTATCCTTTGTAGTGTGTGATATATATGGTTTATTCTCTTTTTGTCGCTTTTGAATTCTCGTCGTATGATCTCTTAAGCTTGTGTCATGAATCAAAACTTCATGAGTCAACAATGAGAAGATAAGAATCCATGATACGATCGCTCGATGAATTCTCTGGTTTCCCAAGTGCAGTCATTGGGATTATCAGACCATTGAATCTTCACAAGCGGAATACTCTTGTTGCGAAGGCGTCTAACCTCCGAAGCAAGAGCCCTCACAGGATGCTGCACGAATGATAGATTAGGAGAGACTTCTAGCTTCTCTAAAGCACGAGAATCGAACACAGAATATGAATCTCGTAGACACTTCCGCAACCGAGAGACATGGAATACGTTGTGAACTCCAGAAAATTGATCGGGAAGTGCTATGCGATATGCAACAGGACCGATATGATCTGTAATAGGAAATGGTCCAATATAGCATAGTGCCAATTTCCCTATCTGGCTGAAGCGTATCACTCCCTTCAGAGGAGAAGCTCGAATATAAACAAGATCGCCCACTGAGAACTCAAGAGACCTCCTACGGTCGTTCGTGTAGGATTTTTGTCGGCTCTGAGACTCTTTCATTCTCTCTTGGATAAGATGGATCTTCTCAGATGATTCTCGAATAGACTCAGGACCAAGAATGAGCTTTTCCCCCAACTTAAGCCAACATGATGGAGATCGACATGGCCTTCCATATAAGGCTTCGAAAGGAGCCATGCCGATAGAAGATTGGCAGCTATTATTATAAGCAAACTCAATTAGAGGAAGATGATCCTCCCAACTACCACTAAAATCCAAGATACAAGCACGAAGCAGGTCTTCCAAGATACGAATCACCTGTTCAGTCTATCCATCAGACTGTGGGTGATAAGCTATGCTATGATTAAGCTTTGTGCCCAAAGCTTGCTGGAGACTCTGCCAGAAGTGACTCGTGAAAAGAGGATCACGATCACACAAAATATATGAAGGAACACCATGTAATCGCACGATCTCCTTAATATATAGCTTTGATAAGAGAGATGCCGTCCTATTAGACTTAATAGGAATGAAATGTGCGGACTTAGTGAGACGGTCCACAACAACCCAAATATTGTTATGGCCCGACCTCGAACGAGGTAAGCCATCGATGAAATCCATAGAAACTTGGTCCCATTTCTACAATGGAACCTCTAAAGGCTGAAGAAGACCACTGGGTTGCTGATGCTCGGCCTTAATAAGTTGACAAGTCATGCAATTGCTTACATAACTTGTTATATCTCGCTTCATGCCTTCCCAGTAATAGAGACGACGCATATCAGCATACATCTTGCTGCTGCCAGGATGAATAGTATACTTAGAACGGTGACACTCGACTAGAATGTCCCGCCTAAGTTCTGGAATAGAAGGCACGACTAGATGGTTCTTCTTTCGAAGACACCCGTGAATATCGATGCTGAAATCCCTCATCTCAATGTCATCGTAGGATTCAGACTTATACTTCTGAATAAGAGTAGATATATCGGAGTCTTACCGCTGAGCCTCGACAATCCGATCTAGAAGAGTAGGACGAGCTTCCATGTTATATAATAGAATAGGAGAATTGGATGTGGAAGCACGATCACGAATATCACACATGGAAAGAGTCTCAAGAACTTTCCATTCTGCAATCATCATGGAAACAATATTTGAATGCTTACGACTCAAAGCATTAGCTACTCGATTCCCCTTGCCAAGGGTATACTGAATATCGAAATCATATGAAGCTAGAAACTCGAGCCAACGCTGCTGTCGCATGTTGAGCTCCTTCTGGGTGAACAAGTACTTAAGAGACTTGTGATCGGTGAAAAGAGTAAAGTGATCTCCCAACGAATAATGATGCCACATCTTCAATGCAAAGACAATGGCGGCAAGCTCAAAATCATGGGTAGTGTACCGAACTTCGTTCGGACGTAATTGCCTTAAAGCGTACGCAACTACCCTATCCTTCTGCATAAGAACAGCACCGAGGCCACTATGACTGGCATCGGTATAGACAATAAGATCCGGATTCCCTTCGGGAACCACAAGAACAAGAGCATTAGTGAGAAGCTCCTTCAATCTCTTAAAGGAAGCCTCACACTTATCTGACCATATAAGTGAATGCCTTTCTTCGTAAGGCTAGTCAAGGGAAGCACAATACGGGAAAAGTCTTTGATGAATCGACGGTAATAACCCGCCAAACCCAGAAAGCTACGAATCTCATGAACATTCTCAGGCCTCTTCCAATTCCGGATGGCTTCGATCTTAGAAGGATCGACCAAAATACCTTTGGAAGAAACAACGTTGCCTAAGAACTTAACTTGCTTTTCCCAGAAATGACACTTAGAAAGCTTTGCTTTGAGTTGATGCTGTCGAAGAGTACTCAAAACAATTTTGAGATGTCGAGTATGGTCCGCTTCGGACTTTGAATATACTAGAATGTCGTCGATGAAAACAAGAACAAACTTATCGAGATATTCCTGAAATACTCGATTCATAAGGTCGACGAAATAAGCAAGGGCGTTCGTCAAACCGAACGGCATGACAAGCCACTGATATGAACCATAGCGAGTGCGGAAAGCTGTAAGTGGAATGTTGTCTTCCACAACTCGAAGCTGGTGAAATCCCGTGGCAAGGTCAAGTTGTGAGAAGACCTTAGCGCCACTCAACTGATCGAAATATTGTCAATCCTAGGTAATGGATAGCGGTTCTTGATGGTCAACTCATTAAGCTTGCGATAATCGACGCATAGCCTAAGAGTCCCATCGGACTTCCTCACGAATACCACCGCGGCTCCCCACGATGAAGAACTAGATTGAATGAAATGCTTGGCTTCAAGATCTAGGAGTTACTTCTTGAGTTCCTCATTCTCTTTAGTAGACATACTCGTGGGAGGACGACTAACTGGCTGTGCGCCTGGAATAAGGTCGATGTGGAACTTAATAGCCCTCTTGGGTGGTAATCCCGAAACAGGCTCAAATAAGTCTGGAAAGTCACGAACAATAGGAATCTGAGACACATTATCATCATCGTCTCGAGAATCAAGAGCAAATAAAGAAGCCATGGAATCATGATCGGACTCTTGAAGCAGAAGAGACAACCGAGTAGGAGAATCGGGATGACGAAGATATAAAACTCTCTCCAAACAAAGAACCCTGGCATCGTATCTAACTAGCCAGTCCATACCAAGAATCATATCAAATCCAAGAAAAGGAATCACATGCAGATTCGCATGGAAAGAAAAACCACAAATCATAATCTCAACTTCATCACAAAGAAGACTAAGGGTTGCAGATCCCCCGATAGGATTCGCAATCCGTAAAGAAATAAGCATGCAAGAAACATCTAACTGTCGCACGGAAATAAAAACCACAAATCCTAATCTCAACTTCATCACAAAGAAGACTAAGGGTTGCAGATCCCCCGATAGGATTCGCAATCCGTAAAGAAATAAGCATGCAAGAAACATCTAACTATAAAGCATCAACGAGTTCCTTCGATACGAATGAATGAGAAGCACCCATATCGAAGAGCACTCGAATAGAATGATCATGAAATAAAATAGAACCCTCTAAAACGGAAGAGAATATACCTCGAGACTGAGAAGCATCACCAGAAGTGGTAGCTACATTAAGATGACCCTGACGAGAACTCTTCTCCCTCTTAGGACAAACTGAAATCAAATGTCCCTCCTTCTTACAATAGAGGCATCTCTTAGGCTTAGGACACTCTCTCACAGGATGGTCAGGCAAACCACAATTGAAACAAGCAAAAGGCTTAGCTGAAGGAGTAGCTGGAGATTGAGAAGAGGATCCACCTTGCTTCTTCTTCTTATTAGGGCGGAAAGGCTTAGACTTGTGGAAAAACTTTTTCTTGTTCGGATTTCCCCGAACCTCACCCTCAACATCACTATCCTTCTCCTTCTCGACCGCTTCAAGCTGAAGGGCCGTATCCACAAGTTTCTCAAAAGAAATCTCAAGACGAAGCATAAGAGATTTCTTCAAGTATTTCTTAAGTCTAGAGACGAACTTAAGATTCTTCTTATACAGAGTAGAAATATACTCAAGACCATACATAGATAAGGCTTCAAAAGATGCAACATACTCAGAAACTATCGACTTCCCTTGCTTGAAATCAAGGAAACGTCGAGCTAAAATAGCTTTCTCGGATTCAGGAACAAACTTAAGCTCGAAACTCTCATGGAACTGATCCCACTCTAAGGTAGACTTATCAACTCCCGCCACAAGCAAGTCATACCAATTCAATGCACATTCTTACAACACACTCGATGCGACAAGAACGCGATGATGGCTAGATATCTCCATACGGCTAAATATGCGCTCACAAGAACTGAGCCATGCCTCGACCTCTAAGACGGTCTCAGTGCCTCTAAAGATCTTTCCACCAAGATGAGTGAAGTCGCTACACATGCGCACAAATGCGGATTTGCACGGAGGAGAAGATCGAGCTGGATCTGGAGGCTGAGTGCTCCTAATAAGCTTGAGAATTTGATCGGTAGACATATATACACCTTCGGGACGAGAACCACTGGACGGTCCCGCCACTGAAGAGCGTCCTCTACCTCTACCAGACATAGCTGAAAGATAAGATAAGATAAGATAGGATTATTCACAGGGTAGATAGATATATTAGCAATTCAAATGTAGAAATTAAGGAATACTATGTAATGAAATTAACATTCCTAAAATATTCCTTTCTATCTACCCCAAAGGAATCGAAAAGGGACACGAATCAAAACAAGGACAAGGTGAGATGGATCACGATTGGGGATGATGTGTACAAATGTATTATATTTAATGTAGGGTAATCTTGTGTACTGTTCTGCCTATATCACATTATATTCTGAAATCCTGCTCTAATACCAAACTGTGATGCCCCACCTTGAGACCCACATTGGTAAAGAGAATTACTAAGTAATCATGTCTACTAATGCAGAGAATAGGGCAGGTTAAGGGCGACCCTCATGATAATGCATTAGCTAAGAGCTAAGTATGTCGATATTTTTTTCCCATTACCTCATATATGGTCGACACACCTAGTCCTTAACTAATACGATACCATGGTAGTTTAGGACCGTTTCAAAATAAATGCAATATACAAAAAATATATAAATAGTCACAGAACAGCAAACCCAGATCAAAGTATACATACATCTCCATACATCATACATAATACAACATATATAAGTAGCATGAACTACAAAGTATACATACACAACCATCCCACAAAATAATAGGTATAATGTCCAAGTCCGAACAAAGCGGTCCAAACAAAAGCAAGCTAACCGATCCAAGAAGGAGTGAGCTAAATCCATACCTAACCTGCAACTAGGTCTGACACGAGTAATAAATACACGGGTCAGGTAGGCTAGAACTTATCATTAGTAAAGATAACAGTAATAGGAGGAAAGAGAGAACCATTCCGTTGTTGACAACAGGATGTTATAAGTATCATTAAATCGTCTCTAAGGTGAGACATCTATGGGTTCATCATGATTTCATAAGGGAATTCAATTGGTTATCGAACTATGGTTCATCTTCTATAGTTAATTAAGTGAAATAGGCAAGGATTTAAACCATATAAATAATCATCATAAAACAGTCTAAAACCTCATAAATCCATCATAATAGAACTCAATGAGTTCAAAACATCATATTAGAAATCACCATAAAACCATCAATACATGTAAGCCTTCATCTTACTCAAGGCTATAATAAACTTCCTCATAAAAAGGTGAAATCAAAACATCTAAAATTTCATGGAAAACTACATGTGCTTACATCGTGACTAGTACTAATATTTGGTACCATAAACATCGTGATGACTGGAGTTAAGTAACATCATAACATCGTGAATGTCGTGATGACTATAGTCTATAATATCATAATGACTCCCAGTCATAAAGACCCGAGTTAATAACATCGTGATGATCGGAGTCGCAACTACAACGTGATTACTCTAATTGAGTACTCGTGGTCTATAGTACTAGTAAACATCATGAATGTGTCTCAACTTCTCGGATAGGAACCCAATAGGCATTAACGTACGTCCCATACCATACGTTCGCACCTAACGGTTTACTAGCCGTTAGTTGGTGCCACACTAGTAAAACACCATAAACATCATGAAAATATACTCTGCTTCATCTCATCGGCGAGTAAATACAATATATACCCGTCCCATCTCATTGACGGGTACTAGTGGCATCGTGACTTGTCTCATCTCATCGACAAGTAAAAGCCATCATAATACATCTCAACATCGTAAAATCATCATAAAGTAGCTTACCTCATCTCATATGCAAGTAAAAATAACATCTAGATGATTATTTATAACCATAATTCCAAATAGAAATTTTTAGCTCTTAATTCGTCTCAATTTTGACCCGGATAACTTCAAAATTATAGAAAGCTCAAAATATTGAACTTATAGCTCTACGTCTAAGCTTTCCAGAACATCCAAAATTATCGAATTTGGTTAAGAAACGAAAATGTTATGGCCAAAACAATTCTCAGGCCTGTGATTGTTGTTGTTGTCGATTTGCTCATGGGACAACAACAAACAAGCACGATTTTGATCAAGCAAACCTCAAAATTACAGAAAACTCAAAAGATGAAACTTGTAGCTCTATCTCTAAGATTTCCAGAACATCCAACATTATCAAAATCGGTTAAGAAACAAAGAAATTATGGTCAAATTTCCTTTCAGCTTCAATTCCAAATCAAATATTACTATAATGATCTTCTTCTTTTTTTCAGCAAGTTCACCAGTGTAAATCATCATTAAACGCATGAATTCAAACTAAAAACGTGAGGGAACCCTCACCTTAGATATGCAGCAAAGATTGGGTTGAAAAACTTCACCGATTTGGATCAATTTGATGATTTTGAGGCTCCTATGTTAGCTTTAGCAGCTGGAAATACTAAAACAAGAACATGCAGTAACAAGGAATTGGTTATGGACAATTCATATCATAAGTTCCAAGCTTTTTGATGAAATTTACATAGTATTGGGTAGAAATTACCTTGTAGATTCTTGTTTTATTGATTATCTTCTTTAATTTGCAACAGATTTGGTGAATTTTGGTTTTAATTGGAGAAAACCATGATTTTTTTCTTTTTACTGTAAGCTGTTTTGAGAAGAGAATGAAAAAAGAAAGCTATGTACAAGATGATTTCTCAAGGCAGAAGGTTCTAGTGAGGACTAATGGATCTAGTTCTTACCCAATAAGCCCAAGTGTAAATATACTTAGTGAAAAATATTAAGCTATGTTCATTTCTTTCCTATATTAACACTATATAAGCAAATTTTCACATTTTAAAGTGAAATACAATTCTATTCAACCAATATATGTAACCAAAATTATTATTTTAACAAGATAAAATTTATTTTAACAATAAAAAGTCATTTTTTTACAAATAAAACCTTATTTTCAACAATATTTTACAATTTACACTTTTTATTCTCATAAAACACCATTTTCAACATAATAATTTATACAAAGTTTTTTGTCTTGTCAAATAAAATACAACAAACCATTCTAACTTTATTTACACATCAAATTTTTTTTTTAACAATATTCCATCTTTTATATTAATAAAATACAAATTTACTTCATTTATCCCCTTTTAAAAATCAATAAATGGTTAATATTGGCATTAATTACCAATATTATTGCATTTACCCAAATAAAATTACAAATTGATTATTTTCACTCCAAATTCTCAAAATAAAGTTTTTAAAACTTTATTTTCATCAATTTATACTTATCTCAACAATTTAAATGTTGAAATATATCTCTTGATTAATTTATTAACTCAGATTAACAAAACTCCAATATTTCCATCTTATTTAACTAAATCTCCTAACAATCAAATTTCAAGCTCAATATTTATTCTCAAACACATTGTTTATTTTAAATAAACAATTTAAACCAAATTTATTTCTCCATTACATTCTATTTACCATATTAAATTATAATTATCGTTATAATTTAATATCATCACTAATCTCCAATACCAGGGTTGTTACAGCTATTCGCCATGAGGAGTTGCTTGCTGATCTAGCTAAAGAGAAGTCAGTGGAAACTTAGGGTTCTCAGGGGAAGAAGAGGAAGTTCTTTAAGAAAAAGGGAACCCAGAAGGGAGATACTACCAAGAAGTCAAAGGCTGAGCTAGTTTGCTATAAGTGTGATAAGAAGGGTCACTTTGCTAATGAATGCCGGTCAGGAAATGGGAAGAAAGCTGCAATTAAGAAGAATGTGAAATGCTTCAACTGTGATCAAGTTGGGCATTACAAGAATCAGTGTCCAGAGCCGGTTAGGGAGGACAAAGGAAAAGTTTTTTGCTATAGGACCAGCAAGGCCTACTGTAGCAGATAAGGGAAAGACTGTAATGGAAGGTACGCTTTTGATTCAGAGTATTTCAATTAGAGTACTTTTTGATACCGGTGCATCACATACATTTATGTCTCAATATTTGGTTGATAGATTATATCTAGAACACACCTACCTTGTTACTTCCTTAAGGGCTGCAAATCCAGTAGGAGGGTATATGATTCTAGGGTTAAGATGTGACCAGTTAGAACTTGACTGTTAGGTTATAAGTTTGCATGCAGTTTGTATGTTATTGATTTCATAGATATCAGAATCATTTTGGGTATGTATTGGTTGACTAGGTATGAGGATAGAATATTTTGCTAGGATAGAGAAATATCACCGAGACACCCTGATAGGCATAACCGAGTGATATTATCAGTAGAGAATACCGACCAGAGTGTTAGTTCTATGCTTAATGCAATGGAGGTAGGAAATGAGTTAAGTCAGGTTCAGGTAGCAAGAGAGTTTGCTGATGTCTTTGAGCCATTCATTGGACTACCCCCGAAAAGAGCTGTTGAGTTTAGAGTAGATCTTGTGCCAGGAGCTGAACCTATAAGTAGACCACCTAGCAGGATGACACCAACTGAGATGAAGGAATTGAAGGTGCAACCAGTGGATCTAGAAGGAAGGAATTTTATTAGACTAAGCAGTTCACCTTGGGGAGCGGCCGCAGTATTCGAGAAGAAACTAAATGGGTCGTTAAGGATGTGTATCGACTATCGTAAGTTAAATGAAAGGACAATTAAGAATAAGTATCTTTTGCCAAGAATAGATGATCTATTTGATCAGTTGAGTGGAGCCAGAGTGTTATCCCAATTGGATTTGGTGATAGTTTTCCATCAGTTGAGAGTGACGAAGGACAGTATTCCTTTGACAACATTTTGAACTAGATATCGTTCATATGAGTGATTGGTAATGCCATTTGGATTGACAAATGCACCTGCTTTCTTCGTAGATTTGATGAACCGAGTTTTCCGGGAGTACTTGGATAGGTTTGTACTAGTGTTTATAGATGATATTCTAGTGTATTCTAAGTATGAGAGAGAGAACGAAGTTCATCTTAGAGTAGTACTTGAGACGATGAGGCAGAATCAACTAAAGGCGAAGTTTACCAAGTGTCATATCTGGAAGAAAGAGGTAAAGTTTCTTGGTCACATGGTTTCAGAGAAAGGATTGTCAGTTGATCCATATAAGATCGAAGCTGTGAATAATTGGAAGAGACCGGAGATGGTGACTGAGATCAGGATTTTTCTTGGACTTGCTGGCTACTACCAGAGATTCATTAAGGATTTCTCACGGATAGCAGCACCATTAACTAAGCTAACCAGGAAGAAAGCGAGATTTGTTTGGTTCGACAAATGTGATGAGGCATTCCTTAAATTAAAGCATTTGTTGACTAATGCACCTGTGTTAGTAGTTCTAGATGGGAACCATGGATTGGTGGTGTATACGGATGCAATATGGAACTGGATTAGGAGCGGTGTTGATGCAGAATTGTAAAGTCATTGCCTACGCATCTAGGCAGCTTAGACTGCATGAAGTTAGATATCCAACTCATGATTTGGAGTTGGCAGTGTGATCTTTGCATTGAAGATTTAGAGACATTATCTATTAGGGGAGAGATTTGAGTTATATACCGATCATAATTCTTTATGGTATTTATTCTCTCGGAAGGAGTTGAATATAAGACAGCAGAGGTGGCTGGAGTTTTGGCTGCTTATGATTTTGGAATAGATTATACACCAGGGAAAGGCAACAAGGTGGCAGATGCCCTTAGCATGAAACATCAGAATGTGGTGTTAGCTATGTTAGTGGAGTGGAAAGATTTAGAAGCTTTAGTCAGTTTTTTGATGTGCATTTAAGATCGACTACTGGTTCTAGTCAGAGTTCCGCCAGACTATCTTGATTAGAAGTTCGACTAGTATTGATTGAGAGAATTACTTCTAAGAAGAAGGAGGATCCAGTATTAGCTGAAAAGATCAGAAGACTTAAGGTTGGAATAGAGATCGATGATTTAAAGGATTTTAGCCTCGGCCAGAGAGGATGTCTAAGAAAGAAGGGGCGGTTGTGTGTTCTGAATTTGGAAGACTTAAGGAAAGAAGTTCTTGGAGAATGTCATCGATCCAAGTTTACGACTCATCCTGGAGGAACCAAGATGTATCAGGATATGAAGAGGAGCTTCTATTGGGAAGGCATGAAGAGGGATGTTGGCTTATGGATTAGACAGTGTGCAAACTTTCAACAAGTGAAAGCTGAACATCAAAAACCAAGTGGGTTACTATAGCCTTTAGAGATTCCAGTTTCAAAATGGGATTCGATATTCATGGATTTTATAGACGGGTTGCCAAGGTCAAATAGAGGAAATGAAAGTATATGGGTTATAGTGGACAGATTGACCAAGAGTGCCCATTTTGTTCCAGTTAAGTCAACCAGAATGACATCTATTTTAGCTAAGTTGTTCCTAAAGAACATAGTTAGACTGCATGGAGTTCCTAGTAGTATAGTCAGTGACAGAGATGCATTGTTCACTAGTGAATTATGGAAGAGTCTACAGTAAGTGATGGGCACCAAGCTTAACATGAGTACTACGTATCATCCTTTGACAGATGGGCAGATAGAGAGAGTCAACAAAGTACTCGAGGATCTAGTAAGAGCTTGTGTATTGGACTTTGGTGGATCTTGGGAGGATCACCTACATTTGGTTGAGTTTTCCTATAATAATAGTTATCAGACTAGTGTAGGAATGGCATCGTTTGAAGCTTTATATGGGAGACAATGCAAATCACCAGAATGTTAGTTGGAAACTGGAGACAGATTAGTCTTAGGTCCAGATTTGGTTAGAGAAGCGTTAGAGAATATTGAGTTAATCTGAGGAAGGATGAAGGAAGCTCAGTCCAGAAAGAAGAGTTACGCAGATAATAGGCGTAAGGACCTAGAACTCTCAGTTGGAGATAAGGTTTTCATTATGGTATCATCTATAAAGGGTGTGGTATGATTTGGAAAGTTGGGGAAGTTAGCCCCAAGATACATAGGTCCATTCAAGATTATAGACAGGATTGGAAAACTCGTATACAGAATAGAGTTGCTGAGCAGTTTGGCAGGTGTCCATAATGTATTTCATGTGTCTCATCTTCGCAAGTATGTGCATGATCCATAAACTACTATCCCGCCGACGGGGTTGGATGACTTAGTGGTAGAACCTAATTTGACTTTTGTTAGGAAACTATTTCGGGTTGTAGCTAGAGATGAGAAAAGATTAAGGAACAAGACAGTCAAGTTGGTGAAAGTTCAGTGGAGCGACAACGAGAAGGACAGTACTTGGGAGACAAAGGACAGGATTAGAGATACTTATCCTGATCTGCTTTGAGGGTATGTCTATATTAGATTTATATATAGTTTCTAGTCAGTTAGACTAGTATGGTTGTTAGGCTTTGTTACAGATGATTGCTACATCTAGTATTTAGTCCTTACTGAATTTCAAGGACGAAATTCTTTAAGTGGGGAGCATGTAACATCCCTAAATTTTTATGACATTATTCAAGAAATTTAATTAGATAAATTAAATAGAATAATAATGATAATGAGGTTGAGATTTGAATAAATTATATAGGGTCGTACTTATTAATAAGATAAATGGGCTTTTAGTTGGTTTATAAACTACACATGGGCATATTAGTAAAATTAGCCAATTAATTATACACGGCTATAACTTCTCATTTTTTCCATTCACGTTTCATTTCCACTTTCACAAACAAAAAATAAGAAACCTAAACTAAAGTCCGCTATTACAAAGGAAGGAAAAGAAGAAATTTTAATCAAAAGCTAAGGATCAAAGCTAGAGAGGATTAACCAACAACAAATCTCAAATTCCTTATCAAGTTTAAGGTGAATAATAATTTCATATCATCTCTATTTTTATTCTATGATTGTATTGTTTCGAATATATGATTTAAATTTGTTTTTGTGATAAAATGGATGATGATATGCTAGAGTTATATTATGATGATTTGTTTTAACTTCATAAGCACATGAATTTGCATGGTTTTGACATGAAACCGAGAATATATGATTTCAGATTGCCATGGAAAATTTTTATTTTATGTAAAACATGGTTTTGGAGACGGGTTTTAATTTTCAGAATTTTCCAAGCTATGTAAATTTTATTATGAATTTTTAATGAAAAATATGATATAATGTTTTAAAATTTAATTCGAGAATTTTAGAAAGAAATTGGGTCTGAAATTTTAATATGTTGATTGCATGATGAAACTGAATTTCTGTGATTTTTGGGGATTTTTCCTAATTGATTTACTAGGGAAAATAAATTATTTGAAAAGAAGGACTTTTCTGAAATAATTGGTTTTAGTATATGAAAGGGCTAAAACATTGCATTTTTAATGGTTTTAATCTGGTATTAATGCGGCAGTTTTAAAGGTAAAGTATTAGAAAAAAAATTATGACAACCAATAAGTAGTTTACAAATAGGCAAGTTGTTAGAAAGTAAGTACTAAAAGTTTCAAAAATTCAGCCTTTAAATCAGAAAAAGGTGTTCCGCCTCTATTAGCAAGGACCTTTTGACTCCTTTGATTCCGCCTCGTCCCAATCAAAACTCGCGCAGTCGAAACCACCATAGTCGAAACCAATACACAAGATATCACTTAGAAGGTATGAAGTGGATTGGAAAGAAGGTGGAAGCCATGGTGTCGAAAGGGTAGCTTCTGATGGGGTCGAAACCTTGCTTTGTTTTCAAAAGTTAATGTCTTGCCTAGTTTTACCTAAAGATTTCGACACAGTCGAAACATATGCTTTCGAAAAGGTTTTATGATTAGCTTTCAAAGAAGGTTGTCATGTTGTTCTAAAGTATTTACTTTCGAAGGAGTATCTTTTTTCTTTAAATAATTGCTTTCGAAATGGTAGGTTCCGATCTAGTCGAAACCTAGCCACTACTCTACCTTTCGACTATATTGACCCGTGATGCTTTCGAAAGGTTACCCTTATTTTTACTTTAAACTAAGCCTTTTTTCTAATTGCTTTCGAAAGAGTTAAGGGTTTCGAAGGTGATGGAGTCAAAAGGGGTTTCGACTCTGTCCTTTAAAGTTTTTGTTTTAAGGGTTTTGCTTTCGACTAAGATGGTTCTGACGCCATCGGTTTTCCCCAAACTAATTTTTGTTGGTTTCGAAAGTGATACTTTTGTTTATAACCATTTTGACCCAAATGATGTTTTTAAAGAGTAAACCTAATGCTTTCAAAAGGGGTACTTTCATTTGTTTCGAAGCTCTATATTTTAAAAAGAATATTTAATACCATCAAAAGGTATAATAGGTTTTGAAAGAGAATGTTTATTAAGGGCTACGAAAGGTATGTATACAATGTTTTGAAAAGAGGTCTTTGCTTTCGAAGGAGGCTATCCAGAGGTTTCGAAAGAGATGTTTTTATGGTTTCAAAATATAAACCCAGTCTTAATTTAAAGTAATTACCATGGCATAAAATAAAGATTTTGAAATGTTATTCACATTGTAATTAACCCATAACTGTATTTTGGGAAAAGGGCAAAATAACCAGTTAGGTTGACCCAGTAGTGAATATAACTTAACAAATGTTAAAATTTTAACTAAAGATATTGGCAGGGGCTAATAGGTTTACGGTAAGCCCATGAAAACTGTATGATATTGGCAGTGGCCCATAGGTTCATAGTCAGCCCATGAAAACTATGATTTGATACTGGCATGGGCCAGTAGGTTTGTAGTTAGCCCATGAAAACTATATCCGGATTAAGATATTGGCAGTCAGCCAATAGGTTCCTAGTTAGCCCATGAAAACTAGGATAATAAATAAGATATTGGAGTTACCAATAGGTTCTTAGCAATCCCATGAAAACCATGTAATTGGACAGATAGTCTATAAACATTTAACAGGTTAATAGTAACCCTAGAAACTATAATTGAGACAGATAGTCAAAATGAATGGGGATGATAATCCAGAATTGATTTATTTGTTTTGCATATCATCATAATGTTTTGAAATACAATGTTTTAACCATTGTGGATGCAGGAGCACGGTATATGGTTTTATAAATGTTTTAGGATACTAGTGAGGGGAAAACTCGTTCCGCTAAGCAGCGTGGTCTCACTAGATATCTAAATGGTTTGAGATGGTAAATTATTATTCATACCAGGCTTTATGTCTGACTCGAAGTTTTTGTTTTTCCCTTAAACTCCTTGGTACTCAATTAATTTTGAGTAGGTTGAGAGTTAAGGTTTCCAGGTGTTCTTTTAGACGAATAAAAGCTTTCAAGGACGTGCAGGAGGCAAGATTATTATTAGAGTTCTTTTATTTCTGCTATATGTTTTGTTTATAAAGGAAAATTGCTTTCTTGCCTATCTATATACTCTAATCTACCAAGGGGACATCTTTATATGTTGCCCTTGGCGTATTTTGTAATAATTATATGTTATCTGAACGTGGCCTGCGAATTGGGATTATGTAATCAATTTGGAATTTTTGAAATGGAATGTGGAATTTGTTTGCTATCAATTTTTTTTCCATATTCTTGTGTTTCTATGTATCAATGTAATATCGCCATGTTTGGTCACCGAGGATTAATAACTATGGATGACTACAGCATCCGTAGCCGTTAGTTTCGGGCCTCCAAATAGGGGGATGTTACTCATAACATGTGATAAAAGGCAATTGGCATAAACTAGTGTTATGTATAAGGTGTATAATTTACCAGTCACGAGAACATTGTTCTGACCTCATCCTTATTACAACCCACATGGTAACTTTGAAGGACGGGTATTGGTATATGGCGGGAACAGTCGAAGGATAGGTTCCTTATGCATGCTTGATGCTAACAAGGATACTAAATATTAGAAGTGTAAAATCTTGGTTAGTAACTGTGTGACTTATTATATTTTACTATTCCTCTATGAGTTATATCGCTAGTGCTCTGATATGCATCATTTTTTTATTTGCAAGATACCAAACCAAAGATCTGTACTTTGATGGACTTGGATTTTCTGTTTAGTGAAAATTCAGGCTCATTGAGGTGTGGGTTGTTACAACAGCCACATGGACAATATATTCATTCGGTTGATGTATAACACATGTTATAGTATTAACCATGCAAGATAGCTTTATAGGGTTTCGTCATCCTTTTGCTAGATATCTTCCAAGCACGTCTATTCAGGCTGAACTTCATAAACTCTAAAATGATCCATGAACTTTTCCTTCAATATGGCCCAAGTGTTAATGGATCCATGCTCCAAATGACTAAACCAGAAAGTCACTAAGTCTGACAAGTATAGAGGAAAACAATGGCCAAGGTTTTAAATCTCGAATTTCGGTCACGTCTCGTCTCGAAGAATTTAGATAGCTTATCTCGTATCGGGTGAGATCTCGAACGAGATGAGTGCATCTCGGTCGTCCATCTCGGATTTACATCTTGGTTTCTAAAATTCATTTCGGAGTTATCTCGGAGTATATGTCATGTCGAAAATTAGTTTTCATACACCTAAATTTATAATACTAGTCACTACCTTAAGGAAAACACTATGCACTTACCTTGAATATATCACACACTTATCATTAGTAATTTAGTATGGAAAAATATCACTTGTATCATGTAAAATAAACAAATAACTAGATTTCATAAATAATGTTCAATATAATATCATATGAGATAAAGTAGACAAGAAACAAACCATAACATATGCACCTTTATTTTGTTTGATCATTCACTTAACTTTCCTACACAATATAATGTCTCATTTCTACCTTTTATGATTTATAGTGCTGCAAGGGAAATCTTAATTTTATAACTTCAAATACAAAAGTCTACAAGTAGAATTAAGATATTCTATGTCTGATTATAGTATTTAATTATTAGCAAACAAAATCTCATTAAACAACTAATATCATAGGTATTTCAAACAAACGTAGAAAATAGCATACATAGTAAAAACAATTTTCAAACATTTAGTAATATTATAAGAAAAGCAAAAAAAAATGATGTACGGCCAAGGTCAGCCAGTGAGACGATGGGGGATAAGCTTCATCGTCGAGAGGGAAACAGCCCAGATCACCAGCTAAGGCCCCTAAATGACCGCTCAGTGATAAAGGAAATAAGAATTCTTGAACGGTGAACAACCAAAGCCTATTAAGCTAGATAGTTAGATGAGTAAAAGCAAACTGCTTATAAATTTGCAGTAAGAATGAACATGTAATCATCAAATGAAATTAATAGATGAAAGAGAATTCCTTTATTGCTTAAAAATAAGCCTTGAGGGAAAAAATTATAGTAGCAAAGACTAAATGAAATCAAATTGGGAATACATTTGGAACCTAAAGTTAAATAAGTGAAGCCCAATATTTATAGCCGCTAAAAAATAGGGTTAGGAAAAAAACTCAAGAAAGTGTCAAAAAAGAAAAATGAAATTGGATGTAAATTAATTTGGATCAGAAACCTAAATGAAAATCATAAAGTGAAGTACTTACCATAATCGATGTAGATTTTATCATCTTCTTACACCCGTCACTGCCGTAAAATAAGAGACGAAGATTAAATGTGATTTATATAAGAAATAAGGGTTAAAAAAAAGTACAATTAAGAAGGCTTAAATTAAGTTAAAGGATGAGCCAGCCCAATACGGAAAAAGAGTTGATTTTTTTCAAAATTCAAAAATTCGGTCGATATCTCGCTGTTAAATCTCGTCCGAGATACCGGACGAGATACTAAAATATCTTTCAAGATTTGGGTCAGACGAGATTCAAACGAAATAGCCTGTTTCGAATCGCCCGGGCTTGAAAACGAGATCTTGGCCGAGATGAGCGAGATTTAAAACCTTGACAATGGCACATTACTTCCCTCTATAGCACTGAATTCCTTTACATGTTGAATGTAGCTCCTCAATGGCACTATAGGACTGATTTTCCCAACGAAAGGTTCAATGACCAACATATTAAAATTTGGGGAGTTGATTGCATATCAAATGTTCGGAGTGAACAGACGCTGCCACGTCTCATCAACATTTGCCTACTGTTTTACTCGCTAAACATTTGACATATTAGCTCAATGACTAACTCATCCCCTACTTGAATGCTTCCTTGGGTTGTTTGCATGGCAATACCATGCCATGTGAGCAATGTATCAACCACCCATGGACCAATCAATCTGAACTCAAATGGTCCCATTTTGATAGCTTAGCATGTAGCTGTAGTATCAATATCAACTATTAGTGGGAGCATGCGACACACTCTCTTAGAGGACATAGGTTATACCATCTAGTCTGGTACCAATCAGTTCGATACCAAGACGAGTTGGTTCAAGCCTAGGTTTTTTTCGTTGTGTGGAAGTCTGTATCTTCAGAGCTTCTTCCTTCCTTCCTTACTTGCTCTCTTGCATCCATTCTTAATGGGTTGTTGACAGAATTCTCGGTTCGGTCTCTTTGGTCCCAAGTAGGCGATGCTTGCTCTATGCATATACAGGTTGCGCCCATTATCTCATACTACTTAGCTAAGAAATAAATTCATATATGCCATCATAGTTTGTACCTCCTTCCTGGTAAAGTAGTTGACCAGTTGAATTGTACTAAACTTTGCTTCCTGACTACCCCTATGAGCAGTCTACTCTCCATCCAACAACCTCCTCTTCGATCCTTACTTCTTAACTAGTGGCTTCAGGGTCTAAATTGAGCTCTTAGTGAAAGCAATTACCTTGTAAAAACATTTATTCCAACTTCTAGATGCTTGCATAAGTCTATAGATTATTCTCAAGAGTCCACATGTCTTGTCCTTAATAGAGTTAGGTATGTCATACGGGCAATTATGTAATTTGTTACATATATCTAACTCCATGACCAATCTTGTTCAAACTAAAATATTTTTTTCTTTCTATCATATAATTGTTATATAGTGATACAAATAACTAAGTAATTAATTTGAATTATATAGACAGATAATCCTTAAATGATATGCTATGTGATTGTAATTACAATTACAAAGTGTTGTGATCATGTGAATATTAATAACCATGTGATTGTAAATTACAAAGTGTAAAATGTCATGCCGCTAGCTAACGTGACATGTGAATATTAATATTCTAACTGTTCGATATTAATCGCTGACTTAATTTACACCTTTAAGTCATAAAACTGTAAAGATGAATTCTCTAAAAAACCACATGATTTAATTAATTTATAAAATGTTGTAAATTAATTAAATTAACTACTAATATTTAGTAAATATCAATTATTATTTAATTCAACTGATGTTTAGGAGTTTTTTGTTAATTATTTGAATACATTTATAAAAGTTAATTGCACACACCGATATACGATATCGATGTAATTTTAAATGGGTTTAAATAAAAGATAATTACATGAAGTGATTTACGAAAATTGTGTCATTTGATGGCGTATTATTTCAATCATACTATGTGAAGAGAGAGGAATGGAGAGAGATATATAATCAAGAGAATTAATTAAAGAAAAATTTAATTAAGGAATAGGAAATGTTTGTTCATTCAATTAAAACAAATCCACTAATTCATTTCATACAGACATTCCATTCTTTCTCATTCATTTTTTCTCCTCTCCTCCAGACCTTCAATGGCAAAAAATAAAAAAAAATGTTTCCAAAATATTTAAACTCTAAATTAGAAAAAATTTAACACAAGTGATTCATCCATCTCTTGCAAGGATTAAGTGTGGATCTTGAAGATCTGAGGAGATATCATCATTCAAGGTATGATTTAAAGGAAACATCCTAAGGTGGTTTTCTAATTTATTTATTTATATGTTTTATCATTCATATGTTTGGATTTGAATGGTATTATGTGTTTAATAGATTAATTTTAAACATGTGAATCAAAACCCTTTTATCTCAATTACAAGCATGTCTATTATATTGATTCAACTCAGATTTGCACATGTTCTTCATTCCCTAATAGCTCATGTTAACTTATGTCAGATCCATCACCCCTTTTGTTCTTTTGTTCATATTGTATGTTTAGTTTAGATTTGAATTATATTACCATGAATTTATATGTGCCTTGGTTGTCTAATTCTTTTCTATTTTAAAAATTATTGTTTGAACAATATTTTTCCTTAAAGATTGTCTTGATTAATTGATTCAAATTTTATGTTATAGGTTTGAGAATTGAATACATAGTTACAAGTTATTTTGAAACAACTTTGGTCATTATTTACATTAAAATAAAGCTAGTTCATTCTAAGATTTATATATGGACTTTTTTATTGAATCTTAAAACTTTTATTTTAAATTAATAATAAGATTTAAGATTGTTATTTTGATTGAAAGTATGTATATTTTAAACTACAAATTAATTGAACATATATGTTACATTTTTCTTTGAATTTAAAACATTGATTCAATTATTGCATGCATACATACATACACACACACACACACACACATATATATATATATATATATATATATCTGTGTGTGTATGCATGTATGTACGTATGTATGTATGAATATACAGATATGTATATGTTCTTGATTCAAGTTTACAAAATGAACTTCTATGAAAATTACAATTTTGATTTTAAACTATACGTTAATTAAAATTAGTTCTAATCAATTTTAGTGTAAATAAGAATATATATATATATATATATGTATGTATATATATATATATGAGTGTTCAATGGCACCCCTATTTTTCAGCACCTCTTATAGCCCCCTGATTTCCACCACAAGCTCTGAATTAAATGATATAGGTAATGAGAAGAGAGAGAAAGTATTGTCATTTAATTCGGAGCTTGTGGTGGAAATCAAGGGGCTACATGGGTGCTGCAAAATAGAGGTGCTATTGAGCACTTCTCATATATATGTATATATATATATAATCTGGTTTTATGTTTTAATGGTGACAACTATATCTCTATATATATCTAGTATACAAGATGATGTAGGTAGAAGGAGCTATTAAATCAGAGAATCAAGAAGAGAGAGCAAGGTAGATCGACTACGTTTCAAAAGCTATGAAAATATGGATCGTTAAGTCAAATGTATGTATTTGGTCCCAGATACACTTGTAAAATCTTCTTGATAGTTCATATGCACGTGCACACCCCTGCAAACAAATGTTTCATATATCAAAGAGAAGTAACAAGTTAAAGTATTGGTTTTATAAAACGGTTTTTACAATGTTCGGTCAACTGATGTTATTTTCAGTAGATTGGGGGCAGTCTACTGAAAATAATCTCAATCGATTGAACTTCAATATTTTATTATACAAACTTATTTTTTAATTTTGCCGCATAATTCAATGTTCTTATTTAGTAGACTAATGTAACGACCCGGATTTTCGGACCGGTCAAAATCATCGAAAACCCTTCATTCTAAAACTACGAATGAATACTACCAACTTAATACGCAATGTTTGATAAATATTCAACACTATTAAATGTATAGGATACAATTTCAATTATACAAGTTATCGGAGTAATCAATTAAATCCACTAATGTGCAATAATACAAACCCAAAATCAAATACTACAAATAACTGTAAACATACCGCTACACAACTCTGATGAGAAACAACAATATTCATGCCTACGAACTCAGTAAACAATGTAAATGCGGAATGAAATAGTAAGCAGGAAAATTACAACAACATACGATATATAGCGAACAATAAACAGAAAAAATTTATGTTACTATTGGGGCTGCATCACTACCACTTGTAACTGCCTACATACCCCTATCTAACTGGGTACCCAATTAGATACAGAATCAAGCTAACGTAGTTCTCCTATCGCAAATAGGACTCATAGAGCCTATGATGCACAAACAATATGCAATTCCCAAAACTACCCACTTAGACTTAATCTTCAATTTTACATTTTTAAAACCTAATTAACTTTACGGAAATTATCTCTTTGGACTTTATTTCGAATTCTTATTTCAAAACTTTTGAAATACACACACACACACACGCTTTATATTCAAACTAGTCCATTACTTCGGGATCTGAAAACAAATCACCCTTTTTTGAAACAATATCAATATACAAGCATACAAAACTATATGCTACCTGATCGGGAGGTTTCTAGCCATAACGAGGCAACTAGGTCCCAGCCTTTTGAAAATAAATATAGTATGTATATCCCTCTACAACGAGAGCGGACTATACTGAGGCTATAGAACATCTGCACCTCCCTTGCCCACTTTTTGTTATAGGTTACCTGAATCATTGGTAACATAACAAATCACTTTATATCCCGAAGTGGAAAAATCATTTACACTAATAATTACAAATACTTTAAATCTATAATAATTTGCATTTCCAAATCCTTTCAAAAATCATCTTAAAACCATCAGGTTTAGTCCTCTAAATTCTTTCTGTTTTATAAAACATTTTTATAAAACCATTGTACAAATCGCTTTTATATAATATAACTTCAAAATATTCATTTCCAAATATTTTTATTTCTTTAAACATTTCATAAACTTTAATTTATGCAAACCAATTTTGAAAACAATTCCATTGACGTCAAATTATTATAACTAATTATAAAAATTTTAATGAACCAATATTATTGCTAAACACCTTTTAGTCAAATCGTGAATATATCAAGGTGTTAGCGTACGATTATTTTCTACCCAGCCCATGCATATGGATAATTAATTGCTCATAAACTGCTCGAGCAAAGTCAACAATCATCAAATAATAATCAGTGCTCATAAACTGGCCGAGCCCAATCCAAACAACCAAACAATCAGTCAACAACAATAATAAATAGCAGCACATCTATTTATTAAGTATTTAACAATCAATATCAAATAGATCAATTATTGAATAATAATAAATCTACACAGTTTATACTAGCAGAATGAGGATTTGTTCTGCTAATAAAATGTCGTTAATATTTTATCAATATTTTATACTTCTTTAAATGTGTTAGTAAACTACACTAGTGTGTTCTATTCGTTAATACAAATCTAATGTTGAAGTCCGCGGGTTAAATGGACTCCGTATGGATGAGATATCGATTTTTAAAGTTAAACTTCTTATATAACAAATTAAATAACTAAACTAATTAACTATTAATTAACTAACTAGATTAATAAACTAAATAACCAAACTCTTTAAATAAACAACTAATACAATACTCTCACCCAAACACATCAGCCAGAGCCGCTGCGGGCAAGGCCCACGGCCCCGCATACTTTCCACACGCATGCAACTGGGATCCAAATTCTCATTTCAAAGTTTAACTAATTTAACTAACCAATAAAAAAAAGAGGAAATTTATGTAAAGGACAAAAATTAGGGCTTTTTTAATCACAAGGACAGTCCGCTAAAATTTTATTCTCAAGGACAAATCACTGCAACTTGCCTCTCCAACTCCAGATCTTGCTACAAAACCCACACCATCGCTTCCTTCTCCAACCCAATAAACTCCGACCGAGACATCGACCTCTCAGATCTCGACAACACCTTGGCAGAAATCAAGGACCTGCGCGCGGAGTTCGAGCTCGAGAGGCGAATTCGGAAGAAGATGGAGTCTGTGAAAAAATCTAAGACGAAGGAGCTCACGGAGAAGAAAAGAGCACGCGAGGAAGCGGAGAGCGACCGTGAAAAGTTAGGGATGGAGATCAAGCACGTGAGTGAGGATTTCGAAATACTGTGTTCAGTTTTTGGGTATCAGTTTTGTATGCGATGTGATATCAGTTTTAATAAAATAACACAGTATCAGTTTTTGGGTATCAGTTTTGTATGCGATGTGGTATCAGTTTTAATAAAATAACACAGTATCAGTTTTGTATGCGATGTGGTATCAGTTTTAATAAAATAAATAGTATGGATTTGTGGTGGTTTAGGAAATATTATGGATTTGTGGTGGAAAATTTCTGATGGGTTATTGGTTTGACGAAACGGTGAAGGTGGTGGTATAGTGTGTGGTATTTGGAAGCGATGGGTAGGGTTTGCATCATAAGGAATTTCAAAACTGATACCTAAAATTTCAAAACTGATACCTAAAATTTCAAAACTGATATCTAAAATTTCAAAATTGATACCTAAAAACTGGTATCAGTATCAGCTTTTAAGAGCATGGTGCTGGTGAGGGGGTGGCGTTGGCGGGTGGACGAGGTGACATGGGGTAGTTGCACGACGCTGGTGAGGAGGTGACGCTGCGGCGATGCTGAACACAAAACGGATGGAGGAGGTGGCACGAGGTGGTTGCTCCAAAACGTATGAAGGAGGAGGTGGCAATGGTGGCACTGGTAAGGAGGCGGCGGCGCTGGTGAGGAGGTGGCGTTGATGCGGGATAAGGTGGTCGGAGCTGAAAACGGGATTGAATGGGCACGGGGAAGAGAGATTTGTGCATTTGAGAAAAAATGGGCTTTGGGCCTGTCCTTGAGGATAAAATTATAGGCATGTGTCCTTGAGGATAAATTATTTGGATATTTTGTTCTTTACAATAAATCCCCCAAAAACTAAATAGTTAAATAAAACCTCACCTCCTTCATTACTAAGATCCAAAGCCCACCAACCTGTATGCCTACAGCATCTTTCCCCCTTTCTCATGCACGCCTGCTAATTTGAACACTCACCAAGCTCATTTTCTCCTACACATACTCTTCATGGATACACACACATGTACTTCCCCTTGCACGCATCCTCGCATGCCGATCCTCCTCTTCCCTACTACAGCCAACAAGGCCTAAGCGCCCAGGCGCAACATGCATGCTAACCCCCATGCGAACACTTTCATGCCTGCGCACATACTTCACGACCATGCTTCCTCCTCCTTCATTTCCTACCTATTAGCACTCACGCCTATACACTCACAACTGCGCCACTTCTTCCATGCATGTATCTCCACTCTCACACACACTTGCATGCACACCACACATATAATACAGAGGAAGTAAAAAGAAAAGGAAAGGGAAAGAAGAAAAGAAAAAAAATATGTATCCCTATCTTAAACTTTTGTATGCAAAGAAGAAAATAGGAAATAATATGTCCATGTGTGAGTGCACATATATATGTAGTATGTGTTTATGTTTCTATGTTTGCAGTGGAAAAGAAAACAAAATAAAGTGTATCCCTATAAACTCACTCGTTCCCAAGTTGTACATGTTATTACACTACCTATGTATGTAATTGGAATGAAAATGATAACGCAAAGAAAGAAGAAAACGTGCATGAGTGAAAAAATGTGCTACTTTTTTTCTTTTTGAAATCATGCGCTTTGATTTAAAGAAAATAATGAATGCCTGTTCATTTTCAGAGAACCAAAGAAATAAAAATGTATACCAAATTAATGTGTCCAGCCTCCATTCTTTTGTGCAATGCCTGTTCCTATATATATAAACTTATTTACTTAAATGCTAAGGAATGAAAAGTAAATGCAAGGACCATTTATTAAAGGGAGAATTAATTTAAAGGACAAAAATTTGTATATTTTTAGTCTGAAGGACACGACCTCAATATTTTAACCAAAAGGACAAACATTCTCCTAAAAATTATTCATAAGGACAAACATTCTTTCAAAATTATTCATAAGGACAAACATTTTTCCAAAACTGCTACCGAACTAAAAACTGATACTTAAAAACTGTTACCGATAACTACAAATTGATACCTAAAAACTTAAAAACTGATACCTAAAGAAAGTTGTCCTTCAGGCTAAAATACTGAATGCCTGTCCTTGAGGCTAAAATGCTGAGAAATTTTGTCCTTGACGATAATTTCCTGTTTATTAAATGCTAAGGCCAAAAGCATGTGCAAAGAGTGAAAAAGAGCGAAAAGATAATGAAAAGATTTGAGGAGTTGCGTGTGTACAAATATTTGGTTTTTAAAAAAGTAGGCCTCGTTTTGGTTTCATTTTGAGTTTTGTGTTTTGTGTTTTCAACATAGACTACAAAATACAAGAAATGTGGGAAATTTTTTACAATTCTTAGTCATCGCGACGATGGACGGAAAACGGAGGAGATGAATTGTTTTACATCCTTTTGTTATGTCTCAAAACACGAAAAATCAAATAAACTTGTTTTCTATTTTCTATGTTAGTTTCATTTTTTAAAATTGTGTGTTTTTCAACAATACATAATAAATGCGAATTTTTCTTTAGACGAAAACACAAAACTAAAAATAGCAAACCAAACGGGGGCTTAGATTGCGGTACACAGCCACACAAAAATGCTTTGCATATCAGCCACAAACAACAAAAATAAAAATACGATTACGCTTAACAATGTAAGACAATCACAAAACAGTAATAAAATAGACAAGTTAACTTATTCTGTTAAATTTCAAAATTACCGATGTTTGGCGCAAAACACGTCAAACGAAAATATTTTTATTTTTTAAATTAAAAATTACGGAAAGATTCTATAAATTAAATTTAAATGACGTCATCAAAAATCAAGTCGTTTTATCAAAATTTTATTTCCTCAAAATTTATTACATTTGAATCAAATCTGAATATTTAAATATATCAAATATTCACATTCAAAACTTTAAAAATTATGGGTTGTTACAACTGACTTTTTACACTCAGTCGACCGATTACCCCGTAATAGCTATTTTTTGAAAAGTCATCTCCAATAGTTGCGATCGTTCATGAGCATCTCTACAAATGGTAATGGTTGCGATTGAACGATTAGAACTATTCAACGTAACTCTTTGATATTTATACATAGAGATCATCATCTAAAAAAATTAACTTTTCAACTTCCTTTCTTGATCTTTATTCTCTCTCTTGAGCACTCCCGAACTATTGCATTCAAATCTTATTATTTACTCAAAAATCACTTACTACTCTTCCATAGCACGAAGTATGCATCTTGAATCATCAAGGAGATTATAGGACGTATTGTACTACAATTGACTGTATACGAGTTTTCAAGAACTCATTAGAAGTTAGAGAATTATTATTGTTTTGTGAAGTCTCGTTGGATATCTTTAGACAAAGGTTGATGTTCTATTCGGCTGCTTGGGCATTTTGTAAGATACTTGTTCCTTCGAGTTAACTAAGGGTTGGTTAGTTAATTCTAGAATGAGTCGGAGACTGGTTGTAGGACGGGAAGTCCAAACCAGTAGAAAAACCTTGGTGTGATCATTTTTATTTACTTTACTATACTCTGCTAGTTAGTATTGCTTAATTTTGAATATACACTTGAATACATACATCTAAGCCATATTATACGAGATCCCTATGCACTTTTATTTGGTATCAGAGTGAAGTCTTTTCACTTGCCGTAACAATGTATTTGAATAATCATCATAATATGGCAAGTACTTTTCTAGAAGGTTAGTCAACCGCACGTCCTCCACTATTCACCGAGTCTAACTATGCATACTGGTCTAAAACTATGAGAACTTTTATGGAAGCTAACCGTCTTGAGATTTGGAAAGCTACTCAAACTAAATACGAAGCACCTATTACTGAAATGAGTTCTTGGATAGATGCTCAAAAACTGTGGCAACGAACAATGCAAAGGCTATGAATGTTATGTTCTGTTCTGTTCACTTGACAAGATGAGTTTTCTAGAGTGATGTTCTGTAAAAATGCATATGATATTTGGCATACACTTCAAACCACACATGAAGAAACAAACAAAGTCAAACAAACTAAAATTTATATTATACAAAATCAGTTTTCATTACTCAAAATGAAAACTAATGAAACTATTATAGATATGTTATATTTCAAACTATCCAACATGGTTTCGTGACTTTAGGAGTCACGTTCACTGATTTTGATCTTATCATACGCATTTTAAATTCTGTAACTATTGAATGGGAAAGAAAACTTCTACCTATATAAGAAGCAAACGATCTTTTCCAACTCAAAGTTGAAGAATTAATAATAAATTTGATGTCATACAAAGCTTATTTGCAGGCAAGGAAAGAGTAAAATCAAGAGAAAAAGAATATAGCCTTCCAAGCCAATGATGATGGCTCGGACTTAGATAAAGATGAGATTGTTTTTATTGCCTACAACATATTCAAGAAATTCAAATAGTTGCCGAAGGCTCAAAATAGCGGAAACTCTACCTCAATCGAATGCTTTGAATGTGACAATTTCGGACACATAAAGAAGAAATGTCCACAACTAAACAAGGAAAAGAAGATAGGAAAATTTGAGAAGAAAAGAAAAGCTTTTCAAGTTACATGGGATGATTCAGACTCATCTTCTTCAAATAGTGATAGCGATAGTGACAAGGAACAAGTAAATGTTTATTTCATGGCTACTAGTGAGGTAAATCTTGAACTCTCTTATAATGATATTTTAGGAATTAGTATTGAATTAGATGACAAACTTAGAGATCTAAAGAAATTATATAAAGAAAATATAGGTATGTTAAATAGAGTTGAAGTAGAAATTGGCTTGTTAAAAGATGAGAAAAAAGTATTCTAGAAAAGGAACAAGAAATTTCACAAAAATCTTACGAAAACTTGTCTTCCCAAAATGCTGCTCTAACCGATGAACTTAAGGCTAGAAAAACTGAGAAAGATAAGCTTAGCAAATAGAATTGTGAATTAAAATCTATCCTAGAATTAGCTACAGATGAAAATTTTGAACTAAAGCAAAAATTGGAACGAATTACTAAAAATGTTTCAAAATTTAATAAAGAAAAGAGAAATTTTGAAAATTTAATTAAAATCATAACTGTTTGGTAACAGAAATGGAATCGGCTTTAAACCTAAACAAAATTATAGCACTTTGTATACTAAGTTCAAGAAGTCCAAAAATAGTGTTAACTCAAGTAATTCAAATTCAAAAATATTAAAAGTTTGGATTCCTAAAACCAATAGTAAATTGATTAGGTAGAAATATATAAATGATTATCTGGTAAATGTCGTCTATAGTGATAATTATATATCTATAGGCTTCAAACCTTTTTGGATATGGCTACCTTTCTCTGCTAACGCGTAGGACTTTAATGAAGGAAATGGGTACCAATGGAACTCCTATTCTTTTTTTGCAGGTACCCAAAAAACCAAATAGTTTATATGTTTACTATGTCCCTATGTGATCTACATTGTTGGAATTACGTAGAGATATTAACATATAAATAAATTATTTTCATAATGGTACCACTAATGTGATTCTAAATATTTTTAGGTAAAATGCAATTCTTAAGAAAACAAAGTTTTATACAAGTTTATATATATCTGAATGTAGTTTTCAAACATACGTAATACAATGCATATATATTTTAAATAAGAATATAAGCAAATAAAATATTCAAAGTATATAAGTTATAAAATACAACAAGAGGTTCAAAAATTGCAAACAAAAATATTTAGAATCTGCTTTTCATTCATTCAGTCGGCTAGATAATACCCCCGGTCGACCAAACTTAAGCAAAGACCAAAGACAGTCAACTAAATTATAAACTTCAAATGACTAAACAAAGGCTTGCAAACTGTCTCCAAAAATCCCTTGTTCAGTCGACTGAATAGGTCCCTCATTCAACTGAAACGGGGTAGTTCATATGACTAAATCTATATATTTTAATCGACTAAAAATTGCAATTTACTCTTGGAAAATCACTTTGTATAGATTCAGTCGACTGAATTGTTTGGCCAGTCAATTGAACAAGGTTTTTGTTTTTTTTCTAAAATGTAAAAGGTTGTATCTCTTCATCCAAATCATCACTTTACCTTTCCAAATTTCAAACCCTGGCCTCTATAAAGCTTTCGCCAAAGAATCAATGGCTCTAAAGCAGAAACTCGCAGTCACTAAGAAGAGACAACAAAAGGACAAAGCTACGGCTTCCTCATCTAATCCCTCTCATCCTGAATTTACATCCGATGACCATATCCTACAATGGTTAAATGGCAGCAAAATTGTGTTGAAACACTTCAATGAATTGAACGATAATAGGGTATTACTAGAAACATTTACAAGATGTCGGATTTTAAAGCTTTTGGAATTGAAGCAATTGCTAGGGAACATGAGTTTCTCTCTTTGATTGATGCAAAACATAATAAGGTCAAAATCTATCCTTTCTTAGTACAAATGTTTTATGCAAACTTACATGGGAACTTTTATAAACCTGATAATGATGATGGTTTGTTATGGAGCAAAGTTTTAGACATTGAAATTAACTTTTCTATGGAAAATTTAGGGATAATATTAGGTTTTGCACGTTTCGGTTATGATTTAGATGACATCAATCATGATAAATTTGCTTATAATCCAACTAGCTATCTATTTTGCACCGACCAAATTCCTAACACTTTGGTTAACCTACGTCCCCAAGCTCAAATTCTCAACAAAATGATAGTTCACACCATATTGCCAAGAATTTAAAGCTACGCGAAAATGTATGATAATAACTAAAAGGTATTATGTGATATTTATTCCAACAAGAAATTGAATTAGGCAAAAATAATTCATGATGGGATCAAAAGCTTTCATGCTCGCTCCCGACATGCCATGTTCTTTGCATCCTTGACTAAAATTTTCATTCACCGTGGTATTAGTGTGGAGAGTTTGCAAGATTTTACCTTACCTAAGGTCAGGGATCAAAAATCCTTCTCTCTCATGAAATTAACATCGAAAATAAAGCCTCGTGTGTCGTACAACATTTATCTATCCTGCTTAGTTCAAGAGAACATAGGTCAATTCTCATCGCAATCACAACCATCGGAACAACCTATACAACAAGATATTACCGAAGACATTAATTGGAGTTCCGAAAGCGATAAGGAATTAACATTTGTTGAGCCATCCAAAAACATTTCCTCCAATGCCGCCATTGTCAAAAACCAAGGAATCCTCGATAAACAACAAAGGAAAATAATTAAGCACCAAAAGACTTTCGAGAAGACGACGCTTCATTTCTTGGAGAAGATATGGAACAAGCTATCCTCTTGCTCACGACCTTCCACACCCCACGACTCGGAGCCAGAGATTATACATGCTTCTTGGCTTGGTAAAGCTTTTCATAGTTTGGTTTGGTGATAGCCTTAGCTTTCTTTTGTTGTTTGCATCTTGTGTTAAACATATGGTATTTGTGTTTTGTTGTATGTTGAACTTGTTGTATTTATGTTTGTGATTTGTATTTGGTCTAGAATTTGTGATGTATAACATTCAAACTAGTGTGGTGGTCTTGTGGTCATTTACTTGTGTTTTAAACAATATAGTGTTGTAATTTGCTTATAAACTTCAACGCAAACTCATGTTTATGTTATGTTCTTCTAGTTTGTCAAGTATGAGTTTGTGCATTTGCTTATATGCTTTGCATTAACTTCCAATAAATGTTTGAATTTCATCACCATCCCCTATGATATATTTTTGTATACTATAATCTCTATTGTGTTTTCCTCTTTTTGTTGATGCCAATGGGGAAGAGAATATTAACAGAGGGAGCACGTATTAAAGGGAGAAAAATACATATTTTTTTAATCAATAATTCATATAGTTTTCATTATCAAAAAGGGAGGAAGATTGTTTGAACCCTGGTTTTATATTTTAATGATGACAACTATATCTCTTTGTATAACTGGTATACAATGTCATGTAGGTAGAAGGAGCTATTAAATCAGAGAATCAAGGAAAGAGCAAGGCAAATCAACTACATTTCAAAAGCTATGAAAATATGGACCGTCAGGTGTATTTGGTCCTAGATACGCTTGTAAAATCTCCTTGATAGTTCATATGCACGCACATGCACCTGTATACAAATGTTTTCATATATCAAAGAGAAGAAACAAGTTTTAAAATAATGATTTTATCAAAACAGTTTTTACACTGTATCTCAATCGACCGAACTTCAATATTTTATTATAAAAACTTATTTTTGACTTTTTCCACGTAATTCAATGTTCTTATTCAACATACTGACTTTTTATACTCAGTCAACTGATTACCTTATAACGGCTATTTTCTAAAAAGTCATCTACAATAGTTGCAATCGTTCGTAAGCATCTCTGTGAATGGTAATGGTTGCGATTGAACTATTATAACTATTCAACGTAACTCTTTTATATCTATATAGAGAGATAATCATTTGAAATCATTTTGAACTTTTCTACTTGCTTTCTTGATCTCTATTCCCTCTCTTGAGCACTCTTGAACTATTGCATGCAAATCTTATTCTTAACTCAAGAATCATTTACTATACTTCCATAATCACGGAGCATGCATCATGAATCATCAAGGAGATTATAGGAAGTCTTGTACTACAGTTGATCGTATTGGAGTTATCAAGAACTCATCAGAAGTTAGAGAATTATTCTTGTTTCGTGAAGTCCTATTAGAGACCTTCAGGCAAAGGTTGAAGTCCTATTCGGCTATTCATGTACTTCCTAAGATACATGTTCCTCCGGTTAAATGAAGGTTAGTTAGTTAATCCCAAAAGGAGTCTGAGACTGAATGTAGGATAGAAGGTCTGAACCAGTATAAAAACTCTGGTGCGATCACTTTTATTTATTTTACTATACTCTGCTAGTTAGTATTGCTTAATTTTGAATATACACTTGAATATACATCTAAGCCATATTATACGAGATCCCATGTGCACTTTTAATATATATATATATATATATATGTATGTATATGTATATATAATTTTATTTTGTTTATATACAAAATTATGGACAACAAAGGCATATATAAAGGGACTCGTTAACTATGCACACTTCTTATATGTTGTACTTGCACTTACACAATATACACTGTTAGTATATATGGGTATACTTACATTTCATGCTATGGTTAAATCGATCATCAGTGACATTTAATGAATCATTAATCTAACCAAAGAGAGGTGAAATGTTTCTCTTTCCAATTAAAACTATGTATTTCCTTAATTGATTGCGTAGATTTTAAAGAATGAAAAGAAAGGTTTGCTTCTCTATTTAGCTTTAATGAGTAATTGTTACACACATCGGTGTATTTGATACTCATACATTTATATTTATATCAAATTCAAACTCTTTCAAACTAATTAAGTAAAATAAAGAATTTTATTTAAAACATCTTTTAGATTGGATCTAAAATTTCTTTAGACTACATAGGCCCAATATATTCAAATAGAAAATTTTGTGAAATCTATTTAGTTCACCCGCTTTCGACTAGTTTGGTTCTATCAATGATATTAGAGCGAGATTGGTTCAGGCGTTCACCTGGTACAAGCCTAATTGAGACTTAAACATACAAAAGTTATTCAATATTCAAAGATGGGATTGGAGATGAAAGATTCAATAAAACAGTCCTTATCTATCAAACAACATATATGAAAGAAAAATTGTTGTTATTATTGTTCTAGTATGAATAATGTATTCAGCGAGTTCGCTCATGGTTGTTAGATAATCAGATGTAAAAACAGATCCATTTTGCTATAAATAACATGGTGGAAAAAATATAGGTTTGAAACATCTTACTTTAGCACTATTGATGTGATGTTATATATTACCACAACATACAAAATTTGAAATTGTTTTTGCAGTCAATCCACTAGCATAAGTAGCTTTGAACCAATTGAATGATAGTGAATTGAAATTAAACAAATCTTTGTCTTCGTCGTACAAATAACATAGGTCTATTCAACATCCTACACAATATTATGGTCTTTCCTAGGATCCGTATACAATTAGATTATTTTTTTTGAAATTGAATACTTAAATGATAGTATATATTTGTAGTACAAGTCTTAGGTAGGAAACATATTATATGTATGTATACGTTCAAATCACGCTACGCAAGTTTTGAACATGTGATCTCTTGCACCAATGTTTGAGTTCCTAACCACTGGAATAGTGGTGTTGATCTTAGAAGAGATATGAAGTGAAGAAAATAATGACAGATAGATTCCTCCAAACAAAACCCCTTTATTAATTCACCAAAAGATTATAAGAGAAGTCCTAAAAATTAAGAAAATGTCTCAATCCCTAAAAACTTAAAAAAAAAATCCCACACACATCTAATGAACCCTTTACATGCCTATTTATTCAAAATACTTTGCTTATTAATATGCCATGGTTTTGCTTTTAAATGAGATTTATGAAGAAGTTTTAATGCGTTAAAAGAATTAACCAAGTTATATTGTTTGCTTCTTCGCATTGTATATATTCACTTTATAATGAATCAAAAAAAACTGTACTTTGGAAAAAGGTAGAATAACCAGTTAGGTTGACCTAATAGTGAATAAATAAAAGATATTGGCATGGGCCAATAGGTTAACAGTAAGCCCATGAAAACTATGTAAGGAAAATGATATTGCCAAGGGCCAATAGGTTCATAGTTAGCCCATCAAAACTATGTAAAATTGAATGTGTCAGTTAGATAGGTTTATAGTAAGCACATGAAAACTATATCTGGATAATAAAAATGAAATATTGACAGATAATCAATAGGTTCCTAGTTAGCCCATGAAACTAGGGTAAAAGAAAGATATTGACTGTTAATAAATAAATTCTTAGTCAGCCTATGAAAACTAGGATAAAAGAAATGATAATGGAGTTACCAATTGGGTTATAGTAATCCCATGAAAACTATATAATTGGACAAGGAGTCCTTAAAAGTTTAACCGGTTATTAATTAGCCCATGAAAACTATTAGGTTAATAGTAATCCTAGAAACTATAATTATGACAAATAGTCAAAATGAATTTTGGATGGGTAATCCAGAATTGATTCAATTGTTTTGCATATCATCACATAATAATGTTTTGAACTGAATTAACCAGTGTGGATGTAGGGGCATAGAAAATGGTTTATAAAGGTTTTAAGATACTAATGAGGAGAAACCTGTTCCGCTAAGCGGCAAGGTCTCACTAGATATCTAAATGATTTGAGATGGTATATTATTATTCATACCAGGCTTTACGTCTAACTTGAAGTTTATGTTTTTCCCTAAAACTCTCGAGCACTCAATAGATTTTAAGTAGATTGATATTTGAGGTTTTCAGGTACCTCTTAAGACAAAAAAGCTTCCGGAGTCGTGCAGAAGGCATGTAGTTATTTAAGTTCTTTTTCATGTGATTCCGCTGTGTTGTTTTGTTAATGCAAAGTTGTTTATTGCCCTACAAGAGAACGGGCAATTTTCAACGGCTAGCAGCCGTCGCTAGCCGTCGAAAATGCCGTCGGAAGACGGTCCACGACTTCCGTCCGTTTCCGACGGCTTCGACGCCATAATAGCGACGACCATCGATGGCTGTTCCGACGGCCTTTCCGACGGCGATGACGTCCACGTGGCGTGGTAATTTCCCGCTAAGCCGCCAGGAGCCGTCGCTAGCCGTCGAAAAATTCGTCCAGATTGCCATCGAAAGCCGTCGCTTGCCGTCGAAAAAATTGGCCAATAGGTCGTCGGGAGCCGTCGGTAATCTGGGCAATTTTTTTCTGCAGCACAGCTTCGCTTCCATACCAATATCAATATATAACTCATCAAAATCAATATATAAGCCATATATATAAGCTGAAATCAATATCAATATAAAACTCAAACATCATAATATCAAATGCAAACATATTTACATCCAACATCAAACTCCAATATTTACAAAACAAACCTTCCATCATCACTCTCACCAATCCAACTCCAATATTTACATCCAATATTTACATTCGATATTTTCATCCAACGTCAAACTCCACAAATCAACCAACAAATCAATGTCAAACACCACATTCCATAAATTAACCTCACCATCACTCAATGTTTATATATACAAACTACATCCAACACCACATGTCCATAAAAAAACTGCAAATCGTACCTCAAGACTCATCATCGGCTCTGAAACCACCGGACGAAGGAAATGTACCATGACGCTCCACATACTCGGCCAAATGCTGGTTGAGCTGCTCCATTTGCACTACTCGAAGGTGGTCCTGCTCCTGCAGCTATGCAAT
Source organism: Allium fistulosum (assembly GCA_030737815.1). NCBI lineage: Eukaryota > Viridiplantae > Streptophyta > Magnoliopsida > Asparagales > Amaryllidaceae > Allium > Allium fistulosum. The sequence goes on from CM060906.1 coordinate 672,992,402, forward strand.
CTGCTGTCTAAGCTCATTAATCTCTACGTACTCCTAAGCCTTTTGGTAAGCTCTTTGTGATGTCCGAGCCTACAAAACAAGTCGAAATATGTTTAAGTTATTACGTAACTTTTATAAAAATTAAGCAAATTTTACAACGTAGTTAATTTTTATAAATTACCGATTGGTTGCTGTAGCCATAGCGCATGTTTCTCTGGGTCGGGTCCATAACAGAGTCAAAGATCGCATCCTCCTCGTCAATGGTCAACTTCTCCCGTCTGGAATGCTCAAGCATCTGCGCACGTGCCTGCATAAATTTTTCTTACAACGCAAAATTAAATACAAATAAATATGGGTGTGTTTGGCATACATCCCTGGTAAAGTTTGCAAATACACAAAACATCCCTCCGTTTTTTTAATAAGTTTCCGGTCCCTATTTTTCAAATTCACGCGTGCAAAAGATCTAAATACCCTTTACGTTTTTAACATTACAAATGCCTATAAGTTTCTGTAGAAACATCGGATCAGCATACCGTTTTCACCAAAAAATCAAAAAAATGATCTTTAAAATGAGATCCATTGTTGATACCAAAAAAAAATCATATTTGCAGTAAGGGTGCAATTATTCCATATATTTGCAGAGAATTCTGCAAATTTTGAACATCATCAATTTTTCTTAAATGTGCAGCTATACCATATAATTGCAGACTTGTCTACAACTATTGCATATAATTACAGACATTTATGCAACTATTGCATATAATTGTAGGCAATTCTGCAATTATTGCATACAGTTGTTGAATTGTCTACAATTGTTGCATATAATTGCAAACATTTCTACAACTATTGCGTATAATTGCACACATTTCTGCAATTATTCATATAGTTGTTGAATTGTCTGTAACTATTGCATATAATTGCAGACATTTCTGCAATATATGGTATAATTGCAGACATTTCTGCACTTATTGCATATAATTGCTGAATTGTCTGCATATAGTTGGATCCGCAAATAGCTTGTCCTGCTGTTGTTTTTACATATGCACTATGCCACTCGTTAGAAAGATAATAAAATTTGTAATTTAACGGTGAAAACAGTTTGTTAATCCGTCATTTCTACAAAAAGTTAATGCATTTTAAAGATTGATAATTAATTGGGTGCAAATTTTAATTGTGGATGTGAGAATAACATCCACATATGAAGAATCAACATTGCTGCAATGGAGGAGAGGGGTATTGTAGGGAAGAAAGTTGTACTATTTGAAAATAGGGATATAATTTATATCTTTTTTTTAGGATGATGTTTTGTGTATTAAGTTTGATTTTAGGGATGTGTCCCTTATTTTCACAATAAATATTACATGACATTTTTATAATAGTTTATAATTAATTAGTTAAAATGATCATTATTAATAACTTATAACTTAAAATTACTTACATGTGCGGCGTACGCTTTATCATCCTCATGTCAGGCATACGACAGTGATCCCTCGTCGTCTATCTGCCTGACGGCATGGGTATGCTCAAACACGTCCATATACGAGACGGGAACCCCCGCGCTCTTTCCTGCAATAATTGGTGTATATTATTGTTGTTCATACAAATTTATACTAAAATATAATAATTGCTCGTAATTACAATTTACTAATTTACCAGGTCCTCATGATGGTGCTGGAATGATTTTAAGCCATCACGGTGTGTGATAGGATTTTTCTGCCTGTTCGCAGAGTTCCTGTCTGAATCCGTCTGCAAATTAAAAATTAAGATTATATTTTACAGGTATAAATTATGCATTCTATACTGAATAAATTAAGGTGATATCTGATAGACGTACCTTGAATTCGTCGCTATCCCACCATGCGACCCAAGCATCTCAGACGTTGGCGCTCATCCATTGTGGCTTCTTTCCAGATTTTCTTATGCTAGACATCGTATCCCTATGATTCATTGCCACTTTTGAGTCCAGTGGTGCTAGCAAAGGGACATGTCCTCCTCTTGTAAATCTACTGCCCCCTGTATATATGTTGAAAAAATATAAGTTATACATTTATACTTAGTCAGCAAAATGTAAAGCGATCATATATAATGGTATATAATTTTACTTACCAGGAAGTCCTGCCATATGCTCTCCCGTACATGGTCCGGGATCTTGCTCCACTTCGGCCAGCATGCATACATGCGACTCATGTACGCCTCCTTCGATATGCTGAGCACAATGTTAGAAGGCTCAAGCTCAAAAACCCTGTATTAAATATGATATAGACAAATCATGACTAATATATTATACAAAATATTTACAATGCTGAAGTAAATTTAATACTTATGAGCCATCGGCTTTTGGTAGTAATCTAACTACCGTATGTGGCGCCTCCTGTGAAGGTTCGCTACCATCACCACCGCCGCGACCTGTCCCTCTCTGAGATCGAGAGGGAGAACCAGTCTGTGAAGAACTCCGCCCCCTAAAAAATGACATGTAATACCTGTGACATACATATTATTTTATTATGGTTTCAATTATGAGTAAACATATCAAGATTTTACATCAATAATCGCATGTAACATACAAAAAAAATGTAACATCAATACTCCCATAAATTACCTTTTTTCAACATGTGTCCTATTAAATTAGTCCTCGTCGTTTTCTGATTCGAACTCTGTCTCGTCTCTATATTGTTTTTCTCCGTGGTCTCAAAAGCTTCTACTAATACATTTGATTTATCATTTAGAGGTCCTAAATCGGTTTGATCATCTGTTATTGCAAATTTGTCATTTTCCTCGATATCCGCTTGGTACGCTTGTTGGTCCGGAATATTCTTTCCATCAAACGTAAATCTTGCCGTCATTTTAAAAACCGCCGAACAATCTGCTTTATTTCTTTTTAGAGATGGATAAGGAGCATAAAAACTTGTAGGACATGTTTTTCTAGTATAAACGGATCGTACTTATGATAACGTGATGTATGCTTTATTTCAATAATTTTATATTTTTGGTGCACGTTGATTCCAAAACCTGGAACATTACTGAACCAGTTGCATCTAAACAATAAAATTCTTCCGCGGGACTGGTGAAATATGTTAATTGAAAAACCTGAGTTAATACGCCATAAAAATCATTTATGTGATCATTTGGATCATCACTACCTTTAACATATACACCGGTATTGTTAATTAATTTTTCAGCCCGGTGTATTCTTTGGTGTTGAATTTGTATCCATTGACAAAGAATATTGGATATGTCTTGACTTTTCTTTTTGGTCTCATCGCAAGATGTTTCAATCCTTCATCGACCACACAATTTACCGGATCATATTCGTGGTTCGAAAACCAAGTAGCAAAATCTTTGCTGATATCCCCGCTTGGATGTTGTGATTTATAAATACTGCATATATAGATAATATATTGCGTTATAATTCATACACACATGTATTATTCAAGTAAATAATTTTAGATGTGTTATTCATTAGTACCTAACAGCGCAACTTCTACACAGTTAAGAAGAACATATGTGTGGGCTACATGGTAATTTCTGTCGTCTAACCATACTTTCACACATTTTCCAACAAGGCGTCCCTACTGTCTAAATTTAGATAGCATTAATTCAAACGAATCTTGTTCAATGCTCTCATCATTTTTTGTAGCGCTTTCAAAAGGTAAGTTCACATGGTCACTGAAATAATGAGAGAAAAAGAACGAATCTTCTTCTTCGATATATGATTTGTATATCGAACCTTCAACTCGTGCTTTTTGTCTTATTTTTTTCTTTAGATGATTTAAGTACTTGTTAAGAATAATTATAATTAAATTTTATTACATGCGGGTAAACTAAAATTTAACAACTCAATATTAATACCTTTCAAACAGATACATCCATCCATATTAGACAGGACCTCGAAGACGTGCTTCAAACGGAAGATGAATAGGTAAATGCTCCATTACATTAAAGAAACCAGAAGGAAATATTTTCTCCAGTTTTCAGAGCAGTATAGGAATTTCTTCCTCAAGTTTACATAGACGATCAACTTTTAAGGTAGTTGAACAAAGCTCTTTATAAACAAACTAAGTTCTGTTAAGACCGTCCAAACTTTTGTGGGCAACATTTCTTTGAATGCAACAGGTAACAAATGTTTCATTATTACATGACAATCATGACTTTTCATCACACTCAGTTTACTGTTCTTATAGTTGACACATGTACGAAGATTAGAGGAAATCCCATCATGAAATCTTAATCCTTTCACCCACTTTAACAGTATTTTAACTTGGTTATTGTCTAGCTCGTAGCATGCTTTGGGTTTTTTTGTCATTTGGCTTCATATGAAGCTCAGGACGGTTGCATATTGCTTCTATATCACGTCTTGATTTCAAATCGTCTTTAGTCTTTCCTTTAACATTCAGAACTGTGTTAAATACATTATCGAACACATTTTTGTTGTTGTGCATATTATGACGAATTAGGAGATTTTTCCAATAAGGCAACTCTCAAAATATACTTTGTTTGCACCAATTATGAATCGTCGATTTACCTTGAATTTCAATTTGTTCGCTGGTTTCATGTATCTTTGGATAATCCTTTACAAGCTCATAAATATCTTCGCTTGACAAATCATTGGTGATCGCAAGGTCTCAACTCTATTACTTGTAAAGTTTTTTTATCTTTTCTAAAAGGATGATTAATATGGAGAAAACACCGATGACAGTCAAACCACGAAATTTTCTTCCCATGCGGTGAAGAAAATGCTCGTGTTTCTTCCATGCAATAAGGGCAAGTTAAACGACCAACCGTACTCCAACCCGATAGCATTGCATACGTAGGAAAATCGTTTATAGTCCACAGTAGAGAAGCGGACATACGAAATATATTTTTTTGAAATGTCATATGTTTCAACACCTCCATACCACAGTATTTTCAATTCTTCAACCAACAGTTGTAAATATACGTCGATTCCTTATGTCGGATCATCAGGCCCAGGGATGACAATAGTGAGAAACATATACGGCTTTCCGTTGCGAAAGCGGGGTATGTTTTATCAAAATGCTTTCATGCTTCTCCATCAGCTGGGTGTGTTAATGTACCTTCTTCCTGTGTTCTCACACAGTTTCATCTCATATGATGTGGGTTGCAGAAGATGCATATAACCTTTGAAGCCTAGGAGTGATTGGTAAGTAATGCATACGCTTGTACGGAACTTCATTTCCCTTCTATTTTCTTGATTTGTATCTTTCTTGATTATATATTTTACAATTCCTAAGACTGATGTCTTCTTTCCAAAACAACATGCAACCATTTAAACATGTATCTGTTTTTTGATACGGCAAACCAAAAGCAGACATAAATTTTTTTCACTTCATAATGATTTTCGCACATTAACTTATCGGGTGGCATATGTCGTTTTACAACTTGTACTATAGCTGTAAATCCGGCTTTTGTGAAGTTGTATTTTGATTTCATTGCAATGTATCCTGCAGTTACTGATAGTTGAGTACTGCTTGTACAACCATCCCAATCGGATTTCTTAGCAGCCTCCAATAAATCATAAATTTTTTTGCTTCAATACTTGGTTCTTCTTCGACGTTAATATCGTTACCATCAACTTCAACAGTAGGGAACATTGAACGTGCTGCATCTTTAACCATATCTTCTATGAGATTCGTCGGAACAAGTTCATTATCCACCTCCTCCTCCGAATGTACGGGATTAGATGTTATAAGTTCTCCATGACGATCCCACACCAAATAATTCATCACGAAACCATATTGGCGCAAATGAACTTTTATCATATCCGGTATCAAATGCTTCAATAGTTTGCACCTACTACATGGACAACGAATTTCTTCGTCGCTTTTACTATTACAGAATTCAATAAAGACATGTACACCATTTTGAAAATGTTCACTTATTGAGCCTCCAATTTCTCTTCTTTGTCAGTACATCCAGCTCCGATCGATAAAATAATTGACCATTTTTTCTACTTCAAAACATAAAAGCGCATTAATCATTTACGTTTTGACATTTTATTTTTCAAATAAATCATACATTTAAATTTCGCAAATATATAATATTATTCTATTTAATTTTATTTTCAAACAGATTTACACAAATTATTATATGAATATAATCTACAGTTTTTACGTTATTGTTTTACACTTTGATGGTTGGTCATCCGACTTCTCATTACAAACATGGTAGTAATTATATTTTGCAAATCATTTTATTTTACCGTTTCAACAAAATTTCGGCAACTCTTCCCAGCTGTTCCCTGTATCGTACACATATGTACGTACACAGGGAATAAAAAGAAAGTGTTGTCGAAATTTTGTGAACCGTTTAAAATAAAATGATTTGTAAAATACAATTACTACTGTGTTTGTAACTTGTCCAATACAGGGACAAATCCGACAAATATTGTATCGGATGAATATAAATGTTCGTTCTGTGATAAAAACGAATATTCATATAACGATCGTATACAATATTTATCAGACGAGACCAAAAACTCTTTAAGAGATTTACAAAAACTAAAGCATATTATACAACAATTTTTACAATAATTTATTTACATTCTAAAAAATGCATACACTAAATCGTCGTTTTCATCATATTGAAAACGCATACACCAAATTTTGAGCATTGACTCTAATTAATCCAAAGTAGCTCTAATGCATGTATACACTAATTAATCAATGCATATACACCAATTAACGCACACATACACTAAACAAAAAATAATTTCTCAACATTTCAATAATAAACAATTGTAATAACAACCCAATTAGCATTCAGTAGGGTATATCAAACAATCAATAGGGTATTATACAACTATAACAACAAATTAATCCTAATTTAACAAATCAAAATTAAATATAGGGTTTAGGAATTAAACCTTCTTACTGAGAAATAGGTAATGGAGCTATCTGAAAATCGAAGAATGAAACCTACGGCGTAGAGGAGGGGTTGGAGGAGGGGATGGTTGATTTGGGGAAGAAAGGAAATGAAAGAAACTGTCGGCCTGGACAGCAGGTATTCGTGAATTATCGACGGCTGCCGACGGCCGCCAATGGCTAAATTAGCGATGGCTTCCAATAGCTTCTGACGGCTAGGATATTTAATTACAATTATGTCACGGAAATTGTTTGTCGTCGCTAATTGGGAGACGCGCCGTCGGCGGCTGTCGAAAAAGTTCGTCGCTATTTAATGTGCTTCTAGTAGTGTTGCCTATTATATACTTTAATTACCAAGGAGGCATCTTCATATGTCGCTTTTGAAGTATATTGTAATAATTATATTTTTCTAAACGTGGTTAACATTGTTGGATTATGTAAAGAATGTTGAAATGAGTTTCGAATTGAATGTGAAAGTTGTTTTGAAATTTTAAACTTTTTTCCATATCCATGTGTTTCTGGTATATCAATTTATTTAACATTACCGTATTTGGTTGCCGAGGATTAATAAATATGGATGACTACAACATCCGTAGCCGTTAGTTTTGGGCCTCCAAGTGAGGGATGTTTCAAGTTAAAACTTTATAATGAATAATAATCTTGATAAATTATCTTCTTTTAGAAGCTATTATATACTTTCATAATCTTTCTCATGTAGATAATTCATTTTCTTCTTAAATGCAATAAAAGAGACAATTAATCATTCTCCAAAATCTATAAAAGGGGCAATGTATTTGAGTTACAATTCCACCTACACTCAAATATTTCAAAAATCTACTTAAATATGTAATATTGTATCACCAAAAATTTAACAATCATCACATTGATATGATATTTCATAAATGTCATCCGAGTTCCACCTAGAACCTCAAACTCCAAACAATCTTCAATATTACCATAGAAATAAATGTCACCATTCCAAAAACTAACTAATCCCCAAACCATCTAATTACACATGTCCTCTAATTGAACATGCATATCATCAATAAATCAGAACTGTTTGTAATATCACAATGGCCTTCATGCGGTCTGTTGCTTTCCGTTGTTGTCCCACCTTAATTCGGACAAATTTGCCTCTTCAACGCTACTTTGAGAAGTTTCTCCATTCTCCAGTGTTTTCCCAAAAAAATTGTATACATTGTTGCTTTATCTTTTCACGCGCATCACCTTCCTATTATCTTTTCAAATCCTTGCAACTCCACCTTGAATCGAAAAGTTACATTATTTTTCTTCCAATTGTTCCAATGAAACAAGATTCTTCTTGATTTCTGAGACATGCATAACTCATGTGACTTTCACCTTTCTTCCATCATACAACTTTAGTCTAACCGAACCTATACCCTTCACATCAATATCTCCACCACTAGCAGACTCCACCTTATTCTCTTCCTCCTAAAAATCTATGAATGCTTCCTTTTGGTGGCATATGAAAACATGCATCTAAATCAAGCACCCACTCGTCACTCATCTTCTTTTCTTCCGTCAACACAGAGAATGTCATTACTAATACCAAAATTCATTTGGTCATAGCTGCCTTCATCAAGCTTATCTATCTTTCTCTAATTCTTTCGTTCTTTCTTCGTCCTTTATAAGTTTTTGCAAAATCTCAGCTGGTTATCGGGTTTTTCACGGTAATAGCAGATAAAATTCATTTTCATATTTGATCGTTTTTCCATATTTGAGCGTTTACCCCTTATAGCAAGATTGACCTCTTCAATCGAGTTTCCACTTTCGTTTTCCTCTTTATCATTTCCTTCCATTGCGTTCATTCTCCACATCATCTTGCCCTCTTCAAGCGAGTTTCCACTTTCGTTTTCCTCTTTATCATTTCCTTCCATTGTGTTCATCCTCCACATCTCCTCATTAACTAGACTATTAATTACTGATCTTATTGAAACAACTCCATTCGAATTTGAGTTGTTCAATGCAACTATAAGCATTTTCCAACTGCCTAATGATGAACTCATCAACATTAAGGTTTGTACCTCATTATCCACCTTATAATTAACAACCGCTAATTGGTTCATAATTGTCTAAAAATCATTGAGATGCTCTCCAACTGACCCACATTTCTCAAACTTCGGATTCACCAATCTTCTCACAAAAACCGCCTTATTTGTTGCGGAGTTCTATGCAATAATTCCTTGCATTTCTTTCAAATCCCAAAAGCAAATGTTTTATCAGTTTATTCTACTCAAAAGATTCACCCGTTTCTTCCAGCTTAAAGGCTTAGACTTAAAGGCTTGTATAGAAGTGCAACAATTTCCCAGTGAGCAAGAAAATGAGAGAGCACATGATTAAAACCATCAATCAACCACTTCTGTTAAAACTGCAATATATGAATGACTATGAAGACAATGTTACATGTATTTACCAAATCAAAAAAAGGATGCACTAAAGAAGATAAAACCAAACATATTCCTGTAGAAAATGAAAAATCATGCACAAATTTGAGAAAAATAAAAAATTGATATCTAGCAAATACAACAAACAATAATTTAGCTGATTTATTATTCACCAAGTCTGCTGATCCAAAAGTCAAGAAATCAGCTCATTATATTGAAATCACTGACCCCCAAACGTTAAGAAATTGGTTCATTATATTAAAATGTGAGAGGTATACAAACAAAACAGAACAAAAATGCTATACAGGAAAAGAAAACAAATACAACTCCAAGATAATGTTACAGCGACAGCTTGTGTGATTCTCTTTTCCTCTTTACAGTAGAATTCAAAGAGAACAGATTTCACTGAATCCCACATCCCATGAGCTCATTTCCTTATCAGTTTATTACCCGTGCTCAAAAAATTTAATACAAACCCTCCCTCCCTATCAAAGGCCTGAATGAACAATCCCTTTAGCATTATGTGATTATCTCTAGAGCTGCCAATGATAGGTATCATCATCTTTCTAAAAATCTATGCAAAATTGTTTTTCCGTATAGAATTCCATCACTCCCTTCATTTTTCTCAAGTCCTGAGTTCCTTTCAACGGCGTATCGGAAAACAGAATTTATTTGCTTTCGCAGTTGTGCATTGTCTATTATACTGTTTGCTAATATTCTTCTTATTTCATCGTCCATGTTGACTGCATCATCACCATTCATTTTGAATGTAGTTTCAGAAGAACCCGTGATATTATGTTTCTCTGTATTGGTGGTGGCATGCTCATCATTTTTGGCAAGTAGGTGAGCCTACATGGATTAAGTGTCAAAATCCAACTCATGATTATAAAAATGATACTATGATGTATGAACATGGGAGTAAATATATAAAATATAGTAAATTAATGGTATAAAGCAGAAGACTACTTATTTCATTTATCCAAACAAAAATATTAGTAAATAACAAGCATGAAAATATAATTACCTCTGCAATAAGAAGGCTGATTCTATTATCTGATGTTTCAAGGAGATCTAATGCATCTGAAATTGATGAAGAGCTGACACTATTCTTGTCTTCTTCCTCAGCAAGAAAATGGGCACTGCATTCTAGTAATCGATGACGTAGAATGTCATATTCTTGTAAGAGCTTCTTTTTTGCTGATTTTGAATTTGCCAAACTTTGCTTCTCATTCTGAAGAAATCTCTGAAGAGTAAATGCGATAAGAGTTGCTGGGATAAACTATCCATTTGGATCCATAAAAATATATGTGTATGACAATTATAAAACCAGTTTTGTGATTTATGAAAGAAAATAAATAAGCCCTGCCTAATACCTTCATGTTTAACGAACATTTTGAAATGGGAGGAAAATGATATTTTGTATTCAATGTCAGGTTTGTGCATTAATGATCAAGGAACTTCAGATACCACGCATAAAATGCTAGTTACAAACAAATGCATACAAATACTTATACACCGAACCCTGCCTATATTCATGAAAGTTAAATTCCCCATAGAGGTTTTTATTTTATTTTTAATTTTAAATACTTTGTTTAACCTTGATCGTATATGATTTCATAAGAAAATTGGCATAATAAACATTTAGTTTTTAGATATACTGACGACCAAAAACAGCACTGTAATAAAAAGATTTCAGGAAATGTACATACTGCATAGCATTCTTGGATAAGATGAAATTTGAACATTAAAGGAAATGCAAGAGATACAAGATATGTATAAAAACGCATCTGAAAATTCAATCTACGAAGGAAACCTCTGTGGTTTACCTCTAATTCTGTCTTTTCTTTCATAGATTGATTTAGCATCTCTTTCAATTCGGCCTGTGAACTCCTCAAGGACTTGACTTCTTTTACAAGAACCTTAATGTCTGCTTTTGACTTCATTTCTGCACCTTCAAGACGCTTTTGCAGCTCAATTATCTGTTCTTGTTTGTTATCTAACTCTTGCAACATAGATTCTCTCTCTGAATTGGAACTTGATTTTTCCAATTCCACAATTGAGATTTCTCTCTAGAATAAACATAAGCAAGACAAAATGTTATGTCATCTAACTAACCTAAAATAATTAAGGGGAAAACCAAACCTGTTCAGTTTTGAGCTTTGACTCGGCATCCATGTACTTCCTGCGAAGCTCATCCATATCCCATTGCATTTGTGTCATCCTTTCTCTCTCCAACAATATGGCTTCTTGTAAATTTTCTTTCCCTTTCTGTCTGGTAACTTCCAGCTCCCCTTCTAAATCTTTGACCTACAAGACTTTCAAGGTCAATAGTGATTAATGTTTCTAAAATAGACAAACTTGTTCTCTAAATCAATAATATGATTGAGCTATAGAAGTTCTAAAGCGAAATAATACTGAAGAAAATCTTTTGGATCCACCTCATATAACTGGAATGAAGCTATCATTAGTAATCACGTCCCAAATAAAACAAAACTATTGCTGGCATATACACTGTCTTTTCAAGTAGCCAGGAGCAAGGATGTGTGTTAATCAATTTTGTTCAGTATATTTTGTTTATGACTTACTGAAATAAACCCTACTCAACTAATTCTAAAGAGTCGCAATGAACTTAAAAGAAACAAAGAGATGCTCAAGAAAACACCACACAAGACCAAACTGCACCTTCGTTGAAAGATAATCTTTCACGGTCATTTCTTGATTTAGTCTTGCAATGAGATCCTCCATATCCGTTTTTGCAGTCACCAATCTTCTTTGCATCGTGATTAATAATTTATTTAATTTGTGCCGTTGATCGACGGGAAGAAGAATTTGTGGATCGTTTAAATATTGTTCTCCTCCACCCATAAGATCAACAGAGCTGTCCCAGATAGATTTTGTAATTCCGGAAATAGAAACTTCGCTTCCCCTCAGTGAACTTACATCACTTCCGATACTATCAGAAGAAAGTTTTCGAGAATGAAAAGAAAGCTTATCATGATCTGGTTCGGTCACCCCATTGCTAGTTTCTCCAGCTGCTCCAGCTTCTTTATTAGCAGATGATTCATCTGCATTTTCACTTTCGATTTCTGATGTTACAGAATGAGATGTAGAAGCAAATGCAGAGGAAGCAGAAGGAGAAGCAACACCTAAAGGTTCATCTGAAGAGAGCTGATTTGTATCCTGAAATGCTGAGACAATCATAAGGCAAGATGTAAGTACAAGTATCTCATACATAAGAAATGATGTGCAATTGCACTAACCACCTCACTTCAGCTATAAATAAAGCGTGCTGCTAAGGGCACCTTGATTTCCTCTTCCTAATGCTATTTCTAAAAAATACAAGTAAATTTGCCTACCATACTTCATAATACCATTAACAATCTAGGGGCTATCAATGCTTACAAAAATTTAACAAAAATTCATAAATGTTAAAAAAAAAATCGAATTTGTTAATAATAAGATCGATCTACTCAATTGCTAATAAGTTAATCAAGTTAATGTTGGCATAATGTGAATAAAGTGCTTCAAAAAATCTTCCAAATCATGTTATATTTTTCAATAAAAAAATATTTTTTTCCCAAAAAAAAATCTGAAATTAAGAAAATTAAAATAATATATAAAAAAATTGCAATTTTCAAAAAAATCTTGTTTTAAAGATGTTGAGATTGATGAACATTTATATAGAATTCGTTTCTAAATTCTTTTCAAAAAGGAAAAACCAAAAAGAAAAAAAATAGGTGGAAATTGTTGCGCAATGGTATTGTTATACCGAAAGATGTTGAAGCTCATCGTGGTGTTCTTCTATTAAACAAAAATTGGTTGGTGGATTTGATTTGCACGACCATATCTCATATTTTGTAATTAGTTGTTGAAACAAAAAAAAAATATACTTGTAGTATTAGAATGAGTAAAAAATTAATATGTTGTAATCAAATTAGAATGGTATTAGTAAGATGAAATTAAGGTGCCCTTAACACCACATTAAATAAATAAAATTAAAAAATAACTGCGTAAGTACTATTTTCTGCACCACTTCCTAAAGAAACGTCGCCCCGAATGAGTTCTTCCCTAATTTATCTTCTTCCTCTATTAGCTCCCTAGGCTCAAATCTAGGTCAGTTCACCAATATCGAAATTCGCTATAAATCCATTTCTGCAATACCAATTTTTTCAGAAAAAAAAGTTTCATTTTTTTATAATGTTTTTGACTATTAATTATGATTGTTTCAGTTCAGAATGTGAGAGGAAAAGGACTGATGAGTTTGGATTTGGGGGAAGCAACTGCATAGCTCACTGCGAGATTTCATACTTTTGGACCACTGCTTAACGGATTCCTCTAATAATCCCTATATAGAACGACCAAGAATAATAATATGATAACAGAAAAGTGTAAAATATGTGTTTTAACTCTAGTCCATCCAAGACAATAATAATTGAAATGCACGGTGAAACTACGATGTTTAAATTACCTAAAGTTTCACTTCACTTCCATTAATACACCACAACAATTAAAATAACAAAGCAAACACTTACATGACCTTGCGGCAACTTCCAACTCAAGGAAAACAGCCACTAAATTACTTCTAGAAATGTCAATGTCGGAGAGTAACTTTCCAATCCATTCTTCTAAGGCTCGCCTTCTCTACATTAAGAATAAAATTTACCGAAAATACATAACATAAATTTATACAGTGATTCTGAACATTTAATATTACTCATATAGATGGGTGATCTAAATCCGCCAGAAAAGAATTTAAAGATAAGCTACTCATACAAAAGGTCTTGCATACAAGATGGTCTATCATCAGTAATAAAGCAAGAAGACTAAACAGAACAGAAAGCAGTTAACAAGGCTTCATGCTATGTGAATGTGTAGTAGAAATAAATACAAAAACTATCCTCAGAAGTGTTTCGGATTAAATTCAAGAAATTGTGCTAAAATTCAAATCAGCAAAACAGTAGCATATTGGTTACTTAGCTTACGTACTCTCCATGATATGAGGACATGGAAGAGATCACTATTTGAAGAGGTCACTCACCTTTTTTCTGAATTGAACACAAAAAACTGTTACGGGTTGAAACAAATTAGATTGCATTACTACGATGCCGAACATGTCCCTCATATGTGTCTTTTGAAGCTTACCTTGGCTTAACTTACGTGAATATTTGATTAATTTTTGATAACCAGTCTAACTGTACGTTTTGAAAATTGTGGTTTTAAGTTAATTTTAAAATAAGGATGCTCAGTGTTACGGCAAATTTTCTATAGTTTTGAAATTGAGTTAAAACAATGGCAAAATGTACGTAATAAATAAATGACGAACGCCGGTTGAAACCGCATCCAAATCCAAGTTGTTGTGACCAAAATATCTGTTTTTCCCAGTTGGGCCCACCTTAGAAAAGCCCCTTAGATATTAAGAAGATAAGGCAATAGTGTGTCGAGATGTTCCATATGATGATACAATATGAACGGTTCAAACCATGTGCAGATCCTTCCTTGTTACGAAGAAGTTATGGATTGATCATACTTTCTTTCCTAGTTCGTTCTTATCCATCAACCCTAATCGATAAGTATGTCTCAAAATAGACATCAATGGCTAAAGGTAATAACTTCTTTCGGTTAAAAATAAAGATTTGAATAAGTTGACGGATCTAATGGCTTTCACTTCTTAATACTTTGACGAAGCTGACTAGTGCTTTCCTTCGCTTCTCCCTTCGAGACTTTACTACGTATCAATAGTCTAGAGAAATAGCCCAACCACGACCTTTTTTAGGCGTAAAGGTTTTACTGGCTTCATGAGACCATTTCGATCTACTCTTGCTAATGAGATGAATAAATAATAAAAGTAGAAAGAGAGATATCAGTGAATGCTCGACCATAACCATAGGACACATTGGACAAGTATCTTAGACGGTCACTGAATGAACATTCAGTAATGAAAAGTGTTGGAGTGTTTTACACGATGATACAAGATGAATTGTTCAAATCTCGGGAGAATCCAACTTAAAACAAAGAAATTATTAATCGATCGTCTTTTTTCTTCTTAGTCTGTTCTGATGGATCAACCCAGATCCATAAGGATGGATCAACCTCACCCCATCCTACTAATCTATAGGGATGGATCACCGCCGATCTATATAGATTGAGTCGTCATTTTACCTATTTCCGGTTTGTTTTTGTACATCTTCAATAGGTATTTCTTGAACAAATTTCTAAGGATATCTAGAGCAAATCAAAGTGCAAAAAAGCTAATTCTAGACCTATAAACACATAGATCCATCACTAGAAAAGTAGATTGATTCCTTTATGTCTCAACTCTGCCAAAACTCCAATTTTTTCACCAAATTTTTTCAAAAACCAAACAAATCAGATCTGAAAATCATTGAATCTTAGACTATTGTAATAGTTACTCAATAATAAAAGATCAAAATGGACGTAGACAAGAGATTTACTGAACTACTACAAAAATTATGTTGTTTCTTCTCTTTTTCTCTCATTTTCTTCACTACTTTGCATAATGTGTTTTGTTGCGAGATCAATAGATGTTGCTTTCTTGGTGTTTATCTACTGTTATCTATCAATAATACAATATCACTGATCTAATCCTCTAAAAAAGGAACATCCATAAAAACACTTGGAAGATCCATGTGAACGTGAATCCAAAATCACATCTAGTGACTTGGAATCATTTAGACATTAAAATTAGGATGTTGGACTATTGTTTGGTCCAATATTTTTGGTGCTTTCACTGAAAACAACTCGGATCTAATCTAATCCATTGAAGATGAAGAAGCCAACTACTAAAAAAACTACAGCCGGAGTAAACCAATTAGAGCATGAGGACAGCCAGGAAGTTACTTTAGTTTAGCCCAACTTCAGCATTTGCGATTGGATACAAGATTGAAGGAATGATGATAAATATGCGGACGATGCTATTAGTCGGACAAGAGATGTTGAACATCTATTTCCAACTAATTGAGCAACAAAGGACAATTGGAACAATTGGAGACGAAGGCCAAAGGATATCAAAACTAGAAACGATAGACAAAGGGACTTGAGGGCACGAGACAGAGTCGTCAATACAACCCAATCCAAAGTCATCCTTATCGACCGGTATTGATCGATCCTTGAGGATCAGTACCGATCCACCCAAACAACCCAGACAGCTATATAGGGTTGGATCGAAGCTCTACCCAAGATGAGTATACCATGAAACATGACTTATGATGTGAATTTGGTTCTAATATTGATATGAATGTTAATTGAATAAGATCATCCCCTATATTTGATTTGTAAATCGATAGGTTACGATTTCCCGGACTAGAGAGATGGGACGATGAACCTTAAAATATAAGTCCCCTCGTCGGAGAGTGAATAGATGGATTTGTATAGAAGAGAAAATCACCTCACCGAAGAGTGAGCGGATGGACTCACAGTAAAAATTGACGCCCCTCACCGAAGAATGAGTGAATAGACTCAATGTAGATTTACAATTATTTTATACGGTGATATTAAAATATAACTTTAAGGTATGAACGTTTTTTGATTTGAAATGACTTGATTATGATTATTAAATGATTGATAGGCATTAGTGCCTTGATCTGGTTGGACTTACTTACAATAGGACGTTGGAGATACTAGACGATTTATACGTATTGTTTCAAGTAGGGGCAATACGCTAATATGATACATTAATATTCGATATATGATTGCTTATTGGTAATACTTCGATCTAATCGGACTTGCTTGTAATGTGATGCTGGGAGATACCAATCGATTTGTAAGTAATGCTCTGGATAGGGATAAAACCATGGTTCAAGATTCTGGTCAGTGCGTCGGAATTCCGACCATTCTGATCCGGTTCCGACATTAAACGAGACGGAACCGGTTGAAAAAATTGGTTTCGATAATGGCAGCAAAAAACACCGCATTATAAAAAGTAGTCTAGGCAAAAAATTACCATAAGAGCTCAAAAAATTATATAACCCTAAAAAATTCAAATAATCAAATCAGCAAAAACCGAAAATAAAAAAGTACATGAGAAATGATCTTACAATCAATGCAACTTCGATATTTAGGGATTGATATTTCAATTGTCATCGCCTTGATTTCATCATTTTAATTAGAGCTTGAGGCTTGAGTCTAATTGTTCAAGAGGATTTGGGTTTGAGAAAGAAACGATAAGACGATAATTTAGGACTTCACCAGGTAAGTAGGTTATTTAAGTGTTGATTTGGCTCCAGGGCTTTAGGCTTTAGTGGATAATAAAAGGAGAAAATGGTCCAATGAGTTTTATAACTTCCACAATTAAATTGTATCTACTAAATTACTTCTAGTCCAAATATAATTAGCTTATTCTAAATGCAATTTTTTACCATGTGTTTGTATATGATAATTACCAAAAAGGCAATGGATCCGAAGGGAACTAAAGCAGAAAAACCCAAGTTTTCGAAATGGAACCAAGACCTTTAAAATATTAATGTCCAAAATGGAACTGGAAACCGAAATTCAAACTTCGGGTAAAACCATAACCCCACACACTAACACATGATTTAAACGGTATAATAGCAAGATATACAATTTATGTATTATATATGAACCCCGAGGGAACACGAAAAACATGATGAATTATGATTTGACTTTTAGGCAAGGATACAAGTCATTAACCTCGAAGGGTGTGGAGTGACCTTTAATTTGCTGGTGAATCCGAGAAAAGCTAATAATTCATCACAACTGATTTAATAGATGATTTGAGAACACTACTAATAATTTGTTAGTATCGATGCATGTTCTTAATCAAAGCACATTTTGTATTCACAAAAGCATGTTTTGAGAGCAAGTGTTACCAGTAAATTTTCATCATGAAATTGGCTAAAACAATGGCGAAATGTTCATAATGAAACATGATGAACGTCGGTCGAAACCACATCCAAATTCGAGTTGTCATAGCCAAGATATCGCAATTTGATGATGGATCATCTATTTTTCCCAATTGGACCCACCTTTGAGAAGCCCCTCGGATATTCAGAAGATAAGACAATAGGGTGTGTCGAAATGTTCTATATGATGATACAATCTGAACGGTTCAAACAGTGTAAGGATCTGATTTGTTGTGAAAAAGTTATGGATTGATCGTCATTTCTCTTCCTAATCTGTTCTTATCGATCAACCCCAATCGTTAAGTATGTCACCTTGGACAAGTGCCTAGACAATCACCAATGAAGTAATGGAGAGCGTTGGAGTGTTCTACACAATAATACAAGATGAATGGTTCAAATCTCGGGAGAATCCAACTTAAAAAAGGATTATGGATCGATCATCTTTTTTCTCACTAGTCTATTCTGATAGATCAACCCCGATCCATTCCATCAATCCATCGTCCTGAACCATATGGATGGATTACCGATGATCTGTACATCTTACCTATTTTTCAACCTGTTTTCGTACATCTTGAATGGGTATTTCTTGGACGAATTTCTGGGGATATCTAGAGCAAATCAAGGTACAAAAGAACTCCTAAGCCTATAAACACATAGAGACATCACTAGAAAAGAGGATTGATTCCTCTATGCCAGAACTCTGCCAACATTTCTTTACCAAATTCTACCGAAAACCAAACAAATCAGATCTGGAAACCACTGAATCTCTTACTATGTAATAGAATCTCAATAATCAAAGATCAAAGTGGACTTAGGCCACATATTGTCGAACCACTATAAAATTATGTTATAAAAATTATGTTGTTTCTTCTCTTTTTCTTTACTACTATGCACAACTTGTTGTGAAATCGATAGATATTGCTTTTTTGTTGTTTATCTACTATTATTTATCAATAATACATTACCCGTTCATCACTGATCTGATCCTCTGAAAAAAGAAAGATCCATAAAAACGCTTGGAAAATCTATAAGAACGAGAGTCCAAAATCACATTTAGTGACTTAAATTCTTTTGGATATCGAAATTTGGGGTGTTAGGCAATTTATTGGACCAACACTCATTGATTTAAATATGGTACATCTATAGGTAAAAAATATGAATGCCTACTGATTTGACTCTTTCGATGTTCGAGTTGCCACTTTTATCCCAATTTGAATGGAACTTAAGTTCAACTTGAGCCCATTTTATGCTACAAATGAGACAATAGCTATTAGGAAGTTCAAATAGATCCATAATTGTTAAATAGATGTAGGTATGTATGCCAATTGCTTGATGGCAGCAGGGGCTTTAACATTCACAACAAAAAGTGAAAATGATATGTGATTTCTCACCATATAAGTAGAAAAGTAAAGTGTGAGGTACCATTATTGAAAAGGGTTGAAGACTTTGAGACTACCGTTGTTTATGGCCGGTTCAAAAGGATGAATACTTTTCCAATTGATGGTCGTGAGCTAATAATATGTATAATGCTTTTATGCAAGTATGGGAGGTAAATTTGTACGGGTAACTTTAATGAAACTTATTCATGTAAAATCAAAGATGATGAAAAAAACTAAAACAATGAAGCTAGTCATCTAGGATACAACTACTTGAAAAAAGAGAATGAAGCCCAACAAATCAACTTGGTTATTATTCGTTAATTAACGACCTGAAGTTGAGCAAGCTTTGTATGGACTGACCTCAATCTGTTTGGTCCAATACACACCAAAAGAAAATTGAAAAGGGAAAGACTCACCATGGATTTGCACGCCACCATTTCTCAAGTAGATTTTTTTTCTAATTTGTTTCAGTTGAACTTTGATCGATATGGGAAATCATGCATCCTCTAATTATGTATCCTCTATATTTAATCAACTACAACTAGTCTACAAAGTAAATAAGAATAAACGTCAAAAGTGAAGGTAGTAATAATAATATTAAGTTCTTAGGAAGATTAATTAAAGCTCCAATTGAACTGATAAAGTATTCAGAATCAAGGGGATTGGTAAAAAAACTGAAATGATTGTGGGACCGAGGGAGCAATACCCATGAGCAAGTTCATTCATTCATTTAGTTATTAGTGGAACCTCGTTATCAAGTTCAATCATTCATTTGTTTATTAGTTGAACTGCAGAAAAGATGCCAATGGGCAGGTTAATTTTTTATATTCAACAATGTATTAAATAATAATATGAAACACTCTTTCTATTTATCTCTCCATTAATTAAATAATTAACGAATCAATTTTTAAAATATTTTCAATTACCAGAAATAAGTGATTATTTAATTACTGTCAATAATAAACCAATTAATAAATATAAATAATCAAACAATGACTTATAATAGTCACTAAACCTATGGTAGCTTTTTTGCAATACTCAAACTACTCTTAGTATTAATTATGTAAAATTAAATCATTTTTATTTAAAAGATAATGATTGGATCCTATTTTAGCTCAATTTTCTCTCTTCTTTTACATATTCATTTTAATGTTGAATTATTATCAACTGAAACTTAATATTAATCTAAATTGTCTCTTAGTAATAATTTTTTATTTTAGTTACGCATATGTATATGGATTTTTTGAATGCATGTGCATTGCACGTACTAAAGTACTGGTAATTTATGATATTTGAATATATAATTTACAATAGATTTAAATTAATCAGTTGTACAAAAAGTGGAAATTTGCCGTACATCCCACTTTTTACAAATTATTCCCTTTTAGTATCACCTCCACCATTTATCTATCTTTCAAGTTCATTTAATTAATATCCACACTCCTAATTTTGATCTACTTCTAATTAAAAGTTCTGCAGTCTTTTCAACCACTATTAGTCAATTTCTCATCATAAACGACTCCTTCTGGCATCTATCTGAGCTCCTTCGATTGGCGTTTGTAGATGATCAAATTTCAACCATCTTTGGCCAAAATTGCTAATTTTGATCACCAAATATGTTGTTACCCCATAGGACTAACACCAATCGACTCCACATTGACGGATGCATCTCTAAAGATATACTTCGCTGCTACCAGAGACGTCAAATCGAAGATCGCTGGAGTTTCGTGGTTTGTCAAATTTCAACGTGCATGGCAAATATGTCATTGAAATATGGTTTTGTTGCACGATCGAATGCCCACTCGTGGAATTCGTGTCTTTCAGTCCACTCATGGAACTCATTACCTTATCCATCCTTGTTCAACAAGGTCGCTTTCCTCCGGTTCTCCTTACGTGGAAGTCTGGAAGCAGCTAAGAAGAGATACCAAAGCTGAAGAAAGACCTTCCGCATGACCGCTCTTCTTTCCTGTTTGTTATATATGTAGACAACCGATTTGCTTATTCAAAAACTCTCTAAGTGGTTTGGGCACAACATTCATGTATTTTCCTTCTTCGTAAAGTTGCAGTGCAACATACAAAAAATTGCACTTGTGTTATTGCACAACAAATGGTGGTCGTACAGAGGTTTGTATTATGATTTTTTTTGCAGTTAGCAATTACTTTGCACAACATAGCAATTTTTATGCATGACCGATATTTCCACTACGACTAACAGTATTACTTAGATGTATACATAGCAGTTTACATATTCGACAAAATTTGACATCCATAAATCATCCAAAAAATATTAAATTCGATAATAATTGAAAAGAAATTTACAATATCGATTATAACATCATTTAAAGAACGTCTTTATACAGTTAAAAAGAGGGATTGGTTTACACTGTTTTTATAGAAGGGATTTTTTTTCATAACAAGAACCTAAGCCAGAAACCCCCGATAAGAAGTCAATTCAAAAGAGAATAAACATGCAAGCATGCATCAAGAAGGATATAAACTTAGACGTTAGCTCACATGAGAAATGGACACTTCTAAAAAGCTAAAGTCTCACATTATCTATAATAGAAGATGCATCTTATATGTCACATCAATTATCTAAGATTTGAATCATTTGAGTATTCAATTGTTTGTGGTTATGCAGAAAATACACCAAGTTACACAACCGTGCACAATTGTCGTCGTCTAACCGACTAGTTGGTCAACATCTAGGTTTGTCAAACATGCAAAAATATATATTTTTATAATTTTCAGTTTTTAATTAGAAATGTAAACCGGACCGAGTCAGACCAAACACATGTGTATTTAGTTTGTCCAACACCGAAGTAGATTTAAATTCAAGTGGAAATTAGCCACAAGGGCCTCTTTAGCAAATGAAATTAGTTTTTAGGACACACAACTGAAATAATTACTTTCAAGGACAAAACGCAAAATAATTAGTTTCTAAGGCCTAAAAACCTATGAAATTATGTCCTTGAAAGTAATTGGACTGCTGACTTTGTCCTTGAAAGTAATTATTCCGCTGACTTTGGCCTTGAAAGTAATTTCTTTGAATGTGTGTCCTAGAAACTAATTGGACTGCAAATTTTGTCCTTCTGGTGAAATGCCCCTAAATTCAAATACCTTTTGGATGAAACAAACAATGTGCGAACAGCAGAAATTATTAAACAAAATTTCGTACAATTTTATTGTCTTAATTCATGTCTGAAATGTACACTAAAAGAAATGGACAAATAGTACCAATCGAACTTGAGAAAGCATTAAACATTTGTACGAAATTTACTCCCTTGAAACTTCAAAAAAAAATCTAGTTTGAAAGCTTATCTCAAAAGCAAAAACCTTCAAACATAAACCAAAATTAGATATGAACCTTCCAATTTTCATCATTTTGTCGACTGGGTGGTAATCAAGGTTCGAGAACTCGGTTTCGTTCATTCGAAATTTTCTTAGTTTCAAACGATTTCGAAAATTTCGGTTTTAATTTCGATCGCGATTACGGTTTTCAATGGTTTGTTAATGAAAATTTAATAATGATCGATGTAAATAATAATATAAAATAGCCTAACCTAATATATTTATACCAAATTAAGCAAATTTAAATTAGAATTAGAATTTCACTTATACTCTAAACTAAATTAAATGAATAAAATAGCTCAGCCCAACTTATCTAACTACATCCAGCGCTAATTAAATAGCCCGGCCCAACTTTCTCTTTAATCCTAATTTACAAAACCGCGTCGCCTCCCCCCAAATACGACCGCAACGAATACGACTCAGAAAAAAAACAAAAAAGAAGCGAACTACAAAGAACAAAAGGCGGAAAGCAAAATTAAAAAAAAATCAAAATTCACCTGCGATTGCTAGCTTATACTCAATTTTCCTCCTGCGATGTCGAAGTACTTCCACAACATCGAAGCTTGCTCGATTTTGGTCAAACTCGGTGATGCTCAGTGCTCGAATTAGGGAAGATTGCTAAAGCTTGATTGTTGTAATTAATGTTTTCGATTGATGTATTTATAGAGAAAAAAATTAGTCTCTTACTATTCAAGCACGAGACTAGGTTTGTTTTTTTTTCTTTTTCGATTGTTGATCCCACGTGTGAATTTTTGCTTTTTGACTGTCGCTCTCCTATTCTTCTTCTGATTTAACAATTCCGTGTGTGAATTTTATTTTTTTCGATTTTTCTTTGAGATGGGATTTTGCCCTAATCTCATCCCGTCACCCGCCGGAACCGGTACAAGTTGGTCGAAATCTCGTGGTTCCGGCCGGAAACACGAACCATGGTGGTAATTATGACCTTAAACTTGGGTCTAATGGAATACAAGTTTAACTCCAACATAAGACACGTCAAATGCACCCACTAATCTGCACGATGTGTCCACAATGGCACTCTAAGATCGACATAAAAAGAAAGACACGTCAAATGCACCCACTAATCTGCACTATATAGTATCATTTTACATAGACAATTGGATGTTAATACCATGGTTCAAAATTTTGGCCAGCATGCTGTAATTCAAGCTGGTTTGGTCTCGTTCCAACGTTGACCGGATCGGAATTTCTTCAAGAAACTGGTTTTGGGAATCCAGGTTGAAAAAAATGTGAATTAAAAAGCTAGCAACAATTTTTATTATCAACTTTCACCACCATCTTTCAATTTGAACTTGAGTAGGGCATGGGTTTTTGGCGATTAGGACAAAGAAGATTAGGGCCAAAATTAATATTTCTTCTTAGAATTGAATTAGGGATTATGGCACAAGGAGATCGGGAGATGTATTTTCGGGAGAAGGAAACTGAAACGAACAAGCGACAAATGGAGAAGGAGGGTTTTGTTCTTTATTTGGGTTGGATCCCAAACTGGATTGGGTTAGGTTTTAAAATTAAATAAAGTCTAGTTCATTTTGTTTTTGTTTAATTTGTATGAAATTACTGGTAATAAGGAATTTATGAATAATGAAATTGCTTTTTATAGTTTCAGGTACTTTATTATGGCAAACACAAGATGAACATACCATAATTCATATGATGTTCAAAGTTGCGGTTTTGGATATTATTATATGTTGTATATTTTTTTTGTCATAACATGTATCTTGTATGTAATCCAAAGAATATATTTATAAATATATGCTAGTTATTTATGTAGAAAAAAAATAACGGAATTCGCAATCGAAATTAAAGCAAGATGTACAAATTTTCTGAAATGGAACCGACATTTTAAAAACAACTAATGACCGGAACAAAAATGGAAAATGAAATTTTGAACCTTAGTTAAGACCCCATTT
The DNA here is from genome assembly GCA_030737815.1 of Allium fistulosum. NCBI lineage: Eukaryota > Viridiplantae > Streptophyta > Magnoliopsida > Asparagales > Amaryllidaceae > Allium > Allium fistulosum. The sequence goes on from CM060906.1 coordinate 673,017,201, forward strand.
TTGATGCACAAATACAAGGCTAAAACATGGTTGTATGTCTATACTAGAAATATATAATTCTGTTTTTGTTTTATCCTCGCACATTATCTATTAAATAACAAAATATCTTACAATTGTTCGTCCTTCTCTCTTCCCAAGTTGAATTTCACGTTCATCCCGCTGTCATTAATCCATCTCCAAAATATAAAGTGTAAACATGTTTGCATTTTTTGTTCATATGTTTTTTCTGAATTGATTCTGTTTTACTCGTCATAGAATTATATGACTTCTCTATGCTTAACACATTTTAAGAGTAAAAGAATTTGCACTTTTAATATATACTTTTTTTAGATAAGATCAATTTAGCAGATTTTTTCATCGTCGTATGTTTGATATTTTCTTCTTTGAGGCATATGACTCTGTAACATAGATACTTATTACTATAACCCTCTGCTACAAAACTGAATTCAGAAGCAGTGGGTCGTAACAGAATTTATTTGTGTCATAGCACATTCTTATCTCTGTTCTAGTTGAACTGGCATATTGTTTTTAAAGACGAATCAGTTTACGTTTTCCACATGCTTCTTCTTTCCTGAAACCGTTTTCAATTTTTCTCAGCTTCAAACTTCTGAGATCTTTGGAAAGAAAATCATTCTAACTTAAGCACTTTTAAAAGAGCAAATTGATTTATGTTTACGCCCTCCATGCACGACCCTTTTTTTTTGTGATAATCAGTTTTGCTTTCCTACCTCGTTGAATTAAATACTAGCAAGCAGTTGTAAGTACCTTGCATATTTAGAACACAAATCGGTTTGCACTTTTCCTTTGTTTTCACACACAAGCACATGCACGGCGCTCACAGTACACACACACAGAGATAGGAACAGGATACACAGATGTAATGAGCTGGGAATTTTTCAATAGGCACGCACACGCAAATATACAGGAACCGGATAGATAGATGTAACGAGCTGGGAATCTCAATAGGCAATATCAACAATTAAAATATAGCACTAAAATCCCCAATGAATATTCTTAATTGTAAAATAATTATAGACAAACAGAATATTCAACTGTTGGTTCCATTGTACATATAAATCAGAGAATTATAGCACTGAAATTCAAGCATATAGTTTATAACACGTGCGTAGAGTTGAACATTTGAAATTAAGATCAATCCTTTATAAATCAAGAAAATTAAAACAGTCATATCAAGAGAGTACAATCAAACTAGAGAAAATACAATTCTTCTGAGTGAACCTTTAAGTAGTTAATAGTAAGCAGTTTTTCTGTTTTTTAAAAGCAAAAGTCAGAAGTCCTTTTGATAAGCAAAAAGAAATGACTTTTGGAAGTTAGGGACCATTTGGTTTGCAGTTTTTAATTTTGGATTTATGTCCAAACAAAAATGTGTGTGGTGCATATATTTTTGGAAGGCAACCAATTTAGAAAATGAAGTTAACATACAAAATAGAAAACAAATTTACTTTGTTTTCCGTGTTTTTGTTTTGGTAAATAACAAAAGCACGGAAAACAATCCATCTTTTCCGTCATTCCTACATCCCCCTCCGCCGTCCCTCCATCGTCGTAATAGCTTAGAATTTTAAATCTTCTCCCCTGCTCTTCTCATATTTTGAAATGAATGTTGAAAATACAAAACAAAAAATTCAAAATGAAACCAAATGGACCCTTAGTTTTACTTAATATTGGGAAAAAAAATTATACACTTGAAAGAAGATTTGGCTATTGTTTTTAACTTAAAATGATTATTTCACCAAATCGGATATACGAAGCAATGACCTCTTGACAAAAGCAAAAGCTAATTTTAATTGCTAAAGGTGCTCTAAGATTGAAATATTGACTAACCTCTTCTAAGAGAATCCTGCTAGAGTTTATTCTCAATAATGCATGCTTGGGTGGCGCTGATGGAATATCCTTTTTTGGAAATGCTTTCTTAAGCTACAAATAATAATGAGAATGTGAGGAAATGATATAAATAGACAGAGATAGGATAAAACTTAGAGCAGTGGCTATATGATAAACGTAAGTATAGCAACATAAACAAACACTATACATTATCGTTATTATTTTGGAAATATATAAATCAGAAACAGATTATTCCTTTTACACCTTTCTTACATAAACTAAAATAGAATATTAGGTTCAATTTGTAAATTACATCCCGCGATAAATAGAAAGGTTAAGCAACTCACGAACGTTAAAAAAACAAATTTACATATCATAGAAAGGTTAAGCAACTCATGAACATTAAAAAAAAACAAATTTACATATCAGATACCACCGTGCAATGCTGCAAACAAGAAGCAAGTAAAGATTCTCTTCAAGAAAAATAGACTATTTTTTTAGCTACACAGTTCAAAATTATGATCTTGATTATACTGGTATATTAATTAATAGGTATTATTCATATCACAGAATCTAGTGTAAATTGATCCAAAAATTTTGTGTCCACGGTTGATCAATGGTGGAAGTCTGAATAAAACTAAAGATATGGAAGTCTGGTTGCTCTGATCTCAATCTGTATCAGGAAAACTATTCATGCAATCAGCCAGATAATAATGATGGAATCATAAAGCAAAACATGATTTACCAATAAATTTACTTCAACAGCTGTGAAGCCAAGCGTTGCAATATAACAGATTAGTTTGCTGCCACATATACAAATAATGCTCTCAAATCTCTATCATGAATGCTACTTCTTCTTTTTTTTGGTCAGTCATTTTTTATTGGTAATGAGAGAAACTTAGGTGGCCAACTCATGTGAAATCAATCAATTTTGGTTTCAAATGAATTTGCATATGGAAATATGATAAATAAACGATATAATATAATAAATAAAAGAACAAAAATTTCATGTAGTCATACAGCATTTACTTTCAGTTTAAGGACAATATTCATTTTATTTACAAATATAACATATAAAAAATAGACATTGTTCTTGCAGAATATTTACCAAAATTATTTACAAATTCTAACGTTCTCTTTGATCTTTATCGTTACTGTGGGAAGGAGAGACGACCATGTAATAAAAGCAGGGCAATTTTCATTTTGATTCAATAGAATCATCTTGTCTTGATTTATTATTACAATAAAAAATCATTTAAATTCTTATATAACTAAGATAATATATTGTAACAATAGTTCTGACCATTTGCTTTTTGATGCAAGATCAGTATACATTTTAATTCATATATAAATTTCAGAAAATATATTTATGTTTATCGATATGAAATTGTTTGGACAGTTAGTTTAATTAGTTTAATATATTTAAAGTATTAATGCACACACAAAATACTTTGTTTGAATGGTACTAATTGATAAAAATAAAAGTTTTTGGGAAAAAAATATGTTTGCCTCATAAGAAATTGCATTGTAAGTAGCATCACAAGGGACTTTACACACCCTTTCTTGCATAAAAAATCACTTGACTGCTAAAACAACAAATGTAGTTGAATCCAATCTTACATTAGCATGTAATTTCAAGAAATCGCTGAATCTGCGAAGTATCCCGTGGATGGAACTAACACCTTCTGGAGATTGTATACCCACTTGGACCCTGTAAAGCTGTCTTCTGAGATTATCATAAAAGAAATTTGGAAGATAAAAGGATGAAACATGGTGAGTTTAATTTCAAAAAATATGTTTGACATAACAAGGAAGAATGGATGATGATGATGCTCAAGTGAACACTTGGTAAGAATGGCAAACTGTATTAGATGCTGAAAAAAGGTATGTTAGCTTTCATCAAAATGAACAGTGGTATCTCAAAGAACACTATGATTCATCACCATTTTCCTGAAATGAACATATTTTGACGTACCTCAATACTAGGCTTCTACCAAGTAAAAACACAAAAAGAACCTTTGTGTGTGCACGCGCGCATAATGTGTGTGTGTGTGGATGTAAATCTATGAATTCTGCATGTTTCCAGATTGATGTACAGGGCATCATGACACTGATTATGAATAAACACCAACTGTAACATATCACTAATTCATGTTCCAATATATGATCAAAATGGAGAGGCTTATCTGCTTGAGATGATTAAAAGAACCTATGCATGAAAGGTACATAGCCTGAATTTGCTCTACCAAACCAAGCAAATAATTACAATGTGGCTCTTATCACAATGGTTGAGTTGGTAAAAATTAGCTATTAGTCTCTCATTACATTCATCGTTATCATAGCATTTGTTCCCTATGAATTAGAGACAGCTATATTAAGTCATTTGAGTAGACCCATCTAGCTTCGTGTTTCAATTTCATATGCAAATTACTACTTCAATTTAATTGGCGATTATTCAGTTGTCAAACACTTGAGTAGTTCAGACCAAGGTTCGAGAACTCGGTTTCGGTCTCGGTCATGATCATTTGAAATTTTGTTAGTTTCGGACGATTTTAAAAATTTCGGTTTCAGTTTCGATCCTGATTTCGGTTTTCAATGGTTTGATAATGAAAATGTAGTAATTATCTTTGTAAATAAAAATAAAATATAGTCTATAAGGAAATAAAATACAACATTATAAATTCATTGCATTCAAAAATTAATTCTTACTTTCTTAGAGGTGCATATAAATTTATTACATTCAAAAGCTATACAACAAAAGTTTAATTTCAGCCCAATCACTTAACCAAATTATATAATTTCACTATCACTTAAACAAAGGCTACACAACACCATATTAAACGAAATTATATAATTTCAGCCCATAAGTTTAATGCAGCCCAATATCAGTTAACCAAATTTTAACAGCCCATATCACAGCAGCCGCACGCCTCTATTCATGTATTCCTCTCAACTCTCGACCAAAGCTAGGTCCAAAAAAAAAAATTAGCACCGCTGAAGCAAAAAAAAAACACTTAGGTAATTTGCCCTCGACTTTGACCAAACCTAGGCTTTTCGACTCTCGATTCTCGGCCATAGCTCATGTAATTTGGATTTTGATCCTCAATTAGTTTTGCTTTAATTTAGGCTTTATTTCGATTGTTAAATTGATTTTTTTTTTATTTACATCGTAACCGAAACTCCTTTTTTTGATCGATTTCGGTTCGTCCACCATCAACACCGGTATGATACCATCGAAATTTCAAGATATCGTCCGGTACTTCAAACCATGGTTCAAACAGACCGGACTTGATAGACACAAAATATATGTTAAATGCTATCAAAGCAATATTTCATGCCCCCCTACTTAAGACAAAAGTTCAGCAGATATAAGATATATCATAATCCAACATATATTGCATGTAAAAATCCTAAGACAAGACTTGACCAATTTTCATATATAAAACCTTTGCTATAGCTTAAATACTCAATGTAGAATACATTTCTTGTTATTATCTAAATAATATGATAGGGGATAGTGACTTATCTATGCAACAACTTATAATTAATAAAAACGAATATGTAAGTCAATGTCTGACTGGTGTTGCTTGAGTAAGTGCCGTACAAGAAGTAAAAAAAATTACTCCATGGTATCGGTAAAAACTAATTTTTACACTTTAACTTCATATTAGTTAAGATAATTATGAACTTACAACAGTGGGATTCAATGAGCTACCACTAGATGCTTTTGATTCGGTTTGGACAATCCAGGAAGGAACCATGACACAGTAGCTCCAACCAGTGCGTGGATCATGTGGCCACACTGTTTTCCTTCCATCCTAAATTCATACACGAAAACACATGTTATAAACATGCAGCAGCGATTATTATCAACTAAAAGACTGATTATGTAATTTGCATCCCAATGTACAAATCCATTTTTAAGGACAAATTACCATCACTACGTGAAAGAACATGCGGAAAATTATATACTAAATACGGTGTTGTCAACACTACTCAGAATCTCAAACAACGTTGACAAATTGGGACATTAAAGTTCCAGCTTAAAGTACTAAATTTGAATGAAGTTTATAGGATACCAATTAAAAAAGGTTGCAGATTTTAGTTACAAATATACAAGTGAGAAAATGATTTTTACTCTAAAACCCAAAAGAAATACTCATCGTTTCATAATGGAAATACTGATTAAAAAAACAGTTACTGATTAGTTGGAGTTTCAAAAAAATAAGACTTGGATTTTCTAAAAAGTTGTAACCCTATTCTCAACCTCACTTACCATGTTAAGTCAAAATTAAAATCTGCTAAAAAAATGAATGATTGTCTTGCCAATGGTCGGTAACTTTCTAGAAGTGAATGAACTATGTGAAGAAATGAATGATGACAGAAAGTTCTAGCCAAACAATATATATAAACCATAAAAAAGATAATATATGATGAAACCCTGATTTCGTAAAGAGGTTGGAACCGAGGTTCGAGATCTCGGTTTCGGTCTCAAGTTTCGGTTGCTTGTAGTATTAGGAATTTTGATCTAATTGGTAAATTTCAGGAATTTTGGTTCAAGTTTCGATTTTTGGTTTCATTATTAATTTTTTATATAATTACACATTTGTTTAATTAATTGAAACAAGATGTGTAATTTATCTCTAATTGGAGAATAAGATATAAATAAACAATATTGATTAACCGCAAATATTTATAACACTAACAAATTTATTTATTACTTCATATTAACTTTTCAGTTACACTACTCATATATTTTGTGATTTTGCATGTTTCCGAAGTAAAATTTTCATATATTGAATATTTATATATTTGAAACTCAAATTAATTCTTTTTTCTATTTTCTTTTCTAAAATTTGAATATCAATAGTTTCATAATTGAACCGGAGTTTTGGTTTGGTAACGTTTCGAACCCCACTGAAAACGGAACAACCGAAATCTCGTTGTTTCGGTTGAAATCTCAACCTTGATTGGAACTAAAATTATTCTCACATAATTCTTGATTAAAATTTAATATGAAAAATATGTATAAGTTAGGAATTCAAATAAAAGACGAACAAATATTATATAGAAAGCTACAGCCCTCTTTTCAGCCTCGCCTCACTTTCCCACATGAATAATTCAGGTAAAGTTTATAATCAGTGAGAATGATTTGTTGATGATGCAATAAAATAGAAGTGAATTTATTACATGAAGAAATGGCATGGGGTAGAAGCTACGGTCAAACAATATATAGGAATGATCACCTTGACTAATCAGGGTGATCTTTCATCTTGGTGGAAGAAAAAAGGATGCTGTGGTTCAAGTAACAGTATTGCTAAAATGGAGATGTCCATACTTAATTTCTGATATTCGACAATGAATCTTCTAGTATAAGTGATGTGACCAATATGCATAACTGATAGAAAATTAATTGCTGAAAATTTAATTTCTGATATATATAGTGTGTTTTCAGTACGGAATTGACAAAGGTAATAAGATAGTTTGATACATACATGGAATAAAGGCCATTAATGCATCAAGCTTATGACAAACAAATTAGCCAACATCTAGAACAGCGTAAACATCAAATAAAACAATAGGTGATTTGTTTAAAATATTCATCAAATAGTGTTGGAAACAATGTCTCTTCGGCTGAGTCGTGGACTACGTCACTCTCTTGAAGACGTTTCGGCGATCTGCTATGTAGTGCAAAGCAGTTCGGATCCAATCGCCGCCGCCTCTGGGATAAAACAGCCTCTAAAGTTTGGTGGTATCGATTCGTTTGCACGTACGAACCGATTCGAATTGAATGTAGTTTCCAGCCCGGTCAAAACGGTTAAAGAAATTTGCACCAAAAATATAAGTATTACAACACCCGAACCCGGCCCGGGTCGAGTCGGTCGGCGCGCGTGTGGTTATGTAAATGGGCCCAACTTAGCTTCAAAGAATCAAGTATAAATACTTGATTCTTTTATATAATCCCACAATGTGGGACTATTCATATTCCCATATATGAGTCATTTCATACTTAGTCAATTTTTTAAGAATTCACTTATTTTAAAAACATTTTCCAACAAATAGTATAATAGAACAGTAGCAATTGTGGCCATCTTAATTTACGCGCTACAAGCTAAAACAATGTAAATTATAATGTAGCAGTTGGAAGAAGAAGAAAAGCACTAAAAATACAAAATCGTATTTTGTAAATGGGCACTTCAGTATTCTGTTTAACTAACCTTCAAACTTGGAAAATGCATATGATTATGCATTTGAGTCAGGTCCAAATTAAAATTTTCTTTGAATAGAGAGATTGCTATCGGGAACACATGTAGATGGACAAAATAGGTTGGTACACATAATGCAAATTTGTATTTTAGCAATATGATGAAAATGTAAGAGGTGCAGTTAAGCTTTAATTTGGTTGAGGTAAATAAACGTCAAGTGAACTTCCTGTTTGAAGTCACTTAAATTAACAAATTAAATCTAATCTAATATCTATAGTAGCAACTGTTAAAATATATGCTAAGTTGACCTCAAAACCAGCAATAGTTATTGGGAAGTCAAGAACGATCTACCTTCACTGGAAAAACCTAGAGTTAACTAGGGACTTAATAGCGATCATTTGAGCAGCAGATCAGCAGTAAACTACTGGAGTAAACCAAAATTCAAGCTCAGACTCTTCGGACTGTATATTCTCTACCAGTAGCAGTGACTTAGATCGCTAATAACTTTTAACCACTGCATAAATTAATAGGCAGCCTATTCAAACCCCACATTTAATGCGTGATCTAATCTGATCAAATAATCAAACCTAAAGATCTCCACAAAACATGAAACTGAGCTCAGTTTGTAACCAATGATGCGAAACTCAAGATAGCAATCACCATGCAAAACACAAATCAAACGAAAACCAAATCAGATTTTATTTTTAAAAAATAAGTAGAAAAGGTACCCAATTTTTTGGCGGGGGACTCCAATCCATCCCGAGAGGAAGAGGCGAGGAGCCGTCGTGGCGATGCTTTGGTGGGCTAAAAGAACTCCTCTTCTTAATCTTATTGTTCATCTTAGGGGTTCTGATATGATTTGCCTTCCGATTTGGGAAATCAGTGGAATGAATTATGTAACAAGAGAAAAATTTTGGAGGAAAAAAAGAGAACGAAGAAGAATAGTCCAAAACTTTACCTAACTATCTTCGTTCTCCTCTCTTATTTTTGTTTTTCCTTTTTTAATTTAGTTTCACTTTTATATACCAATGCTTAAGCGAAAAGGCATGTACCATGTGCAGAATAAAATTGACGAAATTTTTATGTTTGTTGATTTCTAGTTGTGTGTTTACTGGTTGAGCATTTCTAAGTGTCAGTTTCTACCTTTTACAATTTTACTGAAGGGGATGCTCCCTTATTTTCAGCCTCATTCCACTTTTAACTTCTGCCAAACCCGGAATATTTTTAAGGAGCATTGCAGCGCATCTACCTTTTTTCTACAAATTATATATGTTTAATCATATTTTTACGTTGAAATAATGTGTAGTTGGTTGTAGTTTTTATTTCTAAGTTGTGACATCTGAATTTTTGTTTGTTTCAATTTGTTATAAACAATATAAAAATAAAAAACCATTAGAAAAAGAAAAAAAGATACATTTTATTCAATCCTAAAATTGATCATCTATTTCCATTACATAAACTCCTTTATATAAAGGTTTTAGAGCTTGGGATTGGACTTATCTCATGATATATGATTAAACAAAATATAACAAACATTGTATAGCATATTCACTTTTTATAATTTATATATATTATAATACCCCCTTTGAATATGCGTCTTTAAAATCTTAGATGCTCATATGGTAGCTTGAAATTGTCCATTTTGAAACGTGTATGATGACTGCTCCCCCTCATTATTATCCCGCTTTCATATATCCATTCAGTTGCTATAGATGTTGTATGTTGCCTCATTAAAAATCTCTGTTAGGAAAACCCAATGGGAAGAACCTTAAACGAGAAAAAAAGTGCAACTTTTGAAATCATATATATCATATAATGATATTATTTCTAAAGAGTTTGATACTTTGGGTTCAAAATAATGTCTCATTAAAACCTTACTAGGAAAAACCCAATAGGAAAAATCTTAGTGAAAGAAAAGGAGTACAATGGCATATTTCAATGATTTACATCAAATGGAGTTTGATATTTCTGGATCAATATAATACCTCATTAAAACCTTACTAAGAAAAACCCAGTGGGAAAAATCTTAGTGAAGGAAAAAAAGTACATTATGATATACTTATGTATGCTCCCCCTGATTTTATAGTTTTCCCTTTAAGTTTGAATATATGTCATTGTAATTCAAATCAGCTATAAATACTTTTGTAACATAGCTTAGACAAGCGTTAAAAATCCAAAGACAATAATTCTACTTTCCTTTCTTTATTTTTTAATCATTTACAAATAGTTTCATTCGATACAATCGAATTTTCCAAGATTGTTTCTTCCAAATATGATTTGCGTTTTATGCGTTTTGTATGCTACCTTTATAAAAAACACTTCATATGCTTTCATTTTTGTGCTTCGAATCAGTTTTTCATATTACAACTACATCTTTGATGAATATTAAAAGTTTCATTAAAACAATACTTAAAAATAGAAAGTAATCTACTCATCATGAATTATATCAAGATTTTCATTACAACAATACTTATAAGATGGTTGTAATCTACGCTCTTTGTTCTTTGCATTCTTTATAATCACCAAAGTTATTTATATTCTTCAGAAATTTGTATACTTTCATCTTTTAATATGATTTAAGCAATATTTATACCTTCGGGGTACATTAAGTGTTTCAAACACTTTCGCTGCTTTGCGGATTACAAGTCCACATTTTTATATTAGTAAAGAATTCATGATGGCCCATTATGTTTCCTCTAATTCAAGATCTTTAATTTATTTATAAACATAAGCGCTTTTTATTATTTACAAATTTATCATCGATGATTATTTCTTGTCAGTTCTATATATGATTTATTGATATCTCAATATTTATTTTATTTTAGGTACCTAAACCACTTATAGGTTTATTTGACAATCATGTCATGGGTCTCTTCCAGAGCACCTTTAAATGTTTCTTAAAATAACATTCACCTCCTTTATTTGGCATCTTTATTACTTTCTCCAAAAATATTTTAAACTGACTTCTCTACCACACTTCAGATGTGATTTATACCCTTTTGGTCCTTCTGTGATTTCAACTTATATTGGAGCAAGTATACCAGGGATATCGATAATTTATTTAAGTTAATTAATATTTTACAACCAATATTTAATCTTAATAATCAAAATGAACTTGTATCTCTTTTATCCTCCCCTCTTTTATCCTCCCCTCAATATTAACGAACATTGTCACATTTAACAATAATCTTCTTTGGATTCTTATTTTGATCCATTATAATATTGCTACTAGCAAATACATCATACATATTAATTACAGGAGGATAATTCTTTTATCAGTTGATAAGATGCATTCAGTTGATATTGCTTATTAGAGTGTTCTCATTCATTGATCTAGCCAATTGGAGGAATTTACTTATTGTGTAGATCATTTGAATACATACACGACTTTAGGTCATTCAACATTTATGTTGATTGAATTTTAAATCACTGAATTATATTTGTGCATAATCTATAAGATCAGCTCATAACAAACTTCAAGTTGTTAGTTGAATATCTACATATATAGATATATACGTGCGTCCACTTATTACATATATATTATAAATTTGCATATTGTTTCTCATTTGAGTCAGTGATTTTTAGAACAAACTATTACAACTATTAATTTCTGTTTATAGATCTATGTCAATGCGAATCCTTCAAGACTGCATGATAATGTTCAAAACATCTGGTTTGGAACCATATTAACTTCTGGTTCAAATAAATTATATATACAACTTTAAGTTTCCTCAATTATATCTCAAATATCACTTTTAAACATTAATTATGATTACTTATTAGAGAATAATACATAGTTATAATTGCATATAGACATTTCTACATATCTCTTATGGAGAGTTCAACAAAAAAGATATACTTACAAAAAATAATAAGAGTAGCTTCTGGACACTTGGAATTTTATAAAAATATGCAATTATATTAGTTGCACATACAAATCTCTTCAAGACGTTATTTATAACTTTCATGAAATGTATGATATGACATATATTCAAGAGAATATTTAAAGATATTTCTTCAAAAAATGGTTATACATATAATATTTCTTATGAAATAATATCTATGACCATGACTTTTAGGATATAATTAGATACGTAAACATAGAATAGTGTATTCTAGAGATAGTTTGACATCTTATCTATTTGGGAGGTTTGATATAATCATAATGAAATATATAATACACATTACATGGATCTCAAATTTAAGTTAGAATCCAATCTAAACTAAATTGGAATCCTTCATAATCAAATTTCTATACATTTATTTGGTTAATAAAATTACCGAATATATAAACAAATCTCTTCTAGAGATATTTTATCATTTACAAATGTATAAGTCTCTTCTAGAGATATTTTACTATCACCACTTCTGGAGCAAACTTATCTCTTCCAGAGATATATATGTAAATTATTAGAATGTCATATCAATATACAATATTTCTTTTACATAAATTACCTAATTTCTACTTTTACAGTAGCATAAAATATCCCTGCTGGAGATTTTTGTTGTAACTGCTTTTGAAATGTCATATCAAACTTTAAATACAGTAACAAAATTAGATGCACCAAATGAAAGTAAGATGCATGAGATAAAACCACTACTTCTGGAGTGTGATACTGGTATATAATACCTTTTTTTAGAGATAAATTATTGTTATTACTTCTAAAGTTTTATATGACATTCCTTCAGGGAATATACTGTTTGGTTTTATATGATATTCCTTCAAGGAATATATTATTTCCTTTTAAGGGATTGCAATCTAACAAAAATAAAATTTCTATAACATCTCTTTTGGGATGTTGGATTTTGCAATATAAATTTTAAAGAAAACATCTCTTCAAGAGATTAATATATACACACACACATCCATAAACTTAAATGGTATGTTATATGAGTTATCTCCTCTGGAAAATACTAAAATTTATTTCCTTAATTAAATAGTTTGACTGATGCACCCAAAAATAATTTGTCAAAACTTGTGGTATTATAACATAGTGCGATTAGTAAAGATCAGATCTATATTTAGATATATCAACGAGAAAGCAACAGAGAGAGTAATTAAATTAAAGCTGCACATATTGGAATGAAACAATATTTCGCATTGCACAGAACCTATAAATTGACCATGCGTACTTTTACATAATTGGAAGTATATATAATGGGGGATAACATTTTAAACTAACTACAACATATAAACTGAAATGAAAAATGAGAAATATGGACTAAAATGTCATTTGAATTTATATTTTATAAATAATGAACATCCTTTTTCAAAGCTAAATTAAAAATTAATTTTCAATTCAAGGCATATTTGAAAGTCATACTGTTGGGGCGGGATTTCTAACTGAAGACCACTCGAATCGAAACCCCACAAGCACAGCGGAAGACGGGATCATGGTAAGAAGTGTAAAAACAACCAATCGATAACTCAATTCCAATCTCAACCAATCCAAAAGCAATCACAATCCCAAACAAGCAATTCAGAAATCAAAGCAATAACGAAAAAATAAATCACACACAGATTTATAGTGGTTCCACTATCGTTGTGTTAGTGTACATCCACTTTAATGGAGAGCCTTTATTAATATTGATGAGAATAGTACAAGAGATTGATTACAATGATCAATATTCAATATAGAAATTGATTTGTGGAGAAGAGAATTGAAGAAAAATAGGTTTTGATAAACCCTAATTAGTGGAGGCTAATCTCTTGTAGTCGCTTGCACGCACACCCCTCTTGGAACCTGAAGCTAGCTTATATAGGAGAAGAGAAACCCTAGGCAATATTCTGAAATTGCCCCTGCAGTTGTCACAAATCTTCACGCCGAGTCCACAGAGCAAAACATGCGATAGACGTCTCAGACGTCTGACCAACATGCTCAGACGTCTGACCTTAGCCTCTGAAAAAGAGTACGCTTCAGCTTAGACGTCTGACAGAAAGCTTTGGAAGCATTTCTTCCCAGACTTAGACGTCTGACCCTTTTGGTCAGACGTCTGAGCAGGGTCAGACGTCTGAGCTGAGTCAACTCAGCCCACTTCGCCTTTTTCCCTTATAACTTCCACCTTCGAACTTCGATTTACGAACTGTTTTCTCCGTTGCGAAACTACTTCTGACTTCTACAATTCTCCATATAGTGTCGCCATAATTTAACACTCCACCTCGACACTATATCCATCTCCAACTCTAATGGTACCATACCATCAACGACAACCGATAGCACCGACTATCACTTCTACCTTCAACCAAACATGAATGCTTTTCCAGTGAGCTCCGACAAAGCCACCGCCCATTGCAATCCACCAACGAGCTCAGGCAAAGCCCCCGCCCGCTAATGAAATGTTGAAAACATCCAAATCCTAAGCTATCTCACCAAGGACTAGCACTTGCCAAGAAGATAGAACCTTAATCTCTCACCGATACTCTTTATCATCTACCACCAAGCTCCTCACTTAACCGTGCCACCCCATGGCACCTAGCACTTCTCCAAGCGAATCAAGTTCGAGCAATGCTCGAACTTCCCGACCGGCAATGCCTTAGTGAACATATCCGTCGCGTTATCCTTCGTGTGCACTTTCCGAAGATATACTTGCTTATCCTCATCCATGGCTACTAGAAATGACTCTCTCACCTCAATATGCTTAGTCCATGAGCTAAATGTCAAATTCTCTGCCAAGTGAATAGCACTCTGGCTATCAGATCGAACATCAATACTACATGCCCGAATCCCAAGTCGCACAACAGTCGCTTCAAATAGAGTGTCTCCTTTGCCGCCTCCACTGCGGCTATCAACTCTGCCTCCGTAATGGATAAAGCAACTGCGGTCTGCAATCTAGATCTCCAACTTATGGCTGTACCCCCAAGTGTGAAGACATATCCAGAAGTTGATTTTCTTCGATCCTTATCACCAGTGTAGTTCGAATCATAATAACCAACGAACTTGCAATTCATCGCCTTACTACCGCCAAAAACAAGACCATGAGATGATGTGCCTCTAAGGTATCTCAATATAAGCTTCACAGCTTCCCAATGCGATTTCCCCGGATTAGCCATGTATCGACTAACCATCCCGACGGCATTTGCAATATCGGGCCTTGTACACACCATAGCATACATTAGACTTCCAACCGCACTAGCATATAGCACCTTTGCCATATAAGTCTTGTCTTCCTCCAAGATAGGTGATCCTTTACTCGAAAGCTTCATATGCAAAGGTAAAGGTGTATTTTACGCCTTTGCATTCTCCATGCTAAACCGGCAAAGCACTTTCTCAATGTAATCCTTTTGAGTTAGTTTCAACTCAAAATGCTTTCGATCCCTTACAATTTCCATGCCCAATATCCTTCTTTCTTCTCCAAGATCCTTCATTTCGAACTCCGATTTCAAACTCAGTTTTAGCTTGTTGATTTCATTCTTATCCTTAGAAGCAATGAGCATGTCGTCCACATACAAGAGTAAATACACCCAACAATCATTTCTCAGCTTCTTGAAATAAAAACAAGCATCTTTGATGCTTCTATCAAAACCATTTTCAAGCATAAAATGATCAAACCTCTTGTGCCATTGTCAAGGTGACTGCTTTAGTCCATATAGTGATTTCTTCAACTTGCAAACCAAATTTGACTTACCATCCACTACAAAACCTTCTGGTTGCTCCATGTAGATGTCTTCATCCAAGTCCCCATGCAAGAAGGCGGTTTTCACATCAAGTTGCTCCAACTCCAAGTCGTGAATAGCAACTATAGCAAGTAATATCTGGATAGAAGTATGGCGCACAACTGGTGTGAATATCTCATCATACTCCTTTCCCTTTCTTTGTGCAAACCCCTTAGCCACTAGCCTAGCTTTGTATCTCCCATCGTCCTTCACCTTGTATATCCATTTGCACCCAATAGCATGGTTTCCTTTAGGAAGTGGAACCAAATCCCAAGTTTGATTCTTTAACAATGATTGCTCTCTTCCTTCATGACACAAATCTATTTCGAGCTATCACTCGACTCCATGACGTCATCAAGGTCCATCGGCTCATCTTGGACTACATGAAGAGCATAGTCCAAATTATCACAAAAGCTAAGATAGTTCCAATCACCATATCTTTCGGGTGGTCTTATAGTACGATGACCAACCCGAGTAGCAATACCATCACCCAAACTCCCTTCGGCTCCACCTTGAACCAAATCTTCTCTAAAATCATGCACATCACCAACACTACTAGAGGAACCCTGTGGACTATGTGATGTAACATCAACCGCTACTTCCTCGCAAGCATCTCCAACTACTCTACTCTCTCTACTCCTTGGACAAAATGTGAAAATAATTTCCTTCTCCTTTGATTCACCATGAACCAAATCTGGAACATCCGATGAGCTCACATTCTCCTTGAACATCGCCAACTCATCAAAAGAAACATGACGAGAATTCACTACCTTCTTCATTTCCGGATTCCAAATCCGATAGCCTTTTACTCCATCCGTATAGCCAAGCAAAATCCCCTTGAAAGCTCTAGGTTCAAGCTTATCATTTCCTAGATCATGCACATAAACCAGACTACCAAACACACGAAGATAACTCAAGTCAATGCTCTTTCCCTTCCACACTTCCTCCGGAATTTTGTTACTAATATCTGAGCATGGAATTCGATTAATAATATGCACTGCGGTTGACAAAGCTTCAACCCAAAATCCCTTCGCCAAACCCGATGTCAATCTCAAGCATCGAGCTTTCTCAAGTAGAGTCGGACTCATCCTCTCAACAACACCATTCGACTGCGGATCTCCAGGTGTAGTAAAATGCCTCCGAATACCATGATGCTTGCAAAACTCCAAAAATTCTCCGGAAACATACTCTCCGCCATTGTCAGACCTTAGAACCTTCAAAGACTTGCCACTCTCATTCTCAACAAGAGCCTTCCATGCTTTGAATTTTGTAAATGCCTCCGACTTGGCCTTCATTACATACACCCAAACTTTTCGAGAAAAGTCATCTATAAAGGAAATATAATAGCGAGCTCCACCTAAAGAAGCTATAGGTGCCGGTCCCGAAACATCCGTGTGAACATACTCAAGAACCCTTCTCGAATCATGCTTTCCCTCACCGAATGAAACTTTAGTTTGCTTCCCCATGACGCATTCTTCGCAAAACTCTAACTTGTTGAAACTTTCTCCATCGATCATCTCCCTCTTTTGAAGAACATCCAAACTCCTCTCCGAGACATGACCTAACCTCAAATGCCACAACCTAGTCGCATCCAAGCCACGAGAACTATCAACTCCTATACAAGTTTCGCCTTCCACAGTCATTCCTTGAAGCAAATAAATACCATGAGTCCTAGCACCCTTCATCACCACAAGCGCCCCCTTCGAAACCCGTAAGCTATCACTCTCAATAGTGATCTTACAACCTAAAGAATCCAGCTGCCCCAAAGAGATAAGAGACTTTCTAAGTCACGGAACATAGTGCACATTAGTGAGAGTACGAACCACTCCGTCAAACATCCGAATTTGCACGGAACCGATACCTTTCGACTTACAAATAGAACCATTTCCCATAAAAATTGAATTTCCTTCTTTTTCTATGTAAGAAGAAAAACAATTCCTATTTGGCGTCATATGATAAGACGCCCCCGAATCGAGCACCCAATCGCTACCCGAAACATCTGATGCTACCGCCGACAAAACATCTACTTCTCCTTCACCAACTCCATTCTCCACCGCTACAAATGAAGATGCTACTTCCTTCTTTGCCTTCTCCTTTTCTGGACACTTCTTCTTCACATACCTCTCCTTCTCCATAAATAAACCATGACCATTACTAGCACCACTACTTCCATCACCTAACTCCTTCATTTGATCCCGCAACTTTTTGCTAAGAAGACCCGTCTTGACATCATCGAGAATCAATGTATCCCGGCTATAGATCAAACTGTTTGAGAAACCTATATAGCGATCTGGCAACGAACACAACAATATCATCGCCTTTTGCTCTTCCTCAATCTTCAAATCTACCGCCTTCATCTTCATTAGCAAATCATCAAAAATATTTAAGTGCGCCTTTAGCGAAGTACCTTCCTTCATCTTATAGGTGAAGAACGTTCGCAATAAGATCAAACGATTTGTCAATGACTTCTTCATATATAACTCCTCCAACTTGTCCCAAATACCCTTAGCGGTTGTCTCACCACTAATTTCAGAGATAACATTCTCTCTCATAGCAAGTTGAAGTGTAGTGAATGCCCACTCTTCCATCTCCTCTCTCTCAACATCTGAGATGTCCGCTGGCAACAAATGTGTGTCAAACACTACCCGATGGACCCGATTCCTCCTTAGAACCGCTTTCATCTTCCATTGCCATTTTTCAAAATCATTATCGCCATTCCACTTGTCTATAACCAATTGTGACCCTGAAGCTGCGTACGAACCACGTACATAAGGAGCTACACCACTTGGATTACCCATTAAGGAACTACTTGAGGTATTACTTGATTCAGGCATTTCTATAACTACCTACCAGCACCAATGCTCCCGATACCAAATGTTGGGGCGGGATTTCTAACTGGAGACCACTCGAATCGAAACCCCACAAGCACAGCGGAAGACGTGATCGTGGTAAAAGTGTAAAAACAACCAATCGATAACTCAATTCCAATCTCAACCAATCCAAAAGCAATCACAATCCCAAACAAGCAATTCAGAAATCAAAGCAATAATGAAAAAATAAATCACACACAAATTTATAGTGGTTCCACTAACGTTGTGTTAGTGTACATCCATTTTAAGGGAGAGCCTTTATTAATATTGATGAGAAGAGTACAAGAGATTGATTACAATGATCAATATTCAATATAGAAATTGATTTTTAGAGAAGAGAATTGAAGAAAATTAGGTTTTGATAAATCCTAATTAGTGGAGGCTAATCTCTTGTAGTCGCTTGCATGCACACCCCTCTTGGAACCTGAAGTTAGCTTATATAGGAGAAGAGAAACCCTAGGCAATGTTCCGAAATTGCCCCTGTAGTTGTCACAAATCTTCACGCCGAGTCCACAGAGAAAAACAGGCTATAGACGCCTCAGACATCTGACCAACATGGTCAGACGTCTGACCTTAGCCTCTAGAAAAGAGTACGCTTCAGCTCAGACGTCTGACTATTTGGTCAGACGTTTGACAAAAAGCTCTGGATAGGGCTGTCAATGGGTCGGATCGGGTTTGGGTCGGGTCAAGTCGGGTTCGGGTTGATTTTAAATGGGTTGGGTCAACCCGTTTATTAAACGGGTCAGTAAAAGCTCAACCCGAACCCGACCCGTTTATAAACGGGTTGACCCGACCCGACCCGTGTAACCCGATTATAAACGGGTCGGGTCGGGTCGGGTCGTAAATGGGTCGTGTCAACCCTCATAAGGTGTAAACGGGTCATAAACGGGTCGTCAACGGGTCGGGTCAACCCGTATAAGGTATAATTGGGTCGTAAACGGGTCGGGTCAACCTGTATAACCCGTATAAGGTACAAACGGGTCGGGTCGGGTCAGGTCGTAAACGGGTCGGGTCAACCTATATAAGTATAAACGGGTTGTTAACGGGTCAATTTCGGGTTAGCGGGTCAACCCGAAACCCACCCGTTTATGAAGGGTCAAATTCGGGTTGACCCGAAAATGACCCACCAAATTAACGGGTCGGGTTAACCTGCTAATTTCCGTGCAGGTTTCGGGTCGTGTAGGAAATTTACAGCCCTAGCTCTGGAAGCATTTCTGCCCAAACTCAGACGTCTGACCCTTTTGGTCAAACGTCTGAGCAGGGTCAGACGTCTGAGCTGAGTCAACTCAGCCCACTTCGCCTTTTTTCCTTATAACTTCCACCTCCGAACTTCGATTTGCGAACTGTTTTCTCCATTGCGAAGCTACTTCCGACTTCTACAATTCTCTATATAGTGTTGCCATAATTTAACACTCCACCTCGACACTATATCCATCTCCAACTCTAATGATACCATACCATCAACGACAACCGATAGCACCGACTATCACTTCTACCTTCAACCAAACATGAATGCTTTTCCAATAAGCTCCGGCAAAGCCACCGCCTATTGCACTCCACCAACGAGCTCAGGCATAGCCCCCGCCCGCTAATGAAATGTTGAAAACATCCAAATCCTAAGCTATCTCACCAAAGACTAGCACTTGCCAAGAAGATAGAACCTCAATCTCTCACCGATACTCTTTATCATTTACCACCAAGCTCCTCCCTTAACCGTGCCACCCCGTGGCACCTAGCACTTCTCCAAGCGAATCAAGTTCGAGCAATGCTCGAACTTCCCAACCGGCAATGCCTTAGAGAACATATCCGCCGCGTTATCCTTCGTGTGCACTTTCCGAAGATATACTTGCTTATCCTCATCCATGGCTACTAGAAATGACTCTCTCACCTCAATATGCTTAGTCCATGAGCTAAATGCCAAATTCTCTGCCAAGTGAATAGCACTCTGGCTATCACATCGAACATCAATACTACATGCCCGAATCCCAAGTCACACAACAGTCGCTTCAAATAGAGTGCCTCCTTTGTCACCTCCACTACGGCTATCAACTCTGCCTCCGTAGTGGATAAAGCAACTACGGTCTGCAATCTAGATCTCCAACTTATGGTTGTACCCCCAAGTGTGAAGACATATCCAGAAGTTGATTTTCTTCGATCCCTATCACCAGTGTAGTCCGAATCATAATAACCAACCAACTTGCAATTCATCGCCTTACTACCGCCAAAAACAAGACCATGAGATGATGTGCCTCTAAGGTATCTCAATATAAGCTTCACAGCTTCCCAATGCGATTTCCCCGGATTAGCCATGTATCGACTAACCATCCCGACGGCATTTGCAATATCGGGCCTTGTACACACCATAGCATACATTAGACTTCCAACCGCACTAGCATATGGCACCTTTGCCATATAAGTCTTGTCTTCCTCCAAGATAGGTGATCCTTTACTCGAAAGCTTCATATGCAAAGGTAAAGGTGTATTTTACGCCTTTGCATTCTCCATGCTAAACCGACAAAGCACTTTCTCAATGTAATCCTTTTGAGTTAGTTTCAACTCAAAATGCTTTCGATCCCTTACAATTTCCATGCCCAATATCCTTCTTTCTTCTCCAAGATCCTTCATTTCGAACTCCGATTTCAAACTCAGTTTTAGCTTGTTGATTTCATTCTTATCCTTAGAAGCAATGAGCATGTCGTCCACATACAAGAGTAAATACACCCAACAATCATTTCTCAGCTTTTTGAAATAAACACAAGCATCTTTGATGCTTCTATCAAAACCATTTTCAAGCATAAAATGATCAAACCTCTTGTACCATTGTCAAGGTGATTGCTTTAGTCCATATAGTGATTTTTTCAACTTGCAAACCAAATTTGACTTACCATCCACTAAAAAACCTTCTGATTGCTCCATGTAGATGTCTTCATCCAAGTCCCCATGCAAGAAGACGGTTTTCACATCAAGTTTCTCCAACTCCAAGTCGTGAATAGCAACTATAGCAAGTAATATCCGGATAGAAGTATGGCGCACAACTGGTGTGAATATCACATCATACTCCTTTCCCTTTCTTTGTGCAAACCCCTTAGCCACTAGCCTAGCTTTGTATCTCCCATCGTCCTTCACCTTGTATATCCATTTGCACCCAATAGCACGGTTTCCTTTAGGAAGTGGAACCAAATCCCAAGTTTGATTCTTTAACAATGATTTCTCTCTTCCTTCATGACACAAATCCATTTCAAGCTATCACTCGACTCCATGACGTCATCAAGGTCCATTGGCTCATCTTGGACTACATGAAGAGCATGGTCCAAATTATCACAAAAGCTAAGATAGTTCCAATCACCATATCTTTCGGGTGGTCTTATAGTACGACGACCAACCCGAGTAGCAATACCATCACCCAAACTCCCTTCGGCTCCACCTTGAACCGAATCTTCTCTAGAATCATGCACATCACCAACACTACTAGAGGAACCCTGTGGACTATGTGATGTAACATCAACCGCTACTTTCTCACAAGCATCTCCAACTACTCTACTCTCTCTACTCCTTGGACAAAATGTGGAAATAATTTCCTTCTGCTTCGATTCACCATGAACCAAATCCGGAACATCCGATGAGCTCACATTCTCCTTGAACGTCGCCAACTCATCAAAAGTAACATGACGAGAATTCACTACCTTCTTCGTTTTCGAATTCCAAATCCGATAGCCTTTTACTCCATCCGTATAGCCAAGCAAAATCCCCTTGAAAGCTCTAGGTTCAAGCTTATCATTTCCTGGATCATGCACATAAATCGGAATACCAAACACACGAAGATAACTCAAGTCAATGCTCTTTCCCTTCCATACTTCCTCCGGAATTTTGTTACCAATAGCTGAGCACAGACTTCGATTAATAATATGCACTGCGGTTGACAAAGCTTCAACCCAAAATCCCTTCGCCAAACCCGATGTCAATCTCAAGCATCGAGCTTTCTCAAGTAGAGTACGATTCATCCTCTCAGCAACACCATTCGACTGCGGATCTCCAGGTGTAGTAAAATGCCTCTGAATACCATGATGCTTGCAAAACTCCAAAAATTCTCCGGAAACATACTCTCCGCCATTGTCAGACCTTAGAACCTTCAAAGACTTGCCACTCTCATTCTCAACAAGAGCCTTCCATGCTTTGAATTTTGTAAATGCCTCCGACTTGGCCTTCATTACATACACCCAAACTTTTCGAGAAAAGTCATCTATAAAGGAAATATAATAGCGAGCTCCACCTAAAGAAGCTATAGGTGCTGGTCCCCAAACATCCGTGTGAACATACTCAAGAACCCTTCACGAATCATGCTTTCCCTCACCGAATGAAACTTTAGTTTGCTTCCCCATGTCGCATTCTTCGCAAAACTCTAACTTGTTGAAACTTTCTCCATCGATCATCTCCCTCTTCCGAAGAACATCCAAACTCCTCTCTGAGACATGACCTAACCTCAAATGCCACAACCTAGTCGCTTCCAAGCCACGAGAACTGTCAACTCCTATACAAGTTTCGCCTTCCACAGTCACTCCTTGAAGCAAATAAATACCATGAGTCCTAGCACCCTTCATCACCACAAGCGCCCCCTTCGAAACCCGCAAGCTATCACTCTCAATAGTGATCTTACAACCTAAAGAATCCAACTGCCCCAAAAAGATAAGAGACTTTCTAAGTCACGGAACATAGCGCACATTAGTGAGAGTACGAACCACTCCGTCAAACATCCGAATTTGCACGGAACCAATACCTTTCGACTTACAAATAGCACCATTTCCCATAACAATTGAATTACCTTCTTTTTCTATGTAAGAAGAAAAACAATTCCTATTTGGCGTCATATGATAAGACACTCCCGAATCGAGCACCCAATCGCTACCCGAAACATCCGATGCTACCGCCGACAAAACATCTACTTCTCCCTCACCAACTCCATTCTCCACCGCTACAAATGAAGATGTTATTCCATCTTTTCCTTCTCCTTTTCTGGATACTCCTTCTTCACATACCTCTCCTTCTCCATAAATAAACCATGACCATTACTAGCACCACTGCTTCCATCACCTAACTCCTTCATTTGATCCTGCAACTTTTCGCTAAGAAGACCCGTCTTGACATCATTGAGAGTCAATGTATCCCGGCTATAGATCAAACTGTTTGAGAAACCTGTATAGCGATCTGGCAACGAACACAACAATATCATCGCCTTTTGCTCTTCCTCAATCTTCAAATCTACCACCTTCATCTTCATTAGCAAATCATCAAAAATATTTAAGTGCGCCTTTAGCGAAGTACCTTCCTTCATCTTATAGGTGAAGAACGTTCGCAATAAGATCAAACGATTTGTCAGTGACTTCTTCATATATAACTCCTCCAACTTGTCCCAAATACCCTTAGCGGTTGTCTCACCACTAATTTCAGAGATAACATTCTCTCTCATAGCAAGTTGAAGTGTAGTGAATGCCCACTCTTCCATCTGCTCTCTCTCAACATCTGAGATGTCCGCTGGCAACAAATGTGTGTTAAACACTACCCGATGGACCTGATTCCTCCTTAGAACCGCTTTCATCTTCCATTGCCATTTTTCAAAATCATTATCGCCATTCCACTTGTCTATAACAATTGTGACCCTGAAGCTGCGTACGAACCACGTACATAAGGAGCTACACCACTTGAATTACCCATTAAGGAACTACTTGAGGTATTACTTGATTCAGGCATTTCTACAACCACCTACCAGCACCAATGCTCCGATACCAAATGTTGGGGCGGGATTTCTAACTAGAGACCACTCGAATCGAAACCCCACAAGCACAGCGGAAGACGGGATCGTGGTAAGAAGTGTAAAAACAACCAATCGATAACTCAATTCCAATCTCAACCAATCCAAAAGCAATCACAATCCCAAACAAGCAATTCAGAAATCAAAGCAATAACGAAAAAATAAATCACACACAGATTTATAGTGGTTCCACTATCGTTGTGTTAGTATACATCCACTTTAAGGGAGAGCCTTTATTAATATTGATGAGAATAGTACAAGAGATTGATTACAATGATCAATATTCAATATAGAAATTTATTTGTGGAGAAGAGAATTGAAGAAAATTAGGTTTTGATAAACCCTAATTAGTGGAGGCTAATCTCTTGTAGTCGCTTGCATGCACACCCCTCTTAGAACCTGAAGCTAGCTTATATAGGAGAAGAGAAACCCTAGGCAATATTCCAAAATTGCCCCGGCAGTTGTCACAAATCTTCACGCTAAGTCCATAGAGCAAAACAGGCGATAGACTCCTCAGACGTCTGACCAACATGGTCAGACGTCTGACCTTAGCCTCTGGAAAAGAGTATGCTTCAGCTCAGACGTCTGACCATTTGGTAAGACGTCTGACAAAAAGCTCTGGATAGGGCTGTCAATGGGTCGGGTCGGGTCAAGTCGGGTTCGGGTTGATTTTAAATGGGCCGGGTCAACCCGTTTATTAAACGGGTCAGAAAAAGCTCAACCCGAACCCGACCTGTTTATAAATGGGTTGACCCGACCCGACCCGTGTAACCCGATTATAAACGGGTCGGGTCGGGTCGGGTCGGGTCGGGTCGGGTTGTAAATGGGTCGGGTCAACCCGCATAAGGTGTAAACGGGTCGGGTCAACCCGTATAAGGTATAATTGGGTCGTAAACAGGTCAGAACAGGTCGTAAACGGGTCGGAACGGGTCGGGTCAACCCGTATAACCCGTATAAGGTACAAACGGGTCGGGTCATAAACAGGTCGGGTCAACCTATATAAGTATAAACGGGTTGTTAACGGGTCAATTTCGGGTTAGCGGGTCAACCCGAAACCCACCCATTTATAAACGGGTCAAATTCGGGTTGACCCGAAAACGACTCGCCAAATTAACGGGTCGAGTTAACCTGCTAATTTCCATGCAGGTTTCGGGTCGTGTTTCGGGTCGTGTAGGAAATTGACAGCCCTAGCTCTGGAAGCATTTCTGCCCAGACTCAGACGTCTGACCCTTTTGGTCAGACGTCTGAGCAGGGTCAGACGTCTGAGCTGAGTCCTGCTCAGACGTCTGAGCTGAGTCAACTCAGCCCACTTCGCCTTTTTCCCTTATAACTTCCGCCTCCGAACTTCGATTTGCGAACCGTTTTCTCCGTTGCGAAGCCACTTCCGACTTCTACAATTCTCCATATAGTGCCGCCAGAATTTAACACATACAATAATATCTTCAGGATATTTGGTCAATATAATATGTAAATGCCAAAATGTAAGTAAGATATAACTCATCTGGTGATTTTTGAAATCTTTTGAACGCGCTGTCATAATCTTGTGTTAAGATGTATTTATCTCTTTTAACTTCTTCAAGAAGTGTAATCGTAACATTTCGCACAGTTTCAAGAAAGCTTTGAGTTTCCAATTCATGAACTTCAAGCTTGTTAATTTGTTATGAATTTCAAGTTCTCACATTTTGTGTAAACTTCTTGTTTAGAAGCTTATACATTTCAACTAATAAAAAGATAACTATAAGATTTCAAGTCATAGACTTTACCAACAAATCATTACATAATTCAAGACTTCAGGTCTCAGACTGAGTTATACAACTTCTAGTTGAAAAAATATAATTTGCGCAACTTCACGTTGTTTTAACTTATTTCTTTCATTATATCGAGCATTGTTTGCTAAAATAAACACACCAGATAATAAACCATATGTCTATTCTTATTCCAAACATAAAAATACAACATCGTTTGATTTACTATAGCCAATGCATTTATGATGTAAGGTAATTTAATTTATTATTATGACGACAACATATAATGTATTTATGATTAAAAAAACGAATGCAATTTACCGTTATTGTGGTCTAAAATATAAAATATTATCACAATGAATTGATTTCTTTACAAACAAATAAATCAATCTAACTAATGTTACTTAGCAAAATTTCATCTCAAATATAAGTTCAATATATCAATAATAAAATTAAAATGAATACCATAAGAGAAACTTTATTTCTTAATAGTCAAAATTTCTAAAATAACTAAAGTAACTCTTATATATATCTCCCTTTTAGTAATTCAAGTTTCTGCTCTTTTTTTGGAACTTCTAGTTCTTTATTATAAGAAAACTTGAAATTTAATAATTTATGGAAACTTAAGCTTTTAGCATTATAGGAACTGCAGGTTCTCTACTTTTATTTCAAATGCTAGAAATTAAGTTTATCATGTATGCTTTCATTAATATTTCCATTCACTTCAGGTGTGCTAAATCAATATTAATATTGGATCTAAACTTAATTTGATCTTCTAAAGATGCATTATTCTTGTATATGTTCCTCTAAGAAACAATAAAATATTTCTTCTGGAAATATAAACTATATATATATATATATATCAAAATCATTTCCAAAGTCAAAATCCAAATCAAAGACTTTTCAAAATGAAAACTTCATTTACCAAACATGTATAGAATACTTAGACCTATATCACAAATCAAAACGCAATCAAGTTCGATAAATATGTTTGAATTAACAATAGAAATTGTCAAATTCAAAACTTGCTTTCTAAAATAATGAACTCAAAAAACATGAAAATAAGCAAGTTTGAAATAGATTCAAATCCAAATTCAGAAAATCACAACATTTTATTTTTGAACCATGTACAAATCTCAGAGATATATTATTTGAGTGTGATTTTTAGATCTACAATATAATGAGATCGAAAAAATAAGGAACAAAAAAAATCAGATCTATAATAGAATGAGATCTAAAATATAATGACAAAAATACATGTACAGTGGAATAAGATCTATAAATTTAGATCTATAATGAAATAAGATCTTGAAAAGATAAGTTCTATTAAAACTTAAATCCAAATCTGATAAATTAGGAAATATATTGTAACGACCCGGAATTTCACTACTTTGATTTGCGAATATTTAATTTTCAAATAAATGGTTTTATAATGAAAATAAAACTCTTTTTAATAATAAATAATAATGATGAATTAATTTTTAAATTTTGTTTACAAAAATATATAGTTCGATGAAAAACAGAAAATGTGATCGGAAATCGTTTTCCGAATTTTCGACGTTTCATCGTATAAAAGTTGTTTGAAATGGTATGTACACATTTGTGTATATATATTCAATATGAAATGTTATAAACATAGATTAGTAATTTAATTGGGGTTAAGTGTAATTAATTAAGTTAAGAAAATGATGATGTGTCACTTTGGCAACTATAATAAAAAATAAAAGAAAATGTCACATCGAGGGGACATGAGTTGACATATTGACAACTTGAGTACAAGCATTAAATGGCATGGTGGCTTGATGTGAAAGGGGGAAGGCTATGGTGGCATTGATATGATGGAAGGAGGAGGACATGGTGATGTGGCATTCATGGAATGGAGGGTAAAGGACGACGGGTAGTTTGGTAATTCAATATGTTAACATAATATATAAACTAATTTTCCTAATTGTTATTTCACTTTCTCATTCTCTTTTCCATTTTCAAAACTTTTCTAACCATAGAAACAAAACTTCCATGGCTTCTCTATTTTGTTTTTAGGTTTAAAGTTTTTAAAAATCAAATTCTTACTTTAAAAACTTGGTTTTAATTCACTTGTTCTCATCTCCACTTTCTCTATTTTTCCTCCTAATTCATTCGGTCGTAACTTTCTCCACACTAAACCAAATCAAGATTTTTTTTCAAACCATGTATATTTCCAATGGCTACAACTTTTTAGTTTACCACATTTTCTTATTTCGAGCTTAGATGCTCCAAAAATTCATTTTTTACAAGACTGTTTTTGAACCTAGATTTTGATGTCTGAAAATACACCTTACTGTTTTGGCTATAAATTCATCAAAATTTAACTTTTTTGAGTAATTATTTTTTTAAATAATAGAGGGAAAGAATTATCTAAAACTTTCCTTTCGACCACTTTCCCAAAATCCGAGAGGAAAGGGTCCAAAAGTCAAGTGTAAGATCACCCATTTTCGAGAAGAATTTATGGTTTTCCAAGCTTTCTGATCGCTAAAGTATTTCAAGTTTTCAAAACCTTTGGTGAGTTTAACTCATATTTAATTTTATTATATCATATCAATGATATTATAAATGTTTATTGTTCATTTGGATGTTAGTTAAATTGTTTGATTGCTTGTTTTTTGGATTTCCGCTTGAAAAATGGATGACATATTAAATTGATCGTTATAAACCCATATGATCATCTATTTATTATCCATAATCATTGTTTTGCAGGGAAAATATGTAGAGAGACCTAAAGGGGGTTTCTCAGCCATAAATTATTTTATTTATATCCATATGCTGTTATTGATGGTTTATTGAAATTAGTTACTGATATTCCCTTTTATAGTTTAAATGTCGTTATAGCATTTTTCGCTATATCGTCATTTATTAAATTTCAACCCAAAACTCTATCATTTTTCGCTATAGTTTAAATGTTTTTCTCTATTCTCTATTCTTTTATTTTTATTTACCCTAACAATCTGGCCTTTTGTTGATTGGATGCGCGACATTTGAACATAGTGGTAGTGTTTGGGGTCGACTCTCGATGGTCAAAAAGGTGGGTCATTTCAAAGTGGTATCAGAGCGCATGGTTAAGCGAGAACCTTGTCTTTGGTAGGGTTTGGCTCATTAGAGATAGGGTAAGTGACCCCCTAGAATGAGTTTGAGAGTATTATTTATACGAAAGCGTATTTGTTAATGTTATAAAAATGTATTATGTTAACTGGTCTATTGAGTTTTTATGAATTATGGTCGAGACGTGGGATACCAAGGTATCGATAGGGGTTTCTAAACACTTGACCAAGGCCAACAGACATGGTATTGAAATTTTGAAAATTTGGCAAATTAAATATTTTGCCTAGGATTATATTTCATATATATAAAGGAATGATTTTTAAAACTCTATATAGTTATATAATGTGTTGGTTTAAATGTGATAATATGTATTTATTATCACTATTGTTTGTTCGGTTATGCTTAACTTAAATAAGAAGCATTAACTGTTGTTTGTTGATTGCTAAATTGTGCTCGGTCTAATTAGGAGAATTTATAGCTTTGATTTAAATGAACCCTTTGTGAATTAATTTTCACATTTGACTATAAAGTGTTTGGAGAAGACGTTAACTTTAAAATTCACCTTTTAATAATGGTGAGTTAAGAATTAAACTTATAAAAGTTGTTAATATAATCTAAATAGTGGGATAAGATATTTAGAGAACGAATAATCGATATAATTTTATTATAATAAAGAAGGATTATTATAATATGAAATGATTTTTATATAAATGAAATTTTATATAAATTTAGAAATGCGTTTAAAAAGAATTTGAGAATCTAAATCCCAGAATTTTTGAGAAAAATAATAATTTCAAAGGAATTTTTGAGAAATGAAATAGCAGTACTTTTGAAAGTAATTGAAAATGAAATTATTTTGGGAAGTCTAATTTAAAGGGATGCATTTTCTTTGGGATAATTAGGAGGAAATTGTTTCGATTAGTTTTGTGGTAATCTGAATAATCTTCTAAGTGACGATCAGATGTTTGCTTAGGCGAACTTGTGGAATACTTAGCAAATTATTCTCGTTATCATTGTGTGATCGAAATGAGTTCAAATTCGAATAAACCCAAAGTGAGTTTTCATAAATAAATTGTTCAAAGTTATCATATATATAAATATATATGAAGTATGATTTCAAAGATAAGTTTTGAAAATTTAACCCAGGTTTAAACCGGATTAAATTAAATAGGAAGGTTTTGATAAACATTGTTTTATTAAAACCATATAATTATTTAAAACATCTAAGTAGTATGAACTACTTGTTGATTGGGTCAACTCATAAATAATATTCATTTTAACACTCTAAATAAAAGAGGGTTAATAGGTTGACTCGATTTTTAAGAAACCATAATTTGATTTGATCTCCATCTGGATCTTTGAAAAAGTAAAATAAAATTTGTATGTACTCTCAGGATATAAAAGAATATTATATAAGTAAATAAAGGGAATAAGTTATGATTTGATGTTTTATAAAGAAATAACTTTATAAAATACTTTTGAAAAACTTGGGTGAGAATTTATGAAATAATTCATAAATAATTTTAGTATTGAATAAAATACTAAGTGAAAATATAAGTGAATTAGAAATTAATATAATTAAGAAATTAATAAAATATAGAGTATGACATTCCATTTTGTCCGAGTTAGTTTGGATAATCTTCTGAGCAATAACCGAAGGCTAATAAGCCAAATGGTACGCTTAGAAAATTATCTATATTTTGGACAATTAAGAAAGTTTTGAACCTAAGTTAAAATTTGTTTGTTAGTTATTTGACATTTTAAAACAATGTTAAGTGATAAGTTTTCCCTTGTGGAATTTGATTGATTGGATTTGATCGAATTGAATTGATTGGCTGTGTGATTTCATATACCATTGTCTGTAAAGTTTAAATATTTAGACAAAGGATTTTTAATTGTTTTTATTAAGACCTAAATCCTGGTGATTTTGAAAAAGGCAGTTTTTGAAGATTTTTGAAAAGCAATGATATTTATTCACTCTAGTTGATGTTTTTGGAGGAACCGGAGTGCCATTGGATGCTCCATGTTGTTTTGATTCTAGAGTTTCACCATCATTTGTTTGGAGGGATCCCTCCTTGTTATTTTGATTTTGATCTTTGATTTTTCTCGTTTGAGAAAATTGAAAATAAATTTTTGAATTGAAAATCCCGGGTATTTAGATCTAAATTTGTCATTTGAAAATCATTGGATGCATAACATCTATTGTAGGATATTCGCGTGTTTGTTGCATATGATTGAAACATGGTTGTTAGTTACATGTAAATTTATATCATGCTAATTTTTCCATATAGAATTACACCATTTTGTTTTTGTCAACATGATTTTCTTTTAGATTTCATAAGTTCAGGTATACAAGAGATTGCTATTTGATTCTTGTGCACTTGCGTTCGTAGAGAGATTATATGTGACGACCGCCCACGAACCGTGCATCAAACCTAGACATAGTGCGCTGTAAAGTGTGCCAGGCAGCCATGGACGGTTGCCAATGGTTAAGTTAAACAGCGGAATCTATCGTATTACTCACAGCGCATGGATAAAATACAATAGAGAATATATATAGTGAAGCTTCACAGAATAGAATCTCATCAATAAAACTTCATAATAGTTGAATACAACATCTGAATAGTCAATACATCAGGCCTCACTACATATCACTCAGAGAATTATACAAAGCAGCGGAACATCCAGTACATATAGTAAGAAAATAATATGCAAGCCTCCAGCTCGTCTTCGTCATCAGCATCGTTGGAAGCAAGAACAGCACATGTCACCTGCTACCTAGTCTGCCCGTCCCAAAATGGACGAACAGCCCAAGGCAATAAGAGTTAAAAACATAAAGCCTTGAGTCAGACAACAGTCTTAGTGAGCGGTAAATTAACTAACAACATACCAAAAGAGCATAAAGGAAAAAGGAATAGGAATCCAACCCTCCCACTCCACCTCTTTCTACAGTGATAGCCCCCAGACACACACTAAGCAGAAGCAAACATAGCAAAGCAAACAATTAAGGTAAAGTAATTATCACTCGAGTCAAGGGCGATGTTTTCCAAGTACAAACCCCCAAGGCCTAAACCAAGATCAGATAAGCACCTAGAAAATACCGCTCTTGAGACCGAATGACGATACAACCAAACATCCATGACTCTGGCTATCACTGTTATCGTTGCTTCGATATCACCGTTAATTGAATGACCGGCACATTCTTTCAGCCGTCCGTCAAGGGCTAATGGAAACCTCGGTTCTAGACATAACTCCGCACGTCGTCGTGACCCGTGCCTAGGACTATCGAATCTGCCCAGAGTACTCGACTACCAATCAGTAGCCTTCAGGGACCATCGAATCTGCCCAACGTACTCCTGCTTTGAGCATGCTAGAACCTTCAACAACGATGAGATCTCAGCCTTCTAGTCATCCTCCTTGATGACTATTTCCATACTAGCTCAAGCGCCTTTCGAGCAAACCATTATCCTCAAACTCGAACCATTTCACCGAGTTATCAACATGCTTGGAATGATCCCGTCTGGATTAGACCAAGACTATCTCATACTATGCTTCGCCTCATCTCATCATAGTAAAGCCTCATCTCAACATCACCATCAAATCTATCCATATGAGCTTCATCATCCGCCACATATGCCACGAGCAGCTTTTCCAATTCAAGAGCCTTTCCCTAACGACTAAGCAGATCAGCGCATCCATACGACCTACGACCTAACGACTAAGCAGATCAGCGCATCCACACGACCTACGACCTAATGACTAAGCAGATCAGCGCATCCATACGACCTACGACCTAACGACTAAGCAGATCAGCGCATCCACACGACCTACGACCTAACGACTAAGCAGATCAGCGCATCCATACGACCTACGACCTAACAAAGATGCAGCCTAGCAACCTAACACAGATCGCTTCTACGACCTAACACACCTGCGACCTAACACACTTAGCTAGGATACGACCTAACACCTTAGGTCGCTCACGACCTAACCACGCTAACTCGCTAACTCTTATACCGTTAGCTCTTAGGTTGCTAACCACTAGGTCGCTAACTACTGTAGGTTACTAACCCTTAGGCCGCCAACTCTTAGGTCATTAACTCGCTAACTTTCTTAGATCGCTGCCTATCCTTAAGTCGCTCAAACCCTTAGGTCGTCTACTCTTTAACTCGCCAACTTCCTTAGGTCGCTCCAAACTCTCATACGACCTAAACCACTACGACCTAACCTACCCCACAACCTAAACCATCACACGATTTACCCTCCAGACAACCTAAGCTCTAGTCGACCTAAACTCTGGACGACTTAACAATACTAACAATCTGATAATAACTATTTTACGATGTTTCGATCCGTAAAAATACGGGTCGTTACATTCTCTCCCCCTTAGGAATTTCGCCCCCGAAATTCCAAACAAACAGAGCAATCAAAGACTATTCTGCATGCCTACCATCCATAGCAATCGACAAACCATGCATCCAATTCTAGCTTAGCATGCAGAATTCTAAAACTAGAACAAGTTACAATGTCGTTAGATGACACGACACCTTAGGGCCATACCTTGAAGAGTTCAGGATGAGCTGCCTTCATCCTCTCTTCCACCTCCCACGTACAGTCGTTATCATCATCACTCTATTATATCTTGAGCAACTTAACTACCTTCCTCCTAAGCTGTTTCGTGTCGGTTTCCACAACACGAAGCGGCTTACGAGGTCTCTTATCGACTGGATCAACCTCGAAATCTTCACAGCTATCAGCAGAAACCACCGTATTCGAGTCGTGCACATACTTCCGTAGATATGAGATATGAAAAACATTGTGCACACCCGACATCTTCTCTGGTAACTCCAATCTGTAGGCGAGCTTTCCAATTCGCTCGATGATCGGGAATGGTCCAACAAATCTTGGAGTCAATTTTCCTTTCTTCCCGAATCGAATAACATTCTTCAGTGGAGAAATCTTCACAAAAACCATATCACCTACGTCGAATTCCAAATCCTTATGACGCTTATCGGCATAACTTTTCTGACGGTCTTGGGCTGCCTTCATTCGTTGCCGAATGATCTCTATGCAATCTGAAGTCTGTCGAATCATTTCTGGCCCAAGTATCAACTTTTCTCCTGTCTCTAACCAACATGTCGGGGAGTTACACAGTCTTCCATATAATGCCTCATACGGTGCCATACCAATGCTTGACTGGTAACTGTTGTTATATGAAAATTCCACCAAATGAAGGTGATCTTCCCATGATCCTCCGAAATCTAAAACACAAGCTCTGAGGAGATCTTCCAAAACTCGGTTGACTCTCTCGGTCTGACCATCTGTTTGGGGGTGATAAGCTGTACTCAAACACAACTCGGTTCCCAAAACTTCCTGAAAGCTCTTCCAAAATCCACTAGTGAACAATGGGTCTCGATCGCTCACTATACTCTTCGGAATACCATGGAATCGAACTATCCACTTAACATACAACTCAGCCAACTTTGATGCAGTCCTAGTCGTTCGAACAGTAATGAATTTTGCACTCTTAGTCAAACGATCTACAATGACCCAAATCCCTTCATTTCCCGTTCTTGTTCTAGGTAGCCCATCAATAAAATCCATCGATATTTGCTCCCACTTCCATGTAGGAACTTCTAATGGCTGAAGCAATCCACTTGGCTTCTTCTGTTCGGCTTTTACCAACTGGCAGTTCATGCACTTGGAAACAAAATTTCCAACATCCTTCTTCATACCTTCCCAGTAATAGGTTCTCTTCATATCCCGATACATCTTGTTTCCACCTGGATGAATTGTCAACTTCGAGTGATGATTTTCCTTCAGAACTTCATTCCTCAATTCATCTATATCGGGAACAACTAGTCGTCCTTGCTTCCGAAGCCAACCCTCTCGATCAACTTCGAATCTTTTATCCTTTTCTAGGTCCAATCCAGATTCCAAATCACGGATAATCTTGACAAGCTTACCGTCTCGCTTTTGGCTCTCGCAATTCTTTCCACAAGAGTCGGTCTTATCGATAAGTTTGCCAACATCTCAGGTTCCAATTTACATCTGGGCCTGAAGTCAAATCCAGCTAAATACTCGAGATTCTTCCATTCTGAAAACATGGCTCCCAATCCTGCATGTCTTCGACTTAACGCATCTGCCACTGCGTTACCCTTTCCCGGAGTATAGGTTATACTAAAATCATATGATGCCAAAAACTCTAGCCATCGTTGCTGCCGAAGATTCAAGTCCTTTTGGGAGAAAAGATACTTCAACGACTTATGATCTGTAAACAACTCGAATCGAACTCCCAATAGATAATGTCTCCATATCTTCAGAGCCAAAACAATCGCCGCTAACTCCAAATCATGAGTCGGATAATTACTTTCATGCGGCTTCAGTTGTCGACTTGCATACGCAACAACTTTATCCTTCTGCATCAGCACTGCTCCAAGTCCAGTACCACATGCGTCGGTGTAAACCACCATCTCATCATTCCCACTTGGAATAGTCAAAACAGGAGCGCTTGTCAGTCGCTTTTTCAGGATTCCGAAAGCTTGCTCACACATAGCATCCCATCTGAATACTTGGTTCTTTTTCGTCAATCCTGTTAACGGTGCAGCTATCTTGGAAAAGTCTTTGATAAATCGACGATAATATCCTGCTAATCCAAGAAAACTTCTCACATCAGATGCATTCTTAGGTCTGACCCAATCCTGGATTGCTGCCACCTTAGCGGGATCAACCGCTATTCCATTACCAGAGATAACATGGCCTAAGAACCTCACTTCACTCTTCCAGAAGTGACACTTCGAAAACTTAGCCTTCAGCTGATGTTTCCGCAAGATTTCCAAAACAATACGCAAGTGCGTCTTGTGCTCTTCTTCAGTTCTGGAATAAATCAAAATATCATCCACGAACACTAGCACGAACTTGTTCAACTGATCTCTGAACACTCTATTCATAAGATCCACAAAATATGCTGGCGCATTAGTCAATCCAAACGGCATTACCAGCCACTCAAAGAAACCGGATGGTGTCCAGAAAGCAGTCTTCGGCACACTATCCTTGGCCACTCTTAACTGGTGAAATCCCTTTGCCAAATCCATCTGAGAAAACACCTTAGCTTCGTGAAGCTGATCAAACAAGTCATCGATTCTCGGCAATGGATACTTGTTCTTCTTAGTCACCTTATTCAGCTCACGATAATCCATACACAACCTTAACGATCCATCTACTTTGGTTGCAAACACAACTGGTGCACCCCATTCGGACACACTACGCCGAATGAATCCTTTCTGTAGAAGATCATCAACCTGCACCCTCAACTCCTGCTGTTCCCTAGGCGCCATCCGCCTAAGAGGCATCACAACAGGTCTGGCTCCTTCAACTAGATCTATACGAAACTCGATCTCTCTATGCGGCGGAAACCCTTTGACATCGTCAAAGACATCCTCAAATCCAATAGCGATTGGCACAGATGACAGTCCATCCCGTGGAACAACCAGCGAATACATGAAGCTCATGAAGACGCCTTCTTCATGCTTACATCGTATCACAATCTTTCGCCCCTCCACATTCTCGACTGTCACCTCCAACCTATCACAATCAACCTTTGCCGCATACTTCCTAAGCCAGTCCATACCCAAAATAATTCCGAACCCCGCAAAGTTCAGAACAAAACAATCACAAACAAAAGAGAAACCATGACTCGATACAATCAGACCACGACATAGCATACACAAACAAGATGAACCCCCAACTAGATTAGTCACAACCAATGGCCTATCAACAATATCCGGTTCTAAACCCAACCGGCCTACAAGTTCATTACAAACAAAAGAATGCGACGCCCCAGTATCAAATAGAACTCTAAGTGGAACACCACATATGGAAAGAGTACCTTGGACCACTACAGTCTTTCCTTTCTCTTCAACGGTAGGAGCTTTCGAAGATGATGGAACAGCTCCCAAGGCATAAGCTTGCACAATCTGCTTGTCCTTCCGCGGTTCCGGACAATTCTTCCTGATATGCCCCGGCTTGTCACAGTTGTGACACTTCATCGGCACCTTCGGATTCTTGCAATCTCTAGAGAAATGGCCCTTCTGCTGACAGTTGTAGCAGGTCACTTTGCCCTTCGGCTTCTTCTGGCCATCCTTACCCTTTTGCTGCTGCTTCCTCTTCTTGTTTCCACCCTGCCGTGGTTTAGACTCTCCCCTGGTCACAGCAACAACAGACCCCTCTTTAGGAAACAGATTCTCATGCCTGAGAGCTTTCTCCACAAGCTTCTCAAATGAATCGTCCAAATGATCCACCAACTGTCTCCCAAGATAACTGTCCAAGCCTGTCACAAACTTCTCGTTCTTCTGATAGGGAGATTCAATATACGACCGGGCATATTTGGACAAAGCTTCAAACTCAGAAACATACTCAAGAACTGGTCTTCCACCTTGCTTGAGCTCCACAAACTTCTTAAACAGAACAGACTTCTGAGCCGTAGAAATGAACTTAGCTTCAAATCTGGCTTCGAATTGCTCCCAAGTAATTTCTTCCTCCGGAGTATCAATAGTGATAGAGTTCCACCAATCAGAAGCTCTCCCTTGAAGCTGTCTTGATGCTAACTTCCTCTTAGTCGCATCCTCAATTCCCAAATCACCAAAGATCCTTCTACAAGCATCTATCCATCTTTGGACCTCAATGGTTGATTCTGTTCCCAAGAAAACCTTCCCTCCAAGAGCAGTATAGTCTTTACACAACTTAGCAAAATCCACTGGTCTTGGAGCTTGAACTCCAACATCAACTGCTGTCCCTGGAACTGGTATCCTTCTCATGATCGAAGTCATCATAGCTTCGAACATAGCTGCATAATCAGCAGTCCCCTCAGCAGCACGGCCTTCCCTAGCAGCTGGTCTCCCTCTTCGACTCATCCTTAATATCTATAAAAAGGAATGATTAGCACACCTTGAGAAACAACTGCATAAAGGACTCAAACTCTACTAGGCTACTATATTATATATAGTAATCATCCATCAAAATACAATTACGTCTCTCATACGTAGTTACGTCAGCGAGCGTTGGGTAAAATCGATTAACCAAAGCTCTGATACCAAATGTGACGACCGCCCACGACCCCTGCACCAAACCTAGACATAGTGCGCTGTAAAGTGTGCCAGGCAGCCATGGAAGGTTGCCAATGGTTAAGTTAAACAGCGGAATCTATCGTATTACTCACAGCGCATGGATAAAATACAATAGAGAATATATATAGTGAAGCTTCACAGAATAGAATCTCATCAATAA
This sequence comes from Allium fistulosum, assembly GCA_030737815.1. Lineage (NCBI taxonomy): Eukaryota > Viridiplantae > Streptophyta > Magnoliopsida > Asparagales > Amaryllidaceae > Allium > Allium fistulosum. The sequence continues at coordinate 673,055,684 of CM060906.1, forward strand.
AACTTCATAATAGTTGAATACAACATCTGAATAGTCAATACATCAGGCCTCACTACATATCACTCAGAGAATTATACAAAGCAGCGGAACATCCAGTACATATAGTAAGAAAATAATATGCAAGCCTCCAGCTCGTCTTCGTCATCAGCATCGTTGGAAGCAAGAACAGCACCTGTCACCTGCTACCTAGTCTGCCCGTCCCAAAATGGACGAACAGCCCAAGGCAATAAGAGTTAAAAACATAAAGCCTTGAGTCAGACAACAGTCTTAGTGAGCGGTAAATTAACTAACAACATACCAAAAGAGCATAAAGGAAAAAGGAATAGGAATCCAACCCTCCCACTCCACCTCTTTCTACAGTGATAGCCCCCAGACACACACTAAGCAGAAGCAAACATAGCTAAGCAAACAATTAAGGTAAAGTAATTATCACTCGAGTCAAGGGCGATGTTTTCCAAGTACAAACCCCCAAGGCCTAAACCAAGATCAGATAAGCACCTAGAAAATACCGCTCTTGAGACCGAATGACGATACAACCAAACATCCATGACTCTGGCTATCACTGTTATCGTTGCTTCGATATCACCGTTAATTGAATGATCGGCACATTCTTTCAGCCGTCCGTCAAGGGCTAATGGAAACCCCGGTTCTAGACATAACTCCGCACGTCGTCGTGACCCGTGCCTAGGACTATCGAATCTGCCCAGAGTACTCGACTACCAATCAGTAGCCTTCAAGGACCATCGAATCTGCCCAACGTACTCCTGCTTTGAGCATGCTAGAACCTTCAACAACGATGAGATCTTAGCCTTCTAGTCATCCTCCTTGACGACTATTTCCATACTAGCTCAAGCGCCTCTCGAGCAAACCATTATCCTCAAACTCGAACCATTTCACCGAGTTATCAACATGCTTGGAATGATCCTGTCTGGATTAGACCAAGACTATCTCATACTATGCTTCGCCTCATCTCATCATAGCAAAGCCTCATCTGAACATCACCATCAAATCTATCCATATGAGCTTCATCATCCGCCACATATGCCACGAGCAGCTTTTCCAATTCAAGAGCCTTTCCCTTAGCTTTTGAATCATCTTCGACCATCTTATCTAAATCAAATCATCAATCATCTAATTCATAGCAATCAATCAAGTCAAACATTTAATCCAAGTAATCAAGCATTCAAATATGATCTAATGAACAATTATAACAATAATGGCAATTTCATAAATAAAGAGTCTAAAGTCTAACAAGCAAGAAAACATGAGCAATATCTCTATAATCTTGATGAATGAACTTGCATAGGTTAACATGTAGTAAAATGGATGTCAAATCATCATGAACAATGGATCTATACTTAAGTTTACAAAAAATGCATGAAAATCACTATTTTAACACCAAATCAAACCAACGATCCGATATACTCCTTTGGATCCGTGTGAGAGATAATCACCACTCACCAAATCACCTAAACACCTCAAAAGCTACACACTTCAGATCTGGACAGCGAAGGATCTAACTCGATCTATCACAAATCCGCTTCAAACGATGAAATCTCTCTTCGATGGATGTAGATCTTCAACTTTAGCTCTTGGATCTTCGATCTTGGATGGAAGGAAGTACTAAATCAAAGTGGAGAAAAGAAGTGAAGAAGTGTAGAACTCGAGCTCTCAAAATGGCAGCACTTCGTCGCTTCGAAATCTGGATTCCAAAAATTAAGAGGAACCCTCCTATTTATAGGCTGAATCCTCCTTAGGTTGTTCGCTCGGAATTAGGTCGTCCATGACCTAAGAACCTACGACCTAAAAACCCACGACCTAACGACTAAGCAGATCAGCGCATCCATACGACCTACGACCTAACGACTAAGCAGATCAGCGCATCCACATGACCTACGACCTAACGACTAAGCAGATCAGCGCATCCATACGACCTACGACCTAACGACTAAGCAGATCAGCGCATCCACACGACCTACGACCTAACAACTAAGCAGATCAGCGCATCCATACGACCTACGACCTAACAAAGATGCAGCCTAGCGACCTAACACAGATCGCTTCTACGACCTAACACACCTGCGACCTAACACACTTAGCTAGGATACGACCTAACACCTTAGGTTGCTCACGACCTAACCACGCTAACTCGCTAACTCTTATACCGTTAGCTCTTAGGTTGCTAACCACTAGGTCGCTAACTACTGTAGGTTACTAACCCTTAGTCCGCCAACTCTTAGGTCGTTAACTCGCTAACTTTCTTAGGTCGCTGCCTATCCTTAAGTCGCTCAAACCCTTAGGTCGTCTACTCTTTAACTCGCCAACTTCCTTAGGTCGCTCCAAACTCTCATACGACCTAACCTACCCCACAACCTAAACCATCACACGACTTACCCTCCAGACAACCTAAGCTCTAGTCGACCTAAACTTTGGACGACTTAACAATACTAACAGTCTGATAATAACTGTTTTACGATGTTTCGATCCGTAAAAATACGGGTCGTTACATTATAAATTACTTTCCAAATTATAAATCAAACGCAAAATGATACGTAATAAATTTAGAAAATTTAAATTGGTTAATGATTTTATGCCCTAGATATGGGAGGGCGATTGGTTTTTGTTTCCTTTGATTGGTTTGGATCCCGTAGAGGAGATTTGTGGTTGTACCAATCGAGTCGCGCAAAAGAGACGCTGGGGAAATTTTTAGAAAATTTAAGAGTTAGAAAATTTTAAGAATTTTAGAAAAATTTTGATAACTAAAATTTGACTTTCAAGTTATAGCTTGGAATGAATGAATAGAAGAGAATTAGTTGGTATATGTGAATGCATTAAAAAGACTTGTGAATTTTGGAATATATTTCAGCTAATTGGTTTTGAAAATAAGTTTAATAACTTATTTTAATTAATAGTTTTAAACTTAAGGGTTTTGAACATTTTCTTCCTTAGGAATTTCGGGGACGAAATTCATTTAAGGAGGGGAGAATGTAACGACCCGGAATTTCACTACTTTAATTTGCGAATATTTAATTAATTTTAGATATTCAAATAAATGGTTTTATAATGAAAATAAAAATCTTTTTAATAATAAAAAATAATGGTGAAATATTTTTTAAAATTTGTTTACAAAAATATATAGTTTGATGAAAAACAGAAAATGTGACCGGAAACCGTTTTCCGAATTTTCGAAGTTTCATCGTATAAAAGTTGTTTGAATGTTGTGTACATATTTGTATATATATATATATTCAAATATATGAAATTTTATAAACATAGATTAGTAATTTAATTAGGGTTAAGTGTAATTAATTAAGTTAAGAAAATGATGATGTGATACTTTGGCAACTATAATAAAAAATAAAAGAAAATGTCACATCGAGGGGACATGAATTGACATATTGGCAACTTGAGTACAAGCATTAAATGACATGGTGGCTTGATGTAAAAGGGAGAAGGCTATGTTGGCATTGATATGATGAGAAGAGGAGGACATGGTGATGTGGCATTCATGGAATGGAGGGTAAAGGACGAGGGGTAGATTGGTAATTTAATATGTTAATATAATATATAAACTAATTTTTCTAATTGTTATTTCACTTTCTTGTTCTCTTTTCCATTTTCAAAACCTTTTTTAAGCATAGAAACAAACATTCCATGGCTTCTCTATTTAGTTTTTAGGTTTTAAAGTTTTTAAAAATCAAATTCTTACTTTAAAAACTTGGTTTTAATTCACTTGTTTTCATCTCCTCTTTCTCCATTTTTCCTCCCACTTCATTAGGTCATAACTTTCTCCACACTAAACCAAATAAAGATTTTCTTTTTTCAAATAATGTATACTTCCAGTGGCTACAACTTTTTAGTTTACCAGCTTTTCTTATTTCGAGCTTAGATGCTTCAAAAATTCATTTATTTACAAAAGTGTTTTAGAACCTAGATTTTGATATCCGAAAATACCCCTCACTGTATTGGCTATAACTTCATCAAAATTTAACTTTTTTGAGTGATTCATTTTTAAATGATAGAGGAAATAATTATCTAAAACTTTCTTTTTGACCACTTTTCCAAAATCCAAGAGGAAAGGGTCAAAAAGTCGAGTGCAAGATGACCCATTTTCGAGAAGAATTTATGGTTATCCAAGCTTTCCAAGTGCTAAAGTATTTCAAGTTTTCAAAACCTTTGGTGAGTTTAACTCATATTTAATTTATTATATCATATCGATGATGTTATAAACGTTTATTGATCATTTGGATGTCAATTAAATTGTATGATTGCTTGTTTGTTGGATTTCCATTTGGAAAATGGACGACATATTAAATTGATCGTTATAAACCCATATGATCATCTATTTATTATCCATAACCATTGTTTTGCAGGGAAATCTGTAGAGAGACCCAAAGTGGGTTTCTCAGCCATAAATTATTTTATTTAGATCCATATGTTGTTATTGATGGTTTATTGAAATTAATTACCGATATTCCCTTTTATAGTTTAAATGTCGTTATAGCGTTTTTCGCTATATCGTCATTTATTAAATTTCAACCTAAAACCCTGTCATATGAACTTGGGCTTGTGTTTCCACTAAAAAGAATATTGAAAATATATTAATCATTTTGATTAATGATAACTTAAAATTAATTAATCATTTTAATTAATTAATTTGAGATTAATTAACCAATTTAATAAATGATGATTAAAAATTGGTTTATCTTTAGATTTAATTAATTGTTTTTGCTAATGATGTTTTATACTTAATTAATCGTTTTAACTGATGATGATTTGGGTTTAATTAGTTCTTTTAATTAAGGATAATGGGGTTCAATTAATTTATTGAACTTGATTAATTATTTTAATTAATGATGATGGGATTATATTAATTATTTCAATTAATGATAACTGAAATTAATAATCATTTTAATTAATGATATTTAAAAGTAATTAATCATTTTAAATAATGATACTTGAATTTAATTATTGTTAGCGCCAAAATTGGTCACTAACCCCCAAATCCAGATGAAAGCACCAAATACCAATCACAGCTCAGAGATAGAATGTATGTAGAGAGTAATAATGTGAAGAACAGTTAAAACTGAAATGAAAGCAGTAAAGAACAACAGATTTTATAGTGGTTCGGCTAACTCCGGCCTACGTCCACTCCAGAAGTTTGCTTTTTATTGCTGTAATAATCGATTACAGTTACAAAATGGCAGAGTTGCCTTAGCCTTAGAAAAGAGAAAGTAAGAGAGCAGAAAGAAGATCCCCTTTTACTGTCCCCCTGCCTCTCTATTTATAGACAGATGGGTTGGACTTCCCTGGTGGGCCTGGTAGCCGAGTACCTCAGCCCAAATGGAGTGGTCTCCATATGCCAAACCATAGATGCCGAACGCTGAATGCCGAACAAGGTGTGAATGCCGAACGATCTCCTCATGCCGAACGTTGGGAGGTGCGAGGTACCGAGGTATCGAGGTACGGAGGTGCGAGGTATGGAGGTGCGAGGTGCAGAGGTATCGAGGTGCGAGGTGCAGAGGTATCGAGGTGCGAGGTACCGGGGTATCGAGGTGCGAGGTACCAAGACATGGAGGTGCGAGGTATGGAGATATGGAGGTGCGAGGTATGGAGGTGCGAGGTGCAATGCCGAGCGAGGTGAGGTATGCCGAACGACCCATCCAATGCCGAACGCTCCTTGATGCCGAACGATCCATCCAATGCCGAACGTCTCCAGATGCCGAACAAGATTTATGCCGAGCGCTCCATCCAATGCCGAACGACGATCTCTCTATGCCGAACGCTCGTCCAGTGCCGAACATTCCTCTATGCCGAACGATCCTTCTAATGCCGAGCACTCGTTTAGTGCCGAACGATCCCTCTATGTCGAACGACGATCTCTCTATGCCGAACAGCCTCCAACGCCGAACCATCCCAATGCCGAGCGACATCTGTCAAACTGCCTATCATCATTTTAAACCGAACCCATCATACTTTAGTCTCGATAGTTGTGAAGTTGTTTAAGTTAAATCCGTCTGTCCGCGGCCTTGCCAAAAGGCGGGTTAACACTTGCCCCCCAAAACATGCCTTGCTGTGAAAGGTGTGTTTTGAATAGCCTCAAGTCCAATATCCCAAGTATGTACGTTATCCACATCCATACTTTCCGATTCGGCCGACCCAATCCATTACCAAGCCATCTTATCCAAGTACCACGGCCATATCTTGACCCATTTCCACGATTGTTCCGAGTCGATGTCTGATTCTTATCCAGTAACCAAGTCCTTACCCAATTCCACATCCATCTGAACCCGACTACCGAGTTCCAATCCATCCATATCCAATAACCTATAAACATATCCATGACCTCTCCGGGTCGATATCCAAATCCGGGACCGCTCCGGGTCCTTGTCCGAATCCTTAGCTATTCATAGCCAATATCCAAATTCGTAACCTCTCCGGGTTCTTGCCAAGCGCAATCCACACTTGACGACCTACATTAAGTAATTCCATGGTGTTCATGGTTCAGTGTCCCTGAACGTCGAAGAATGCCGTGGCTTAAGTCCTAAGTCGAATCCTGGTCACTCTGGACCCTTGCCGAGCATAGTCCATACTCGACGATCTAAAATAGTAACCGATAATATATGGCTAAGTCCTAGGCCGAATCCTTGTCTCTTCGGACCCTTGCCGAGCATAGTCCATACTCGACGACCTTTTAGCCAAAATCCAGAGAAAATCCAATCAAAATCCGATCCGAAATCCAAATCCAAAATAGAAAACCAGAAACCCATATCGAAAATCCATACCAAAAAACAAACATCCAAACCAGAATCCAAACCAGAAAATGAGCAAAACAGGGAGTTCAAACCAAACTCCAAAACCAAACCAGAAAAAGCAAATGTCCAAGTCAAAGGAAAAAACAGATTTCACAAACCCGGGCGTTTCGGTAAGCCATCATCTCAGAGCATGCCTGAGGGTTATCTCCGACCCCGTACATGAGTAAGTGATTTAACCGTTTGCCCGGAGTTTGTTACTTATTCCAAACCATCAAGATTAGTTGATGACCAATCGGCCACCATTCCTGGGCCTCATGCCCTCGTCATTCAAGGCAGGCGGTGGCTGCTCCTGTTCCACCGCCGCATTCCGAGTTCCGACATACTGTCGCAACTGACCATTCCTTATATGCTCCTCGATTATGTCCTTCAAATGCCGGCAGCTGTTAGTGTCATGCCCGTCCAGGTCATGAAAGAGACAGTGCCTTCCTGATTCCCTTTCTCGTTCTGAGGGTTCCCTCCTTGCTGGCCTTCGATAAGAAAGGCGATCTCGAGTATCTTAGAAAATCCGCTCTAACGTTGCGTTCAATCCTGTGTAAGTGGAGAACTTTGGTTCTCCCCAGCGCTTCCTTTTCCCTTTATCCTTGCCCCCACCCGAGCTTTCGTCGGGTAGTCCTCCATCCTTAGTCATGTTTACTTCCTTTGACCTCATGTCCAAACATGCATCCTCTTGTCGAAGAAATCTTTCAGCTTCATGAAAGAATTCCCCAATATCCAACGGTGGGTCCCGTACCAATGATACTTTGAAATCCGAGTTATCTCTGACTCCTGATACCGCAGCCATCAGAACCATTGATGGATCTGGCCGATCCACTGAAGCAACTGCTGCATTAAATCGAGTTAAGAATGTCCTGAGCGATTCATCTGCCCCCTGTTTGACTAACGTTAGCGTCATCACGTTCTTTTGCCTTTTTATGTGAACTCGAAACTGACTTAAGAACTTGTCCACCAGTTCTGTCCATGTTTCAATGGATCCATCCTCCAGCTGTCTAAACCACATAGCAGCAATTTCAGTCAAGTACATGGGGAAACATCGGGCCATAACCTCCTCCGTTGCCCCCACCACTTCCATATGCCTAGTGTATCTCATCAAGTGGTCGGTGGGATCCGTCTTCCCGTTGTATACTTCCAGAGTGGGTAGTTTGAAATCGGACGGATTCCTAGCTGTCCTGATGTTCCGGGTAAACGGACTTTTGTTAATTCCCTCTGAATCCCTGTTTGTCAGACCTCTGCGAATAGTCCGCCTGATAATGTCAGCCAATCCAGTGTTTCCAACCAATCCAGACTGCCCCCCAAGTCCCCGAGGAAATTCTGGCACATATTCTTCATCACGTACTCCTGTATTCCTATCGATGCCAGGCCGCGTAGCGTTATCCGGTATCCCTCCATGAACTGGTCCAGCATCACCTGGTGGTGTGCCCCCGAGTCTAGGTCCATCTAGATTGTTAACTGTTTGTTGATTGGGAGCTGCCCCCTGCTGATTCACTCCATCTGTCCATTGGTTGAGTTCCTCTGGTCCAGCTCCACGATCTTGAGCAACTGCAGTTCCTGGTTGTCCAAATTGCCTAAGAAGAGCCTGCATCATCTCCTCTTGCCGTTTCATCATCTGCTCTTGCATAGAATTCATCATCACTTGCATCTCGTCCCGAGTTATGTAGATGGATGCATGACCCTCCCCAGCTCCAGAAGATGCCGCTTGACTTCCTTCCTGATTGCTCCTTTCCACTGCTTGCTTCCTCGTTGGTGGTCTTGCCATTGATTTCTAAGATCCAAGTTCCTAACTCCAAAATTCCTGAGTGTTTCAATTCTTAGTGAAAGCACCAAAGTGTTAGCGCCAAAATTGGTCACTAACCCCCAAATCCAGATGAAAGCACCAAATACCAATCACAGCTCAGAGATAGAATGTATGTAGAGAGTAATAATGTGAAGAACAGTTAAAACTGAAATGAAAGCAGTAAAGAACAACAGATTTTATAGTGGTTCGGCTAACTCCGGCCTACGTCCACTCCAGAAGTTTGCTTTTTATTGCTGTAATAATCGATTACAGTTACAAAATGGCAGAGTTGCCTTAGCCTTAGAAAAGAGAAAGTAAGAGAGCAGAAAGAAGATCCCCTTTTACTGTCCCCCTGCCTCTCTATTTATAGACAAAGATGGGTTGGACTTCCCTGGTGGGCCTGGTAGCCGAGTACCTCAGCCCAAATGGAGTGGTCTCCATATGCCAAACCATAGATGCCGAACGCTGAATGCCGTACAAGGTGTGAATGCCGAACGATCTCCTCATGCCGAACGTTGGGAGGTGCGAGGTACCGAGGTATCGAGGTACGGAGGTGCGAGGTATGGAGGTGCGAGGTGCAGAGGTATCGAGGTGCAAGGTGCAGAGGTATCGAGGTGCGAGGTACCGGGGTATCGAGGTGCGAGGTACCGAGACATGGAGGTGCAAGGTATGGAGATATGGAGGTGCGAGGTATGGAGGTGCGAGGTGCAATGCCGAGCGAGGTGAGGTATGCCGAACGACCCATCCAATGCCGAGCGCTCCTTGATGCCGAACGATCCATCCAATGCCGAACGTCTCCAGATGCTGAATGAGATTTATGCCGAGCGCTCCATCCAATGCCGAACGACGATCTCTCTATGCCGAACGCTCGTCCAGTGTCGAACATTCCTCTATGCCGAACGATCCTTCTAATGCCGAGCACTCGTTCAGTGCCGAACGATCCCTCTACGTCGAACGACGATCTCTCTATGCCGAACAGCCTCCAACGCCGAACCATCCCAATGCCGAGCGACATCTGCCAAACTGCCTATCATCATTTTAAACCGAACCCATCATACTTTAGTCTCGATAGTTGTGAAGTTGTTTAAGTTAAATCCGTCTGTCCGCGGCCTTGCCAAAAGGCGGGTTAACAATTATCATTTTAATTGATGATTGTTTTCAAATTTAATTAATTGTTTTAATTAATGATTTTTAGAATTTTGTTAAATCAGCTTAATTAATGATGTTTTATAATTAAATAAATAATTTTAACAAATGATGTTTTAATTAATGGTTTTAGCTAATGGAGTTTGAATTTAATTAATCTGATTAATTTATGATTATTTTAAGCTTCATTAATTGTTTTAATTAATGGAATTTAAAATTACTCATCATTTTAATTAATGATGTTTGAGATTAATTATTCATTTAATTAATGACTATTTGACTTTAATAAATCCTTTTAATTAATTGATTTAATAAAGGTGATTAAAGTAAATTAACTAATATAATAAAATTTGCTTTAATAAACCGATTTAAAGTTAATAAACCAATTTAATGAAGATTATTAAAAGTTAATTTACCAATGTTATAAAAGTGTTTGGGAATAATTATCTATAATGAATTGTTTATTTAAAGGGATTTTAAATGTAATTAATTATTCTTTCGGGATAATTAATATTGTTTTTATAGTATAAAATGGAATTGGAACTCGATTATTGGGATGATAAGTTGGATAATCTTTTGGATGTTCGGTCTGATGTTGGTTTAGGCCTTCGGGGTCGCGCACTTGGAAAAATTATTCTCTTAACTTTTTAACAATCTGGAATTAATTCTAAAAGTGTTTTACCAATATGGAAATCAAGCCAAAAAGTTCGGTTTCTAAAAAGAAAAAGCTTGATTCGTTTATGGAAATGAATTATTTCTGTAAAGCGAATCACTTATATGGAACGATTTATTTGTATAATTAGCACTAAACATCGAAGAAGTAGACTTGTCGCTATTTCGAAAGTTAAGAATAATCATGTGACATGACTTTGAGGTAATACTACCTCGACTTGTCCGGTATTATTGCTAACACGGAAATAGTATAAGTTTGAATTCAATGAGTGATGATAAGTATACAAGACTTAATTTCCATATACAATCATTTTATGTCCTCGATAGTTGATATCTCAGCTATCGGTTACTTCAGCCGCTTTATTGCATCACTCTGAGACGATGTGTTGCTTATTTGAGCTTTGTTATCCTTTGTCGGAAATGATTAAACCCAAAGAGCGAGTGGGGGCCAAGCTATGTGGGGTTGCTCCCATTAGGGTATCTTCACATCCACTCTAGATTGGATTTGGTGCTGCGCATTGAGATGTGAAGTACTCGAATACTCGATAACAGTTGGCGGGGTCCGGCTTGGAAGTTTCCGAGAGCCATCGGAGTTCTCAAGTATATTTCTAGAGGTATACTTTCATTAAGGGGGGAGCACACTCCTAGTCATTTATTGAAAAATTTTCTTTCCTTATTTGATTCGAAAACTCTGAATCCGTTTTAGGTTTAAATTGCCACGAGTAGAGCCAACTCGTCATCATAACATTTTAGTGTTTATTTAGTCCATTCTATCGAGTTTGGACTGTTACTTTATTTATCCCATTCTATCGAGTTTGGACTATCACTTTATTCAGCCATTCTATCGAGTTTGGATTGTTACCTTATTTAGTCCATTCTATCAAGTTGGACTATTTTCCTTATTCTATCCATTTTGTCCAGTTTGGATTTTACTCGGTTTATTTCCATTCTTTCAAGTCCGGTTGATATTATTTATGCTCAATAATATTTAGTTTTGTTTCTTGATATTCATTTCTGCTTTTGCATGTATGGATGATATTCTTGTAAGGTAAAAACACGTTCCGCGTTAGCAGCGTGGTCTCACAGAATTTTTATATATGTTTCCCCTTACTCGAGTTATCTCACGCTGGTATTTCCAGACTGATCCGGGCGTTATTTATTTATAATGCTCGGGTCAGGCCGAGTATTTTCCCAGGTTGCCTTTGGTGTTATGGAAATAATGGAGGGGAGCTGAAGATTCACCCGTCGTATTATTTTATTTTCCGCTATATTATATAGTATACCTATCGACATTTGTAAGGTCATGATTTTATAACTGTCCAGCTGATAAGGTTTATTTTTAACTTTGATATACTTTGTATGTTTGGAGTGACAGTTTCTACTGTTCTTGTTATATTATATGTTGTCGATTCCGTTGTGAGATTCTGTTTTTCTCTATTCTCTGTTCTTTTCTTTTTATTTACTCTAACAATCCGCCCTTTTATCGATTGGATGCGCGACATTTGAACACAGTGGTAGTGTTTGGTGTCGACTCTCGATGGTCAAAAACATAGATAAAGAATTGTGAAACAAGAAATTAATTGCAAAACAAATCTAGAAAAGCAGATCTATAAAATTTCAAACTTGATTTCATGGTTGAATAAGAGGAAGAGATAGATCTGATTTCAGTAACTGATTAAGAAAAGGAGATTTAGCTACAGAAAAGAAAAAAATGGATATAATCTTCTAGATTAGAATATCCAATACATTTGAAAAAGAGATTGTGTTGATAACGTGTTATAAACAATATAAAAATAAGAAGTCATTAGAAATAAAAGGAAGGAGACATTTTATTCAATCCTAAAATTGGTCATCTATTTCCATTACATAAACTCCTTTATATAAAGGTTCTGGAGCTTGGGATTGGGCTTATCCCATGATGTGGGACTAAACAAATATAACAATCATTGTATAGCATATTCACTCTTTATAATTTACATATATTATAACATAATTTTTATTTTATTGTTAATTAATAAAAATGAATTTTTAAAGAAAATTTATTTGCTAGAACCTAATTTTAAATGATATGATTTGATTTGGTAGTATTTGTAGAGGCACTTATTTAATTGGTAAAGTAAGTTTATTTGTTAGATCCTAATTTTAAGTGAGTAGAATTTTGATAACATACGTAGAAAGGCATTTTTGGTAGTTAACGTTAACACCAAAAAAGAGTGACAACAAAGGTGTTACAACTATTATTAAAGAAGATTAAAATAATAGTCGTAACATCTTTGATGTAACACCTTTTTGTATCAAAATGAACTATCAAAAATGTTATTTTACAGATATTATCAAATCTTAATATTATTTAAAAATACAATCTAACAATTAATTTTTTTATACAATTTCAAAATGCTCCACTACAAATATTACAAAATCTTAATAATAGTTATAGTAAATTTAATATTATTATTTTTTGTCAACGTGAACTACCAAACATATCGCTCTATAGATATTACAGAATCTTTATATCACTTAAAAATAGGATCTAACAATCAAACTTCATTTACAATTCAGAACGTTCATCTACAGATATTACCAAATCTTAACATTGTTATCTTTATCTAATAATAATTGTAATACCTTTGGTGCAACACCATTTTTTGTCAGTGTGAACTACCGAAATTGCTCCTTAATTTTAAATATTAGTTGTAATACCTTGGTGTCATACCCTTTTAATGTCCGTGTGAACCACAAAAAACGCACATCTACAGATATGATCAAATCTTAATATCACCTAAAAATATGATCTAATAATTAAACTGTTTTTATATTTTTAATAATAGTTGTAATACCCTTGGTGTCACTTTTTTTAATATCTGTGCGAACCATCAAAAATGTCCATCTACAGACATGATCAAATCTTAATATCACTTGAAAATATGATCCAACAATTAAACTTCATTTACAATTTCAAAACATTCCTCTATAAATATTACCAAATCTTAATATTTTCTTTAATAATAGTTATAATATCTTTAGTATCATATTTTTTGTGTCGGCATGAACTACAAAAAATGTACCTCTACAAATGTTATCAAATCTTAATATCTTTAATAATAGTTGTAATACATTTGGTATCACACTTTTTTGATGTCCGCGTGAACCACCAAAAATGCCCCTCTATAGATATGATCAAATCTTAACATCACTTAAAAATATGATCTAACAATCTACAGATTTTGATATCAAATTTTTTACATCAGCACGAACTACCAAAAATGCCCATCTACAAATATTACCAAATCTTAATATCCTTCTTTAATAATGGTTGTAATACCTGTTTCGTTTTCTCTTTTCGACCCTTGCTCCACAACGGTGCCCTTGCTCATGGCATCGTTGCTAGATAGTATCGATTTCCCTCCTCTGCCTGCTCGTCCTCTAATTTGGATGCCCACCGTGTGGATTCGGGTGCGGTTTCTAGGTCTAGAGGGATTTCTGCTCCTCCACTTGGGTCTATACCGTCCGATGTGGACCCTAATTTGGCTGCTGCTGGTTCTACGATTGCTGCCACTTTGGTTGATGGTGCTAGGCTGCCTAATGTTAGAAACTTGAGTTCACACTCGCCTGATGTTGTTGTTTTGGCGGCAGGGTCCAAGTCGATTCTGGGGCAAGTGTCTTCGTCCTCTGTTCCGCCGGCAAAGGAGCCAATAAGAAAAAAAATGGATTCATTTAATGTTAGGCTTCTAAAGGTATTTCTTGATCCCACTCTTTCTAATATTGCTTCCGCCTCTGTGATACTTGTTGATTGCAATTCCCACTCAAAAAATGATTTTGTTAAGCCCTTGTCTACTAGTGATTAGTCTTCTCTATTTAAGAAGAGACCGAGACACACAGACTCTTTTGTTCCTAAACACTTAAGCTGGTTCAAAGTGCTTTTCAGATAATTCAAAAGCTTTGTCTTTCATTTCATTATCTTCAAGATGTCTTTAATTCGAACACTTGAATGGTTTGAAGTGGTTTTTAGGTAATTCATACTTTCTGATCCCGGTCTCTTCGAACTAACATTTGATAGATTTCCAGTAAACTCAACTTCGGTTCTTTCGGAAATAAAGAGACAATGCATAAGAGCGGGGATCACCCCTTAACCGTTTAAGTGGATGGATTACCTTATCATTTGTCCTAGAAGAACACACGAGTTTATACGTACAGTATAACATCATCGAAGATAACTGTACCATATAATTCTCATGTTTTCTCTTAGATATTTCCAAAGTTAAAAATTGGTCTATATTTTGATAATCGGTTATTTAACTATCAAATTAACAAAAACAAACGATCAAACATAGATTCAATTTCGTATGGGATCCACTAAGCCTCTATTAATTAATCTTTCATTAATTAAAATCTCTTTCAATTATTTGATTTAAAATAGCCTTATAAAAGATATTTTCACGAACCCCTTATACTCCTTCCAAATACTTGGAAAAACATTCATATACTTATATCACCGATATAAATACATTCACAACCCATTATATTTTCAATATTTAGAAAATATATCCATATACTTATCTCAACGGTATAAGTATATTTACAAAACTTAAGGAAGATTTTCTCTTGTCCAAATTCATATTTAAATGGGTCAAAACAAATATCATTTAAAATATTACTTACTATAAACCAAACCACTATCCTTCGATGCTAAGTATAGAAAGAATGTTTCCATACGCCATAATTAAGAAGAATAAATTGTCAAAAAAATCTAATTCTTTTTATAAAATTCCCTTTCTATAAGCCCATCTCATATTTATAATTCCCTTTATAAATCTCCAAATTAATTTATAAAACTTCTTTTATAACTCTCTTAAAGTGATTTAAAACATTCCTTTCTATTTGAAAAAAAAAACTCTTTCATAAATCTTCCTTTATACTCCTTTATAAAAATCTTTTATAATATATCATTTACCAAATATCATTTGAAACTCCTTTAAATAAATCCTTTTATAAAGTAAAATCCCTTTTATAATCAAATTATTATTTATAGATACCTCTATTTAATTAATAAATTTCCTTTAAACATCATAATTAAATAATTAATTAAATTTAAAACCTTATTAATAAGTAATTAACTAACTTGCTTTAAAACATCATTTATAAACACTTAACCTCACATTGTTATAAAATTTAAGTTATTTTAAATCCATAACTTTACAAATTCAGGAAGTGGCCTGGAGACCTCAATGACACTAAATCATGTTAACATTTAATTCAATTTGACCCTTTTAGGTCACATAACTGGAATTCACATAAGCAACATATATGTAAATAAAATCCATTAGCAATCACTAGCTAATCCATCACTTATCCAATTAACTGGCATATTAATTAATCCACATAAGTCCACATTAATATAATAACAAGATTAGGATTTATTCTGCTAAACAGATGCCTTTCATAATCTATTCAATTTAATTATAGCAGAACATGGATTTATTCTGCTAAACAAATGTCCAAAATAATCTATTTAATTAAATTATAGAAAAACAGGGATCTTTTATGCTAAATAGATATCATCAATAATCTATTACATTTTTTTGCTACTTAGTGGCACAAACAAAGAGAATCCCTTGTATTTAAACTACTCCTAGTAAAAGAAAGCTATTTTTTAAACAAACCAATCCTTGAAAATAAAGTAATTAAAAACAAAAACCTTTACTTAATTAATTTAAAATAAGTTTAAATCTTTATTTAATTAATTTAAAATAAGTATAAACCTTTATTTAATAATAATTAAATTTTAATTAAACCTTAACTTAACAAGTAATTAAGTAATAATTAAACCCTAGTTGATTAATAATTAATTAAACCCCTCTAAATTAATAATTAATTAATAATTTAATCTTACTTAAATAATAACTAGTTAAATAATTAACATCTTCTTAATTAATAATTAATTGACCCTTACTTAATTAACTATTTATAATTATCTTACTTAATTAATTATTAAGTACCAATTACCTTTACTTAATTAGTTAATTTAAATAATCATCAATTCCTTAATAAATAAATAAATTAAATAATAATTAAAACCCTTAATTAATAATTAATAGTTAATAATTACCCTTTAATACTTGAAATATGTTTGAAAATACTTTTAAAAAATAGTAAGAGTGAAAACACTTTTATTTTTCAATTTTTTTTGTTTTTACGAACTGCATTCATAGCGATTATCGCTATAGATACCATAACTTTAAATTACTTTATATATACAATGGCCTTTAAAAACCATACATTTTTTACTTTTAAATTTCTTTATAAACTTAGCATAAATTTTTTGAAAAACTAAAAAGTAAAGTTTGAAAACTTGGAAAACTTTTCTAGAAAAATAAAATAAGTAACCAAGTTTAAACCAAGGGATCTCGATGTCACATATCTACAAGTTCAAGTGCAAACTTTCTTTAGCATACACATTTATAACATAAGCTCAAACATCCAACAAATGTCATAACCAATATACACAAGGAAAAGATTATAACTTTAAACCATACCTTCACTTTTCGACTTCATTTCCAAGTCTATAACAAATACAACAAATCAACACATACAAGTACATCACAACAACATTACTTTAAACCATACAACCAACAAGAATTATTACTAACTTATAAAGTTTAAATCTTACGTAAAGGAGTGAGCTTTACTCACCAAAACTTAACCAAATCAACTAGAACCACCACTACAACTTGCGTCAATCCTAGATCTTGGATTTCCTTAGTTAAAAATTGATTTTGGACCTTGGGAAGTGAATTTCGGGCTCGGCCTAGAGGAGGGTGGGCTCGAACTTGGGTTGTAGGGGGTGTTGTGGGCTTGCTTTTAAAGGAGGAGGTGGTGAAGGGTAGGAAAGAGTGATATAAAAAGGTTTTAAAGTAGAAAAGTTATAACTTTTGTTTTTTTGAAAATCCTAAAGAAGCCATTAAAAAGTTTTCAAAACTTAGAAAAGGAAGAAGGAGAGTTTGAAAATATGGAATGAAATGAAAAAAATGAGAGCGAGAAATTTGGAAATTGTTTTTATATAAAGTGGAATACAATTTTTACTAAAGTACCCTTTTAGTACATACCCTTCATTTAAAATTTGCCATGTCACCACATCTCCACATCTCATCCTCTCCCCTATACCACATGCATGGCATCTCCACCCCCTCTTTTACCGAACATATAAACTCATACCTTGTACCATGATGTTATGTATAATGTAACATTAAATTTTTTTATATTTATATTTTTAAAATTTGGAAAAAGGTCAAATCTTATTTATATTTACTTAAGCAAATAAAATTTACCATATTTCATTACTAACTGTACTTATGTAATTAATATATGTATGTATATATGTTCACTAAAATATACCCAACATTTCCGATAACTTTTAGATGATGAAAATTCAAAAATTCATAAAACGAGTTCCGATCACATTTTATGTTTTTCATTGAACTACCTATTCTAAGGATCTCGAATTCTACAACCAAAGCTATCGAGCCCAAAGATAGTAATGATGTTAAAGACGTAACAAGAGATACCAAGTGTCTGCAGCATAAAGGCTGTTAAACCTAACAACAAGATGTAAGAAGGGATGTCGTGGCCCTAAAAGATGTCGAGTATTTAATTACAAGGAAAGTCTGCCATATTTCTACAAGGAAAGCTACGTTGTCGAGCTTTTACAAATATAGGGTGCCAAATATCTACATAGGGATTCCAAAATTTCATCGGGATGGTGCAATCAGAGCCTAGGATTCAATCCCGCATGGTGAATAACATTATAAATGTAAAGACCCGCAAATCCGTCTTCCGAAAACTCGACACCGGTACGTCCACTGTACCAACTATCGAAAAATCGAATGGCGGAAACGCGAAACTTTAGGGTTAAAAGAAGAGGTAGAAGAAGACAGAAGAAAAGAAAGAACAGAAAAACAGAAACAATATCAGAATCTCACATTTCGCAGCGGAACAATATATAATAGATAAATCAATAATATTTAAAACAAAAGACTATATCAGTTTATACATACATCAATCAGAGTCAATATACAACTCAATACAACCATGGACAGTTATATAAACTTGTCCTCATACAGAATACACAGCGGAATAAATAAACAAGTACGATAGTACGCTTCGCCATCCAGCTCATCTCCAAAGGTCCAGAATATCCTGATAACATAACTCTAGGCTGCCCGTGTGGAAAATTTTGGGCACCCAGAGTTTAGAAAGGGAACAATAAACTCCAGGTCAGTCATGGTGACTGGTGTGAGATCGTAAAACAGTTATTTTCGCAAAGAAAATAAAACAACTTCGCAATGCTTTTGGAAAATGAAACTACCATAAGGCCTCCCGCCACACACACAATGCAAACGCAGAATTCGAGGAGATTTCCCCCTATGATAGTCAAAAATGCTTACTACGCAAAATCAGTTGATATTATTATTAATGTCTAGTGTGGAAAACATTTCGAAAGTATAATATCAATCTTAGCCAACATACAACAATTGTTGTATGCCTACTATAACTACTACGTTCAGTAGCAGGTTACCGCCACATTCCATAGCAGGTAATACAACTAAAAACCGTACAGGGTTCGTATTGTTTCTTTGGATTTCCAACAAATGGTCAGGCAAAGGAACTTCCTTATACCGAAATAGAAACGCCTCTAGAAAGACGCCCCGAGAACCTAACCGGATATCTACAAACAAAAGGCCGACGCTACCTCACGCTCTAACCGAGCTGTAACTAGGTAACTAACACACGAGCTATGCCATCCCCCGGTCGTTACCGACCTTTATCCGAGGATCCTCAATCACAAAACAACAACTACAAAATATAATCAACATAGGTAAAATATCTGGGCTCCATACCATGATATCACCTTTTATCCAGAAGGAAATGGCATTCCCTAGGGGCGCTACCCCTACAAACCTTTGCCGCAACATTCCTGTTTCGACCATTACCGGGTTGTGAGGCTCGACGAAGTCTCGTCCACAAAGCTACGCTTTTACACAAAGCCACGCTTTTACACAAAGCCACGCTTTTTCACAAAGCTACGCTTTTTCACAAAGCCACGCTTTTTCACAAAGCCACGCTTTTTCACAAAGCCACGCTTTGACCAACAACTGATCAACAGCACTTCGTGTGCTACATTACCAAATTGGGAATGTATCACTAGTAACCATCAACTACATAACCTCTGAGCTCGTACGTCTCAGAGAAGGGTGTTAAGCTAAGAGAATAAATTCTCCGCCACCAACAGAAATGTATTTGATAGAAACCAGCTTTACATCTCAAAGTGTAACGTCAGACACACATCCATACAAGTCCGTTCCGGGATCGAACGGAACCGAAGGCACTTCCGAAGAAGCCCTTGCAATCCGGATATTCACTAATCACATCCGGACTTCCCAGCACAAAAAGAGTGATATAAATCTCTATACCGGAGCAACTCGGTGCAGAGACATTCGACAGGTTGTCCTTTCATTTTCGAAAATATCCGGTCTTCACACCGATCTTCAAATGCAATCCATTCACGACGTATCATTATTCGGAATGGGTTATATGACACAAAGGTCCTCTCCCGGCTTAACCGAATAATGAGCGTTTGTTTTAAAAACAAATCAAGTGTCATTTCAAAGGCAAATATTGATAGTCGGTTATTTAACTATCAATAACATCCACAACAATCGATCAATTTAAATAATTTTTCCCAAATTATTTATCTTCAAAATATCTTCATAAGATATATATTTTTCACACTTCACATTTGAAAACCAATTTCAAATCGCATTTCACACTTCACATTTGAAAATCAATTTCAAATCATATTTTACACTTCACATTTGAAAACCAATTTCAAATCATATTTTACACTTCACATTTGAAAATCAATTTCAAATCACAAAATGGTCCATTTAAACAAATTAGATAAATCCTTATCGATTTATTTCAAATTTACATTTCAAATTTGTAAATTTATTTCCACACTTCATCACTTTGAAAACCGATTTCAAATCATATTTTCCACACTTTAAAAATAAATCAATATTTATTTTTAAAACAAATTTCTGTTTCCTTTATAATTCTATTTGGAATTTACATTCTCAAATATCCACTTTTAACCCCAAAATCAAATTCCAAATTGATTTCTAATTTTATTTCAATATCAAATCGATTACAAATTGATTTCTGAATTTACTTCAACACCGAATCACATTTCAAATTGATTCTAACTTTTAATCCCAAATACCAAATCATTTTTACAAATCGATTTCCAAATTTATTCTCAACACAAAAATCAATTTTTCATTCAACATCAAATAAGCTTTTATATCGATTTCTCAAAGATTTATTTCAAATACCCAATCAATTATCAATTTGATTTCAAACAAATTTATCTCCTTTTAAATAAATTCTTTTATTCTTCCAAACTATCTAAAATTCAATTTTAATTTCAGAAATCCAATTTTCATTTATTTCTAGTATCCAACGATACCAAAAATACATTCGGCTAATTATAGCTCTCAACACATTCAATCACAGATATAATCATACACAGATTATAAATAATCAATCAAACAACATATGAAATCAATTCAAATGTTTTGAGGAATCCTGTTGGATCCCTCCAACCTGTTTCCCTGCATCCACAGATGTTAGCACAATACCAATTCCACTTCGAGGTGGAATATCGCGGTATATGGAATTTATAAAATATCATCCGCTTACTAATGGCGCAATAGGGTCTCATCCGCTATATAATTGCGGGAAATCAATCAATTCAATATATACATATGCCAATATGTATATATTGCTATATATATATAGATATATCCTACTATATCTAATATCACAACCAAACAGACAATCGAATCAATAACTGAAAATTCCACTTTTCATTTGAGTGAGAAGATCTCAACTTTACTTTTTAATTCGCAGTTCATTTTCCATTCCAATTTGTTTTTCTTCAAATTTTGGACCTTGTATAAATAATTATACAATTCGTTAATATTCGAAATAATCGGATAATCACTTTTCGTTTGGTATTTTTTTTTAAATTATCCAATGATCTTATTTTAAATCAATTCCTTTTAATAAATTTATTTAACTAAAAATTTAATTTGAAACTAAATTTCCTCGAATAAATTTTCATTAGTAATTTATTAATATTCGAACCAATCAAATAATTAAATTTCTATTTAACAATTTTAAACCTTGTACTTTAAAATCCTTTTTCAACCATATATGTATATATTTTCTGTACGTATATATATATATATATATATATATATATTCAAAATCTGCAAATTGTAACTACAGTGAACATCCTTTACTGTAAATTTACTCTTTTTTTTTCAAAGTTTTATCCATATATTCATTTACTGTTTTCTTTTATACATTTAAATTGAAATATACATATGTATATATATGAAAAAGAAAAACTGCAGCTCAACCTTATAGTAAGTTTTTATTTTGTTTTTATTCATCATTTTCTTGCAACGTAAATATATGAATATTTATTCAATTTTTAATTAGTAAACATGGATTGTTACCTCGATCGAGCACTTCAAAGACGAACCCAGACTCCATCACCGGAATGCCGCGACCCTCGATCGCAACGTTGTCACTGCCCTCCACCGCCTTGCTCGACTTCGAGCTTGAATTCCCACGCGCGCCACCGTATATTTCCATCTCGTATGCGATACTGGCATGTGAGCAATCCCCATTTGCCCTCGACCATCTCACCGACTCAATCCCCTTCACGCGCGCGCGTATGCCAGAACTTCCGCCTACGCCACTTTCTTCTGCCATCTCCTTGATTGCACTCGCGAGATCCCCTTCTCGCGGATCGATCTGCTTTGCTCGAGTTTGGGGTTTGAGAGAGGAGTAGAAATCGAATCGAACTGGATTTAGAGCAGTCGTCTCAATTTTTTTTTATTCGAACAAAAAGGTTTCGTTAAATATTTTTTTCTTCTTCTGATTTGCTCGAGAGGGGAATGGAGCAGCTTGAAATGGAAGGAAAGGAGAAAATTTCGCCGGCCATTTATTCTTTTGATTTCGAACGAACGCGGCCATTCCCTTAAATTTTGAACGAGATTTGTCTGCCATTTTTATTTCGTTCGTTTTATTTTTCTTTCATTTGAAATGTTTTAACTGAGGAACAAGAGGAAGGTTGCGTGAAAAGAAATAGGGGACTGGAGTACGTGATTAACATAGAGTAGGTCTGCTTATCAGAATAGGGTGGCTGAATAGGACGGTTGATGTGAAATGAAAACTATATATATACATATTCAATTCAAATTCAAATTTAAATCGTTCGACAAATGCAACTCAAAATCTTGACCTCCTATCGAGACGTGCCGCCAGGCGTCCATAATGTTATACGCCTATTCCGAACACAATGAAAAAGGTTTCGAGTCCAAATTCGATCGTATGGAGAAGATAGCTTTTTTGGACCAGTTAAAATATTAAATCTTCGATTTAATTTCAGCGCGTTTGCTTATTGTATGGCCAAACGATCACTCCAAATATTACGAAAATTGAAATCCGATAATAATACAATATTACGGATCCAATGGAACAGGTTTCGTCGAATTCTGAGACTGCGCCTTGAAACGCTATTTTTAAATATCGGTTCAAACGATATAAATTTCAAAACTGAACAAATGAATTTCAAATTCGATTCTGTAGCTTCTATTACCTTCAGTATTATCATTACGAATTTTAAAAGCTTTTGAAATATTTTTAATCAGCTTAAAATTGAAGATTCAAATTTTTACCCAGTTTCAATAATTAAATTCAATAATTTAATCGCCAAATTCATTCTGATATTTGATTATCAAATTAAATTATCATTCGAATATTTAAACTCAATTAAATATTCACATTTCAAATGTCAAAAATTCAGGGTCGTTACAATCTTCCCCCTTAAAAGAATTTCGTCCCGAAATTACAAGTTAGGAAAAATGGTCCTTAACTCGTCTACTATTTTTCACAATCCAATAGTTTTATCAAATTTTCAAAACAAATCTTTCTACTAAAGATTCGTTATTAATTCAACTAAACTTCCAACTTCAATTATAAGTTCCAAACAACATTGTTTAACTTCTCAATTCAAATTCGAGTTTAAATTCAAATTTTAAACTTTCAAAATTTTCTCAAAAGTTTTCTAACACCCAAAATTTTCGAAAAATTTCGCCAGCGTCTCCTTTGCGCGGCTAATATGGTACGACTACAAAACGTCCCTACGGACTCTCAAATCCCAAAAGAAAACAAAATGCCAAGTGGCAAAATCAGAATCTCATTAAATTTCATACTGAAATTTAAATACATACCTTTTGTCGAGCAAATTCAAATTATCTTCAAAATTTAATCCAATTCCATTTTCCTTAGCCTTTACAATCCCTATATTTTATTTAACAACAATGGCCAAATTCACTTATTGGATTCCCAATATCAATTTTTACTTAAGAATTTCATTCATTCATTTCTTAAGTGCAATCTAAGTATTACATACTTCTTATATTCGTTTTCACTTCATTAACAAAGTTATATATTTATTTCCATTCAACTTTGCATTTCAATTCCATTTGAATTCAATTTACAATTTCAATTCAATTTGAATTCATTTTATCTTCAGATTTTCATTCAGATTTTCATTTCGAATTTTACTTGAATTCGATTCGTCTTCTAATTTCGAATATTGAGCTTCATTTGCCTTATCACTTGTCGTTAAGTGAAAATTTTCAAAAATATTCTAACTCCTAGTGAAAACACTTAAAAATCCCTTTAAAAATGGATATGGAAACCACGTTCCCCCATGGATCACAGTTACTCGGCGATTTCGCTACTATCCCAGTAGAATCACTTGTAACTGTAGATTTCACATCTCTTGAATTTCGCCATGGTTGTTGCCATAGATCGTAGTTCACACGGCGGTTACACCACTATCCCAGTGGAATCGCTTGTAACCGTAGGCATCTCGCCCCTCGAATTTCGCTGTGGCATCTAGATCGCAGTTTACACGGCGGCTGCGCCACTATCCCAGTGGAATCGCTTGTAACTGTGGGTATCACACCCCTCGAATTATGCTAGCATACATCGTGATCAATCAATATAATCCCATCATGATCAAATGGACAGTCATACTGAGTTCCAACACCTTCACAAATTTTTCAATGGAAGGTACTTTTTCATATTCTTAGTTTGGAAAACATAATATGTCATATATGTATAGTACTGCATTTCCAATCGATTCCATTCAATTTTAATTGGCATTTCATTAACCAAATCTCATTGAAAACCATTCAAATCTATTCCATCTACTAATTTAATTAATATATTCACTCATCCATATAAAATTCCAAATTTCCATATTCGATTCGTCTCGAATTTATTTTATCAATAACAAGGAAATTTCAATTTATTTTTCTTTCTTACTTACTTGAATTTATATACAAATTCAAACCATTTCATTCAACTCACAATTCAATTTTTGATTTACCTACTCAACTTCCAATTCACTATTTCATGAATTAATAATTTATCAAGTTAGTTTACTTGAATTCAATCCATTTTATTTTATTTCATTTTTTCCAAGTTTGGATTTTTATTCACTTGATTCAAATCAAATTTCATTTCATTATTCAAATCCAATTCATTTATTTACAAATGTAGCTTCATTTGTTCATTCACAAATTCATTCATTTTCAATTTGAATCTTATTCCAATCCAATTTCAAATATTTTATAAGTTATCAACTTATTTACATTCCATTGATGAATTTTATTTCAAATATTTCTCTTGGAATTCTATTTCAATTTATAAATCACATTTACAATTCACATTTCCAAATCTCATTCGTATATGGATTTTATTTCCTTATCTTTAATTCATATTTATAAATTTCATTTGTCAAATGAATTTATCTTCAAAATTTTGGTTATTATTTTAATTTCTTATTCAATCTCCATATAACAATGATAATACTTCAATATTATCTCTTCCTAACAACCAAGCATCCATATACTATAATATTTCATAGAAAATCATTTCTTTTCTATACAAAAATAGTTTTGGGCAAAATTATCTCATTTACCCCATTTTAAAACAATACTGTGTCGGTTTATCTTGTTTAAGAGTTTAGAAACCCCTATCGATTACAGTTGGCCACCCTACACCGACCAGAATCTATAAACAATCAACCGATAAGTCAACACAATACAAAACAAATTTTTGTATTCACTAACAAATACGCGCTCGTATCTATTAATACACTCACACTCATTCTAGAGTACTACTGACTCTATCTCTAATGAGTAACACCCAACAGAGCAGGGTTGTCGCTTAACCGGATGCTCTGATACCACTTGTAAAGACCCGCAAATCCGTCTTCAGAAAACTCGACACCGGTACGTCCACTGTACCAACTATCGAAAAATCGAATGGCGGAAACGCGAAACTTTAGGGTTAAAAGAAGAGGTAGAAGAAGACAGAAGAAAAGAAAGAACAGAAAAACAGAAACAATATCAGAATCTCACATTTCGCAGCGGAACAATATATAATAGATAAATCAATAATCTTTAAAACAAAAGACTATATCAGTTTATACATACATCAATCAGAGTCAATATACAACTCAATACAACCATGGACAGTTATATAAACTTGTCCTCATACAGAATACACAGCGGAATAAATAAACAAGTACGATAGTACGCTTCGCCATCCAGCTCATCTCCAAAGGTCCAGAATATCCTGATAACATAACTCTAGGCTGCCCGTGTGGAAAATTTTGGGCACCCAGAGTTTAGAAAGGGAACAATAAACTCCAGGTCAGTCATGGTGACTGGTGTGAGATCGTAAAACAGTTATTTTCACAAAGAAAATAAAACAACTTCGCAATGCTTTTGGAAAATGAAACTACCATAAGGCCTCCCGCCACACACACAATGCAAACGCAGAATTGGAGGAGATTTCCCCTTATGATAGTCAAAAATGCTTACTACGCAAAATCAGTTGATATTATTATTAATGTCTAGTGTGGAAAACATTTCAAAAGTATAATATCAATCTTAGCCAACATACAACAATTGTTGTATGCCTACTATAACTACTATGTTCAGTAGCAGGTTACCGCCACATTCCATAGCAGGTAATACAACTAAAAACCGTACAGGGTTCGTATTGTTTCTTTGGATTTCCAACAAATGGTCAGGCAAAGGAACTTCCTTATACCGAAATAGAAACGCCTCTGGAAAGATGCCCCGAGAACCTAACCGGATCTCTGCAAACAAAAGGCCGACGCTACCTCACGCTCTAACCGAGCTGTAACTAGGTAACTAACACACGAGCTATGCCATCCCCCGGTCGTTACCGACCTTTATATGAGGATCCTCAATCACAAAACAACAGGCACAAAATATAATCAACATAGGTAAAATATCTGGGCTCCATACCATGATATCACCTTTTATCCAAAAGGAAATGGCATTCCCTAGGGGCGCTACCCCTACAAACCTTTGCCGCAACATTCCTGTTTCGACCATTACCGGGTTGTGAGGCTCGACGAAGTCTCGTCCACAAATCTACGCTTTTACACAAAGCCACGCTTTTTCACAAAGCCACGCTTTTTCACAAAGCCACGCTTTTTCACAAAGCCACGCTTTTGCACAAAGCCACGCTTTTTCACAAAGCACCGCTTTGACCAACAACTGATTAACAACACTTCGTGTGCCACATTACCAAATTGGGAATATATCACTAGTAACCATCAACTACATAACCTCTGAGCTCGTACGTCTCAGAGAAGGGTGTTAAGCTAAGAGAATAAATTCTCCGCCACCAACAGAAATGTATTTGATAGAAACCAGCTTTACATCTCAAAGTGTAACGTCAGACACACATCCATACAAGTCCGTTCCGGGATCGAACGGAACCGAAGGCACTTCTAAAGAAGCCCTTGCAATCCGGATATTCACTAATCACGTCCGGACTTCCCAGCACAAAAAGAGTGATATAAATCTCTATACCGGAGCAACTCGGTGCAGAGACATTCGACAGGTTGTCCTTTCATTTTCAAAAATATTCGGTCTTCACACCGATCTTCAAATGCAATCCATTCACGACGTATCATTATTCGGAATGGGTTATATGACACAAAGGTCCTCTCCCGGCTTAATCGAATAATGAGCGTTTGTTTTAAAAACAAATCAAGTGTCATTTCAAAGGCAAATATTGAGAGTCGGTTATTTAACTATCAATAACATCCACAACAATCAATCAATTTAAATAATTTTTCCCAAATTATTTATCTTCAAAATATCTTCATAAGATATATATTTTTCACTCTTCACATTTGAAAACCAATTTCAAATCGCATTTCACACTTCACATTTGAAAATCAATTTCAAATCATATTTTACACTTCACATTTGAAAACCAATTTCAAATCATATTTTACACTTCACATTTGAAAATCAATTTCAAATCACAAAATGGTCCATTTAAACCAATTAGATAAATCCTTATCGATTTATTTCAAATTTACATTTCAAATTTGTAAATTTATTTCCACACTTCATCACTTTGAAAACCGATTTCAAATCATATTTTCCACACTTTAAAAATAAATCAATATTTATTTTTAAAACAAATTTCTGTTTCCTTTATAATTCTATTCGGAATTTACATTCTCAAATATCCACTTTTAACCCCAAAATCAAATTCCAAATTGATTTCTAATTTTATTTCAATATCAAATCGATTACAAATTGATTTCTGAATTTACTTCAACACCGAATCACATTTCAAATTGATTCTAACTTTTAATCCCAAATACCAAATCATTTTTACAAATCGATTTCCAAATTTATTCTCAACACAAAAATCAATTTTTCATTCAACATCAAATAAGCTTTTATATCGATTTCTCAAAGATTTATTTCAAATACCCAATCAATTATCAATTTGATTTCAAACAAATTTATCTCCTTTTAAATAAATTCTTTTATTCTTCCAAACTATCTAAAATTCAATTTTAATTTCAGAAATCCAATTTTCATTTATTTCTAGTATCCAATGATACCAAAAATACATTCGGCTAATTATAGCTCTCAACACATTCAATCACAGATATAATCATACACAGATTATAAATAATCAATCAAACAACATATGAAATCAATTCAAATGTTTTGAGGAATCCTATTGGATCCCTCCAACCTGTTTCCCTGCATCCACAGATGTTAGCACAATACCAATTCTACTTCGAGGTGGAATATCGCGGTATATGAGATTTATAAAATATCATCCGCTTACTAACGGCGCAATAGGGTCTCATCCGCTATATAATTGCGGGAAATCAATCAATACAATATATACATATGCCAATATGTATATATTGCTATATATATAGATATATCCTACTATATGTAATATCACAACCAAACAGACAATCGAATCAATAACTGAAAATTCCACTTTTCATTTGAGTGAGAAGATCTCACCTTTGCTTTTTAATTCGCAGTCCATTTTCCATTCCAATTTGTTTTTCTTCAAATTTTGGACCTTGTATAAATAATTATACAATTCGTTAATATTCGAAATAATCGGATAATCACTTTTCGTTTTGTAATTTTTTTTTTAAATTATCCAATGATCTTATTTTAAATCAATTCCTTTTAACAAATTTATTTAACTAAAAATTTAATTTGAAACTAAATTTCCTCGAATAAATTTTCTTTAGTAATTTATTAATATTCGAACCAATCGAATAATTAAATTTCTATTTAACAATTTTAAACCTTGTACTTTAAAATCCTTTTTCAACCATATATGTATATATTTTCTGTACGTATATATATATATATATTCAAAATCTGCAAATTGTAACTACAGTGAACATCCTTTACTGTAAATTTACACTTTTTTTTTCAAAGTTTTATCCATATATTCATTTACTGTTTTCTTCAATACATTTAAATTGAAATATACATATGTATATATATGAAAAGGAAAAACTGCAGCTCAACCTTACAGTAAGTTTTTATTTTGTTTTTATTCATCATTTTCTTGCAACGTAAATATATGAATATTTATTCAATTTCTAATTAGTAAACATGGATTGTTACCTCGATCGAGCACTTCAAAGACGAACCCAGACTCCACCACCAGAATGCCGCGACCCTCGATCGCGACGTTGTCACTGCCCTCCACCGCCTTGCCCAACTTCGAGCTCGAATTCCCATGCGCGCCACCGTAGATTTCCATCTCGTATGCGATACTGGCATGTGAGCAATCCCCATTTGCCCTCGACCATCTCACCGACTCAATCCCCTTCACGCGCGCACGTATGCCAGAACTTCCGCCTACGCCACTTTCTTCTGCCATCGCCTTGATTGCACTCGCGAGATCCCCTTCTCGCGGATCGATCTGCTTTGCTCGAGTTTGGGGTTTGAGAGAGGAGTAGAAATCGAATCGAACTGGATTTAGAGCAGTCGTCTCAATTTTTTTTTATTCGAACGAAAAGGTTTCGTTAATTTTTTTTTTCTTCTTCTGATTTGCTCGAGAGGGGAATGGAGCAGCTTGAAATGGAAGGAAAGGAGAAAATTTCGCCGACCATTTATTCTTTTGATTTCGAACGAACGCGGCCATTCCCTTAAATTTTGAACGAGATTTGTCTGCCATTTTTATTTCGTTCGTTTTATTTTTCTTTCATTTGAAATGTTTTAACTGAGGAACAAGAGGAAGGTTGCGTGAAAAGAAATAGGGGACTGGAGTACGTGATTAACATAGAGTAGGTCTGCTTATCAGAATAGGGTGGCTGAATAGGACGGTTGATGTGAAATGAAAACTATATATATACATATTCAATTCAAATTCAAATTTAAATCGTTCGACAAATGCAACTCAAAATCTTGACCTCCTATTGAGACGTGCCGCCAGGCGTCCATAATGTTATACGCCTATTCTGAACACAATGAAAAAGGTTTCGAGTCCAAATTCGATCGTATGGAGAAGATAGCTTTTTTGGACCAGTTAAAATATTAAATCTTCGATTTAATTTCAGCGCGTTTGCTTATCGTATGGCCAAATGATCACTACAAATATTACGAAAATTGAAATCCGATAATAATACAATATTACGGATCCAATGGAACTGGTTTCATCGAATTCCGAAACTGCGCCCCGGAACGCTATTTTTAAATATCGGTTCAAACGATATAAATTTCAAAACTGAACAAATGAATTTCAAATTCGATTCTGAAGCTTCTATTACCTTCAGTATTATCATTACGAATTTTAAAAGCTTTTGAAATATTTTTAATCAGCTTAAAATTGAAGATTCAAATTTTTACCCAGTTTCAATAATTAAATTCAATAATTTAATCGCCAAATTCATTCTGATATTTGAATTTCAAATTAAATTATCATTCGAATATTTAAACTCAATTAAATATTCACATTTCAAATGTCAAAAATTCAGGGTCGTTACAATAAATAGATCCCCACCGTCATCCAGAAAGAGGGGAATTTTTCTTTCCCCATTTCTCAATTTAAAGTTGGAAACCTTGAATTAATTTAGGGATTTTTAGAGCCGATTGTAACTTCTGAACTTTTTACACATAAGGAATTAAACATTTAATTTTGTATAGCATATTTTCCTCGAATGTGTATATTGACTGTTATTGAATAATGGACATGAAAATGACTTTATCTTTTGACTTGGACTTGCATATTACTAATTTGTACAAGGCCGATTAAGCCCTTGTTTAAATTGAAGTTTACCCTACATATTCCCTACAATGCTCATTGATACATGAACGAGGGACTATTATATATTTTTGTGAAATGCCTATTTTGACCATTAACATTTGAATAAAGGCTTATTGCATATTTATTTGACTCGCCTATTTCACCCTTGAACATGTGACTTGAAGTTTTGGACAACTTCATGATTATATTGAAACCGATGGGTATTATTAAAACATTTTCGAATAATACCACCTTGTATAATATCCTAGGTGTTGAGCTAAAATTATGGTTCAAATGTACTTTATTAAATAATAACGACATTTGAACAAATTAAATAAAAATAATAATTTTTGCTAAGACAAACTGGATTATATTGGTCATACCACTTTTTATATATATAAGAAAAGGTATGAGGCAGGATGCCTCAACAACTACAAAGTGCATTATACAGCATAGGAGAGAGACTGGGATGTTATACTACTAAATAAAATACAAAGACTATTCCCCTTCAGAAGAGGAGGGATCATTACCATTAACAGATGGTTTAGGACTAACAACATACATATAGCCAGTGAATAAGGAAGCCAGGCCAGGTACGAAGTTCGAGGACTTGCAACGAAATAAGTTCTTCCTATCCCAAGACACATCATCCTTAATTTTCCTGGTTTTAGCACTAAGGTCACCTATGTCAGTGATAAATAGGTTTTCCCCTGCACACTGTAAAATAGACACCAATCACCACCATTAAAGTCTCCAATATACTTATGGAATATCCCATCAACTGGATCTAATCTCATCTTCGAGTTTGAATGAACCTAGACTCTCTCATCTAATAAACAAGAAATAATGGCTATAATAGGCTATGCAAAGTAAACTCCACTACCTATAGAAGGAAGGGGCAACATCATGACAGCAGGAGTGATAATGTTAGCATGACACACTGTAGGGCCAAGATCCACCGCTGGCAATAAAATAAGCCTGATCAGGAACATAGCAGGCAGTATGCTTTTCATCGTAGGACTTTTCCATGTGGATAGTTGAGGAAACCTTAGGCTTGGGAACCCATTACCTAATAGGAGGACAAGACAGAGGAATTTTCACAAGCAAAGGCAAAGAAGCTTCAACTGGACTAGTGACATAGGGAAAACCATGCTTAAAGAAGCAGATGTATGGCTGAATGAATGACAAGTCATATAAATGTCAGGGGTCTAGCTATATGGACATCAACAATAGAAACAATTCTCTCAGCAGACCTAACTTTAAGTTTGATGGATGGTGGCTTGTCTGGAGTGATTTCAATCAATGCCTTCGCATATACAGGTCTTTTCCTGGCTATAGTATTGGTATCAAAACATTTGAGTTTTCCAACTAGATTAGCTAACCGATTCAACCTAATCATGGTCAAAATTCAATAATTAATATTTCATAAATCTTATTTTTCAATGATTAAAAATCAATTAAATTTTGTGATTCTAAATATTCATTATTTCATATGTGTGATTCAGTGGTGTAAATTTAGTCTATGAATAATATTAAGCAATTAATATATTAACACTCACGCGTCACTGTTGCTAGTATTATGACATTTTGGTTGAATTTATTGCTTACACATCTTTTGATAAAATCCAATTTTACTTATTATAAGTGGTACTCGGTAGTGATGATTATTTACACCAATTCTCTTTATCAAAACTATATCACATCAGGACATATGCAATTTGGTTTTGGTCAAAATTCTAGCATCGTCCATCTTCAACTTTGTAATTACAAAAACAAAATCCTTGGTTCAACAATAACAATTATTAATTGTATTGCTCTAGCCAAAGACTTTGATTTTGAGTTGACTGAAGTGGTCGTCCAACCCCATATAGCTGAGGAAAGAAATTTTTTATTGAATAGTATTTCACTTCCAATGTTTTAACTCAGACCTAAGTATAGTCGTTCAATGGACGTCATGCTACAATTTAACTACAATCAAAGTGGAGTGTCCATATTGAAGTTTCACAGTATTCTCATGTTGAGGGAACTAGGTAATATCTCATCATTTCATGATTGTCTGTTTGACCTTAATTATTAACCAACAGAGAACTCTTGAGTGAGTTATTCTATAGTTATTTAATAACAATCAGTATGTAACACCTTGGTTCCCTCAACAACCATGAGGAGTACACTAACCTAAAATTTGGAGAGCTTTGTGCACTCTAGCCTCTGTGGATGAATCGATATCCTTTGTCAAAACATCTTAACTAGGAGTATTTAAAACATTATATTACTTCCAATGTGATAAAATTCTCATGATTATAACACTTAGTTATTATAACATAACATATCATATAAGGATTTTCCATCTATGTATCTTAAATTAATTTTTTGATTATTATATCACTATATAGCAGATATATAATAGAAAGAAAAATACTTTTTATGGACAAGATTTGTAACGACCCCGGATTTTATATAAATTTAAATTGATAATTAAAGTAAAATTTTGAATTAAAACTGTATGGTTAATTGGAAATTGATGCGAGTTTCCCCCAATTCAAATAAGTGTTGATGTTAAACAAATATCTCAAATAAATTTATAGTTATATAAAATGTGAAATGAACATATTAAATAATTCTAGAATTATATAAACTATAAAAATAAATATTAAGGTAAATACATTGGATAAAATCTAATGGCATAAACTAAAGTAGAAATTCACCTATATTACCAAACGAATATAAAAATAATTAGTATTAAATTTAGGAATAATTGAGATACAAAATAAATATAAAAATACATAAGACAAATTTATAGAAAATTTGTATAGCAAACAAATTACATAAATTAAACAATCTATATTAAAAATAGAAATTCATTATGAATTCTAAAACAAAATAAAATGAATACCTTAGATAAATTATAACAACATATGAAAAATAAAATAAAAATAAAAGTTTACTTGTATTACAAATTATAAGACCAAACAAAACATACATTCATGTACACTAGAATACAAATATAAGTAAAACTTACAAAGGAAGATGTTAGTATATAGATAATTATGCAAGTTGCAAAAAAAATAAGTACAAGGCAATTAATATGACACCACAATAAGATCATACCAGCCACCACCATTTCAAATATCTGTACAGCCGAAGAAAAATAAAATGTATGTGGTACAAACTAATTAATGCAAGCATCTTCAGCCATGCCTATTGTACAAACACATTTCATCACCCTGTACAAAAACATTACCCTGTAACTTCATTTTTCAAATGCATCAACCTCATTTCAGTTCGTCCATCAAGAGAACTGAGTAGAAATCTAAAGCAAATCTGGAGTGATGACCATTTTAAAATTTAAACAAAACTTTAATACTTCAACTCAAACACAAACAAGAAGATCAAAGGAGGGAGCTTTAGCAAACAAATTTCAAAGCTGTGCCAACATGAGGCTCTATTCATTTTGAAAACACAGTGAGTAAACACATTTTTTTGACTTAAGTATAATTAAATATGAGATAGCATGGTGCTTGCATATATGTTTGATTTGTATAGTTCTGTGTTTAGATATATGAGTGTTCTGTAACTTTGAATATACTGTTGTTTCCCTATTGTAGTTACAGGGTTAAGAGTTAATCAAAATACAAAAACATCTTCTTCCAATTATGTATAGGCTTACATTTTAAAACAAAATAAGTTGTTTAACCATAAATTAAGCTTTTGGAATTTGTTTTAAACCTGTTAGTGGAGTAGACACACTGGAAATCTAGTTCTACAGGCAACATGTATATTATGTTAAGATTCGAATGTGATAAATTGTTGATTCAATTATATAATCTGAATCTACATTCAAAAATAGGATTTTTGAAACAAAGATGGGAATTTTTAGTTAAGTATGCTTCGAGCAGTTCAAAGATGAACTGAAGTTGCATTTTTATCAATTTCTGGCGATTCATTGAACCGAAGATGTCGGGATCTCGACTGGAGATGCGGGGGTGATCGAGAAGTCTGGGAAAAATGCTCGGAGGTTGATCAAAGCCTCGTGGTGACGGCGGCGAGCAGTTTTTGCTCGTAAACCTAGTTTGGTCGTGGCGGGGTATTTTTTTCGTTCATCATCAATAATGAATCGAGTGCTTCGTGGTGCTGGGGAATGGTAGAAGGAATGTCGACGAAGAGTTGACCGGAGTCTCGAGTTTTCTGGTGGTCGAGGTTGAGAGAACGACGGCAGTTTCCAAGTTGATGGTGGTTCCAGTTTACGTTTCCCAGTTTGGGTTTTTGAGCTCGATTTTAATTTCGAGTAGAAGGTGATGTTCTGATGGTCGGAGATTCGCGCGATGGTGATTGTCGACTTGTTCGACAATGTGGCGATGTCGGAAGATCGCCAGAGGCGATGTGCACGTGCACATGCACTCATGTGTGTGAGTGTGTTGTTGCCTGGAAAGAGCAGAGGGGATTCACGCGTCGAACTCGAGTAATTCGAGTGGATTGCTCGAAGCAAAAATTTGTCATCTCGGGTCGAAAATGTGTTACAGGCCTTCAAGCCTGTTTTCTGTTTTGAAATTTGGAAACTAAAAATTTGAATTTGAAAACAAGGTTTTGAAAACTGAGTTTTAAAGCAAAGCGTAAATAAAGATTCTAGTTGAATTGAAATTTAGTTGAAGATAAATAAAAGTTTTAAATTCCATTTGTTTTAATAATTTAAAAGTAATTAAAGGTATTGAAGAAAATTGGATTTTAAAATAGAATGGAATTGGAAAATTGAAATTTAAACAAGTTAAATTTAAATTTTGAAAACCTGGACTTAACCCTAGATTTCGAAAAGAAATAAAGTTTATAAATTTAAATGTTTACATAAGTTATATGTTAAAGTAAAACTTTAAAATATGTTGAATCAAAAAGGAAAGTTGAATTTAACCTCTTTTAAATTTCTTGATAACAAAAGTAGTCCTTTGACATGTGAATTTAAAGCAAGTTGAAAATCAATGTTTCAAATATTTTGTGAGTGTTAATTAAATCATTAATAAATATGAGTTTTACTTTTAAGTAAATAAAGATTCAATAATTTGTAATTCATAAATTTTTAAGTTAATTAGAATGGAATAACTAATGTTTTGTATTAATTAAATTAGTAATTAGAAGTTTAAATTTATAAATTAAGGTTTAAGTTAATTAATTAAGAGATAGTTAATGTGTAATCATAGATTTCCAATTTGTGTTAGAGGAATTTCAATTTGAAATGAAAATGGATAATTTATGATTAGAAATTTATTAATTGTAATTAAGGACTAATTAAGTTATAATTATCACCTAATTAATTAAATAATTAGGATTAATTAATGGATTATTAATGGTTAGTCAATTTCTATAAATAATGATTAAAGATCGATTAATCAAGTATTTAAAGGTTAATTAATTTAAAGAATAATTAATTAATGTGATAAATTAATTAAGGTAATTAATTTGAGGATAAAAAAAGGTTAATTAATTATGAAATCGATTGGGGATGATCACTTATTATAATTAATTAAAGATAATTAATTAAAGGAAAATTTAATAATTAAAAGGTTAATTACTTAATGATTAATGGTTAATTAATAAATGATTAAAGAATAATTAATCAAAATGATTTGTAATTTATTGATGTTGATTAACCAGGATTAGTAATTTATTCATAAGTAATTAATCTGATTAAATTAATCAGACAATTAACTGATCTTACTTATGAATGTTTGGATTTTATTGAATGGGTGAATGGTTTGATATATCCCTATTCTGTGATGCTTTGTGATACATCCTGATTTGTGTGTGACTTGCACTCTAGTTCTTTATCTGGGATGAATGTAATTTTTATTATCTGCAATATATATATATATATATATATATATATATTTGTGATCTGTGAATAAAAGATAAGCGTTATAGTTATACCGCTTATCAACTATATTTCTGCATTCTGATCTGTGATGATTTGATGATGTTGCACTACTGTGTAAAACCCCTAGACTACACCATACACACACAAATATGGATTTTACGTGGAAATCGATTAAGTCACAAATGATTTAAAATTAATATTTTTTTGAAATTGAAATTTTTATTTCAATTGATTTTGGAAATGAATTTGGGTTAAATGTTAAGCTTTTGAAAAGGAGTTTAAGAATAAAATTATTTTGAATAACTTGGTAAGTTTTCTAATTTAAATAATTTAATTTGAATTTTGAATTAAAAATTTGGAATTGAATTCCATGATTGGAAATTACGGTTAAAGATATTATAAATGTGTTTACATGAATTTAAACCATTTTAAAAGTATAATTTTGGGAATTTGAATTTAACCCAAGGATTTCAACTTGTATGAATGAATCAGATTTTCTGAAATGAAACTGTTTGTTTTCAATGGAATAAAAGCTTTCAGATAAGAAATGAAATTCCAGTTTAATTAAAGGAATTTCAAGATTGAATTGAAAAAAATGGTTTTTCAAGTTATGAATGAATTCTTTTTGAAAGCTATGAATTGAATCTGTTTATTTTTAACAGATTTAAAATGGTGATTTGTTTAAACCATTCGAAATGGAATTGTTTTGAAAGCTATGAGTTAAATCTTTGTTTTAAAGATTTAACGAGTTAATCAAATTGAAATGGAAAATAATTTGGAAAATCTGTGAATGAATCTTTTGTTTAAAAGATTAAAGTGTGGAAAATTGTTTAAACCATTGAAGGTTGTTAAAATGAATCTTTTTGTTTAAAGATTTGACAATGGTAATTTGATAAATCATTTGAGAAGAAAGTTTGGGTTTAAGTTATGACTTAACTGAAATCCCAATATCCATATGTTTTAAAGATTGCGCCCGTTATTCGGTTTAGCCGGGAGAGGACCTTGGCGTCACATAACACATTTCGAATAATGATACATCGTATATGGATTGCATTTGAAGACCGGTGGTGAAGACCGGATATTTTCGAAAACGAAAGGACAACTCGTCGAATGTCTCTGCATCGACTGGTCCCCGATATAGAGATTTGATTACCCTTTGTGATGGGAAGTCCGGACGTGTTTTGAAAATTATCCGAATTTGCAAGGGCTTTTTCGGAAGTGCCTTCGGTTCTGTTCGAACCCGGAACAGACTTGTATGGTTACATGTCTGACATTACATTTTGAGATGTAAAGCAGATTTCTTTCAAATACATTTCTGTTGGTGGCAGAGAATTTATTCTCTTAGCTTAACACCCTTCTCTGAGACGTACGAGCTCAGAGGTTATGTAGTTGAAGGTTATCAGCGATATACTCCCAATTTGGTAATGTGGCATGCTGAGTGTTGTTGTGTGTTGATCATTTATTGATCATTTGTGATTCAAAGCATGGCTTTGTGAAAAAGCGTAGCTTTGCGGATGAGACCTCATCGAACCTCACAGACCGGAAATGGTCGAAACAGGAATATGTGGCAAGGTTATGAGAGTCGCACCCTTTAGGGTATGTCATTTCCTTCTGGAAAAGGGTGGTATCAGGTATGGAGCCCTGGTATTTAACCTATGTGGATACTCCAATCTCATTTACTGTGTGATTGTGTGTTTGATCGAGGCGCCTCGGATAAAGGTCCCAAAGGACCGGGGGATGACATATTCGTGAGTTACCTGTTATAGGGGTAACCCAGCCTTGTGTTGGCAGAGAGCAGTTTGTCTCTCGGGACGTCCAGCCAGAGGCGATCCCATGTGGCGGTAGGAAGTTCCTTAGCCTGACCATTTGTTGGAAATCCATCTTCCAATACGAACCTTGTACGGTTTTAGTTGTATAACCTGCTATTTAACATAGCAGCTATAGTAGGCTTAGTATAATGGTACCTATGCTGGCTAAGATTAATATTGTATTTTCGAAATGTTTCCTGCACTATGCACTAATAATAATATCGGATGATTTTGCATAGCAAACTTGTTTGACTATCATAAGAAGAAATCTCCTCCAATTCTGCGTTTGCATTGTGTGTGTGGCGGGAGGTCTTATGGTAGTTTCATTTTCCAAAAGCATTGCGAATATTTTCCATTTTCTTTTGTTGCTGTTTTAAAAGTAAACTATTTTTGTTGCTCACACCAGTCCCATGACTGACTTGGAGTTTATTGTTCCCTTCCTAAACTCTGGGTGCCCATCATTTTCCACACGGGCAGTCTAGAGTTGGGTTTCTCAGATATTCAGGTTTAGTAGATTATCTGGAGCTGGTTCAGTTCTTGGAGTTCAGGACTGCCCTTGCTTCTCTTTGTGGTTCGAGCTTGACATTGGAGTGGTTGGAGTCAGTCTCTCTGACTGATCATTTGGAGTTATCACTTCTGTTATTTCCGCTGTAGCATTATTTACCTCTGATATTCTTGTATCATATTGATATCATTGTTGTATATTATTCTGCATATTGTATTCATTGGAATTGTATATGATATCATTTATTTCTTTCTTCCGCTGTGTTGTTATATTTACTATGTTATAAGCTCCGGCAAGCCGGATTCGGCGTTTGAATCTACGGCATTTGAGTACAAGTGAAGTACGGGTGCTGATTTTCGAAGGCCGAGTTTTCAGATTGTTACATTTGGTATCAGAGCTGAGGGTAAAACTTTAGCTCAGGAGTATAACACATTAAGTAGCTAATTAGAGATAGGGTGAAGTATACCCTAGGGTGAGTAATCCTTAAGATATCCGTCTGTATGCCTTAGTAAATTCTCTGACTATCCACTGATAGTGAGTATGAGTGCAAGAAGAGGATGAGATAGGGGACAGGGGAGTACGACTATACCCTGTAACAACAAGGAAGCAATCTTTTCTCTATCAATCTCTTTCGTTCAACATCTCTTCTCAATTCTTTGATAGTTCCTGGTAGATTCAGGAAGAGATTTGATATATTTGTATGGGACATAAACTCCAACTGAGCCAAAATTGTTTGTTTGGATGAATTGGTTGCTTTGGTCGCTATGGTTGATAGGTATACTTTAGTTTCTAAACTTAAAATTTTGAAATTGTATCCATATATCTATCTATTCTTTGGGTCTGGATATTTTCTACGAATGGTTAGTTATCCCTTCGAACTAACCGATGCCACTGTATATTTCGTAGATCTGGATAACCCGAGTATCCTGTGAAAAATTAAATAGATTCATTCTTGTATCTATTATTGATATTCTGATTTGGTAAGCCAAATGCAGAATAGATGTTCAGTTGATTTGATGAAATATTCTTCAGCTATCTTTGTGTCTCCTTGGCAATTTCAAGGACGAAATTCTTTTAAGGGGGGAAGTCTGTAACGACCCCGGATTTTATATAAATTTAAATTGATAATTAAAGTAAATTTTTGAATTAAAATTGTATGGTTAATTGGAAATTGATGCGAGTTTCCCCGAATTAAAATAAGTGTTGATGTTAAACAAATATCTCAAATAAATTTATAGTAATATATAAAATGTGAAATGAACATATTAAATAATTCTAGAATTATATAAACTATAAAAATAAATATTAAGGTAAATACATTGGATAAAATCTAATGACATAAACTAAAGTAGAAATTCACCTATATTACCAAACGAATATAAAAATAATTAGTATTAAATTTAGGAATAATTGAGATACAAAATAAATATAAAAATACATAAGATAAATTTATAGAAAATTTGTATAGTAAACAAATTACATAAATTAAACAATCTATATTAAAAATAGAAATTCATTATGAATTCTAAAACAAAATAAAATGAATACCTTAGATAAATTATAACAACATATGAAAAATAAAATAAAATAAAAGTTTACTTGTATTACAAATTATAAGACCAAACCAAACATACATTCATGTACACTAGAATACAAATATAAGTAAAACTTACAAAGGAAGATGTTAGTATATAGATAAGTATGCAAGTTGCAAAAAAAATAAGTACAAGGCAATTAATATGACACCACAACAAGATCATACCAGCCACCACCATTTCAAATATCTGTACAACCGAAGAAAAATAAAATGTATGTGGTACAAACTAATTAATGCAAGCATCTTCAGCCATGCCTATTGTACAAACACATTTCATCACCCTGTACAAAAACATTACCCCTGTAACTTCATTTTTCAAATGCATCAACCTCATTTCAGTTCGTCCATCAAGAGAACTGAGTAGAAATCTAAAGCAAATCTGGAGTGATGACCATTTTAAAATTTAAACAAAACTTTAATACTTCAACTCAAACACAAACAAGAAGATCAAAGGAGGGAGCTTTAGCAAACAAATTTCAAAGCTGTGCCAACATGAGGCTCTATTCAGTTTGAAAACACAGTGAGCAAACACATTTTTTTGACTTAAGTATAATTAAATATGAGATAGCATGGTGCTTGCATATATGTTTGATTTGTATAGTTCTGTGTTTAGATATATGAGTGTTCTGTAACTTTGAATATACTGTTGTTTCCCTATTGTAGTTACAGGGTTAAGAGTTAATCAAAATACAAAAACATCTTCTTCCAATTATGTATAGGCTTACATTTTAAAACAAAATAAGTTGTTTAACCATAAATTAAGCTTTTGGAATTTGTTTTAAACCTGTTAGTGGAGTAGACACACTGGAAATCTAGTTCTACAGGCAACATGTATATTATGTTAAGATTCGAATGTGATAAATTGTTGATTCAATTATATAATCTGAATCTACATTCAAAAATAGGATTTTTGAAACAAAGATGGGAATTTTTAGTTAAGTATGCTTCGAGCAGTTCAAAGATGAACTGAAGTTGCATTTTTATCAATTTCTGGCGATTCATTGAACCGAAGATGTCGGGATCTCGACTGGAGATGCGGGGGTGATCGAGAAGTCTGGGAAAAATGCTCGGAGGTTGATCAAAGCCTCGTGGTGACGGCGGCGAGCAGTTTTTGCTAGTAAACCTAGTTTGGTCGTGGCGGGGTATTTTTTTCGTTCATCATCAATAATGAATCGAGTGCTTCGTGGTGCTGGGGAATGGTAGAAGGAATGTCGACGAAGAGTTGACCGGA
This sequence comes from Allium fistulosum, assembly GCA_030737815.1. Taxonomy (NCBI): domain Eukaryota; kingdom Viridiplantae; phylum Streptophyta; class Magnoliopsida; order Asparagales; family Amaryllidaceae; genus Allium; species Allium fistulosum. The sequence continues at coordinate 673,097,873 of CM060906.1, forward strand.
GTCTCGAGTTTTCTGGTGGTCGAGGTTGAGAGAACGACGGCAGTTTCCAGGTTGATGGTGGTTCCAGTTTACGTTTCCCAGTTTGGGTTTTTGAGCTCGATTTTAATTTCGAGTCGAAGGTGATGTTCTGATGGTCGGAGATTCGCGCGATGGTGATTGTCGACTTGTTCGACAATGTGGCGATGTCGGAAGATCGCCAGAGGCGATGTGCACGTGCACATGCACTCATGTGTGTGAGTGTGTTGTTGCCTGGAAAGAGCAGAGGGGATTCACGCGTCGAACTCGAGTAATTCGAGTGGATTGCTCGAAGCAAAAATTTGTCATCTCGGGTCGAAAATGTGTTACAGGCCTTCAAGCCTGTTTTCTGTTTTGAAATTTGGAAACTAAAAATTTGAATTTGAAAACAAGGTTTTGAAAACTGAGTTTTAAAGCAAAGCGTAAATAAAGATTCTAGTTGAATTGAAATTTAGTTGAAGATAAATAAAAGTTTTAAATTCCATTTGTTTTAATAATTTAAAAGTAATTAAAGGTATTGAAGAAAATTGGATTTTAAAATAGAATGGAATTGGAAAATTGAAATTTAAACAAGTTAAATTTAAATTTTGAAAACCTGGACTTAACCCTAGATTTCGAAAAGAAATAAAGTTTATAAATTTAAATGTTTACATAAGTTATATGTTAAAGTAAAACTTTAAAATATGTTGAATCAAAAAGGAAAGTTGAATTTAACCTCTTTTAAATTTCTTGATAACAAAAGTAGTCCTTTGACATGTGAATTTAAAGCAAGTTGAAAATCAATGTTTCAAATATTTTGTGAGTGTTAATTAAATCATTAATAAATATGAGTTTTACTTTTAAGTAAATAAAGATTCAATAATTTGTAATTCATAAATTTTTAAGTTAATTAGAATGGAATAACTAATGTTTTGTATTAATTAAATTAGTAATTAGAAGTTTAAATTTATAAATTAAGGTTTAAGTTAATTAATTAAGAGATAGTTAATGTGTAATCATAGATTTCCAATTTGTGTTAGAGGAATTTCAATTTGAAATGAAAATGGATAATTTATGATTAGAAATTTATTAATTGTAATTAAGGACTAATTAAGTTATAATTATCACCTAATTAATTAAATAATTAGGATTAATTAATGGATTATTAATGGTTAGTCAATTTCTATAAATAATGATTAAAGATCGATTAATCAAGTATTTAAAGGTTAATTAATTTAAAGAATAATTAATTAATGTGATAAATTAATTAAGGTAATTAATTTGAGGATAAAAAAAGGTTAATTAATTATGAAATCGATTGGGGATGATCACTTATTATAATTAATTAAAGATAATTAATTAAAGGAAAATTTAATAATTAAAAGGTTAATTACTTAATGATTAATGGTTAATTAATAAATGATTAAAGAATAATTAATCAAAATGATTTGTAATTTATTGATGTTGATTAACCAGGATTAGTAATTTATTCATAAGTAATTAATCTGATTAAATTAATCAGACAATTAACTGATCTTACTTATGAATGTTTGGATTTTATTGAATGGGTGAATGGTTTGATATATCCCTATTCTGTGATGCTTTGTGATACATCCTGATTTGTGTGTGACTTGCACTCTAGTTCTTTATCTGGGATGAATGTAATTTTTATTATCTGCAATATATATATATATATATATTTGTGATCTGTGAATAAAAGATAAGCGTTATAGTTATACCGCTTATCAACTATATTTCTGCATTCTGATCTGTGATGATTTGATGATGTTGCACTACTGTGTAAAACCCCTAGACTACACCATACACACACAAATATGGATTTTACGTGGAAATCGGTTAAGTCACAGATGATTTAAAATTAATATTTTTTTGAAATTGAAATTTTTATTTCAATTGATTTTGGAAATGAATTTGGGTTAAATGTTAAGCTTTTGAAAAGGAGTTAAGAATAAAATTATTTTGAATAACTTGGTAAGTTTTCTAATTTAAATAATTTAATTTGAATTTTGAATTAAAAATTTGGAATTGAATTCCATGATTGGAAATTACGGTTAAAGATATTATAAATGTGTTTACATGAATTTAAACCATTTTAAAAGTATAATTTTGGGAATTTGAATTTAACCCAAGGATTTCAACTTGTATGAATGAATCAGATTTTCTGAAATGAAACTGTTTGTTTTCAATGGAATAAAAGCTTTCAGATAAGAAATGAAATTCCAGTTTAATTAAAGGAATTTCAAGATTGAATTGAAAAAAATGGTTTTTCAAGTTATGAATGAATTCTTTTTGAAAGCTATGAATTGAATCTGTTTATTTTTAACAGATTTAAAATGGTGATTTGTTTAAACCATTCGAAATGGAATTGTTTTGAAAGCTATGAGTTAAATCTTTGTTTTAAAGATTTAACGAGTTAATCAAATTGAAATGGAAATTAATTTGGAAAATCTATGAATGAATCTTTTGTTTAAAAGATTAAAGTGTGGAAAATTGTTTAAACCATTGAAGGTTGTTAAAATGAATCTTTTTGTTTAAAGATTTGAAAATGGTAATTTGTTAAACCATTTGAGAAGAAAGTTTGGGTTTAAGTTATGACTTAACTGAAATCCCAATATCCATATGTTTTAAAGATTGCGCTCGTTATTCGGTTTAGCCGGGAGAGGACCTTGGTGTCACATAACCCATTCCTAATAATGATACATCGTATATGGATTGCATTTGAAGACCAGTGGTGAAGACCGGATATTTTAGAAAACGAAAGGACAACTCGTCGAATGTCTCTGCATCGACTGGTCCCCGATATAGAGATTTGATTACCCTTTGTGATGGGAAGTCCGGACGTGATTAGAAAATTATCCGGATTTGCAAGGGCTTTTTTGGAAGTGCCTTCGGTTCTGTTCGAACCCGGAACAGACTTGTATGGTTACATGTCTGACATTATATTTTGAGATGTAAAGCAGATTTCTTTCAAATACATTTCTGTTGGTGGCGGAGAATTTATTCTCTTAGCTTAACACCCTTCTCTGAGACGTACGAGCTCAGAGGTTATGTAGTTGAAGGTTATCAGCGATATACTCCCAATTTGGTAATGTGGCATGCTGAGTGTTGCTGTGTGTTGATCATTTATTGATCATTTGTGATTCAAAGCATGGCTTTGTGAAAAAGCGTAGCTTTGCGGACGAGACCTCATCGAACCTCACAGACCGGAAATGGTCGAAACAGGAATATGCGGCAAGGTTATGAGGGTCGCGCCCTTTAGGGTATGTCATTTCCTTCTGGAAAAGGGTGGTATCAGGTATGGAGCCCTGGTATTTAACCTATGTGGATACTCCAATCTCATTTACTGTGTGATTGTGTGTTTGATCGAGGCGCCTCGGATAAAGGTCCCAAAGGACCGGGGGATGACATATTCGTGAGTTACCTGTTATAGGGGTAACCCGGCCTTGTGTTGGCAGAGAGCAGTTTGTCTCTCGGGACGTCCAGCCAGAGGCGATCCCATGTGGCGGTAGGAAGTTCCTTAGCCTGACCATTTGTTGGAAATCCATTTTCCAATACGAACCTTGTACGGTTTTAGTTGTAGAACCTGCTATTTAACATAGCAGCTATAGCAGGCATAGTATAATGGTACCTATGCTGGCTAAGATTAATATTGTATTTTCAAAATGTTTCCTGCACTATGCACTAATAATAATATCGGATGATTTTGCGTAGCAAGCATGTTTGACTATCATAAGAAGAAATCTCCTCCAATTCTGCGTTTGCATTGTGTGTGTGGCGGGAGGTCTTATGGTAGTTTCATTTTCCAAAAGCATTGCGAATATTTTCCATTTTCTTTTGTTGTTGTTTTAAAAGTAAACTGTTTTTGTTGCTCACACCAGTCCCATGACTGACTCGGAGTTTATTGTTCCCTTCCTAAACTCTGGGTGCCCATCATTTTCCACACGGGCAGTCTAGAGTTGGGTTTCTCAGATATTCAGGTTTAGTAGATTATCTGGAGCTGGTTCAGTTCTTGGAGTTCAAGACTGCCCTTGCTTCTCTTTGTGGTTTGAGCTTGACATTGGAGTGGTTGGAGTCAGTCTCTCTGACTGATCATTTGGAGTTATCACTTCTGTTATTTCCGCTGTAGCATGATTTACCTCTGATATTCTTGTATCATATTGATATCATTGTTGTATATTATTCTGGATATTGTATTCGTTGGAATTGTATATGATATCATTTATTTCTTTCTACCGCTGTGTTGTTATACTTACTGTGTTATAAGCTCTGGCAAGCCGGATTCGGCGTTTGAATCTACGGCATTTGAGTACAAGTGAAGTACGGGTACCGATTTTCGAAGGCCGAGTTTTCGGATTATTACAAGATTGGTCATAGAGATAGATGTTTGTAACAAATTACATAATTTCTACTAGGGCATACTCCTAACTCTATCGATCTCCCACTTGAAATTGTGATCAATTATGGAATCTTATTCCAACTTTATCGTTCAATTTTCTCAAGAACTAATTGAGTCGGTCCCTTTGTGAATAAGTATTAAATTTTATTTTTGATATCTACTATATCGATCAACTCTTTCCGATACTAATTAAATAAGTATCATGTGGAACTATCTGAAGTATGTCTATCGACTTCTAGTGAGCTCTAGGTTCTTTTATGCAATGTATCACTACATTGTTATCATATAACAATGTAAAGGGATTCTCAACATTTGGAATTACCTCATCTCAATTATAAATTTGTGCATTTATTTATGCTTCTTACATTGTAGTAGCCTTTGGTTGAATCAACTACTACTTATTATTTGGAACAATTATAACTTAAAGTTTTTAACTTAAGTTTTGAACATGAATTTAGCATTGACATACTATATCCGATATAACAAATGAAGTTCGATTCAGTGCACTCATTCATAAGGAGTTCATTGTTTCTATAAACAATTATCTTGTATTTTATAAATACTTGAGAACACTCAAAATATACAATAAAATTAATCTAGATTTGATGCTTTTTCTATATATCAAATACATAATCAAAGTGCGATATTGTATACAATATGACATGTACGATAATTCCTATTACCAATGCATAAGAAATCTGTCTTACTTGCTTAATATTAAACAATTTAATATAGTGCCTATGTATATCGTTCTGAGGTATTCTCAACATCCTTTTATACTGATTATAAAAGATGTTATTTTCAAATCCAATATCGAGTATTAAACAACCAAACTGAAATGATTTTAACACGAATACATCATTCACAATCATAGGTTTGTTGTTTTTAGAATTATATTTTAGTACCTGTTAATATTATTTTTTACAGACATATGCTTCCTCTGCATTTTGAATGAACTTCAAATTATTTGATTTCTCTCTCAAAATACTTACATAACTCTGATGCTTATCGAATAACACTTTCATATCATTTCTTAGATTATATCCAATACTCATGAACTTTATTATTGCTCCCACCGAATTTGAGGCATTTTGGTTTTTATGTGCAAATAGTGTATTCTAAATCATTATTTAGAATTTTTTCAACGTATGTGCACCAAAAAGTCAAACCGAGTAATAAATTTTGTGATTAAAATCAGAATTAATTAATGCATGTTGAATGACAAATCTATTACGCTAGTTTTAACTGTTGGGACAAGATTCCAACTGGAGACCACTCAAATCGAAACCCCACAAGCACAGCGGAAGACGGGATCGTGGTAAGAAGTGTAAAACCAATCAATCAACAACTCAATTCCAATCTCAACCAATCCAAAAACAATCACAATCCCAAACAAGCAATTCAGAAACCAAAGCAATAATGAAAATAAATCACACAACGATTTATAGTGGTTCCACTAACGTTACGTTAGTGTACATCCACTTTAAGAGAGAGCTTTTATTAATATTGATGAGAAGAGTACAAGAGATTGATTACAATGATCAAAATTCTAATTATAAATTGATTTGTGGAGAAGAGAATTGAAGAAAAATAGATTTTGATAAACCCTAATTAGTGGAGGCTAATCTCTTGCAGTCGCTTGCACGCACACCCAGATCTGGAACCTGAAGCTAGCTTATATAGGAGGATAGAATCCCTAGGCAATGTTCCGAAATTGCCCCTGCAGATATCACAAATCTTCACGCTAAGTCCACACGTGAAAACATGCGAAAGTCGCCTCAGACGTCTGACCAAAGTGGTCAGACGTCTGACTTGAGTTACTGAAAAGTTTCGCTTCAGCTCAGACATCTGACCATTTGGTCAGACGTCTGATTCAAGTCTCTGGAACCAATTATGCACAGACTCAGACGTCTGACCCATTTGGTCAGACGTCTGACCTCATTCTCTAAAACAGGTCTGGTGCAGATTTGCTGAAGGGTCAGACGTCTGACCATTTTCCTCAGACGTCTGACCCTGCCAATTCAGCCCACTTCACCTTATCCTTTATAACTTCCACCTCTGAACTTTGATTTGCGAACCGTTTTCTCCGTTACGAAGCTGCTTCCGACCTCTACAATTCTCCATATAGTGTCGCTAAAATTTAACACTCCACCTCGACACTATATCCATCTCCAACTCCAATGGTACCATACCATCAACGATAACCGATAGCACCAACTATCACTTCTTCTACCTTCAACCAAACATGAATGCTTTCCCAATGAGTACCGACAAAGCCACCACCCATTGCACTCCACCAACGAGCTCAAGGAAAGCCCCCGCCCGCTAATGAAATGTTGAAAACATCCAAATCCTAAGCTATCTCACCAAAGACTAGCAATTACCAAGAAGATAGAACCTCAATCTCTCATCGATACTCTTCCTCATCTACCACCAAGCTCCTCCCTTAACCATGCCACCCCGTGGCACCTAGCACTTTCCAAGCGAATCAAGTTCGAACAATGCTCGAACTTTCTAATCGGCAATGCCTAAGTGAACATGTCCCCCGCGTTATCCTTTGTGTGCACTTTTCGAAGATATACTTGCTTATCCACATCCATGGCTACTAGACATGACTCTCTCACCTCAATATGCTTAGTCCGTGAGCTAAATGCCAAATTCTCAGCCAAGTGAATAGCATTCTGGCTATCACATCGAACATCAATACTATCATGCTTGAATCCTAAGTCACACAACAATCGCTTCAAATAGAGTGCCTCTTTTGCGGCCTCCATCGCGGCTATCAACTCCGCCTCCGTAGTGGATAAAGCAACTACGATTTGCAATCTAGATCTCCAACTTATGGCTATACCCCCAAGTGTGAAGACATATCCGGAAGTTGATTTTCTTCGATTCCTATCACCAGCGTAGTCCGAATCATAATAACCAACCAACTTGCAATCCATCGCCTTACTACCGCCAAAAACAAGACCATGAGATGATGTGCCTCTAAGGTATCTCAATATAAGCTTCACAGCTTCCCAATGCGATTTCCCCGGGTTAGCGATATATCGACTAGCCATCCCGACGGCATTTCCAATATCTGGCCTTGTACACACCATAGCGTACATTAGACTTCCAACCGCACTAGCATATGGCACCTTTGCCATATAAGCCTTGTCTTCCTTCAAGATAGGTGATCCTTTACTCGAAAGCTTCATATGCAAAGGTAAAGATGTATTTGACGCCTTTGCATTCTCCATGCTAAACCGGCAAAGCACTTTCTCAATGTACTCCTTTTGAGTTAGTTTCAACTCAAAATGCTTTCGATCCCTTACAATTTCCATGCCCAATAACCTTCTTGCTATTCCAAGGTCCTTCATTTCGAACTTTGATTTCAAACTCAGTTTTAGCTAATGGATTTCATTCTTATCCTTAGAAGCAATGAGCATGTCATCCACATACAAGAGTAAATACACCCAACAATCATTTCTCAACTTCTTGAAATAAACAAAAGCATCTTTGATGCTTCTATCAAAACCATTTTCAAGCATAAAATGATCAAACCTCTCGTACCATTGTCTTGATGATTGCTTTAAACCATATAGTGGTTTCTTCAACTTGCAAACCAAATTTGACTTACCATCCACAACAAAACCTTCAGGTTGCTCCATGTAGATGTCTTCATCCAAGTAACCATGCAAGAAGGCAGTTTTCACATCAAGTTGCTCCAACTCTAAGTCATGAATAGCAACTATAGCAAGTAATATCCGGATAGAAGTATGGCGCACAACCGGTGCGAATATCTCATCATACTCTTTTCCCTTCCTTAGTGAAAACCCCTTAGCCACTAGCCTAGATTTGTATCTCCCATCGTCCTTCACATTGTAAATCCATTTGCACCCAATAGCACAGTTTCCTTTAGGAAGTGGAACCAAATCCCAAGTTTGATTCTTCAATAATGATTGCATCTCTTCCTCCATGGCACAAATCCATTTCGAGCTATCACTCGACTCCATGACGTCATCAAGGTCCATCGGCTCATCTTGGACTACATGAAGAGCATAGTCCAAATTATCACAAAAGCTAAGATAGTTCCATTCACCATATCTTTCGGGTTGTCTTATCGTACGACGACCAACCCGAGTAGCAATACCATCACCCAAACTCCCTTCGGCTCCACCTTGAACCGAATCTTCTCTAGAATCATGCACATCACAAACACTACTAGAGGAACCATGTGGACTACGTGATGTAACATCAACCGCTACTTTCTCACAAGCATCTCCAACTACTCTACTCTCTCTACTCCTTGGACAAAATGTGGAAATATTTTCCTTCTCCTTCGATTCACCATGAACCAAATCCGGAACATCCGATAAGCTCACATTCTCCTTGAACATCGCCAACTCATCAAAAGTAACATGATGAGAATTCACTACCTTCTTCGTTTTCGGATTCCAAATCCGATAGCCTTTTACTCCATCCGTATAGCCAAGCAAAATCCCCTTGAAAGGTCTAGGTTCAAGCTTATCATTTCCAGGATCATGCACATAAATCGGACTACCAAACACATGAAGATAACTCAAGTCAATGCTCTTTCCCTTCCACACTTCCTTCGAAATTTTGGTACCAATAGCTGAGCATGGAATTCGATTAATAATATGCACTACGGTTGACAAAGCTTCAGCCCAAAATCCCTTCGCCAAACCCGATGTCAATCTCAAGCATCGAGCTTTCTCAAGTAGAGTACGATTCATCCTTTCCGCAACACCATTCGACTGCGGATCTCCAGGTGTAGTAAAATGCCTCCGAATACCATGATGCTTGCAAAACTCTAAAAAATCTCCGGAAACATACTCTCCACCATTTTCGGATCTTAGAACCTTCAAAGACTTGCCACTCTCATTCTCAACAAGAGCCTTCCATGCTTTGAACTTTGTAAATGCCTCCGACTTGGCCTTCATTACATACACCCAAACTTTCCGAGAAAGTCATTTGTAAAGGAAATATAATAGCGAACTCCACCTAAAGAAGCTATAGGTGCCGGTCCCCAAACATCCGTGTGAACATACTCAAGAACCCTTCTCGAATCATGCTTTCCCTCACCGAATGAAACTTTAGTTTGCTTCCCCATGACGCATTCTTCGCAAAACTCTAACTTGTTGAAATTTTCTCCATCGATCATCTCCCACTTCCGAAGAACGTCCAAACTCCTCTCCGAGACATGAGCTAACCTCAAATGCCACAACCTAGTCGCATCCAAGCCACTAGAACTATCAACTCCTATACAAGTTTCACTTTCTACAGTCACTCCTTGAAGCAAATAAATACCATGAGTCCTAGCACCCTTCATCACCACACGCACCCCCCTTCGAAACCCACAATCTATCACTCTCAATAGTGATTTTACAACCTAAAGAATCCAGCTGCCCCAAAGATATAAGAGACTTCCTAAGTCCTGGAACATAGCGCACATTAGTGAGAGTACGAACCACTCCGTCAAACATCCGAATTTGCATGGAACCGATGCCTTTCGACTTACAAATAGCACCATTTCCCATAGCAATTGAATTTCCTTCCTTTTCTATGTAAGAAGAAAAAATTCCTATTTGGTGTCATATGATAAGACGCCCTCGAATCGAGCACCCATTCGCTACCCGAAACATCCGATGCTACCGCCGATAAAACATGTACATCTCCCTCACCAACTCCACTCTCCACCGCTACTGATGAAGATGCTACTTCCTTCTTTGCCTTCTCCTTTTCCGGACACTCATTCTTCCAATGACTAGGCTTCTTACAAATATAGCACTTGCCTTTTCTTGTCTTCGACTTTCCTCTCCAACATGGGTTCCTTGACTTAGAACACCCCCGGTTTCCTTCTTCACATACCTCTCCTTCTCCATAAATAAACCATGACCATTACTAGCACCACTACTTCCATCACCTAACTCCTTCATTTGATCCCGCAACTTTTCGCTAAGAAGACCCGTCTTGACATCATCGAGAGTCAATGTATCCCGGCTATAGATCAAACTGTTTAAGAAACCTGTATAGCGGTCTGGCAATGAACACAACAATATCATTGCCTTTTCCTCTTCCTTAATCTTCAAATCTACCACCTTCATCTTCATTAGCAAATCATCAAAAGTATTCAAGTGCGCCTTTAGCGAATTACCTTCCTTCATCTTATAGGTGAAGAACGTTCGCAATAAGATCAAATGATTTGTCAGTGACTTCTTCATATACAACTCCTCCAACTTGTCCCAAATACCCTTAGCAGTTGTTTCACCACTAATTTCAGAGATATCATTTTATCCCATAGCAAGTTGAAGTGTAGTGAATGACCACTCTTCCATCTCCTCTCTCTCAACATCCGAGATGTCCGCTGGCAACAAATGTGTGTCAAACACTACCCGATGGACCCGATTCCTCCTTAGAACCGCTTTCATCTTCCATTGCCATTTTTCAAAATCATTATTGCCATTCCATTTGTCTATTACCAATTGTGATCTTAAAGTTGCGTACGAACCACGTACATAAGAAGCTACACCACTTGGATTACCCATTAAGGAACTACTTGAGGTATTACTCGATTCTGGCATTTCTACAACCACCTACCAACACCAATGCTCTGATACCAAATGTTGGGACGAGATTCCAACTGGAGAGCACTCAAATCGAAACCCCACAAGCACAGCGGAAGACGGGTTCGTGGTAAGAAGTGTAAAAACAACCAATCAATAACTCAATTCCAATCTCAACCAATCCAAAAACAATCACAATCCCAAACAAGCAATTCAAAAATCAAAGCAATAATGAATATAAATCACACAGCGATTTATAGTGGTTCCACTAACGTTGTGTTAGTGTACATCCAGTTTAAGAGAGAGCTTTTATTAATATTGATGAGTAGAGTACAAGAGATTGATTACAATGATCAAAATTCTAATTATAAATTGATTTATAAAGAAGAGAGTTGAAGAAAAATAGATTTTGATAAACCCTAATTAGTGGAGGCTAATCTCTTGCAATCGCTTGCACGCACACCCAGATTTAGAACCTGAAGCTGGCTTATATAGGAGAATAGAAACCCTAGGCAATATTCCGAAATTGCCCCTGCAGATATCACAAATCTTCACGCTAAGTCCACGCATGAAAAACATGCGAAAGTCGCCTCAGACGTCTGACCAAAGTGGTCAGATGTCTGACTTTAGTTACGAAAAAGTTTCGCTTCAGCTTAGACGTCTGATTCAAGTCTCTGGAATTAATTCTGCACAGACTCAGACGTCTGACCCATTTGGTCAGACGTCTGACCTCATTCTCTGGAACAGGTCTGGTGCAGATTTGCTAAAGGGTCAGATGTCTGACCATTTTTCTCAGATGTCTGACCCTGCCAATTTAGCCCACTTCACCTTTTCCCTTATAACTTCCACCTCCGAACTCCGATTTGCGAACCGTTTTCTCCGTTACGAAGCTACTTCCGACCTCTACAATTCTCCATATAGTGTCGCCAAAATTTAACATTAACAATTAAAATTAATGATGTTATTCTTATCAATGTGGCTTATATTCCAACTGCACCAATCTTCTTCTCGAAGGCACATTTGCAACCGATGGATCATACCCTTTTAGGTACCAATGTCAAAATCATATTTTGATATTGTAGTTGGAATACACTTTGGATTTGCACATCATGCCATATGGTAGAGTCAATACTCTTAATGGCTTACTTAGGGTTGAGGAAGTTCTTTTTTCAACATTAATAAAGTACATAGTTTCTTTTTAATGTGCGAGATTTATCATTAGACATTCTAATCTGTCATGTCTATATAATTCGGTTAATTTTATTCCATTCTTTGTTATTAGTTTTATCTTTATATCAATCTAATTCCATTTTACTACCAATAATTTCTAAAAAAAGTTTCTTCGCTACGAAGTTAGCACTTTTTGAAACAACAATTATTTCTTAGTGCAGTAAAATAGGTATTCATAAACATTTTATGAACTACTTAAATATATGTATGAAACTATTTTATTTTACGATACTTAAGTTCATAACATTAATTGGTCATCAATATTGATTAATCTCAAACTCCTTTGGGATGGTTCGCACAAGATCCCTTACAAGCAAGTATTACGTGTAGCCTCTCGACTCATACGACCTGTTAACTTCTTGATCTAGGATATCTGGGGGTTTCATATAAACTTTTATCTTGTATGATCTCGTAAACTAAGCCTTGGATGAAATTAATTTCAACCTTATGTACTTACTCTTAAGTACACAACCTTACAAAAAAATTAACTCAACTTCACTCATTATCAATTGTATGTTTTCCAACAAATTATGATTACTCCTTACCGATGCATCATTATGTATCATAGGGAGGAGTGACTAATGAGACTGAACCATATTCATTTTTAGGTACTTTTGAAATAGTTTCCCTATATATTCACCTATTTCATCAAATCTAGTTTTCTTATTTCTTTTGTATGTTGTTTTTTATACTTCCTCTTTATATTTGATGAACTTATCATAGACATATTATATGTGTATCAAATACATATGTTTAATTTTATGATAATTCTCACGTGGATTAGACGACGCGGTGGAACAACTTTTGGTACCATTAGACTTTTGGCTACATATATCTTTATGTATCATTCTAAACAGTTCACAAACTTTTATGTCGCTCCTGCTAAGTGGATGCTTCGTTATCAATTCCAAAATAATTGTGAAAATTATAGATACTTCTATATTATGTAGCTAATGCGATAACACAGTTATTCTAATAGATTTATTTGATAGCAAATATTCAAAACATTCATAATAAAGTAAAACTATATTCACTTTCAATCACTATTGAATTAATTATTATTTCATAAATAATATCTGATATACTTATGAAAATAATTTTGCATAACTTGATGCATCCACTAATAAGTATTATTATAACACCCCATGAAAATAAACAAATTAACCAAAAAGAGTTAATAAATAATTATTAATGCCCAAAAATGGAATTTTTTCAAATGTCAAAATTTGGCTACGAAACTTGCACATTTGTGTCCGTAGCCCTTTTTTGTTGAACTTTCATATATATAGTTTTACGATCAGAGTTCAAACGAAAAAATTATTAACATTTGAAGTTTTCAGATCGAAAACAATTCAAAATCAATTAAGGAAATAAATGTTAATAGGTTAGTATTAAAATGGACATTAAATATAAATTATGACAATAATGGCTGGGGTAAATCTAATTAAATCAGCATTGAAAAGGAAATAAATTAGAATTTATGTAGGTAAAGGTAATAAATATTAACGTTTAAAAATAAAAGGAGCCAATAAATATTATCAGCTTAGTATTTAAGCAACAGTTACATATAAATGTTAGTTAAGGATGCTCAATTATATTAAATCTGATTAAGGGAGCATGTAAGTAAATAAATTGAGCATGAAAGTAAATAAATAAACAACTTGAACATAAAAGGAAATAAGTATCATTAATTTATTACTTTGATGCTTAATTAAATGTCAAACATTAACATAAGAATTAAATGGAATTAAATCAAATCAAATCTGAGCATCAAAGGAATTAAATGATATTAATTAACGTTAACAAATACTTAGCGACTAAGTAAGGTTAATGTAAGTCAAATCAAATGGAATAAAATCAGTCGCATCAAATATAAGGAACTAAATAATAACTTTACGTATATACTAGCAACTGGTCGACCTTTATTGGGATAGATCGACCGATGCAGTCGATCGGTGGAGGTATAGCAGTCGACCGGTGCCTGCTGCAGTAGCAAGAATTAACCTAGATCTAATGGCACATATTTTATAAATTAAAATCTAATGGATGGAATTGATTCGTGTGCCTATAAATACATGCCAAATCCCTCACTTTTCTTCTCGTGTTTTCTGAATCAAGGAGTGAAGCTTCGCCATTTTTTTCCACATACTCTAGAAATACAGAAATTATAAAATAGTATTATATATGTGGAGAATAGTGGAAAACAAAAGAGAAGAAGAATAAGTGGTGAATCAATTCTGCGAAAAAGGGGTAAATTCTAAATCTAAAACTTTACAACTATGTTTAATTCAATTCTCTTCCCTTATCTATAATTCTAATAAATATGTATACACCCTAATACATATTATGGTAGGCAAAAAGGGAGTCAAACAGGAATAATAAGATTTAGATTTGGAGATTTGAAAGCTTAGAAGTGAGTGATAAATTATATATTTTTATATAATATTGGATTTATATCGTGTAAATCTATTCCTTATATGTCTGATAGTAATTTTGGAGTTATAGACTTAAATATATACATATAATGAATTTGAGAACCATGCCTACATATTCTACGAATAGTTAACTTTGATTAAATATTACCTATACTTGAATTTGGAAAGTAAGGATAAAAGTAGTCCCTAAATTAATAATATTGTATAATAATTCTACGTTTATTAGATGAATGATATATGTTAGTAAATATGAATTGGAAGTTATTATAATTTGGATCGGGATTTAAGTAGTATTTTAATTCATTAGAATGAATTATGTTGCAATGTAAATTTTTATAAATTATCAAATTTATAAATACGAATAAATGTGTATCGTTTAAAATAACAAGAGACATGCTTAAAAGAAAGATATGTACAAAATATGGGAGTTTATCGTATTTTGTACAGTCCATTTCAATAAGAATAATTCCTTGTAATTTCAAACAAAACACAGGTCCTCTTTTAGATAATTTATGAAAAACTACAGTATTAGCGATTCCTTGTGGGAAGATGTAATTCCAATGCATTAAAATGCAGAAATGCCTAAGTACAAACCAAACTATAGTAAGTAGGGATAATAACAATAGTTTAATTGTAAAACTAATGCATGCGATTTATGTTAAATTAGAAAATAAACAACGACCAACAAAGCATAAGTAAAATGTCAAAATGGGTAATTAAGAAGTTATGGTAATCCAAAAAAGACAGTAATGGTTAAAAAGGGAACGATAGAATATACTTAATAGAAGTGGAAGTCAAACAGTAAGGGATATTCAATTTATTAAATTAGAATTGAGCGATGAATGACATTAAATGTCACTAATGAAATAAGAAGTAAATTTTGTAAAAATAACTTTAAATTAGCTGCTGAATATAGGAGGCATAATGATAGAAATAAAATTTATACAGCCTTAAGTATGCGTTTATGAGGGTGTCGATTATTGAATCTAGTCAATAACTTAGATTATTTTACAATGGCATGGTCATTAGTATGGGTTGGAATGCGAGGTTAGTAATGTTGCACAATAGAAGTCCGCCTTTTGAAAAGGGCTACCGGTGGTTGTGTTTATAGACATCTACAACTGTAGGACCCATGGGATTATAAATACGTATATAGGTGAGGGAATATACCAAAGTAGGGTTCGTCTTGGTTTGAAGTGTAAAAGAGCCAATTTGGGTCTGCTTTAATCTTTTTAAGGGGTACGTGTTAAGTAACCAAGTGGGCATTTCTTTGATTACATTAGGCGATCTAATGGGATGGTGAGCGTAGGCTCGACGCTATGTCAGCAAGGTTGGTACCACATATGTGAGGAGTAGGACTGTACACATATGCCAAGTGTGTCATTAGTCCTAGAAGCGGTCAGTAGAAAAACTAGGGTTAAGCCTAAATAGACTACACCATCTACTAGGGTAGATCATGTTTGGGACATGTACCACTTCATAGGTTTTTGTTAGTTGTTAGGAGGCAATGCTAGATAACCCTTAGTTAAGGTATTTCAAGCAAATAAGATAGTTTGAGGAGCCGAGTCCTCAATAGTTCGTGGAGCTGAGTCCATAATTAGTCAGATGAATAGAGTCCTCAATTGGAAGTGGTCAGATAAGTCTTCAAGACGAGATAGAATACAACTAAATAGTTGTAATGCCGATATTAGGCACTAACAAGAGGATCCTCGGTTTACGTGGACAATTCGGTCCAGACACAAATGGTGGATACCTGACGTGGTGCTGAGTTATATATATTAGTGCAGAATGTATCATAGTCCATGGGGGACTATGGTACACACACACACACACACACACACACACACACACTTATGTATAGGTATGTGGTTATTGTATACCTTGAGTAGGTGGGGCATATCGTACGTGTACATGAAGTCAAGATGACTAAATTAAAATGGTAGACATAACACATAATGAAAGACAATCGACATAAACTAGTGTTATGTATAAAGTATGTAATTTAACAGCCATCGGGATGTTGTTCTGACTCCCTTCTCATTACAATACACATGATATATTTAGAGGGATATGTACCGGTACAAGGAGGGAATGATGGAAGGAAAGATTTTCCTTGTGCATGCTCGAGATTGACGGGGGCACCAGATATCAGATATTAGCCTTAACCGGTAATTATACATCATTATACTTTACTATTTCGATGTGAGTTTATTAATGATAGTGCTTTGATATACTTTGGTTTTTTTACAGGTTACCAACACCAATGATCTATACTTTAGTGGACTTAGGTTTTCGATCTAGCTTAGGTTAGTCATTCATAGGAATTAGGATACATTGAGTGAATGTATTTTTATCTTTACTATATGTGTGTGTGTGCATGCGCGCCAAACTCTACAAATTCAGACTTTAGAAGTAGTTGCAACTATATTATGAAAATATGGACAATGCAACAATGAGTTGGAATAATAGATGAAGTTGATGATATATGCCTATCACGATCACCCTATGAAAAATAAGTCATATTAGAAGGCAATGACATAAGAAGAGCATGAATGTAGCATATGGAAGGTCCCTGAAGCTGGATTATACTTGTCTCTCTTGTTGGGCCTAGATTGCCCAATAGTTGTAGATCTCCGTACGACTGCCGATTGATGATGTATGTTAGATCCAGATAAATGGAAAGTAAAGAATCTATATGCTGTAGATATTTGGAAGCAAGAACTGTGCAAGTTCCCAAAGGAAGGCACGTAGGAATCACTTCAAGATGATAGCCGGATTTTTAATATATTCCGAAAGAAGATAGGTTAGAAAGTAAGTGGAAAAGAAGAAAAGTCCAAAGGAAGGGACATATAAAACCCACCTTGAGTCCAACCCCATATGAAAGAATTTAATAAAAGTTTTGAAAAAATGGAGAAAAACCCTATTTTTAAAAGGTAAGTAAAGTTTTCTACAAATTAAAATATTTTTTATATTTTATATAAATAGAATTTATAGTAGAAATTAAAGTTTGTTAAAATTGATTTTTTTAGTTAAAATGGGTTATAATAAAGAGATATTTCTTTTGAAATAAAAAGAAAATAGGGTGTATATATAGCTCATAGATTTTTTAATTATGGAAAATTTTAATTTATGAATTTTTAAAAAAAGGGTTGGATAATAGGAAGTGACACTAGTTTTAAGTAGGGTAAAAGAATGAAAAGGAGACAAAAACTCAAAAGAAGTAGCAGGCAAACGTACTATGACGGTTCAATAAAGAAGATAGTCAATTCAAAAAAAAGGGTATGTAAAGAGAAGCAATTTAAATAAGAACAACTTAGGTAGAATCAAGTTAAATTGCAGTAAAATTTTGAAATATAAATAGAAATAATGTTAAAAATTTATATAAATAATTTTATTAATTTGAAAATATATAGGAAATTAAAAAAAAGTGAATAATTTCCATAAATATATGTTGTGATTGCACATACCTTTTTAGAGGTCCCTCATATGATGTCTGAGTCTTCACTAAAGTTGAAAGTGGAAATAACATAAGCGATAGAAAAATAGTAGAATAGATGTTGACCTTGTTTGCTCCAGTTTTTATCCTTTAAAGTTATAAAGGATGTTTGAGAAACACTGTAAGGAGCATTTTTGAGGTTTGGTGTAAAAATTAAGATTTTGGAATACAAAACTTAATAAATGATTTGGGTTGAAAACCCTACTTTCTAAGAAGTAAAATCTTTGTGGTAAAAATACTTTAAAGAAAATGACATTTTTAAATTAAATTGCTAACAATGACTTTTGGAACTTAATAAATAAACTTGTTTCGTAAGACCTAAAATATAGTTTTTAAAAGTTTCTAAGTTTATATTTTTAGAGATAAAAGTTTTAGGATTAAGTACTTCATGATCGTGAAGTTTTAATTTTAGAGAGAGTGGTGGAAATTAAATCAAAATTTTAATATGGAGTAGATATGGATGATTGTCTAGGTAAGACGAAGTAAAAGTTAAGGCTGTGAAAATAACGATAAATGCTCATAGAATAACAATAATGAATCCCCATTGGATATAAGGAATATTGGTATGAGCCTAGGAATGTTTCATTAAATAGTTATGACGACCATAAAGAAGAACCTATAAGGAAATGGGAAATGGTATTAAAGTACATTTCTACAAGTTCGAGGGTACGCTGCATGAAAAATTAAAAATAAAGAAAGTATATACCGAGACTTAAAAATACTATCAACAGATTTGGATTAAAAAAAGATAGCAGTAAATTTGACTGTAATAAATGAAGTAATGGATGAACCTTATTTTTTAAAAGCCAAAAAGGTAAGTTAAGAGATACCGGTTTTGGTGGGATGGAATAGTAAAAATGTCCATTTTTATTAAGTATGAAATAGTAGGGCCCTAACACCATTAATGTCAGTTGATGTGGAAGGGCGGCTTCCAATAATTATTTTTTGGTTAGTTGGGTTGTAAGCATTAATTGTCTATATTTGTATAAAAACGCGTATGATATTTTGTGAGAAAAGTTCCTTTTTACTACTGTGTTGATTTTTTGGAATGGTCGCTATATATTGGAAAGCAGAATAAAAAAAACCTCATGTAGACACTTAGTGATGCAAAGTAAGACTGGAAGTTTAAAAAAAAAATTAAAAAAAATTTAGCTACTAAAAGTAAATAATATTAAGTCCCAAAAGTGGAAGATAAATTTTTGCGAACGAAGGATACATAAAGGTTTTTGCGAAACTATGGGTCATTATTCCCATGCCTTAAAAGCCGAAATTTATAAATTAATTTGTGTGCTGATTATTGTCTAAAATAAAAGAAAATGGTTTAGTAATTTGAAATTTTACTATGCAGTAGAAAAGAGTTAATCATGGATGTTAACTTATTGACTAAATCCGAACTACATAAGATGTGGCTAATTTTTTTTGAAAGGTAAAAAAACGTTTGAATTTTTTTGTTCAAACATCTTTATTTTAAAAATAATTTTTATTTAAAAAAAAATCGATTATTTCAAAATTTCATTTGAAAACAATTTTGAACAAAAAAGGAAATTTTTTGATTTTTTGAAATGCCACATGCTTAGCATAGCGAAAGATCGACAGGTTAGCAAAGATGAATTTTACTGTACGGCAGAAATAACAATATATAAAACATAGAGGGTAACAAGGGAAAATTTGTTTTAGCCTTGGAATTTTAATTTCCATACCTTGTTAATAGTAGGAAAAAAACGAATTTGGTTTTTAAAATAATTCTGTTTAAAAATTTAAAAATATAAAAAAAATTCCTTATGTGGATTATACTTGGAACATTAGAAAAAATGCAGAAACATAATAGAAGGTTCCAAAGTACAGCGGAAAGGGTACCAAGTGAAGGATGGAAATATGGAATTCTCCATCTAAACAATTTTTTCCGACATAAGAATATGAGTTTAGAAAACTGGATTTTTAAAAATTTTGGATGTTAGAAAATTATGTGCTAGGTATAGGGTGATAAGAATTGGATGCAAAATTGGTTGAACCATACTTTTATTCATAGAGGTGTGGAAAAATTAAGATGCAAAAACAAATATTTTGATTTTTAAAACGTGCATCATATAGAATGCCAGTGTGTATATATATAGGCTGTTTACACCATATTTTCAAAATTGTTTTAAAGAATGCATTCATATCAGAGGCATCAATTTAGTATTATTCGGCATACATATCATATATGTTGTGATATACCGTGCACTTATACACTATTGACTGTAAAATTGATTGCACACTAATTGGATAGATAACTTAGAATTTTGCGCCTTATGTTAGATGATTCAGTACTTGAGGAATTTTGGGGTGAAAATTTTAAGAAGGTGAAAATATAACGCCCCATGAAATAAACAAATTAATTAAAAAGAGTAAATAATTATTATTAATGCCGAAAATGGAATTTCTACAGTTGTCATAATTTGGGTACGAAACTTGTACCATTGTGTTCGTGGTGATTTTATGATGAACTTTCATATATAAAGTTTTACAATCGGAGCTCAAACGAAAAAGTTATTAATGTTTGAATTTTTCGGATCAGAAACAATTCAGAACCAATTAAAGAAGTAAATATTAATAACTTAACATTAAAATGCACATTAAATATAAATGTTGATGTTCAAGTAAATGTTTCGTCATTGAAAAGGAAATAAAAAATTATATGGGTAAAGATAATGAATATTAACGTTTAAAAGTAAAAGGAGTCAATAAATATTATCAACTTAGCATTTAAGCAACCATTAAGTATAAATGTTAGTTTTGGGCACTTAATAAAATTAAATCCAATTAAGAGAGCGTGTAAGTAGATAAATTGAGAACAGAAGTAAATAAATAAACAACTTGAACACAAAAAGAAATAAGTAACATTAATTTGTTACTTTAGCGCTAAATTAAACGTCAAAACATTAACATAAGAATCAACTTGAATTAAATTTGAGCATGGAAGGAATTAAATGATATTAATTAATGTTGAACAAATACTGAGGGACTAAGTAAGGTTAACGTAAATCAAATCAAATGGAATAAAATTAGTTGCATCAAATATAAGGAACAAGATGGAAACTTAATGTATATACAAGCGATCAGCGGACGTTTTATTGGGACCGGTCGTCCGCTAGCCGTCGACCGATGGCTGTTGTAGCTGGAAGAATGAATGTAGGCCTAAGGGGAAGGATTTTATAAATTAAAATCTAACAAATGGAATTGATTCTTGCACCTATAAATACAGGCCTAACCCCTAACTTTTCTTCTCATATTTCCTGAATCAAGGAGCGAAGCTCCGCCATTTTCTTTTCCCCATAAACTCTAGAAAATATAGAAATTATAAAATATTATATATGTGTGTGTGTGTGTTGTGTGTGGAGAATAGAGGAAAATAAAGGAGAAAAAAAATAAAGTGTGAATCAATTCGGTGAAGAAGAGGTAAGTTCTAAATCTAAAACTTTAAAACTACGTTCAACTCACATCTCTTATCAGATCTATAATTCTAATAAATATATATGTGCTTTAATATATATTATTGTAGGAAGAAAGGGAATCAAACAAGAATAAAAGGATTTAGATCTGGAGATTTGTAAGCTTAGAGGTGAGTGAGAAATTATATATATTTATATAATATTGGATTTATATCAATGTAAATCTTTTCCTTGTATGTTTGAAAGTAATTTTGGAGTTGTAGGCTTAAATATATACATATAATAAATTTGAAAACCATACCTATATATCTGTGAATTGTTAACTTTGATTAAATATTGCATACACTTGAATTCAAAAATTAAGGGTGAAAGTAGTCCCTAAATTTATAATATTGTATACTAATTATAGGTTTGTTGGTTGAATGATATATGTTTGTAAACATGAATTGGAAGTTATTATAATTTGGATTGGGGTTTAAGTAGCATTTTAATTCATTGGAATAAAGTGTTGCAGTGTAGATTTCTATAAATAATTCTGTTTATAAATATGAATAAATGTATATCGTTTGAAATAATAAGGGATGAGCCTAAAAGAAAGAGATGTACAAAATAGGGGTGTTTACCGTATTTTGTACCTTCTATTTCAATAAGAAAAGAAAAGATAATTCTTTGTAATTCCAAACATAACACATGTCCATTTTTGGATAATTTATGAAAAATTACAGTATTAATGTTTCCTTTTGGGAAGATGTAATACCAATGCATTAATGCAGAAATGCCTAAGTATAAACAAAAGTATGGTAAGCATGGATAATAACAACAATTTAATTATAAATCTAATATATGAGATTTAAGATAAATTAGAAAATAAACAATGACCAATGAAGCATAAGTAAAGTGATGAAAAGAGTAATTAAGAAGTTATAGTAATCAAAGAAAGACAGTAATGGTTAAAAAGGGAATAATAGAATATACTTAATAGAAGTAAGTGGAAGTCAAACGGTAAGGGATATTCAATCTATTAAACTAGAAGTGAGTGGTAAATAACATTAAACGATGTTAATGAAATAAGAATTAAGTTATGTAAAATAACAGAATATTAGCAGTTGAACATAAGAGGTGTAGTAATATAAATAAATTTATGCAGCCTCATGTATGCATTTATGACGGGTTTGCATTATTGAATCTAGTCAATAATTTAGATTATTTAAAAATGGCATAGTCATTAGTACAGATTGGAGTGATAGGTTGGTAGTGTTGCATAATGTAATCCACCCTCTGAAAGGGGCCACCGGCGGTTGTGTATATGTTATACTGATTTGAGACATCTACAACTGTAGGACCCGTGGGATTAGTTATTCACGTATAGGTGAAGGGAATATACCAAAGTAGGGTTCGCCTCGCTGTGAAGTGTAAATAGGTCAAGTTGGGTCTACTTCAATCCTTTTGTGGGGTATGTGTTAAGTAACCAAGTCGGCATTTTCTTGATTGCGTTAGACGATCTAAAAGGGACAGTGACTATAGGCTCGGTGCTATGTCAGCAAGGTTAGTACCATATATGTGAGGAGTAGGGCTGTACACATTGGTCGAGAGCATCATCGGTCCTGGAAGCGATAAGAAGAAAGACTAGGGTTACGTTTAAACGGACTGCATCTCCTAGTGTAGATCACGTTTGGGATATGCATCGCCTCTCGATTGTTTGTTAATTTGTTTGTTGTTAGAAAGCAAGACTAGAAAACCCTTAGTTGAGGTCTTTCAAGCAAATATGATAGTCCAAGGAGCTAAGTCTTCAATAGTCCATGGAGCTGAGTCCATGATTTGTCCGAGGAACGGAGTCTTAAGAAGTGGTCATATAAGTCTTCAATACGACGTAGAATACGGCTAAGTAGTTGCAATGCCATCATTAGGCTCTAACGAGAAGATCCTCGTGTACGTAGGCAATTCAGTCTAGAAATAGATGGTGGATAACTGGCGTGGTGTTGAGTTATGGATACTGGTGGGGAATGTATCCAGGTCCATGTCCATGGAGGACTGTGTTGTGTGTGTGTGTGTGTGTGTGTTTATGTATATGTATGTATGTATGTATGTATGTATACACACACGTACATAGTTATTGTGTACCTCGAGTAGGTGGGGCGTATCATACGCGTACATGAAATCAAACGACTAAATTAAAATAGTAGGCATAACATGAATGGAAGACAATTGGCATAAACTATTGTTATGTATAAAGTATGTAATTTATCAGTCACCAAAACATTTTTTTGACCCCCACTCATTACAATCCACATGATTGACTTAGAGGGACGGGTACTGGTACAAGACGGAAACGGTGGAAGGACAGATTTTCTTTATGCATGCTCGATACTGACAAGGGCACCAGATATCAGAAATATTAGCCTTGGTTAATAATTAAATGTTATTATACTTTACTATTCCGCTGTGAGTTTAGTACCGATAGTGCTCTGATATACTTTTGTTTATTTACAGGATACCAACACAAATGATCCATACTTTAGTGGACTTGGATTTTCGATTTAGCGAAAATTCAAGGTCATTAAGGTGTTGGTTGTTATAATTATATGATATGCTCCCACTATTTCTGCCATTATTATAATCACATATGAAATATGATGCTCCATTCATATGCTTTTATGAGCTATTTATTTCTTTTACTATAACTAATTTATAGTCGAGAGTTCTCGATCAAATATCTTAAACTCGTAGAAATGACTTCTATAGAAAAAAATTCTCTATTATAACATAATTTGGAATAAATCACTTTTCTCATTCCATGTTAAGTATATATTTTAATATTTTATACAATCCTCATTTCTGATGTCCCTTATGAAGCATTGGTGACTAATCACTCTCTTCATCCAAATTATGCCTAAATTGCATCCACTCTTGAACATTCACTTTCTTTTCCAAAATGGTTAAACAATTCATTGGGAATTCTTTTTGTAACCAATCGTATTGAATACACGATTTCACATAACGATTTATTTGCTTATTTCCAGTGAACTAGTTCCAATGAATTTTCAAACATTACAAACTATGATCGTTCATCATATAACATTTATATGTGGTTGAATATGGATCAAATATCCATATTTTTTTATTTCTTCAGAGTTCAAAACTCATAATTGGCAATATACAGTCTTGGACAAATAAATTCTTAAGCAATTGAGGCATGAATGTTTTAGTGGTTTTGTATATTGGCACTTGCATGGGTTTTGAAGTGAAAGCATGCCAAAAGATTTAAAGGTGAGTATATTATATCTCTCTTGTAAATTTTAATTCCATTCAATTGTATTTTTTAGCCGATAAATATTTTATCAATTATATTAGTTGCATAAATTTATCAACATAGATTATTTTAACTTTATATAGCAAATGTTCTTACAATATTTGAAATGTTAAATGTTATCATGTCATTTTTCTAATAAGGCTCCTACTAGATTTTGTATTTCACAAAATTCTAAGAAAAACATTGAAATCTTTCACTTTC
This sequence comes from Allium fistulosum, assembly GCA_030737815.1. Classification (NCBI taxonomy): domain Eukaryota; kingdom Viridiplantae; phylum Streptophyta; class Magnoliopsida; order Asparagales; family Amaryllidaceae; genus Allium; species Allium fistulosum. The sequence goes on from CM060906.1 coordinate 673,122,956, forward strand.
ATTACTGGGTATTATGACTCGCTTGCCTTAAGATTTTGACCTTGAATTTGCTCAATAAGCCATAGCCTAACAAATGGTGGATAACACTTCATCGGTTGTATCATATACAACTCCTAACCCATGGCCTTTGTTCTAATCTTAATCTCGACCTTGAGTTTTCTCAACAAATCGAAAGAGATTATTAACTCATACCCACCGTTTCCCGATGGCCTTAGTATATATGTATGTACCTTGAGTTTGCTCAATAAATATGTACACGTACCTTACCAAGTCTATCGATATATTAATAATACTATACATAACACTTCTAGCTTGAGTTTTCTCAACAATTATGGAGTATGCAAGTAATTTATTAACGTATAAATGGTAGAGAACAACCATTATACTACAGATTCATAATCTTTAGTATATTTAATTAAGTGATATTGATTTAGGGAATAATGTATTTCTTTTGAAATTCCCGCGTAATTCAAGTGCCGGACACATCTGAACTCACGGTATACGTACTATAGTTATCTATTTACTTCTTATAACTAATTTGGGTTACTTTCTAATTCCACTCGATTTTATAAAGTATATAAGTTTATTTCATATATAACCTTTTATAATTTAACTAACTTATATAACTGTCGTATGTATATTATTAATTAAAAAATATTTAATTTGTTAATTTAATTAACCAATTGATTAAATTATTTTCAAAATTCAAAAAAAAAAATTGTTCATCCTAACAATGTAAGATGAATATTAACTATAACACTTAGAGTTTTATAAGCATATATCATTATATATGCACTCTTATTCTATTAATTAACATTTAATTGATTTATTTTTCAAATAAATATTTTATTTAATTAAGACAATTTTAATTAAATATTTTACTAAATTGAAAATTATTTTAATTTACCTTAAAATGTTTATGATAAATATATATACATGTTATACTATAACATTTATAGTTAAAAAAAATCCAAATAATAATAAGGGCGACCACATCTAGCATTCTCGAAACCTTAGCGACCGAACTAGAAGAGAATGATGGCGGTGGGTGGATGGAGGTTAAGAGGAAGGGGAAAGAGAAACAAACGTTTGTGGAGGCTCTAAAGAAAAACCCTAGGTAACCTGCCCGGAACCCCAAATCATGGGTAGAAGCATTGGGAAATAAGATTAAGATGAAAGGTAAAGTTAGTTTCTTTGAACCTCGGTCGGAGGTAAATAATCATATCAATTACTAGATGGGGAGGATTATGCCGGGTCCAAATGCATGTGGAAAAATTCGATCTACGTCTACATGGCAAGTAAAAGGCCTTACTTCATCTATTTTAATGCTTACATTAAAAGGTTTTGGAACCCTAAAGGCTCATGGGATATTTTTCCATAGGATAATGGATTCTACTTGATCAAGTTTGAACAAGAAGATGATTACTGTAGGATTCTTAAGGGGGTCCATGGTTTACCGATAGCAAATTGATTTTCATGCATAGCTGGGAAGCAGATTTCAACTTTGAACGTGCAATGCTTACAACTTATCCAGTTTGGATTAAATTCAACAATCTAAACCTAGCCTTATGGAACATGAGATGTATAAGTAAACTAGCAAGTTTAGTGGGTAAGCCTCTGGATATTGATGAAAATACCATGCAGGTGAAACAAATCAAATATGCTCATTTATTAGTGGAAATTAATGCTAGTTCAGAGCTCCCTAAAACAGTTAAAGCCATTGATAAATAGGGAAGTGTATATGTGTATGAAGTAGAGTATGAATTTGTGCCTCCCTAGTGTAGTGAGTGTAAGTGCTTTGGTCATAGCAATCAACATTGTAATATTAACACAGAGAAACCAACGCAGATTTGGGTGGAAAAGACAAAAAACATCACCTCAAAAATAGCTGCACAAGATCAACCTAAGACTAGTGGTTCAAAAACGAAGCAGCAACAAAAGCAACACACAAGATGCTATAGTTAAGATTCAAACTACCCTATAGTTAGTGAGTTGGGCTTTGGATCAGAGCCAATAATTCCTCTAGTTCAGGACCAGAAAGCAAAGGTTTCCCCTCCTAAGGCGGATCATTCCCCAAATCGAGATGTGGTTGAATCTCCTGATGGTAGTATTGCGAAGGAGGAGGTGTTGCCTGAATCTAAAGGAAATTCATTAGTTGAATATACACTTGGATACATCTGAAGGAGAAGTAGATGAAGAGGAAGAAAACATTAGTATTTATATAGAAGCGAATGTGGAGTATATAAATAGTTCACATCTAAAATAGGGAAAGCTGCTGATAAATCAGTAAAGATAGGTTCCGGTCCTATGAATAGGAGCAAATCTATCAAGAATTAATGTCTATCATTTGTTGGAATGTGCAAGGTCTAAACAATGACATTCGTCAGTTAGACCTCCTCAATATTAAGGCCAAATTTAGGCCTTCTATCTTAGCTGTGTTAGAAAATAAATTTACTGAACAGAATATTGAAATGTTTAAAAACCATCTGGGGGATCATTGGAGCTTAATTCATAATAGCTCAAACCATGTTAAGGGTAGAATTCCGATTCTCTGGGAAAATAATATTTGGGCTGGCACAATTGTTAATAAGGACGATCAATAAGTGTCGATGCACTTTAAAAATATTGGTGGGTTAGATATCATTATCACTTTTGTTTATGCTAGAAATCCTTCTTTAGAAAGAACCAACCCATGGAATCAGCTTACAACAAACTCTAAATTCATTACTCAACCTTGGTTGGTTATTTGGGGTTTTAATGCAGTTCTTAGTACAAGTGAAAAGAAAGGAGGAATTACATTGAAGCTTTCCCAGGTAGCTGAATTCAACAATTGTGTGCTTGCTAGTGGACTAATGGAGGCATTCCATTCTGGCATGAAATACACATAAAGTGGCGAGGCGAAAACCTCAAGATTAGATAGAGCTTTAGGAAATATAGAATTATTTAGTACAATTCCTAATATGAAAACAACTATACTCCCTAGTTCTACAAGTGAACACTGTCCCGACATTCAATTTAATACTGATGCAAATTATACAAAGGGCAAACCTTTTTAGATATGCTAACCATTGGCATATGATAGAGAGTTATAATGAGGCAGTGGATTTCAATGTAGTTCACATTCCTCAAGGAACCCAGATGTATAGGTACGTCATGCTGGTTAAAATAATGAAAAATAGACTGAAAGAGTGGAACCGGAAAAGACCAAAGCATAATGATGAAATAACAAATATTCAAAGCCAACTAGAGGATATTCAAATACAATGGATGACGACCCTTTACATGAAGGACTTAATGTAGATTTCTACTCTCTTCAAAAGAAACTTAAAGATGAACTTAAAAAGCAAGCTGCAGATCTTAAGCAAAAAGCTAAAGAAAAATGGCTTTTTGCAGGGAGATGAATGTAGTAAATTTTTTTATACTAAAATGCCACAATGGCAACATCATAATAACTTGCTTAACTATCTTAATGAACATGGGAACTCTTCTGAAAACATCAAAGAAATTGAGGACAAATTAATTGCTTACTTCTCAGAATTATACAATGGGTATGAGCAAAACTTACCAACTATTCAAAGTAGATGGCGAATTTACAAGGAGGGATGTGCCATGCTGATAGCTCATATTTTTGAAAGGGAATTGAAGAGAGCCACCTTCTCCATTCAAAATTATTCCAGTCCGGACCCCGATGGAATGGGGACAGCTTTCTTCAAAGTGAACTGGGTACACCTAAAAGATTAGATGCTAAGAGCTAATCAAGAAGCATTTGACACTGGTGAGTTCATTTAAAAAATTAACCACACTTTTATCTCACTCATCCCTAAGGTAAAAAAACCAGACATAATATAAGAATATAGGCCTATTGGTTGTTGTAATGTCGCTTATAAAATTCTTAGGAAAATAATATGCATGAGATTGAACAAAGTGCTTCCAGATTTGATCTCCCAATATCAAAGTGCTTTTATTAAAGGTCATTTTATTTTAGAAAACTCTCTAATGGCTCATGAGCTAATCCGAGATTTTAATAAACATGGAGTAGAAAAAATGTGCTTAAAAGTAGATTTGCATAAATCATACGATAAAGTGAACATATAATATTATTCATATGTTAAAATCTATGGGAATTCCGGATAAACTCCTAAAGCTAATTGCTCATTGCCTCAATTCTCCCACATTTTCCATTCTTATTAATGGGATTCCCAAAGGCTACATTCAAAGTAATAGAGGGGTTATACAGGGATATCCTCTATCCCCCTACTTGTTTGCTATTGCTATGGAGTGGTTCTCCCTTCAGATGGAACTAGCATGTTTTCAAAATAAAATCAGTTAAGTTTACAGTCTACAACCTATAGTGTCTCACCTTACATAAGCCGATGATCTCATTATTGCGCCAAAGGCTAGTCTAACTACTGTTGATAGAATCAAAGAAATATTCAAAGAATTGGAAAAAACAGTAGGGCTAAAACTTAATGAGTTTAAAACTAAATGTTATTTCAACAAGTTCTATAAAGATAAACAAAATTTGCTAAGAAGAATTGATGTTGCAGAGGGTTCTCTTCTTGTCAAATATTTGGGTGTTCCTTTATCAAACAATACTATTACAGATGCTAAATGTGGGAAATTGGTGGATAATATAAGAGAGAAATTGCAGTGGTGGAGATCAAAATTTCTTTCTTTTGCTAGAAGGATTGAATTATATCACACAGTTATTACTTCGAAAGTCAGATTTTGGTTATAGACATTTCAAATTCCAGATTGCTCTATTAAAAAAATAAATGCAGTTTGTGCAAAATTCATTTGGAGGGGTAGATTAGATAAAGTCAGCTACAAAGACTTGTGAAAACCAAAAAAAGAAGGAGGAGTGTGGTTCAAAAATCTATTCGAATTGAAAAAGGTTTATAGACTTAAATTGGCTTGGAAAATACCGGTCTCAAACAATCTATGGGCTAGATGGATGAGATCCAGATACCTTAAAGTTAACTTCTGGACTATTAAAATAGATAACAATGCTTCTGTAACTTGGAAAAATATTCTGAAACTTAGGGATGACCTGAAACCTTTAATCGAAAGACACATTGTTAACAGTGAAGCACTAATCTTTGGGAAGACACATAGCTCAAAAATAACAGCTTCATGGGCGAGTATCATTAAACAGAATGGGACTGTGATAAGTAGATTATTACTAGGAATTTCAAGTAGGAAATACCAAAATCCCTATATATAGGGACAAAACTGAAGACTCATGGGCTTGGAAAAGTACAACAAATGGTCAGTTTAAACTCAATAATGCATGAAGACACTAGGGGAAAATTCTGAATTGTATCTTGGCACCAACTGGTATGGAGTAGATCAAATAACCCTAAAATGGCTCATACTTTATACAAAGCATTGATGAATAAACTACAAACTAAAGATCGACTTCGTAATTGGAGGGATTCTCGAAGACACGACTTATAACTATGTATAGAGCAGCAGAAAATCATGAACACCTATTTTTTGACTACCCTTTTAGTAAGAGAGTCTAGAGCATCCAAAAACTTAGATGTATTCAAACTGACAAGGTTAATTCTTTAAAGGAGGAGGTGAAGTACCTGAATGAGCGGAGTCGCATGTCGAACTTGATGCAGGAATCGATCAAAATTAGCATCACAACCACCGTTTGGCATCTTTGGAGAGAGCGAAATGATCGGACTTTTAACAACAGAAGGAAGGATGTTTTATCACTGGCTACTCAAATTAATCGAGATATTAGTGTCATAATTGGAAGAATTACTAAATATAAATTTACCAGCTTAAAGGCACAAGAAGCACAAGCACTGGAGAGGATGAGCTGGATGGCAGTGAGCGTAGAAGATTTATCAAGGAATTGGGAGCTGCCATAGCTGATTTCTGAACTCTAAAGTAGGAGTGTTTGAGTTAAAGTTTGTCTTTAGCTTAAAGTGTTCAGTTGTATTTATTCAAGCTGTAACTTTCGGTTGTTTGTGTATTGGGCCGCAAAGCTCTTTTGAGATGAAATAAAAATTAACCAAGTTTCAAAAAAAACATTTATGGTTATATGTATACATATATGAACATACATATGTTTTGATTTAATTAATTAAATTTTAATTAATCCAATTAATTAATCTAATAATTTTCAAAATACATTTTCAAAACAATTTGGAAAATAAAATTTATAACTTTTATACATTTTATTTCATATTTTAAACTAAAAATAAATTTTAAATTTTCAAACAGATTTTGAAAGTTAGCCCAAGGTCCAAATTCAAATTAGGTCTTTTCTATTACGGGTAACTTTTAGTCTCACTTCAATTTTCGGGCTAGGCTAGTAGCTAGGTAGGGTACTTGATTACCCAAATACAGCCTAGACACTTCTTTTCTAGACACCCTACTAAATGGATAAGCTTAATTAGTTGGCCCTAACATGACTAATTTAGACTGTCTAGACTATTTGGCTCTGATACCAATAATGGGAGCTGGCGAACCGAAAGCAGGTTAAATGAATGAATTTCAAAATTTCTTTCCATTTCGATCTTAATTAAGCTTATAAAGCCTAACTTGATTTTAGATCTAATCTAAAATTTTCAATGAAATCTTCATTTTATTTCATTTGTTTTAAAATTAGCTTAAGTTTAATGTTATGTTGTATGTATGTTGTAACAAGCGTATCAAATGCACCAATGCGTGAAAATTCAAGTGCAACATATAATTAAAAAGTGTACATAATTAATTTGAACTTTGTTTAGGTGATGTGATTTATACCACAACGGACACATTTCCCTTTTATATGCGAATTTTTCATCTAAAACATGATTTTTTTTATAGAAAAAATAAGATTTACCTATATATATATATATATATATATATATCTCAGTGTGTGTGTGCTCATATACATATATGTATATACAATAAATAAATCAACGTTCTAAAAAATGACAACTTGTAACAATATGTACAACTAGTTTGTAATTTGAAAGATGTACCTTCAAAATAAAATAATCCAATTCAGGTACAATAGTTAATTTTAGAAAGAAATCAAAAGTATTAAAGTTTTCCTTTTTCTATTTGAAAAGATAACTTATAAATTGTAGATTGTAGATTGACTTGATGTTTTTTAGAGAACAACAACCAAATAACAATGTTATGTTAATTAATTGTTTTGAAAACAATTTAAAACGTATAAATTTTAAAACATGAAACAAAAATAACATGAGTTCCATCTTTAAGTTTACAACATAAAATTTAATCGATTAACATGATTTTCTTCAAAATAAAAATTATTCAAACAATAGTTTCTTAAACAAAAATAAATTTGATGATTTAGGCATATATAAATTCATGATAATTGGAATCATATCTAGATTAACATACAATATGAACATAGAAACATAAGCAATGATGAATCTAAGATTATTAACATAGATGACATATGAGCAATAGGTAAGAAAGACAAGGTGATTTATATTAAAGATTCATTCAACTGATTCATAGGAAGAAAGGAGATCTAAATCATTTTTTCAAAATTCATAAAAGTGGAAGAGATTCAAATCATATACATATGTTCAATATGTGTACAAATAAAATAGAACATTACCTTGAGATGCAGCCTAGAGAAGCACCTTGAGTAATGAAATGATTCCTAGATTCAAAGAACCAATCTCCAGATCTTGCAACAATCGAGAGATAACCACCTTTTTTTTATTTTAGTTTAATTTTGTTTGGAACTTTTTGCCCCATTCAACATTAATTTTTTTGACCATGGCTTCATAGGAGAAGAAGAGAAAAAATCCGAATAAGATTTATGTGTAGAGAGAATATGTTTTAAAGGAAATATTGAAACCTTTCAATTCCTTCCTTTTAAACTTTCTATGTTTAGTTCCCAATTAAATATAAATAAATCCCTCTCTCTCGTCTCATTACCTATTATTGCTATAATCATTGTTACATGGTCATCAAAAATTTCCAATACCACTTAGCATTTAATCTATTTAAATCCAAATTTAAACATTCTATCGATATCATAAATCGATACGTGCATTTATAACTTTTATATACACATTTTATTAAACACTGATGGCGCTCAAATTAAATAAAATTTTAATAATTAATATTTTACAAATATTTATTAATTTAAATTATTTAAAAATACATTTAGTATTTACTGTATTTAAATCCAATTTACCAACATCGTATATCGGTACGCATGTTTATAACTTTTATATACGTACTTTATTAAATAACAATGGCACTCAAACAAATTAAATAAAATTTCATAATTAATATTTCATAAATATTATCGAATTTCCAATTATTAAAATTTAATTAAAACGTGTGGTTCATTTGGAATATTCATCATTTTGGTTGTGTGACTCAAAGATGTAAATTCAGTTAATGATTAATATCGAATGATTCAAATAATAACGTTTACACATCAACTTAGCTAGTGGTGTAACATTTTGGTTGAATTTCACTTATGCATCTTTTGGTAAAATTCAATTTTACTTATTATAAGCATACCCGACAGTAACAATTATTTACACCAATTCTCTTCATCAAAACTAAATCACATTAGGACTTATGGAATTTGGTTTTGGTCAAAACTCCAACATCGTCCACATTCAAGTTAGTTATCCAAACATAAAATCCTTGTTTCAATTATAATAATAATTATTAACCGTACTACTCTGGCTAGAGATTTTGATTTTGAATTGACTATAGTTGACCGTGATACAAACCCCATGCAACCGAGGAGAAGAATTCTCTACTGAATAGTATTTCACTTCCAATGCTTCAACTCAGACCCAACTACAGTCGTTTGATGGAAGTCATGCCACAATTTCACCTTAGTTATATTAACCGACAAAAAACTCTCGAGTGAGTCAATCAATACTTATCTGATAACTATCAATACGAACCCCTTGGTTCCTCCAATAGCCACGAGGAATACACCACCTAAAATTTAGCAAGCATTACATACTCTTGTCTCAACAGATTAATCGATATCCTTTCTTTAAAATTCTTAACTAGGAATATTTAAAACAATATGTTATTTTCAACATGATAAAATTCTCGTGATTAAAAAACTTTGTAATTACTACCACATAACATATCGTTTAAGGATTTTCTATTTATACATTTTAAATCAATTTCTTAATTATTTATATCACAGTATGATAAGCATATAATAGAAAGAAAAACAACTTTTATTTTGAACAAGACTGGTCATAGATTTTGATATATGTAACAAATTATATAATTGCATCTAAGGAATATCCCTAACTCTATCAAAAATTACAATATAAAAATAAAATAGTAGAGAGCTAGGTCAGCATATGATAATGTTGCCTGCACTCTTAAAACAACTGAAATAAAAATTCTTATTTAGCTAGCAAAGGCTCATGCTTCATCATCGATCTACATCCTACAGCTCCTAAAATGAACCCGCCTCACCCATAAACTTAGCCTACTCAAATGAGTACCCATTAATTTATGGGGAAAACATTAATAAAAATACTGGTCTGACATTAAGTCTAGTGTGAATAATGCTTTACTCAAAAACATAATATGTAGTGAGAACACACCGCCATGCTGCGGAATGTGTTTTCCCATCCCAATAGAGACATCAATCAAAAATGCAATCATCATCAAAGCCTAAGTTAAAAATGTGCATTATCTGTCGAAAGTCCCCCCTATGGGCTTGTTCCTAAGCATTTCCTTTGTATTACTTATTTTTGAAATATGCAGTTCACCCTAGTGTAGTTCAGTTCCTTCCTTATTTATGCTGCAATGACTCGACTTCATGTAGCCACATTTTATTTAGCTTATCCTATGAAAAATTAGCCCATACAGATCTAATTTATTTAATTTATATTGGATCGAACCAACCCAAATCCAGTTCCTATATACATAATTTATACCACAAAGAATCAACTAGATGCAGTTCTAGTCCATCTTATTCATACCGCAAAGATTCAATCACATGCGGTTCCACTTTAGTTTATTTAATTTAAACTGCAAAGAATCGGCCATATGTTGTTTTTATTATTTTAAATTATATTGCAAAGAATCAGCCACATGCAGTTCTAAGCTTGGACATACTATGTCCTTTGGAAGTTGAATGCCTCACCTCTTCTTCCCAAGATCTGCAATTGAGTGAGCGTCCCCACTCAGCGTCAACAACTCTTCCATACTCAAATCCCAATGCAATACAACTCTTGCACTACTTATACGGCGGCGCAGTGTGTATCTTTTATATTGCGGCATTATATACTTCCTTAATCAGTCCCCTTAGCTCCCCGAGCAAAACCTAACTATTATATATTAGGTTTCTTCTTCCTATTCATTTCAGCTTAGTAGGACTTTAGCACATCACTGACCTTTCCCAAAGGACTATGAGTTTTCTTTGGCAATTCACTACCTTTAACCCAAGATACACGGTTCTCTTATTACACATTAGGCCCCCACTTTAACTTTATATCTAATAAAGTTTGACACGTCTGTTTTCTCCTTTCCATGTGCCGCCATTAGATACGTTTAGACACCACTTTTAGTTAATAACAATGTTCTTAATTTATCTTTTCAAAATTTATATAGGATCTTATCCCCTAGTAATTTATCAGTTTTTGGTAAATTAATTAATTTCGGATTTTTGCGCTGATACCTCCCTCCAATGTAGTTCCTCAATAGTAGTTTATTTTTATTTCTGGAAACCTTATAAAATTTCTATAAAATTGATGGATAATTCCTTTAACAAACTTTACTTTTTATTGTTATTTTTTCGGACAATTTCCTTATATAATTCCTAGGTATTTTCCTTCACAACAAATTATTTTGACATTTAAATGTCTTTAAATTAGAAAACCATTTCTAATTTCATGATTTAAACATCATATAATTTTTCATAGTGTTTCAAAATCATTAGAGTAAGCAATACATCTAAACATCCCATGTTCATCTATATATCCTAAAACATTTATTAAAGCCTTGTTTTCCTCATTTAAACACTATCTCATATGAACTCCATTATAATAAGTCATAACTGAAATCACACACATAGAAAAATAGTAACATAAAAAGGAGGTTAGCATTACTCACCTAGATCTTTGAACTATCATGTCTTAATCTTCTTTATCCTTCTTTAGCTTATGTTTACTTCTTATTCTTATTAGCTCCTTTTAATTTACCACTATTAGTATTCGTCTCAAACTTTTATTTTATTTTTAGTAAAATGGAATGAAGAAATGGAAAAGAGTCATGATTATTGTCCTACAATAGTTTGGGCCTTGGCCCTCGTACCATTTTCATTAATTCATTACCCACTTCCTTGTTTAATTTGTCCTTTATAACATTTTCAAGCTCATGTTATTCTTTAGCTAATTAATTAATCAATTACGAGGTGTCACGGTCTTCCTCCTTAAAGAAATTTCACCCTTGAAATTCCATTAAGACGTGATAGTGATTGCCTATCTATCCCATGCTTACCCTTAGCATAGAAAATAAATTCCCAATTTATATATCATAGTTTAAAAAAGTACTAGTGCCAACTACTAATATAAACAATCAACCATACTACATATGTATATATGGTCTATAATATTACAATACATAGCCAACCTATGTTAAGCTAAACAAATAACTCTTGATAGGCTAGCTTAATCTTATCCTCTATTTTCCATTTGCAGTCCTCCAAATCTGCACTCCACTGGACACATACTAACTTCATTACTTTGTTCCAGAGCCTCCACTTATCTTGGTTCATTATTCAAACTGGCCTCCTCGCTTAGGTCATGTACGGCTCTATGACCAAGTCTTCTACTACCCTTAGATTCACTACTGCATCTGGATCCCTTATACACTTTCATAAATGTGATATGTGAATCACATTGTGGATCCCTGCGAAAGATCTTGGTAGTTCCACCTTCTATGCCACCCTTCTCTATGATTGGAAATGGTCCTACATATCTAGAGGCAAACCTCCATCCTTCCCAAAGCATATAATGCCTCGCATTAGTGAAATCTTCATAAATATGTGATCGCCTACTGCAAATTCAAGTTCTTTTCTCTTTATGTTGGCTTAACTCTTTATCCTAGACTGGGATACCTTCATTCTTCTTCAAATCGGTTCTACCTTCTCTGAAGCATCCTTGACTACATCTGACCCTAATACGAGCTTATCTCCCATCTCTACCCAACATGCAGGTGACTAACATGGCCTTCCGTACAACATTTCAAATGGGGCAATCCCGATACTTCTCTAGTAGATATTGCTATATGAAAACTCTGCTAAGTGCAAAAGATCTTCCCAAGATCCCCCCAAAATCTAATACATAGGCTCTTAGCGGTTCTATTAGAACCTTATTAAACCTTTCAATCTGCTCATCCATCTGTGGATGGTACGCAATACTCATGCGCAACTCTGATCCTAAAGAACTCAGCAAAATACGCCAAACCTCATTAGCTAACAATGAATCTCAGTCCTTAAGAATAGTACATAGCACTTTATACTTTCTCAGTACCGCCTTATTATATAACCAAGCCAACTTTGACATAGTTCTTTTGGCCTTTCTTTTGATGAAATGAGCACACTTAGTTAGTCTATCAACTATGACCCATATACTTTCATTTTATGCTCTAGACCTTGGTGATCCATCAATAAAGTCCATAGACATTGAATTCCATTTTCAGATAGGAACTTTCAAAGGCTGCAAAAGCCCACTTGGCTGCTGATGCTTTGCCATAACCTGTTGGCATGTGAACAATCTCATCACATACTCTCCAGTATCATTCTTAATTCCTTCATAGAAGAAATTTCTATTCATGTCTCAATACATCTTAGTACCTCCTGGTTGAACAGTGAACATTGAACGATGACATTCTTCCAAAACTTATTTCCACGGTCTTTCTATACTTGGGACATATAACTATTTATTCCTTCGCAATCTGCCTTCTCTATCAATACTGAACCCCTTCAGTTCTTCTGCCTCAATTTCTAACTCTAAGCCCCTTAGTCTATCAGCACAGGTCTTATCCCTTTTTGTAGTTCGACTAACATATCTACCATTGTAGACCGGACTTCTAAGCATGTTAACACTATAGAAGTTTTGCTTGGACCAACACTACACCGACACTACACATTACATGCAGATAACATGTCCAAGACTTTCCATTCTTCAATCATAGCCAAAATACAACTATGTTATTTTTAGCTTAAGGCATTCGCTACCTTATTCCCCGTCCCTGGAGTATACTCTATTTCAAAATCGTACGATGCTAAAATCTCCAACCGCCTCTGCTGCCTCATGTTTAACTCCTTTCGAGAAAACAAATATCTCAAGGGCTTATGGTCAGAAATAACTCAAATTTCTCCCCTAGGAGATAATGTCTCCAAATCTTCAATGCAAAGACAATGGCCACTAACTCTAAGTCATGTGTTGGGTATCAAACTTCATGGGGTTGCAAATGCCTAGATGCATATGTTATTACTTTGCCCTTCTGTATCAACAACGCACCTAACCCCAAACCTGAAGCATCAGTATGTACACTCATCTCATTATTCCCTTTAGGTATCACTAGTACTGGAGCATTTGTCAATCGAAGCTTCAATTCCTGAAAAATTGCCTCACATTCCTTTGTCCAAATAAACTTCTCGTTCTTCCATGTTAGTTTCATTATCGGTGCAACTACAAGAGAGAAATCCTTAATGAACCTTTGATAGTAGCCAGCCAAGCCTAAGAAACTACGCACCTTAGTCATAGCCTCAGGTCTCTTCCATCGATTTACTGCAGCAAACTTTGAAGGATCTACTATTAACTCTTCTTTTGAAACCCCGAGGCCTAGGAACTTCACTTCCCTTCTCCAAAAATGGCACTTAGAAATTTTCATATTTAACTTGTGTTGTCTCATCGTCTCCAACACAAGCCTTAAGTGAACCGCATGCTCCTCCTCATTCTTTGATTATACTAAGATGTCATCTATAAATGCCAACACATACCTATCTAGACGGTCTCGAAAAATTATATTCATCAAGTTTATAAAGAATAAATGTGCATTGGTTAGTCCAAACGACATTACTATCCATTCATATGAAACATATCTCATTTTGAACATGGTCAAAGGAACAGTTTCCTTCGCAACTCTCAGCCGATGGAACCTTGAAGCCAAGTCTAGATACAAAAACACCTTAGCTTCATTCAACTAAACGAATAAGTCATCGATTCTCGGCAAAGGATATCTATTCTTCACTGTTCTTTCATTCAACTTCCAATAGTCTACTCATAGTCATAAAGACCATCGGACTTCTTAAAAAATTCTACCATAACTCCCCAAGGTAAGCTATTTGGCCTTACAAATTTCTTACCTTCTAACTCTACCAAATACTTCTTTACCTCCTCTATCTCCTTCAAATGATTCCTGCTATGGTGTCAACTAAATGGTTCGACTCCCGATAGCAACTATATACGAAACTTCATAACTCTCAGGGGTGGCAACCTCGAAATCGATTCAAACACATCAGAGAAGTTCTTCACCACTCGTACTACTCTAGGATCCTCATTCTCCGAATCTAAACCAAACAAAACACTTCTACCCCCAATTATAAATTCTTTTGAAACTATCTTTCACTTTGGCCTGGGTGGCTCAAAGTCATTATTTAATCGGTGTAGTTTATTCCAGAATAATGCTTCTCTAACAAAGCCATCCCTAAAATGAATTCAAAGCCTATGAAGTAAAATGTAGGGATCACATAAAAACTTACATCCATGTAACTCAATCTCTAAGTTAGTGCATCTCAACTGGAGAGTCGCATATCTCCCAATCGGATTACTACACGTATGGAAATGGCTAAATAGGTAACCTCCAACCCAAGTCTATCAACCAAATATTTAGCTATAAATGAGCCTGTAGAACCACTATCAAACAGTAGTCGAACTAAAATACTAGAAATTAAAGCCATACCTTTTTTGATCTTCTCCTTGCCATTCCCTTCGATAGATTGTCCTTCCCTTGGTACCTCCAAAGCAAAAACATGCTCCTTAAGCATTTGGTAGTCCTTCTTCCGATGCCCCCATCTAGCCACACTTTAAGCACTTCACCCTTCCAATATTCTTTGGTACTGGACATTTTTTTGCATAGTGCCCTTTCTATCTATGATTAAAACAAACAACTTAAGCAACGGCAAATTCTCTACCTCTTCCCTTCAGCTCTCACTTCTTGCGTTAGATATATGGATTAAACTTCTTCCTCTCCACTGTATTAGATTTCTCCTCTACTCTCCTTACTTTTTGATACATTCATCATACTTTCGGGAAATATAACCTACGAGTTCAAAAGGAGATGCTAATTGGGCCATCACCTTATGATCAAGACCCTGCTTTAATCCTGTTAGCACCAAAATTGGTCACTAACATCGTAGAGAATGATTATGTAGAGATATAAGTGATGAAGGTAAATTAAACAGAGAAGACAATGCTAATTTAAATACAGAAAATAAGAACACCAGATTTATAGTGGTTCAGCGTAATTGCCTACGTCCACTTTGAGGTTAAACTTTATTGAAATTCTTAGTGATTGATTACAAATACAATTCGTAGATCAAATGCTTGAATGAAGTTCCTAAGTAAAGAAGATGGATCTGAAAAATGGCAGAGTCTCCCCAGTGTTCTCGAAAAAAGGTCCTTTTCACTGTGCCCCTGCCCCTCTATTTATAGACAAAGATGGGTTGGACTTCCCAGGTGGGCTCGGCAGCCGAACACTCTGGCCCAAATACAGTGGTCGCCGTATGCCGAACAAAATAGGCTGAACGCTAACGATGCCGAACCACCCTCTCTATGCCGAACGGTATGTTTGATGCGTGGGAAGAGTGGAATGAATGTCAGTCGAAGCCGAACGTGCCTTTGGCCGAACGAAGTGCCTGGTCGAACGTTGTCTATGGCCGAACGATGGGTCTGGCCGAACGTTTGCCTTTAGCCGAACGGTGTCTCTGGCCGAACGATGGTTCTGGCCGAACGATAACTTTTGACGAACAATACAACCATGCCGAGCAGTTGTATACGCCGAACGCTTTC
This sequence comes from Allium fistulosum, assembly GCA_030737815.1. Lineage (NCBI taxonomy): Eukaryota > Viridiplantae > Streptophyta > Magnoliopsida > Asparagales > Amaryllidaceae > Allium > Allium fistulosum. The sequence continues at coordinate 673,139,017 of CM060906.1, forward strand.
TGATGCCGAACGCTCCTGGATGCCGAGTACTCCTGGATGCCGAGTGCTCCTGGATGCCGAGTGCTCCTAGACGCCGAGTACTACTAGACGTCGAGTACTACTAGATGCCGAGTACTCCTAGATGCCGAGTACTAGTTGCCTGGTCAAATCTCCAGGAAACACTTGCCCCCCAAAGTGTATCATGTGACCGAATGTGGTACGCTTTGAGTCATGTAACCTTTTCGTCTCGTTTTAAATCCTTGACTAACCTCGAACGGAGATGCCTTCTTGAGAATTCCAGTGGTTTAGGTGTGTGTCGAGCGTGTTCTAAATACCGAACAAGACATTCGTGACCGAACGATGCTTTCTGGCCGAACGATCCTTCTGTGCCGGACATCATTATATGCCGATGCCGAACGACGTGACTTTGACCGGTTCCACCGGATGTAGCCTTTTCGACTTCTTCTGTTTTCCCTATAAAAGCCAGCACCTCCTTCCTTCTTTCCCTTTTCACACTTCTAACACTTCTGCCTTGCTCCTACCAAAGCTACCAACCAACATACAACTCGCCGACTATTCCCAAGTCTTCACCTTACCAACTAGGTATCGATCCTTTCGCCTTAATACAGCCTTTACGCTCGAACTCCCTTAATTGATGGGATAAATCGAGCTTTGACTAAAGTGTCGAGTCACGCGACGAGGGTGGTAGGAAGAGTAAATAGAGATGGGTTTTCTAGGAAATCATTGGTAGACACACTATGGTTCGGCATAAGTATTTTATGCTGGACCAGATTGGTGGAAGGAGAAACATGGAGGAAGTATGAGATGATCAGGGGCATCGAGCGGTATGGTCTGGTACGACTTGCCGAACGATTTGCCCTCGTGGTTCGGTGTGGATGGAGGAAGAGATGAGGCCAATGTTAAGGACATCGTGCCGATGGTCATCTTAACCGAACAGTCACAAACGCTGTACCATACTTAGGCTAAAACATGCCGAACAAAACGAGGCCGAACACGACTCACATGCCGAACAACAACTTAGCCGAACCAAAATTTAGCCGAACAAAGACTTAGCCGAACACAGACTTAGCCGAACAATGACTTAGCCGATCAATGACTTAGCCGAACAATGACTTAGCCGAACAATGACTTAGCCGAACAATGACTTATCCGATCAATGACTTAGCCGATCAATGACTTAGTCGAACAATGAATTAGCCGAATAGTCACAAATGCTGAACACTTATTAACTATATCTATTCGTATAGCAAAACAAGAAACAAGGCCCAAGCATTCTAGCATATGTGAAGCCGACCCGGATCACTAACTTCTTAGCTTTAGTAAACGTAAATCTGAACTTAGATTATCATACGTTTTCTGGATCTGGAATTGCAATCACCAAAAGGCAGGCTTCTGGGGACGGTCAGCGATGACGGTCTTCGAAGGCGATGACTTAACGCTCAATTTTATATCAACAACTTTGCGACCTTCAAACTTTCAATGCTTTTAAATGATTGCTTGCACTAGTTCACACACCACATGGGGGGAATATTCGTGTTGTTAATTCTAACGTTCAACGTTTTTCAAGTATAGTTTTCGCAGGCACTTAGACAGATTTATTATTTATTAGGGATGTCTAAAAAGTCTAGCTCCGCTACTATATCTGATAGGCCTGGGCCGTCATCAAGGCAAGAAGCCGCTGATACTTCAAATCCATCGACTTCCCCTGCCCATAACTTAGCTCCTGATGCCCTGGAGGCAACAATTCTCTTAGATAATCCGATCGACTCACAAGCTTCGAAGATCAATGAGGCCACACTTCGACGAATATGTTCCATCCATGGGATTCCTTTTGCCGATGTGCTAGTCCCTTCGTGACACGATCGTCCTCACCTGCCCCCAGTCGGATATACCACCTGCAACAAGTTCATGTGTTGGATGGGCAGCGTGCCTCCGTTTAATTTATTCCTTCGGGACGTGTTGCAGTACATAGACATTGCCCCGTCGCAGCTGCATCCGAATGGTCATGCGTTTCTATATGGGACCTACCTACTCTTCATGGCCGTCTTCTCTAGACCTCCAACCTCTGGCGACATTAGATACATCTACATGATCAAGAAACGGAAAGACAGCCCTTCCTTCATGTTCCTCGAGCCGTACCACAAATGCCAAATCTTGACAGGGCATGTAGTAAATTCGCCCTGTACAAACAGGAATGGTTCTACGTGCGTTGCCCTCCTGGTTTTGCGAGGAGATGGGTTGAAGGCAGTAAGTCTCTTCGCTGAGTCATCATTCACGTTTAATTGGAGTTATGCTTTTTCTAACTCCTCGTTTCATCTTTTCAGGTATCAACCCGCGTCCGGAGGGCCGAGGATATTCTGAGGCCGTTGAGGCCATTAGAGCTCTTCCTACCGAGGAACGAGACATCCGAACCATCATTTCAAATGAATCATTGTCGAGGTTCGGCTTGCTAGCCCCTGGTCATCGGATTAGCCTCCCGGAGGGCGTCTCCATTCCCAAGCCAACATCCGGTAAAGGAAAAAAACAAGCTGGATCGTCATCACGCCACACTCCCGACGTGCACGAAGAAGGTGAGCACAAAGAGGATGAAGCTCCTGAGACTCAAGGCAAGAATGTGGGTCCCGCTTGGAATCCAGCGGTCGAAGTTCATGACATTGAAACGTCATCCTCCCCTTCGAAGGGAAAGAAGAGGTTAAAATACCAGATTCGGAAGGAGAAAGTTGGTGGAACTTCAAAAGTTACGCCTATCCCGCCAGAGAAAGAGGCTTCCTCACAGCACTTGGAAAGTTCTTTAAGGGGTTTGTCGAATCTCTCCATCCCCGACGATATACTTAATTATGGGTTCGACGATCCTGAAGCCCTCAAGTTTTCTTCGCCCGCTAGAGGCAATGCGGGAGTTCAACTCCCAGTCCAGGGAGACAATACTCCGATTAGTAAAGACAAAAGAACTGGTCCGTCGGGGGGAACACTAGGACACACACGCACATTCGCATTCCATCATACACTTCAAGTTTTTTCTTATTTCCCGGATTTTTCTTAACTCGTTGTTACCTCTATTCTTTGTAGGTGACATGGGGCGCTCTCACGGACTCGATCGCCTTCATGGTTCTTCGATATTTCATCATCCCGGACGGGATTCAGGTTCAGGAAGACGCAGGGACAGAGATGATTATGAAGATAGAGACAACCGTCCCCGCGATTCGTCTTATCGTAAGAAGGCATATTCCCAATCTTCACAGTCCCGTGATCCTCTTCCTCCAACTGAGCCGGATAGAGAGAAGTCTTCACAGAAGGGGTACCAACCCGATGCTCCTCGAGAACAACACTCCGGTTCGTCGAGTACAAGGCAAATTCGGGAGCAACGAAAAAGAGCAGAACATCCAAAGCCTCCTCCCCCTACTCCCGCGGTTGACCCAACTATAGCGGAAAAGATGGTCGATCTTAAGACCAAATTTCCAAAAATTTGCTTCGATGGTCTGAAGTTCCTCCCAGCTATTCATCATATCCCTGGGCACGTGAAACAGAGTGCCATTGCTTGCAACAACGACGTCTATGTTCAACATGACGCTTTTGTACACTTGGTTGAAAAGATCTCGGAGGTGTCTGTGGAGCGACAATATGAGATTGATCGTCTGAAATTGGAGGCTGGCTGTGACAAGAACATCATCAAGCATCAAGACGAAGAGCTCGCTTCGTATAAGTCGAAGCTGGAAGCCGCTGAGCAAAGTGTAAAAGATACTGCTGAGGCAGTTACTCGTTTAGAGATGGCTCACAAGAAGGAACTTGATGAAGCGGTCCAGCGTAGCGGTGCCCTTGCTTTAGAAAAAGATAATATCCAAAAAGAAAGGGATGCGCTTGCTACACAAGTCAGAGAGTTGAAAGAATTACTCTCCAAGGAGAAAGAGGATAAAGTAGCTGCTCAAGAAGAGTCACAACGATATTGTGACGAAATCGTTGCTACTCGGCTTCTAAAAACGAAGCTCGATGACGAACTTGCTGGGGTTGAAAAATGAAAGACGAAGCCCGTGAGGAGGGCAAAAGAAAAGCTACGGAGGAGATTGACTCTCGCCTCGAGGCGGCCGCAGAAGCCGGTAGGGAAGAGGTCAAGTGTATGTTTGACCCGTTGATTGCTGAGTATGGTGCCCGCGTCCTTATGCATCACGACTTGACATTCTTGGGCGAGGGCTATCTCGAATCCCTAGCCGAGGCCTGGGAAACTTTAGTGAAGATCAGGAAGATCGAGTCGGGCTCTGAGGAGGTCGATGAGGATGCCTTGGTGAAGGAGTTTCTTAGGGGGAATGAGCCAGCGGATTTATCCGCAGCTTTGGCGCTTTATAACAAAGGCTCTTCCCTTCCAAAAGAGAAAAGTGATGAAGTTGGCCCGTCTGGGGCTGAGACTACGGCTCCTCATATTGCTGCTCCTCCCGCTGCTCAGCCGGCCGGTCGGCCGACACTTGACCCGTTCGAGCAGCATGCCAGCTATGATCCTGAAGATCCCGGGCTTGGCGTTCACGTGCTATCTCCTATTCTGGAGGGTGAAACCCCACGCGCAACCGATAGCCAACCAGAACCCGGTAGGAAATTCTTCTTTTCTAGAAGTCGAAAGATCTTGTTATTTTCCAGCATTGGTTATTCGTTCTAATGTTCATTCTTTATGTTTTCATGCAGGCTGCTCTGATCCCGAGCCAACTCCGAGGAGTGATGACGCCAAGGAGGAGGCAGAGAAAACAAGCGATGTTGCTCACACGGGAGTAACTCCTGGCCCTGACGCTCAAGTGATCGAGGCGCTAGATGATGATAAGCTTGACACTTCATCTCCTGCCGAAGGGAGTGATGAAATCGAAATCACTGGCGCCTCTGAGCATACCTCAAAGATGAGCATGAAGGAACGCCTCGCCGAAGAGGAGAAGAAAAAGGTCGAGGTCAAAGTCGAACCTGAAATACTGGAACTTACCGACCCGCGGAACAGACCTCTGAAAATCATTCTCCCGAGCAGGTCTAAACCACTAGATGTTCCATCTCCTACTCCTGACTCAGCTTCTTTAGTGAGCAATAAATTCAAGAAAAAGCGTGAGGGAGAGGAGTCGTCGGAAAAAATAAAAGAAGACAAGAAGAAGAAACCGAAGAAATAATCGCTACACTCATTCAACGAGTTCCTTGCTTGAGTCTTGTAATTACTTTTATCTTTTGACTCTGTAGTTTGTATAGGTAGGTTCTTGACTCCAAGTTTTGGAGGAATAACTGTGTAACCCCATTTTGAACTATTGAACGAAGTTTTAGTTTCTTTTTTGCTTGAATAATTCTCTTACTTTTCTTTGGTTTGCTGACTAACCGTGGTCATAACTCAAGTTCTTATGAGTTGCATTATTTCCCAGTCCATTCTCGTGTTGTTCGAACATTTCCAGATGTGGCATACTTCTTGTCCCACATTTCTTGAGTACTTGGACTTTTTTCTAAATCCGTGCTCTAGGGATTTAGGGTAAGTTGATCCGCATTCAAGGGATTCGGAGGTTCGCAACGTTTATACTCTAGTCCTTGCTCCGGGGACTTAGAGTACTCCGGTCCGCGCTCTGGGGACTCGGAGGTTGAAGTCGTTTATATCCTAATCCACGCTCTAGGGACTTAGAGTACTCCGATCCGCGCTCTGGGGATTCAGAGATTTGAAATCGTTTATACTCTAGTCCGTGCTCTGCGGACTTAGAGTACTCCGATCCGTGCTCTGGGGATTCTTAGATTTGAAATCGTTTATACTCTAGTCCACGCTCTGGGGACTTAGAGTACTCCGATCCGCGCTGTGGGGATTAAGAGATTTGAAATCGTTTATACTCTAGTCCGCGCTCTGGGGACTTAGAGTACTCCGATCCGTGCTCTGGGGATCCAAAGATTTGAAATCGTTTATACTCTAGTCCACGCTCTGGGGACTTAGAGTACTCCGATCCGCGCTCTGGGGATTCAGAGATTTGAAATCGTTTATACTCTAGTCCGCGCTCTGGGGACTTAGAGTACTCCGATCCGTGCTCTAGGGATTCAGAGATTTGAAATCGTTTATACTCTAGTCCGCGCTCTGGGGACTTAGAGTACTCCGGTCCGCGCTTTGGGGATTCGAAGATTTGAAATCGTTTATACTCTAGTCCGCGCTCTGGGGACTTAGAGTACTCCGATCCGTGCTCTGGTTATTCAGAGATTTGAAATCGTTTATACTCTAGTCCACGCTCTGGGGACTTAGAGTACTCCGGTCCGCGCTCTGGGGATTCGGAGATTTGAAATCGTTTATACTCTAGTCCGCGCTCTGGGGACTTAGAGTACTCCGATCCGCGCTCTGGGGATTCCGAGATTTGAAATCGTTTATACTCTAGTCCGCGCTCTAGGGACTTAGAGTACTCCGGTCCGCGCTCTGGGGACTCAGAGGTTGAAACCGTTTATACGAGTTCGTACATCGTACAGGATAATGTAGTTCTAGTAATTCGTCGCCCGATTATGAGATATAGAAACATTAGTAGTTCGTGGAAAATACGGCTTCAAGCCTTTATTAATGAAAAACAACTAAACTGCTTGATTACATAGTTAAAAAGAAACTAAGTTACGACTGAATGAAAACATACAGGAAATAACGGTGCCTAAAACAAGAAAGAAAACATGCTAGATGTAATAATGCCGCAAATGTTCACTGTTCCACACTCGGGGGAGTGTCATGCCATCAACGGTCGCTAGCTTGAATGTTCCCTCTCCAAGCTTCCGTTCGACGACGTACGGACCTTCCCAGCTGGGATTCATACGTGATGGTACCAGGAAAACTCGTTTCAGAACGAGATCACCCACATCAAAATTCCTTGGGCGGACTCTGCCGTCGTAGTAACGCTTGACTCGGTGTCTATGCGCTGCTGCCCTTAATTCGACCTCTTCATGCTTCTTATCGATGCAGTCCAGCGATTCCAACAAGAGGTCCTGATTCGTCTTGGGATCATAGTATGTCACTCGGTGTGATGGAACTTCAAGTTCCACGTGTATAACCGCTTCAGAGCCGTATGCCAAGGCGAATAGAGTGTGGCTGGTCGCGGACTTGTGGGTAGTTCTATAAGCCCATAATGCTGTTGGGAGTTCATCTACCCACTTGCCTCCGACCTTCTCCAGACGCTTCTTCAGTATGGACTTGATTATTTTGTTAACGGCCTCGACTTGTCCGTTAGCTTTTGGGTGTGCAACGGCGGTGAATTTCTTCTCAATGTCATACTTTAAACAAAACTCTTTGAACTCTCCGCTTTCAAATTGCGTCCCGTTGTCCGTAATGATGGTGCAAGGAAGGCCAAAGCGGCATATAATGCTTCGTACAATGAAGTTAATGACCTTCTTAGAGGTGATTGTAGCCAAAGGTTCTGCCTCAGCCCATTTTGTGAAATAGTCGACTGCAACTATCGCGAATTTCGCACCACCTTTGGATATAGGCAAAGAGCCGATTATGTCGATTCCCCAGATTGCAAATGGCCAGGGACTAACCATTTGTGTGAGTTCCGTTGATGGAGTCCTCGGGATTTTTGCATATCTTTGACACTTGTCACATTTCCTTGCGTAGTCTGCAGCGTCCCGATTTACGGTCGGCCAGTAATATCCATAGCGGAGGATCTTTTTTGCTAGCGTTTGCCCCCCAGTATGGTCGCCGCATTCCCCTTCGTGAACCTCTCTTAAGACCCGCTTTGTCTCGCCATGAGCGATGCATTGTAATAATGGGACTGAGAACCCTTTTCGATACATTAATCCATCCTGCATCACGTATCGCGCGGCCTTTCGAAGGACCTGCCGTCTTTCGCTCCTTTTTTTTGGTAAAGTCCCGGTCGTCAGGTACAGTTTGAATGGGGTTATCCACGATTCTTTCTCGATTTCCGTTTCCAATGCACAATCAACTTTCATCTCGTCTATGCTCGGGGCGTGCAAGGCCTCAACGGGATACAATCCCATTTGTTGCGCATCGCCTGTGCTCGCAAACTTAGCCAACAAGTCGGCTTCTTTATTCTGTTCGCGCGGGACATGCGAAATGTCATAACGCTCAAGATTTGACAGTAGTTCTTGGACCTGAACAAGGTACGGAGCAAGCTTTTGTCCCTTTGCTTGGTAATCTCCCCGCACTTGGTACATTTCAACTAATTTGATCCCGAGTTCTCCGATGAGCTTCAAGCCAGCAATCGGTGCTTCATATTCTGCTTCGTTATTTGTAACCGGGAAATCAAGCTTCAAAGCATAACAGATTGATCGATTTTCCGGAGTTATAAGAACTATGCCCGCGCCGGAGCAACGGTCGTTTGATGCCCCATCAGTGTATAATTTCCATCGAATGGGGGGAATGACGTCATAATTATCTGGTTCTATGGGTATGGTAAATTCAACGATGAAATCTGCTAATGCTTGCCCTTGTATGGCTCTCCGTGGCAAGTAGGCGATATCGAACTGGCTCAACTCGATGTTCCATTTTAGCAATCTTCCAGAAGTTTCTGGTCGTTGGAGTACCTGCCGCAGGGGTTGATCGGTATAAACACTGATTGAGTGTGCTTGAAAATATGGGTGTAGCTTACGTGATGCAATCACCAAGCAATAGGACAATTTCTCGATTTTAGGGTAATTTCTTTCTGCCCCCGTTAAACGCTTGCTAACATAATACACCGGCTTCTGGATTCGGTCCTCCTCGCGAACTAAAGCCGCACTTATCGCATGTGGGGATACAACCAAGTATACGTACAACATCTCGTGGTCTACTGGTTTTGACAGCACTGGTGGACTCTCCAGATGCCTCACCAGATCCTGGAATGCTTCCTCACAACTAGACATCCATTCGAAATTCCTCTTCCCTTTCTTTATTATATCAAAGAAAGGGATCCACTTGTCAGTTGCCCTGGATATGAATCGACTTAGCGCAGCTACTTTTCCATTCAGGCTCTGTACTTGCTTTATAGTCTTGGGCACTTGCACATCTCGAATAGCTTGGATCTTTTTTGGGTTAGCTTCAATTCCCCTTGCGTTGACGATGAATCCCAAAAACTTCCCTGACGCAACGCCGAAGGAACACTTCAGAGGGTTGATCTTCATCCCGTAATACCTGAGTATGTCGAACATTTCAGCCAAGTCTCGAATGTGGTCGTTTGACTGTCGTGACTTCACGAGCATGTCATCCACATAGACTTCCATCGTCCTACCAAGCTGGTCCTTGAACATTCGATTCACCAAACGCTGATAAGTCACTCCTGCATTCTTCAGTCCGAAGGGCATTACTACATAGCAATATAGCCCGACATCTGTAACGAAGCTGGTGTGTTCTTGGTCCGGAATATGCATCGGGATTTGGTTGTATCCAGAGTATGTGTCCATGAATGATAACAGCTCATGTCCTGCGGTGGAGTCGACCAACTGATCGATCCTAGGTAATGGGAAACTGTCCTTGGGGCATGCTTTGTTCAAGTCGGAATAATCTACGCAAGTTCTCCATTTCCCATTCGCCTTTTTTACCAGCACGGGGTTGGATACCCATTCAGGGTAGAGGACGTCGCGGACGAACCCATTGGCTTTGAGTTTGTCCACCTCCTCTCTGAGAGCAGCGGACCTCTCCGGGTCCATTCCTCTCCTCTTTTGTTTAACCGGGACGTATTTCGGGTCTATGTTCAACATATGACTCGTGATGGCGGGAGAAATCCCACACATATCAGAATGCGTCCAGGCGAAAACATCAAGATTCACCCGGAGAAAGTCACTAAGGTCTTCAGTCATTGCGGGGCCAAGCTGTGATCCGATCTTCAGTATTCGCGAAGGGTCGTTTCGGCTGACTGAAATGTCAACCGTTATTTCAGCCGGCGCTGCCTTTTCTTCCCTGGGTTTCTCATCGTCGTCTCTCGGATCTGTCTCTGAAGATCCGAGAATTATGCCCGAGCCAGGGCTCGGGCACTACTTGTCAATTATCCGTATTAAGGATGCGGACGGGATTGTCCGCAACCTTTCCTTTCTCCCTCCGATGGGCCTCTCGGAGCTCAGCCACATAACAGGAACGACCAGCTGCTTGGTCGCCATGAACAATACCTACTCCTTTGTCAGTTGGGAACTTCAAAGTTAAGCACCACAGGGCTAATGCTGCCCTAAACTCAGCCAGGGTCGGTCGGCCCAAGAAAACATTATACGGAGAATCCACATCCAAAACTACGAAGGGTAGGATTCGCACCTTCCGACGCTCGCCTTGTCCCAGTTCAACTGGTAACTCAACATACCCCACTGCATCGGTCGCTGTGCCATTAAAGCCGTGTATGCGAGCTTTGGACGGTTTCAAGTCCTTTGTTTCCATTTTCATTTGGTCATAAGCCTTCTTGAAGATGATGTTGACAGAACTTCCACAATCAATCAGAATTCTTTTCACATAGGCCGGTCCGATCGTCGCAGATATGACCATCGGGTCGATGGTTGGAGCCTCTACTTGGTCAGCATCTCTGTTTCTGAACACTATATCGTCTGTCATTACGCGTTGCTGCTTAGCAGGGGTCCCATCCTCCACGTTCGAACAACACTCAAAATCTGCATGCTTCAGGGAACTTGCGTACCGCTCCATCTCTTGCCAATTCTTATCCGCGGGGTGAGGTCCGCCGATGATTGTATTTATGACTAGTCTACCCACAGTTCGGGCAGGCTCCTCGGGATAACGCGGAGCTGGTGCACGACCTGGGTTGGATATTCCCTGTCCTCCTTCCTTTGGATCCTTCACAAATTCTTGCAACTTCTTTTGCCTGATCAACTTCTCGATAGCGTCGTGCAGGTGTCTACACTCTTCCGTATTGTGCCCATAAGTCTCATGGAAGCGACAATATTTCCCGGTCCGCTTCTGTTCCTCGGTTAATTCTTTTGGACATGGCTTTCTGTACTGAAAAGTATTGCAGGTTGATAGGTAAATGTTCTCAAGAGACGCATTCAGCGGGGTATACTCGTTGTAGCTTGGAATTCTCGATTTCCACTTCCCCGCTTCTCTCTTCTTCCCTTGATTTCTTCCTCCGGACTCCTTGGGCTGCCCAAGCTTGTTCTGGACATTGACTTGGACCTTTCTTGAGTTGTCCCCGGACTGCTTCACAGCAATGTTGCTTTTCATGGACACTTGGATAGGTCCTGGTGCCTTATCTCGTCTTACCCACCTAGCTTCCTCTCTTCTTATGAACTGGTGTGCCTTTGAGTAGAAACGCTCTAGCGTAGTCGGAGGTTTTCCTGCCAACCAGTCTCCAAACTCAGAATCCGGATCTAAACCTCTCATCACAGCCATTAGGATTGCATGATCATTGGGATTACTGACTTCCGTTGCCGCAACATGGAATCTTTGTAAATATTCCTTCAATGACTCCCCAGGACTTTGGATTACACTTAACAAAGACATTACGTCCTTTGGACGAGTAGTGTGTATCCTGAACTGCTCAATAAACTTCTTTGCCAACTCCTCGAAATTGGATACGGACCGCGGGGGAAGTCGGGTGAACCACATAGTAGCGATCCCAGATAGAGTAATTGGAAAGCATCTACACTTGGTGGCATCATTTGCTCTAGCTGAATCCATCATCCACTTGTACCTCATGACATGCTGTCTAGGGTCAGTCTTTCCCTCATACGCAGGGATAGTAGGCATACTAAACTTCTTAGGGTACGCCGCCTGTAGCACAACATCTGTGAATGGAGTATGACTTCTTGATACTCCCCAATCATCATTTGATAAGCCCTGATTTTCTTTCATCAATTGCCTGACCATGGCTGTCAGATCTGGTGTCTGTATGGAAGGTGGAAGGTTAGAGTCCGTTCTACGCGACTGTCCATGCTGATGCCTCCTCTCCTGGCGATCTGCCAAACGTGCGTCTTGAGGTTCGGCATCGTTAGCGTTTTGATGGTCTGGGCCTCCAGCCTCCATCTGCACTCCGGTTCCGAAGTTTCCAGCTCCTGCTTGGTCACGCTCTCCAGCTGTTTGAACAGCAGCATCTACCCGCGCAGCTTCAGTCTTACGGCGTCTACGCCTGGGAGGTTCATCAGAGGAAGTTGAGCTGTCGGATGAGGAATAAGGAGCGGGATTGCCCACAGCATTCTGTTGCTACTGTTGAGTGAGTTGTGCTATCAGGTTGGCGTTAGCTTGCATCTGCTCTCCTAGTTATCTCCTGCTTTCCCTGAGTTCTCTCATCAAGTCGTTGAACTCTATTCTGGTGACAACTGGAGTCTGGTCCTGGGTGGCAATTCCTACACCCGGAATTGCTGGCTGATTCCTAGGTCCTGCTTGTTGCACGCTAGCAGTCTCGTGGGCATCCGCATTATGAGAAGCTGACCTGGTAGTCTGGTACGTGGTCTTGCCATTGTAGAGTTATTGGTATGAACTCTGAGCAGAATTTACGGATGTCCTATCAATGAGTCGGATCTTCTTTGGGGGATTTGTTCAATCCAGTAGCTTCAAAACAGATCCTTGAGGTCTGAGAATTCAAATCTCAGTGAAAGTACCAAAGTGTTAGCACCAAAATTGGTCACTAACCTCGTAGAGAAATATTATGTAGAGATATAAGTGATGAAGGTAAATTAAACAGAGAAGACAATGCTAATTTAAATACAGAAAATAAGAACACCAGATTTATAGTGGTTCAGCGTAATTGCCTACGTTCACTTTGAGGTTAAACTTTATTGATCTTCTTAGTGATTGATTACAAATACAATTCGTAGATCAAATGCTTGAATGAAGTTCCTAAGTAAAGAAGATTGATCTGAAAAATGGCAGAGTCTCCCCAGTGTTCTCGAAAATAGGTCCTTTTCACTGTGCCCCTGCCCCTCTATTTATAGACAAAGATGGGTTGGACTTCCCAGGTGGGCTCGGCAGCCGAACACTCTGGCCCAAATACAGTGGTCGCTGTATGCCGAACAAAATAGGCCGAACGCTAACGATGCCGAAACACCCTCTCTATGTCGAATGGTATGTTTGATGCGTGGGAAGAGTGGAATGAATGTCAGTCGAAGCCGAACGTGCCTTTGGCCGAACGAAGCGCCTGGTCGAACGTTGTCTATGGCCGAACGATGGCTCTGGCCGAACGTTTGCCTTTAGCCGAACGGTGTCTCTGGCCGAACGATGGTTCTGGCCGAACGATAACTTTTGACGAACAATAAAACCATGCCGAGAAGTTGTATACGCCGAACGCCTTCTGATGCCGAACGCTCCTGGATGCCGAGTGCTCCTGGATGCCGAGTGCTCCTGGATGCCGAGTGCTCCTGGATGCCGAGTGCTCCTAGATGCCGAGTACTCCTAGATGCCGAGTACTACTAGACGCCGAGTATTACTAGATGCCGAGTACTCCTAGATGCCGAGTACTAGTTGCCTGGTCAAATCTCCAGGAAACAAATCCCTTAATGAATTTTTCATTTTTTTCTTCATCAGAGTATTAATAATATTCCTGCCATAAAAGCGAAAGGTTTAAAATTCTGGATGTACACCTCCATTGTATGGCCACCCTACTTCAAATCAATGAATTCTCGAAGTTGTGCACTCTACTGAGACTCTAAAATGAAAGGATTCTCAAACCTCTCCTTAAACTATACCTAGGTAATTTCTTCCTCTGGCTCCTTTACAATTGCTATCTCACATTTGTCCAGCGCATCTTCTTGCAATTGCCTTGATGCCAGCCTTCTCTTCTGTGTATTATTAAACCTTAAGTGTCTAAATATGCACTCACAAATTCTCAGCCAATTCAACACTTCAACCGCGGGCTCCTACCCAGTAAATATTTTCCCTCCAAATTTCTATAATCTTCGTTGATTTTTGGGAAGTCCTCCCTCACGATAGCTGGCCTTGGCTCAGCAGCCACCGACGCAGCTCCCCTTACTATTCACAGCATAAACTATCTGAATAAGTCATTTATATCCTTGCCCACTACATTATTTGGCTAGGTAGCTTCAGCCTCAACTTCTCTCGGTACATTATCTTTATTACTCCCATTGTTCTACATACTCTTAGTCTCCCTCCTTATATTTTCTCCTCTGATCATAACTCATTTACTTCTTAAATCCATCTTGCTTACTATTTTAAGCAAGTCTTCATTAGAAACAAAAAGAAAATGAGAATGGAACAATACTAGAAGGGTAGATATATCTTCCTATGTATCTATATAGAAAAATACAAGAACATTATATATAACAGCATATACCCACTCTTAGTGTCTGTTTTAAAGTTACCTAACTTATACTCAACTTTGTTTTACTTATGTGTCCTCTAACCTAAGCTCTAATACCAAACTATAGCATCCCTCACTTCGAGATCCAAAAACGAGTGTTGATAATGTTCTAGTCATCACCAGAATTATTTTCTAACAACATAAATGAGTTCAATTTATATGAATAATAGTCTAAGTAAATAGAGTAGCTAAACATTTATATCACATAGAAATTTCTTTAATATCCATTACACACTTTTTTTTCAAATTTAATCTCCAAAGTCATGCCCATGCAAGGGCCAAATTACGATATAAAAATAACATAGTAGAGAGTAAGATCAACATATAATGATGTTGCCTACAATCTTAAAACAGCAGAAATATACATTCTTATTTAGCTAAAAAAGCCTCTTGCTTTGTCTTCAATCTGCATCCTTTAGCTCCTAAAATGAACTTGCCTAACCCATAAGCTCAGCCTACTCAAATGAGTATCCATAAGTTTATAGGGAAAACAACAATAAAAACATGGGTCAAACATAAAGTCTGGTGTGATCAATACTTTACCCAAAAGTATAATATGCAGTGAGACCATACCACCATCGTATGGAATGGGTTTTCCCCTCAATACTACAGACATCAATTAGAAATGCAATCATCATCAAAGCCCAAGTTAAAACTATGCATGAACCTTATCTACCAAAAGTCCTCCTATGGTTTAGTTTCCAAGTGTTTCCTTTGTATTACTTGTTTCTAAAATACGCAGTTTAGATTGGTTCATTCCTTAGTTTATGCTGTAAGGACTCAACCACATCAACCACGTTTATTTTAACCTGTCGTGCAAAGAATCAGTCCTACACAGATCTAATTCATTTAATTTATATTGAATCGAACAACCCCAATGTAGTTCCTATTTACTTAATTTATACACAAAGAATTGAACACCTGCGGTTCCAATCCATTTAATTCATACCACAAAGAATTAATGACATGCGATTCCACTCTAGTTTATTCAATTTAGACAATAAAGAATCAGTTACATGCAGTTCTTATTATTTTGAATTATACCACAGATAATCAGCCACGCCGTTCTATGCCTTGACATCCCCTATCCTTTGGAAGTTGAATTCCACTCCTTACCTTCCCAAGGTATGAATTCGAGTGAGCATTCCCACTCAACGTCAATAGCTCTTCTAGACTCAAATCCCAATACATTACAACTCTACCCTACTTGTATGGTAGCACAGTGCATCTCTTCAATATTGCGGTGTAGTATACTTCCTTACTTAGTCTCCTTAGCTCCCCGAGCTAAACCTAACTATTATATATTAGGTTTTTGCTTCCTATTCATTTCAACTCAGCAAGACATTAGCGCAGTACCGACCTTTCCCTAAAGGACTATGAATTCCCTTCACAATTTACTAACTTTGGCCCTATACACGTAATTCACTTATTACACATTAAGCTATTGCTTCAGCTCCGTATTAGATAAGGTTTGACATATCTATTTTACCCTTTCCACATGCCGCCATCAATTACATTTAGAATCCACTTTTAGTTAATAACTTTGTCCTTTATTTATCTTTTTTAGCATTTATATAGGATCTTGTCCCCTGGTTATTTATCATTTTCCGATAAACTAATTAATTTTGGATTTCTATGCAGATGCCTTCCTCCAGTGTAGTTCCCAATAGTAGTGAATTATTTTTAGTTCAAGAAGCCTTATAAAATTTATAAAAAACTTATGAATAATTCCTTTAACAAACTTTACTCATTATTTCTATTTTTTCGAACATTTTCTTGTATAATTTCTTGGTATTTTCCTTCATAACAAATTATTTTAACGTTTAAATTTCTTTAAATTAAAAAACCATTTCTAAATTCATGATTTAAACATCATACTAATTTTTCATAGTGTTTCGAAATAGTTAGAGTAGGTAAATACACCTAAACATCCCATATTTATCTATATTTCCCCAACACAGTTGTTAAAGCCTTATTTAAACATAATCCCATATAAAATCCATCATAATAAATCAAAACTAAAATCAAACATATAGAATAACAATAAAATAAAAGGAGCTTAGCATTACTCATCTAGATTTTCAAAATATTTTGTCTTAATCTTCTAAATCCTTCTTTAGCTTGCGTTTACTTCTTCTTATTTGCTCTTTTTAGGCCACCATCATTAATATTACTCCTATGCTTTTATTTTATTTTTAGTAGAATGGAACGAAAAAATACAAAAGAGTCATTCTTATTGTCCCATAATAGATTCGGCCTTAGCCCATATATCCCTTTCCATTAGTTCATTATCCACTTCCTTATTTAATTTGTCTTTAATGACATTTTCAAGCTTGTGGTAATTCTTTATGCAACAACCTTGATTTTTAGTGTTGTTTAAATAGAATGATTTAAGATTTAAATTGGAGAAATTAGAATATTAATTGTTTTAATTTAAGATTAATGAAATTAGAAGTTGGAATAATGATTTTTAAAGTCTGGATAATATTGAAAAGCAATATATGTAATTTATTGATGTTAAATTCTTGTTTTAAAACTTGTTAAATAATGTGTTAGTGTTTTCTAAATAACATGTAATTTTATTTTAAGTGAAAATGGGAATTTTTGGAGTTAAATTGATTTATGTGTTATGTTGTCTTATTTTAGAAAATGCAAAATACCTTGTTTTCAATAATAAAAATAAGGGTTTGATGATTATTAAAATTTTGTTTCATTATTTAATTATGAGGTAAATGATGAACTTAATTTTAGAATAATTACATGAATTTTTAGAGCTGGAATCAAATGAGAAAATGATAGTTCAAGTTGTAGGAAACGGTATATTTTGTTAAGTCTTTTAAACTTAATTAAACAAGGGTTCGGGCTTAATCTATTTTCAACCCATTAATGCTTAAAGGAGATAGTTCCCTTCTCTCCTTCTCAAAGAACTAATTATACGTTATTTTTACCCCTCTTAGTTCTAAAATAGAAAACAGGAGCAAGTTAGGGTTTTCCATTCCTCTTTCAAATTAGTGATTTTAAAATAGAAGAAATTTTAGTTAAATTAAGAGAAAATCAAGGTAATGCTTTTAAACTATAATCCACCTACTAGAATCAACAGATTTCAATTTAGACAGTAATTGATTTTCTGTTGTGCTTCTTTTTGGTTGAGATCAAGCCTAGGGTTTTCTAGTGAAGCAATTGCAAGCCATGATGGTAAATGTAACGACCCAGAATTTTAGTCATTTGAATTTGGTATATTTAATTGATTTTAAATATTGCAAAGTTAATTTTATAGATTAAATAACTTGAATTTCAAATATAGAGATTTATTGGATAATTTAATTGTTGAATTTAATAATTTAAAATTATTTAAATAATTGAATCTTTGGTTTTAAGTTAGATAAAATATGATTTCAAAGCTTATTTAAAATTCTATTAATAAGAATAAAGATAATAAAACTTTTTAATTGGATTTATTGATTTGTAACATCCCCTATCTAGAGGCCCAAAGATAAGCGCTACAAATGATGCAGTCATCCAAAGTGTTAACTTCCGGTGACTAAATGCGGCTAGGTTAATGGTATCCATAATATCAGAAGCGCTTGAATATGAAACAAAACACATATTTCAAAAAAACAACATTTTACTAATTACATTTCAAAACACATATTTCATATTCAAATTACATAATCCCATAATCATTTCCCAGGTTCAGATAAAATATAATTATTACATAAATATGCCAAGAGACACATATAATGATGCTTCCTTGGTTGACCAGAGTACTATATAGACATAACGGTCTTAAATAAAACACTCAGAATAAAACAAAACAAAACAACAACTCCTAAATAGCTATCCGTCAGCCACCTGCTCGTCCCCAGAAACATTATTAGTCAACATACTAAAACCTGTAAAACCTCAACCCTCAGCCTACTCAAATCAATTTTGAGCACCCGAGAGTTTAAGGGGGAAAACATAAACTTTGAGTCAGACATAAAGCCTGGGTGAATAATACTATACATCTTGGTTATTTGATATTAAGTGAGACCGCACCGCTTAGCGGAACGGGTTTCCCCTCACTAATATCCTTTTAAAACATATCTTTTGCAAATCTTTATCCTGCAACCAAAACTGGTTAAAACTGTAAAACAATATCATGTAAACATACATGTCAGGTAATAAATGAACTATCTGTTCGAACATTATAGTTTTGTTTTGCTAACTACTAACATTTGGCTGACTCAGGCCTACCATACAATATAATCAAAATAATCTAACAACTGTTAGACACTCCTCTTATGGACGGTCTGTCCTTAACTATTTGTTAAATACTCCTCTTCTGGACGTTTTGTCCCTAACTTAACATCTCGCAGGGTCACTTGATCCAAATGGTTTTGCGCGCTTACTAATAACCTATCTGTATACAAACATATATTCCCTTCTGTGTGTAATCATAATTTTAGCCTTACCCATGACAAATTCCTACACACTGGAATTTTGGACTAAATTAGCTGGGGCCAATAGCTAATGTATAGGGCGCGACCCTATACCAGTCCCATCTGGTATTCTAATATCCAAGTCATTTTACTTAGGGTAATCTTCAATTAAATTTTCCTTGAAAACCTTTTCATCTCAAATTGATTTAAAACCTTTAAACCAAACTTAAACAAGGAAAATATACATATACTTTATGCTTTACTTAAAATCACCTTTTCATGTTATATATACTTTACTCAAATCTTTGTTGATGAAAACATTTAAACCTTTGAAAGTACCCCTTTCGAATCCATTGAAAGTACCCCTTTCGAAACCAAGTAAAACCCTTCTTCCACCTAGGCCGAAAGGCCAAAACATTCCTTTTGAAACCATTCATAATCTTCCTTTCGAAAACATTGAAATACCATTCCTTCGAAAGCCATAAACCCTTAGACATCCTATCTTTAAAACCTTTAAACATTGCCTTTCGAAAATATTGGAAAAACCTTTCCTTTGAAACCTTTCGAAACCTTCCTTTTAAACCTTATGAAACAATTGGGGAACCACCCCTTCGGAACCATTCTTAAATCCTTTCGAAAGCATTAAAACATTAAACCTTTCGAAAGCCTTTGGGTTCAAGTAAAACATGTGGAAACACCTTTCGAAACCATTAAAGTTAACTCCTTCGAAACCATTTGGGTTCTACCTTCAATAGAGCAAAAGGGTCAAAAACATTTAAGTCAAAAACACTCTTTCGAAAGCATTTTCTAAGAAAAGAAGTGATGGTATCGAAACCAACCTTCCGAAAGCATTGGAGAAGCGACTAAGTTTTAAAAGCAAAGTATACATTCCAAAACCATTGGCGTCAAAAGGTAGAAAAGCGGCAGCTAAGGGGTTTTGACCTCGACGAAAGCATTTACTTAAAACAAGAGGCGCAACCCATTCGAAACCATTCCTTAAAACATTTGACTTGGCTGAAAGCCAACCAAGTCGAAAGCATACCCTTCGAAAGCAAAGCAGGCGTGTTTTCATTAAAAAGCAAAGACATGCTTCGACCCCTTCAGAACCTTTGGTTTCGACCTAGTTCCTTCCACCTTAGTCCAATTCACTCTGTACCAAGTTATTGATACTATGTGAATTAGTTTTGATGGCATGGAGGTGGTAGTACTTGGTCGGAACCTCTGGTGCCGAAAGTGGCGAAACATGCTTAAAGCATGTAAAAACTGATTTTTACTTTAAAAAGAATTTCTTTTCAACTAACTTGCCTTGTTTGTCGAAATATTATTGATTGCTAATTTTCTTTTCTAAAAGTGCTGCCAATATTTCAGAAGTAAACAATTTAATTCATTTATAAAATACCCCTTCTCCTTTTATAAATATATAAAACATTTAAGTCCTATACCTTAAATAATTTTATATACCCATCAAACACTTAGAAAAATTCTACAAAAATTCCAAAAAATTATTTTTAATATGTTTTCTAACATATATTAATTCCAGACCCAAAATATTAATTATTTAGCTGTAAATATTTTAAAACATAAAATAATCATTTTCTACACTAGAAAATTAATATAAAATTCACATTAATTCATAAAATTATGAAAATTGAAACCCATCTCTAAAATTTTATTTATAAGCTATATCTAAAATCGCAAGGCATTTGGATGTCATTAAATAGGATTTTCACATTAAAACATATCATAAAACCTATATGATTAAGCATAAATCATCAATAAGCATATATAAACATTTAATCATTCAAAAACATGGCATAATCATGCAAAATACTTCGGATTCATATTAAAACCGATTTTTTTTTAGAAAAATGAGATGTACTCATTATTCACCTTAGCTTTTGAGATTAAGGATTTGAGATTTGAGTGAATTTGACTTTGATTTAGCTTCTTCCTTTAGCTTTCTTCCTCTTGTTCTTTAAAATGGTGGCCGGCCTCTACTTGATAAATTTTAGTAAATGAAATGAACGTATATAATGGATTCCTAAGGGTTTAGGGTATAAGAATATCCTTCTCCCTATTTTGCCCTTACCTATTTTACTTAATCATTTTATTTTAGTTCACTTGTTATCAAGGCACGGCTACCCCTACTAATCACAAATCTCTATCCCCTAATCATCACATTATTTTATTTAATTTAGCTAATTAAATATCCTAAATAATGTTACTAAAAATATGGGGTGTTACAATCTCCCCTCCCTAAAGAATTTTGTCCTCGAAATTACAATAAGGTACACAACAAATCAACCAAAAAGGTAAAACATACCATCAAACAAATCAGGATAAGCGTCTCTAATCCTGCTCTCAGTCTCCCAAGTACAGTCTCTCTCATCATCGCCCACTGGACCTTCACTAAACTGACTGTCTTGTTCCTCAACTTCTTTTCATCTCTCGCAACTATTCGAACTGGCTTTCTAACTATAGTCAAGTATGGTTCTACTACCAAGTCATCTAACATAGTCGGTGCTATAGTAGAATATGGGTCTCTAACACACTTCCTTAGATGAAAACATTGTGGACTCCAGCCAAACTATTCGGTAACTCTACTCCATATGCGAATTTCTCAATCCTCTCTATGATAGGAAATGGTCCTACAAATTTCAGTGCCAACTTCCCCGATTTCTCGAATCTAATCACACCCTTCATCGGTGATACCTTAATAAAAACATGATCTCTAATAGAGAATTCTAAGTCTTTCCTTCTTCTATTTGCATAACTCTTCTGCCTAGACTGAGCTTCCTTCATCCTAGCTCAAATCAACTCAACCTTTTCTACAACTTCTCTAACCAAATCCGGACCGAGAATCAACCTATCCCCGGTCTCTAATCAACAAACTGTAATTTGCATGGCCTTCCATATAAAGCTTCAAATGGTGCCATTCCTATACTAGTCTGATAACTGTTGTTATACGAAAACTTGACTAAGTGTAGAATGTTCTACCCATGATCCTATAAAATCTAACACACAAGCTCTTAACAAATCTTCCAAGACTTTGTTAACTCTTTCCATTTGCCCATCTGTCTGTGGATGGTAAATGATACTCGTCTTGAGCTTGGTTCCTAAAATCTCCTGTAGACTCTTCCAGAACTCGTTAGTGAACAAGAAATCTCTATCACTTATTATACTACTAGGAATTCCATGAAGTCTAACTATATTCTTCATAAATAACTTAGCTAAAATAGGTGCTGTTCTGGTAGACTTAACTGGAATGAAATGGGCACTCTTGGTCAATCTATCTACTATGATGCATATGTTGTGTAATGACGGTCATATCCATCTCCCCATCTCCAGCACGTGGCGTACACATATGGGTTGGCACACACTTTGTCGCAACAAAAGGAATTCCCAATGTTACGTGTCTATTAGCCTATATTTATACACCACTTCTCCAAGTTATTTAGCGATATGGGACTTTCCAAATCTGAACCGTCGTTCCTTCATTAAACATGCGAGACAACCCTAACAGTCTCCCCCTTGACTCTCATCCTTTTGTGGTAACCTTTGAGAGCACTGCCGTGTCTGCATGGCCCAGTCTATAACCATTGGCTTTGGTACCACTGTTATGTAACGCCGGTCGGACCAATCTCCCCATCTCTAGCACGTGGCGTACGCATATGGGTTGGCACACACTTTTTCGTAACAAAAGAAATTCCCAATGTTACGTGTCTACCAACCCATATTTATACACCACTTCTCCAAGTTATTTAGTGATGTGGGACTTTCCAAATCCGAACCGTCGTTCCTCCATTAAACATGCGAGACAACCCTAACACCATATACTTTCATTTCCTTTGTTTGACCTTGGCAACCTGTCTATAAAATCCATAGAAATAGAATCCCACTTCCATACTAGAATATCTAATGGCTGTAGTAACCCGCTTAGCTTCTGATGTTCGGCTTTTACCTGTTGACAGTTCAAACACTGCTTCACCCATAAGCCTACATCCCTCTTCATACCTTCCCAGAAGAAACTCCGCTTCATATCCTGATACATCTTAGTTCCTCCTAGATGAATAGTGAACTTTGAACGATGGCATTCCTCCAAAACTTCCTTATGTCTCCCACATTCGGAACACATAACCTTTCTTCCTTTCTCAACCACCCGTTATGGTCAAGACTAAAATCCTTCAAGTCATCGCTCTTCGTTCCTTCCTTCAACTTCTTGATCCATTCAGCCAACACTGGATCCTCCTCCTGTTTAGAAGCAATCCTTTCAATCATTGCGGGTCGAACTTCTAAACAAGATAACATAGCAGATCCTTCACTAGATCCAACTTCAGATCTCCACTGCAATTTGCAAGTTGACAACGCTTCCAAATCTTTCCACTCTGTTATCATGGCAAAAACTGCATTTTGATGCTTTCTGCTAAGCGCATCTACAACCTTATTACCTTTCCTTAGTGTGTGTTCGATTCCAAAATCATAAGCGGCTAAAAACTCTAACCACCTCTGCTGTCTCATATTCAGCTCCTTCCGAGAGAACAAATACTTCAACGACTTATGATCCGTATAAAGCTCAAACCTCTCTCCTAAAAGGT
The DNA here is from genome assembly GCA_030737815.1 of Allium fistulosum. Classification (NCBI taxonomy): domain Eukaryota; kingdom Viridiplantae; phylum Streptophyta; class Magnoliopsida; order Asparagales; family Amaryllidaceae; genus Allium; species Allium fistulosum. The sequence goes on from CM060906.1 coordinate 673,162,231, forward strand.
AATGCCTCCACACCTTCAAAGAAAAAATCACTGCAGCCAACTCCAAATCATACGTTGGATATCTAACCTCATGCGGTCTAAGCTGTCGAGAAGCATATGCAATCACTTTACCTCTTTGCATCAACACAGCTCCTAATCTAGTTCCACACACATCTGTATATACCACCAAATCCTGATTTCCTTTTGGAACAACTAATACAGGTGCATGGGTCCATAAGTGTTTCAAGCTCTGGAATGCCTGTTCACACTTATCGGTCCACACAAACTTCACACCCTTTCGCGTTAGCTTGGTCATCAACGCTGCTATCCATGAAAAATCCTTAATAAACCTCCGATAATATCCAGCCAATCCAAGAAACTCTTTATCTCAGACACCATCTCCGATCTCCTCCAATTATTAACAGCTTCGATCTTATCTGGATTGACTGACAACCCCTTCTCCGAAACCATGTGACCAAGAAACTTAACCTCTTTCTTCCAAAAATGACATTTCGAAAAACTTTGCCTTCAGCTAATGTTCCCCCAATGTCTCAAGCACTACTCTAAGATGAACTTCATGCTCCCTTTCATCCTTAGAGTATACCAAAATATCATCTATGAAAATCAATACGAACCTATCCAAGTGCTCTCGGAAGATCCGGTTCATCAAGTCCACAAAGAATGCTGGCGCATTAGTTAGTCCGATCGACATCACTAACCATTCGTATGATCCATATCTAGTTTTAAATGCTGTTAAAGGAATATTGTCCTCTGCTACTCTAAGCTGATGGAACCCTAATTCTAAATCCAGCAAAGAAAATACCTTGGCTCCACTCAACTGATCGAACAAATCGTCAATTCTAGGCAACGGATATCGATTCTTTATCGTCTTCTCATTCAACTTACGATAATCGATACATAACCTCAACGATACATCTGGCTTCTTAGCAAACACTACGGCTGCTCCCCAAGGTGAACTACTTGGTCTAATAAAATTCTTGCTTTCCAAATCTACTAACTGCTCCTTCAACTCCCTCATCTCTGTAGGTGTCATCCTACTTGGCGGTCTAATCAACGGTTCTGCACGAGACACCTAATCTATTCAAAACTCAATAGCTTGTTTCGGTGGCAATCTTACTACCGCCTCAAAAACATCCATGAATTCTCTAACCATGAAAATGCGATTCAGCTCATCTTCCAACTCCACTACACCCAACAAAGCATTCACCTCACAACTAGGGTTTTCTATGGTGTATACAATCTGATCACTACTGTCAGGGTGTCTAAGCGATATTTTCCTATCGTGGCAAAATATCCTAGCATCGTACTCACTTAACCAATCCATACCCAAAATAATTCTGAACCCTACAAAGTCAAACACATGCAAACTACAAACAAAAGTATGACCTAACAAATCAAACTCTAGGTGGTCACATCTCATCCCAAGTGTCGCATACCCTCCTATCGGATTTGCAACCCTTAAGGAAGTAACTAAATATGAGGTTCTAGGTTAAACTTATCTACCAAACTACGAGATATAAAAGAATGCGATGCACTAGTATCAAACAGAACGCTAACAGACATACCATGAATCTGAAGCGTACCATCCAACACTGCTTTTCCTTTCTCCTATGCTGTTGGTTCTGATGTAGCAGGTTCCAATGCAAATACCTTGCCTCTTCCATCCTTAGCGGGATCTTTGCATTGATTCTTATAGTGGCCAATCTGATCGCAGTTAAAACATCTAATGTTCTTCTTCCCGATCACTTCCTTCGCCTTTCCAGTATGACACTCATTTGCAAAATGTCTTGTCGCACATGAAGCACACAACCTCAGACTTTCCCTTCTTTGTTGCTCCACCTTTCTGAGCACCCTTCTTATGAAAGAACTTCCTCTTCTAGCCTTGCCCAACCTGGACCTCCTTCACCTTACTCTTCTCTAGACAAGAAAGCATCTCCTCATATCTCAAAGCCATCTCTACAACCACATAACAAGGGTCTCTGATATGAGGTAATGTAGCCCTCGCCAACTCAGGCTTCAACCCCCTTATAATTTCTCATTCCTCTTTAACATAGTATCCGCAGTAGCATACCCATACCTAGCCAACTTCTCAAATCTTCTAGCAGACTCCAAAATAGACATTGTCCCCTACTCCGACTCAGTAAACTTCCCGAGCAAAGCAGACTGTGCCATCATAGACATGAACCTCTCTTGGAACCTTCTCCTAAACTCAGCCCATGTCATCTCCTCTTCATTTACTCTAGCCTCACACTATTCCACCAAAATAAAGCTGCTCCCTGAAGCTATCTCGAAGCAAGCCTTCTCTTCTACTCATCATTGAGCCCCATGTATATAAAGATACTCTCACAATGCAGCAACCAGTTCTCCACTTTTATAGCATCCTTAATTCCAATAAAGGGCTTCCCCCCAAGCCTAGCATAATCTCTGCTCAAAATAGCATAATGGTTGGCCACCGGAGCTTCCTTAACTCCTATTATAGCATTTCCTCCAACCACTCCAGCAGTAATTCCAGTTTGCATCAAGTTCACGAAAAACTAAAACATAGCTCCTATATCTACTTGTGGGACTCCAGCACCAACATTCCCTGCTTGTGCCTAACCTTGGTCCCTTCCAGTATTTGGTCTGGCATTTCCATTTATGGTGGTGCTTCCTCCAAGATTCACTCTTCCACTTCTAGCATCCATATCCATATTCAAACCTCGTAAGATACAGAAGAATAGCCTAAGAGAGGTATGAAACTAAAGATATAGCGTATACTTATATATAGCAAATACAAGTACGTTACTATAGTGTTATCCATACCCCCGTACTTATCTCTAATTCCTTAAGATTACGTTTTAAAAAATCATTTTTAGTTAAAGTTTTTCATAAACCTATGCTCTGATACCAAGTTGTAACATCCCCTATCTAGAGGCCCAAAGCTAAGCGCTATAGATGCTACAGTCATTCATAGTATTAACTTCCAACGACTATATATGGCTATACTAATGGTGTCCATAATATCAGAAGGTATTGAATATGAAAAAAAATCACAAAGATTTCAAAAAAACAACATTTTACTGATTACATTTCAAAACACATATTTCATATTCAAATTACATAATCCCATAATCGTTTCCCAGGTTCAGATAAAATATAATTATTACATAAATACACCAAGAGCGACATATGATAATGCCCCCTTGGTTGACCAAAGTACTATATAGACATAACTGTCTTAAATACAACATAACAGAATAAAACAAAACAAAACAAAAACTCCTAAATAGCTATCCGTCAGCTACCTGCTTGTCCCCGAAAGCTTTATTCGTCAACCTACTAAAACCTGCAAAACCTCAACCCTCAGCCTACTCAAATCAATTTTGAGCACCCGAGAGTTTATGGGGAAAACATAAACTTTAAGTCAGACATAAAGCCTGGTGTGAATAATACTATACATCTCGGTTATTTGATATTAAGTGAGACCGCAACGCTTAGCAGAATGGGTTTCCCCTCACTAATATCCTTCTTAAACATATCTTTTGCAAATCTTTATCTTACAATCAAAACTGTTTAAAACTGTAAAGCAATATCATGTAAACATACATGCCATGTAATAAATGAACTATCTGTTCGAACATTATAGTTTTATTTTGCTAAGTACTAACCTTTGGCTGACTCGGGCCTACCAGACAACATAATCAAAATAATCTAACACCTGTTAGACACTACTCTTATGGACGGTCTGCCCTTATCTATATGTTAAATACTCCTCTTCTAGATGGTCTGTCCCTAACTTAACATCTCCCAGGGTCACTTGATCCTAATGGTTTTGTGGGCTTACCAATAACCTATCTGTATACAAACATATATTCCCTTCTGTGTGTAATCATAATTTTAGTCTTACCTGTAACAAAGCCCTAAATTTGGACTAAATTAGCCGAGGCTAATAGCTAATGTATAGGGCGTGACCTTATACCAGTCCCATCTGGTATTCTAATATCCGAGTCATTTTACTTAGGGTAATCTTGCCTTAAATTTTCCTTGAAAACATTTTCATCTCAAATTGATTTAAAACCTTTAAACCAAACTTAAATAAGGAAAATATACATATACTCTATGCTTTACTCAAAATCACCTTTCCATGTTATATATACTTTACTCAAACCTTTGTTGATGAAAACATTTAAACCTTTGAAAGTACCCCTTTCGAAACCAAGTAAAACCCTTCTTCCACCAAGGTCGAAAGGCCAAAACATTTCTTTCGACGCCATTCATAATCTTCCTTTCAAAGACGTTGAAATACCATTCCTTCGAAAGCCATAAACCCTTAGACATCCTATCTTTAAAACCTTTAAACATTGCCTTTTGAAAACATTGGAAAAACCTTTCCTTTCAAACATGTAACGACCCAGAATTTTGAACGAATTAAATTGAGAATATTTAATTTATTTTAAATATTTGAACGATGATTTAATTTGTATCCCGAATATAACTTTGAAACTGACGATTAAATTATAAAATTTAATCGATTGAAGTTGAATAAAATTTGTATCTTCAATTGTAAGCCGAAGAAAAAAATATTTCAAAAGCTTTTAAAATCTATATTGGTGATATCGAAGATAATAGAAGCTTCAGAATCAAATTTAAAACTGTTTTGTTCAGTTTAGAAACTTATATCGTTCAATCGATATTTAAAAATAGCCGTCCGAGGCACAGTCTCGGAATTCGACGAAACCAGTTCCATTGGGTCCGTAATATTGAATTATTACCGGATTTCAAATTTCGTGGCATTTGGAATTGTTGTGTGTACATATGACGTTTAAACGCGTTAAAATAAAATGAGATTCGATTTAAATTTAACTTTTAAAATTGGTCAACACATAAGCACGTTCTTCCCTAAATTTTTGCCTAAAATCACGAACGAAGTCACGCAACCCATACTTCCCTCGATTTTAAAATACTCCTCCCTCTTCAGTTTTCAAAAGGCAACATCAAAGAAAACAAAATGGCCGACACTTAAAATCTCTTCCCTTCCCCTACCTTCACTGCAAATTCGTTCGAAACTAATCAAAGCCTTCGCCGTCAACAAAAAAGGGGAGTTCGACGACTTCGATTTCGAAGCTCGATGGGAGGCTGGCACTCGCGACGCGGCGGCGATCGAATCTGGGTGGTAGTGCGATTTCTGGAGGGGATGGATCTCGGCGACAGTGGTTTTGGTGTCGCGAGCTACTCGCGAACAACTAAGGTTAGGCTAGGGTTTCGATCTGGATCTCGAAGTCAGTTCGCACGCACGTAGATGGGGGAGCGCGATCGAATGTGGACAACGAGGTTATCGATGGCGATTGGTGGCGCGTGCGAACTCCAGGCCAAGAACGGAGACTTCGGCGTGGATGAGGCATCTCGACCTGGGCAGTAAAGGTATTATTTATATTTTTTTTTATTTATAAATTGTATAAGTATAGACATATAGGAATATATATGTATATACAGTAAAAGAAAAAAGGGTTATTACAGTTAAAGTGCAGACTAAATCTATTTATATATATATATATGTACATTTATATACGTATGATAAGTCACATACATATGTATCTAAAAACAGTAAGTATACAAAAGATAAGATTTTGAAAAAAATTTAAATTTATAGGAGTTATCATTTTAATATAAGTATGTATAGTTAAAGTGAGAAAAATAAGTATACTTATGAAAATTGCTAATTTAATTTATCAGATAAGAAATTTAGTTTCAAATTTAATAATTGAAATTAGTTTAAAACAAAACCATTGAAAATAATTTATTTAGGGAAATTTAGTTTTAATTTAAATTTGGTTAGATAATTTTATTAAAAGAAAATTGGTTTAAAATAAAAATCTTGGGATAATTTAAAATTTCCAAACGAAAATTTATAGTTGATTTAATACGAGTATTAATAATTTGTATAATATTTATACAAGGGCTATAAATCGAGAAAACAAGTCAAGATGGAAGTGGATTGCAAATAAAAAGCTAAGGTGAGATTATTTTCTCACTCAAAATTGATTGCAGTTATTTATTGACTGATTGATTGATATTGGATGTGATAGTAGATATAGTAGGATATATATATATATATATCTATATATAGCAATATATACATATTGGCATATGTATATATTGGATTGATGATTTCCCGCCTCGTATAGCGGATGAGACCCTATTGCGCCGTTAGTAAGCGGATTTTTATAAAACCCATATACCGCGATAATTCCGTACTGGAGCGGAATTGGTATTGTGCTAACATCTTTGGATGCAGGGAAACAGGTTGGAGGGATCCAACTGGACCCCTCACATTGATTGAATTTATTTTTATTGTGATATGAATCTGTGAATGATTATATTGATGTTATTGATCATATCGATGTCTGGAAATTGATTGAAAGCTAAAATTTAGCTGAATGGATGTTTGATATCATTGGATTCCAAAAATATATGAAATTGAATTTTTGAAATCAAAATAGAAATTTCTAAGTGAATTAATTTTAGAAATTGAATAAATTTTGAAGAAAAGAATTTAAAAGTATAAAAGCTGATTTTTATAATCTTATTGAATAAATTCCAGAATAAAGTGAAAATGCTAAATAAATGGATTTCATAAAACAGTGATTATAAATTGAAGAATTTAATTTAAAATTTTGGATTTTTAAATAGATTGGAAGAAACGATTGAAATTTATTTTCTTAAAAAGGAATTTATTTAAAAGAAGATAAGTTGGAAATCCAATTAGAAATTTAATTGGAATATTGAAATAATTTGGGAAATCCATGTAGAATGATTTCAATTTGAAGAATCCATTTAAAAACAGAATATTGAATAATTTGAGGAAAAAAAATGAGGAATTCACTTAGTAGTGATAAGTAAAAATTAGAAATCAATCTATGATTGATTTAATATTTAGAAATGAATTTTTGAGAAATCATTATGGAAATTTTATTCAAAGTTGAAAATAAAATTTTGAAATCAATATCGAAATTGATTTGGGATTGAAGTTTTTATAAATAAAATTGGAATTTATAAATGCTGTTTATAAATATGAAATCACTTATTTTGATAAGTAAAATATAGAAGTTAATAAAAAGAAGATTTATAAGTCGAGTTGTTACAAAAATAGAAATAGAATTTATAAACGTTGTTTTATAAATTCAAAACCAATTTTATTTGATAAATTAAATATAGAAGGTTGTTAAAGGAGATATATTCGCGATTTTGGATAGCGAATTATTATTGAAATAAATGTGTAGAAAAGATTGGAATTGGGTTAAGTGAATTATATTCACGATTTTGGACAGTGAATATATTATTAAATAAAATGGATTTATTTTTGAAGAAGTGATATTAAAAATGAAGTTAAACATTTTAAAGATGTTTTAAAATGTATTATGAATCGAAAGCATAGATTTCCGCAGTTCTTGTTGAAATAGACGTTTTCGAGAAATTTAAGGAAATGGTGGACTATAACACTGTTGTTATAGTAAATGATTTCCGAAAGGAAATGTTTTATGTAGTATTGGGATTTTCATATATCTACCTTAAAATTTCGAATCCCTATACTAGTGATTTTGAGTCGTCGTAACGATGTTTTACGTAACATTCGTTTTGACTCGAATAAATATTGTCATAGTAAGTGATTTCCTTAAAGAATGAAATTATACTTAATTTTGATTTAAGTATAACGAATATTTTCAAATGTTGAAAATAAATAGACTTGTGAATCTCTTATTATTAATAAGAATGGAAATGCTTTTCCAAAATGAAATGCAACGTTTTAGAATTTATCTTTGTAAAGATAAATCGGAAATGAATATTGAAATCGATTGAAAATCGAATATCAGTAGATATTCGAAAATATAAATTCAATATGGAATTTATAAAGGAAATGGGAATTCGTTTTGAAAATAAATATTGATTTATTTTGAAGTGTGGAAATTTTATATCTAGTAAAAGATATTTTGGAAAATAAATAATTGGGAAAATTATTTGGAATCTGATGATGTTGCGCATCTTTATTGATAGTTAAATAACCGACTATCAATAATTACCTTTAGATAGGTATTTGTTGTGAATTGGATGAATTTGAATGCCACACTTATTTTTGAATAAGCGCTCACTATTCGGGTTAACCGGGAAAGGACCATGGGGTCGTATAACCCATTCCGAATATGTGATACGTCTTTATGAATTGCATTCGAAGACCGGTGTTGAAGACCGGATATTTTTGAAAACGGAAGGATTACCGTCGAGTTACTCTACATCGGCTGATCTCCGGTTTAGAGGTTTTATCACCCTTAGTGACGGGAAGTCCGGACGTGATTAGAAATTTATCCGGATGTGCAAGGGCTTCGTGAGAAGTGCCTTCGGTTCTGTTCGATCCCGGAACAGACTTGTATGGATTGTGTGTCTGACGTTACAATTTGAGATATAAAGCTGATTTCTTTCAAATACATTTCTGTTGGTGGCGGAGAATTTATTCTCTTAGCTTAACACCCTTCTCTGAGACGTACGAGCTCAGAGGTTATGTAGTTGAAATTTATCAGCGATATATCCCAATTTGGTAACGTGGCATACTGAGTGTTGCTGTGAAATGATCAGTGTTTGATCATTTGTGATATGATCATTTGTTTGATCTTATATCTTTGTGATCATAGGTTGATCATTTTGTTTGACCCGAAGCAGGGCTTTTTGAGAAAGCGTAGCTTTGTGGACGAGACTTCGTCGAGCCTCACACCCCAGAAATGGTCGAAACAGGAAGAATGCGGCAAGGTTCTAGGGAGTAGCGCCCCTTAGTGTATGTCATTCCTTCTGGATAGAGGTGGTATCATGGTATGGAGCCCAGATACTTAACCTATGTGGTTGCTGCATTATTATCTATGTGGTTTGTTGGAAATCGGGGATCCTCGGGAAGATCGGTTACGATCGGGATGGCATACGCGTGTCAGTAGTTACCTATTTTTGCAGAGGTAACCCGACCTTGTGTTGGCAGAGATCCGGTTAGGTTCTCGGGTCGTCTATTCCAAGGACGTACCCATCGTGGAAAAGGAAGTTCCTTAGCCTGACCATTTGTTGGAAATCCAAACTCCAATACGAACTTTGTACGGTATTAGTTGTAGAACCTGCCATTTACGTACGATGGTCACCACTGTTTAGATGGTAGCTATAGTAGGCATACGATACTGGTCGTATGTTGGCTAAGATTAATATTATACTTTCGAAATGTTTTCTACACTATGCACTAATAATAATATCAAAAAGAATTTGATTTTGCGTAGTAAGCATCTTTGACTATCATAAGAAGAAATCTCCTCCAATTCTGCGTTTGCATTGTGTGTGTGGTGGGAGGTCTTATGGTAGTTTCATTTTCCAAAAGCATTGCGAATTTGTTTTATTTTCTTTGTGAAAAATAACTGTTTTACGATCTCACACCAGTCACCATGACTGACTCGGAGTTTATTGTTCCCTTCTAAACTCTGGGTGCCCACAAATTTCCACACGGGCAGCCTAGAGTTATGTTATCAGGATATTCTGGATATTCTGGAGCTTTGGAGATAAGCTGGATGACGAGACGTAGTATTTGTATCTGAAATTATTTATTCCGCTGTGTATTTTGTATGAGGACAAGTTATATAACTGTCCATTGTTGTATATGACTCTGATGATTGATGTATGTATAAAATGATATAGTTCTTTGTTTTAAAAGATTAGTAATTATCTATTGTATATTGTTCCGCTGCGATGTGTAAGATTCTGATACTGTTTTCTGTTCTGATGTGTTTTCTGTTGTTCTTCTTCTTTCTTTCTTCTCTTTTTCTTCTATCTTCTTCTTCTTCTACTTTTTCTTCTTTTTAAAACCCTCACTATTGGAGTTTCCGGCACTCGATTGCTCGGCAGTCGATAAAGGGAGTATCGATGTCGAATTTTCGAAAGTCGAAAATTTCGGTATGTGACAAAGTGGTATCAGAGCATATGGTTAAGCGACAACCCTGCTCTGTTGGGTGTTACTCATTAGAGATAGAGTCAGCAGTACTCTAGAATGAGTTTGAGTGTAATAATAGATATGAGCGCGTATTTGTTATTTGAATATAAAAATTGTTTTGTATTGTGTTGACTTATCGGTTGATTGTTTATGGATTCTGGTCGGTGCAGTCTAGCTAACTGTAATCGATAGGGGTTTCTAAACTCTTAAACAAGATAAACTGACACAGTATTGTTTTAAAATAGGGTAAATGAGATAATTTTGCCCAAAAAACTATTTTTGTATATAAAAGAAATGATTTTCTGTAAATTATTACAGTATATGGTTGCATGGTTGTTAGGAAAGTGATAATTTTGAAATGTAATCATTATTATATGAAATTAAATAAGAAATTCAAATCGTAACTCCAAAGTTAAGAAATAAAATTTATATACAAATGAAATTTGAGAATATAAATTATAAATGTGATTTGTAATTTAAAACGAGATTCCAGAGAAGTTTTGGAAATGTTTTGAAAAGAATTTGAAAATTTTGGAGATTTGGAAAGTTTAAATTCCTTTTTGATTTGAAAATGAATTTCAAAGGTTTTGAAAATTGTTTTAGAGAGATGAAAGCTCTAAACTCTTTTAGGTCGCTGGAAAATAATCCTGATGATGGTGGCCACATCATTAGAATTCATTTTCGGGTTTCCAAAAGAGGAATTGCTGCCAAATTGTTTTAAATGAAAGTTGAGATTCATTTTGAAGTTGTAAGCAATATGAAATGAATAAGGATTGAATCCGAATAAACTACTTTGATAATTAATTAATTCATGAAATGGAAGTTGAATTAGTTAAATTGAAACTTGAATTGTGAGCTAAATGAAAAGAGATGGTTCGAATTTAAAGATAAATTCAAGTAAGTAGAGATAAATGTCTGAATGAAGGGAATTTACAGTTACTAGTAAATAAAAATTGCAATTATAAGTGCAAGAGAATGAAACTGAATGTTGAAAACGAATATGAATTTGTTAGTGGAATTAGAACTTGTAATGAATTAGTAAAGGAAAGCTAATCAATAAAATTCAATATTCAGAAATTGAACTGAATCCAAATTAGATTGGAATTGCGAATTGAATTCAAATGAAATTTTGAAATGTAAAATTGAATGATAATAGATATGTAACTTCGACAGTAAGCTAAAAATGTATAAGCAGTTTATATTGAAATTTTGTAATCGAATTTGCAAAATAGTTTGAATGCTGTAACTAGATATTATGGCTAGTAGGATATACAGGTGATAAATTGGGATTTTGATTTCAAAGATGAATTTGAATTTGCTCGGAAAAGGTACGTATTTGAATTTCAAATATGAGATTTGCTGATTTCTGGTCTAGCCGCTTGGCTTTTTCTTTTTCTTTTTGAAATCTGAGAGTCCGTAGGGATGTTTTGTAGTAGTGCCGTATTAGCCGCGCAAAGGAGACGCTGGCGAAATTTTTCGAAAATTTAGGGCGTTAGAAAATTTTTGAGAAAATTTGAATGTTTAAATCTGAATTTAAATTTGAATTTGAATTGAGAAGTAAAACAAGATTGTTTTTAAACTTATAATTAGAGTTGGAAAAGTTAGTAGAATTAATAACGAATCTTTAGTAGAAAGATTTGTTTTGATGAATTGATAAAACTATTGAATTGTGAAAAATGATAGACGAGTTAAGGACCATTTTTCCTAACTTGTAATTTCGAGGACGAAATTCTTTTTAGGAGGGAAGTCTGTAACGACCCAGAATTTTGAACGAATTAAATTGAGAATATTTAATTTATTTTAAATATTTGAACGATGATTTAATTTGTATCCCGAATATAACTTTGAAACTGACGATTAAATTAAAAAATTTAATCGATTGAAGTTGAATAAAATTTGTATCTTCAATTGTAAGCCGAAGAAAAAAATATTTCAAAAGCTTTTAAAATCTATATTGGTGATACCGAAGATAATAGAAGCTTCAGAATCAAATTTAAAACTGTTTTGTTCAGTTTAGAAACTTATATCGTTCAATCGATATTTAAAAATAGCCATCCGAGGCACAGTCTCGGAATTCGACGAAACCAGTTCCATTGGATCCGTAATATTGAATTATTACCGGATTTCAAATTTCGTGGCATTTGGAATTGTTGTGTGTACATATGACGTTTAAACGCGTTAAAATAAAATGAGATTCGATTTAAATTTAACTTTTAAAATTGGTCAACACATAAGCACGTTCTTCCCTAAATTTTTGCCTAAAATCACGAACGAAGTCACGCAACCCATACTTCCCTCGATTTTAAAATACTCCTCCCTCTTCAGTTTTCAAAAGGCAACATCAAAGAAAACAAAATGGCCGACACTTAAAATCTCTTCCCTTCCCCTACCTTCACTGCAAATTCGTTCGAAACTAATCAAAGCCTTCGCCGTCAACAAAAAAGGGGAGTTCGACGACTTCGATTTCGAAGCTCGATGGGAGGCTGGCACTCGCGACGCGGCGGCGATCGAATCTGGGTGGTAGTGCGATTTCTGGAGGGGATGGATCTCGGCGACAGTGGTTTTGGTGTCGCGAGCTACTCGCGAACAACTAAGGTTAGGCTAGGGTTTCGATCTGGATCTCGAAGTCAGTTCGCACGCACGTAGATGGGGGAGCGCGATCGAATGTGGACAACGAGGTTATCGATGGCGATTGGTGGCGCGTGCGAACTCCAGGCCAAGAACGGAGACTTCGGCGTGGATGAGGCATCTCGACCTGGGCAGTAAAGGTATTATTTATATTTTTTTTTATTTATAAATTGTATAAGTATAGACATATAGGAATATATATGTATATACAGTAAAAGAAAAAAGGGTTATTACAGTTAAAGTGCAGACTAAATCTATTTATATATATATATGTACATTTATATACGTATGATAAGTCACATACATATGTATCTAAAAACAGTAAGTATACAAAAGATAAGATTTTGAAAAAAATTTAAATTTATAGGAGTTATCATTTTAATATAAGTATGTATAGTTAAAGTGAGAAAAATAAGTATACTTATGAAAATTGCTAATTTAATTTATCAGATAAGAAATTTAGTTTCAAATTTAATAATTGAAATTAGTTTAAAACAAAACCATTGAAAATAATTTATTTAGGGAAATTTAGTTTTAATTTAAATTTGGTTAGATAATTTTATTAAAAGAAAATTGGTTTAAAATAAAAATCTTGGGATAATTTAAAATTTCCAAACGAAAATTTATAGTTGATTTAATACGAGTATTAATAATTTGTATAATATTTATACAAGGGCTATAAATCGAGAAAACAAGTCAAGATGGAAGTGGATTGCAAATAAAAAGCTAAGGTGAGATTATTTTCTCACTCAAAATTGATTGCAGTTATTTATTGACTGATTGATTGATATTGGATGTGATAGTAGATATAGTAGGATATATATATATATATATCTATATATAGCAATATATACATATTGGCATATGTATATATTGGATTGATGATTTCCCGCCTCGTATAGCGGATGAGACCCTATTGCGCCGTTAGTAAGCGGATTTTTATAAAACCCATATACCGCGATAATTCCGTACTGGAGCGGAATTGGTATTGTGCTAACATCTTTGGATGCAGGGAAACAGGTTGGAGGGATCCAACTGGACCCCTCACATTGATTGAATTTATTTTTATTGTGATATGAATCTGTGAATGATTATATTGATGTTATTGATCATATCGATGTCTGGAAATTGATTGAAAGCTAAAATTTAGCTGAATGGATGTTTGATATCATTGGATTCCAAAAATATATGAAATTGAATTTTTGAAATCAAAATAGAAATTTCTAAGTGAATTAATTTTAGAAATTGAATAAATTTTGAAGAAAAGAATTTAAAAGTATAAAAGCTGATTTTTATAATCTTATTGAATAAATTCCAGAATAAAGTGAAAATGCTAAATAAATGGATTTCATAAAACAGTGATTATAAATTGAAGAATTTAATTTAAAATTTTGGATTTTTAAATAGATTGGAAGAAACGATTGAAATTTATTTTCTTAAAAAGGAATTTATTTAAAAGAAGATAAGTTGGAAATCCAATTAGAAATTTAATTGGAATATTGAAATAATTTGGGAAATCCATGTAGAATGATTTCAATTTGAAGAATCCATTTAAAAACAGAATATTGAATAATTTGAGGAAAAAAAATGAGGAATTCACTTAGTAGTGATAAGTAAAAATTAGAAATCAATCTATGATTGATTTAATATTTAGAAATGAATTTTTGAGAAATCATTATGGAAATTTTATTCAAAGTTGAAAATAAAATTTTGAAATCAATATCGAAATTGATTTGGGATTGAAGTTTTTATAAATAAAATTGGAATTTATAAATGCTGTTTATAAATATGAAATCACTTATTTTGATAAGTAAAATATAGAAGTTAATAAAAAGAAGATTTATAAGTCGAGTTGTTACAAAAATAGAAATAGAATTTATAAACGTTGTTTTATAAATTCGAAACCAATTTTATTTGATAAATTAAATATAGAAGGTTGTTAAAGGAGATATATTCGCGATTTTGGATAGCGAATTATTATTGAAATAAATGTGTAGAAAAGATTGGAATTGGGTTAAGTGAATTATATTCACGATTTTGGACAGTGAATATATTATTAAATAAAATGGATTTATTTTTGAAGAAGTGATATTAAAAATGAAGTTAAACATTTTAAAGATGTTTTAAAATGTATTATGAATCGAAAGCATAGATTTCCGCAGTTCTTGTTGAAATAGACGTTTTCGAGAAATTTAAGGAAATGGTGGACTATAACACTGTTGTTATAGTAAATGATTTCCGAAAGGAAATGTTTTATGTAGTATTGGGATTTTCATATATCTACCTTAAAATTTCGAATCCCTATACTAGTGATTTTGAGTCGTCGTAACGATGTTTTACGTAACATTCGTTTTGACTCGAATAAATATTGTCATAGTAAGTGATTTCCTTAAAGAATGAAATTATACTTAATTTTGATTTAAGTATAACGAATATTTTCAAATGTTGAAAATAAATAGACTTGTGAATCTCTTATTATTAATAAGAATGGAAATGCTTTTCCAAAATGAAATGCAACGTTTTAGAATTTATCTTTGTAAAGATAAATCGGAAATGAATATTGAAATCGATTGAAAATCGAATATCAGTAGATATTCGAAAATATAAATTCAATATGGAATTTATAAAGGAAATGGGAATTCGTTTTGAAAATAAATATTGATTTATTTTGAAGTGTGGAAATTTTATATCTAGTAAAAGATATTTTGGAAAATAAATAATTGGGAAAATTATTTGGAATCTGATGATGTTGCGCATCTTTATTGATAGTTAAATAACCGACTATCAATAATTACCTTTAGATAGGTATTTGTTGTGAATTGGATGAATTTGAATGCCACACTTATTTTTGAATAAGCGCTCACTATTCGGGTTAACCGGGAAAGGACCATGGGGTCGTATAACCCATTCCGAATATGTGATACGTCTTTATGAATTGCATTCGAAGACCGGTGTTGAAGACCGGATATTTTTGAAAACGGAAGGATTACCGTCGAGTTACTCTACATCGGCTGATCTCCGGTTTAGAGGTTTTATCACCCTTAGTGACGGGAAGTCCGGACGTGATTAGAAATTTATCCGGATGTGCAAGGGCTTCGTGAGAAGTGCCTTCGGTTCTGTTCGATCCCGGAACAGACTTGTATGGATTGTGTGTCTGACGTTACAATTTGAGATATAAAGCTGATTTCTTTCAAATACATTTCTGTTGGTGGCGGAGAATTTATTCTCTTAGCTTAACACCCTTCTCTGAGACGTACGAGCTCAGAGGTTATGTAGTTGAAATTTATCAGCGATATATCCCAATTTGGTAACATGGCATACTGAGTGTTGCTGTGAAATGATCAGTGTTTGATCATTTGTGATATGATCATTTGTTTGATCTTATATCTTTGTGATCATAGGTTGATCATTTTGTTTGACCCGAAGCAGGGCTTTTTGAGAAAGCGTAGCTTTGTGGACGAGACTTCGTCGAGCCTCACACCCCAGAAATGGTCGAAACAGGAAGAATGCGGCAAGGTTCTAGGGAGTAGCGCCCCTTAGTGTATGTCATTCCTTCTGGATAGAGGTGGTATCATGGTATGGAGCCCAGATACTTAACCTATGTGGTTGCTGCATTATTATCTATGTGGTTTGTTGGAAATCGGGGATCCTCGGGAAGATCGGTTACGATCGGGGGATGGCATACGCGTGTCAGTAGTTACCTATTTTTGCAGAGGTAACCCGGCCTTGTGTTGGCAGAGATCCGGTTAGGTTCTCGGGTCGTCTATTCCAGGGACGTACCCATCATGGAAAAGGAAGTTCCTTAGCCTGACCATTTGTTGGAAATCCAAACTCCAATACGAACTTTGTACGGTATTAGTTGTAGAACCTGCCATTTACGTACGGTGGTCACCACTGTTTAGATGGTAGCTATAGTAGGCATACGATACTGGTCGTATGTTGGTTAAGATTAATATTATACTTTCGAAATGTTTTCTACACTATGCACTAATAATAATATCAAAAAGAATTTGATTTTGCGTAGTAAGCATCTTTGACTATCATAAGAAGAAATCTCCTCCAATTCTGCGTTTGCATTGTGTGTGTGGTGGGAGGTCTTATGGTAGTTTCATTTTCCAAAAGCATTGCGAATTTGTTTTATTTTCTTTGTGAAAAATAACTGTTTTACGATCTCACACCAGTCACCATGACTGACTCGGAGTTTATTGTTCCCTTCTAAACTCTGGGTGCCCACAAATTTCCACACGGGCAGCCTAGAGTTATGTTATCAGGATATTCTGGATATTCTGGAGCTTTGGAGATAAGCTGGATGACGAGACGTAGTATTTGTATCTGAAATTATTTATTCCGCTGTGTATTTTGTATGAGGACAAGTTATATAACTGTCCATTGTTGTATATGACTCTGATGATTGATGTATGTATAAAATGATATAGTTCTTTGTTTTAAAAGATTAGTAATTATCTATTGTATATTGTTCCGCTGCGATGTGTAAGATTCTGATACTGTTTTCTGTTCTGATGTGTTTTCTGTTGTTCTTATTCTTTCTTTCTTCTCTTTTTCTTCTATCTTCTTCTTCTTCTACTTTTTCTTCTTTTTAAAACCCTCACTATTGGAGTTTCCGGCACTCGATTGCTCGGCAGTCGATAAAGGGAGTATCGATGTCGAATTTTCGAAAGTCGAAAATTTCGGTATGTGACAAAGCATTTCGAAACCTTTCTTCTAAACCTTTTGAAACAATTGGGAACCACCCTTTCGAAACCATTCTTTAAATCCTTCCAAAAGCATTAAAACATTAAACCTTTCGAAAGCCTTTGGGTTCAAGTAAAACATGTGGAAACACCTTTCGAAACCATTAAAGTAAACTCCTTCGAAACCATTTGGGTTCTACCTTAAAACAGAGCAAAAGCATCATAAACATTTAAGTCGAAAGCACTCTTTCAAAAGCATTTCCTAAGAAAAGAAGTGATGGTATCGAAACTAACCTTTCGAAAGCATTGGAGAAGCGGCTATGTTTTAAAAGCAAAGTATACATTACAAAACCATTGGCGTCAAAAGGTAGAAAAGCGGCAGCTAAGGGGTTCCGACCCCGACGAAAGCATTTACTTAAAACAAGAGGCACAACCCATTCGAAACCATTCCTTAAAACATTTGACTCAGCCAAAAGCCAACCAAGTCGAAATCACACCCTTCGAAAGCAAAGCAGGCCTCATTTAAAAGCAAAGACACGCTTCGACCCCTTCGGAACCTTTGGTCTCGACCTAGTTCCTTCCGCCTTAGTCCAATTCACTCTGTACCAAGTTATTGATACTATATACATTGGTTTTGATGGCATGGAGGATGCAATACTTGGTCAAAACCTATGGTGCTGAAAGTGGCGAAACATGCTAAAAGCATGTAAAAATTGATTTTTACTTTAAAAAGAATTACTTTTCAACTAACATGCCTTATTTGTCAAAATATTATTAGTTGCTAATTTTCTTTTCTAAAAGTGCTGCCAATATTTTAGATGTAAACAATTTAATTCATTTATAAAATACCCCTTCTCCTTTTATAAATATATAAAACATTTAAGTCCTATACCTTAAATAATTTTATATACCTATCAAAACTCTTAGGAAAATTCTACAAATATTCCAAAAAATCATTTTTAATATGTTTTCTAACATATATTAATTCCAGACCCAAAATATTAATTATTTAGCAGTAAATAATTTAAAGCCCAAAATAATCATTTTCTACACTAGATAATTAATATAAAATCCACATTAATTCATAAAATTATGAAAATTGAATCCCATCTCTAAAATATTATTTATGATCTATGTCTAAAATCGCAAGGCATTTAGATGTCATTAAATAGGGTTTTCACATTAAAACATATCATAAAACCTATATGATTAAGCATAAATCATCAACAAGCATATATAAACATTTAATCATTCAAAAACATGGCTTAATCATGCAAAATACTTCGGATTCATCTTAAAACTGAAAAAATTAGAAAAATGAGATGTACTCATTATTCACCTTAGCTTTTGAGATTAAGGATTTGAGATTTGAGTGAATTAGACTTTGATTTAGCGTTTTCTTTTAGCTTTCTTCCTCTTGTTCTTTAAAATGTTGGTCGACCTCTACTTGATTGATTTTAGTAAATGAAATGAACGTATAGTATGGATTCCTAAGGGTTTTGGGTATAAGAACATCCTTTTCCCTATTTTGTCCTTACCTATTTTACTTAATCATTTTATTTTACTCCACTTGTTATCAAGGCACTGCTACACCTATTAATCACAAATCTCAATCCTCTAATCATCACATTATTTTATTTAATTTAGCTAATTAAATATCCTAAATAATGTTACTAAAAATATGGGGTGTTACATGCTTTTTCTGATTTTTAATAATAATTCATTTTATTTAACGAGTGAAAATAGCCTTCTGGGGCACTGTCTTAGATTTCGACAAAACTAATTTCATTGGATCCGTAATAATGAATTATATTATGACGTCAAATTTCATAGTGATCCGATGTATTGTTTGGCCGTGCAAGATCGAAACGCGTAGAATTTAATATTGAAAATTTAATATAAAAATTGGGTTCAAAAAGCTATCTTCTACATACAATCGAATTAGGTCTTGGAACAAGTTCCATTGTATTCGAAATAGGAGTATAACATATAGAACACAAGGCGGCATGTCTCGTATGGAGTTCGAAATTTTCGAACGTTATATAGCTTGATAATTTAAATTTAAATAATATATATATATATGTATATGTATGTGTGTATATATATATGTACATCTCCACCATATTTGATCATACATCAGCCCATATGCCATCACTATCAAGCCATACCTCTACGTACAACCAGATCATACCTTTTTCTCTTATATAATGCTGTCTGTAACTAAAAACCAGAGTTTTTGCCTCGAATTGATTTTCAAAAATCAAAATCCAATCCAATAAAAATATAAAAATCATGAAACAAGTTTTAAAATTCCATTTCGAGGGGATCTTCGATTGGGTATGCATTGGAGATGTTCGTGTATGATCGATTTCATCCTAGAGGGGGAGGGGGTGAATAGGGTGATACTAATAATTATAAAAATTTAATGCGGAAGTATAAAATAATTGCAACACAGATCACAACAGAACAATAGCAGCACAGATAATAGTAGAATATAAAAAGCAGAAAACAGAACACATAGATTTACCCAGCTTCGGCAAAAACCTACATACGTGCTGCCCCCAAGGTTTCTACTAGAAATTAAGTAGTCAGACGCTTACACACGTAAACTCGTGACACCCACTACCAACTAACCTAACTCTACGCTCAAAACCCTGCCACAACTCAGCCACTGAGTTGCGAATTCCCGAACTACACCACCGTAGTTCATCCCCTAGTCACACGACTATAAATTACAAAAGTTAATAGAAAAATTACAAATTTTAAAACAATTTAAAAAAAGAAAACACTAAGCCCTAATTAAACTTTAAAGCCTAAAGAATTATATAACCGGCCCAATAGAAAAAAATAGTGTAAAAATATTTCCCTCTTTTGATCCTTTTTTCGACCTTGTTTGCTCCGTGAAAATAATGTATTCTTCTATTTATGCTCGTTCGTTCCTCTGTGCGAAAACTAGGGCTTGTGAAACTTTGAAGCCACTAATGTTAGTTGCTGATTGAATGATTCGAAATCTTTCTTCGATCGATTTATATATTTACGGCAGCTTCGATTTGAGTTCAATTTGAATAATCTTGGTATGTTATTTCTTTGTTCCTCACGTTGATATGCTTTGAACTCTATTCGATTCGAGTAATTGATTTATCTGTTGTTTCTTGAACTCGCATGGATTTTTGGCCTATGATGTTACCGGGTTTAAATAAGGTTTTACCCCTAGATTTACGTTCATATATATTTGTTTGAATTCTTCTGTTAATTTAAGCTCGACCACTGATTTTTGATTGAATGTTGGAGATTTCTCTGACTTGTTCAATTTGTATATATTGTGATTTCTTGGTTGTCACGGCTTTGGTTTCTGATTTGTTCGACTTCCTTGGTCATCACGACTCTGACTTGATTTTGAACTGCATATGTATACATATTGTTTTTGACTTGATTTATCTTGACTTGTTCATTCATGTTATCATCCGGCTTTGAATTGGATTTGTTCAAACTGTTTATTTTGAAACTGTTACATGACTTCGGCCACTTTGAAATTTTTATGCCAATTTGACTTTGTTTGAAACTCTATGTCCAGTAGCTTGGTTCTCCGGTCTCTGTAGCATATATATGTTACTTGTTTGCTTTGTCCATAGTTTTATATGTGTACATCAATGTCATCTCTATGGTCTTGTTTTTGCATTGAGCTGTACTCGGTTGTTGTTTGATGTTGAGGCTGCTGTTGACTGGTCTTTGCTTGCATCTGTAGTGTTGCAGTGTTGTTTCATTGAGTCTGTACATTCATGTTGTATTTGCATGCTTGAATGTTATGGTATTGTAATTGATTCCATATGCCTGCATTCATATAGTAGCTGGACTTGCTCGAGTTGGTTTGGTTCGATATTGAACTGCTTTATCTGGTGGTAATTGTTAGCATGGTGTGTTGTGTTTGAAACTTGAACACGATTTTTTTCTCGAGTCGTGTAGTTCATGTGTACTTAGTTCTTGTGATCTTGAGTCTGTCTTGGAGCATTTTGTTGCCAGTCTTGTGTTTTGCATATCAGGTTCACTTGATTCTGGTTGTCACTATTGTGTGGTTCGATGTACTTGAATATGTACTTGTTTGTCTGGTCTCTGGACATCTAATTTTTCATTTGCTTGTATACTTCTTGTAGAGGCTGCACTTGCTTACATTGTTTTCATGGTCATGCACTTGGGCTTGCACTTGAATGTGCAGTCTGGTCGACACTTGTATTTTGTTGCACTGTGTGGTGAGTCTGCAGTGTCATCTCCGTTGTATATCATCATGTGATTTGAGTAATTTTGGTTTTTTTGCTTTTTGTTGTTGCTTTACTTTGAATCACTCTTGTCGTTTCATTTTGAACTGGTCGACACTGTTGAGGCTGCACCTTTCGATTCAAGTTTGCATTGATACTTCATGCTTTCTGGAACTGCTTTGAGCTTATATATGTGTATACATATATGTGCATATATGTATATATGTTTTTGTGCAGCCTAAATATGCTTGTGTACTTCATTATTTACTGGTCTGTTTGGAGTCTTCATACGACTACACTTCTGTTGTAGTTTGTTGTGACCAGACTTGAGTTTTATTCATGTGTACACAAGTGCATTTTGGTTGTCGCTACTTGTATCAATCCATATCATTATGTATATTGCACCACTTCAATCGGATTGAAGTTTAAACAGTATTCTTGAATCTGGTATTTGATTCATGTGTACATATATGCTAGCATAAACATATATGCATTGTGTTGGTATTTACGGTCTTGAGTCATGTCATTCACGTGTACATTAGTTTGGTTGGACTGTCTAGCCTCTGTTGTTGCTGGCTTCATGTGTACGACTTGAACTTTAGTCGAGGCTTGATTTATGTGTCTTGACCATTTCATTTGAATTTTAACCTATGTTGAATCCAGCTTATAGCTCGGGTTTGACCTTGTGCTCGTATCGTGACTTTATTTGTATTGCACTTGAGTTGAACCCGACTTTTAATTGGGTTTGACCTTGTGCTCACCTGTCCCTGTAATTTTATCAAGTGTACATTGGTGTGCACGGTCTTGTGGCATATGCAGTGATACAATGTGCATGTCACAAGTTGTTCATGTTTGATGAATTCAAAATTAAATAGTGACGAACAACCCAAATAACCGAGGCAAATAATATTTTCAAAACACACATTTTATTTTACACTGCAAAATATTTTCTTTTCAATTTTACTGCGTTAGTGTTTATTTTGCAGATTGCTCAGATGTTGGATTCAATCTGGAGTTGAAGATAAATACGAGTGAATGAGTGATATGTAGTGAGGTGCAAATGTAAATTGAAAATTGTAATGTAACTGAAATTTGTATATATAGTGAGAGCACAACTTTGTACTATTCAAAATTGTAATAAAATATTTGTTTGAATAAAATATCTGTTTGAATTTAAATCCTGTGTTATTTATTTTATTCACCAAATATTTTTTTAATTATGTGAAAAATAAAATAGTACATTAACAAATACATTTAAATGAATATATATATATATATATGTTTATTATCATCAAACAAAAATCATATACTCGCATATTCAACTGTTCGGCCTTGGGTTGATGGGCTCGATAGTGAAGTTGCATGGAGGTTTAGGGCTAGGGTTTGGTTTTGTGGGGGTTGTAGACATCGATTTGGAAATTGGACATTGGAATTGGATTTAGCAAGTCGTTTGGCATCTCGGCGTAAATTTTGGCATGGTTCGGTAGAGGTTTGAGTCACGCGACCTGATGGGGTCGGCGATGTGGAGGAGCAGGTCGTGATGTGTTGGAAGCGACCGAGCTTGAGTCGTTGTGTCAAGTAGGTGGAGGTCGGCGAGGGAAGTTCGATGGCAGGGTCGGTTTGGTGGAGCATCGATTGGAGGGAGGTGCATGGTGCACGACCGTGCACTTTAATGGCATGCACATGGGATAAATCATGAA
The DNA here is from genome assembly GCA_030737815.1 of Allium fistulosum. Taxonomy (NCBI): domain Eukaryota; kingdom Viridiplantae; phylum Streptophyta; class Magnoliopsida; order Asparagales; family Amaryllidaceae; genus Allium; species Allium fistulosum. Next base: position 673,185,491 of record CM060906.1, read on the forward strand.
TTGGGGAAGAAGCAGTGAGGGGTAGGATTGTAATTTAAATAAATAGTTGTTCAAATTTTTAATTTAAAATTTATCGATAACCTATAAAATTTCATAACTCTATCATACGATGTCTGATCGTGATGAAAATTTGTGTTGCGCTCGTAATGACAAAAGATTCGCAATGGAACTGGTTTGGATGAATTTGAAGACTGTTGAAATTTGGGCTAAAGTCGGACGTCATTCGGTTTTAGTCTCAAACCGAAACGCCTCGGTGGCAATAGAAAATTCGTGGAGTTAAGCTCACCCTTTTGGCTAATCAGTAATATTTATAATTGATAAAAATTATTGATTGGATGTTTGGATGATATACTGTTTTATATTGTTGATTTGGATATATTCCCGGCCTTAGAGTGGATGAGACCCTATTACATTCCCGTGTAAGAGCGGATGACCCGTTGTATATGAATCCCACCTCGAAGCAGTTAATTTATATTTTATGATTATATAACGTTTGTGATGTAGCGGGAAACAAGTTGGAGAGATCCAACGGGATTCCTCGCTATTGTTGAATTGTTTCGATAATATTCCTTTTGTATGGATTATTGAACAATGAACCTGATTATGGACACTATGGTTATAAACATTGTTCTATATTTAAAAACAAAAACCTAGTGATTTATAGAAAATCAATCAATATTGGTTGAGCGTTTAGCAGCTATTGGCCTCAAATTAGTATTTTAAAAATACTATAAATTGCCATTTGAGTTGGAATTGGTTTTTCAGACAGGAAATGGTTTTTAAATCCGAAATTAGGTTTTAGAAATATTCTGGTTTAAGATTGTCTAATTATATTAATATTGTTTTAAAGTTATTTAATTAAATTAATATTGTTATAAAGTTATTTGATTATAGTAATATTATTATAAGATTATTTAGTTATATTAATATCGTTTTAAAATTATTTAATTAAATTAATATTGTTTTAAAGTTATTTAATTATAGTAATATTATTTCAAGGTTATTTAATTATATTAGTATTGTTTTAAAGTTATTTGTTTATAGTTAATATGGTTTTAATGAATTTATCAAAATGTTAATATTTGGAAAGGTTAATTATTCCACGGATAATTATGGTTTGGAATTAATAATAAGGATTATTAATAAGGTTTTGAAAATAAATTATTATAATTTATAAAAATGGTAAAGATTAATTATTATTGTTTATTTAATAATATTTTGAAAATTTTAATTATTAAGATGTTTTAAAGTTAATAATTTTCATTTATTTATAAAGTTTATTGTTAATTATTATTATTATTATATATAATGGTGTTTTGAAGTAAAAAGATTTTTAATTATTTATAAATGTTCTGAGACCCATGAATAGAGTTGAAAGACTTGGATTTTATGAGGGAAGTTATAAAATAGTTTAGGACTTAAGGGAAGATTATTTACAAGGTGAAAGAGTTTATAAATGGTTAGATATTTATAACGAATTTTAGAAAAGGATTTATAGATTTATAAAAGTAGTTTTATAAATGGTTTTATGGATTTATAAAGGCTTTATAAATGATTTTAGAAATGTACAAAAAGAATTTATGAGCGATTTAAATGTATAAAAGAATTTTATAAATGGTCCAGAAGATTTAAAAAATGGATTATAAATCTTTTTAGAGAATTATAAGGAGTTTTATAAATGATTTTTGATTCAAATAAAAAGAAATCCTTTCTCAATTTTGTGGATATACTAATACCATTGAGATAAGTATATGGATATTTTCTAAGTAGTGAAAATATAGGGATTTACGGATATACCTTTGTTAAAAAAAATTATACGAGTAATTTACAAAGTGATTTTTATAAATGAAAGATTTATTAAAAGAGGTTAGTGGTTGCTTATGTGCTTAACCAATTTTGGTTTTCCCTATGGAATTAAATTCTTAACTGAATGATTGTTATTCGATAGTTAAATAACCGACTATCGAATTTGGACCCAAACATAACTTTGGAAATATTTGGGAGAAACACGTGAGTTATATGGCATAGTTATCTCCGATGATGTTGTACTGTGCATAAAAATCTCATTTCGTTCTCCTAGGACAATGATAAGAAAATATGTCCACTAAAGGTTAGGTGGTGACATCCGATCTTATTTTTGACTATTTATTTCCTAAAGGACCGAGGTTGAGTTTACCGGGAATTATCGAATGTTGTTTTGAAGAGACCGGGATTGGATATGTTATCTAAAAATCACTTCGATCCAACGAATGCGTTTCGAAGTGAAGACATCTTAAAGATGATGGAATTGGAGACGGAGCACTCAAGTGTTTCGTTCAGTCCTAGAACGAACTTGTATGGATGAATGATGGTATTACATTATTGCATGGAAGGTAGTATTAGTATTCCAAGTGGGAAATGCTATATATAAAGGTAAAACGTAGCCTCAAGCCTCATCAACCGGGTATGACTAAAACAGAGGATATGTAGTAGGTCTAAGTGGGTTGCTCCTAAGTAGGGTATGATCATCCCTATCTAGAGTCCCTATTATCTCTCATTTGTATGCTCGGGGCCTATTAACGGAGGGCTGATCATACTTGGTACTATCCAGTAAGGGGTAGGCCGGTTCTCTGTTGGCAGGGGATCTAGGCGAGGTCCTAGGTGTTATTTTATCTAGAGATGCACCATGACGGGCATTACCCCGGTTGCCCATTCATTGTATGGAATCCATTCTCCAATACGAGCCTTTATGGTTTTAGTTGTATACCTATTATGCTAGAATTTAATTAATGTAACCATTTCAGCTAAGATTAATAAGTATTTGTATCTAGACACTATTATAATATCAGAAATTTCATATGAATTGTTTTAGTTATCGTAAGGTAAAAACCCATCTGTGTTTATGTGCGGTGTGGTCTTATGAGATACTCTTGATTTTCAAAGGTTTTCTATAACTTTAAAATTCCATTGGGTGTGTTTTCTCATGCTGGTTTTCCAGACTGACTCGGGTGTTATTTTATTATAATGCTCGGGTCAGACCGAGCATATTTACAAATTTTAGTTGGAAGCTTGGAGCTTCAGAAGACAAGTTAGACGCCTCGAGATATATTTACGTAGATGGTTATTTTTCCGCTGTACTCATTGTTGTATTTATCATCAATTGTAAGGACAGGTTATTATAACTGTCCGGGCTGAAATAGGTTAGTATACTCTGATTGATGTCTGTATATACAATATTACAGTTTGATTTTTGTGTAAAGATTTGTGGTATACTATAGATTATTCGTTTCGTTGTGAGATTCTATGTTGTTTAGTTTCTTCTTATGTTCTACTTATTTCTTTTTCCCTAACAATCGGGTTTTTCGGCGTTCGATTTCTCGGCATGCAATGCAGTGGACGTATTAGTGTCGATTTTCGAGGGTCGAAAATCCCGGTCGTTACAATAGATTATTGTCCAACTCAAGAAAAAAGGCGAGTTAACCCTCACAACTATTCTATTTTGAATTCAATTTGTCACGGTGTTAAGTTAGATGAATTTAATGTTGAATTGATTTCAATCTTATTTGTTGGTTGCATATTTAGCTATGCTAATTTCGGTTGCTAAAACCCTTGTCCTATGATCTCTTTAATGCTTGGGTCAGACCGAGACTTGATAGGTATATGGACTCAGCGACCTTGGATGTGAGCTGGCTTAAGAAGTCTATTATGATGTTATCATTATTTTTGATGTACCCTTTGAGTCTTGTATAGATGCTTGTTTATGCTATAGGCTTTTGTTGTTATGTATATATTTGAAACCTGTCAGTGTTATAGATGTATATGCATATAATTATAAGTCCAGTGTTTTTTTGTAGGCTCATACTTTTGAGAAGATATTGATGTATATCATTTTCATTGCGATGTTTGATTCTATGTTTTATATTAGATTATGTATTATTTTGAATTAGATTAAACCATTGTATTATTGTTTTGCACCTGGATCAGAATATCGAAGTACCATTTAAAACAAAAAGGAAAGAAAAAATATAGTACCATTATTCGACATATTCGATACTCGTCCAAAGTAATTTTATAGATGGTCACTCCTAACCAGTCCTATTCTTTGTACTAACAAACAGTATTAACCAGTAATACCCTTTGTTAGTGTGGGTCTCAGGGTAGGGCCATAGTTAGTATCAGAGCAAAAATTCAGAATAATATAGAATATAAGAAACACGAATCATGGCCTAGTTTGACTTAGAGTTCTGTCTGTTGGGAGTGCCGGGTAGAGTTTAAGATTTATTTCCTATATAGGATACACATATATATGATTATTATGAATAATCATTGAGATGTATTTGTGAAAATTTTGAATTACTTTATAAATTATTTTTATAAAATAATTTTAAAAGTTAAGCATTGGGTAGTGGAGTCCTAATCCGTTAGTGATCTGAGTTGCGTAGCGGAAGCTGATAGGTTGTTTCCGTTAAGCATTGAAATTATTTATTAATAATGTTTGATTACATGATGTATATATGAATGAAATTGATGTGTTTCTAATTTTTTATTAATAGATTTTCAATTATATGAAAATATATAGATTGATAAAGAAATATTTGGAAATTAGTTCTGGATTAAATTGCCCGTTGAGTGCATTAAAAATTCGGATCAATGCTCCCGATCAACGTTATCAATAGGGATTCATAAACACTTCGACGAGATAATTGGACACAGTGCTTTGAATTTTAATATTTTATAAATGTCTTACAAAAGTTATAAATAATATTTAGAAAGAAGATAAAGTTTTAATTGAGTTAGGTATTCTTTTAACAAAAGGAAAAACATTTTGGAAAAGTAAATCAAGAAGAGAAATTTATTTTCATGAAAATATGTGGATCTTTAATAAATTTAGTAGTTTAGAAATTTTTATTGAAAAAATTATAAGATGTTTTATATGTATTGGTTTTGACGACGGTTGCAGCCACCGAGCATTAGCAATGGCAAAGGTCAATGGTGAGGCAATATTAATTTTACAATCAACATCGCAGCCATCTGACAAAGCGATTTGCTATATATAAATGGCAAGGCAACGTCGTTATATTATTTTGATATATGTGAAATAGCTTGTGTTGCTTGTTCTTTATTGTGTATACATTTCATGATTTAAATGGATGATAATTTTGAGTTTGAATTTAAAAGAAATTAAAACAGAAGATGTAAGAAATTGTGTAAATTCATTTTGGAATTTCAAAGTAAGAAATTAACTGGAAAAGAATGTTTGAATTTTTATAATTGATGATTTGGAATTTAAAAGGATAAATATTTTATTTGAATTGGTATAAATAAATAGTATAAGAAGTTAGTATATTGTTTGAAGAATATAGAGTTAGAAAACTATTTTAAAGAAGAGATTTATCCAAAAGCAAATCGTTTAAATTTGGAAAAGAAGTTTGGAGTTTTACTTATAAATTTTTGTGAGATAAATATTTTGAGAGCCTTAGTTCTATAATATGGGGAGTACTAATATCGACGTAGTTTTACCAATTGGTCTAAATGCTCTCAAGTAATGCTTCGTCAAATATTGTACAACTCATTGAATAAAATGTTTGAGTGGTACTTACTAGCTCATTAGTGAATACTCGAATTCCATCGGGTAGTGTGGGATGCCTTGGTTAAATTCCTATGATTGCTATTAGGAAGCAATTAACACTTTTGGGGTGTATTCTCTTTTGGTGTTCGATGGGACCGATAGATCCTTAAGGGAATATAGTTCAGGTTTTCCAATATAAGGAAAATTCTTTTGGTTTGATTATTAGATGTAACTTCTTATTAGAAGTTAGTTTTCTAGTTATAAACTTGAAATGAAGAAATTTGAATTGAATGAAATTATAAATGAGTCATGGTTGAAAATTTGTGATTTTCATGTTATGAAAAATATAATTCTTTGAAATGATGTTTGGTTGCTAATTATTGCTTCTATGGAATAAGAACTATGATTAAATGATTTGATGATCCCAAGTGGTTATGGGACATTCGGGATCGTCTTATCAGTTAGTTATATGACTTTTGATATAGAATATTTGAGTAAGTGGAGCTAACTGACTTATAGTAAATGTTTAAGTAAACCAGAGTGGTTATGGGATGCACGACGTTACTCGAATGATTACTGTTAAAAGGTGTCTGACAATTTTGTGATGATGTGTGAAGTGCATGTCATTTGTGTTGACTTGCAAAGAGCAGTCATTTGTAATAGGGCCTTAGTTCTAGACTTGTGATGTTCAGTCATTTATGTTAGACTTGTGATGTGCAGGTAAACTAGCAATGTGCAGTCATTGATGTTAAACTTGCAAAGTGCAGGACTTGTAGGTAGATTTACGATTGCAATCATCGATGTTAGACTTGCGATATGCAGGTAGACTTGCGGTGTGCAGGTTGACTTGCGAAGAGCCATCATTTGTGATAGACCTTGGTCCTAGACTAGCGAAGTGTGGTCATTTATGTAGACAAGTGAAGTGCTTGCCTTTGAATATTCGACGAGCGAAGTGTTGTCTTTTGTGTTAGCTTGCGAAGTGCATACCATTATTGATATGTTGGATTTATAACTTGCTTTCATGCTAGTTTATTTGTGATGATATGAGTTGATTGTTAGCTTGAATGTGATGGATTATGATTGTGGTTATACTATGATTTTAAAATATGATAAATCCATTAGAATGTTTTAAATTGAAGTACAATTTGTGAGATATAATTTGTGAGGCACAAATTTTTAAATAAGTTAATGTTTGCTTTTAAAATGATATAAATTGTGAAGCATAAATTTTTGGAGAAATTAATTTCTTGGGAATAATTAAGAGAACCAATTTGAAATATTAGTTTTAAAAGAAGTAATTACAATTATAAATTGATTGATGAAATCTAATTTTTGAAAAATAACTTAGGTAAATTGATAAATTAGATGTTTTAACCTTTTGAAAACGAAAGTTAAAAGATTTTTATGAATGTATATATACAAGGATTTTCTTTTATATTGCTTAATTATTTGGTTGTTTGGATGCTTGGTTGGTTGGGTGTTAGTATATATATTGAAAAATATAAATATTATTAATTGCAATATGTTTATGTTATTTATAGACTTTGCTTCGAATTAGAAATTACGAGGATGCAATTTCTTTAAGGAGGAAGTATGTAACAACCCTGATTTTCAATGTTGTTTAAATAGAATAATTTAAGATTTGAATTGGAGAAATTAGAATGTTAATTGGTTTACTTGAAGATAATTGAAATTAGAAGTTGGAATCATGATTTTTAAAGTCTGGATAATATTGAAAAGCAATATATGTAATTTTTTGATGTTAAATTCTTGTTTTAAAACTTGTTAAACAATGTGTTAGTGTTTTCTAAATAATATGTAATTTTATTTTAAGCGAAAATGGGAATTTTGGGAGTTAAATTATTTGTCTTATTTTAGAAAATGCAGAATACCTTGTTTTCAATAATAAAAATATGGGTTTGATGATTATTAAAATTTCATTTCCTTATTTAATTATGAGGGTTAAATGATGAACTTAATTTAGAATAATTACATTAATTTTTAGAGTTGGAATCAAGTGAGAAAATGATAGTTCAAGTTGTAGGAAATGGTATATTTTGTTAAGTCTTTTAAATTTAATTAAACAAGGGTTTGGGCTTAATCTATTTTCAACCCATTAATGCTTAAAGGAGATAGTTCCCTTCTCTCCTTCTCAAAGAACTAACTGTACGTTATTTTTACTCCTCTCAGTTCTAAAACAGCAAACAAGAGCGAGGTAGGGTTTTCCATTCCTCTTTCAAATAGTGATTTTAAAATAGAAGAAAATTTAGTTAAATTAAGAGAAATTCATGGTAATGCTTTTAAATTATAATCCACATACTAGAATCGATATATTTCAATTTAGAAAGTAATTGATTTTTTATCGTGCTTCTTTTTGGTTGAGATCAAGCCTAGGGTTTTCTAGTGAAGCAATTGCAAGCCATGATGGTAAATGTAACGACCCATAATTTTAGTCATTTGAATTTGGAATATTCAATTAATTTTAAATATTGAAAAGTTAATTTTAGAGATTAAATAACTCAAATATCAAATATAGCGATTTATTGGATAATTTAATTGTTGAATTTAATAATTTAAAATTATTTAAATAACTGAATCTTGGGTTTTAAGTTAGATAAAAATGATTTCAAAGCTTATTTAAAATTCTATTAATAAGAATAAAGATAATAAAACTTTTTAAATTGAATTTAAAAGTGATTTTTCTGATTTTTAATAATAATTTCTTTTATTTAACGAGTGAAAATAGCCTTCTGGGGCACTCTCTCGGATTTCGACAAAACCAATTTCATTGGATCCATAATAATGAATTATAATACGCCGTCAAATTTCATGGTGATCAGATGTATCGTTTGGCCGTGCGAGATCGAAACGCATAGAACTTAATATTGAAAATTTAATATAATAATTGTGTTCAAAAAGCTATCTTCTGCCTAAGATCGAATTAGGTCTCTAAACAAGTTCCATAGTGTTCAACATAAGGGTATAACATATAGAACGCCAGGTCCATGTCTAGTTTGCAGTTTGAAATTTCGAACGTTGTATAGCTTAATAATTTTAATTTAAATAATATATATATATATATGTACATCTCCACCATATCTGACCATACATCAACCCATACCCCATCACTATCAAGCCATACCTCTACATACAACCAGACCATACCTTTTTCTCCTATATAATGTTGCATGTAAACCAAAAACCAGAGTTTTTGCCTCGAATTGATTTTCAAAAATCAAAATCCAATCCAATAAAAATATAAAAATCATGAAACAAGTTTTAAAAATTCCATTTCGAGGGGATCTTCGATTGGGTGTGCGTTGGAGATGTTCAGCCTTGGGTTGGTGGGCTCGACAGTGAAGTCGCGTGGAGGTTTAGGGCTAGGGTTGGGTTTTGTGGGGGTTGTAGACATCGATTTGGAAACTGGACATTGGAATTGGATTAAGCAAGTCATTTAGCATCTCGGCGCAAATTTTCACATGGTTCGGTGGAGGTTTGAGTCGCGCGATCTGATGAGGTCAGCGATGTGAAGGAGCTGGTCACGATGCGTTGGAAGCGTCCGAGCTTGAGTCGTTGTGTTGAGTAGGTGGAGGTTAGCGAAGGAAGTTCGATGGTAGGGTCGGTTCGGAGGATCGTCGATTGGAGGGAGGTGCATGGCTGTGCACTTTAATGGCGTGCACATGGGATAAATCCTGAATTGGGGAAGAGGTAGTGAGGGTTAGGATTGTAATTTAAATAAATAGTTGTTTAAATTTTTAATTTAAATTTTATAGATAACCTATAAAATTTCATAACTCTCTCATACGAGGTCCGATCGAGACAAAACTTTTTGCGCTGCACTCGTAATGACAAAAGCTTCATAATGGAACTGATTTGGATGAATTTGAAGACTGTTGAAATTTGGGCTAAAATCAGACGTTGTTCAGTTTAGTAACCAGTAATATTTATAGTTGATAAAAATTATTGATTAGATGTTTGGATGATACACTGTTTTTTTGTATTGTTGATTTGGATATATTCTAGCCCTTGGAGCAGATGAGACCCTATTACGTTCCCGTATAAGAGTTGATGACCCTCTGTATCGAATCCCGCCTTAAAGCGGTTGATTTATATTTTATGATTATATAACGTTTTGATGCAGGGGGAAACAGGTTGGAGGGATCCAACAGGATTCCTCGCTATTATTGAATTGTTTCGATAATATTCCTTTTATATGTATTATTGAATAATGAACCTGATTGTGGACACTATGGTTATAACATTATTCTATGTTTAAAACCAAAAACTTAAGGATTATAGAAAATCAATATCAATATTTGCTGAGCGTTTGTCAGCTATTAGCCTCAAATTAGTATTTTAAAAATACTACAAATTGCCATTTGAGTTGAATTGGTTTTTGAGATAGGAAATGATTTTTAAATCCGAAATAGGGTTTCGGAAATATTTTGGTTTAAGATTATCTACTTATATTAATATTGTTTTAAAGTTATTTAATTATAGTATTATTATTTTTAGATCACTTAATTATATTAATATTGTTTTAAAGTTATTTAATTAAATTAATATTGTTTTAAAGTTATTTAATTATAGTAATATTATTTTAAAGTTATTTAATTTTATCAGTATTGTTTTACAATTATTTTTTTATAGTTAATATGGTTTTAAAGAATTTATCAAAATGTTAATATTTGGAAAGGTTAATTATTCCATGAATAATTATGGTTTGGAATTAATAATAAGGGTTATTAATAAGGTTTTGAAAATAAATTATTATTATTTATAAAAATGGTAAAGATTAATTATTATTGTTTATTCAACAATATTTTGAAAATTTTAATTATTGAGATGTTTTAAAGTTAATAATTTTCATTTATTTATAATGTTTGCTGTTAATTATTATTATTGTATATAATGGTGTTTTGAAGTAAAAAGATTTTAATTATTTATAAATGTTCCAAGACCCATGAATAGAGTTGAAAGACTTGGATTTTATAAGGGAAGTTTATAAAATAGTTTAGGACTTAAGGAAAGGATATTTACAAGGTGAAAGAGTTTATAAATGGTTAGATATTTATAAACGAATTTTAGAAAAGGATTATAGATTCTAAAAGGAGTTTTATAAATGGTTTTATGGATTTATAAAGGCTTTATAAATGATTTTAGAAATGTACAAAAAGAATTTATGAGTGATTGAAATGTATAAAAGAATTTTATAAATGGTCCAGAAGATTTATAAAATGGATTATAAACGTTTATAGAGAATTATAAGAAGTTTTATAAATGATTTTTGAATCAAATAAAAAGAAAATCTTTCTCATTTTAGTGGATATACTTATACTGTTGAGATAACTATATGGATATTTTCTAAGTAGTGAAAATATATGGATTTGCGGATATACGTTTGTAAAAGTATTTTTATACAAGTAATTTACAAAGTGATTTTTATGAATGAAAGATTTATTAAAAGAGGTTAGTGGTTGCTTATGTGCTTAACCAATGTCGGTTTTCCCTATGGAATTAAATTCTTGATTGAATGATTGTTATTATTTGCACGAGTGGAATTTACTCGCTTTTAGTAATTATTTGAGTGTTGTCAAGTTGTTATGGAACATTAGTCTACACTCTTATAATTACTAATTGAAAGTGGATGACACTTATCTATTTGTCGAGTTTTCGGACTCGATCTTGGGGCATTCTATCTAGGCGGATGTTTTCAGGCCCATAAGGTGATACTTGTTTTCTAGCGAGTTATATTTGCGAAGTGAAATCTCTTGTATGGCACACGAAGTGCGTGTACATTGTGTCGACTTGCGAAGTACAATTCTATTGCTTGCATATTTGGATGTAGTTATCTTTGCTCTTATTGTTGTGGTTTCTTTGACTTTGTTGAGTGTTGTAAATGAGCATAAAAACTTAACTATAAAATTATGAAGCCTCAAATGAAGTATTACCATGTGAGTGAAGTACATCTATGGATATTACCCTTGACATTTATGCAAGTTATCATTATCAGTACCTCACCTTTTGTGATAATTAGAGATAGTCTGACCCGGGTGTTACTTTAATGCTCGGGTCAGACCGAGACTTGATAGGTATAGGAACTCAACGACCTTGGATGTGAGCTGGCTTAAGAAGTCTATTTTGATGTTGTTGTTATTTTTGATCTACCATTTGCGTATTGTATAGATGCTTGTTTACGTTGTAGACTTTTTGGTTATGTATATATTTGAAATCTGTCAGTGTTATAGATGTATATCATTTCCATTGCAACGTTTGATTCTGTATTGTATATTATGTTATGTATTGTTTTGAATTATATTAAACCATTATATTATTGTTTTGCACCTGGATCGGATATGTCGAAGTACCACTTATAAAAAAAAGGAAAGAAAGATATATTTACATTATTCGACATATTCGGTACTCGCCCAAAGTAATTTGATAGTTGATCGCTCCTAACCAGCCATATTCTCTGCACTAACAGACAGTATTAACCCTTATACCTAATTATTTAATTTTAAGGTATTACAAGCCTTATACATCTAATCTTTGACTGGTGCCCAGAGATAGGCAACATCAAGATTCAATGCTCGAAGGTAGGCATCTAAGCATCTAAAACACGTGATCTCAAAGATAGGTATCGGTGTAGAACTATGTATTTTTGTTGAAATAGCCTTGCTTATGGCCCATCAAAAGCAAAGATGGTCGATAGAGGATATTCAACAAATGCCCGGAGATAGGCAGGGTCAAAGTTGGATGTTCAGAGATAGACAATTATGACATCGATTCCCAAAGATAGGAATTGGTGCATAACTGAATCTTTTTCAAGAACTACCCTATTATAGCTCAATGTGATACTGTAACAACCCGCATATTTTACGACTATATATTTAAATATTTTATTTAAATATAGCATCGTTAGTCGGATTAAAGTTCGGAATGTTACCTTTTGTAAACAGTCGAATTAGGACTCGAGACCACTTCCATTGAGTCCAAAATAGCATTTGCGACCTTTTTGAGTATAAACATCGATATATTTGGAGTTGATTAGAATTTTGATATTTTCATTTAGGGCTTTGGGTTTGGGTTTCAGCCCAATAACCTAACAAGAGAACCCAACATAATACCCTAACTCCACCCCCTCTCCTCTTCATTCATTTCATTTCCTAACACTCTAAAGCTAAAGTAAAAATGGGGGAAAGAAAGGGAAATCAAAATTCCTAAACCCTAGATTACTAGGAAATTCAAGATTCTAGCTCCAAAATCAAAGAGAAGCTTAGGTAAGCATCCTCTTCTTCTTCTTCTCCATCTCAATCTCTCCCCAATTTCAGAAATTTCCTATAACCTAACTTAGGAAATATTTGCTTATGATCTTAGATTGGAGCTTCTAGAGTTGAAATTGAAGAGTAGTTGATCTTTCCTTTGTTTTTGAGCTTTTCATTCATTGTTTTTTGGTTTAAAGGTGAGTTTTTGAACTCACATCTATGTCTATAGCTTTCATTGTTGTTAGGTATGAATTCCTAACATCTATTGCATGTCCATTTGCTTTTGGATTGAATTGATTTGGTGGATTTTCCAATTTTTGATATCTTGAAGTCAAACTCTATGAAAATCCTTGTATGGATGTTTGCACATGTTGTTCGGAGTGTATTGGTGAGTCTATAGGGCTGGGTAGTCGCTTGGCATAAATCCCTAGCCATCGCCACTCGTCCGATCGCTTCCGATATGAATTGGCCATCATTGGCCTAGGCAAAATATTGCCCTGAGCTTCAACTCAGACGTCTGGTATTAAGCTCAGACGTCTGATGCTACAGAAATAAAATTCGAGTCTTTCAGCTCAGACGTCTGAGCTTATATCCCAAACGTCTGGGCGATCTGGAAGAAAATTCCAGAGCTTCAGCTCAGATGTCTGGGATAACAACCAGACGTCTGGACCTGCTTATTTAAGCCAAATTACCTATTTTGAGGGGATTTCCGTTTTAATCGATTTTGTTGATCCGGTTAGTTGTTGTCACTTATTATCGACTTTGATGACTTCTTTCTTTGGATTTTTGGGAATATCCATTTGATGGATTTGATATCGATTTTTATGGATTTAATTCACGTCGTTGAATGTGAATTTTTGATGATCGATTGTTTCTACAATCGTTTTCTGTGATTTGTCACTTTTAAAAATACAAAGGTTTCTATACTAGTAGTAAATATTCAAACGCTTTCACGAAGATGATTTCAATACTACTTTTAATACAAAACTCGTTTTTAAATCCGTTTTCCAATCTATTAGTATATACAAACCTTTACCTCATTCATATGAGAAATCTAATTAAACGGCTTAGCAAAACAAGTGGTATGAAACGCTTATGTTTACTTCATCGGTTAATTCTTGGACTTGTTCGATTTAAATCTTGTGAAAATTTTCGAGTGGAAATCTACAATTTGTTCGTAAATATTTAAGTTAAGCCAGTGGTTATGGGACATGAAGCTAAACTCATTTATTTACTAGCTTAGTGTAATCTACACTTTTCATTGATCAATGGTGATCATTTTATGGTTTAGACTAGCGATATGCGATGTCTCTTTGTCCACGTGGGGGACTGTACCTCGTTTTGTGGAGCTTCGTCTCATTTTATGGGCTAACAACCCATGGTCTTTTCGCCGTTCGTGGAGCAATCAGCTCGATAAGTCAGTGCATGGGGCGTATCTTTTAGGGGCATCGATGTTCGACTGTGCATGGGGCGTATCTTTTTAGGTGCGTCGATGTTCGTTTGTGCATGGGGCATATCTTTTTAGGTGCGTCGATGTTCGTTTGTGCATGGGGCATATCTTTTTAGGTGCGTCGATGTTCGTTTATACATGGGGCGTATCTTTTTAGGTGCGTTGATGTTCGTTTATGCATGGGGCATATCTTTTTAGGTGGGTCGATGTTCGTTTGTGCATGGGGCGTATCTTTTTAGGTGGGTCGATGTTCGTTTATACATGGGGCATATCTTTTTATGTGCGTCGATGTTCGTTTATACATGGGGTGTATCTTTTTAGGTGTTTCGATGTTCGTTTGTGCATGGGGCATATCTTTTTAGGTGCGTCGATGTTCAGCTCATTTTATGGGTTAGCGACCCATAGAATAACATCCCGTTTATGTTAGGCCTTCCCCTTTTTGTTTTCTGGATTTCTAATTGTTGATTTCTGGAATTTGTGTTTCACCAAATTTTGCGATTGACATTGATATGTTTTGTCAATATTTGGGGTTTGGTGAGTAAGCTAAAGAATGTGATATTCTTTTTGGATATTTGACGAGATTTGAGATATTGTATGATTTTTATTGCTATTGAATGTATACTTGTCACAGTATGGCATTATTGTTATCATACGTTTTTGTGGTATCTCTTATCTTATCTCATTTTATATGATATTTATAGCTAGATTGATCCGTTTATTATTTTCTTCTTAAATAATACTCGGGTAAGCCGAGGTATTACAGGTGCTTCCACTTGACTTCTTAGCAGGGGCTAGCTTCTGATTTTTGGCTGACTACTTTAGCTTAGTAGTTTTTGCTTTTATACATTTGAGATAGAGACTCCTTGGTGTATACTTATTCTTTTGTTTAGCACTTGTACCTATTCTTTTGTGATGTAGTGGATCTTGTAAGACCACTATTTTGATGAACACTTTATGTGTTATATTCATATCTGTTTCCGCCTTTGTGATATGAATATCTGAGACTGATTTGTGTTATGCTTATTTCTATATTTGTTTTCGAAGCCCACATAGCCACTGTGTAGTAGCTTTGAGTTTGTATTTGATATGTCGGATTTCCTCTTGAAATGAAATGCAAGTCATATTACCTGACATATCGGTACTCGCACAAAGCAATTACATAGATGGTCGCTCCTCAACAGCCTTATTCTTCATGCTACTTGACGGCATTACTCCGTAGTGTCCTTGGCTAGTGTGAGTATAGAGGTGGGGCGTCACAGATACATTCGATTGGTGATAGAATAGGCTAATTAACGAGATATCCTTGATAGTCACTTGGAGATGAAAATCAAAGGTGGATACCTAAAGACAGGCATCCAAGTCGCTGACTCCTCTAGATTGGAGTTGGCATAGAATTAAATCTTTCATATGTACAACCTCGTTTACAGCTGAATGGAATACATTATGTCGAAGATAAATGATGATGGCCATGGAATTGGCCGAAGGAACACAACTCTGTTTACGACTAAGTGAGACACGTTTAGCCAAAGATAAACAGAGTTGGCTAAAGGAGTACAGTTTTGTTTAGCCAAATAAGAAGTATATCGGCAATGATAAACATAGCCGAGTAATTAAACAATGCTAAGAAATTATTGAAAATTATTCATATGTACTGAGTAATAGTAAATAATGGCATTGCACAAATATATGCATTAGTAATATATAAGTACTTGAATTGTAGGTGACTATATTATACATGCAGGCAAGCATATTGTAACGACCCATATTTTACGTATCGGAGAATTGCAAAATATATTTATTTATCCGTATGAGGTTATATGATTCTATAATTTTAGGACATGACCCTTAGGGACATTTTACACACCTATGATTTTTCTTGAACTTTATGCAACCATTTTGATCCTGAAAATCTTGCTTGGGCTATAAATTTTGATAGGAGTTGAATTAGAATCTCAAACTAGTTCCATTATTTCAAGACGATGGTATTCCATTTCGTAGAGTGGTCATAATAGAAAAATGGACTTACATTTAGGGAGTTATGCCTATTTTAAAATTTGAAAACTGCTAGTTAGAATTAATGTGTAATTATTGAAGCTCATTAGTTGGTCTATTAGTCTAATTATAGAATACTATAAATAAAGGACTGAAGAGTCAAGTTAAAACTTTTCCCTCTCATTCTAAATCAGGTCTAAACCCTAAATCCATCCTAATTTCATTTAAAATCACCCAAATTGCTCTCTAAATCAAACTAGATTGCGGATTAGAGATTGGATCATCAATTTTCTTAATTTGAAGTGCATTCCATTGCTGCCTAGATTGGATCTACGTTCATATTGGTTGAATTCAGTAATTAGTGAGCGGTTTATGTCTTCTTACTATACTACATCTGTTTATATGGTAGAATTATAGGATTTAACATGTTTTAAATTGATTTTGGCCATAAAAATCTTTTTTAACTTTAATGACATTTAATCCACGCATATGATTAGATTGTTTAGAAATCACCTTGGTTTATGTTTATATATTCATGCTATATGTTGATCTATGTTAGAAATTGTCTTATTTATCTTATTTTGATGGATTACAAGTTTAATTAGATGAAATTGCTTGGTATTATATGTTTGGATGATATGATTTGATGTTGTTTGCTAGTGTTGTGATTGCATAGGAAGTTAGGTTGGAAAATTGGGCAAATCGGAGGCAAAGTTGGTCGAAATTGGACGAAACTTGGCAGATAAGCTTAGTAAAATGGCAAGAAACCACATGACAACTTGCAAGTGGTTTGGAGTTAAAGTCATAAAACAACACCGAGTTATACCTATAACTAGGTACCGAGTTATGGTGAAAGGGGCTATGACTCAGTGGTTTGTATGGCTAAGTAGAGCATGGCTAGGTGAGATGTCTATAGCATTATGTTGGAGAATATGGCTAAGTATTGGATTGGTACCAAGTTATCTCTAGACTAGAAGATGGAGCTTTGGATTGGGGGTCGAGTTATCAAAGGTGGACGAGTCGGGGTCCAAGGCACTGGAAGGAGAGTACTAGAGACATGAAAGAGAGATTAACCATTTGTTGACTAAGTGTAAAACTCGGCATCGAGTTATACCTATAAATTGGTACCGAGTTTTCAAAGTGAATAACATGGGATTGGAACTTTTAGGGACTGTTGTTGAGGTTCTGTAGATCCTGCTGGAGGTATTGACTCGTTCATATCAAGTTGGATGACGATATAACAACATGATGAAAAGCTATAGTCTTCGGATGTTGACTCGTGCTGGGAGTAGGTTCCTAGATGTTGGCTCCTAAAGGAGGGAGCCGTATAATAGGGGAATATGGAAAGGTTCCTCGTGAATAATGAAAACTGGATTGAGCAAGAAGGGCTCGGTATCCAAATGGAGCAAAGGTGGGCTTAGGTATATATGCTAAGGAAACGTTGATGACTATGAGAGTTTTCAGTTGTACTCGAATTAAGGATATTGTAAGTGGGGATGCCCATGGGTCAATGAAGGGATATGTACACCTTGGACATATTGCTTTTGGTTTAGTGTTCAGCTTTGGTCCCGGAGACATATATCTAGCTTTGGGATGCGAGATACGAGAGTACAATAGAGAACCGGGATTTCCATTAGTCCCTGGCTTGGGTGTCATACGAGTTATCCTATATTTTGAGCACATGGAGTGACTGTTAGGATTCTTTGATGGATGCTATGATTGCTTTGGTTGCTCTCTTTAGTAGGCTATCACTCGTAGGTATCAAGGGAAGTAGGTTTTGGAGATAAGAACACCTGGAAGACCGATATCCATTATTTGGTTTATGGTATGTCTTTAGATATTGCAAAGTAGAATATTATAGTGTTGTATGCTAACTCTTTGGTAGCAAGGACATGTTATGTATGGTTTGTGTACTCTTATTCCTTACCATATTTACATGCTTAGTATTTTAAGACTGATTTACCGCTCACACTAGACTATTGTCTGACCTAAGGTTTTATGCTTTGCCTCTTATTATCTTGGGTACTCTTAAATGAGTAGACTAGATAATAGGTCTAGGTGACGCAGCAGCTGTTCAATGGACGAGCTGGATGGAGCTATCTCGAATTATATACATATGCGGAGTCTATGCTTATTCCGTTAAGCAACGCTATGGAGCCCGTGATAGTGCTTGCTTATTACTATTTGTCGAGACAGTTTATTTGAGTTTACTTCTATTGTATATACTCTATTGCATTTGATGTATAACTTTGTGGATCTACTGCTCTGATGATGATTGTTCACATAGTTATTACTGTCTCTTCTGTTATATCCATGATATTATATTTTATCCATGCGATGTTAGATATGACAAGTTATATGCGATATTGGTTCATTCTAAACCCTGATGATCATCCTATATTGGTCGGGCATGACTGTAGCGCACTATTTATATACTATTAGTGCCGGTGGTATAGGGCGGTCGTCACATATATAGGCAACAAAAATAAGAAATATGGTAGTGTAAATAAGAAAAAGTTTGAATGGAAAAAGAATCTTTTTGTTTACATAGCATTTTTACAAGGTAAGATATGTGGGGTCTGTTCCCCCACAACGTCGGCTTATATACAAGACGGAGCCAAAATAAAAGAAAATTGCAAAAAAGGACATAAATCTATTCTCGAACGTGCTTCCCCTTCCTCACCTTCTTTTTCTCATTCCTTCCCTTCCCGTTGGTAAGAGGCTTTCACTTTGGGAGGTCGACATACTTTGAAGGTGCAAGACAACCCTTAAGGCCTTTATCCTAATCGTAGTCACTATTAGAGTCAATGCAGGTCTTGGGAGTTTCAACAGATATGTTAACCACCTGAAGGATATAACTTAGAACAATGAGAGGTCCTTCATGTGCCTTGCTCTTGTTTAATTTTGATCTTAGAGATGTCAATTTTTATCCTCTCCGCCAAGGGTGTAGTGTCAGGACCTTTTGTGCTAAATATTGGCACTTCTTCTTCAAGAGACAAGTCAACATCCTTCAGTCCCTCCAGTGCCCCTATTTTCTCTGAATTGGTACCAAGTCCAGAAATGGAAGGAAGAACTGAGACAGTGAATGTTGTAGTGACAGCAGTAGAGGTAGTCGTGATGGCGATTGAGCCTGAAGCATGAGTAGCTAGTGGTGAAGGGGGGCAATAATGAATAACTTGTAAGTTTACAGACATAAAGGTAGATATTATTAATGTACCCCATAAAGAACTGAATTTCTCGAAGATTAGGGAGGTTGGAGGTATCCCTTGACCGGTCGAAGTGTCTTTTGGTAGGGACTTAGCGATTTCTCCCAACTTGATAGTAAGTTGAGTTGGATGAATAGTTTGAGGATTGAGAGATGAAGTGTTAGTCCCAATTGTAGTAGTGGTAGGTGATTTAGTTACAACAACCTCTGAAGTGGTTGCCATAGAAGGAATGATGTCTACAGAAGGCTCCTTAGAAGTTGAAGTGGTTTCATCTACGTGATCCATTGAGCTGGGACTAGCATGAGCCTTGGTGACACTACCCTTCGAATGCAGCTTCTGCTACCAAGACCTTTATGCCATTCTCTAGGAACACCAAATCAACTTCATCTATAAAACTTTTCTTTTAAAAACTCCTCGTCGATGTCATGGCCTGTGCTCTTGGCCCTTCGTAAGATTTCCTCCCAAGCATCAGCAAGCGTTTTAGGATAGCCATCTCTAAGCCACTTTAGATTTTTCAGTTCTGTTATGTTGGCAAATAATCGGAGAATAGTAGCTTTCATCTCTTCCTTGATTTTGGTAGCTTTTGCTTTAAGGTCTTCATTCTCCTTTTCTATGCTAGCCATCTCACTTTCAAAGTGGCAGACTCACCCTGAGCCTGCTCTTTAGAATTTTTCTCTCCTTTTAAGTTGGCCTTGAGCTTCTCAATTTTGGCCTGAAGTGCCTCATTTTCATCTTCTTTTTCTTTGGCATTCTTCTCAAACTTGACACTGGAAGCATGGGCAGTCATCGGCCTAAAGTTTAAGACCAGAGTCTCTTTCGCATGAATGTTAACCAGCTCGATTAATCTCTATTAGGAGTCCTTAGTTGACTTCTCTTCTCATATCTTTCATTCATGATCATGGCCAACTCTTGCTTATAGTCCTTGCATATCATATTATGATCAGCCCTCTCTGTGTTGAAGGAATGAATGATTAACTGTTAGCCCGGGTGACATTGGAGTGGCCTTTATCAAGCTTCTTCCTTTCATAAAGCTACTCCACGACCTCCTCATGTCTAGAAAGGCCTTTGTTAGCAAAACTATGGGAGAAGTCCTTGAAGTTACATTCGAACATAACCCCCTCAAGGAAGTAGCCAGGCCGAGCCCCATGCATCTTCGTTATAACAATGGTAGGTTGGAATTTTAGGAGTGGAAGAGTAGCATCATGGTGCGTAGAAGTTTCTTTACCAATCCTATGAGATTACAGATACTGCGAAGGGCTGATAGTTTTTTATAAATGGGGAGCAGAGGTAGTAGTTGTGAGAGGATTGGATAACAGGAGAAGCTCTTGATAAGAAGATGGACAATAATAGGAAGTGTGAAAGTGTGTGCACTGTTGATGATAGGAATTGAAGTTGCTTCTAGAGCGGTCACACGAATCCCTTTGCTCATCACAGTGGAGCAATTTTCCTTAGTATCACATTTTTTCTATTCCTGGTGATGGCGTTGCCTTTCTTTAGCATCACACTTTTATTGTTCCTTCATCCATTGGCTTTCGATGTCCGACTCTTGATATGAGCTGTATAGTTGATAGTAGGCTACAAGACTGGAGGATTGATGTTGATCTACGTTCACACGATGTTTTCCCATTCTCTTGTCCTTCTCCATTGTACATGAAAAGGAAAATAATTATATGACAACTAAAGCACTAGATTAAGAAAAAGTTCTAAGTGTTTGTGCTCGTGATCCTAGAAGTGTTTGAAGTGTTGATGTTTCCTTAAGTAGCATACGTACCATGTTCGAAGGGGTCCAAAGATGGAGTGCCATCAACCTCAATGGTCGCAAGAATATCTCCCGAGGGGAAACTGAATTCACGGGGACTGGTGTTAAGGATGTCTTCAAAATTTAACCTATTGGAAGTGAAGTAAGAGAGAATCCCTAGATCACTTAGAGAGCCAAAGATGTTTTCGAATGCACCTACTGAAGGGGTTAACTCTTCAATAGGACTGGGACATGGCTCGAGTGTAAGAGATAAAGAATTAATCATCAATCATTTTGGCCTTGGAAGTGAAGTTACCATGGTGCCTTCAGGGGATGTCTCCCCAAATAATTCATCTCCACCGACGCTGGTCTTTATCTTCATTTTCATCATCCTCTCTCTTTCTCCCTTTCATCCATCTCTTCACCCCCAACTTCTTTCATGTTCTGTCCTCCTCTCATCCCTTCCTCGCCCAAGTTTTCCGATCCTTTATCCTCTTTTTGCTAACCAAGATTTTCCTTGACTCCTTGACCTTTTGACTCCACTGTTCGTCATCGTCGGAGTCGCCTACCATAGCAAAGGACCAGTAGTGGCTCGAGCTGCTTTGGTAGGAACATGATTAAGGATAGCACTCCTTCCATTGTAGAGGTGGTGGTATTATTGCAATTAAACATTAGTGAGGAGATATGTTGTTTTCTCAAGTCACAACTAATTCCCTTTAGAAATTCCAAAGTACGAGCAAGGTCATCAATTGGGTTCCATATGGGGTGATCTATCAAGGAAATGTAAAGAGTATTAGATGTTTAGATGAAGAAATCCCAAACATAGAGAAAGAATTAGATGACGAACTTACAGCCAGATAGCCAGAGGAGATTGAAGCCATCAGGACAGCGAATGAGGAAATATTCACTTTTAAAATAGCTACATTTTTTATGAGGTGCCTCGACAACCTTGCAGCAGTTGTATACTTTGACTATTAGCAGAGATGGAAAGTCTTGCCTCTTCTTGAAGTTGGGTAAGAAGGTAATCTCTTCAAAAGAAGGGGTCAAGCTAGGAGCATCATGAAAATGGTATAAAGAGAGTTGAGTAAAGCATAGTCGTCTGGATGCACCTGGGTAGGAGCCAACCCGAGCTTTTGAAGGAAAAAGTTAAGGAACTCATTAAAAGGGGGCATGGCTCTACGTTGGAACATATATTTATTGCAGGCAGTATAGCCTACTGCTGGTAGATGAGCCTTTTGATGAGGTGTAAGATAAGGACCTCGTCTTCGGGGATCCCATGCTTGATGCAAATCATCTTGAGCTCCTTGGCAGTTAGTTTATTAGGTGTTCGATCACGAGAATTGTCTAGGACCATAAGAATAGGTTGATCTTCCTTTGGAGGGGTAGGGCCATGAGGCTGAGCTGCTGGAACAACTTGGAGTTGGAGCTCTTATGTGATTGAACGTCTTGCTCCTATTGGAGTAGAAATACATACTTGAGCAGTAGAAGAGCCTGCTTCTAAAGGAGTGGAAGGGCTGGTGCTGACTCTAAGACGAGGAGATTGTTTGGTATCGATCATTTTGAACTGGATAACTTGATGGTGAATTTGTCCAAGTATGTTTTATTTTAATTTTCTACATTGATTAAAACCCATGTAGCTAATGTATAGAATCCAATGGATGTCGACATATGTTGACCAATCGGGTTAAGTATATTGATCGAGGCAGCATGAAGTATCAATCTATGCAGTATATGTCATGTGTCCAGAGCACGGTGTAAGTGAACACTCTATGTAGATATCCTGCTCATGCTATCAGACGAGCTCCGTCATACTCTGAAACTGTATATCGGATTTTACCTATTATCGTAGAATATATGATAACAGAATCGTAGTTCAGAGTGACATGGATTTTTCTTTATAGGAACGTAGGATTGTAACATTCAACTTGAAGTGTTGACATGTGATTTGGTCGGACGTAGAAGTGCGTTCAATTTGACAGTTCCTTAAAACTGTCCTATCGAAGTTAAATCGTCAATCTGAATTCAACCGAAACTTGATGAAAATTCATTGCCTCTTTTCAATGTGAAAGGTTATCACCTTTAAAGAATTTAGGTCGACTAAGAGAAAACCCAAGGTGAAGACCAAGTAGACGTAGAGTAAACACCAAGTTAAGGAAAGAAAAACAACATGGGGGCATACCCAAGAAAACTTTGTGTCAACTTCAAGTTAAGTGAATCTAACCCCGAACACTCATCTTAATTCGACCATGGTGAAGAAAGGAGCACGAATTTCAAGTCGAACTTGAATCAACGATGTTGTAATGGTGGTGGCATAAGCAGTACCAAAGCCAAGGCCAAGACCAAGAACCTACATAGTTCGAATTCGAGATTTGGTGGAGATGTGGAATGAAATCAGTGCCGATTAGATTGTAATAAGCTAATTGATGGCGACACTAAGATTAAATGCGGCAGCAAGTTGGTGATGACAATGTCGAAGATTCCAAAGTTATGGTAGCTAGAGAGGTTATACAAGTAAAGAGGTCGAGTAAAGATGCCTGAAATGACATAAAGGAAAAAAAATCTAAGTGTTTAATATTTATATTACACTTGGAAATCATGTCAGTACCGACGTGATATGGTTGGTACCGGCATGTTTTGCTTCTTAATTATAAAAAAAGAAAAGCAAGAAAAGAGAGGCCTACCTGATTGGGATACAACGTGGCTTCCAAAAAACACGTGGCCCTAGCTTTTGCTATAGAAAAAGAATGGTACATTGAGTATTTAAAGTAATGAATGGACACCCTTAGAATAGAAGTGATGCATTAAGGTGATGGTAATCAACTATTGACACTTATGCTACTAAATCTGATTGTTTTTCTTGATCCAATGCATGCTTTGTTTTCATGAAAGCATACTTTGGAGGGCAAGTATTATCTAGCGTTTGAACCAATCGATTTCTTGATAGATTTAGACTTCAAGATGACGAAGAATTGGACCGAGAATCTAAGGAGTTATTTGGAATGATAGAATGATTGAGTACAAGAAGTTAGAGCAATAATAGAGCAAATCAAATATGGTTGGTACTGATGTGATTTGGTCGATACCGTGATGTTTTATTAGGGGGACCCACTTCTGAACATGTAAGTGAACTACTCCAGTACTTTGCAGAAAAATACAAGTCTCGCATAGGACAAATTATGCTGGTACCAACATGATTTATGGAGGCAATTTTCACAATGAAGCTTGGAAACTTGAAGATGCAAACAAGTATGAAGGAAGAAGTATAATAGCACCGAGCAAATATGGTTGGTATCGATATGATTGTGGTTGGTACCAACATGATTTTTATTACAAGATTTACTCTTTCTTCCTTCCTAATCACGTGCATCTAAGTTCTTTCCCGGTCTTTCACGAGCTGGCGACTTTAGTGGGTAGAAATGCCTATAAATATCGATGTTAGACCAAAGTAAACTTTTTTTGGCACTTTTGATCTTTTATTTTCTTCTCTAATCTTACTTTTCCATGAACTGTTGTCAAACTCGGATCTACTTTGTTTTCTAGATATAAAAGAGTGTAATCTGTTTGTATTTGTGTAAAAACTCTTGAAATAAAATTAAGGTTGACATACGCAGTGATTTAGACAATTCTTCACATTTTCAATTCATTTGGTGTTATGTCAATTTTTGGCCCAACAAAAATGATAAAGGAATTAATCTTTAACATAAAGACAATAGAACAAGGGGACAAGCAAAGAAAAGGAGGCAAAAATGGTCGAGTCAATGTATTGGTACTGATCCATCAAGTTGACCATTTTGCCCCTACTTTTAGTTATGGTGAAGATATCAAGGTAAAGAAGGAAAAAATGGAAATTTGGCTAATACTACGGATTGGTGTTGATGCATCAATGGATTTACAATGATCCATAAAGATATAAGAATTTGGTCTATTTTCTCTCCTAATATTTTTGGATCTAACTATTTGACAATTTCCGGAGCAATCTAACAACCCAAAATCCTAACTATAGCCTACTTTGACTATAAATAGGAAGTTACTCTACCATTACCAACTTTGGAATAGACATTTGAATTGTATTTGTAATTTTGGTTGACCAAGTGTGAATCAAGCAATAGAGTATTATCAATATGGATACCTATGAGGACCCACATTTCGGAAGGTTTAAATCGACAATAATCCACACATGTCCAACTTAAACAATCCGGAATATAGATAATCAATGGGGTTAATTAAGAAAAATAAGAAAAGAAGAAGAAAACAAACACAAAATCTCGCAGCGGAATGATAAAATATAATAATCAAATAAACAGTTCATGAAGCTGTTTACTATTCTTTTGATTATAATTTATACAACATTTATCAGAGTTATACATATAGAACAGAACAAATAAAATAATGCAGCAGACACCATGATGCAAGAATACTAATAGTAGTAATATACCAAATCTTCGTCTTCGTCCTCCAGAATAAATCTTCAATAAGCTGAAAAAATCATGATTGACCCGAGCGTAATGAAAAGACAAAACACTCGAGTCAGGACTAAAATATCCTTATGTAAGTCAAACCGATATTGCATATAACATGAGTGTAACGGCGTCAGAGATGTTTACGGGATTTCACATCTCCTATCCGGTGTATAATGTACATGTAATAACTCAAGAAATGTTAGGGATTTTCCATCTCTTAAGGACCCGTCAAAATATTTATATGTAGTAGAATACGCTACATATATAATGTCTATTCAATAAAAAAAAATATTTTTCTTAGCGTTAAGGCTTTACATTAATCCTCCTTAATGCGTTTTTAAGCATTGACGTACAACTTGCATTTGACACCACCAGTAGCATGTCGGTAGTCAGGGATGCGCTGTGATACAACAACACTAAATCAAAATCGTATGGGTCTCGTATAGGGATAAAGGTATGACAAGGCACGTGAGGCAATGCCCAAAATAGGATACTACCAATTCGAGTCGCAGGGTTGGTGGTAACGCATCATAGCCATGACCGACCACCGCGTCCATCCATGCCATATCGAGTCAAAGGGAGGCTATCCCAAATCAAGGTGCACAAATCAAAACCAACAACAAGAGTAATAATATGGACCGAGTCCAAGAAAATCGAAGAATGGATGTCCACTCGGGGTAATTAGCCCACTTGGCCCTGTCAAGTTGTAACGACCCAGATTTTTAGCCATCTGATTTTGGGATAATTAGCTAATTTTTAATTATTTAAATATTAAATTTTATAAGTTGAATAAACAAATTATCTGATATTGGAAATATCTGAATGTATAAAGTTTGATAAAACTATATTTAATTTTAAATTATAAAATTCTGGATATGATAAATTTTATAGAAATATATGTATATAAACTCCACCATTTAAATTTAAAATAAAATATCCATATATGGGTATATATAAATATATACAAGCTTTATGATGTTTAAATATATATATATATATATATCAGTCTAGATATAAATGGTTATAAAAAAATATAGTATATGAAAAACTTATGCTATAAAAGTTAAAAATAATATATATATGTATGTATAGTTATATAAGTTATAAAGTAATATATATATATATATATATAAAGGTGTAAGATAGGAAGTAAAATAAATATGTACATTGTATAGATATGCATATCTATATATATGTATTTTTGGCAAAATATATATGTGTGAATAAATTTGAAAACAATTGAACATGTAAATATATGTAAAACATGTATGTATTTAAATGTTTGTGAATATATATGGTAACATAGTGTAAATGTATACATAACTATATATATGCATATAAATGTTTATACATAAGGGGACATCATCATGAAATTTATCTACTCAAGCAAATAATAAATCAAATCTTTTACTCAATTTTCAAGTCAATAAGGAAATCAAATCACTTAAATAAATTAAAAAAATCAAATCAGCCAAAATAAAATAAAATAAAAATGTAAAGAAAGCCTGCATAGTTACATGTTTCGGCTTCTTCTTTTTAGTTTGCTCTATACACTTCCACTACATATATATATATATATATATATATCACTTCCTTGTTTACCTTCATGTATACATCCTAGTTCACAAACAAATAAAAAAAGAAAAAAAAGAACAATTGCAAAAAAACCTATAGAAGGCTTGTGTTCAAGCTGCAGCAAAAAAAACAAAAGGAAGCAAAGCAGTTGTTTGAAAAACACTGAGTAAAACCCAATTTCTTACTTACCTGGAAACCATGTATGCATATGTATATGTTTGTGGATTTGGATAAACTCTTGTATTTTGGTATGTGTTCATGTATTAAGATATTCGATGCTTATATAGGTGTGATAAACATGTTTTAAACACCCTGTGACTCAAAAGCATATGAATATCACCTCTGTTATTTGAAAACAGCTAATACCTTGTAACTCCAAAAATTAAAATCTCCTTATCTAGTTGGTTTTAGTCCTTGGTTCCAAAAGGGAACTCATTTTCTTTTGAATGTAGATTGTTATAAAATTTGTTTCGTTTGACATCGTTAGGCATAGAAGGAGAAAAACTCCATTTACAGTAAACAACCTAAGAATGAACAAGATTTGAATATCACAATTTAATCATTTGCTTTTATGAATGTATTTGTTACTGAAAATCGTGATTTTTGCAAGTGGTTTGATGATTTTTAAGCGAGTATTGAATGAGTTAGAGGAAGTTGATCAAAAAATGGGTTTTGGCCGATTCCTGATAGCCGTGGTGACGTGGCGACTTGGCGTGGGTGACGGTGAACCTAGGAAAAATGCTATGGCTTTTTATAGTGGGCTGTGGTGTAGGGTTGGAATCGATTTACGGTTAGGAATAAAATTTTAGGCCGTGCTCAGTTTTTTAGCAATGGCGACGTCGTGGAGGCGAATGCGGTGTGCGGTCGTGGGGGTATTTGAAGGAGAGGGACGTGGCGAAGTTTTGGCCGACTTTGGTGATGAACGATGGGACGAGGTGGTGAGGCAAGGTGGTTTTTTGGATGCGTGTTCGTTCAGGTGGGTTCAGGGTTTGGGCAAATGGTTCATTTTTTGAACAAAGGTGGCGCGGTGGTCTCTAGGTGGTGGAAGGGGTCGCGGCAGTCGCGGATGAGGCACAGGGATAGTGGATGGCGAGTTTGGGTAGCCGGGGGCAGCGTGTACGTGCACACGTTCGTGCACGTCTCGTGCCAATTTGCTTTCAATAAATGAGAGGAGAGTGGAGTAGCTGGAAGAGGAAGAAAGGATTAGGGGCCTTGTTTGGGTCGGGTTGAACAGGTTTGGGCCGTGCTTTTTGTTTGGGCTTGGGTTTTGTTTTAAAAGGAAATAAATAAAATTTTGTATTTTAAAATCTATAACTTTTAAAAAATATTTCTCCTCCATTTAAAACCAAAACGACGTATAGTTTGTGGCATCGGGAACCTATTACAGAGCACTATCATCTGAAACTAAATACTATTAAGTTTTCTACAACGTAAATTTTAAAGTTTTTAAAATGGTCTGTGTTAAGAAATAAGTAATTTCATAGAAATTAATTATATGTAAATTAATAAATTTATTATTTAATAAACTGTTAGAGTTAAATTTATTAAGAATAGTTTGTTTAATTTCGTCAATTTACAAATAGTCTGGATTTAAAAACATAATTCGACTCAGCCAGTTGAAAAACAATTAATCTCCGAGTTTATAAAACGGATTTAATATTGATTATAAATTAATGACTGAGTTAATGACTTATGTTTGACTGATATGGTTCTTAGATATTATTCCTAATTATCTATTGCCGTGTGATTAAGTAGCTAAACAGATTAAAGTAAATAAGATAAAACGTTATCACGTTTTATCGGCAAGTAAATCGACTTATACTAATTACTATATTCCGGAAAGTGATGAGTACAAGCAATTATTTTGATGGTCTGGTCTTGATAAAGTGGACGTATGGAATAAATTTCCATATGCAATAGTGTCACCCTGATTGTGAAATTGTTAATTAGTCAAATTGTCGCTTTAAAAGTTTCTTAGTTAGATTCGATGAGACTAGAAATCAGATATCTGCATTATCCGAAAACCACTTCGATCGAAATATCACTGTGAACCTTTACGGGTATAATTATAGTTTATAATTTACCAGATTTTGTTTAAATGTAACAAATTCGACCATTTTTGACAAGTGTTGTACTTAGACACTATTATAATATCGATGGATTTCTGTAAAAGTGCTTTGGTTATAATAAGATAAAACTCATCGTGTTTGTACGAGTTACCTTGGTTTTCGAATATTTTGATAACTCGAGTAGTTCGGACAAAACTCATGAGTTCCTGGTGATCATTTGTTGGGTAGCGTAAGTCGAGAGGTGATGATACCTATAGTTACATTGGGTTTTGCTGTGATAGAAACGTAACCTTTGCGTAACTGCGATCTATCGCAATTCCATAGCGTAATTCGGGAGGTAGTGATTGTTTACAATCTACATTTGATTTCGCTGTGAGAGCGACGTAACATTGGTAGATTGCGATTTATGTGGTTTGGTTCCATAGCGTAATTCGGGTAGCAGCGATTTCCTATAGTCTACGTTGGGTTTCACCGGGATAGTAACGCAACCTTTGTGTAGCCTGCGATCTATGTGGTGTAGTTTCGTTTGATAGCGTAATTCGAGGGGCAGTGATTGCCTACAGACTACTCACGGTTTTGTTGTGATAGCAACGCAACCTTTGTGTAGCTGTGGACTATGGTGTTCCCATGGCGTAAGTCGGGAGGTGTTGATGCCTACGGTTTTCTTATGATTTCGCCGGGATGGCGACGTAATCATCGGGTTAACTGCGATCCATGGTAGTTAAGGGGGGGTGATACTTTCCATATCATTTTTGAAAAAGGATTTTTCAAGTATTTTCACTTGGTGTTGAAACGGGTTTACTAAGTACTTATAGATTTTCAGTCCTACGCCTGATCAACGTACGACTAAATTTCTGTAAGAACAAGGATGGACTTGTTAAGACATCGAGTTATGAAAAATGTTTTAATATAAAATTAGCTTAGTAATACTATGTAATTTAAAGTGTATGTATTTTTAAATTGTATAGTAAAGGAGTAAGGAGTTTAAAATGTTTAAAGATGATTATTTAATAATATACGTCAAAATTAAGATTCTCGCTTCGTTCCTTTTCGAGGACAAAAAGTTCTAAGGGGGGCAGAATGTAACGGCCCGGATTTTTAGCCATCTGATTTTGGGATAGTTAGCTAATTTTAATTATTGAAATATTAAATTTTATAAGTTGAATAAACAAATTCTCTGATATTGGAAATATCTAAATGTATAAAGTTTGATAAAACTATATTTAATTTTTAATTATTAAATTCTGGATATGATAAATTTTATAGAAAATATGTATATAAACTCCACCAATTAATTTAAAATAAAATATCCATATATGTGTATATATAAATATATACAAGCTTTATAATGTTTAAATATATATAAGTCTAGATATATATGGTTATAAAAAAATATAGTATATGAAAAACTTATGCTATAAAAGTTAATAATAATAATATATATATATATATGTATGTATAGTTATATATGTTATAGAAGTAATATATATATATATATATATAAAGGTGTAAAATAGGAAGTAAAATAAATATGTACATTGTATAGATATGCATATATATATATGTATTTTTGGCAAAATATATGTGTGAATAAATTTGAAAACAATTGAACATGTAAATACATGTAAAACATGTGCGTATTTAAATGTATGGGAATATATATGGCAACATAGTGTAAATGTATACATAACTATATATATGCATATAAATGTTTATACATAAGGGGACATCATCATGAAATATATCTACTCAAGCAAATAATAAATCAAATCTTTCACTCAATTTTCAAGTCAATAAGGAAATCAAATCACTTAAATAAATAAAAAATCAAATCAGCCTTTTTATCAAATCAGCCAAAAGAAAAAAAATAAAAAAAATGTAAAGAAAGCCTGCACAGTTACATGTCTCAGCTTCTTCTTTTTGGTTTGCTCTGTACACTTCCACTACCTATATATATATCACTGCCTTGTTTACCTTCATGTATACACCCTAGTTCACAAACAAAAAAAGAAAAAAAAGAACAACTACAAAAAAAACCTGTAGAAGGCTAGTGTTCAAGCTGCAGCAAAACAAACAAAAGGAAGCAAAGCAGTTGTTTGAAAAACAGTGAGTAAAACCCAATTTCTTACTTACCTGGAAACCATATATGCATATGTATATGTTTGTGAATTTGGATAAACTCTTGTATTTTGGTATGGGTTCATGTATTAAGATATTCAATGCTTATATAGGTGTTATAAACATGTTTTAAACACCCTGTGACTCAAAAGCATAAGAATATCACCTCTGTTATTTGAAAACAGCTAATACCTCGTAACTCCAAAAATTAAAATCTCCTTATCTAGTTGGTTTTAGTCCTTGCTTCCAAAAGGGAACTCATTAGCTTTTGAATGTAGATTGTTATAAAATTTGTTTCGTTTGACATTGTTAGGCATAGAAGGAGAAAAACTCCATTTACAGCAAACAACATAAGAATGAGCAAGATTTTAATATCACAATTTAATCATTTGCTTTCATGAATTTATTTGTTACTGAAAATCGTGATTTTTGCAAGTGGTTTGATGATTTTTAAGAGAGTATTGAATGAGTTAGAGGAAGTTGATCGAAAAATGGGTTTTGGTCGATTCCTGAGAGCCGTGGCAACGTGGTGACTTGGCACTGGTTGTGGAGGAGGCGTGGGTGATGGTGGACTTAGGAAAAATGTTGTGGCATTTTATAGTGGGCTGTGGCGTGGGGTTGGAATCGATTTAGGGTTAGGAATTGAATTTTAGGTCGTGCTCGGTTTTTTAGCAATGGCGACGTCATGGAGGCGAATGCGGTGTGCTTGTCGTGGGGGAATTAGAAGGAGAGGGATGTGGTGAAGTTTTGGCCGAGTTTGGTGACGAACGATGGGATGAGGTGGCGAGGCGAGGTGGTTTTGTGGACGCATGTTCGTTCAGGTGGGTTCCAGGTTTGGGCTAATGGTTCATTTTTCGAACAAAGGTGGCGCGATGGTCTCTAGGTGGTGGAAGGGCTCGCGGCAGTCGCAGGTGAGGTGCAGGGATAGTCGGTGGCGAGTTTGGGTAGCCGGGGGCAGCGTGTACGTGCACACGTTCGTGGACGTCTCGTACCAATTTGCTTTCAATAAATGAGAGGAGAGTGGAGTAGCTGGAAGAGGAAGAAAGGATTAGGGGCCTTGTTTGGGTCGGGTTGAATAGGTTTAGGCCGTGCTTTTTGTTTGGGCTTGGGTTTTGTTTTAAAAGGAAATAAATAAATTTTTTTATTTTAAATCTATAACTTTTAAACAATATTTGTCCTCCATCTAAAACCAAAACGACGTACAGTTTGTGGCATCGGGAACCTATTGCAGAGCACTATCATCTGAAACTAAAATACTGTTAAGTTTTCTACAACGTAAATTTTAAAGTTTTTAAAACGGTCTGTGTTAAGGAATAAGTAATTTCGTAGTAATTAATTATATGTAAATTAATAAATTTATTATTTAATAAACTGTTAGAGTTAAATTTATCTAGAGTAGTTTGTTTAATTTCATCAATTTACAAATAATCCAGATTTAAAAACATAATTCGACTCAGACAGTTGAAAAACAATTAATCTCTGAGTTTACAAAACGGATTTAATATTGATTATAAATTATTGACTGAGTTAATGATTTATGTTTGACTGATATGGTTCTTAGATATTATTCCTAATTATCTATTGCCGTGTGATTAAGTAGCCAAACATATTAAAGTAAATAAGATAAAACGTTATCACGTTTTATCGGCAAGTAAATCGACTTATACTGGTTACTTTTCTGAATTTCCAGAAAGTGATGAGTACAAGCAATTATTTTGATGGTCTGGTCTTGATAAAGTGGACGTATGGAATAAATTTCCATATGCAATAGTTTCACCCTGATTGTGAAATTGTTAACTAGTCAAATTGCCCCTTCAAAAATTTATTAGTTGGATTCGATGAGACCGGAAATCAGATATATGCATTATCCAAAAACCACTTCGATCGAAATATAACTGTGAACATTTACGGGTTTAATTATAGAGTCTAATTTACCAGATTTTGTTTAAATGTAACAAATTTGACCATTTTAAACAAGTGTTGTACTTAGACACTATTATAATATCGATGGATTTCTGTAAAAGTGTTTTGGTTATAATAAGATAAAACTCGTCGTGTTTGTACGAGTTACCTTGGTTTTCGAAGATTTTGATAACTTGAGTAGTTCAAATTAAGTGTGTTTTACTCATGTTGGTTTCCAGCCTGACTCGGGTGTTACTTTAATATAATGCTCGGGTCAGACTGAGTATTACAGTTTCAGGTTGGGACGTTATTGGAGCTAAGGAGACGAGCTGGAAGGTAGAGACGTATTGCACGTATTTTCCGCTGTGTATTGTATGCTGTATATTCAATATTTAGGGACAAGTTATTATAACTGTCCAGATTTATATGTTGATGATTGTACTCTGATAATTTCTATGGATGATAACTGATATAGATCCTTTTGTATAAAAGTTGTTATTGTATATTATATTTTGTTCCGCTGCGAATGTGAGATTCTATGTTATTGTTATTTCTGTTTCTTCTTCTATCTCTTTTCTTCTTAAACCCTAACAACCTGGTATTTCCGGCACTCGATTGCTCGGCACTCTATACAGTGAACGTATCAGTGTCAATTTTCAGGGGTCGAAAACCGCCCGGTCATTACACAAGCCGTCCTGTTTTAGTCATTTCAAATTGGCACCAGTGCTGGGATCTATCCATTATCGTTCTCTTTCTTCAGATCCAGCAAACGACGCCAAATCCAACCACTTCGTTCTGGAGTCTCCTCCGCGTACACAGTTGTTAAAGTCGTTCCAATATTGACAGAGAGCATGCTAATAAGAGGCCCCGGTCTCTTTAACAACCAAACGTCGTTTTAACATTCCGAGCTCAAGTTCGAAAATAATTTGATTTCTATATATTTGGTTTTTATTTCCTAAATCAAATCATTTAAAATAATTTCAGATCGAAGAATTTTAAGAATCCTTTAATTTAACTAATCCGGTGTCCGTATATAATTTTTTATCCTATGGCCAAGTGATCAGTTATTTCAATTTAATTTCGGGAATGGATATATTTCATATCAATCCAAAATAAATGTCATAAGTATATATCATTTCAACCTATTCCTTAGTTTATTCGAAATAATTCAACTTACAGTTTATATACTGTAAATAATTTACAGGGTGATAACAAGATATATATATAAAATAAATAAACTTCCAATCATCCAAATATCAATCAATTGGCATCCATCACAATCAATCGTATAAACAGATAATATAATTCACACAATTTCATAGTTATTAATATCAAGTATTTTACTGGAAATTCAATTCCAATTTCAAATCTAACTGTCAGTTTTAAATTTTTTTCAGTTAATTCAAATGATGATTAAATTTATCAAACAACGACCAATAAATTTATATTACTTCATAATTTCAAATTTAACCGGCATGACAATATTTTAGTACGCTGTGAGCATTATAAAACACTCACCTTGAGTTTCCAATTTTTAAATCAAATCGAACAATGTTCGATTTAACCTAAAATTTTAGTTAGCTCCAAACGTCTCCAAATTAGTTCTAGAATGTAGTGCTTATCGCCACGATTCCATCACCATTTGTTTCATCTCAATCGGACCTCGTATGAGCGAGTTATTCAATTTTTAGTTCATCGATTTTAATATAATTAAATTAAACAATTTATATATATAACTAAATTTTAAATAAAACATAATACCCAACCCACAAACAAGAATTCGGCCCGCCTAAACACCTTCTTCTGCCTTTTCCTCTTTCTTCTTGCCTGTACATGAAACATGACTCTGGCAGCGCACGCTCAACCATGACACAGCGCTCCGGTCTTCGAATCGCCATTCCGACCTTGCCATCGTCCTTCTTATCGAAATCTCCACCTCCCCATATCAAAATTTTCGAGCTCGAGCCCACTATGGAAATCGCAACACTCATCTACTCTGACCCCAAATGTCGCACTGCTCAAATCATAATTGGTCCCTTCAAAAACTTGGCCGCAGCTACTCCTCGACAATTTAAACACGTCTACGATCTCCAATCTGCCCAACGACGAACGTAGCTTGAGAAAAGAGGAACCCTAGTTCATCGTGCGTCCCCTGTACATTATCGAACTCCACAATTCATGGCCGCACCTCTCAAAACGACTATCGGTGGGTAGAGCTCGACAAAAGAAGATTTTTAAAACTTGTTTCAGAATTTTCCATTGAGTAATTTATGAGAAATCGATTTTTGAATTTGAAATTTTTTTTCTTCTTTTTGTTCTGCTCGGCTGTGTTAAAAAAATAAAGAGGGAAGCTTGATTTAAAAGGAACAAGGTTGTAGACTAGGTGGGGTGGCTGAAAAGATAGGATATACGGCTGAAAGTGAAAGAAAGTAGGCTAGTCAAGTCAATGTATATATTATTATTATTATTATTATTTTAAATTCAATTATCTAGATATTAATTTCGCACACCTATCGAGGCGTGCCAGTAGGCATTCATAATGTATACCCCTATTCCGAACGTAATGGAACAAGTCTCGAGTCCTAATTCGATCGTATGTGGAAAATAGCTTTTAGAACCCAATGAAAATATTAAATTTTCGATATTAAATTCAATGCGTTTCTATCCCGTACGACCAAATGGTACCTCCAAACACTATAAAATTTGGAATCCGATAATAATACACTATTATGGATCCAATGGAACTTGTTTTGTCAAATTCCGAGATTGTGCCCTGGAAGGCTATTTTTTTATGAGCTAATTTAAACGAGTTATATTTAAAACCAAGTAAATCACTTTTAAATTCAATTTAAAAGTTCTATTACCTTCATTCTTATGAATATAAATTTAATAAGCCTTTAAACTATTTTTGTCCAAATAAAAATCCAAGATTTAAATTATTTTCACAATTTCAATTATTTAATTCAATAATTAAATTATCAATAAATCATTATATTTAAAATTCAACCTATTAAATCGATAAAATTTTACTTCCCAATATTTAAAATCGATTAAATAAACAATTTCAAATAACCCAAAATTCTGGGTCGTTACAATATCGGTATAGCTGAACCATTATTAGACTTGTGTATTCTTGTTTTCTTGCTTTTTTTCTTCTGTTTTACGATTTTCTTATTGGTTTATTGTCCATAGATACAATTCTATCATCTAGGATTGTTATCCCTTTAAAATCTACAATTTGGTTGTGTTAGACCAATTTTTTGGATAACACTTGCACATTGCCCATCGATCATTACCCATCCATTAGGATTAAACGATACTAATCGATTACTTCTCCTTTTTCCTTAGTCCTTTTAAGCTTGCTTTTTTTCCCTTGCTCCAATTTCATTTCTTGATTTAGCCTACAGTATTGGTCGAAAATCGATTAATACCAATCCATATCGATCGATGACGGTCGATATCCCGTACGGGTATTTATGGATTGGCACTAATGGATAAAAAGCAGGAAAACTCCCAAGTATCTTCCCCATTTTCTAAGTCAATCAAATTTTATCTTTTTTCCTATTTGCATTGTAGTCTCCGAAACTACATCGATCAACTCCAATGCTAAAATTAGTCAATCACATAACTCTATGGCCCAAACTCCATCCCCTTGTGTATGCACCATTGGACTTCCACTATAATCCACTCCATAAACATATGCAGGAGATTTCCTCCACATAACCATTATCCATCATCTCAAACTCAACGTAATTATTAATCAAAGCATACATACGAAAACATCATACAATAGACAACACAAGAATCAAGCATATCATAGCATTGAACATCATTCAAGCATTTCAACAAATACCAAGACTACGCATATATGCATATATGGTCCTAACATATGTTATAATCAATGTTAGTAATTAACACATCATTTAAATTTTGCTTTTTAGATCTGGATGGTAACCAAAATAAGGTATTTAAGTTGAAAAATGGATCCATAACACTTTGAAAACATATATGGGTAAGAGGTTATAAACCTCTCACCAAAATGATAATTAAATTACTCTAAATTCTATGAATCTCCCTAAGTCCAAATGGAACATCAATTGTATAAAAAATCTTTCCTTTAAGGGTGACTTAATGGTTGCTAGTGACATCTCTAGACTTCTACTTATTAATTTATCAATTTCTCTTCAAAAGGTTGTGTTTTCAATTGATTTTTATTAATGAAATTTAATGAAGGTTCGGGGGGATTTTAGATATGAAAATAATAAAGGAAGTGGTTGGTCCAAATCTAACCTAGGCTCAACACCCTATATTATATCAGGCTATTAGTTTTGCACTTTTGGGCCAAACTATAAAATCTAAAAAAAACTATCAAGTTAGGTTGAGAACTTAAAACAGTCATGACTTTAAAATTGTTGGGCAAAATTACTCTTACGGCCACTCTACAAAAAGGGAATCAACTTGGTATTTTAAGTGGAATAACAATTCACCAATAAATTTTCGCTATTAAAAGATATAGCCAATAAAACATCGTAGAGTCAAAAGGTAACATAATTTTTCCTAAAGTTCAATAATGTTAAATATACATCTCCCAAAATTTTAGCTTAAAATAATGTTGATTGTTCACTTCATGTAAATCATATTTTCTCTATGTGATTCTTATATAAAATATGGGTCGTTACACTCCCCCTTTTCCCTTTAGGAGTTTTGCATTGAAATTCAATTGTCATGCTAGTACACAACAAAAGCATCCGCATAACCAAACATACATGAGGAATAAGCATAGCAACTAACTCATACTAATGTCATGTCATGCATAAATGACTAGTAAACAAATTAATTTAAGGTAATCATACCAAGTAGAAAGCTTCAGATACATGATCCGCATGTTATCGTCTGTTTACCAAGCACTATCACACTTGATCTCACTTCATTGAACCTTTACCAACTTCACAGTCTTCCTTCTAAGTTATTTTTCCTATGCTCGACTATACGAATAGGCTTTCGAGGTCTCACTGCTTCAAGTTCAACTTCCAATACAATTAAGTTAACGTAGTCTAACAACTACACTTATGTCATGCACACATTACTTAAGATGTGAAATAAGGAAGACATTTTTCACACCTGCCATCTTTTGAAGTAAGTCGACTCTATATACAAGGCTCCCAGTCCTCTCGAGCGTCAGAAATGGTTCTATAAATATTGGTGACAATCAAATCAAACCGTGTTTCTCAATGGTTAAACTTGGAAAAATACCGTATTGCCAATAGAGAATTCTACATCACAATGTCTATTGTTGACGAATGTCTTTGATCTGTCTTGTGCAGTCTTCATCTGTTTTTGAATGATCTCCATTTTCTCCTATGTCATTCTCACTGTATATGGCTTAAGTATTAGTTTCCCCCCATATTCTACCAGCATGATGGGGTATTGTAGGTTTTCCTTTTAAAGTTCTAAAAGGTGCTATACTGATGCTAATATTGTATGTGGACTATTAATGATAATGGTCCTCCCATGAGCCTCCAAAGTCGAGTATACAAGCTTATAAAAGATACTCAAGCACTCGATTCACTATCTTGTTTCTCCCTCCATTTGTGGTTGGTAAACTATGCTCAAGTTTAGTTCTATCCCCGTTCATCTTGCAAGCTTACCTGAAATACACTCGTAAACAATGGATCTCTATTGCTTAGTATACTGTTTGGAATCCCATGGGGTAGTTTATCTAATGCACATATAACTCATCTAGATTTGCTCCCATTCTATTGGACTTGGTAGGTATGAAATAAGAACTCTTTGTCGGTCCATCAACGATAACCTGATTGCTACCACACCCTCCTCTTGTCATAGGTAATTCATCAATAAATTCCATTAATATCTACTCCTACTTCCATCGTGGAACGTCAAGTAATTGTAGCAAACCATTTAGCTTCTTATGCTCAGCTTTAACAAGCTAATAATTCATATACTTGGAAATAAAATTTCTAGAATACTATTCATTCTTTTCTGATATAATGTCCAATCATATCTTTGTACACTTTATTACTACCAGAATAGATCGTCAACTTTGAGTGAGGACACTATCTTGGTTTTCTGTCTCCATCCACATTATGAACATATAACCTTCCATCCTTACTAAGCAAACTGTTGTAGTCTACTTCATATTGCCTCATTTCATCAGATTCCACTCCCTCCTTTAGCTTATTAATAATCTCCGCTGGCCTTGCATGACGTTTCTGACTAATACTAATCTGCCATGTAGGAATAGGTCTAATTGTCAAACTTTCCAACGTTTTCGTCTCAAGCTCACACTCAGCATGGAAATCACATCCAATTATATACTCTAACTACTTCTAAGAACATGGATCCTAAAGTTGCATGCCTCCTACTTGGTGCATCTATGACTATATTTTCCTTATAGGGTATATAGGGAATGAAAAACCATAGGAGGCTAAAAACTTTGACTATCTCGATTGCATCATGTTAATCCTTCTTAGAAAAAGGTACTTCAACGACTTATGGTTGGAAATTTTTTAAAATTTCACCTAATATGTAATGCCTCCAACTCTTTAATGCAAATAATATAGTTGGTAATTCCAAGTCATGAGTCGAGTATCTCTTCTCATGTAGTTTCTGTTTTTTACTTGCGTAAGCGATAATTTTACCGCTCTACTTCAACATTTCTCCTAGACCACTGCCAAAAGCATCTTTATATACTATCAACTCCCCATCTCCCGTCTAGAATAACTAACTCTGGTGCACTTGCTAATTTATCCTTTATACTAACAAGTGTATACTTGCTTTAAGCATCCTAAGTAAAGGTTTAATTCTTCTTCATCAAAATTGTTAATCATGCGCTATCTTAGAGAAGTCCTTAATAAAATTCCTAAAATAACATGTTAATCTAAGAAAATTTCATGCATCCATCGCATTCTAAGATCTTTCTCAATCTTGAACCACTGCTACTTTGGAAGGATCCACCAAAATGCACCATCCTTAAACAAAATGAACCATGAACCTTACTTGTCTCCTCCAAAATTGAACATAGAAAACTTAACATTCAACGGGTGCTTTCTTAACGCCTCAAGCACCACTCTTTAGTGTGTCTTTTGTTCATCCTTTATCCAAGGATAGACTAGAATATTATCCATGATCATAAGTACAAATTTGTAAAGTTGGTCTCTAAAATGACGATTAAGAAGATCAACAAAGTATGCCGATGCATTGATTATTCCGAATAGCATAACCAACCACTCATAAAATCCCGATGGTGTATGAAATGCAGTAATCGACACATTATCTCTTACTACTCTTGTTTAGTGGAAACTCGTTGCCAAATCACATTGAGAAAACACCTTTCCATCATGGAGCTGGTCGAACAAATCATCTTAGAGGATACTAGTTTTTCTTCGTTACCTTATATAGCTCACGGTAGTTAGCATATAGTCTAAAAGAGATATCTGCCTTAGTGAAAAATGCTATAGGTGCTCCTCATTCAAAAGTAGTCTTTTTAATGAATTCCTTCATCGGAAACTCTTTAACTTGCACCTCTAACTCTCGTTGTTCTCTGCGTGTCATCTGCCTCAAAGGCATAACAAAGTTTGGCATCCTTCACAAGATCGGTCCATAAATCAATCACTCTATGTGGAGGTAAACCTATAACCTCCTCCAAATCATTAAATACTTCCTTGAAATAGGTACTAATGATAACACATCATGCAGGGTATTAAGTGGATATAAGTTGCTAACAACTACTACATCCTTGAACACGTAGCACAACTCTAGCTTCTACCCATCACACTCCCTATCGTCACCAACAACTTCTCACAATCGAGTACCACTTAATTCCTTTAAAGTCATTCCATACCCAAAATAATACCAAACTTGACAAAGCCAAAAAATAACAAATTACGTAGAAAAGTACATCCATGACTCGATAATGCAACATCACGACAAACCATACACAAACTAGCAAAGCATCCAAAGGGATTCGACACTACAAAGGGTCTATTAATTATTCGGCTTCTATCTTTAATTTAGCTAGCAAGTCACTAGAAATGAAGAAACTCGAATCATCAAATAAAACTCTAATAGGTATATCATATCTGGAAAGTATACCTAACTTGTAATGCCCCTTCCTTTCTCTTTCGCCAAAGGTGGAACCAACCAATTAGGAAAAACATTTAACGCATATGCCTTCACGACTTTTTACCCTTAAGTGATTCCACAGCATGCTTCTTGGTGTGTCCAAACTAATCACATTTAAAGCACTTATTCCCAATAGGATAATCCCTTGAAAAACATCCCTCCTCCTTACAACTATAACGAGTCACTTCCCAATTTCCATTCCTCTAACTATCTTTTCTTTACAATTTCTTT
Organism: Allium fistulosum; assembly: GCA_030737815.1. Lineage (NCBI taxonomy): Eukaryota > Viridiplantae > Streptophyta > Magnoliopsida > Asparagales > Amaryllidaceae > Allium > Allium fistulosum. Next base: position 673,227,187 of record CM060906.1, read on the forward strand.
TTCCTTTTGTTGTTCCATTGAAACTTCCTCTTCCCACCCATTTGTGGTTTATCTCTCTTTTTAGGAACAACAACTTACTTTGGTTCCATGCATATTCTTTCTTGTCTCAAAACCTTCTCAATAATTTTCTTAAATTACTCATCAATATGATTTACCAAGCACTCTCCCAGATGGTCATTCACTTTTAAAATAAACTTCTTATTTTTATTTGAAGGAGGAACAGTAATGACATCCCATACTTTGATAACGTATCAAACTCAGTCACATATTTTGTCACTGTCATCTCTCCTTGTTTTGAATCAGCAAACTTTTTAAACAATATAGACTTTTATGTAGCAGGTTTAAACTTCTCCACAAAGCAAGCCTTAACATGATCTGAAGTGAACTAATCTTCGATAGTGGCGGCCTTAATCACATTCCACCAACTCCTAGATTGACTCTAAAGTTTCCATGAGGCTAACTTAATCTTTTGAGCATCTTTAATTATAAATCATTAAAATCCTACTCCCAAGAATCCAGCCAATTCCACACCTCCATAGAAAATTTTGTTCTCATGAATAGTTTCAGTCCAAGGCTAGAATAACCTTCATTTTGTTTTGCAAAATCAGGTCTTTGCACTTGCACTTAACCTCCACCAATCGTAATACCAAAAGCTACACATTAGGCATTTTGCATTGTGTTCATCATCACCTATGTGAACATACTTTACATATCAGTTTTTATGTTAACCCTATTGCTTGCTTCTCCCGCAATGGAGGTCATTAACACGTTCCTTGTTTTCCTAATTATTCTTACAATCTATAAAAAGAATGATCAACATCTTGACAAGGATAATGGTGAAAGTGTGTATGCTTGTACACACTAATTATGGATCGTGTAATATGGATATATGACAATACAGAGTATAGTAATGATAGTAATACAGTAAATAATGCGGAATATAAAAGCAGTATAGTAAAATGACACCAGAGATTTTTATACTGGTACGGACCTCTCGTCCTACGTCCAGTCCCAGACTTCTATCTGGATTTTCTCTACCAACTACCTCGCTTCACCCGGAGGAACAGGTTTACAACACCCGAATAGCCGAACGGGATTTCGTGCCTCTTACAACACCGAGGACTTCAACAAAAAACAAATACAATTGCCGTTGACAACTTGTGCTCTTGATAACACAGATTTGTCACTTGTAGTACACCCTTCCTATAATCTTATCCTCAAAATATGTGAATGATGTTTGTGAAGATTGAAGGAAGTATATTACTTATTGAATCAAAAGATATGAAATAATTTCAATGATTCAATAAGCAATTGAAATGTTTGAGAGTTCAAGACAGAGATCAATAGAATAGAGATTAGAATAATAGAATTGGTTATCCGGAATAATGATTTCATGATGTTTATATAAGAAATAAACAGTTGTAACCCTTTGTGAAAAGGTACAAACAAAGGTCATGATCAATGGTGAAGAGAAAGAGAAGCAACCGTTGAAGAAAAGGAAGTGTCTATACGAAAGGTTGCTCTCTGTTTGAAAACGGTCGACAGGTCAAAAATGGCCGGTAGACAGGATTTCAAATATATAGACGTTATGTGCATGTGTGCACGTTGATTGTGCAACTTGGACAGTAACGGTCGACCGCCCAAAAACATACCGGTCGACCGGTCACTGATAACTTGCACAATGAATTTGCAATGCATATTATAACGTATATATTTCGATTATATTGAGATGCTTGATTATTTGAGGATAGATTTTAACAAGTTTAACACTATTACAACATCAAATAATCAACCTATAATCTAGAGTACCATATTTAGCTCTTTTGTGCCTCTTTATAGCCATGATGTCTTCTTTTTGTCGATCGCCTTTATTTCTTTGTCAGAAATCAAAACTTCATAGAATCTGTGACTCAACATTCTCCCCCTTTTTGATTGATGACAACATATATCTGAAGTTCTGAATCTCCCCCTGAATATGTGATCTCCCCCTGAGATTTTGTCTGTATCCTTTATATATATATATATTCCTGCAAATAATTGTTAACACTTTCTCCCCCTTTGTCATCGACAAAAAGGAGTAATAGATAATGGAATAATATAGGATTGTATCAACCAGAATATCCACTTTCCTCTTTTCTTAAGTGGGACCTGCAAAAATAAAATTAAGTCCATGGTACCCACTTTTTATGGGGTCCTAAGAGTTAGGTCTTAGGAGTCCAAACCCATACGGGTCCGGTATCCCCTTTATATATATAATTAGTATTAAGATGCACAGTATTCATGAAATTCTGAATATATTTATTCCTAATCAAATGGTTATTTGTTTTAGGAACCCATATTTTGATAGTTTTGACATTTTTCTTCTGAAATTTCACAACTGGTTTTGGTTTGGAATATAATAAACTAAGATTTTTCTTAACTTCAGTCTTTTGTATTTTCTTTTTCCTTTCATTACCAAGATGTTTCTTGGTTTCTTGTTTCTTATATCCCAAACCTTGTTTATTTGAAACAGATTGTGAACTTTCAATGATTTTTGTCAAATTTTCTCGACCTTTGTTAAAGTTAGAAACATTTTGAGTAATGTCTTCTAACTTAGTTTGTAAGCTCGCCTTTTCTAGGTCCAGATTTTTGACTTTTGCCTTAAGCTCATGATTTTCAGTAGTGAGAGCATCATTTTTCTCTTTTTGAGTTTCAATTTCTTGACTCAAAAGAGATAATTGAGAGTCAACATTAGATGATGATTCTTGAAGTTTTTCGAGTTCTTCTTCTAATATTTTCTTCTCGTCTTTTAACATATCTCGTTCAAACTCTGCTCTACTCAAATCTGCTTTGGCTACTTTTAATTGACGTTTCATGTCTTTATATTTCACTATCAATTCAGAATTAATATCAAGTAATTCATCAAATGTAGGAATTTGTACCTCATCTTCTGTTGCCATAAAACAAACATTAGCTTGTTCATTCTCCTGATCACTTTCACTTTCAGATGAAGATGAGTCTGAATCATCCCATGTTACTGAGAAGGCTCGTTTCTTTGACTTGTCCTTCTTATATTTGAATTTATCATTTTCTGACTTCTTCTTCTGTTCTGGACAATCCTTCTGCATGTGCCCCTTTTTGTGGCAGTTGAAACATTATATAGCGGATGAAGATGGTTTATTTGATCCAGGTTTCCTTTTGTTGTAACGACTGGCTTTTCGATATTTTAGGAATTTTTTGATTCCTTTTGCAATGAATGCCAAATCTTCATCTTCAGAATCTGATTCATTTTCATCTTTCTCAGCATGAAATGCTACATTTTTCTTTTCTTCTTTCGGTTCTTTTCTAGCCTGCAAATTTGCTTCATAGGACATTAAATTTCCTATCAATTCATCTGGCTTCATGATGGAAAGGTCATTAGCTTCTTCAATTGCTAATACTTTTCCTTCCCATTCACTAGTCAGAGAATGTAGGACTGTTGAAACAACATCAAAATCTGAATATTTTTGCCCTAATCCGATAAGTGCATGATGAATAGTTTGAAACCTTGAATACATATCATTGATTGTCTCATTTGGTTTCATTTTGAAATTTTGAAACTGACTCTTGAGCATGGCTATTTTGGCTTGTTTAACCTTGTTAGTACCTTCATGAGTGGTTTTCAGCGTTTGCCAAATTTGATATGCAGTAGTGCAGATACTAACACGGTTATATTCATTTTGATCTAATGCACAAAACAACATATTTATTGCCTTTGCATTTACGGCTGCTGCCGTTTTCTCAGCCGTTGTCCATTCTGAATATTCAGTTGTTGGATTTACTATTTCTTTTTGGGTAGCATTCCAAGCATCATAGCAATTTGATTGCATAAAAAATGACATACGTGTTGCCCAATAGCTATAGTTGAGACCATTAAAGAATGGAGGTCTTTGTGTTGATTGACCTTCCGTGTAAGTGTTAGTGCTAGTGCTTGCGTTATTTGCCATATTACAAGAATATATCAAATAACGGTGTTACAGTTATATGATGACCGTGCTCTGATACCAAATGAAAGTGTGTATGCTTGTACACACTAATTATGGATCGTGTAATATGGATATATGATAATACAGAGTATAGTAATGATAGTAATACAGTAAATAATGCGGAATATAAAAGCAGTATAGTAAAATGACACCAGAGATTTTTATACTGGTTCGGACCTCTCGTCCTACGTCCAGTCCCAGACTTCTATCTGGATTTTCTCTACCAACTACCTCGCTTCACCCGGAGGAACAGGTTTACAACACCCGAACAGCCGAACGGGATTTCGTGCCTCTTACAACACCGAGGACTTCAACAAAAAACAAATACAATTGCCGTTGAGAACTTGTGCTCTTGATAACACGGATTTGTCACTTGTAGTACACCCTTCCTATAATCTTATCCTCAAAATATGTGAATGATGTTTGTGAAGATTGAAGGAAGTATATTACTTATTGAATCAAAAGATATGAAATAATTTCAATGATTCAATAAGCAATTGAAATGTTTGAGGGTTCAAGACAGAGATCAATAGAATAGAGATTAGAATAATAGAATTGGTTATCTGGAATAATGATTTCATGATGTTTATATAAGAAATAAACAGTTGTAACCCTTTGTGAAAAGGTACAAACAAAGGTCATGATCAATGGTGAAGAGAAAGAGAAGCAACCGTTGAAGAAAAGGAAGTGTCTATACGAAAGGTTGCTCTCTGTTTGAAAACGGTCAACAGGTCAAAAATGGCCGGTAGACAGGATTTCAAATATATAGACGTTATGTGCATGTGTGCACGTTGATTGTGCAACTTGGACAGTAACGGTCGACCGCCCAAAAACTTACCGGTCGACCGGTCACTGATAACTTGCACAATGAATGTGCAATGCATATTATAACGTATATATTTCGATTATATTGAGATGCTTGATTATTTGAGGATAGATTTTAACAAGTTTAACACTATTACAACATCAAATAATCAACCTATAATCTAGAGTACCATATTTAGCTCTTTTGTGCCTCTTTATAGCCATGATGTCTTCTTTTTGTCGATCGCCTTTATTTCTTTGTCAGAAATCAAAACTTCATAGAATCTGTGACTCAACAAATGGTATAAGGTGATGTGTGTGAAGTACCTCTTACTATATATCACTATTGTAAAAATTATTTTAGGCATCTGACTAGGCCTTGTCTAAGCGCTAGGTGAGGCTTATCGCCAAACGACTTTCTTAGGCCCGCCTAGACAAGGTGTATTGCCTCACCTAAAAATTAAAAATGTATTTAGGAATTATTTAAGGTTTAGTGTCATGTATAAGCACCAATATGCAAGTTTTAGGCGGTCTTAACTCTTTGGCTACTCCAAAGCATATCTAAAATCCTAATTTTTTTAATTTAAATCAATTGACACTAAATAAACATTAAAATTTTGTCCAAAATACATGATTATCAAAAATGCCTAACTCTAACTAATCCAGATAGTCATTCACTTCAAAAATAAACTTCTTATATTTATTTAAAGAAGGATCAATAATGACATTTCATAATTTGATAACGTATCAAACTTGGTCATATATTTTATCGCAATCATCTCTCCTTGTTTCGAATCAGCAAACTTTTTAAACAATATAGACTTTTATGTAGTAGGTTTAAACTTCTTCATAAAGCAAGCCTTAAATTGATCCAAAGTTAACTAATCTTCGAGAGTGGAGGCTTTAATCACATTCCATAATTCCTAGATCGACTCTAATGTTTCCATGAGGCTAACTTTATCTTTTGAGCATCCTTTAACTCTAAATCATTAAAAATATGCTCCTAAGAATCCATCCAATCCCACACTTCCATAGAAATTTTGTTCCCATAAATGAGCAGTCCAAGGCTAGGATAATTTTATTTTGTTTTGCAAAGTGGGCCTTTACACTTGTACTTACCCTCCACCAACAGCTACACATTAGGCATTTTGCATTATGTTCATCATCATCTATGTGAACATACCTTACATATCAGTTTTTATGTTAACCTCATTGCTTGCTTCTCCTACAATGGAGTTCATTAACATATTCCTTGTTTTCCTACTTATTCTTACAATCTATAAAAAGAATGATCAACATCATAACAAGAATAATGGTATAAGGTGATGTGTGCGAAGTAACTCTTACTATATATCACTATTGTAAAAATTCTTTTAGGCCTTCAACTAGGCTTCGCCTAGGCGCTAAGTAAGAGTTACCGCCAAACGATTTTCCTAGGCCCGCCTAGAAAAGGTTTATTGTGACAACCCGCACCTCCCGCCATGCCGATTCAAAGCCTAGCGTGACCTTCGGACTAGCGCCATGCCAAGAAATGCGGATCATTGGGTTTATAACATTCCGCATCATAGAGCCTAATACAAGCAGATATATCTAAGATATACTATACTTTTAGATCTCACAGTGGAAGGAATAAAACATATAACACAGAAAATATTCATCTCAAAAAATATTCAAATCACAGTCTTAGAAACTAATATGTGACCAATACAGAGTACTTTGATAATACAACTCCAAGTCTGATAAAAGAGATAAGTTGTATAGATAAGATAGATAAATACATGGAGAGTAGAAATGGTAAAAAGTAGTCTCCAAAGATAAGCTCGACTCTCTAAGTATATAGAATGGGCCGATCACCTGCCGCTATGTCCATCTGTGGCGGGAAAAAGGAAGGAAGGAGAGAGGGTCAAACGAAAGTCTGGTGAATGAGTAGAAGTTTAATATGTAATGACCATATGCAATTACTTTAATAATACTCTAAATTATAGAGGTTGTGATACAAGTCTCTGTAAATTCCTAAGGTCTGTTACCTAAGGGTTCTTGTCTAATACATTCCTACACAACAATCCGTGTAGGCTAATACAGTGGATCGAATATCATGTCTAACAATCAACCACTGCTCCTGGAGCTACTCACTATATAAGACACCGCCATCTTAGCTAATACCGTGGAAAACATCGCCACTAGGCTACTTGTGGAAAACAAACTCCCACTACTATCATCGCCACTAGGCTATTGGGAATGATTTTCCCTCACTACGCCTTGAGAATAAGAACCCGAGATGCCGACTCGCTGGAATGTCTCATCGTCTGCATTTGCTTCCACCTCTCAATCGTAGTGTTGGCCTCTTATTGCACGCTCGGGGTCTTCCTTTTTAACTGTATCACGTGCGTTATAATTTCGTGCATACTAGGATCTCCCGTACTACCGGACTCACTCCATCAGGAATCCTCATCAGTGCTGCACGCCTACCGTGGAAACTCATGTGAGTGACATTTACGAAAATACATCGCCTCGAATCGATTACTATCCTAAAGTGGATAAACAATGTTTACCCAACACCGCCACGACCTAGTGTTCGCTCTTAGAGAACTAGCTTCACTACAAGTCCTAATATCCATCCAATTGCCTTTAAATAGGCTCACAACAGTAAATGTTTATTACATATTTTTGTTAATAAACTTGGGCCTTAGACCGAGGTTTGATATTGTATTTTCATTACGAACGATCGACCGTTGTTACCTTATGGTCGACCACTACTAGTCGATCACTGCGGGTCTAGCATCGACCGTTCATGAATAAAAAATAGGGTTTTCACTGTTTCTGATTGTCAATTGTTGATATACTGTCATTAACATTATTTGGTTATCCCAAATTGCAGTCTAATCATCATTTTGCAATTAAATTTATGGTTTGTTTGATCTAGGGCTTTCAATTTCAAGTGAGAAAAGGGGTACATACATCAATCTCCAATTCATAGTTTACCGACTATTTAAAGCTAAGATTTTGCATATTCAATTTGGGTTCCTAACTATTCGATTAGGGAATCTAACATACTAAATCAATTAAAATAGTTTAAAATCAACTACAATAATCATCTTATTAAAGTTGTGCCCAATCACCTCAAGCCTAAGCTTTTCCTTTTGCTTGTGCTTGACAATTATTCTCCCCAAATTGATAGATCTTCCTTGATTCCAGTGCTTGCTTTCTTCTAAGTTGCTTTTAGTTTATTCTATTTTATTTTTAAGAAAATTTTGGTGGAGTTTGGTCTTGTGGGGTTGGAGTGCATCCCTATAAAATTATGTTATGGGTCCCGTTCCGGGGACAAGAGGTTATGCATGGACGGTTGGGTCACGCCCGCTTAGTGCTGGATGGTCTGATCGCATCCAATTTTGTGTGTTAAGTGTGACCCCATGTCAGGGGAAGATTGCAAAGTAGACGGTCGAACCACATCCACTCTTTGTATTACAGAACTTGATGAGGAACCATAGCCGATAGATGGATAGTCGAATCACATCCCTTTTGGTATTCATATTCTAAACCATGCTTTGAGGACTGGAATTGGTTGATGGGTTGTTAGTCACACCCATTTGGTGTTTATACTCCAGTCCACACTCTGGGGACTTAGAGTTAGTTTATGTTTATACTCCAGTTCACACTCTGGGAATCTGGAGTTAGTTGATGTTTATACTCCAGTTCGCACTCTGGGAATCTGGGGTTAGTTGATGTTTATACTCCAGTCCGCGCTCTGGGGACTTAGAGTTATTTAATGTTTATGCTCCAGTTCGCGCTCTGGGAATCTGGAGTTAGTTGATGTTTATACTCCAGTTCGCGCTCTGGGAATCTGGGGTTAGTTGATGTTTATACTCCAGTCCGCGCTCTGGGGACTTAGAGTTAGTTGATGTTTATGCTCCAGTTCGCGCTCTGGGACTCTGGAGTTGGTTGATGTTTATACTCCAGTCCGCGCTCTGGGGACTTAGAGTTATTTAATGTTTATACTCCAGTTCGCACTCTAGGAATCTGGAGTTAGTTGATGTTTATACTCCAGTTCGCACTCTGGGAATCTGGGGTTAGTTGATGTTTATACTCCAGTTCGCACTCTGGGAATCTGGGGTTAGTTGATGTTTATACTCCGACTCGCGCTCTGGGAGTTCGGAGTTGATGTTTATACTCCGACTCGCGCTCTGAGAGTTCGGAGTTGATGTTTATACTCCGGTTCGCACTCTGGGAATCCGGAGTCGATGTTTATACTCTGACTCGCGCTCTGGGAGTTCGGAGTTGATGTTTATACTCCGGTTCGCACTCTGGGAATCCGGAGTAGAATGAAGGATTGTCGTGCATCAATCCTTTTCCGACTTTGATGTGATGGCTTGTCCCTGAACTCGGGGTTTCACTTAGCGAGTGATCGGTGGGATCCCGATTAACTTCCACTTAAATGCCCCTCAATGAAGGATGAGATTTAGTTTATGGACGGTTGGATCATGTCCATGTTCGTTTAGATTCCACTTTTGCTAAGCCTAAGGAGTAAGATTAGTGTTCTGGCAAGCTTTGTGCTCGAGCATAGTAAGGGATGGTCGAACTACATCCACTCTGAGTTGTGTATTTTCCCTTAAGTCGGGTGCAAGAATTGGAGAGCAGACAGTCGAGTCACGTCCAATTTATACTTTGCATTCTTTCGATCGAGCTAAGGAAGAGAGTTGAAATGACAGCTCGTGACGGTTAGCGAGTAGGTAGTCAATCGTTAATGACTTTAAATTGAGGGTTGGCCCCTGATGAAGTCGGTTTAAGGCATGATTGTTTTGCCGAATCACAGACGAAAACCGGGAAGTAAACGGTCAAATCATATCCACTTTAAACATGTGTTCTCAAATAACCCCAAGTGTCTAATGTAGGATTGGATGCATGGATGGTGACGTTGCGTCCATCCTTGGTGTGATTCTGATTTTATCGGGCATCAGAAGAAGCGTAAGTATGTTGGCGAGCTTCAAGCACGAGATGGAGAGTACATTGTTGGGATATATCATTCCAAGTCTTTCCCAGATCTCCAATTAAATTGCATAGGCGGATGAGTGGATGGTCGGTTGCATCTACTTTGTACTAGAGTCTTGACCTTGTCGGTCTCTTCCGCTTTGATGCCTTGCCCCCAGTCAAGTGCATATAGTAGCCGATGAGTGGTTGAATCATGCTCGTCATGATGATACCTCGATGATTTGATCATAGTCCGCGGAGGTTGTTTTGCACCCAATCTTAAGTACTCGGTTACCTGCATCATTTGCAAGTAGTTTAATTCAAGTAGGTCATATTTCGCAACGTAAATGAAATTGAATTAGAAACAATTCAAAAGAGATCAGATCAAATCTTATTGATAAGTGAGGCAGCGTCGTATGCCCGCTATTGCACTTCAGTCCAGCCCTTCTCAGTTGGAAGTCTAACACAAATGGTTCAATTTGATCAAAGTCCTCGATCGATAGAGGTCGGATGTTCCCGGTCCTTCGTTTTATGGGGCTTGCACATATTGTCGGAGCTATCCTTCCCGGAGCAGCCTTATGGCATTGGCGTTTACGGTAGCCATTTAGAAAAAAAGGAGTTTTCCGATCTAGAGTATGGAGCAGGTCCCCTCCTTATCTTGCTATGTTGATCCTTCATCTGATTCATCAGTTCAAAATTGGCCTAGACACGTTGGTGTAGTTGTCAGCGGCGGTCCACCAGTTCTCTTGTTAAAGTCTGGAAATAAGTGTCGGTGATCAATTCATTTATGGGTATCGGCAACAACTGGCTGCGGGCTTTGGATAAATTCGTTGGCTGCCAGCTTCTTCATTCACTTAACAATATGAGAAGTATAACTGGTATATCTAACCGTGATTGACGGTCTTCTCTAAGGAATGAGGGAAGACATCTGCATTTGATGGCACTCGTCACCCTTGGAGAATTCCACGCGTCATTCACACTTCATAAGGTAGTGTGGGGGTCGTATTTCCACAGTAAACCGACATAGTTAACATGTTGAATTTCCATTGGAAGTTCTGCATGTAGGATGGTTTCAACGGATAGGTCTTGACTGGAAAAGATTCTCCAATCGACATTATGATCAGGTCCATTTTATTGCCAAGGGGTCTTGTAACACTGTTGAATGATGTATGCACGATTGTCCAACGTTTGAGTGGTTGGTAATGCCGATTGGACGACGAGTTGGTTAAAATGGGCTAATAGATTGGTGTTTATCCCAAACTTTCATCCAGATAGGAGATCTATATAGGGTATTAAGGAAGTCCTCTTGAGGTTGTATGTCATGCTTTTAGTCATGTGGACGTGGAATGAATAAGATGTGGGCATTTGAAGATGGTTCAGCGGTGACCAGCTATGTTTTGAGTTGGCAGAGTAGAAATTGTAGGGCAGTCGTCATATTAGCCATCGTACCATAGTTGTCAATTCAGGAGTTTAAAAGCTGGTCAATTGGAGGAAGTTGCATTCTACCCATTCCTTGATTGCAACTCAACATTTGTTGTTGTGATCTCTTATGTCTTGTTCAGTCATGGAACAATTAGAAACACAGATGGAATGTTCCTTCATTAAATTGGACGTAGATGGATCGATACGAACAGCGTGTGAGTATCGATACGAATTGGAGCAGTTGCGATCGATACGAACAGAACACATGCGATCGATACGAATAGAGCGATGCGAAGCAGATCGAGTCGAATAGAGGCTCTCCAATGGATGTGAAGTGGATCGATACGAACAGAGCACTCTTGATCGATACGAACTTTGACATATTTTCTGGATACGAAAAACACCAAATTTTCTTGGGCCACTGGATTAGCTTAGGAAATACTTTTAGAGAATTTGGTTCACACATCATAATCTTCATTACCAAGCAGCTCATCATGTTCATTCATCTCGAGTTACTACAAATCGATACGCTCAATTTTACCTGCGTTTGATCGACCGCTCCCATGCCTAAGTTGACCGCTATCGGTTAACCTTGAACTCTTACGGGTCAACCGGTGGCCTTATAAATTTTGAATTTTGAATTTTGAATTTTAAATTTTAAATTTTTAATTCAATCTAATGCCTATAATTTCTCCATACTAACTCGGATCACAATGCGTTATATATGAAAGTCATTCAGAAAATGCTATGAACGTAATGATGCAAGTTTCGTAGCCAAATTCGGACGTCTATGAAAATTTGCCTTTAAGTCCTTATTTTATTTTAGTTTAATTTTCTTGTTAAATTTTTGTTAAATATTCGGGGTGTTACATTCTCCACCCTTAAAGCGATTTTGTCCCTGAAATCCCCAAGGATGAAAAAATGTAATTCGTACACACAACAAGCAATAACTACAATCATCTACTCATCCATTATCCATGATCAATCATTATCCTTTGAATTTTCTAATGCAACATGTACATACATATGCAATGGGAAATGCACATGAACCTATTCGAATGCAAAAGTAGTAGGTTTATTGATTCAGTCTACCTCCTTTATGAAAAATGCTCTAGCTATGCATCCAAATGTATGCAATATCCAAAATGATATACTTATAATTCCATATGCATGCACAATCATTCGAACATATACGACATCCATATGCATAACATCCACTAGCATAACAATGATCAAGAAATAACATGCAACTAGATATAATTGTGCATGTGTGTACCTAAAGGATATACTGTCCTAATGTGTAAAATAGTACAATAAGAACAAAACATCCATATACATCCATTAGCATCCATCATCCATAACACGTCCCGTCGACATGTTACAATCATTCTTACCATCTAATGGTCTCTACCTAAAGGGTATACCACCTAAGTCATACACATAAGAAATCTACACTTATGAGAATTCCAAATTTAAGATGTACTAGAGAAGAGTTATGGGTGGGTAGCTCAGATCTTCTCCTCGGGCTCCCATATACTCTCCGCTGGGTCATCTCCCCATTGGACTTTAAAAAGTCTAATCTCCTTGTTGTGAGTTCACTTTGTACCATGCTCTAGAATACGAGTAGGTGCATGGTGAACAAATGATTTTTGCTCTATCTCAGCCTCCTATAATTGACCTGGCTCGACCACAGTAGCTGTATCATATAAGCACTTCCGCAAGTGTGACACATGTAAAATATCATGTACCTCCGCTAATTTCTCTAGATGCTCTACTCTATATGCCAACCTCCCCACTCTAGTAATTATCAGAAAAGGCCCCACAAATCTAGGTGCTAGCTTCCCAGAACTACCAAATCTCATCACATGCCTAAGGGGTGAAACCTTCACAAACACCATGTCGCCCACTGCAAACTCTAACTCCGTATGTCTCATATCATCATAATATTTTTGTCTATTCTGAGCGTTCTTCATCTTCTTACAGATCAAATCCACCTTCTCTGATGTCTTCCTCACCATCTTCGGCCGAAGAATAATCCTATCCATCGTACCCCACCAACAACAATGGTGATCTATAGGGTCTACTGTACAATACCTCAAATGGTGTCATCCCAATGCTCGCATGATAACTATTGATGTAGGTAAACTCTACTAATGACAAATAATCCACCCAAGCACCTCCAAAGTCTATAATGCACATCCGTAGCAAGTCGTTCAATTTCGTTTCACTCTCTCCTTCTGTCCATTAGTCTGTAGATAATATAAAGTACTCAAGCTCAATTCAGTTCCCAAAGCCTCTTGTAGACTCCTCCATAACTCACTAGTGAAAAGAGGATATCGGTCGCTAACTATGCTAAAGGAACTCCATGTAACCTAACGACCCCTCTCATGTATACAGCTGCCAACGATGCCACCGTCCTAGTACTTCTTACTGATATGAAATGAGCGCACTTGGTCAACCGATCAACTATGATTCAAATTCTCTCATTCTCTCTTCTACTTCTAGGTAGACCATCTACAAAGTCCATGGAAATATTCTCTCACTTATGTTGAGGAATATCTAGTGGCTGCAATAATCCTCTCGGCTTCCTCTACTCTACCTTTACCCTTTGGCAAGTCATACATCTAGTTACATACTATGCTACTTGCTTCTTTATACCGGGCTAGAAGACTCACTTCATGTCACAATACATATTATCACCACTGGGATGAATGGTCATCCTAGAATGGTGAGACTCAACTTACACCGCATCAATCAAATCTGTACTACAAGGAATACAAAGCCTGTCTTCCCTCTATAACTATCCTCTCGAGTCAATGACATAACGTCTTAAAAGACTCGATGAATCTCCTCTAAAAATCCTATAACATCCCTTACTTCAACGCCCAATAATAAATGCTACTAATGCTGCAGTCATCAATAGTATTATTTTTCGATTATAAAATGAGATCAGTTAATAGTATCATTAACATCAGAAGCACGAGAATATGAAATTTTTTAAAACACATTTCATTAATAATTTCCATATTCATTACATAATCCCAAAATGTTGCCCAAGTTCAGTTAAAATATAATTATTACAAAATACTCCAAGAGCGACATATGAAGATGCCCTCTTGGTTAGACAGATATAGCTTCTGCCATTACATACATTCAAATAAAATGATAAGACATCGAACATAAATAGACTCTTATATAACTAGCTTTGCCTCATGCACATCTTCGCAAACTTCATTTTTCAAACCTAAAATCTAGAAGCCTTACTCTCGAACTACTTAAATGAGTACCCAAGAGTTAAAGGGAAAAATAAAAACTTCAGGTCAGACAAAAAATCTGATATGAATAATAATTGTCATCTTAATAATAAATATCTAGTGAGACCATACCGTTGAGCAAAACGAGTTTTTCCTCACCAGTATCCTCTGAAAATAAGTCAATCACAATCATGCTCCTCCATTCACAATGGTTAAATAAACATAAACATTCATATGCATGCATGCTAATTGGGTAAAACCGACCAATCCGTCTCAATTAATTGACTGTCTATCTCTACTTCATAGTTTTCTCAAGGTGACTACAAACCTATATGGCTGACTCGGGCCTGCCATATATACCAAAGTTCACTAACTCACTGTTAGAAAGAAGCTGGACCGTTCGTCCAAACTCGATCATCTTAGTGTTAACCTGATTGTCGTTTAATCTTATAGTTTTGCTAGGCTCGCTATGAATCTAATGGTTTTGCAAGCCAACCAACAACCTACCTAAGTTATATTCCTTTTTGTGCATAAACCAACTTTTAGTTTTACCCTTAACAAAGCCCTATGCATTGGAATTATGGACTACTATCAACAGGGGCTAACAGTTGAAGTATAGTGCGCTACCCTATACGAGTCTCATTATCTAGTCCTATATTCTCTAATTCTTGAGTCATTTTATCATATCACAATTTATGTAATGGTGATAAGAACAATAATTTTACAGGTAAAATTCCGGGCTAAATACCCTTTTTATCTCCTTGAAAATATAAATCTTTATTAATGATTTAACCCTTGAAATCATACTTAAAACAAGGAAACTATAGCCCTTTACTTTATCCAAAATTTTATGCTAAGATATATATGCTTTAATAAAATAGATTTCATTAACTTCAAAATCGCCAAGAGGTTATCACACCTCTAAGACCCTTAGGCTATAAACCCATATAATAAAACCATTAAAATTGATAAAGTGCGACATTAATATCACCGAAATGGGTTATCACACCCCTTCTATATCGCTATTATGTTAAAGCATCCGATTTAATAAATGATGAGGCCATAAAACCAAAATCATTTATGTCATATAACATAAATATATAAGTTGTCGAATATAAGTGGCATAGTCTTTTTTGCATAGTATAAAGCTTTAAAACTTGAAATATGGGAATGCCAACATCGGTGCCCTTCAGCATCAATATCATAAAAACATTTATATCGACGCTTTAAAGCGGTAGGGTCGACATTGATGACTTTCGACATCAATGCCTTAAAATAGTTAACATTAAACTCATAAAACTGGGCTACTATGCCGCTATAATAATAATGCCGAAATTGATAGTAGGCGGCATCATTTCCATTTTATATAGTAGATAAATTACTGTCTATATAATTAATGTCGAAACTACTATTTGTAGCATTGTTGCCTTAAGCTATGGCATCAAATAGGAAGCATGCGACATTGTTTAAAACCATGGGGAGAACTTGCGGTATTACTATAGCCGATATAAAATATGGGGCATTGTTGCCATAATACCTTTATCTTTAAAGCAATACTAGCGGCATTATATAACTGATATAAAATACACGGCATTGCTAGCTGTGGCATAGATGGACGTCGACATTGATTAATAACGACATGTCAGTCTCGTAATTAGCATAAAAACTGTTTTTTTATTTCTTTAAAAACAATTTCTTTTCAACAACTCCAATCCTTTGTCAAATTGCTATTGAAAAATAAACTTCTTTATGAAATCCTTTTTAGAAAACTGCTATAGATCAGAATTATCATTCCTAAAATAATTTGCAACCCGTTAAAATTATTTTAATACAATTATTAAGCCTTTCTAGCCAAATAAATTCATATAAAATTGTAAACACTTGGGAAAAATCCTCAAATCATAATAAATTCAAATTAATCATATTCTTTAACATATAAAAATTTCAGGACCCAAAACATTATTTAATTATTTTTAATAATTAAAACAAAAAATAAATCATTTTCCTCGGTTAGGAAATTCATAAATATTCATACTTGCTTGAAAAATTATGAAATTAAAAACCCACTTTTAAAATAATGTTATGAACATCATATCCAAATTTCAAGTCAATTAAATGTCGTAAACTAGGTTCTCACTCTTAAAAACTGTTAAATAATTTCATAATAAATCCAATAAATTATCAATAAGCATACAATCATTATTCATTCACAACATGACATATAACAATAATAAGATTCAGGTCTAATTATAAAACCAAAAATAAATAAGCATACTTGAGATGGGTAGTCATTATTTACCTTGATTTGATGAAGTGAAATGAGATTTGAGTTTAGATTTGATTTCCCCAAGCTTTCCTCATGGTTCCTAGCCTTTTCTTCTCTTGAATTCCTCAGTAATGGCCAGCATTGAGTTTGATAGTGTTTGGGTGATTGAAATGTGAATGAGGATAATGGGAGAGAAGGGTTTATGTTAGGAAATAAGGCTTATTCCTATTTTGTCCCTCACATTATTCCTCCTTCTTATTTAAGTTTCAAACATTCTTATTAGTACATTAATTAAGGCATAACCCATCCAATTATCGATCTCATTCTCCTTATCTCAATACATTATTTTATTTTATTTATCTAATTAAATATCCTAAATAATGTTACTTAAAATTAAGGGTGTTACAGACTCCCCTTCTGAAAGAATTTCATCCTTCAAATTACTATAAGGTGTATATATCAAACATAATCATAAACATAAAACATACCATCAAAACAAATCAGGATAAGTGTCTCTAATCCTGTCCTCTGTCTCCCATGTACAGTCTCTCTTGTTGTCACTCCACTGACCTTCACTAGTCTGACTATTTTGTTTCTTGACTTCTTCTCATCCATAGCTACAATATGGACTTGTTGTCTAATAATAGCCATGTTGGTTCTACAACTAAATCTTCCAATGCAGTTGGAGTGATAGTAGTCTCTAGATCACAAACACACTTCCTAAGATGAGAAACATGAAAAACATTGTGGATTCCAGCCAAGCTGCACGGTAACTCTATCCGATAAGCGAGTTTTCCGATCCTTTCTATAATAGGAAACAGTCCAACATATCTTGGTGCTAATTTCCCTGACTTTCCAAATCATACCACACCCTTCATCGGTGATACTTTAACAAAAACATGATCTCTAACCGAGAACTCCAATTCCTTATGCTTCTTATCTGCATAACTCTTTTGTCTAGACCGAGCTTCCTTCATTCTCGCTTGGATCAACTCAATCTTTTATGTGGCTTTTATCACCAAATCTGGACCAAGAACTAGTCTATCTCCAGTCTCTAACCAATATACGGGCGATCTACATGGCCTTTCATACAAAGTTTCAAAAGGTGTTATACCTATAGTAGTCTGATAACTATTGTTATAGGAAAATTCGACTAAGTGTAGATGGTCTTCTCACAATCCTCCAAAATCTAACACATAAGCTCTTTACTAATCTTTCAAGATTTTTTTAACTCTTTCTGTTTGCCCATCTGTTTGTGGATGGTAAGCGGTACTCATCTTGAGCTTGGTGCCCAAACCTCTTGTAAACTCTTCTAGAATTTGCTAGTTGATAAATATATCTATCACTGACTATACTACTAGGAATCCCATGTAGTCTAACAATATTCTTCATAAATAACTTGGCTAAAACAGGTGTTGTCCTTGTCGACTTAACAGGAACGAAATGTTCACTCTTAGTCAATATATCCACTATAGCCCAAATACTTTCATTTTTCCTTATTCGCCTTGGCAGCCTGTCAATAATATTCATGGATATAGAATCCCATTTCCAAACTAGTATTTCTAAAGACTGAAGTAATCCACTTGATTTCTAATGCTCGACTTTCACTTGCTGGCAATTTAAACATTGCTTTATCCATAAGCCTACATCCTTTTTCATACATTCGTAGAAGAAAAGTTAAACTTCTCATTATTTCCTGGTACATCTTAGTTCCTCCAGGATGAACGGTAAACTTCAATTGATGACACTCCTTAAGAACTTCCTTCTTTGGGTCTCCCACATCTGGAACACACAATCGTCCTTTCTTTCTTAACTATCCATTCTAGTCAAGACTGAAATCCTTTAAATCATCAATCTAGTTCCACCTTCCAATATTCTAATCCATTCAGCTAACCATGGATCATCTCCTTGCTTAGAAGCAATCCGCTCGATTAATACTAGTCGAACTTCTAAACAAGATAACATTGCAATATTATGACTAAAACCAGCGTTAATTTTACCTGCATGCAACACGTAGTCAATGCCTCTAAATCTTTCAATTCTGCCAACATAGTTAACACCACATTCCGATATTTTCTACTAAGTGCATCGGCAACTTTATTTCCTTTCCCTGACATATACTCAATACCAAAATCATGAATTGCTATGAACTCTAACCACTATTGCAGTCTCATATTCAGCTCCTTCTGAGAGAATAAATATCCCAAAGACCTGTGATCTGTAAACAACTTAAATATTTCTCCCAAAAGATAATGTCTCCATACCTTCAATGCAAAGCTTATAGTTGCCAACTCCGAATCATGAGTTGGATATCTAACTCCATGTAGTCTAAGCTATCGAGGAGCATAGGCAATCACTTTACCTTTTTGCATCAACACAGCTCCTAATCCTGTTCCGCATGCATCAGCATACACCACCAAATCTCGATCCCATCCGAAATAACTAACACATGCATATTAATCAATAAATGTTTTAGCTTCGGGAATGCCTCCTCACATTTATCGGTCCAAACATACTTCACATCCTTCCTTGTTAGTTTAGTCGTCGATGCTGCTATACAAGAGAAATCCTTGATGAATCTTCGGTGATAACCAGCTAATCTAAGAGAACTCATTATCTCAATCACCGTCTCAGGCCTCTTCCAATTATTAACAGCCTCAATCTTAGTTGGAACTATGACTGTTTATAACAAAATTGGGCACAACACTCTTCGGGTGTATTTGAAGAGATTAAAATGAAGAATATAAATGAAAAGGAAGCTAATCTAACAAACACCCCAAAACAACAAACAAAAATGCAAGAACACAAAAATTTAGAGTGGTTCGGCATTGTAGCCTACATTCACTATAGAAAGTTTGCTGTTTTATTGAAGGTTACAATCTGATTACAACAGTAAACACTCAAGCACTCGAGTTACAAAAGGTCTCCAGCAGAGTATCAGCGTTGCAGAATCATAAGTCCCTTTTTTGAAGGCATTGGGCTGCTATTTATAGGTGTAGGCTGAAAATATCTGGCTCAGATCTTGGAATACCTCTTCTCACATGTGGGTGGACCCACTTGATTGATCCAAGATCATTTGGGATCGATCCCTATCACATTCGTATCGATCAATACTCGTTCCATTTTGGTTGGGATCGATCATAGACGTTCTTGAGGTGGTATGCAAGCTCCTATGAAAATTTGGTGGCATTTGGACTCGTAGATTTTGAGTATTAATTTATCCAAGTTTGACATTATAGTAGGCAGATCTGTTCGTATCGATCTCATTCGTACCGATCAACTTTGGATCGATCGTAGTTCGTATCAATCAGCTGCACTTCGATGACGTGGAGCTATAATCCAAGAGCGATCCACTTTTCATGCCGAACGATCATTTCCTTCATTTGAATGTGCTTTGTTCGTATAGACCTAGAACGCTTCATTTCGTATCCATGATTTGCATTTCACTTCGTATCGATGCTTGAAACCGCTTTGTATCGATGGCTAAAGAACTCTTTCATATTGATGCTCATTGGATTCTTTCGTATCGATCATTTTTAGCTGCTTTGTACCGATATGAACTTATGTTTTTCGTATCGATGATTTAGAGGCTATTTCGTATCGATCGTTGTATGCGTTCTTCGTATCGATCTTTTTAGTGGTGTGTTTCGTATCGATCGTTGGCCAATCGATACAAACTGTGTAGAGGGCAGATCGATACGAAGCACGTGTGAAAGGAATCAATACAAAACGTTAACTGTTGATGGATACGAAGAAGAATTGCCTTTGATGGATACGAACCGAGGCTTTCTTCATGATTCTTGATCGATCCATATCTTGAGCATACGAACTCCGATCGACTTGAAATTTGGAACGTTGGCTTTCATAGCTTTTCTTATCGTACCATGTCAATTGTAGCTCGATCCGAGCTTGGACCAAATTTGCCGTTATCCATAGTAAACCTGTGTATAACTGATCTTCTGGATGGACTGTCTTTTGTCTCTAGTCAAGCTCTTGGTGTCACAACCTTGCCAAAAGGCGGTATAACATTTGCCCCCCAAAGTACGTCTTGTGTGAACATGACGTGCTTTGAAAAACTGCAATCTTCATTCTGAAAAGTCTTATCTGATTCGCTGAATTGCTGTTGTCTTTTCATTAAGAGACATAACCTTTGATTGATTTCCTGCAATATAAATGTTGAATTGTTGACTACCAATCATCATGCAGTGTTTTGTTGTAATCGAGTGTCGAGTGCTAGCAATTTGTCGTTTACTGTTGCAGTTGTCATCCGGTGAGCATTCAATTCCTGTGAATTTTGAAAATTGAATATTAGTCCATCATACATGCATGTATGTTAACTTGATTCCTGCTCACATTTGCACGTTCATGAGTCATTGTCAAGTTTTTTTTGGATCGAGTTTCATATCGATCCTCTCCTGGATCGATGTGAAATTCGAGTTGTAACAACGTTCGGTGGTTATTTTAGTGTATCCCTTCGTATCAATCCTCTCATGGATCGATTTGAGAAGTTGGGATAGGCATTTTGCATCGATGGCTATCGATACGAAATATTTGGTTCTTCGAAATTTCTCTGTATCAATGGATACAAACTCCTGTGGTCTTCATGCAGATGGATACAAAGTTGTTGTCCGTATCAATGAAATAAATGGTTCAAACAAGTCTTTGTTGCATCTTTCATATCGATGGATCACCGGTGGATACGAAAAAATGCTCTGGATTGATCTGAATTATGGTTATGAACAACTGCCCCCTGACCGATATGGGTGAATGGGTACGAAGAAGGCCCTTCGTATCGTTCTGGCTTCGACCATTCCGACCGGTTCATTTTACTGGAAGATGAATCACCTTTTTCCTCTTAGTTCGAGTCCATGTAAATACATTTTGGACTTAGAAAAAATTCCACTTGGTTTCATTCCTATACACTGCCTTCGTATTGATCAGAGCAAAAGAGAAAAAGAACTTGCCTTCGTCTTCGAGCCATTTAATTCGTTAATCCCTTGAACTAACTACTCTAATTAGGTAATTTATCGATTGAAACCAATCTACATTGATGAGACTCGAATTCAAGTGCCAATCCGTTCCTAATTGCGGCCGATTATGGTAATGTTGAGGCTAGAGTAAGGTTGAGGAAGGAGGAAATGTTATGCGGGCCGATTGGAGAAGAAGGAGTGTAGAGGGATACGAAGGCGGCGTTCGTGTCGATCGATGAAGAGTGATTTGTATCAATCTGAGAGTAATTGGACTTCGTACCGATCGAAAAAAGTAGAGATTCGTATCGAAGGAGGGAGCGACTTCATATTGATAGGAGATGGTAGGAGTTCGTACCGACCTAGAGCGATCGATATGAAAAACTAACTGTGCAATCGATATGAAGTAGTGGTCTTGTTGATCGATACGAAGACGAGGGTCTTGTTGATCGATACGAATTGGACTTCCGAGTGATCGATACGAAATCCTTTTCTTCACGATCGATACGAATAGAGCCTCTGGTGATCGATCCAAGTCTCGACCTTGATGGATACAAAATCTTCCCTACATTCGAACATTTGACTCCGACGAGCTTCTGCCTCGCATAATTGGACTTAACTGTTTCACTGCATATCTGATTGCCCTTCGAAGCTCGTCGATTGAACTATAACTTGGCAAACTCTATGAACTGTAACTTGAATTGTTCTCCGAAGTTTGGATGGCATGGTTATGATGGCCAGCGATGATGGTCACTCTGGTTGAATCTCGAAGTCTTATCGTTTGAATGTCTCACAAACTCCGTAGAATTTCTTAAGTATTATGTAGCACTGCACGACACAACCCATTCATCCACTTCACACTGAGGGGAACACAGGTGTATTGTCGTCTAACGATGATTTTTAATGAGTTCAATAGCTATGGAACCTGGGAGTTCATAGTCACAGGATGTTCAGAGTCCACCTTTCCCCGTAATCGAAATGCCGGCTATTACAGCTGAAGAACTTAGCCCTGCTCCGGATGAACTGCCTGGAGCAGTCTTTATTATGAACTTGTAGGATTCTGTTCGCTCTAATATCTCCAAAGATATGTTAGGCAGGATTTTCCTAAGACACGGTTTGCCACTAAATGATGTCTTACTGCCGGGGCAGGAAGATAGAGCTCACAACCCCCAGAGGGGTACACAACTTGTAATAGATTCATGTGTGTGGCCGGGACACTTCCTTCCTTCAATCAGTTTATCTGGGAAGTGTTACTTTTCTTGAGGATTGCCCCGTCTCAGTTGCGCCCGAATGGGTACGCCTTGCTCAATAGTCTGTTTGTTATCTTCATGGAGCACCTCTTCCGACCTCCGACTGTAGAAGAGATCAGATACTTATTCAACATAAAAAGTTGCAGGAACAACCCCTCCTTTACTTTCCTAGAAGCAGTTAGGAATTGTCAAGTTGTGGCAGGAGTCTGGAGCAAGCTGGGTTACTTCAAAACCAAATGGTATTTTGTTCGGTGTCCGCCAAGATTTGCCAGGAGGTGGCTAGTCAGACGTAAGTGCTTCAACTTCTTTGTTGATTAACAGAATGATATTAATCGGTTCCCAATCTAACACTTTGCTTCTTATACAACTTCAATTCCATGACCTGAAGGAGCTCGGTTAAATAAATAGTAAGGGTTCTTCAGGAGGTGCCCGTCGCGCAAAGAGAAATCGATGAAGTCCTCACAGATGAAAATCTGATTTCCGTAGGGTTGATTGATAGAGACCAGAGCATCGAACTTGTAGGATTTCTTAGAACGGCTTCGATGAGGCAAATTAGAAGGAGGGCTCCTGGAATTGTGATTGCTGAACAGAGCAGTGATGAGAATGTGCCCACTGGGGATGAGCCTGCAGCTACGCCTTCGTACAGTCTTCGATCTTCGAAATTGAAAAGAAAGGGCAAGGCTGTCGCTTACAAGTCTACGAGACGCAAAAATATCGTGGTGTCTTTGCCTGCTACTAGTCAAGAGATTCCTCCTCTACAAATAGAGAGTTCTTTTAAGGGATTGGCGAACGTCCCCATTTCGGATGACTTGCCTTTACATCAAGATACCGGACTAGAGGGGCTTCAAAGCGCCTCAGATATAGGAGAGCCAACTCCTTCGAGTATGGCTACTACAACTAGTTAGTTTGGGGTTTGCACATACATGCACACACTTCATGGCACCACACAATCTCTAATAACATGTTTTCCAAAACTCTAGATATATCTAACTCCAATTCCCTTTTCATTCTATAGATATGATGTCAAAGCGAGGATCTATGCTTGGTAGTCTTCATTTTGCGCGCCATTCATCTAGCTCATATTCCGAGTCTTGCAGGCATGGGGCCGAAAGAGAACGCTGTCGCGGCTACTCCAGTCAAGAGAGGGAGCATTATGAGAGGGAAAGAGATAGGGAGAGGCAGTATAGGCGCCGTTCCCGGTTGCGCTCTCCACCACCTGGAGGTCCAACGCAACCCTCCAGCTCCGGAGAACAAACTACTGAAACTTCATGCCAACCAGTGCCTCCACTAACTTCGAGATCTGGCGAGCAGCGCCGTAGAACTGGGACAGATGTTCCTGTTGCCACTACATCAGCGGCTATAGAGCCCATGGGAGAGGGAGCCATCCGAATAGCTCAGTTGAAAACGGATTTCCCTAATATTTGCTTTGATGGCTTTCACTTTCCCCCGAACTTGAAGCGAATTCCCAATGGGGCTGAAAAAACAGTGCATGATTATGTATATGATGTCCACAACCAATATCGAGGGTGGATGAAGGCCGCAGAGAAAGCTTTAATGGTGGCTTTTGATCGGACGAAGACAAT
The DNA here is from genome assembly GCA_030737815.1 of Allium fistulosum. Classification (NCBI taxonomy): domain Eukaryota; kingdom Viridiplantae; phylum Streptophyta; class Magnoliopsida; order Asparagales; family Amaryllidaceae; genus Allium; species Allium fistulosum. The sequence continues at coordinate 673,251,702 of CM060906.1, forward strand.
TGAAAATATGGAGAAAGATCTCGCCCAAAAAGATCGCATAGTGCAAGTTCTTACCATTGAGAATGACACTTTAAGGAACTCTTAAACAGAGGCGACAGGAGCACCTGACCTTGGTCGAGGAGATGGGCCACAGAACCACCACCGTTATGGCGGAAAGAGCTACCGTGCTCAAAGAGCTTGAGGAGCTTAAAGCCAAATTTACTAAAGTCGTCAAAGAGAAAGACGATGCTAATAAAGTTGCACAAGAGGAGTGTGAGCAGGCCGTGGCACTCAGGGGTGAGCGGGATGCAGCCAAGTTAAAGGTCCAAGAAACCGAGGCCAAATTTGAAAACGATGTTAGAGCGGCAGAGGCCAGGTTGGAAGGTGATATGGAAGACCTCCTAGTCACTTATAATGTCAATATCCTGAAACACCACAACCTAAGCTGGCTCGATGACTGCCCACTTCATCTATACAATGCCTGGTGCCGCTTGATAGAGGATGAAAAGGCAGACCATCACACTACATCTATCAACGACATTGAGCTGGAGAACCAGATATTAACCGAAGATGAGAGAAAAGTTCTTCATGATTCCCTTGTCACTTTTGAGAAGGAAAAACTTGCCGGCCAATATCCGGATGTTGGAGAGGGGTCGGGAGTTGAACACCACGAAGCAAGCTTCGAAATGCCTACAACAACTCAACCCGAGCTTACTTCTACAATTAACCTTCCAACTGTTCCTACGTATGATCTTGATCAGCCACATCTGTCTCTTGTGCACGAGCATGGCTCCGAAGGCGCATCAGCCCCGCACGTGAGCCAATCTGAGGAAGGTACTCTGAGCACTTCTTGTGTCCATTCAAAGTTGGGAGTGCTATTAGAAGATGTCACTAATGTTTTTTCTTATCTTTATTCAGTTATAGAATCTGCACCAGCCGAGCCTTCTACAACCCAAGAGCTGCATCATGAGCAGGAGGCCATTATGACAGAGGCAACCATGACAACAGCCGATGCATCAACCGAGGAGGTGCATGAGAGCATTTTCATTCTTGAAAAATAGATGATGGAAGAACTCCTTGGGCATCAAAGTGATCCACTTACCGGCTTGCCATTCGTCATGGGTGAAGGTGTGTTTTCGGCTAGCTCTTCGGGCCCAACTAGCAGCATTCCCGTGGAAGCCCAAGCAGTTCGGGAGGAAGAGATAATGGCAGAGATCAATGCTGAAATGGAAAAGCTGCACATGCTAGTAGTACTGGAGGTGGCATGGCGGGTCGTGGTCCGGTCCCCATGCGTATGATTTCTCCTGGCGGCACAATCGTTGACACTGGCATGCCTCCCTCATCCTCTAACATTGAAAGTACCATGATTTCTCCGACTCCGCATTCAGAGAGCATCCCGATTCCGTGTGATCAGAGGAAGAGATCATGTAATTCCCCCGCCCGAAGACCAATCAGCAAAAGGAGGCCGGGGAGGCAAAGGCTCGAAAAGACAGCCGAGCGGTAGTTCCAGTGGATCGACACCAAGTAAGAAGAAGAAGAAGAAGCTGAATGAGTAGACATGCCCTTTTGCTCCCTTTTTTGGTAGATTGGTAGGAATTTCTTTTTGGTTTCCATAGGCCGTGTATAGATGCGGGTTTGGCACCCTGCCTATAGGAATTCTTGAAATAATTTTTGTACTTATCCTTTTCTTTCAAAGAATAGTTGAAATGAAATTCCATTTTGTTTTCAGCATAACTCTGTGTTTATTTGCTTAAGTGTTTTAGGGCTCGAATTTCCATTCAATGTAATCGTGAGGCTTTTAGTTTTTGAGTCGAACTTGAGTTTGGTCGTTAAGTCTCGAAGTCGTGGCTTCGGGTCATAACCAAACATCGAGTCGAATTTTGATGTTACACTGTCTCGGTCAGTGGCTGGTACTTGAGCTATTCCCCCAGTCTCGAGGAAAATTGAAGTAGTCGGTCGGCGGACACTCTTCGCCTTTGTTGAACTCTATTTAACTAAGTCAGAATGAAGTTAAGGTGAGATGAATTTAAGCGGTCGATCACACTCGTTCATTGATAAGTACTTGCATCCGCACTCTGAGGATTGATCTCGAGTGCTGGAGATCGGTTATGCCTGCTCATCATTTAGGATCATGTCCATGCTCCGGGAATATGGGATAATTCATGGGTGGTCAGTCACGCCTGTTTAGTACATGGAGTCATATCCACACTTTGGGGATAGGAGTTGCTTTATGGGCGGTCATTCATGCCTGCTTTATGTTTTATACTCCAGTTCGCACTCCGGAATCTAGAGTTAGTTGATGGGCGGTCCGTCACACCCATTTAGTGTTTAGAATTAGGTCCACGCTCGGGGACTTAAGTTGTTTTGCGGGCAGTCAGTCACATCCGTTTAATGTTTATACTCCGGTCCGCGCTATCGGGATCGGAGTTAGTTAATGTTTATACTCCAGTTCGTACTCCTGGAATATGGAGTCGGTTGATAGGTGGTCAGTTACACCCATTTTGATGTTTACACTCCAGTTCGCACTTCGGGAATATGGAATCGGTTGATGGGTGGTCATTCATACCCATTTTGATGTTTATACTCTAGTTCGCACTCCGGGAATCTGGAGTTAATTGACAAACGATCAGTCACATCTGCCTAATTATTGGGATCTCGTTCACACTTTGGAAACGAGAAGTTGATTAGGAACATGGACGGTCAGATCACATCCACCCTAAGTAGGCAAGCAAAGTCATAGATGGATGGGTCCATCCTCCTCAAGCTTGTAAAAATGGAGACGAGGTCGTCGATGGACGGGTCCATCCTCCTCGAGTTTAGATTATACACGGGCGAAGTCGTGGGTAGACGGATTTGAAGTTTATACTCCAGCTCGCACTCTGGGAATCGGAGTTCGTTGGAGGATTGTCATGTATAAATCCTTTTTGGCTTCAGAGTAGTTACTCGCCCCCGAGCTTGGGATTTCACTTAGCGAGTGACCGGTCGTATCATAGTTACTCCCTATTTGTCCCACCATAGGATGGAACTTAGCTCTCCGTGCATTGTGATGGTCGCATGACGCATTTCAAGAATCGCCACTCTGGCTTGACGAGTTTGCATTTTATTGCTAAAATAAGAAAGTACATCAAAGTCAGTTGCCTTATTACAAGTTCAAATTTCGAAATGCATAAAAAAATTTCAAATGAAAAGTAGACTAAATGAGTAAATAAAGCCTGTTATGTGTAGTAGCGACGAAGACTCTCGCTGTTCCAAGCCCTCGGCAAAGTGAGACCATCAACAGTTGATAATTTGAATGTGTCGTCTCCAAGTCTCCGTTCAATGACATACGGTCCTTTCCATGTCGGGTTCATGTGCAAAGGAACCGAATAGATTCTCTTAAGTATGAGATTGCCAATTTTGAAGGTTCTGGGATCAAAGTCCTTAAGGAACTGGTTATAGCGCCTGGGTTTAGGCCCAGGCATTAGCTGTCAATTCTCTGAAAAACGAACACACAGAGATTCCTCTACGTCCTTGCCTTTCTCTTTATGTTGCGCATCCCGTAGCTCAGCAATATAATAGGCGCGCCCAGCCGCCTGATCACCTTGAACAACTCCGACCCCATTGTCAATGGGGAACTTCAGAGTTAAACACCATGGGGAAATAGCTGCCCTGATTCAGCAAGGTTCGGTCGGCCCAAAAAAGCATTATAAGGGGAATTAATGTCTAAAACAATAAACTGCAGCATCCGGACTCTCCGGCGATCCCCGATACCCAATCCCACAAGTAATTCAACCATGCTGGCTGGTATGGTCGCACTTCCATTAAAGCCATGTATGCGAGATTGACACGACTTTAGGTCCTTTGCCTCCATTCTCATCTGGTCATAAGCTCATTTGAAAAGAATATTTATGGAGCTTCCACTATCTACCAAGATCCTCTTCATCCAAGCAGGACCTATTTGAGCCGATATGACTAGTGGATCGATAGTGGGTGCTTCGACTCTATCGGCATCTCTGTTCCGGAAAACGATGTCGCCTGTCATTGTCTTTGTTGTTTCATCGGAGCCCCATCATCAACATTACTACAACATTCGAAATCCGCATGCCTGGTCGAACTGGCATATGACTCCATTTCCCACCAGCTCCGGGCAGCTGGATGAGGACCACCACTAACTATATTTATTACCAACCTCCCGCTAGTACGTGCGGGTTCCTCTGGCCTAGCCTGGTTTTGACCTTGATTTGGGTTCGATGGGCCCGCACCTCCATTCTACGGCGCCCACACAGATTGTTCCAACTTCCTCTCTCTGATCAACTTCTCGATAATATCTTGCAAGTGATGGCACTCACTAGTGTTGTGGCCGTAACTGTCATGGAATCTACAGAATTTTCCGGTTTGGATCTGCTTCTCAGATGATTGTTTCGGAGCTGGTTTCTTATACTGGCCAGTATTACAAGTTTGTAGATAAACATTCTCCAGGGATGTATTTAGGGGAGTATACTGGTCAAACATGGGAGCTCTGCGTCTTGGTCCACGATTTTGATCTCGCTCCTTAACCTGACCTCCATTGCCTTTCTGCTGGCTCTGCTCATTCTGTATATTCAATTGCACATTGCCGGAATTCTCACCGGTCTTTTTCACAACAACTTTACTTTGGATGCCTTCGACATTAGGCCCGCATCATCCTGTTTTCTAGATTGTCTAGCGTCTTCCCTCCTCAGGAAGTGGGCCACCTTAGCATAGAAACGATCCAATGACGCCGGGGGTTTCCCAACCACCCAATTGCCGAACTCAAAATCGGGATCGATGCCTTTAGTTAGCGCCATCAATATAGAGTTGTCATTGGGGTTACTGATTTTCGCACAAGCGGCATGAAACCATTCCAGATAATGTCTGAGTGTCTCTCCCAGAGCTTGTGTAACACTGGATAGGGTGTTAACATCTTTCGGTCTCGTAACATGCATACGAAACTGTTCGACGAACTTGGTAGCCAACTGATCAAAGCATGAAATGGATCAAGGTGGTAAACGTGTAAACCACATGGTTGTGAAGCCCCCTACAGAGATAGGAAAGCTTCTACACTTGACCGCATCGTCAGCTCGAGCGGCGTTCATGTTCCATTCATACTTTAGGATGTGCTGATTGGGATCTGAGCTTCCTTCATAAACAGGTAAAGTCGGCATTCTGAATCGACGAGGTGGTTCAGCATAGAGGATATCATTAGTGAACGGAGTATGACTTCGGGAGATTCCCCAATCATCATCGGTGAGGCCCTGACTTTCATAGATCATTTGACGGATCATGGTTGGAATGTCTGGCATTTGGACATTCTAGGCCAAGGCATGGTCGGGTTCCATGTTATAGGGATGGTCCGGGTGCGATCGATGGTCCGTTCCTCGCCTCCTTGGTTCTGGGTCTGCAGGAATATATGATTTTGGAGCATGAACATGTTGACGAAGGGTTGGATCTGCTCTATTTCGGATCTCAGCTTCCAAGTCTGTAGCTGCAGTAGCTACATGGCTATCAGTAGTGTGATAAGGAAGTACCCCACCTCGGGAGGAGGGTCCAGCCTGGTGTCCCGTAGAGGGACCAGCTCCAACATGCCCGAGATTCAGAACGCGTTGATGCTTGGAGGTTTGCGCGTAGGTTCCCTTCGGTCGTGGACGTGTAGATCTATGGTTGAAATCAGAAGAAGCTGAGCTTTTGGCTGATGAATAAGAAGCACGATCCCTTCTCGATCTCCTTTGTCTCTCCATGTTTAGTTGGTGGCCTAGCTCCGTGTTGGCATGGATCTGTTGCGTGAGCTCCTGACGGCTTTGGGTAAGCTCTTGCATAAGAATATGGAACTCCTCGTTGGTGATAGGGCCTTGTGGATCTGAAGGTCTAGCAGAAGTCTAACATGTAGCAAGCAGCTACACGGGGTTCTGCCTATCTCGTCCTTCTGGATTAGCAGTAGTAGAAGCAGTCCTTGTGTTAACCATGGCTAATGCGGTTCCTACCTAGATCTGATGAAATCTGAATATAATGGAATGAACTACTGGATGTTAGATCTGGATCTCCTCCTTAGATTCTTGCAATCCAACGACGGTAGTAGATCCAATGAGCAGGAGAAAAACTGGGTTGTCTCAGCGAAAGCACCAAAGTGTTTGTACCAAAATTGGGCACAACACTCTTCAGGCGTATTTGAAGAGATTAAAATAAAGAATGTAAATGAAAAAGGAAGCTAATCTAACAAACACGCCAAAACAGACAAATAGAAATGCAAGAACATAGGAATTTAGAGTGGTTCAGCGTTGTAGCCTACGTCCACTATAGAAAGTTTGTTGTTTTATTGAAGGTTACAATCTGATTACAATAGTAAACACTCAAGCACTCGAGTTACAAAAGGTCTATGGTAGAGTATCGACGTTATAGAATCAAAAGTCCCTTTTATGGAGGCATTGGGCTGCTATTAATAGGTGTAGGCTGAAAATATCTGGCTCAGATCTTGGGATACCTCTTCTCACACGTGGGTGGGCCCACTTGATCGATCCGAGGTCATTTGGGATCGATCCCTGATCGATCCTTATCACATTCGTATCAATCAATACTTGCTCCATTTCAGCTGAGATCGATCATAGACGTTCTTGAGGTGGTACACAAGCTCCTATGCAAATTCGGTGGCATTTGGACTCGTAGATTTAGAGTTATGATCGATCCAAGTTTGACATTGCAGTAGCCTAATTTGTTCGTATCGATTTCATTCATATCGATCAACTTCAGATCGATGGTAGTTTGTATCGATCAGCTGCACTTGGATGACGTGGAGCTATAATCCAAGAGCGATCCACTTTTCATGCCGAACATCATTCCTTCATTTGAACGTGCTTTGTTCGTATCGACATGGAATGCTTCATTTTGTATCGATGATTTGCATTTCACTTCGTATCGATGCTTGAAACCGCTTCGTATCGATGGCTAAAGGACTCCTTCATATCGATTCTCATTGGATTCTTTCGTATCGATGATTTGGAGGCTATTTCGTATCAATCATTGTATGCATTCTTCGTATCGATCATTTTAATGGTGTGTTTCGTATCGATCTTTGGCCAATCGATATGAACGTGTAGAGGGGAGATCGATACAAAGCACGTGCAAAAGGAATCCATACGAAATGTTAACTGTTGATGGATACGAAGAAGAATTGCCTTTAATGGATACAAACCGAGGCTTTCTTCATGATTCTTGATCGATCCATATCTTGAGCATACGAACTCCGATTGACTTGAATTAGGAACGTTGGCTGTCATAGCTTTGCTTATCGTACCATGTCAACATTAGCTCGATCCGGGCTTGAACCAAATTTGTTGGTATCCATAGTAAACCTATGGATAACCGATCTTCTGGACGGACTGTCTTTGGTCTCTAGTCAAGTTCTTGGTGTCACAGCCTTGCCAAAAGGTGGGATAACAATAACGACCCTTTTTCTAAACTACATGACCAAGGAACTTCACTTCTTTCTTTCAAAAATGACATTTCAAAAACTTCCCTTTTAATTGATATTGCGTTAACGTCTCAAGCATTATTCTAAGGCGAGTCTCATGTTCTCTCTTGTCCTTAGAATATACCAAAATGTCATCAATGAACACTAACACGAACCTATCCAAGCGCTCTTGGAAAATTCGGTTTATCAAGTCCACAAAAAAAAGCAGGCACATTAGTCAACCCAAATGGCATTACTAACCACTCATATGAACCATATCTTATTCAAAACCCCGTTAACGGAATAATGTCCTCCGCCACTCTCAATTGATGGAACCCTATCACTAAATCCTACTGGGAAAATATTTGGCTCCACTCAACTGATCAAATAAATCATCTATTCTCGGCAAAGGATATTATTTTTTATTGTCTTATCATTTAACTTACAATAGTCAATACACAATCTCAATGACCCGTCTGGTTTCTTTACGAACACTACGACCGCTCCCCAAAGCGAACTACTTGGTCTAATGAAACTCTTTCCTTCTAAGTCCACCAGCTGAAATTTTAACTCCTTCATTTCAATAGGTCTCATTCTGCTAAGCGGTCTACTTACAGGTTTAGCTTGAGGTAAAAGATCTATTCGAAACTCAATAGCTCATTTCGATGGCAGTCCTGTCACTGGCTCAAAAACATCTGCAAATTCTCTAAGGACAAAAACTCGATTCAACTCATCTTTCTCCCCCATTGCACCCAATAAAGCACAAACATCAAAATTCAAGTTAACTACAGAATATATAATTCGACCGCTACTCTTAGGGTGTCTTAGTGATATTTTCTATCTTTGCAAAATATCCTAGCATCATATTTGCTTAACTAATCCATACCTAATATAAGTCCAAAGCCCACAAAATTAAACACATGTAAACTACAGGCAGACATATGATATAACACCTCAAACTCTAAATGGTCAAACTCATCCCAAGAGTTGCGTACCCTCCTATCGGATTCACAACCCTTAAGGAAGTAACAAGGTATGATGGTTCTAAACTATGCTTATCAACCAAACAATTAGAGATAAAAGAATGTGATGCACCAGTATCAAACAATACTCGAACATGCGTGTCATGAATCAAAAGCATACCATCACAGCCTTTCCTTTCTCCTCTATTATTGGTTTCAAGACAGATGGTTCCAAAGCAAACATTTTTCCTTCATCAAACTTAACTAGTTCTCTTCATTGATTCTTGTAATGTCCTATATGGTCACAGTTGAAACGCTTAATGTTTTTCTTTCCAATGACCTTCTTTCCTTGACCCATTCGACACTCATGAGAAAAATGGCATTTCTCGTCACACTTGAAGTAGACAATATCAGCTTTAGCTTCTTGGCAGCTTCACCCTTCTAAGCTCCCTTTTTATGAATGAACTTCTGATGCAGCGCGATACAACACTAGGTCGCGAATTTTAGGTCGCGAGCGACCTAACGAGCAAACCAAGCAAGCCAAATCATTACGGTCATTGCCAGCGACCTACGACCTAGTTAGGTCGCGTGAAGAAGATCCAGCGACCTATGATAAGTCGCCGAGCGACCTAGCTGCACGAAGAGATGTTCCAGCGACCTTTGATAAGTCGCCGAGCGACCTAGCTGCACGAAGAGATGTTCCAGCGACCTATGATAAGTCGCCGAGCGACCTAACAGTGAGCTATGTACGAAGGGATGATCCAGTGCTGCGATCTTACTTAGGTCGCTTTCCTATGCTGCTTTATTTAGGTTGCGAACGACCTATCTTAGATCGCTCAAGTATTAGGTCGCGTGAAGATGTCCAGAAGCCTTATTCTTAGGTCGCTGCTGCCGTATTCTAAGATCGCTACCTTGTATGTTAAGTCGCATGTGTGGTAATTTTCTTATGTTTGTTAAGTCTTAGGTCGCACCTGGTTAGGTCGGCCGTGTATGTACTAGGTCGTTTATTTGTTGTAACGTGTATATTGTTAGGTCGTTGATCTGTTAGGTCGTTGGCGACCTATGTTAGGTCGGTGAAGGCTTTGTGATGTATGTTGTATTGTAATGTTTTTAGGTCGCAGGTGTTAAGGTCGTTCACGACCTATGTGTTGTAATTTGTTGAGTCGTGTATGTGTGTTGTTGTAACCCTATAAATAGGGATGGTGGTGTCATTTGTAATGTTTGATTGATTTTGAATAAAACTTTGTTTGAGAGCTTTGTGCCTCTTCTTCAATTGGTAGTTGAGTGTGATCTCCTATCTCCACTTTCGGTATTCCAGTGCGCTCGAATCAACGACTGCTGAAGCCGATTCACGGAATCTAGTGCGCTAGATCAACGTACGAAGAATTGCAGATCTTCCTTCACGGCATCGTGCGCGACCAACGTGACGAAGATAGCTAGAATTCGGTATCTTTGGATCAATGGATTTGGGCTTTGGCATCTTTCAATCCACCGATTGCTACTTTCACCGTTTCATACATTTTCGTTATCCGCTGCTGCATCATTCGGTATCAGAGCTAGACTTAGCCAATCATAGCTAAGCCGAGTCTTGGAGCCAATTCTTATAGAAGAGTTTGAGGAGTTAGTGAAGCCAAGCTACATCAAGCGAAGCCGAGCTAAGTGAAGTATTGTTCAGAGATCAAGCCGAAGAGTTAAAGTTGTGAAGTTTGTTAATGCCGCCGAGAAGAGCTAATCGCCATCAGAATGTTGAAGCGTTGTATAGAAGAGAAGAAGCCGAGCAAATGGAACAACGCATCAATGAAAAGTTTGATGAAGGCATTGGGAAGTTAGAGAAACTGATGAATGATATGAATCAAGGACAAAGGAGAAGGTCGCCCGTCTCGAACCATGGAGGAAATAGAGTTTCGCCATCAGTTACGGAAGCGAGGAGGGTGTCGCCGCAATCTTACCGAGAAAGAAGAGAATCTTCAGTTTCAATGAGAAGAGAACATCATGAGTATAGAAATGAAGACAGAAGAACTCCACGTGAGTTTGAACATGAGCCATACCGTGATGATGAAAGACAAAGTAGAGGAGATATGCGTGATCATAGAAATGTGGGTGGTCGAGATCGTTATCGAAGTACATCTGTTTTTGATGAAGATGGTGATAGATGTAGTGTTCATTCGCGAGATCGAGACCAAGTACGAAATGCATATCGGGATGTTGAAGATGATCGACGATGGGAGTCGGGGATAAAAACTGAAATTCCAGAATTCAAGGGTGGAATGGCAGCGGAGGAATTTTTGGATTGGTTGTCTAATGTGGAAGAAATTTTTGACTTCAAAGAAGTACCCGAGCATCGTAGAGTAAAGTTAGTTGCTACACGCTTGAAAGGGAGAGCTATGGCATGGTGGCAGCAAACTAAACTAACACGGGAGAGAATGGGAAAGTCAAAGATTGAATCATGGGAGAAGATGAAGAAATTGATGAAAGCTACTTTCTTACCTTACAATTATCAATCTCTTACTTATCAATGTTTGCAGAACTTGAGACAGGGAACAAAGTCAGTGAATGATTATGCAGATGAATTTTATCAATTGATTGCGAGGAATGATATCATGGAGACAGAGGAACAGTTGACAGCTAGATTTGTTGGAGGGTTGAGAATGCAGATTCAAGATATGGTGAACATGTTTGATCCCAGATCTGTTGCTGAAGCACATCAAAAGGCTCTAGCTTGGGAGAAGCAAGGTAGGAGAGGTGGTGGTGTGTTTACAAATTCCAACAACCAAGTGAAAGGGGCTAGTACAATGCGAATGTTTCCAAGGCTGTTGCAAAACCGGTTGTTAGTGAAGTTGCTAAGACCAAGGTCAATAGTGGTATCAAATGCTTCAATTGCCAGGAGTTTGGTCACAAAAGCAATGAATGTCCAAAGCCAAAGAAGCGAGCAATGATTGCTGAGGTTGAAGATGAGGATGCAGAAGCTGAATGTTCAAATTCACCACATGTTGAGGAGGAAGAAAATGTGTCGGGAGATGAAGGGTATTCATTAATGATGAAGAGGTCGTGTTTGATACCAAAGCAAGAGGATGATTCAAGTTGGTTGAGGAGTAACATTTTCCAGTCAACGTGCACTATCTTGGGAAGGGGTTGCAAGTTTGTCATCGATGCGGGAAGCTGTGATAACATCATTTTTACCGAGGCTGTGAAGAAGTTAGCATTAAAGACTGAGAAACATCCGAAACCTTAGAAGTTAGCTTGGTTGAGAAAAGGTGGGGAGGTGAAGGTTGGACGAAGAGCTTGTGTTAACTTTTCGATTGGAAAGAAGTACAAAGATGAAATTTGGTGTGATGTTGTGGATATGGATGTATGTCATCTGTTGCTGGGGAGACCGTGGCAATATGATAGGGTGGTGCAACATGATGGTCGTACTAACAGTTACAGTTTCATGTTTGAAGGTACTAAAATCATTTTAGTTCCTAAGAAGCGACAACAAGAAGAAAGCAAGTTGGAGGAGATTGAAGAACTTAAAACTTTGCTATCTTTGAAGGAGTTTGTTAAGGAAGTAGAAGAGGAGCCTGAAGTATTTTTGTTAATTGGACGTGAGAGTAATGAAGTGGTTGAAATTCCTGAAGAAGTAAAGCCAGTGCTGGAAGAATTTGACGATGTATTTCCTGAGGAGCTACCAACGGAGTTACCACCGTTGAGGGACATACAACACCAAATAGATCTTGTTCCAGGAGCTGTGTTACCACATAGACCACATTACAGAATGAGTCCAAAGGAACACAAGGAGTTAAGAAGGCAAGTGGAAGAGTTGCTTGAACAGGGGCGTGTACAGGAAAGTTTAAGTCCTTATGCGGTGCCAGCTTTGTTAGTGCCGAAGAAGGATGGAACGTGGAGGATGTGTACGGATAGCAGAGCACTCAATAAAATAACTGTCAGATATAGATTTCCTATGCCTAGATTGGATGACTTGTTGGATCAACTTAGTGGTGCTACTATCTTTTTGAAGATCGATTTGAAGAGTGGTTATCATCAAATTCGAATTAGACCAGGGAACGAATGGAAGACAGCATTCAAGACGAGAGAAGGATTATATGAATGGTTGGTCATGCCGTTTGGTCTTTCGAATGCCCCTAGTACATTTATGCGGGTGATGAATCAGATCTTAAGACCATTTATTGGGAAATTCGTGGTGGTGTATTTTGATGATATACTGATATATAGTGGAAGCGCAGAAGAACATTTACAACATCTGAGAGAAGTGTTGATGATACTGCGACAGGAACAATTTTATGCTGCAACGAAGAAATGCGTGTTCATGACGCATAGAGTTTTATTTTTGGGATATGTTATTTCAGAAGGAGGTATATAGGTGGATCAGAATAAAGTTGAAGCAATCAAAAATTGGCCACAACCCAGGACGATAACAGAAGTTAGAAGTTTTCATGGTTTAGCATCATTCTACCGAAGGTTTATTCCACACTTCAGTAGCGTGATGGCACCAGTTACTGATTGTATGAAGGGGAAGCAATTTTTATGGTCAGAAGAAGCAGGATTTGCTTTTGAACGAATCAAGGAACTTTTGACGACAGCACCAATTCTAGTATTACCAGATTTTCATTTGTTGTTTGAGTTACATACTGATGCATCTAAGGTTGGGATTGGAGGAGTGTTGAGTCAGAAAGGACGTCCTATTGCATATTTCAGTGAGAAGTTATCAGGAGAAAAGATGAGATATAATACTTATGATGTGGAATTCTATGCTATTGTTCAAGCTATAAAACATTGGAGACACTATTTGTTCCATAAAGAATTTGTTCTATATACTGATCATGAAGCACCGAAACATTTGCAGGGACAGGACAAAATTGCAGCCAGACATGCTTCGTGGATCGCATACCTGCAACAATTTACATTTGCGGTGAAGCATAAGTCGGGAATTACAAACCGTGTGGCAGATGCATTGAGTCGAAGGAATCATTTGTTGACTACAATGAAGGTTGAGGTGACGGGGTTTGATGTATTGCCAGAATTATTTGTTGATGTTTCTTACTTTGCAAAGTTTGTAGACGAAGTCAAGGAAGGAAAGACGGATGAGTACGTATTTGTGGATGGTTTTCTTTTTAAGGGGAATCGATTGTGTATACCAGAGTGCAGCTTACGAATGAAGATTGTGAAGGAGTTGCATGAGGAAGGTCATGTGGGTAGAGACCGTACTTTGCAGTTGATTTCTGAATCATATTTTTGGCCATCCATGAGAAAAGAAGTTGAAAGATTTGTGGAGAGATGTCATATCTGTCAAGTTTCAAAGGGAACCGCTACAAATGCAGGATTGTATATGCCATTACCTGTTCCTACTAGACCGTGGGTTGATGTGAGCATGGAATTTGTTTTGGATTTGCCTAGAACTCAAAGGGGAAATGATTCCATATATGTGGTGGTGGATAGATTTTCCAAGATGGCGCATAGTCCGTGTTGCTCAGTTATTCTTTAAAGAGGTGTATCGATTACATGGGCTACCTGAATCTATTGTTTTTGATCGGGATACTTGATTTCTAAGCCATTTTGGTTAAGTTTGTGGAAGTTGGTTGGAACGAAGCTGAATTTTAGTAGCGCCTATCATCCGCAAACAGATGGGCAAACGGAAGTGGTGAATAGATCATTGGGAAATTTGTTGAGATGCCTTGTGAAAGATAATTTGAAGAGCTGAGATATGAAATTATGTCAGGCAGAGTTTGCACATAATCATGCTGTTAACCATAGTACGGGTTTCAGTCCGTTTCAAGTTGTATACTCAGCAAGTCCGAAGGGTCCATTGGATCTGACGACAGTGCCATATCAGAAGGGAGTTGTTAAGCGTGCTTGTGACTTTATGACTGAGTTGCAGGAGTGCCACAGAACTGTTTATGAACGATTGCTTGCATCGAATGAGAAGTATAAACAACTGGCAGATAAAAAGCGAAGGAGTGTGAATTTCAGAGAAGTGACTTGGTTTATGCCGTGTTGACAAAAGACCGTTTTCCTGTTGGAACTTACAACAAGTTGAAAGCTCGAAAAATTGGTCCAGTGGAAATCTTGAAGAAGATCAATGAGAATGCGTATCAGTTGAGATTATCGGAAAATGTTCATACTTCGGATGTTTTCAATGTCAAATACTTGATTCCGTATCATGGGGATGAGCTTGATGAAGGAGAGGAAGATGCAAATTCGAGGACGAATTCTTGTCAACCGGGGGAGGATGATGCAGCGCGATACAACACTAGGTCGCGAGCGACCTAACGAGCAAACCAAGCAAGCCAAACCATTACGGTCATTGCCAGCGACCTACGACCTAGTTAGGTCGCGTGAAGAAGATCCAGCGACCTATGATAAGTCGCCGAGCGACCTAGCTGCACGAAGAGATGTTCCAGCGACCTTTGATAAGTCGCCGAGCGACCTAGCTGCACGAAGAGATGTTCCAGCGACCTATGATAAGTCGCCGAGCGACCTAACAGTGAGCTATGTACGAAGGGATGATCCAGTGCCGCGATCTTACTTAGGTCGCTTTCCTATGCCGCTTTCTTTAGGTCGCGAATGACCTATCTTAGATCGCTCAAGTATTAGGTCGCGTGAAGATGTCCAGAAGCCTTGTTCTTAGGTCGCTGCTGCCGTATTCTTAGATCACTACCTTGTATGTTAAGTCGCATGTGTGGTAATTTTCTTATGTTTGTTAAGTCTTAGGTCGCACCTGGTTAGGTCGGCCGTGTATGTACTAGGTCGTTTATTTGTTGTAACGTGTATGTTGTTAGGTCATTGATCTGTTAGGTCGTTGGCGACCTATGTTAGGTCGGTGAAGGCTTTGTGATGTATGTTGTGTTGTAATGTTTTTAGGTCGCAGGTGTTAAGGTCGTTCATGACCTATGTGTTGTAATTTGTTGAGTCGTGTATGTGTGTTGTTGTAACCCTATAAATAGGGATGGTGGTGTCATTTGTAATGTTTGATTGATTTTGAATAAAACTTTGTTTGATAGCTTTGTGCCTCTTCTTCAATTGGTAGTTGAGTGTGATCTCCTATCTCCACTTTCGGTATTCGAGTGCGCTCGAATCAACGACTGCTGAAGCTGATTCATGGAACCTAGTGCGCTAGATCAACATACGAAGAATTGCATATCTTCCTTCACGGCATCGTGCGCGATCAATGTGACGAAGATAGCTAGAATCCGGTATCTTTGGATCAACGGATTTGGGCTTTGGTATCTTTCAATCCACTGATTGCTACTTTCACCATTTCATACATTTTCGTTATCCGCTGCTGCATCAACTTCCTTTTCTAACTTTGACCACCCAAGCCTCTACCGGCTTGTTATTACTAAACAGTGCAAGCATCTCTTCATTTCTCAATGCCATCTCCACTACTAAATCAAAAGGATCTCTAAGATGCAGTAATGTTGTTCTGGCAAGCTCTGCTTTCAATCCTCTAATGAACTTTTCATTCCTCTTGATTACCATATTCGCGGTGGCATATCCATATCTGAACAACTCTTCAAATCTGGTTGCATACTCAAGCAGGGACATATCACCTTGTTCCAACTCAATGAACTTTCTAAGAAAAGTCGACTTGGCTATCTCAGACATGAATCTCTCCTCGAATCTCCTTCTAAACTCAGCCCAAGTCAAGTTCACTTCCGGTACTCCCACAGTTACACTGTTTCACCAGTACAATGCAGCTCCTTGAAATTGCCTGGAAGCTAATCTCCTCTTCTGCTCGTCATTCAGACCTAAATTAGCAAAAATCCTTTCGCAATGCAACATCCATTTCTCAACTTCAATAGCATCATCTATTCCAATAAATGGCTTTCCTTCGAGTCTTACATAATCCCGACTCAGCATAGCATAGTTGTTGACAACCAAAACTTTAGGATTTGCTCCTCCAGCATTACCACCAACTAATCCAGCTGTAACTCTAGCTTGCATTATGTTGACGAAGAACTGTTACATAGCTCCCATGTCCACTGATGGTGTTCCAGCACTCGCATTAGCAAATATTTTTCGACCAGGATTCCTTATAGTGTTGGGCTTGACATTTCGATTAGTTGCGGTGCTTCCTCCATCGAGATTCACTCTTCCATTTCTTGCCTCCATATCTTATTTTCCCTAAACCTGCATTCAGACCTTAGTAAGGTACATACGAATGGTCTAAGAGAGAGGGAAGAATAGAGATAAGATATATACTTGTATATAGCAAATACAAATACGTTACTATGGCGTTATCCCATATCCCAATCTCATTCTCTGATTCATTTGCATTATTTTTTCAAAATCTCTTTTAAAGTTCAAAATTCTTTTAGTTTTACATAAACCTTTGCTCTGATACCAAGTTGTAACATCTCTCATTTCGACGCTCGAAAATAAACGCTATTGATAGTGCAGTGATTAATAGTATTATTCTCCGGGGACAAAATGAGATTAGTTAATAGTATCATTAACATCAGAAACACAGGAATATGAAATTTTTTTAAACATATTTCATTAATAATTTCCATATTCATTACATAATCCCAAAATATTGCCCATGTTCAGATAATATAAAATCATTACAAAATACTCCAAGAATAACATATAAAGATGCCAATTGGTTGATCAAAATTTACTACTAGATAGATAGAACTTCTGCCATTATATACATTTAAACAAAATTATAACATAGCAGGCAAAAATAGACTCCTATATAGCTGGCTCTGCCTCCTACACATCTTCGAAAGCTTTATTCATTAAACCTAAAACTTGGAAACCTTACTCTCGAACTACTCAAATGAGCACTCGAGAGTTAAAGGAGAAAAACAAAAACTTCGGGGCAGATGAAAAGTCTGGTGTAAATAATAATATGTCATCTTGATAATAAATATCTAGCGAGACCAGGCCGCTGAGCGAAATGGGTTTTCCCTTCACTAGTATCTTCTGAAAGTATGTCAATGATGTTACTACAAAAATCAGTTTAATCTCATCGAAGCCAAAGAGTAGCGAAAGGAAGTGTTGCACCATCAATAAAGAGGCAATAATGATGCCACCATAAGTAAAGTCCTTCCACAAAGGAGTTTTCCTGCCGTAACTATTGCCTCCTTCCATCGAGGTTCTTCCTACCGCAAGTGTTGTTTTGCCATAATCTTCTTCTTGCCGCAAGTGTTGCTCTACCACGATCTTCTTCCTGCCGCAAGTGTTACTCTACCGCAAGCATTGCTTCAATATGAGTTTCCCTCCAACAACATAGCTCCTATCTCCAGCATTGCTCCATTCACCAGTGTAGCATCCTCCTTCGACATACTTTCCTCTTCTTGTACATCTTCCTTCCTGCATGGTGTTTCCCCTTCCGTAAGCATCGCTTCTTCAAACTCTTACTCATATATTCAAATACGTATCATTCCATGGTGACACCAAAGCTCAACAACGACGAAGGGATTCAACATGCATTCACCTACTTTCTTGTAGCATAATACCATATCAACTCCCTTTCGAAAATATTAAAAGCAGTCAAACAAGCGGTATTGATAGAGTATTAAGTCAACATCCATAAAGACTTTGTTGGCAATAGCGACGAAGGTGTTAATTCAAGCAAGGTGGAAGTATTATATAAGATGCATAAAGCTGCTTTAACAATTACGCCAAGCTCCTTTCCGCACTATCGACACTAAGCATGATGGCACGAAGGAGGCGGAAAGGCTTGAACGCGCATATATAGATACGACCTTAGGGGCCATATTTTGGGGTTTTTTTTTCTTTTCCCAAATCACATTTTGTAATCAAATTCTCTTAAACCCTAAATCAATTTGGGGGTTTTAGTGACTTGTAATTTGTGTAATCCATATGCATAAGAAATAAAGATTGATTACTTCTTCAAACATGAATGACTTCAATACTTATGACAGGGTCACGTGTAAGAAAATATTGGCTTCACCAAGCTTTATTAAAACGTCTACTTGGTCACCTTCTCATCTCCACACTTTGGGGTTTTAGAACATATTTTGGTTTAACATTTTTGGTGCCAGAAGAAGGGCTCGAACCTCCGACTACGTTGAAATCCTAAAACTACTATTCCTTATCCCTAGTTATCTTACCATACCAAGTCTATCTTTAGTTATTATAATGAATAACCATGTCAAAAGATCATAACAAGGGTCCTATGAACCTCGAGGAACTAATTCCACTTGTCAAGTCACTAGTGACCCTCGACATTATGATGAGCAAGTACTTAGATTTAAGGCACTGCAAATTATAAATGATAAGAAACAAGCAGACTTGTACGATCCAGACAATTGGAGCATTAATCCATTTCACATTGGATCTACATCAATTTTTGCATTAGGAGGAGAGTGCTCCAAGAGGGACAATCTGTTTGTAAAAATGAAGAAAACCATCCAATTTTATGCTAAAGGAACCATATTTGAAGAAGGGATGATGGCTGATTATTGCACATTTGTCAAAAATGGCATGAGATCATGGGTGGCTCATTAACCCTAAATGAGTTCGAAGAGCATTAAAAAGAAAGCCGGTTATTTAAAAAGAAGCGCCTGAACCAAGCAGCAAAAGGGTTAAATACAAGTCAAGGCAGATGACCTTCAAATCAAAGCTTCCAAAAGATTGCAACTTCATTACATCATTGGAAAATATCTATTTCGTGACCAAGAGTGAGCCCAATTATTGGACATCGCAAAAGAAAAGGCCTAATTTTGAAAGAAACCTTTGACGATCATACCGTTACCACCATACAACCAATGGACACGATACCAACCAGTGCAGGAAATTGGAAGGAATGATTATCAACCTCTTTAGACAGGGCAAGCTCGATAACTTTATAAGAAGATCTTAAATGAATTCAATAATAAAGGTCATTCGAATAAGTAAATCTACTTGGATGGGAGTAAAACTCTTCTCAAATTTAAAAACTACCTAAGATTGTAGAAAACCTTTGATTGTGCCAAGATGGCCAGATCAAAGCCCTCCTAGAGGGAGGTCAGAGTAAGCCTTTAGGCTTGCTAGAAATGGCCAGGCTAAAGCATTTGCAAGCGCTTAATCGAGTCTATATGGCCAGGTCAAGGCACCTCCTAGAGGGAGGATGGAGTAAGCCTTTGGTCCCCGACTAAGAAGGCCGGATCAAAGCATCGACC
Source organism: Allium fistulosum (assembly GCA_030737815.1). Lineage (NCBI taxonomy): Eukaryota > Viridiplantae > Streptophyta > Magnoliopsida > Asparagales > Amaryllidaceae > Allium > Allium fistulosum. Next base: position 673,271,213 of record CM060906.1, read on the forward strand.
AGCCTTTATTCCCGCCTATAAGGCCTATATAAAGCACCTCCTAGAGGGAGGATGGAGTTAGCCTTTAGTCCCCACCTAAGACGGCCGGGTCAAAGCACCGAACCAACCTTCATTTTTGCCTATAAGGCCTATTTGAAGCGCCTCCTATAGGGAGGTCGGATAAGTCTTTGGTCCCGCTTGATGATGTAAGTCCGTGGAATAGGGATATTAAGGCTAAATTAACACTAGAGGAGAGGGTGAATAGTGTTTAATGGAATATATGAATATTTTTCAAATTTTTTAAGAATTTACTTAACGATATAAATAACAATCACATAAACAATCATAGAATCAAAGTGCAGATAAAAGTAAATGTAATAAAAGGGAAAGAATACACTGGGATTTTATACTGGTTTGGAGTTACTCTACATCCAGCCCCGCACAATTCTTATGGATTTCTTTTCAACCAGTAAATGCAAATATAATCCCAATTTCAAAGCTATGAGACACACCCTCCAGAATCTCTATCTCTACGTAGAGTCACTTGATTTCTATGCTATAAGCATACCCACTAGATTTACGGGCTACTAAGCACATCCAATTGATTTTACGGGCCACAATCACACCCATAAGTATAATAGTATGATTTGATAGAGTTTTATAGACTCGAATCTTCGGTCTTGATTACAATTGATTCTATAACTCTTGAATAACATTTTGATCTTAGTTTGATTGAGGGAGATGAGAGAAATCAGAGAGTAGATGAAGGAGAATCAAACCAGTGATGGTTGAATTTGATTCTGGTTGAATTTAGATTGGGTATATTTTGATTTAGAAAATGAGAGAGTGGAAGGAGGAGAGATGAATAAGAAAATGATGATTAAAAATTTGTTTGGAAGAATGGTGTTTATAGAGGAACAACGGTCATATCCATTTGTGAAGAGGTACGATGAAAAGACACTTCTTTTGAAATTTAAATTTTGGAAAAACTGGCCACTATGTCGACATACATACAAAGAGTATGTTGACATACTCCTTTTAAAATTTAAAAATACTGTAAAATGTTATTTTGAATACTCTTTGTTTTGTAAAATAGTTTGATACTTTGTAAAATTATTTAAGCATAATTTATACATATTTTAATCATAATAAAACTTAATAAAACTTTATATTATGATTTTAAAAATTTTAATATACTGTAATTTATATACATATATATAATCAATATAGTAATAACTTATTAAATCCAACAAAGTTAATGTCATACATCGTTCAAACAAATCAAATCCAAACAAATCAAGTATTATTGTTTATATACAATCAGACCTATTTAAACTAGACATTTCGAGAAACTATAAACCCATCCATCAACACCAAAGATTGAATCCGCTTTGATAGCATCCCAATCTTCATCATATTTGTTGATGGTACAATCTGGATTGGTGGTTGGTTCTTCTTTGTTCAAGGCAGAAATCATCCATCGAATTGTGTAGAAATGCCTTTCTTGCTCCTTGATCATCCGCATTTGACTCAATTCTAAGTGTCTTTGATTTCTTAGGATGAAAGAATGAATATTCTTGAATGATTCAAGAGTTTGTTTGAGGTTTTCGCAAAGTTTTTGATGTGGGGAAGCCATTATTGAAGAGATAAGTTTATATATGAAAAAGAGTGAAGATAGAGACTAAAAACAATTATTTTCTGTAGTGAATGGGTATATATAGGGGTAAGAAGTTGTTTGAAATGAATTGGTATTTGGTAATTATTTTTATTAATTTTTTTTGAAAGCTGGCTGTTATATGTCGACATACATTATTTACATATATCGACATATGCAATATATTTTTAAAACTAATTTATTTTACACTTCTATTATTATGGCATATACTATTATATTTGTATGACTTTTCAGAGATAATTGACAATGTATAATAGAAAGAAATAGAAAGTTCATTAATAATAAGGATGAGTACAAGGAATAAAAGAAAGATACATGAGATTCCACATAAACTTAAACTAGAAAATCTAAATACAAAGATAGCTTAAACAAACAACTAGAAAGATGTGGATGAAGTTGAAGAAGAACCACCAAGCTTGCAGATGATCTTTCCAAAGAATTTATCCATTTTTGGAAATTGAGGTAAATCTCTTTGAGAATGATTTCTCAAGATTTCTTTGGTTGTGAATGATCTTCTCTTTATTTTTGAGAAGATCTTTGTTAGATGGATTATGTGGCATATTGTTACTTTCTAAGGAAGTATCCTCCTCTTCTTCTTCTTCCTTCTCGACTTCCATTTCCTCTCCTTCCTCTTCCTCCTCTTCTCTTATTTCTTGCTCCTCTTACCAAGCCAACCTTTGTTTCTTTTTCGCAAGCATTTCGTAAGGCTTGAAAAAGGGTGAAATATGCATAGGTGAAATGTTGGCATTGTCATATATTTTTCGAGGAATTATTTCCTCTCCTTTAAGGTTAACACCAAAATACTTGAAAACACGAGTAAGATACACACCATGAAATAGTGTGTTTTCATGTTTAGAAAGATATTTAGGAAAAATTCATCCAAAATGACTTAAGACCAATTTATGTCCTATTGACCATAAATGGTGAAAAGAGCTTTGAAACTTTTTGTGTTGGGTTGTTATAATTAACCGTTCTAGGAGTGATACTTTGTTGCAAAAGAAGGCTTAAAATACTTGCTTTTGGATGCAAGTTTTTGTTTTTAAATCCAAAATCATCATCACTTTCAAAAATGTCATGGATTACTTCATGATTTTGAAAATCTATTTGAAAAGTTGAAAGGTCCATTCCACTAGATTTTCATCCAAGAATGCGACCCAAAAGTTCACAATTTAAAACAATTTGTGTCCCTTTGACACTACTCTAAACCTCTCCTTCTCTTCCATCATAAAACTTTCCTTTTAAATTTTCATAAAACATCTTCACCAATTGTTGATAACAAATGAAATTATTTTGAGAAGCATCGATTAAATCAGAAGTTCATTTTGCAAATAAAGATTAAAAAGATCATAAGTAGGAAAATCTTTAAAAATAGCAAATCTTCCAGGAAAGACTTTTCCGAATGATATATACTCAATATATGCTTGCATGGCTTCTTGATCGTTAAAAGGATATTCTTTTATTTTCTTAAAAAGCCTTATGGTTGCCTTACTATTGCTTGAGGATACCATTGAAGAGTGGTTTGAAGAGATAAGAGAGTTTATGATTTTTGAATTTGAAAATAAAAGTGAAAAATGAATGTATGAAAATAGAGTAAATAAATAGAGAATTAAAGGACATGTTCTCTGGTCAAGGGACATCTTTTCAGAATATAGGAGTTGATGAAAAGATAAAGGGAAATTTAAAATTTGAATTTAAAATTGAAATTCAAGATCTGCCTACATATGTTGACATATGCATGTGAGGTATGTTGACATATAGGTCAAAATTTTCAAAAAAAGGAAACTTCAACAAATAATTCCTATTTATTTATACTTATAATTATCTTATATTTATTGTTTAATATATGCACTCAATAATTTAAATATATTTTATATTATTTTTATTTAATATTTTATTAATATATATATATATATAATTTAAAATATATGCACACATTATTCAACCAATATTATTATAAATCTATAGGTTATTCCTAGCAATCAAAAACCAATCAATAAATAAAAATTCAAAATTTTAATTCAAATGCATACCTATTTTAGCTCCGTTTCTCCAGACTTCTCGTTAAATATCACTGTGAAGCATATATTAACATTCTTTGTATCTAGTTTGCTATAACTTGAGGAAGTATCTGAATCGTCTAGTGTTGCAGCATAAGCCCTTCTCCATTTTCTAGATGAACCATTATTTGGTGTAGTTTTCAGTTTATCAAGATGCGAAAAGGCTCGTTTTAAATGGCCAGGTTCATCGTAGTTATATATAACATCTAATGTCATTTCCGCTTCCGCTTCCTCTTCCTGGATATTTGTTGTCTTTTCTTTTGAAATTATTCATCTTCCTATATTTTAGAAATTTTATAAAATTCCGTACCATGAAAGAAATTTCTTCCTCGTCAGCGCTGTTTGAATCCAGATTATCTGCTTTCTCTCGTGTCCTACATTTATTATTCAAAAGACATTAAATTGCTAATTAAATCTTCAATTTTTAGAGTACTAATGTCATTAGCCTCTTCGATTGCAAGAGTCTTTTGATCCCATTTAGGAGTAAGTGAATTGAGGATTTTTCTAACTTGATCCTCCTCAGAAATTTTTTTACCTAGTGCAATTAAGTGAGTGTATTATATCTTGGAATCTACTATACATATCAGATATGGACTCATTTTGACTCGTTTTGAATAATTGAAACTGGTTTGTTAACATGGAAATTTTGATCTATTTAACCTTACTTGTGCCTTCATGTATAACTTGAAAAGTTCGCCAAATTTCAAATGCAAACTTACATATAGATACTCTATTAAATTCATTCCATCTAGTAAACAAAATAATATATTCATAGCCTTAGAATTGCTTTGTGCAACTACTTTTTGGTTAGCAGTCCACTGTGCAAAATTAGTCTCGGGTTCAGTATACTCAGTATATGTGATATTCCAAGTGGCTAAACCAATTAACTATAGATAAATTTTCATTCTACATGAGCAATATGTGTAATTACTACAATTAAAAAGTGTAGGTCTAATAGTAGATAATCCTTCGACAAATGAGCTACTAATAAGTGTATTAACAGTGTTACTAATAGTGCTATTACCAGTATTGGTAGCCATTTAAACTTTTTCAAAAATCAGATGATAAATACTTTGAAAACCAATGCTCTAATACCAAATGTGAGTCAGCGGAATAGGGATCTTGAGCCTAAATTAACACTAGAGGAGGGTGAATAGTGTTTAATGGATTATATGAATATTTTTCAAATTCTTTAAGATTCTACTTATAATGATGTAATTAACAATCGCAGAAATTATCATAGAATCAAAGTGCAGGTAAAAGTAAATGCAGTTAAAGTAAAAGGAAAGAACACACCAGGATTTTATACTGGTTCAGAGTTACCCTACATCTAGTCCCGCACAATTCCTTGTATGGATTTCTTTTCAACTAGTAAATCCAAATACAATCTTGATTTCAAGGATACAAGACACACCCTCCAAAATCCCGACATCTGGGTAGAGTCACTTGATTTCCGAGCTATAAGCACACCTACTAGATTTACGGGCTACTAAGCATACCCAATTGATTTTACGGGCTACAATCACACCCACAAATATAGCAGTATGATTTGATTGAATTTTACAGACCCGGATCTTCGATCTCGATTACTATCGACCCTATAACTCTTGAATAGCATTTTGATCTTGATTTGAGTGAAGGAGATGAGTGAAATCAGAGAGTAGATGAAGGAGAATCAAAATAGTGATGATTGAATTTCATTTTGGTTGAATTTCGGCAGAGTTTGGGTATAGTTTGATTTAGAAAATGAGAGAGTGGAAGGAGGAGAGATGAATAAGAAAATGATGATTAAAAATTCGTTTGGAAGTCTGGTATTTATAAAGGAACAATGGTCATATCCATTCGTGAAGAGATACGATGAAAAGACACTTCTTTTGAAATTTAAATTTTGAAAAAATCGGCCACTATGTCAACATACATACATATACTATGTCGACATACTCTTTTTAAAAATTAAAAATACTCTAAAACATTATTTTGGAAACTCATTTTTTATAAAATAGTTTGATACTTTGTAAAATCATTTAAGCATAGTTTATACATATTTTAATCATAATAAAACTTTATATAATAATTTTGAAAATTTTAATATAATGTAAATAATATATACATAAAATCAATATAATTATAACTTATTAAAGTATAAACAAAAATTCAATATATATATACATAAACGTGAAAACACTAATATAATATCTTATAGTACAGGAGATTGAAAATCATTTTGAGAAATATTTTAAAAAGATTATTTTAAAACCAGGATATTTGAAAAACAATTTGAAACAAAATTAGAAAAGGAGAGAGAGATCTAGAAAGTGCTATTATAGTTAAATTCTATGACTCTATAAATTATCTGGAATATTTTGAAATCTTGAACTCTTCAATACTAATGAGTCTTCATTCTCTAATTCTTGAAACTCTATATCAGCATCTTGAATCTACTCTTGATACTAAATATTCTTCTTAAACAACACATGTCTAATATCCTGCACTTTATACTATGTATAACTTGATAAAACATTAGTATTTATATTTTATATAATGTCTATAGTTGTTATCATTAAAACAAATACCTAAGGTACTAACAGATGAAAGCTAACCAAATGCATCGGAGGACCTGATGCATCACTTAGAAGGTGGTAAGGGGTCAAATCAAAGGATTAACAACACCCTAAGCCTAAAGAGTGGCACAAATCAAAGCCCGAGGAGTGGCACAGAGTGAAGGATTAAAACATCCAACGCCCAAAAGGTGGCATGAATCATAGGGTTGAGAAGTCCAAAGTTTGGAGAGTGGTGCAAAACAAAGAAATAAAAAATTTAAAGCCTGAAAGGTGGCACAAGATAAAAGACTTATCATATTATTTTCAGATGATGATTTCTGGACTTCTCTTATTATTACCAGATGTGGAATTCTGGGCTTCTCCCATTATTTTCAGATGATGATGATTCTACTAAATAAGATCTCTAGAGAATGTCCCCAGCTAATTAAATGTTGTCGACTTTATTCTTAAAAGCGAACATGGAAAATTCAATCATTAAACATAACTGCTAAAGAGCAGGTTCAAGAACAACAACCAGAATTTGGTTCAGAACTGCAAATGAGGTAATATCCATTCAATCTACAAAATCATTTAGAAAATATGTTGTACAATGTTTCAAGATACAGGTACAAAAGGATCAAAATAAGTTTGTGGCTCAAAGATCCCGCCCCATCTCATCTAAATTCTTTGAAATTAAGGGATCAACAATATGGCGAATAGCTTCATAGAGAACTCCCTTAAGCTTCTTCTCCTTCTCCTAAGTGTATCAGCATCATTAATAGACTCGGTGCGAGTCTTCAAAGCGTAGTAGTAAGCTTTATTGGGTCTCTTAGTGGTCTTGTTTTGACTTTCTACCTCAGCAATTTGCTTTTTGAGAAAATATTTCTCATGCTCGAGCTTTTGAACCTTGCCTTCATAATCCATAAAGTGTTGAGACGTCTTTCCTTCCCATTACTTATTCATGTGTTGCATGATTTCAAATTTAACCTTCCTACATCATTCACCAACTACTTTTTTATTCAAACCCAGAGGAGGGTTTATCATTGAAGGAAATTCTCGAATTGTTAGGGAGCGAGATTTTATTACCCTTCCAACATTAGGAGTGGCAGGAGAAACCAGGGAGTTTAGATTCATAATGCTTTTCCCAACAACAAGTTCTAAAGATCTACAATAAGCTTAACTATCTAATAGCTCTTTTTCCAGATTGCTTATTCATTGATAAAGCTTTGCCATCTCATTGTCGAAATCAATTGAAGAATTAGAATTTATCTGGTAATTTAAGCCTAAAATTATTTCATCCTTTTTCTTGGATTATGTTTCCAAGCTAGTAATCTGTTCATTAAAACCTCAAAAAATCACTCTTTAAGTAAGAACTTCCTATGCCATTCCTACGCTTTCGGATTATCTAAGAATTTGATAGCAGAGGCATCTTTCGAAGAACTCCTTTGTTCGAAATCAAAAACTAACCTATTCTTAAAATCAATCAGTTGAGAGTGAGGGTTTGTAAGGGCAACGCCTGTTAATTTTTTTCCTATTTAAAGTAAGCAAAAATAAGAATTAGCATATGAAAAACTATTTCTTTCATTATGGCAACAAGGATTACAACTTAAAATGAACAAAGTTAAAATTACATCACTTTCCTACCAAAGATAGGTCATGATTACAACTATATCTTATTTTATAGCATTCAAAGTTTTGAAACGGCCTTTTTAACCTTTTCAAAAGATTTAGTTAACTAAGTGAGTAATGCATCGAAAGGATTCTTAATTACTTCTAGAGTAAAAACAGGGGAAATTTGTTATAGTCTCATTCCCCAACTAGAGGACTGTCATGACCACTTATCAGTTTTGGGTGATAAATTCGAATTTCCCTAAGTAACTTTTCCTTTTCTTCACCTAAAAAGTCGAAGTGAAATTGAGGGTACTACAGGTAAATCTCTAAGAAATAGTATCTTGCCAACATTGATGTTTTGAGGAGTGAGGATTTTTCAGAAAAAACTCTTCTTAACTTGACTTATTTACTCAAAATATCTCTGGAAACCGGGCTACTCGAAAGGAGTTTGTTCTATATCACACAATGAACTAAAGCTAAGAATAAGAAAACCAAAGCAATATAATTCATGAGTAAAATCAACTCCACATTTCAATCTTATTATGGTCATACAAAATAGATCTCTTAAAGAACTCAGAAATAAATCTATTTATGTTGTACTTAAGTTTTTCAGGAGGAAGTGAGCAAGGAATAGAGTGTGCTCTCGCAAGGTTCCAGCACTCCTCGGGGTAGGGATCAGATTTGAACTCATCTAAATATCTCTTATGGAAACGTCTAAATAAGCCTCCACTGTAGTCGCCTAAATAAGAAAAGTCAACAATTTTCCCTCTACAGTAGGCCTTGTACAAAAATTCTACTAAAATGTCTCTATCTTCAATCAACGTTCAAAAAAGTATTTTTAATTCATTATTTTCTTTCATGAGCTCATCTCAATGAAAACGCAATTTCTTTTATCGGGGGCAATCTCTTAGTCCATGAAGTCATTCGGCTTTGAAATCTTTTTAAGATTTTGGTATTGTTCTGACAGTTTATTATGTTCTTTTATCTATCCGTTAAACTCCATGTTCAAATGATCTACTTCTGCTTGTTTCTTCTTAAGTATTACATCATAATAGTATTTTGTTCTCCTCATAGTCTAAAATAGTCAATGTATTAGCTAAGAATTATTCAATAGCTTAATACATCTAGATAAAGAAACTCATACTGAAAAACTGGAACTGAAAACAATTGTGCTTTCCCTTTATCTTGGGGTCTTTCACCCTGAGAGACATCATCTTTCCTAGGAGGGGATATCTTGGGAAGATCAGCAGTCTCGGTCACTCTTGTATCTTGTGCACTCGATTCAGGATTGGCATCTCCCGATCCATCCTTATCTTTTGATGGCCTAGAAGGACCATCTCCACCACCTCTAGGGCCATCATTATGGCCACTATTGTTGTCATCAATATCATCATCATTGCCCTTTAAATCATCATCGTCATTCTCTTTTTTCTCTTTATCTGAATCAGACTCCTCATCCACTGGAGAATCATCAAATGCTAATAACTTGGCCATGTCTATTCCCTCTTTTTTAGGTACTACAGACCCCTATTTCATCCCCTTGAATTTATCCGTATATCTTTCATTCAATTCAGGATCTAAAGAAGGGAAACCAAAATCTGGACATTTGTATGCATTATCTGTGTCGGCAACGAGAAGTGCTTCTTCATAAGAATTAATAATAATCTCATCAAGAGGTCCTCCAAGAAAGTGAGAGACTTTTTGTTTGGCATCTTTTATAATGTCTGTCGCCTTGATAAAAAGATTATTTTTCTTCTCCAATCTCTTCTCGAGCAAAGTGCAACTCTTCCCAAGTGAGGCGCATTTGGCAATAAGCTCAGTCTTCACTTCTTTAGCCTCTTTAAGCGTCATCTCAAGTGCAATGTTTCCATCATCTGAGCTTTTCTTATCACTTCTCTCCTTGGTGATTTTGGATTTGGCTTCTTTCAAGGGGCACTTAACCTTTCATTTTCATGCATCACCTCATCCTTTGCCGCAGAGAGATTGATAACCTGATTATTCAATAAAGAAATCTCCTCTTTAAGCCTTGACACTTCACTAGATGTGCTAGAAGAACTTTCTTGTAAAGAGAACAAATTTTTGGTAACCTGAGATAAGTATCATAAATTTAAGTCAGAAGGCTATGTGTAAAATCAAGGATCTAAGATAATAAAATAGGGAAGAGGCATACCAACAATTGTTGCTTGACAAGAACGATTCAATGACCTTCCATAAAAGTCAAAGGTGGCATTAGTTGGAAGGCAGCATAGTATAGGGATCAGATAATCCATTGAAGAAGGTCATCAAACTTATTGGGAGGAACAAACAACGAGGAGCTACAAGGGATCGGGCCTTCCAGAGAAGAGAAGAAATCAAGATCATCATAAATTTGGTTAAGCATTTCAAGATTGCTTGGAATGGTAATATGAGCCGATGGATCACCTCTTAGGGGGGCCACCACGGTTTCTTGTTGAGTTTCAAGATCTAAAGAGCTAGGATGTGACTCATGAGCAGTAGCATTAACATTGGAATCTTCCAGGGTTTGATCAAGATTGATTACTTCTTCCTCCTTTGGAGTTGTGGAGGTCTGAACTTCATCAGTTCTGGGTTTCTTATTGGATAATGGCTTTTTCTTCAAGTTTTCTCTTAGCCTAAGATTTTGACTTAGCAATTGCAGCTTTAAGAGCAAAGATCCGAGATGTATTGGATTAAGAAGTTTGGTATCTTTTTCTAGCTCGACGAAGGGAGCGGCAATAATAATTTCATTTCCTACAAAGACAACGGCGGTAATTTCTTCTCCTATTAGAATAGCTGTTGGGACAGAGGAATCTAAACCAAGAAAATGACGTATGAGATAATGTTATAGTAAATTATAAAAGAATGTGATGAAATCTAACCAGATATATCCGGTTAGATGGGGGATGTAGATGCGTAGGTCTTGGAATCTCCCGCTACCAAGTAGCTATTGCTCTTAGAGTTGAGCTTGACCAAGGGAGGTTTTCTAAGAACTTTTGACCAGCCAGAATAATGGAATGTTTCCAAAGCTTACTGGGAGTCAGCAATGTCCTATTTCCGATTACTTTAGCAGCGGTAGTCATCAAGGCAATGGTTTTTGATTTGCTTCATTAAAATTCTTAGGGGAGGATATGGGAAAGCAATGCTCATTAGTAAGAAACAACAAACTAACATGAGTAAGTGGAATAAAATACTTAGTAGGAGAAGAAAAGTCTCCCCTGATGCCATGGAAACACTTGAAATGGAAATTGCATTTCCCAAACTTTGAACTTGTTTACACCTTTTGAGACTAGCTTTGGATGAGAATTAACCCCATATATTTGATAATCTGATGAGTCACCAAATTTAGCAAGATGGGCCAAGTAATGAAGAATATTAGCACTTAAAGAAGGGACTCCATATTCTAAGGCCGTGAGCTCTAAACAGGTCAAGTATGTATACACATTTTGGGAGAGACGGATAGGAGCAATATCGAGACACCTCAGGAACCTTGATATAAAGTCCGGGAAGGGTAGGAAGCTAGTATGATATATATAAACTACAATATAAGCAAAATACCCATCTGGTGGATTGTAGATAGTGTCTGTAGGATTAGAAGGAATTGCTTTGATGCCAATAATTCCAAAGTCCCTAAGAATGGCATCCACTTCAGCTTGGGAAGAGATATATGAGTATTTGAAAAAAACTTCTTCTTTTTTACTATCAGAAGGAGATGATTAGGGCTCTTAGCTGGCCTCCCTAGCAGATTTCTTTCCAGTTCGCTTGTTACCCATAATTCTACTAGGTGATATTATTATATACTTAGAAAACAACCATAGTCTTTATTTAAAGTGTGCAATGCATGCAAAGTGAAGTTTGAATTGTTCAAGTAACACACTATAGCAAAATGAGAGGAAATCCCGAGGAAAAATAATTCTTAAGGGTTAAACCAAATAAGATGAGAAAACTAAATGTAAAAAGTAAACATTATTAAGCATCATAGTCTTTCGACGATGTCAAAACCAATTAAAACTGCTTAAGTTTCATGCCGCAGTCTTTTAAACTCTCCCTTTGACGATGCCGAAGCTGCTTACAACTACTCATGATTCCCATCGTAGTCTCTTGGTTTCCCCTTCGTTGATGTCAAAGTCATTAAGTCCCACTATCAATAAAAATGAGACTATTCACATTATATCTACTTAAGGTAAACAATGATGGAACGCTACATTTCAACTAAGCTGAAAGGCTGAAAATAAGTTGGCTCCGACACTGTCAAAGAGCCAAAGCAGCATGCCAACAATGTTTATTATTGAAACAAACAATGTGAATGGCTTTGCATTTCTTTTAGTTGCTAGTCGTTTCGACTAAGTCAGAGGGATAATTGATAGTGCCGACAGTGTCGAAGAAAATCATCTTTCCCAAATTGAATCAACGACAGTAGATTTATAGAAAGCTCTAAACCCTATTAGGCCTTAATACATTAATTAACTACTATAATTTCTCTAATTATTCTGCAATTGAATATAGCGGATTTAGGTTTGAACTCATATCCAGTATCAATAAGAAACTCTCAAATCAATGAACCTATTTTCTTAAGCAGATTATTATTACAAACTAGACGAAGTCAATGTAAATTGGCAAGTAAAGGTTCATAAGCAAGGTTAAACATTATAATCGACTAATTCAAACCAAAACCAGATTTCAAAGTAGTGAAATCAATACCAAACCCTAGAAGCATGAATTTGAAAATTAATTAAAAAAATTAACTTAAGATTCGAGGCGATAGGAATCTTACCTTAAATTCGAAATTTTTCTATCTAATAGCTTGAATTTGAAAGAAAGAATTTGATTTTCGTTCGAGTTTTTAATTGTAGGTAGAAGAGGAAGATGAGGAGGAGTTGGTATTAATAGGAAAAGCAGGCAGTAGGAGAACCATCATATCAAATTCAAATGGAAGGTTCAGATCAATGTAGGGATACTGACAAGCGGGAATGAATTGGTGTCGAAACAATTGACTTGAAAAGTCAAGTTTTCCCTTCGCTAGGGGGGCAAATGTTACTACAAAAATCAACTCAATCCTATCGTAGCCAAAGAGTAGCAAAGGGAAGTGTTACGCCATCAACAAAGAGGAAATTGTGACGCCACCGCAAGTAAAGTTCTTATGCAAAGGAGTCGTCTTGCCATAACTATTGCCTCCTTCCATCGAGGTTCTTCCTGCCGCAAGTGTTGCTCTATCGCAAGCATTGCTTCAATATGAGTCTCCCACCAACAACATAGCTCTTGTCGCCAACATTGCTCCATCCACCGGTGTAGCATCCTCCTTCAACATACTTTCCTCCTCTTATACGTCTTCCCTCCGCATGCATGGTGCTACCTCCTTTCGCAAGCATCGCTCCTTCAAACTCTTACACATCTGTTCAAATAAGTATCATTCCATGGTGACACCAAAGCTCAACAACAATGAAGGGATTCAATGTGCATTCGCCTACTTTCTAGCAGCATAATACTACATCAACTTCCTTCTGACAACATCGAAAACATTTAAACAAGCGGTATTGATAGGGTATTAAGTCAACATCCACAGTGACTTTGTTATCAACGATGATAAAGGGGTTAATTAAAGCAAGGTGGAAGTAATATAAGACGCATAAAGCCGCTTTAACACCTATGCCAAGCTCCTCCCACATTGTCGACACCATGGAGGCGGAAGGGTCTGGACCAGCATCTATAAATACGACTCTACGGGCTATATTTTTGGGGGAGGGGGAGTTTTCTTTCCCCAAATCACTTCTTGTAATCAAATTCTCTTAAACCCTTAATAAATTTGGGGGATTTTAGTGACTTGTAATTTGTGTAATCCATATGCATAAGAAATAAAGATTGATTGCTTCTTCAAACATGAATGACTTTAATACTTGCGACAAGGTCACGTGTAAGGAAATATTGGCTTCACCAATCTTCATTAAAACTTCTACTTGGTCACCTTCTCATCTCCACACTTTAGGGTGTTAGACCATATTTTGGTTTAACATTTTTGGTGCCAGAAGGAGGGCTCGAACCTCAAACTACATTGAAATCCTAAAACCACTATTCCTTATCCCTAGTTATCCTGCTATACCAAGTCTATCTTTAGTTATTATGATTAATAACCGCATCAAAAGATCAGAACAAGGGTCCTCTGAACCTCGAGGAACTAATTCCACTGGTCAAGTCATTAGTGACTCTCGACATTATGAAGAGCAAGTACTTAGATTTAAGGCACTGCAAATCATAAATGAGAAGAAACAAGCAGACTTGTATGATCTAGACAAAATGAGTATTAATCCATTTCATGTTGGCTCTACACCGATTTCTACATTAGGAAGAGAGTGCTCCAAGAGGGACAATCTGATTGTAAAAATGAAGTAAGCCATCCAATTTTATGCTAAATGAACCACATTTGAAGAAGGGATGATGGTTGATTACTTTACATTTGTCAAAAATGGCATGAGTTCACGGGTGGCTCATTAACCTCAAATGAAGTTCAAAGAGCTTTAAAAAGAAAGCTGGTTATTGAAAAAGAAGCGCCTGAACCAAACAGCAAAAGGGTTAAATACCAATCAAGGCAGATGACCTTCAAATCGAAGCATTGCAACTTCATTACATCACTGGAAATATCTATTTCCTGACCAACAGTGGGCTCAATTATTGGCCATCGCAAAAGAAAAGGCCTAATTTTGAAAGGAACCTTGGAGGGTCATATTGTTACTACCATACAACCAACAGACACAATACCAACCGGTGGAGGAAACCAAAAGGAATGATTATCAACCTCTTTAAATAGGGCAAGCTCAATAACTTTATAAGAAAATCTTAAATGAATTCAATAATAAAGGTCATTCGAATAAGTAAATCTACATGGTGGGAGTAAAACTCTTCTAAAATTTGGAAGCTACCTAAAATGGTGGAAAGCCTTTGATAGCCTTAGTGTTAACCTGACTGTCTTGGGCCAATCAGATATACAAAAATTCTCTAACTCACTATTAGAAAGAAGCTGGACTGTCCATCCAAACACCATCATCTTAGTGTTAACCTGATTGTCTGTCAATCTCACAATATTTCTAGGCTCACTATGAATATAATGGTTTTGTAGGCCAACCAATAACCTACCTAAGTTATATTCCTTTCTGTGCATAAATGTACTTTTAGTTTACCCTTAACAAGGCCCTATGCATTGGAATTTTGGACTAATATCAACTAGGGGTTAACAGTTGAAGTATAGGGCACTACCTTACTCCAGCCCCATTATCTGGTTCTCTATTCTCTAATACTTGAGTCATTTTATCCTATCACAATTTATCTAATGGTGATAGAAAAATTTACTAGTAAAATTATGGGCTAAATACCCTTTTTATTTTCTTGAAAACATAAATCTTTGTTAATGATTTAACCCTTGAAATCATACTTAAAATAAGGAAATTATATCAATTTTTATCTAAAATTTTATGCCAAGATATATATGCTTTTATAAAATAGTTTTCATTAACTTCAGAACCACTCTATATCGCTATTAAATTGATAAAGTGCAACATTAATACCGCCGGCGTGGGTTATCGCACCCTATCTATATCGCTATTATGTTAAAGCATCTGATTTAATAAAGCGTAAGGCCATAAGTCCAAAATCATTTATGTCGCATAATATAAATATATAGTTTCTCGAATATAAGTGGCATAGTCTTTGGTTTTCATAGTATAAAGCTTTAAAACATGGAAATATGGGAATGCGGACATTGATGGCTTTTGGTATCAATATCATAAAACCATTTATATCGGTGCTTTAAAATAGTAAGGTCAACGTTGACGACTTCTGACATTAATGCCGTAAAACAGTTGATATTAAACTCATAAAACTGGGCTACTATGTCGCTATATTAATAATGCCGAAATTGATAATAGGCGGCATCATTGGCATTTTATATACTACAATCATTACTGCTTAAAATAATTAATGTCGAAACTACTACTTGTGGCATTGCTGCCTTAAGCTACGACGTCAAATAGAAAGCATGTGACATTGTTTAAAACCATAGTGAAAACTTGCGGTATTATTACAGCCGATATAAAATATGCGGCATTGCTGCAATAATACCTTTATCTTTAAAGCAATATTAGCGGCATTACTATAGCCGATATAAAATATGCGACATTGATAGCTATGGCATAGATGGACATTAATAATGACGTTGCAATCTCATAATTAACATAAAAACTGTTTTATTTCTTTAAAATGCAATTTTTTGGCCAACTCCAATCCTTTGTCAAATTGCTATTGGATAATAAACTTCATTATCAAATCCTTTTAAGAAAACTGTTATTGATCAGAATTATCATTCCCAAAATAATTTGCAAACTATTAAATTTGGACTATTATTTTAATACAATTATTAAGCTTTTTTAGCCTAATAAATTCATATAAAATCATAACTACCTGGGAAAAATCCTCAAAAATCACAATTATTCCGAATTAGTACATTAATTAAGGCACGACCTATTTAATTATCAATCTCATTCCCCTTATCTCATATTATTGTTTTATTCAATTCATCTAATTAAATATGCTAAATAATGTTACTCAAAATTAAGGGTGTTACAAATCCTCTCCATAATATCTACTAGCTCCTTATCCTCCTTCTGCCTAGATCCGTACGCTCCATTAATATAGGCTAAACATCTAAAGCAGCTAGTAATTCTGGGGTAATATTCGATGATGGTCGGAAATGAAAGGTAGAAATGTACTCCAAATGTCTCCACTCCAAGAATAAGGAACTCAACATTGCACGCTATCTACTCAAAGCGTCTACCACTACATTTCCCTTTCTTGAGGTATAAGAGATATCAAAGTCATATGATGCCAAGAACTCCATCTACCTTTGCTGCCTCAGATTCAAGTCCTTTTGGGAGAGAAAAAAACTTTAAGGACTTGTGATCTATGAATAGCTCAAACCGCTCCTCTTAAAGATTATGCCTATATGACTTGAGCGCAAAGACAATGGTTGCCCACTCAAGATCAGATGTAGGGTAGTTCTTCTCGTTGGTCTTCAACTGCCTACGAGCATAACTCACCACCTTTCCTTCTTGCATTGAAACCATGCCTACTCCCGTGTCACAAGCGTTGGTATAAATCGTAAATGGCTTTGTCCTATCTAGTAACACCAAAACCGGTGCACTAGTCAATGCCTCCTTCAATCTAATAAAAGGATTTTCACACTTCGCATCACATGAAAAGACTAGATTCTTCTTGGTAAGACGGTTTGTGGTGTAGAGATCTTCACAAAGTCCTTAATGAACTTTCGATAATAGCTCACAAAACTAAGGAATCTTCTCACTCTATGGCATTCTTCGAAACATGCCAATCCAGAACTGTTGCCACCTTAATGGGTTCAACTGCTAAGACACTTTCTAACACAATGTGTCCCAAAAAGCGTACCTTCTCTCTCCAAAAGTGGCACTTCGAATATTTCACCTTAAGCTTATGTGCATGGAGTGTCTTGAGCACTTCCTTCAAATGCATTGTGTGATTCTCCTTATTCCTTGAGTATACAAGAATATTATCCACAAATACCACAACAAATTTATTTAGAAACCCCTAAATACTCGGCTCATCAAATCAACAAAGTAGGCGGGTGCATTGGTTAACCCGATGGGCATGACTAACCACTTATACAACCCAGTGAGTGTTCGAAATGCCATCTTCTGAATACTATCATCGGCTACATGCAACTGATGGAATCTGACAGCCAAGTCAAGTTGAGAGAACACTCTAGCTCCAACTAACCGATCAAAGAGAACATCTATGCGGGGCAATGGATGACGATTCTTCTTTCATCAATTAATTCAGCTCCATATAATCGACATAGAGTCTTAGAGAACCATCTGCCTTAGTGGGAAAGACGATTGGTTCTCCCTACTAAAAAATGCTCCTCCTAATAAAGTCGTTCTACAAC
The DNA here is from genome assembly GCA_030737815.1 of Allium fistulosum. Classification (NCBI taxonomy): domain Eukaryota; kingdom Viridiplantae; phylum Streptophyta; class Magnoliopsida; order Asparagales; family Amaryllidaceae; genus Allium; species Allium fistulosum. The sequence continues at coordinate 673,289,033 of CM060906.1, forward strand.
AACTCGTTAACTTGCTTGTTCAACTTGCTTTCCTTTGGAGCCATATGCCTTAGTAGTAAGCAACAAGTCTGGCATTCTCAAAAGATAGATCCTAAACTCGATCTCTCCCCAATGCGGAAGACCAGTAACCTTAACAAAAACATCTGGGAAATATCTAACTATAGGCACTATACTAAGCTCGTCATGTGATAGGTCCAATGAATTTAGGTAGCTTAACATAACCGATCCACGGGGGTCGCAATAAACCTTAAAGCTACATCCACTACACATGCTCAATCTAACTATCTTCCTATCACAATCTAAAATAGCCCCATACATGGTCATCCAATCCATGCCTAATATCAACCCAAACTCATAGAATCCCAATACAAAGGCATCACAATCAAACTCGACCCCTAAGATAAATAACCTCAAACCCCTACATACCATACACAAATAGGCTGATACCTCTACAGGGTTTGACACAACTACAGGGTCCATGACTATACTAGTGTGCAAGTGCAAGTCATCAACAAGTATACCAGAAATGAAAGAACATAAAGCCCCAACATTAATAATGTGCAAATAGATAAACCGAAAAGAGTCAACACACCTTCGATCTCTACTTTCTTACCCTTGTCAGCTACTAGCTGTGCACTCGAGCTAGGGACCGCCTCTAGTTCATAAGCCAGAACCACCTGAGTAGAAGTCTGAGTAGAAGCTCTCGGTGATGCTGTGCAAGCTCGCTTTAGATGTCCATACTGATCATAGTTATCACTTAACCTTAGAAAGATCTACCCTGCACTCCTTCATGAAATGCCCCTTTTTGCCACACTTCCTACAGTGCATATCCTTCTTCTATATATTTCCTATGGGTCCACCTCTACCTTTATGTTGGTTCTGTCGTGCTTTCCCCACACCCTTCTTGGGTTCCTCTTTCTTGGTTTCCCCTTTGAGATGGTGTTTAGCAAAGCCATCTCCACTAGACCCTCATACGTAACACCCATAGGAATATGAATCAGAGCTAAATCTTGGAGAGGTTAGGTCAGCCCTTTAGCAAATTATAAATCCTTCTTGTGCGGGGTATCAATCAGTCCCATTTCGAATCTAGCTAGCTCATTGAACTGATTGACATATACCTTAACAAACAGATCTACATGCTTTAAGTGAATGAACTTCTCTAACTACACACCATCCTCTACACTAGAAAGAAACTTCACCTGAAATCACCTACGGGACTCATCCCAAGTGATCTCCTCTCCGTCAGTCTCAGCCTCAACTACCTCCCACCAGCTTAATGCCTCACCGTGCAACTGCCCTGTAGCTAAATGTATCCTCGCCTCATCGGTCAAACCCATCAAACTAAAGATCCTCTAACAAATGTGGATCCATGACCTCAAATCCACATAAGACTATGTCACCATGTAAGGCTTTCCTCTAAGATTTGAGAAATCTTTTCATAACTTAGCAAAGTCTGTAGCGATATGTGGGTGGGCAGGAGCCACTCTCGGCTGCATCGCCTGAGCCTGAATTTGCAGGATTACTCATCACTTATCTGTGAATTTTAAGAATTCTATTAGCAAATTTCACAGATACTATAGGCATGAATAGAGAGAAAACTTAAGTACAAATCAAAGATAGCATAGGCACGAAAAACAAAGATTACAGTTTGTATAAAAAAATCTTTTAGAAAAGCTCTTTGAAAACCTTTACTTTTATACAAATATATTTTGAAATCCATTTTGAAATACTTTGGGAACATTATTGGAAAACCTTTTGAAAATCCATTTTTTTTCAAAAAACTTTTCAAATACATTCTCTCAGTATGGTCCTAATCTCTGAAGAACTTTGAACCTATGATCCGATACCAACTATAATCACCCACACCTCCCGCTATGCCGATCCAAAGCAAAGTGTGACCTTCAGACTCACACCAGGTCGAGAAATGCAGATCGTTGAGGTTTATAACATTTCCATCATAGAGACAAATATAAGCAGATATAATCTAAGATATACTATACTTTCAAATCTCATAACAAAAGAAATAAAACATATAACACAAAAATATCCATCTCGGAAAATATCCAAAGCATAGTCTTAGAAATCAACACGTAATCAATACATATTACATGGATAATATTACTCCAAGTCTAACAAAAGAGATAAATCTGTACTGATAAGATAGATAAATATATGGAGAGTAAAAATGGTAAAAAGTAGTCTCCAAAGATAAGCTCAACTCTCCATGTATCAAGAATAGGCCAATCACTTACTCCCTGTCCACCTGTGGTGGGGGAAAAGAAGGAAGGAGAGAAGGTCTGATGAAAGTTTAATGAATGAGTACAATTCTAATATGTGATGATCATATGCAATTACTTTAATACTACTTAAATGATAGAGGGAGTGATACAAGTGTCTGTGAATTCCTAAGGTTTATTACAGAAGGGTTCTTGTCTAATGCATTCCTACACTACAATCTATGTAGGCTAATACAATGGATCGATGCTCATGTTTTATGATCGGTCATTGCTCTTGGAGCTACTCAATATGTAAGACACTACCCTCTTGGCTACTAATATGAAAAACACCGCCACTAGGCTACTTAAGGAAAACAAACTCCCACTACTATCACTGCCACTAGGCTACTTTGAACGATTTTCCCTCAATACACCTAGAGAGAAAGAACTCGAGATGCCAACTCGTCGAAATTTCTCACTGTTTGCATTCGCTTCCACCTCTCGATTGTAGTGCTGGCCTTTTATTACATGCTCTGCATCTTCCTTTTTGGTTGTATCATGTTCGTTTGAATTTCGTGCATATTAGGATCTCCCATTGTGCCAGACCCATTCCATCAAGCATCCTCGTCAGTGCTGCACACCCGCTGTGGAACCTCATGTGATGACATTTGCAAAAATACATCACCTCGAATCAATTGCTATCCTATATTGGGTAAACAATATTTACCCAAAACCGCCATAACCTAGCATCCGCTTCTAGATAACTAGCTTCACTACAAGTCCTAGCATTCATTCAATTGCCCTTAAATAGGCTCGCAACAGTAAACGTTTATTATATATTTTTATTGACAAACTTGGGCCTTAGGCCAAGCTTCAATATCTATATTTTCATTATGAACGATCGACTACTGGGGGTCCTGGGTCGACCATTCATGAATACAAATTAGGGTTTTCATCGTTTTCTATTATCGATTGTGAATATACTTAATTCGGGTCATTTACAGTATTTAATTATCCTTAATTACAGTTTAATCATCACTTTGCAATTAAATTTATGGTTTGTTGATATAAGGCTTTCAATTTCAAGTGAGAAGGGGGGGGGTAATACATCAATCTCTAATTAATAAGTTACTGACAATTTAAAGTTAGGATTTTCCATAATCAATTTGGGTTCCTAACATATTTAATTAGGGTTTCTAATATCCTAAATCAGTTAAAATAGTTTAAAATCAACTACAATAATCATCTTATTAAAGTTGTGCCCACTCACCTTAAGCCCAAGCCTTTTCCTTTTGCTTGTGCTTGACAATCATTTCCTTGAAATCGCTAGCTTCACCGTGATTCTAACGCTTTCTTTCTTCTAGGTTGCTTTTAATTTATTTTATTTGATTTTTACGAAAATTTTAAAGTGGGAGAAGAGAGAAATTTTTGGTAGAGTTTGGTTATTGTAAACTTTTATTTGAGAATTTAGGGTCCATTAGCTTATTATTTGTAGGATTAGGGTTTAGTTTGGGCCATTGGATTAGCTTAGGAAATATTTTCCAAGAATCTGATTCGCACAATTGTACACGCATTCAGATCGACTGCCCTCATTCCTAGGTCAACCGCTACCAGTCGCCTTGAACTGTTACGTGTCGACTGGTGGCCTTATAAAATTTTAAATTTTGTGTTTTGAAATTTTAATTCAATCTAATGCCCATAACTTCTCCATACTAACTCAGATTACACTGCGTTATATATGAAAATCGTCCAGAAAATCGCTACGAACGTAATAGTGCATTTTTTCATAGCCAAATTCAGATGTCTGCGAAAATTTTCTTTTCAGTCCTTATTTTATTTTAGTTTAGTTTCCTTATTAAATTTTCATTAAATTTTCAGGGTGTTGCATTTATTGTCTCATGCAAGAATCTAAACATGTAGGCATTATTTAAGGCTTAATGTCATGTACAAGCATTAATATGCAAGTTTTAGGTTGTCTTGCCTCTTTGGCTACTCCAAAGCATATCCAAAATCTCAAATTTTCAATTTATATCAATTGACACTAAATAAAACACTAAAATTTTATCCAAAATAAAAGATTTTAAAAAACTCCTAACTCTGACTAATCCAGATAAAATTTCTTATTTTTATTTGAAGGAGGATCAATAATGACATCCCATTATTTGATAATGTATAAAACTCAGTCACATATTTTATCACTGTCATCTCTCCTTGTTTCAAATCAATATACTTTTTAAACATTATAGACTTTTGTGCAGTGGGTTTAAACTTTTCCACGAAGCAAGCCTTAAATTTATCCAAAGTGAAATAATCTTTGAGAGTGGCGGCCTTAATCACATTCCGCCAACTCTTAAATCGACTCTAAAGTTTCCATGAGGCAAACTTTATCTGTTGAGCATTTATTAATTCTTAATCATTAAAAATCTACTCCCAAGAATCCAGCCAATCCCACACCTCCAAAAAAAATTTGTTCTGATGAATGATTTTAGTCCAAGACTAGAATAATATTTATTTTGTTTTGCAAAGTTGGATCATTGCACTTGCACTTACCCTCCACCGACCGAAACATGAAAATTTACACAATAGGCATTTTGCACTGTATTCCTCATCATCTATGTGAAAATAACTTACATATCAGTTTTTATGTTAACCTCATTGCCTGCTTTTCCCATAATGGTGTTCATTAATATGTTCCTTGTTTTCCTGCTTATTATTAGGATCTATAAAAAGAATGATCAACATCTTGACAAGGATACTGGCATAAGGTGATGTGCACGAAGTATCTCTAACTATATGTCACCATCGCAAAAATTCTTCTAGGCCTCAGATTGGGCCTCACCTAGTGCCTAGGTAAGGCTTGCCGCCAAACGATTTTCCTAGGCCCACCTAGAAAAGGTTTATTGCCTCATGTAAGAATCTAAACATGTATTTAGGCATTATTTAAGGTTTAGTGTTATGCACAAGCATCAACATGCTAGTTTTAGGTGGTCTTATTTCTTTGGCTACTCCGAACCATATCTGAAATCCCAAATTTTCAATTTATATCAATCGATACGAAATAAAACACTAAAATTTTATCCAAAATACAGGATTGTCAAAATGCCTAATTTTGACTAATCCTCAATTAATCCCCGCCTAAATGATTAATTCCTAATCCTTACTTACTGTATGGAGTCAGCACAGCGATTTTGACAACCTTACTATATATATAATACTTTATTTAGATTAACAAATATAAGCATGCTCTCTCATATGATTTCTAATCCATTCCAGGGCATTGCTTTCCTTATTTCGAATGGATCAAACTCATAGAAACTCAGGTATTTTCTAAACCAAGCTTCGATACCAACTACGATGCCCCTCGACCTTCGATACCCATAAGTTATGCATCCTACTTTGTCTGCTCCCCGTTTGATGGAGGGTATGTCATGAAAAGCAAAAAAAGCTAATAATCTACCATATATCTCATAAGTCATAGAAAAAAATACAATATAGAACATAGATATTATATATGCAAGGCAATAGTATAATCGAATGAAAACAACCAATATTAAAGCTAACCATCATCAGAGTATGTCGTGGTTCATAAGACCATACATCAAGCTCGAATATGATTCAATATATCTTAAGCAGTGGCTATATAGATGAAACTATCCCTAAATATAATAAAGTACTGATAACTCACAATGCACAATTGAATATAAGTAGTAACTCCAAATAATACTATGAAAACGTAAGCCTTTCACTCTTCTTCTGACAATTCCATGCATTATCACCATACCAACCTCGTGGTTGACTCATAAAGAGTATTAGAGAGTTATAATTAAGGACATACACTTAAAATAACTTTGGGTCAAACAATAGTATAGTATGTGTGATTTATGTGCCTAAACAATATATAAACTCAATATGTATGTATGGTATGTATGTATGTATGTATATTATACATGGTATGGGAAATCATACCTCACCTGCTCCTATATCCAAAAGTTGACACAAATAATATACTTAACTAAATTACATCTTGGGTAAAGCTATACTATATTATCTCAGTAAGAGCTTGGTTGTCGGGGTATTAGACACAATAATTACTAGCTATCAACAAAGACAATGGTATTATCTATCAACCAAGCCTCTCTTATCCTCTTGGTGACTTGGTTATATGACAATGCATTATTTGGCTTATTGAATATACCATATAAGTGACCCTACTAATGATGCCTTTATTCGTGCCATTGGAAGTCATTACCCTTATGTTAGCCGTTGAGCATCCTCACTTGGTAAAGATCTTTCCATGGTACACATCCTTAGGCTTGCCATCAATCTCCCTCATCACTTATGTAGTGAGTGATAGTAGAACACCTACCGCTCTTTTTCCTAACCATGAGGCATCTCCAAATGAAGCTCTCCTTCGTGGTAAATATCAAATGCTCCATATTCGATATATTATCCATTAATTGGTGCTAATCCATCCGAATTTCTTAGCACCAATTGATAACTTCTCCGTGTTTCCTTAGTCTTTGTAATCTTGCAACCTCTCTCTTCTTCAACCTCAGATTCCCTTAATTTCGCCTTAAATACCAATCGACTAATAATCGATATGCATCTTTGTCGATTAGTACTTGCCCATATCAATCAATACTAATCGATAACTAGTACCATTATTTTATGGGTTAGTATCGATCTATAACAATCAGTGCCATTTGATAATACTTAGAAAAATTCCAAAATATTTCCCTATTTTTCGAGTCATTTCATCTTTTACTCTATTCGTGTGTTAACTCCAGATTGCATCAATTAGCTCCAAACTCTAAAGTCAATCCATCATGTCTCAAGATGTTCTGAACATCCCTTTATGTATACCTCATTGCTCTTCCCATTATAATCCACTTTATATACATATTCAAGAGTTACACTCCATGGAATCGACATACATCTCTCCAAACTCTCAAAGGTCACGTAGTTATCAATCAAATCAAACAATGCAACACAATTTACAAAAACAAAATGAGAATTACGCATATTATAGCTTTAAATATCATTTATGCATTTTAACAAACACCTAGACTACACATATAGACATATATGGTCTAATACATGTTATAATCAACTTTTAATCACTAAAAATTATTTAAAATTCGTTTCTTAAATCTAGATAACAATTCAAAAAGGGTTTTTGTGCCAAAAAGTGGATTCAAACACTTTTAAAATATATATTATAACATGTATGATTAAGGTGTTATAAACCACTCAACAAACAATGATTAAAGCACTTAAAGGGTATGAATCTCCCCTAATCCAAAATGAATACCGATCACACACAGCAAGCTTTCCCTAAAGATTGATTTGATGGTTGCTAGTGATGTCTTTTGGTCTTTACTTCTTAATATACTGATTTATCTCCAAAAGGTTGTATTGTTAATTAATAAGTTTAATGGAGCTTTATTGGTATTTTTAGATGTAAGAATAATAAAGACAGTGTTTGCTAGAAATCAAGCTTATGCTCAAACCCCGACACTACATCAAACAATTAGTTTTGGGATTTTAGGCAAAGCTATAAATAAATGTACTCTAAAACTGTCAACTTAGACTAAAAACTTAAAACAACCTTAAATTTCAAATGGATTGTTCAGATTATTATTATGATCATTATACGTAAAGAAAATCAACATAGTATTTCATTTGGAACAAGAATTAAACATTTGTATCCTATTATGGCCAGTACAATGCTATAATCTCAGGAAGTTGCATAATTCTGTCTATTATTCAAAAATGTTTTACATTTTCCTAAAGTTTAAGCTCAAAACAAAGTCATTTGCACATGTAAATCATATTTTCTATATGTGATTCTTACATAAAATTGTAGGTTGCTGCAAGTCACTGTTGTGTTAGCTTATTTTTAGTACCTACATTTGTATTTGTTTTAGATATTTTAAGCTAAATTTGAAATAAAATATTTTTTCAAAATTTTACAATTAAATTATTAGTTCTCCATCTTTGTGTAGTTGAATTAAATTATGTGTTAATTAAGGGTGATAGGGTTAAGGATATGCCCAAGTGGGAACTATGTAATCTATTATATAACTTAACTTTTGTAAATGAATTTTGTTCATGTACGCTTTTGCCTTTTATTTTCTATTGTGTGTATCGTTATATTGTGATATTAGTAACGCCTAAAACATATTAAATATATAAAAGTACAAAATACTTAGAAAAAGCATTTAGTTGATTGCAATCGTGACTATGAGTATTGAATAACATATATAATATACTTATCCTTAAATGTTCCTAGTCAAGATGTTTCTAAAAAAGGATATCTATACACTTATTGAGAAGAGTGTATGCTTTCCATAGGATGGATGGTGAATTACTCTTAATTATTGAGGATACTAAGGGCTGCTACTTGTGGTTGTTTAGAACAATCATAGTAAGACCTAATGAGAGTCTTCTATTAGTTAAGTACAACTATGTCAAAATAGAGGATCTCATGTGACAATCGTACAACAGACTTTAGACTTGAGAGTATTATGAATCTTAAGTTTTTAGACTATACTTTGACTATGGTCCATCACATTATAGATGCTCGTGTAGGTGACGATTGACTCTTCATTAAACCATTAAAAATTTTCACCACTCAAGAGAGAATTCATCTCATTCATTGAAGAAGGTTCGTATCACTATAATTAGCAGTCAACTCAAAGTAAGAATCTATAGATATAGTAAAAAGGCTAATCAAAAAATGTTGTGATTTTGAACTAAAGGCATTATAGGTATACATCATAATCAGCTACATATACTATTAGATTTTCGACCACTGACCAAACTCTAGATATATTGGTGACATAGTAACGACGAATAGAAAACGTGCACAATATACCTATTGGAATTGTTACCTTGATTCCATCGCTGGCGGAGCTAATATTGTGGAGGAGAAAGAAAGGCAGCGCAAAACCCTAGATCTGAGTGACTTCGGTGAAGATAGCAGTTTCATTCGGTGGAGGAGATGCCGGACCAAATCTTTGGTCCGGTGAAGTTCGTTCGGTGTTGACGCTATGAAGACCGAACGAGTCATCTCGTTTGATGGAGGAGCAGTTTCATTCGGTGCTTGGGCTTCGTGATGAAGTCGTTCGGTGATATGAAGGAGATGATCTGGTTCGGTGATGTTTCGTTCGGCATTAAAGAGGGTCGGACGAAATATCTCGACCGGTGGTGGTGACTTCGTTCGGTTGTGAAGATGTAGTGTGTTTTGACGAACCAAAAGTCTGGAGTAGTGAAGCTAATATGCCGAACCAGATCTTGAGTAATGTTTGCCAAACCAAATGCTATTGGACCTTGCCGAACCAGATGTGCCGAACCAAACCTCAGGGCTTCTATATAGTAGCTACCCCTCCTCATTTCTTCACTCTATAAATAGTGGAGCTTCTGGACAACAATGGCAGCCATCCTAGAGAGCTGAAACTCTGCAGAAATTTGTCTGTATTGTTAATTCTTCTTATGTATAGCCTCCAAAAGTGAATAAATCTTGTAACTCTAATCTTTCAGTGATTAATAAAATCTCTTTTCCCCAAGTGGACGTACACTGCCTTACGGTAGTGGAACCACTATAAATACTGGTGTTATTTATTTTTCTACATTGCATAGATCTGTGACTGTCTGTTTTGGTGTTTATATCTGTTTGTTTCGTCTCACTACAATCACGATCCGGTTGTTTTCCACTGCGTTGGGTTTTTTATTCCCTTAGACTGATCATCTGAAGGGATTTTCCCCGACAATCTGGTATCGGAGCTATAAGGCTGATTGAGGAATGTTAGACGCAATGGCAGGAGATGAAGCGACTCCAGTTGTTACAAGACCCTATACTAGAGTGATGTATATCACATCAGTATCACAGTTGGCAATTGAGAAATGGAATGGGGATAAAGACTTCGAGAAGTGGAAATGGAGGATGAAGGCTGTTCTAATAAGGAATGAAGTCCATCCAGTAGTGTTTGCCCCTAAGGAGTTGATGGCTAACATCTCAATCGCGGAAAGGAAGGAGATGGAGAAACAAGCGTTTACTACTTTACAACTAGCTATGGGAGAGAATGTCATCTCAGAGATTAGCAGTGAGACCACTGCTAGGGGCATTTGGACCAAGCTAGAAAATCTCTACTTGACGAAATCTCTGACTAACCGTTTGATATTACTGAAGACATTTTTCACCATACGGATGAGAGAGGGTACTTCAGTGAAGGAACATCTTAATTTCTTTGATGATCTCGTGATGAAGATGAAGACTGTTGACTTGAAGATGGATGAGGAGCAAATAGCAATGATTCTTTTGTGTTCTCTTCCGAAGCAATATACAGGTTTCGCTAACAGCCTTATCTTCGCCACAGACACATTAACAGTGGAAGATGGGAAGTCAGGCCTTCTATCTAAGGGCTTGAAAGATCAGATGAAAGAGATATGTGAAGGAAGTAAAGGTGGAAGTAGTAGGCACGGCATGTTTGTTGAAAGAGGTAGAGATGATAAGAAGAATTGGCACTCTAGAGGGCGTTCCAAGTCCAGGAAGCCCGGTAATGGCAGGAGAGGAAAGTCTAAGGATGGGAAGTGCTTTATCTGCAAGAAACCTAGTCATTGGAAAAAGGATTGTCCAGATTTGAAGAAGAAGGAAGAAGACGGATCTTCATCATTTGCGGTGGAGAAGTCTGTATCTGACGATGTGTTGTTTGCAGCAGTGTCGGATGTCTCAGACCATTAGGTGCTGGACTCGGGGGCGTCTTTCCATATGACGCCTAATAAGGAATACTTTAGTTCTTTCGTTGGACAAGAGGGAAGCTCTATTCTTATGGGTAATGATGTTAGCTGTAGAGCAATGGGTGAAGGTATAGTGAGAATCAGGATGTTTGACGGAGTGATACGCACTTTGACAGGTGTCCGGTATGTTCTAGGTCTTCGGAAGTCCTTAATTTATTTAGGACAATTGGCATCTTTGGGATGCAAGCTAACTATCGAGGAGGATAGTCTGAAAGTTTCAAGAGGTGCACTAGTTCTTATGAAAGGAGATGTGTTCCGAAATCTGTATTTGCTGAAAGGAACCACAGTTCTTGGAGAGTCGTGTGTTGGAGTTGACAGTTCTCGTGCATTGGATGCCACAAGGCTTTGGCATCTCAGGTTGTGTCATATTTTAGAGAAGGGCTTAGAGTTGCTTCGGAGATGGAAGATGATCAAAGGAGAAAGCTTCGACAAGATGGACTTTTGCCAAGAGTGTGTGTTTGGCAAGCAACTAAAGTATCTTTTGGAGTTGAACTCCATAGATCGAGGCGAGTACTTGAGTACGTGCATACAGATGTTTGGGGACTGGTTGCTACTCCTTCTCTTGGAGGACCAAAGTATTTTATCTCTTTTATTGATGACTTTTATCGAAAAGCATGGATGTATGTGATGAAGGCCAAATCAGAAAGTTTTGAGAAGTTCAAAGACTCGAAAGTGCTTGTTGAGAACCAATCTGGTTCTAGGTTGAAGGTGCTAAGATCTGATAATGGCGATGAATTTGTCTCTAGGGAGTTCCTTGACTTTTGTAGACAGCATGGCATTCAGAGACATTTCACTACACCTGGAGATCCACAATCCAATGGAGTTGCATAAAGGATGAACAGGACTCTACTAGAGAAGGCTTGTTATTTGAGATTGACGGCGGGCTTGTTTAGAGGCTTTTGGGCTGAGGCATTATCAACTACGGCGCATATCATAAATTGAATTCTGTTCTCAGCCATAGATGGGAAGATTCCAGAGGAAAAGTGGAGAGGTAAAGCAGTGTATCTTAGTTACTTCTGAATTTATGGTTGTCCTATGTACATTCACCATACAGGTGATGATAAGTTGGAGGCTAGAGCATACAAGGGCATATTAATTGGATACACCGATGGTATCAAAGGGTATCGAATTTGGAACCCTGTTGATTGGAAGATTGTTCATTCTAGACATGTTACTGTTGATGAATCTGCTATGTTCAGTCCGAAGGAGAAGCTACCTACCATATCTGAAGATACTGATAGGCCTAAGGAGATGGAAGAAGTTCCCGTGTTCCAGCCAAATAGTAGAGTTATTGTTGATGCTGTCGAGGAAAACACAGTTGATGAAACATCACAGGATAGTCCACGGTTTCCTTCTAGTAGTGCTGGTGATGTGCATGAATCTAAAGGAAGTTCAGTTCAAGGTGGAGCTGAAAGGAGTTTAGGTGAAGCAGTACCTACCCGGGTTAGTCGTAGGACTATTAGGCCGCCCGAAATGTTTGGTGATTGGCAGTTTGCGAACCTTAGCCTTGGTGATCTGTTTGACTATGCCATACATGTGGTTCATGAGGAGTCGCTTGACATTGATGAAGCTTTGAAGTCATGTGACTGTTCGAAGTGGATGTGCGCTATAGAAGAGGAGTTAGAGTCGTTGAAGAAGAACAAGACTTAGGATTTGGTACCACCTCCTCAAGGAAGCCGAGCCATAGGTTGCAAGTGGGTGTTCAAGGTGAATGATGATGGGAGATACAAGGTTAAACTAGTTTCTAAAGGGTTTTCGCAAAGAAAGGGATTGGAGTATGATGAGATATTCTCTCCAGTAGTGAGGCATACGTCCATCCGCATTTTTGCTCGCTATCATCGTAGCTCATGACTTGGAGCTGGAGCAACTGGACATGAAAACTGCTTTTTTGCACGGAAACTTGGATGAGACCATTTACATGAAGCGGCCAGAAGGATTTTTTGTGGATGGGAAAGAAAATTGGGTTTGCAAATTGAAGAAGTAATTGTATGGACTTAAGCAGTCGCCTAGACAATGGTACAAGTGGTTTGACTCTTTTATGCTTTCACTTGGTTTTGATCGTAGTATCAAAGGCGCTTGTGTATACTTCAAGTATTTAAAGAAAGGTAGATGGGTGTACCTACTCTTTTACATGGATGATATGTTGATTGCTTCCAAGGATAAGGCTGAAATCGATAGTTTAAAGCGAAAACTAAAAGCGAAGTTCGAAATGAAGGACCTTGGAGGAGCAAAGAAAATTTTGGGTATGGAAATCCAAAGAGATAGAAAGCTAGGACTTTTGAGCCTCACTCAAAAGGAGTACATTCAAAAGGTGCTTGCTCGGTTTACCATGGAAGGGGCAAAGGCAATAAGCACACCCATGCCTTTGCGCATACAACTTTCTAGTAAAGGCTCTCCGATCTCGGAAAAGGATAAGACTTATATGATGAAGGTTCCATATGCAAGTGCAGTTGGCAGCTTGATGTATGCCATGGTCTGCACTAGGCCTAGCATTGCACAGGCGGTTCGATTGGTGAGTAGGTTCATGGCAAATCCAGGAAAGACGCATTGGGAAGCAGTGAAGTGTATCTTCAGATACCTTAGAGGAACTCCAAACCATAGACTTGTCTTTAGCGGCAGAGGAAGAGATTTCAGCTTGGTTGGATTTTGTGATTCCGACTATGCTGGTGATAAAGATCGAAGGAAGTCGACCTCCGAATATGTGTTCACCATTGGTGGGACAGCGATCAGTTGGAGAGCGAGGTTGCAGACGATTATGGCTTTGTCTACTATAGAGGCAGAGCTCATAGCTGCGGTTGAAGCAGCTAAGGAGGAGATTTATTTGAGGCGACTGTTGTGTGATTTGGACTTCGTATATGAAGGTGTGAATGTGTACTGTGACAGTCAGAGTGCAATTCACTTAGCTGAAAATCTGGCATTCAACTCGAGGAAAAAGCATATTGAGGTAAGAGAATCGTTTCTTGTCTCGATAAGTGAAGAGAAGCTAGTTCATCTTCAAAAAGTTCACATAATGGAGAATACAATAGACATGTTTACCAAGTCGTTGCCTGTTGCTAAGTTCGAGCATTGCTCGGACTTGATTCACTTAATGAAGTGCTAGCTGCCACGGGGTGGCACGGAAGGAGAGTTGAGATAGTTCATGGAGACATTTGTTTTCATGGTGGAGATTGATAGGTTCTATATGGACTAGGTACTTTGAACACTTTGCTGATGGGTGGTGGCCTTGCCGGAGTTCGTTGACAGAGTGTAATGGGTGATGGCATTGCTGAAACTCATTGGGTAAATATCCATGGCCTGGAGCATAAAGGTCTAGACGAAGTTAGATGGCTTGATGGAATATGGTAACAAGGTAGAGATTGTTGGAATTGTTACCTTGATTCCATCGCTGGCGGAGCTGATGTCGCGGAGGAGAAAGTGAGGTAGTGCAAAACCCTAGATCTAAGTGACTTCAGTGAAGAGAGCAGTTTCGTTTGATGGAGGAGATGACGGACCAAATCTTTGGTCCGGTGAAGTTCTTTCAGTGTTGATGCTATGAAGACTGAACGAGTAATCTCGTTTGGTGGAGGAGCAGTTTCATTCGGTGCTTGGGCTTCGTGATGAAGTCATTTGGTGATATGAAGGAGAGGATCTAGTTCGGTGATGTTTCGTTTGGCATTAAGATGGACCGGATGAAATATCTCGACCAGTGGTGGTGACTTCTTTCGGCTGTGAAGATGCAGTGTATTTTGCCGAACTAAAAGTCTGGAGTGGTGAAACTAATATGCCGGTCCAGATCTTGAGTGTTGTTTGCCAAACCAAATGCTATTGGACCTTGCCGAACCAGATGTGCCGAACCATGCTACTGGACCTTGCCGAACCATGCTACTGGACCTTGCCGAACCAGATGTGCCGAACCAAATCTTAGGGCTGCTATATAGCAGCTACCCCTCCTCATTTCTTCACTCTATAAGTGGAGCTTCTGAACAACAATGGGAGCCATCCTAGAGAGCTGAAACTCTGTAGAATTTTGTCTGTATTGTTAATTCTTCTTATGTATAGCCTCCAAAAGTGAATCAATCTTGTAACTCTAATCTTTTAGTAATTAATAAAATCTCTTCTCCCCAAGTGGACGTACACTGCCTCGCGGTAGTGGAACCACTATAAAAACTGGTGTTATTTATTTTTCTGCATTGCATAGATCTGTGACTGTCTGTTCTAGTGTTTATCTCTGTTTGTTTCGTCTCACTACAATCATGATCTAGTTGTTTTCCACTGCGTTGGATTTTTTATTCCCTTACACCGATCATCTGAAGGATTTCCCCAACAATACCATTACATTGGATATGACTTTAAAAGATGAGAAGTAATCGCCTAAATAATCTATAAGCCACCGAATCATTTTTCACTACCATGCATCAGCAAAGTCCGCACAAACTTTAATATTTAAATTATTTAAATATAACTAATGATTTAGTTCATATCAGAGAGTCACATGACAGTATTAGTGAGCATATTTCCAAATGTAAATAAATCAAATTAATTTATAAATTTTATAAATTAAAAAAGAGAAATCTATATTATTGTTATGTTAATTTATTAAAATTTTAGTTATTTAGTTGAATCCATGAAATTAATTAAAATAATATACAAATGTTATATTTTGATTTAATTAAATAAATGAGCTAAATTAATTATTTAAATATAATTAATAGTTGTTTTTTGTTAGGCCTAAAAGTTATATACATGATATATCAAAAGGGGTATGTTACAGCCTCTTTTCTTAGTTTTAAAGAGACAACTACACATTTCAATATATATATATATATTACAAGTTTCTTTTTCAGGTATAACAAATCTTTGAAGGCTACGATGAACTATTTAGACAAATTGCTCGATAATTGAAGATCAAGATAAAGCGGTCGAATGTTGTAAGTCTTCAAATTAATTGTACAGTTTCATTTGACAATGACACACACATAGAGATTCATATTTGAATATTTCGCTTTGAAAATTCTTTATCTTTTAAGCTGTGAAATTCTTTTAGACTTTAACTTCTGTTTCAACTAGGAGTTAGACGTTTGAAAATAAATTTAAATGTCCGAATTATATAAAATTTTCACCTATTTCATTCTATTTAAAAACCCTGTATGAAACATATGTTGAATCTCTATTTCGACGTCTAAATAAAAATTTAGGCATCTGATTATTGTTCTGTACTTTTTAAACCCTATAACTGTTTTCTTCCATTTAGATATCTAAATATACTAACCGGGCATTTAAATAAGAATTCAGGTGTCTAATTAGATTTCAAATGACCGAACAAGGATATTTTTAAATTGTTTTCTTTCTGTTTCAACACTGTAAAAATCCAGATGTCTAAATCCTAACTCAAATGGTTGAATACCTATAATGACCATTTTTACTTTGAATTGACAAGTCTATTATGAAAGGTCATCTTCTTCAATCAAAAGTTGCATTTGTTTTAATAGTTATTTCTTTTCAAAAAATACCTTTCAAACACTATAAACAAGACAGGTTTTTGAATCTTCAAACTTACCTTACTTAATTTTCTTTCTATACTCTATACTCTTTGAGATGTCAAACGTTTTCAAAACAATCTTCTACTTCCTAAATTCAGCACATTCAAATCACAATTATCAAAGAAAATTACAGGAACGGTCGGTGTTATAAAAGGACACAACAAATCAAAGTCAAATTTATTCTATTTGAGTGCAGTCTTGTTGAAGGTCTTCAGGCAAGTCAAAGTCCTGTTTGGTTGTTTAGGCGGTCATGTAGAAACATGTTCCTCTAGGTGAAGAGAGGGTGGTTTAATGAAATTCCAGAAGAAGTCAGGCACTGGACATAGGACGGGTAGTCTGAACCACTATAAAAGTCGTTGGTGCAATCTTTTACTTACTGCTTTTTTACTTAGACTACTTATGTTTATTCATATTATTAGATCCTTAGCATACTTTCAAGGTTAGCCAAAATAAAATAATTCAGGACATTTTTTTCATTTAGAGAAGATATTTTGATAAATAGTTTATAAAAGAGAAAAATGTGGAAATATTTTACATATTATCTAGTCTTTTGGAGACTACAATATCAACTTATACCCTTATTCTTTTCACACAAATCCAAACAAAAGCTCTACCCTCTGGTAGAAAAAGTTAAAGTATATACTTCGACCTTGCAAGCCAAGCTAGGAGGAGAAAGGAAGAAGACTCTAATGAGGAAATAACTTACAATACAACGTGTAAGCAACTAACCAAATCAAGATAAATTCATTAAAACTTATTTAAAATCTAATTCATTATATATATATGTGTGTGTGTGTGTGTATGTATATATATATTTAGACATGAATTAAAAAAAGATTGTATATGTTATTATTTTATAATAATTAACTAATACATATGTTATTTCTAAAATACAATATATATATATCAAAAATTATTATTTTCATCTATAGGTTAGTGCATAAAAAATAATTTTTGAAATTTATTTCATTATTTTATAATACATGCATGCATGCATACATACGTACATATATATATACATATATTAATGTTTAAAATATTAATATATTTAAAATAAATACATTTATAAATCATTTTGATGAAAGAAAAATGATTTTTCCAACCAAATCTTTATGTATAAAATAGATATTTTAAATTAATCGTTCAAATTTTAACCTTAAATTTAAATTTTAAATGTATATTTTTAAAAATATATATGGATTTTCGAAACTGAAGGAATTTTTAAATCAAATGTACTGTATGAAATATTTGAATTATACTGTAATTTAAATTTATATTTAAAACACATTTAAATGTTTTATTATTTTCGAATATAATTATTGCTTTGAGCGGATCCTATATTATATATACTTATCGATATATAACATATTTTAGAAAATAATTATTGGCTAAGCCTAAGTGATAAATTGTTTTGAAAATTAAAATGATATATTATATATAATTCAGTGCATACATATATGTATGTGTATGTGTGTGTGTTTATATATATATAATATAAAAATTTAATATAAAAATATTTACTATGGTCGAATATGCTTAGCATATTTAAATATATTTTATATGAAATACCACATATATAAAATATGCTGCTTGTTTAATAGAATGTGTGTGTACCTATATTTTATTTTTATAAATGCCAATAATCACACATGTATATATGTATATGCATATGTATATATGTGCATGCATGCATGCATGGATGGATGTGTGAGCACGCGTGCGCGCGCGCACACACACACACACACACACATATATATATATATATATATATATTCATGAGTGGATGTATGTATATATGATAACGTGTGTGTGTAATCTAAGTTATTGAATATTTATATCCCTAATTAAATATTTATATCCACTATGACATCCTTATTATACATATTGTATGTAAACACATAATGCTCAAAATTAATTACAATGTTAAATTAACCAAAATACAATTAATTTTTAAATCTACAAAACAATTTAATATCAAATTAACATTAACTTCACATAATGAAAATAAAATTCTCGTGATAACATAGCTTAAAGGTCAGTTTAATAAATTCATAAAAAGATTTTCTAAAATTCAATGCACTTAACAAATAGCGGTGTCCAAATTCACCTCGAATGTTGTATAGACTCAAATTTATATGGCGTCTAGTTTACCCAACCAAAATCGCTCCTAACTCTAATTTATCCAATTATATTTTAACATTATAATGCCTACTCCTTTGTTTATTTTGTAAGCAGAGAAAAAATAATTTCCAACCTAAATCTTAGATGAAGTAGTCGGTCGACAGTGTCGCATGGATGATGGCTCCTCTAGAAAGAAGGTTATAATGTCGAAAAGAAAGAAGATAACATCCTTTGGTATGAAGTTGGTTTGTTTATTATTTTGAAATTGAATTTGTGTTTGACAAATGAGATATAATTTGAATATCAGGAAAGTAAAATTTTCAACAACCATATATCTACAGTCTT
Source organism: Allium fistulosum (assembly GCA_030737815.1). Classification (NCBI taxonomy): domain Eukaryota; kingdom Viridiplantae; phylum Streptophyta; class Magnoliopsida; order Asparagales; family Amaryllidaceae; genus Allium; species Allium fistulosum. The sequence continues at coordinate 673,308,033 of CM060906.1, forward strand.
TTTCTTTGAAAACAGAAGGTCGTCAATTAGAGCACGTTTGGCAACTGCTTATAGGTAGCCAAAACCACTTATAAGTAATTCATGTGTTAGAAAACTTCTTATAAGAAGCTTACAAAGGTGATTAATATGTCAAAATATGAGAAGCAATAATTTGTTACTGATGACTTATGACATATTTTATAACTAGTTTCCACAAATTATTTTATTGATTTAACTTAAAAGTGAAATTGCATCCAAACACTTCTAGTTATAAATCACTATTTAAAACTAGTTAGAAGTTACTATATTCAAATCTCTTTTAAGAAATTTCAAAATAAATTGTTGTCAAACATACTTTTAACCTTTTCAATAACCCATATATCTATGTTATTAAATATTTTATTTTACATCAATATATCCTGGTAAATTTGAGATGAATGGAACCACATTTGTTACTATTGTTTCCTACTTGTTAACCCGCTTTTGAGCCAAAGCAGATTTCAATCGGACTTAGAAGATCAAAACTAGGATGAAATGATTCATGAACTTGGAAACATGATTAGGAGGACTAGAGGGATGAGCTTAAGAACTTTGAGATGAAAATTGGCTAAGCATTTAACTCGGCCTCGAGTTATTTTGCATCCACTTTTTGACTTTCGAATACTATTTACCTCTTATGCTACTCCAATAACTCATGGTCAAGTGATTTTCCAATAATTTGGATGAGTAATTCAAAGGATTGATAAGAAGAAAGTAATGTAAGCATCTATCAGAAAGATCATTAGAATCAACTCAAGGTCAATGGAGAAGGACTTAGAACAACTCAAAAGGATGATAGAAGGAACTCACAAGTGGAAGGGTAAGATTTGGATAGGCTAAAATAACTCGGTGCCAAGTTATTTACGTCAGCTATATTATTCTATTGAATTGTGGGCCTTCGAGCTCTCTTGTATAATGCGTGACTATCATCTGAACTTCAATATAAGCGGGCTTGTGGACCTGTACACCTGTTTCCTTATAAATACCATCCTACCTGCAACTAAAGAGGGATATTTTTCTGCTTGATCTTCTTCACTCCTTCTTCTTCACTTCTATTATTTACCTCAAAAACACTCTAAAAACTCCATTGTAAATCTGAGATCCACTAGATAGTGGTCAGATCTGATATAACTAGTTGTAATCCAGAGAGAGAACAACTAATAAGAAAGATTGAAGTAGACATAGGCCAGAGATTATGCCGAACCATTATAAAAATTCTTATGTGTTTTTGTCTTTCTTCTTGCTTTTTCTTTGATTTTAATCGAACTGGTGTTTTCAACTGATCTCTGGGTGCTAATCCATTTTTTGGGTTAACATTTTGTTGCTTTCACTGAGAAGGAAGCTAGATTTCATGACCTAAACCTTGGATATGAAATTTAGAGACCTAACACTAGATCTAAGGTTAGAGGAAGCCAACCAGAGCATGGGGGCAGCCAAGAGATGTTCTCAAATTCTCATCAATCCATCTACATGACCAGAGAAGAGATAGAGAAAATAATGAAGGAGATGCATGATGGATTAATGACTCAATAATAGAAAATGCTTGAAGGATTTTTCCAAAGGATGGGACAACAAAGAATAGTTAGGACTACTGGAATTTAGAACCAAGGACAAGGAGCTCATGTAGGAACATCTAGAGTTGGAGTGGAGCAAATTGGAACAATGCCTCCATAAGCAGAACAACTCGGTACCGACCCAATCTACTAGGTACTGAGAGAATGATACTTGGGGGCAATGTTGGTGTAACTGCTGAGATGCTGGGAATGGATAATACTGGAGCTAGAAACATCGATCAGAATGTGAATGAGCAACGACCGAAAGAGTATGTTCCAGAACCTTCCCATAGGAACATAGGATAGAATGAAGCCAGTGGAGCAGGTCAGAATGCAAATGTGCAGCCAGAGGAGTATGTGCCAGAGTACGTGTCGGAGTTCCACTACAAGAGCAAAGGGGGCAGAATATCGCTTTTGGTCGAAGACCATCACTGGATGGTGAAAATAGAATTGCTGAGTTAGTAAGGAGGATAATTAGGTGTGGACCCCCAGATCAAAGCTTAAAGGACGTGATCAGCAATTCATTCACTTCTAGTATCCGAAATATGAGGAATCCTCCTAATTTATAAGCTTTCAACGCTGGAAATGTACGATGGAAAGTCAGATCTGACGGTTCGTTTGATGAGATACATCCGATATATAGAGGTGTTGTGAGCTTCTGAGGAGGTAATGGGGGCAGTGCTTCCTATTATACTTGACGAACTTGACGACGATGTGGTTCAGACAACTGGAGAATGGGTCCATAAGCATGTGGACCGATTTGATAAATAAGCTCTTAAGATAGTATAGAGTTCATGTCTCGTGACCAAAGAATGTGATAACGCTATCAAGCATGAAACAAAGGCTCGGAGAGACCCTGAGAAGCTATTTGACAAGATTCAATGTGGCAACTACAACCATCGATAAACCAGATCTATCTATAATCTTAATGGCTATAGTATCTGGAGTCGCAAGCAAGACCAACTTCAATGTTGCACTTGAAAGAGATCCACCGATGGATCTTGCGGAATTATTCCATGAAGCTGAGAGATATTTACATCGAGAAGACGCCAAAGCTGAGAATGCTAAAATTAATGTTGTGGATGACAAAGGATTGTCTGGAGCAGGATACATAAAAGACAAAGGAAAGAGAAGAGCTAATGTTGACTTTAGAGAACCACAATGACAAAGGTAGGAGTTGAAATTCTCTTTCAATGCTGATCTAACTGAGTCCTTAGAGAGGATATATCTGGACACTAGGGGCAGATCCTCTATCCGAAGCCAGCTAGAAGAGAACCCACTGATTGAGAGAGAAGGTCTGGAAATTTTTGCATCTTCCATGAGCTAGAGGGGCACGAAACAAACAAGTGTTGACACCTTCGCGATCTGATAGAAGAACTAGTTCGGAGTAACCAGCTACAACAGTACGTGAGGAACCAAACTACAACAGTGCAACTGGAGAAACCATTATCGGCAGCGAATGCACCAAGAAACAACTGGGGACCTAGTGCGAGACTCGAAATCCCATGATCGGGATGGTTGCGAGTCAAGTTCAATTCCCTCGCTTTTCTTTTTCTTGCTTTGAATAGTTAGGATAATAATAACTTCAGACCGCTTATACATACGATAACTAGGTTGGTCTCTAGGCACACTCCGAGTCGAATGTCTGGGACCTCATATCGCTTACACGTGTATGAAGCTTAGATTGGTCTATAGGCATGCTCTGAGTCTGATGACTGGGATGACTATTTAGGATAGTAATGACCTTAGACCGCTTACACATATATAAGACCTAGATTGGTCCTTAGGCACACTCTGAGTCGGATGTCTGGGATGAATAATTAGGATTTCTGTTTGTTTACTTTGATTTGAATAATTGACTCTTGAAAAATCCACTTGAATGTGATGATTGAAATTTATCGTTTTAAGTCCCGTCCAGAGAGATGGGACTGGAGTGCAGGGTGCAAGTCTCCTCGGTGGAGAACAAGCGGATAGGCTTATACAATATTGATCACTTTAAGTCCAATCTGAAGAGACGGGACCAGAGTGCAGGGTGCAAGTCCCCTTGTTGGAGAGCAAGCAGATGGGCTTGTACGATATAGATCACTTTAAGTCCCGTCTCTTGCTTATATGATATAAATTGCTTTAAGTCCCATCTGAAGGGACGGGACCAGAGTGTAGGGTGAAATTTCCCTCGCCGAAGAGCGAGTGGATGGGCTTGTACGATATTGATCGCTTTAAGTCCTGTCCAAAAAGATGGTACCGAGGAGCAGGGTGCAAGCTCCCTTACCGGAGAGCGAGTGGATGGGCTTGCATGAAAAGTTAGTCCCATCACCGGAGAGTAAGCAGATGGGCTTTCTTGGTCATTGGGTCCCCTTGTTGAGAGCGAGCGGATTAGGTTCAGTAAGAATCCGGAGGCATTGAAACCCTAGATAGGGCAATAGAAGATCCAGAGAGATCAAACTCTAGATTGGGAGATCAATGGTCCGTGAGACCAAGTCTTGGAGTGGATGCAGACTTGATAAAAGGATTTGAATGTCTTACAATCGAAGAAAGGAAGATAAGCCCTAGGCGAACGCAAGATGGTTTAGATATGTAGAATGATCTTCTAGATAATTCACTATGATTGGGATCAATGAATATCCAGAGAGCTCAACTAGCGAAGACCGATTACTAGAACTTATTCTTGAGCAGAGCACACCTTGCATTTGAAAGGCATACTTTGAGGGCAAGTGTTAACCCGCTTTTGAACTAAAGCAGATTTCAACCAAACTTAGAAGACCAATACCAAGATGAAATGATTCATGGGCTTAGAAACACGATCAAAGGATTAGAGGGATGTGCTCAAGAACTTTGAGATGAAAATTGGCTAAGCATTTAACTCGGCTCTGAGTAAAATAGATCGACTCTAAGTTAAATAGATCCCGAGTTATTTTGTCTCCACTTTTCTCCTCTCGAACACCATATACCTCTTGTGCTACTCCAACAACTCATGGTCAAGTGATTTTTCAATAATTTGGATGAGTAATTCAAGGGATTGACGAGAAGAAAGCAAAGGAAATAGCTATGAGAAAGATCGTTAGAATCAACTCAAAGTCGATGAGAATGACATAGAACAACTCATAAGGAAGATGGAAGGAGCTCAAAAGTGGAAGAGTACGATTTGGACAAGGCAAAATAACTAGTAACGAGTTATTTAGGTCGGCACTGAGTTATTCTATTGAATTGTGGGCCTTCGAGCTCTCTTGTGTAATGCTTGGCCATCTTTGGACTTCAGTACAAGTGGGCTTCCAGACCTGTACACTTGTTTTTCTATAAATATCAGCCTACCTGCAACTAAAGAGAGATCTTTTTCTGCTTGGTAATCTTCGGTTCTCCAACTTTGGGATTTAGAACTCCTTCTTCTTTACTCATATCCTCTACCTCGAAAACACTCTAAAAACTCCATTGTAAATCTAAGATCCAGTAGATATGGTCAGATCTGATATAACTAGTTATAATCTAGAAAGAAAACAACTAATAACAAAGATTGAAGTAGAGTAGGTCGGAGATTACGTCGAACCACTATAAAAAAAATTATTGTGTGTTCTTGTCTTTCTTCTTGCTTTTGCATTGATTTTAATTGAACGGGTGTTTTCATTTTATCTCTGGGTGTTGATCCATTTTATTGATTAACACTACTTGTTTGGGTTTGTTGGGGTACTTATAGAGAAAATTGTTAGGGTATTTATAGAGAAAGTCTGGAGTATAACCAGATTGAAGATGTTATCCTTTACAATGGTGTTGTAACGACCCAATATTTTGAACTATTTGCATCCACACATGTCGGACTTGAATAATTCAAAATACCGAATTGTTAATTTAAATTGGCAAAACTGAACATATACAGTAAATAAAATAATCACAGATCACAGACACAGAGTAATAATTGCAGTGGAAATAAAATAGATAGTAGTTCATGAAGCTACTATATAAATATATAAGTTACATCAGAGTTAAACCAAATACAGCGGAAGAGTAACACAATACATCAGATACAAATCAGAATACATCACTGGAATCATCGAATACTGAAAGCAGAATAAATGGCTGGATCTTTAAGCAAAGCTCCAACTCCAAAGGTGAGTCTCGAATACTGATACACTCAGTCTGACCTGAGCGTAAAGCAAAACACAAAACACTCGAGTCAGGATTAATATTCTTATATCAATAAATCCAACTCAAGTGAAATAGCAATTGAAATACAAGTAACTCAAAGGATGTTTGGAATAACCATCCTTTAAGGATCCGTTAAACTATCTACTATGTAGTAGTGTACGCTAAGTAGATAATGCCTATCAGTAATATAAAGTATCAAAATAGTGTTAAGGCGTTACCATTATCCCCCTTAACACATTTTATAAAAGCGTTATAGTCTATACAGCACTGTAAACTCCACCGTAAACTAGTGGGATATTAGGGAGTACTCTATAGGTATAACACAAAACAAATCGTAGTGGTCGCGCATACAGGGATACAAGTATGACAAGGCACATGAGGCAATACCCAAGGTAGTGAAACTACCGTTTGCCTGATCCGGACTGGTGAGAAAGCATCGTCGCAGCGACCGCAACACCGCGAAACAACACTCCCAAATCAAGGGTGCACCAATCGACAACAAGTAATGAGTAGGTTTCGAAGAAGTGTGTTCGCTCGAGGTAGCTAGCCCCCATTTGGCCCGACACGGCTCCGGTTTTAGTCATTTCCAATTTGACACAAGTGTCAAGGCTATCCATTATCGTTCTCTTTCTTCAGTCATCACGTACATCATTCCAACCACTTCATTCTGGATCACACTCCGTGTGTAGTTATTAAAGTGGTTTTCGGTTTAGACAGTGAGTATGTCCCTAACCGATTCCGGTCTCTTTAATAACTTTCGTGATTATTACACCGATTGGTCGTTTAATAAATTTCAAAACCAAATCAATTTCAATTTCAATTAGAATTTGTAAACCAACATTTCATTTGTCTTTCTAAATCAATTTCCATAATTTACGTTTCAAAACTTCCAAATTCATGATTTCAAAATCTTATATTTCAATTTCTATTTAAACAATTCAAATATTGATTCAAGTTCGTATATAAGTTTCGTTCCGAAATCATTTAAATTAATTTAATTTAACATTTAAATCAATTTAAATTCATTTATCGATTTCATTCAATATTCATTAAGTAAATTTGCCATTCAAAACAATTTCTATTAAATTTCCAATTCATTAAATCCATTATTTAAATTCAACTTCCTTATATCAAAACTTACAAATTGAATTAAATTAAATTCATCAAATCAAATTCTTTAAGTTTCAAGTCTTACATTAATTTCAATAAATCACATTTTATTTCTTGTTAAAGAAATTCAATTTCACTTATTTACTTACTTAAATAATTTTCCAAACTTAATTAATAAAGAAACTCAATTTCAATTATTCAAGAAGTTCAATTCCACTTATTAAAGAATTCAATTTATTTAATTATTAAATAATTCAATCTTATTTAATTACTTAATAATTTCAAAACTTAATTATTAAATAATTTCAAACTTAATTATTAATAATTCCAAATTTTAAAACAACGTTCATTCATCATCTACTATGTTAATATTTTGATTCAGGTTATTAAATATTAACATTTCCTTTCATTAAAATTCAAATTCCAACTTCGTTTCAAAACATATTATTTATTCAAATAAAATCTTTATTTTATTTTTAAATCAAATTATTGACCAATCGGGTTTTATTTAATTCTCTATCCTAGGTCAAGTTCATTTGGGTATTTATCATTTCAACCCGATTCCAATTCAATTCAAAATCAAAACATAGCAAAGGGAACTTTCAGTGTGATAACTGGGATGGTGTCAAAGTAAATAAACAAGCAAGAACAACAATCAATATCAATCCAATAATCAATTCAAATAATCCCGAAATAACCGTATTAATTCACATTGTTATTTGTGCGAATTAATATAATTATTTCTAGAATCTACACTATCATTTCATGTAGATTAAAGATTATTATACAAATTATTCTATGCAATTCTACACTTGACATCAATTATTCAATTTCATACTTCATCAGTTAATACAACATAAATTCAAATGGTTCAAGGGTAATTAACTATTTTACCACGTGTCAAATAATTAAACATTCAAGGGGTCATATTATACAAATTTAACAAATCAAATTCAACACATATGTCGATTCAAATTTTTAACTATCCTTCGTCAAATTCAATTGCATACTATTTATCACTTTATACATTACAATTTAACCTCCAATATAAACAACAAACAATCAATCACTTATCAACCAAACGGGATTATCATCGTATAATTAACAGATAATGGTGTCAGATGTCACAGGTGAACTGGTACAGTTAATAGCATAAATAACAGTAGCATATTTCAATTGTCGTTTCAATTGAAATCAGATTTAATAAATAAAAGAACATTAATCGTGAGTGATTGCTCACCTTTCGAGGCTAGAGAGGATTTGACGACGACACAGATACGTACACTGATACGGACACTGAAATATCTAAGCACGAATTCCAAACAAAGCTAGATTGGCACGAATTCGACGAAGCTGATAAATACGAAATCGATGTGAATGAATTCAAATATATTTTGATGCAAACTAAAATATATACATTATTTGTTAAAATCAATTTCCATTTTAAAGACAATAAATAAAATATATTATATATTTAAAGCCTTATATATTCGAAATCAAAGTATATATAAAATCAAAAAAATAAAAATAAATAAATAAAGTTAAAAATGCAAACCACTAACTATACATGTACAAGTAAACTCACAAATATATAAAAATCAGATTAAATATGCATACAGCTATATATGCAGGCAGTTATATGTTAGCCGTTCAAATGAATGTATATGCAGACCTCAATTCATATATGCAAATCGAATTTTATATTCATATCCACAACCTATGTATAACTGTATAGATAGCATTTACAAACCATGTACAATACTGTAACACTGTTATATAATGTGTATGCTAACCTATATGCCTTGCTGTGACTTACCCAAAATCTGGACATTATTTATATATAAATACTAGCATATATACTAGCCAATATAACCCAACCGTATGCCTAAATTAGAATATATACAAACTAACCCATGCAGACCAAACGTGAATGTTCGAAAGCTTATCCTGAATATCAATAAAATAAAAAAACTTAACATATTTTCTCTTTAAAATTTGAAAACAGTTTTAAATTCAATATTATAAAATCTACATAACTCACTAACCTTTGTATTACTTTAAGGACGTACAACTGACTAAACTTTGTACAAATTATACTATATACTTATATCAATATATACACTAAGATATATAGATATGTCTTATACCCACTAACATATATAACCGAACTGAAACTTGCATATATAGTTTAAATCATATACAGACCTAGATCCCATATATGGTACATAACTAAAAAAAATGATGTCTGACAATATAAAAACTCAAACATATGTAAAGTTGTGAATACCATATACTTTGTAAACAATATATTATAAAAAAAAATAGATACGTTCACATATACAGATGTTAAATATATATATTCACAAATTATATGTAGGCTTAACATAATACATATAACATGTAAGAGGAGAGTGGTGATACCCTATACCAACTTGAGCGAAGCATGGAAGAGGGAGGTCGGATAGATATGTGGAGGTCGGTGAACTGTCCAATGGAAGAGTCGGGGTTTCAGGCGAATGAGATGCTGGCTGAGCCTCGGTGATGTTGGCGGGGAAGTGAGGCCGAGGCGGAGAAGAAAGAAAGTGGCCGGCGTGTGGTGTGGTGGAGGGTAAGCTAAAGGTGGCGGCTGCGTTCTCGGTTGTGGGCGAGATGGGTAGGGTGTGGCCATTGCGAGGTGGTGGAGATGTATCGGAAGACGGTGGCAGTGGTCGGTTGTTGAAGGCGGAGGCCGTAGCGGGTTTCACGATAGTGATGGAGAAAGGAAGTTGCCCGCGGCCTCGGTTTTTCGTTAAGGCTATGTGCTGCCTTGGTGTGCTGTTCAATGGAAAAAAAACATGGAGGAGGAATAGGCATGGATGGATAAAAGCATACAACAGGGGATGGACGTGAGAAGCAAAACAGTTCCAACGTGAACAAAATCCTTCTTTTTATTTAAAAAAATGGAACGAAAGCAAGTATCGGGGAAAGGAAGAAGATGAGTGAACAGATGTATTCAATTAATAATATATATTTATTCCCTTTTTGAAAGTAGCAGAGAACCGACTGAAAATCAAAGGACAGTCCATAAATATCAACCGGCAGGAATAGTGAAAGCCAGCTCGTGAATCCAGAAATAGTAAAGGCGCCAGGTTAATGATTTTACACGGAGATATATGAGAAGTCATATGCAAATCAATAGGCTCAAATAATGAACCGCTACGGATAACCGTTTACTGATTTCACAACATACCAGTATTTGAAAAATAGAAATGAATATACCGCTGTGCTCAGCGCGATGAGACAATCAAAACGGTATGCGAATATCCGTAATACGATTGAATTATAAAAATTCGAAATTTTATACTAGCGGAAAAAAGCATGAAAACACAAAAAATAAGATCGACGGAGCTAAAGAAGTCCGAATTTTGAAAAATGAAAAATGACGTCTTGCTCAGAAGATGATTTAGAATTTTTCTATATAAAAATATTTAGGTTTCGAAAACATTTTATTTTCATCGCTTTTTAACTGATTAAATTTGAAGTAAATTTACGCGCGAAATAAACTTCCATATTTTCGGACGAAAATTTACCAGTTGCTATGTTTAACTAGACGCATTTCAAACATCAAATTTTTATTTCAAAATTTTATTATTTAAAATTTCATAAAATTTCAACTAATTTCGTTATTAAAACAGTTAAAATTTACGGGTCGTTACACTCTCCCCCACTCAAAACTTTTCGTCCCCGAAAAGGAACAAGGTAGGAGAATAGAAACAACCAGAAGAAAATGGACTCGAATTGCAAAATAAAACAATCAATTTAAACCATATAAATTTCAATTTAAAAAAATTTATATTCAACAAATTTCTTTTAAATTCAAGGTTTTCATTAAATTGAATTGATTTCACATTTATTAATGTTAGGTACAAAAATTCCTTTCAAATGAAATTCAATTTAAATTCAATTATTTCCAGATACTCTCTTAAGTTGATTTAATTCAATTTATTAACTTTCAAAACAAAAATTTTCTACTATTAATCACACCTATTATTTATTTAACATATTATTCTATTTATCTCCATAAACATTTTATAATAAAATTTAGGTGAATAACATTTATTATACGCACTCACATTTAATTTATAAAGACTATTTATTGTATATTATCCAATTTCCTTAAATTAACAATTTCAAAAGTCCTAAATTTGAATAGTCATTTATCATACTCGTACTTTATTCAATAAATTTAATTCTTCTTTATTCCAAATTATTATTAAATTTATTCTACTTAATATATCTTATCACATATATATTAAGTATATTTACATTTATTATAACTACTCAAATTTATTTATTAATTTCTTCAACATCATTTTATGCTGTGTAATATTCAATTACATAGTTAACTTTTGAAAATTCTAGGTAAGTTATATATAATGCAATTGAGTATTATCCAAATAAATTTCTAATTCAATTTTCTCAAGTTTAAATATTAATTCAAAGTTTGGTTTCATTTATTATTTAAATCTTCTTTTACCCAATTTTTAAGAATTAAATTTCTGATTAACTTCAAATAATTTAGAGATAAATATATACTATATATCAAATCATATTGAATTTAAAATAGTATACCTATATATATAAATCAAATCATACTTAAGGAATTTAAATCGATTTAATTTCCAAAACAAAACTGTAGCAAAGCTACGAATTGGTCTCTCCACTTCGAAACTCGAAAATGAATGTCGATGATGCGGCCGCCATTACCGAAATTATTTTCCAGCGACAAAGAGAAGAGCACTGGTTTCAACATTTTAAAATTCTTTGAAAATGATTTATATTTGAAAATATTTTAAATACTATACAATTTAAAACTTTCAAATCAAAGTTTGAAATCACCAGAAATTAAATTCTCAAATTCTTTATTTAAATTCCATTCAAATCCCAAATCAAATTATAACCGAGTTTCATAAATTCATTTATTTATATTATGCAATAATCAATAGTTTACAAAACAATAAATGAAAATCAAATATTATTATTTCTGACAACAAATTCATTAACAATTTAATTTCAGAAAACTTATATATAATATAATCATACAAAACTATTTTGTTTACCAAATTTGAAAACGATATTGGGTCAGTTTGCTCTGCTCAAGTGTTTTGGAAATCCTATCGATAGCGTTGATCAGACGAATCGATCGGAAACCCAAATCAACATCAACAACTCAAAAAACACAATATATAAAACATTTTAATATTAATTTAAAAATACACTTCCTCGCTCGACGATACAAAATGGATTTCAAGCATGGATAGAGATTCAAATTTGATAGAAATCAAATCGAAGAGAATTTTTGATTCGAAGATAAGTTTGAACAGAAGATAAGATGATTTAAATAACAAATAAGAAGATGGATGAGTTTATATAAATCGCGGGCAACCTTATCCGGGTCGACCGTGACTTCAAGAATTAGATCGATGCAGAATTTCGAGGCAAATCTACATTCGATCTCAAGAAATAGAATTCAGGTATAGCAGGAGATAGATAACACTGTAAACCGAGGATACAGAAATCTCCGGTAAATCAATGCCTATTGTAAAGGAGTTTTACCCCTTTACAAATCAATTTGAGATTGGCGGGACCGCCAACTCATTATAAAGATCATTCGAAGTGGAGTTATGTGATACTCTAGAATTCAGAAGAATACGAATAGTGGGGAACATGAATGAATTTCGAAACCGAGGGAACGTTCCAAAATTCAAAGGAATCGAGTCAAAAGGAAGAGATTGAAACTCGAATGAGAGTGATTCTGTAAATACATTTACCCTATATGCTAAGTTTTGCCTAGAGCTACCAAAGCTCTGATACCAACTGTAACGACCCAATATTTTGAACCATTTGCATCCGCACATGTCGAACTTGAATAATTCAAAATACCGAATTGTTAATTTAAATTGGCAAAACTGAACATATACAGTAAATAAAATAATCATAGATCACAGACACAGAGTAATAATTGCAGCGGAAATAAAAGAGATAGTAGTTCATGAAGCTACTATATAAATATATAAGTTACATCAGAGTTAAACCAGATAGAGCGGAAGAGTAACACAATACATCAGATACAAATCAGAATACATCACTAGAATCATCGAATACTGAAAGCAGAATAAATGGCTGGATCTTCAAGCAAAGATCCAACTCCAAAGGTGAGTCTCGAATACTGGTACACTCAGTCTGACCCGAGCGTAAAGCAAAACATAAAACACTCGAGTCAGGATTAATATTCTTATATCAATAAATCCAACTCAAGTGAAATAGCAATTGAAATACAAGTAACTCAAAGGATGTTTGGAATAACCATCCTTTAAAGATCCGTTAAACTATCTACTATGTAGTAGTGTACGCTAAGTAGATAATGCCTATCAGTAATATAAAGTATCAAAATAGTGTTAAGGCGTTACCATTATCCCCCTTAACACATTTTATAAAAGCGTTATAGTCTATACAGCACTGTAAACTCCACCGTAAACTAGTGGGATATCAGGGAGTACTCTATAGGTATAACACAAAACAAATCGTAGTGGTCGCGTATACAGGGATACAAGTATGACAAGGCACATGAGGCAATACCCAAGGTAGTGAAACTACCGTTTGCCTGATCCGGACTGGTGAGAAAGCATCGTCGCAGCGACCGCAACACCGCGAAACAACACTCCCAAATCAAGGGTGCACCAATCGACAACAAGTAATGAGTAGGTTTCGAAGAAGTGTGTTTGCTCGAGGTAGCTAGCCCCCATTTGGCCCGACACGGCTCCGGTTTTAGTCATTTCCAATTTGACACAAGTGTCAAGGCTATCCATTATCGTTCTCTTTCTTCAGTCATCACCTACATCATTCCAACCACTTCATTCTGGATCACACTCCGTGTGTAGTTATTAAAGTGGTTTTCGGTTTAGACAGTGAGTATGTCCCTAACCGATTCCGGTCTCTTTAATAACTTTCGTGATTATTACACCGATTGGTCGTTTAATAAATTTCAAAACCAAATATATTTCAATTTCAATTAGAATTTGTAAACCAACATTTCATTTGTCTTTCTAAATCAATTTCCATAATTTACGTTTCAAAACTTCCAAATTCATGATTTCAAAATCTTATATTTCAATTTCTATTTAAACAATTCAAATATTGATTCAAGTTCGTATATAAGTTTCGTTCCGAAATCATTTAAATTAATTTAATTTAACATTTAAATCAATTTAAATTCATTTATCGATTTCATTCAATATTCATTAAGTAAATTTGCCATTCAAAACAATTTCTATTAAATTTCCAATTCATTAAATCCATTATTTAAATTCAACTTCCTTATATCAAAACTTACAAATTGAATTAAATTAAATTCATCAAATCAAATTCTTTAAGTTTCAAGTCTTACATTAATTTCAATAAATCACATTTTATTTCTTGTTAAAGAAATTCAATTTCACTTATTTACTTACTTAAATAATTTTCCAAACTTAATTAATAAAGAAACTCAATTTCAATTATTCAAGAAGTTCAATTCCACTTATTAAAGAATTCAATTTATTTAATTATTAAATAATTCAATCTTATTTAATTACTTAATAATTTCAAAACTTAATTATTAAATAATTTCAAACTTAATTATTAATAATTCCAAATTTTAAAACAACGTTCATTCATCATCTACTATGTTAATATTTTGATTCAGGTTATTAAATATTAACATTTCCTTTCATTAAAATTCAAATTCCAACTTCGTTTCAAAACATATTATTTATTCAAATAAAATCTTCATTTTATTTTTAAATCAAATTATTGACCAATCGGGTTTTATTTAATTCTCTATCCTAGGTCAAGTTCATTTGGGTATTTATCATTTCAACCCGATTCCAATTCAATTCAAAATCAAAACATAGCAAAGGGAACTTGCAGTGTGATAACTGGGATGGTGTCAAAGTAAATAAACAAGCAAGAACAACAATCAATATCAATCCAATAATCAATTCAAATAATCCCGAAATAACCGTATTAATTCACATTGTTATTTGTGCGAATTAATATAATTATTTCTAGAATCTACACTATCATTTCATGTAGATTAAAGATTATTATACAAATTATTCTATGCAATTCTACACTTGACATCAATTATTCAATTTCATACTTCATCAGTTAATACAACATAAATTCAAATGGTTCAAGGGTAATTAACTATTTTACCACGTGTCAAATAATTAAACATTCAAGGGGTCATATTATACAAATTTAACAAATCAAATTCAACACATATGTCGATTTAAATTTTTAACTATCCTTCGTCAAATTCAATTGCATACTATTTATCACTTTATACATTACAATTTAACCTCCAATATAAACAACAAACAATCAATCACTTATCAACCAAACGGGATTATCATCGTATAATTAACAGATAATGGTGTCAGATGTCACAGGTGAACTGGTACAGTTAATAGCATAAATAACAGTAGCATATTTCAATTGTCGTTTCAATTGAAATCAGATTTAATAAATAAAAGAACATTAATCGTGAGTGATTGCTCACCTTTCGAGGCTAGAGAGGATTTGACGACGACACAGATACGTACACTGATACGGACACTGAAATATCTAAGCACGAATTCCAAACAAAGCTAGATTGGCACGAATTCGACGAAGCTGATAAATACGAAATCGATGTGAATGAATTCAAATATATTTTGATGCAAACTAAAATATATACATTATTTGTTAAAATCAATTTCCATTTTAAAGACAATAAATAAAATATATTATATATTTAAAGCCTTATATATTCGAAATCAAAGTATATATAAAATCAAAAAAATAAAAATAAATAAATAAAGTTAAAAATGCAAACCACTAACTATACATGTACAAGTAAACTCACAAATATATAAAAATCAGATTAAATATGCATACAGCTATATATGCAGGCAGTTATATGTTAGCCGTTCAAATGAATGTATATGCAGACCTCAATTCATATATGCAAATCGAATTTTATATTCATATCCACAACCTATGTATAACTGTATAGATAGCATTTACAAACCATGTACAATACTGTAACACTGTTATATAATGTGTATGCTAACCTATATGCCTTGCTGTGACTTACCCAAAATCTGGACATTATTTATATATAAATACTAGCATATATACTAGCCAATATAACCCAACCGTATGCCTAAATTAGAATATATACAAACTAACCCATGCAGACCAAACGTGAATGTTCGAAAGCTTATCCTGAATATCAATAAAATAAAAAAACTTAACATATTTTCTCTTTAAAATTTGAAAATAGTTTTAAATTCAATATTATAAAATCTACATAACTCACTAACCTTTGTATTACTGTAAGGACGTACAACTGACTAAAATTTGTACAAATTATAGCATATACTTATATCAATATATACACTAAGATATATAGATATGTCTTATACCCACTAACATATATAACCAAACTGAAACTTTCAAATATAGTTTAAATCATATACAGACCTAGATCCCATATATGGTACATAACTAAAAAAAATGATGTCTGACAATATAAAAACTCAAACATATGTAAAGTTGTGAATACCATATACTTTGTAAACAATATATTATTAAAAAAATAGATACGTTCACATATACAGATGTTAAATATATATTCACAAATTATATGTAGGCTTAACATATATACAGATAGCATGTAAGAGGAGAGTGGTGATACCCAATACCAACTTGAGCGAAGCATGGAAGAGGGAGGTCGGATAGATATGTGGAGGTCGGTGAACTGTCCAATGGAAGAGTCGGGGTTTCAGGCGAGTGAGATGCTAGTAAAATTTCAAAAAACACAATTATCACATAATGATGTACGTAATGAAATGAAGACATAAGACAAAGCTCAATATATATTTAAATATATATCCATAATATTTCGTACACGAAGTTTCAAATATTTGTGATCTTAAAAAAAAAATACATACAACCATAGCTGACCAAAACAATACATACTAAAAGCAAAGATATATGAACGTCAATACAAAATACGTTAACCCAAGCATGACCGATTTGAAAGAGAATGAATGCAGCAAAATAATTTTTCCTTCCTTCCAGCTTGTAGTAACCCCGGTATCATCATACAGCACCTGTCAAAACGAAGCACATAAGTTATTTTTCAAATCCAAACATTATCCGCAAGTTATATAATTTTTCAAATCCAAACATACACAATCTCCATTACTTCAACAGGTGGCGAGTGTGGAAGATGCCATGGTTCACTAAATTACCATTCATATGAAGAATGCATGCACCATAAAACTACCAATTTGTGTATAGTTTGTATGACATGCACACATACATAATAACACCGTATTTGCAAAAGGAAAACAAGAATGCAATAAGACTTGCCTTTGGGTAAATAATTGTTGATTGCAGAGATGACTTCCTCGTGGAAAATTTTGCATACAGATATCCGTTCTATAGAAAAGGAATAACCATTAACGGATTCTAGAGAGAGTTTAGTAACCTGTTACCAAAAAAATCACTTAGAGCAAGATTCTAGTGATGTAAATCAAACCATAAAATATATTTTTTGATAAATGAGAGCCTCATCTTAAAGACGATTGCATCATTTCAAACGGACAAACAATAGTTAAATGTGTGTGTCAGAACCATGCATTTAGAAGCTCAAAATTAATGAATACGTGCCTATAACAACTTGAATCACCAGACGACCCCTAACTTACACAAGAAAATAAGATTAAAATATAGTCCCAAAATTTATTGTATTTTATTTTAAAGAAAAGAACCAAGCTAAAGCAAGAGGATCATACTATCAATACAGCAAAATACGAATATATTGGAAGAAATAGACATCATGCAATGCTTCCTATAACAGGTAAAAAAAAGTGATTCAGTGTTTAAGCGCTTGAGTGAAGGCAGGTGGGGAAGGTTGGGAAACCTTGTGTAAGTTGCTTCCTTTTATTATTCAAAACTTAGACTTGGCTGAAGATGCAAGGATTTAGACGATCTATTAATATAAATCTGCAGAAGCATTTTTTGGAATGACCATGTAAAATTAAGGGCAGTGGAATTAGCACAAACAAAATTATCAAAGCACACATAATGCAAGAATAAATAAAATCAAGCAATAACTATTGACACTGAAATGACAACTGACAAGGTAACACAAATTTTTTTTGATGTTTTCAAATACTGTGCATGTGAATGAAGCAAGAAGTGGGGGACACTAATCGATAATCTTCATAGATATTATCGTTTCAAGGTAACCGACGCATCACCGATATTCAAAAGAGCATGGAGGAAGATTTTGTGGGAGGTTTAATATATATCAAGAAAAAAGGAATGAGTTATACTGCTTCCATCATTTCTTTTCTTATAGAACACCTCCTTCCTCCTCCATTTTCATCCATGTAGATGGAAAATAGGAAGGATAATAGTTGACCTTGAAGAGAACTGGAGAACTGAATAATCTCTGCTAATAATGCAAATATTTGGGTTTTGCCAAAATGTCTACTAGTACTAGTACACTAGTACTAATTTAATAAATTATGTAAATTTGGACATTACAAAGGGCATAAATACTTTTTTTCAATAAAGTCAAATATCTTCTGTCAATAAACAACACTCCCTAGTTTAGCCACCAATTGATTCCAGTCATTAATAAAATGGTACCACCCTTCATAGAATCAAATAAAAATTTCACCTCATCTACTACAACTGTCAATGAGAATGTTTTCAATATTTGTTTCAGTATATATTTAACTAATATTTGCAAATAACTTGTTACTTTGGCAGAATCTCTGACAGCCTAGACAATAAAAGTCGTAATGCATGTAAATAGTAAAACGCATCATATATGATACCTCATTAGCACAAATTAAACCAAGATCGTCAAGACAATGATATATCATTGCATGCAAGCTCAAACAATCATTCCTTAGTCTACTAATCATATATGCATTGTTACTCGACTCATATAAAGGAGATGCATCATATATGATTCGTCGTGCAAAATGAACTTTACAATTACAGTGCTAAAATAGTTGCAGAAAATATTACAAGAATGCACTTCTCAAGAAATTGGAAGAAAAAAAAACAGTCTCATTAACGACCAGTCAACAATCTAACGCTACTTTGACCCTGTCTCATTCATGTAAGATAGCAAGGATTTGATGCTAGTAAAATTTCTTCACTTCTAATGTTACAGTAATTGGACTTTAAAATGCATGTATGAATGTGTATAGCTGTATGGGTGTATTTACGTATATGTAAATGTCGACAAATGATACGCACTTGACTGTATAATCAACGGTTGTGTAATAAGCAACGGTTGTGTAATTGCAGCATAATTACTCACTCAGTTGTGATGTGCATCAGTTAGAGCATACATACCCCCCTCCCCCCAAAAAAACTCCAACAAAACAGACCAGCCCCACCTCCCCTCCCCCAAACCATTAAAATAAAATAAAAACTAATAGAGTTAAATTAACAAAAAGCAAGGCAATGGAAACCTGGATATCGGTTATTTCTTTCGTCCATGTTTCTGCAATCCATAGATCAACTCCCATTTCTCCATAAAATTGATTTGTCTTCAGTTCATGGGATGCTTTAATTGCATCACAATGCTGAAAAGAGAGAATAAAACAAAGCACATGCCCTCAAAAAATCATTAATAAGAAAATATCTTGTTTATTGTTAGTGGTAAGACATTGTTTTCAATACATAATAATCGGGTTACCACTGTGGTTTTAGCTGTACCCACACTTATACTTACATGCTTAGATAAAATATATAATACGATATGACATAATATAATACATGCATATATGGCATGTGCATGTGTGTGTGTGTGTGTGTTCAATCTCATTTATAAAATACAGAGCCCCATTCAAGCTTTTGTTTTGCCTATCAGCCAATAATATAATGATGTGTATCATATCTCTTACATGCATTAACAAATGATACTACTAATTTTGTACTAAATGATTCTCTCTTTTTCCAAAAAGCATTGATATAATGGTATGATACTAAAAATATGAGATAAATCATAATGTATTAATCATGGAAGAGTAAGTACTTTCTAAGCACCTAAACTGTTTGAACTATATGTCAAAATTTATTATAAACCATTGTAAAAAAATATTTCTAAAAATTAAACTATCGTTTGATTTTTTATTATAAAATACACTTATTTGTAGATGATTATACTTAGCATTCAAAAATGGTACATGGGCTGAAATTAACCAAGATGAATTGCATAAAAATATGCAACAACATTATCGCAATGTACGGTGGTGGTCGATAGCTGATACAGTACATAAAGTTCAATTTTTTTGAAAAATGTAAATTCTTAATAATGATATATACAGCTTAATGGAATAGAATACAAGAATACAAGTACCAGTAGTTTACTATATTTTGCAGAATAATGCAATGGCTTTTGAGCTTTCAAACTAATTTAAGAACAGTGTGGTTAAGCATATCGGACTTGAACGTGTATTAGCCATCATGTGTAAATCAGTATCTAGTTCAGGGACAATACCAGCTTGCTTCTTTCTTCTACTTACTTCTTTCATAATTTCTTCACACAATAAGCCAGTTTAACTTAGGATAACTTGCATGGAGGCACTAGATAATTAATTAAATAGACTGCCTGCTCTGCATCCAACTCCTTGAAAACGTGCTAAAAATCCAACTCTCTTACTGTCATCTCAGTTCATATTGACTTACATAAGCAGATAAAGTTTGTGGTACAAACTCATTTAATTAATATAGGTTATAAGATTTCTCCAGTAGTCTGTTAGAAAAATCACAGTGGTTAGTTAATAATATTTTTTGACTAAATGTACTTCTAATACTTATAATAGGTTCAGGATAAAATAATTAGGCTAAAACTTAAGGGAATTGTTTAATTTTCCTACAAGTGCTAGCAACAGGGTGGTCTTTCCATATCCTGGTGGTCCTAGCAAAAATGTCATGCTGCAAGTGATCAAACATACAATTTGTAAGTTAACTTCAACTGTTATATTAAAGGAGATGCTGATACTTGTTATGTAAAAAATGTACATGAATGTTATTTCAATCATAGTTTAAGCTATACTTTTTTTTAAGTTTATCTATTTTATTTTTGTTCTGGTTGTAAGTAAAATATTATATACTTTCCTAGATCGTTTGATGATCCCATTAACAACTTTTAAGATGCTTATTTTTGCACTTCTATTTTCCAATCAAGGCACTTTTGCTACACCCTATTCCAATATAAACTACAAAACTTGAATTTTCTTTCTAAGATGTGACATTTCAAATTTATTTATACTTATCTATTTTATTTTCCAGTCCAGGCACATATGTGTCAAATTTATTCAAACTCTACAGGTGTGCTACAAAACAAGAAACGTTTCTTTTTATTTTATCTAGTAAACATTTTCATTTGTTATTTTGTACACATGATAGAATTCAAAAGAGTTTGCATTAAAGCTTTAATAGAGACATACGTATCAAAGGTTTTTTCTGTGAAAGCTAAACAATTACAGCAACAAGTTGGTTTCAATAATTATAATTACTGAACATTAGCATTTTGCAGTGCAAATTGAAGCTATAAAAACACTTCATAAGCACAAAATTCTGATTGATAATAAACACATTTAAAACTAATCAACATTCAGTAATAAGATTTTTGATTGAAACAAACACAATCTAAGTAACAAAGTTGATCAGAGTATTTATTGTACCCGAGGGTTAATTCAACTATATATTGGCGTTTTCTAACAATATAGTTTCATTGCCGAGTACTTTCACAAGATGATCGATAAGCTCTTTGGCTTGCCATGAACCAAAATCAGGATCTGCTTTTTATGATGCCAAACCAATGTACTTTCTTTATGTTCAATGTATGACCTGTCAGTTGCCTCTGTGTATTGCTTGATGACCGGTTCAACTATTTTCTTCCAGCCATCCTCCACAGCTATATTGCAAATTTACCAACTAAAATTTCTGTTCCACCAGTGTCCATTTAAGCACCAAAATACAGACATTTTCCAATGAAAAAAGGTATGGTTTTATAGATTCAAGTTTGTAAGTGGATAAACAATGGAATAGTTAAATTTCACCACCATTATCAATAGTTAGACAATGCAGTATTTATACAAGATGATAATGTATATTAAATGTTATTTAGTAACAAGATGGCACGAGAAAAAAGACAATTAAAGGAAAAAATAATATACCCATTTTCAGTAGCTAAATTTATACGGAATGATAATTTATCATTCTCAATTAACAAGCATCCCTCTCACGCTCTTAATTAGTTTGGTCGCATGGACTACCTTGTTTCCATTTTTCCCATCATCGATAATTTGATCTATATCAGATGCTCGGGGCTTGCAGTGACTAGAGAAGGGCTGCGATGACTAGAGACGGATGCTCAGGATTGGCAACCTGCTGCGGAGATGGATGCTTAGGGCTGGTGGCTTGCGACGGGAGGAGAAATGCGAGGGTTGGGTATTTAGGGATTTTTTTGCAAATGAGGAGGGAGTTCGATCGGCTTCAGGTTTGATAGGGGATAGGGGATAGGGTAAAGGGGAGATAAGTTTTAAGCGGTAAATAAAAATAACAGAGGAAACTTAGGCGGGAGTATCAAAATGTATTTGATGGTGAACCTAATACAGCGTTATGTTCTGCAGTGTTTAGGTTTTCCATTTTGGATGAAATCGACTACAGCAATTAGTATACGGTCGCTGTCTTTCTGTGCTGTTAAAAATAATATTTCTTGTAGTGCCACTTACTTTCAATAACTGAAAAAATATGAATTAGCTATGTTGTTTTTGTAGAATACATAGCCTATGATTTTTGTTTGATGATAATAAACATATATATTCGTTTAAATGTATTTGTTGTTGTACTATTTTATTTTTCACATAATTAAACAAATATTTGTTGAATAAAATAAATAACTCAGAATTTATATTCAAACAAATATTTTATTCAAACAAATATTTTATTACAAATTCAAATAGTACAAATTTGAGCTCTCACTACATTTATACATTTTCAATTATAATACAATTTCAAATTACAACACAATTTTCCCTATACAATTTTTACATACATTTTCACCTCACTACATTCACTCATCACTCATATTTGATCTTCAACTCTATTCCAGCTTGTATCCAGCATTTGAAATATCTACAAAATAAACACCGATGCAGTAAAATTGAAAAAGAAATATTTTGCGGTGTACAATGAAGTGTGTGTTTTGAAAATATTTTTTGCCTCAGTTATTTGGGTTGTTTGTCATCATTTTTATTTTGAATTCATCTTACATGAACAGCTTGTAACATGCACAGTGTATCACTGTACATGTCACAAGGCCGTGCACACCACTTGTTTGTTAAAACTGCATGGACATGTGAGCACAAGGTCAAACCCAAGAAAATGCTGGATTCAACTCAAGTGCAATACAAAAACAAAAATAGAATGATCAAGTACAAGTTTCAATGGTCATTCAACAAGATCTAAAATGAAACCAGACTATAAGGTAGGTTCAAATACAAGTGCACTTAATAAGGCACCAGCATACATGCATCAACACACATATATCAGTTCAGACTCAAATGAATGGAGCATGCAACCTACATCAGACATGAACCCAAGACCAGTCTACAGTACAATATGAAAACTTCAACTTCAAACAAAACCAAGACTACAAGAACTCAGACCAACTACAATGCAACAAGACTCCAAATATACAAAGTGCATATGCAAAAAGCTTCAGACCACATGACTACAACTCAAAGCAACATGAATGTATATGCTCACATGGTCCGAGCAAGATCATAGTGCAAACTAGTGCATGTTCAATGAAATGGTCAGGAGCAACACCTGAAGACCACATGACCAAATGACAGTGTATATGAACAAAGTGAGGAAACAACAAGCAAGCACATATGGTTAGAGAACACAACAACACCCCCACAAGGCCAGTGCAATTAAAAGAAAGTGGTGAACCAGACCAAAATAGAGAGAACACATCAGACTCTACATGGATTCAAACTAGAACCAAGAACTAAAATGAACCAGAACCAGACCTCAACTGCACAGTTAACTCAAAGGCAAATAACTCAACCAAATGGTCAAGTTCAATGCACGGTGGAGACCAACAAACTCGTACCAAAACTTCAAACAACATAATTTCAACATTTCAGGTGTGTGAAGGCAAGTATGAGTCAAAGCAATGCAATGACCAGACTAAAGCAATAAACTTCAAATGAAAATACAAGTGCACAAATCAAAGGCTAACATGACTGTAATAACAAAGAGACTCGAGTACACATGAAGCTCATATGCAAACCAAACCAGACTCAAGTGAACAAGACTACATGCATAAATACAAACTGCACCAGCATGAATGGTCAAAGCAGTGTGAACATATCATAACCCATGAAGACCAACAGATCAGAGACATTTACACAAGTACAAAACAACATGTATGCAAACTTCAAAGTGCAGACCACTCATGAAGCCGTGAGTCAATAACTTGTCAAAGTGAAAGGAATACAAAGAAATGAACAAGGTAGTAGTTTGAATGAAGTCATCAAGTCAAAGCCAAAAATGAAAATGGAACTCGCAGATGATAACACAAGTTAACAAGTCAGATTTTATCAAAAAATTCAAATGTCGAAGTCACAGAGGAAAAGAATGAGGAACAAATTCAAATGCCAAAAAGAACGGAACCGACTTAAAAATTATTCAAGAAAATTCAACAACGAACAAGTCAGAGATCACAACACTCATTCGATCAAAAATCAACACAGAGAACAAATTCACGAATTATTCAAACCAAAATTATAAGAATGTAAATATAGGATTTTCAACCCTATAAATTAAACCCAGCATCATCATTGGCAATGGCATTCGAGTTCAAGCAAATCAGAGAGCAAGCACTGAATAAAATCACGAAACTCGAATCGAAGTCGAGTGTAATCAAAATCGAAAAAGGGATAAAATTGCATACCATTCTTATCATTCGTGGTCGACAAAATTGGAGCCACCATGTGTAATCAAAGCCAGCAAATTGATTGACGAAACAACCAGAATCAGAAGCATACTTCAATCGATCGAGAGTTCAAGCGGCGGCTTCAATCAAACAGAACCCTAGCTGTTTGAAGAGAAATAAAGGAACGACCAAAGTAGTTCAACGAAAATAAAAAAGAGACGTCTCAAATCTGAAGTGGGCCGAACACAAAAAAAAGGGGAAAACATTTTTTTTATCTATTTGGACCGATCCTTGTTTATTTTATATAGGGCTTAATTTTATTAGGGTTTTGTTTTGTTTAATTTGTAATTTTCTTTTAAATTTGTGAAACTCTAGTTGTGTAACTAGGTTACGAATTATGGTGGTGTAGTTCGAGAATTCGCAACTCAGTGGCTGAGTTGTGGCAAGGTTTTGAGCATAGAGTTAGGTTAGTCAAGTAGCGGGTGTCGCAAGTTTACGTGTGTAAGCATCTGACTACTTAATTTCTAGTAGAAACCTTAGGGGCAGCACGTAGGCAGGGTTTTGCCGAAGCTGGGTAAATTTGTGTGTGATCTCTTCTGCATTACTTTCAGTTATTATTTTTATTTCCGCATTAATTTTTAGTTATTTTTAGTATCACCCTATTCACCCCCCTCTAGGGTGAAAACGATCCTACAGTTTTCTTTACCCTTCTTTCTCATCCACCTCACACACCCTACTAATACTATACTGCTATAAACTTAATTTTTAGTACAAAGTTTTCCATTCAGCATATCAAGAATCACTGCATTAACAAAACTATATACCACCCCTTTTGGCCTATGTAGTCTATTTAATAGCCGATGCATACTCAAGGGTATGTAGCCCATAATCCTAGCCAAATTTGTGTAACATTCAAGTTGTTTCTCCGAAGTTGAAGCCCTTAAGCACCATGAAGAGAGGATAATAAATTATAATTTAGAGGAATGAGAGAAAACATAAAGAAAATAAAACAAAAAAAGACATTATTTAGCTTCACACTATGAGATTTTTACCTACAATACTACTTAATTTATATAACAACTGTTAAATTCACAAATATATTTAAGAAAATTAAGTGTATACTTCGCATTTCATAATTACATGAAGTGTAGAAGTATGGTTAACATAAAATTATACACAATCGGATTTAGATGTTATATCTCATATGTTTTGATTAGTATATTATTGCTTAGAGCAGAGACAGATGCATAGTCAATGAAAACAAACATGTATTTTTTTTATCAAGCGATAATAGTAGGATAAATCTAATAGTATACAAATTTAATAACACTTCAACTATACTGATATGATCGTGTAACTTCAAACATCTAGTAAACATAATGGATTAGTAAGTAGCACAACTAACATATTCTCGTGGACCGATAAATTAAGTTTACTATTGTACACAATAGCCTTGAGACCAATATGTACATTTTTCCAAACATTTTAATCACAAAATATTACACTTCAACCATGATAGTCTGCTATGCTTTTCCAGTAAAACATGTAATATATTAAATTTGCATGGAAACTGCATAAATGAGGAATGTAATATGCTATATGGGAAGCTATTACTTTTATTCAGAATGATGTGAGAACATAGTTGTTAGAGCAAACATGTATACTATATTAACCATGTACATGAATTCTCAAGAAACATAGTATTATAAACAACAACCTGAAAGGACTGCCATATACTAACAATTTAGATGTTTATCATTTATGTTTAGTGTTATCCTTTGGTGTGCATTTAGTAAAGGTAAGATTGCATGTTTATGATTTATTGTTCATAAATCTTTACATTTACACTATGCCAAAAAACGCATCAGACGATAGATATGCTCCGTTGTCTGAAAGCATATCTATCTATCGTTAAATCCGGTGATATCTCATTTCACACAGACCACATATATCCATTGTCTGATATGCGCTAACACAACCAAAAAAAAATTTGTATGTTGACTTTATAATATCATTCCCTAAATTAACTATTAAATAACATATAAATATTGACTAATATTGTAGAGTATAACGGTTTATGATTTTTGTTTAATGATAATAAATATTCTATTCGAAATTTCATATTTTATTCAAACAAATATTTTTTTTTCATTTCAATTTCATATAGTACACATTGAGCTTTCACTGTGTTTCACACTTTCATACATAACATTATTTTCACACTCTCGTATACAAATTTTTCACTCTTACTCATGCACTTGAATTTGATATCTTCTTACTTCTACTCCAGTCTTCTACCTTACCTGTCAAACAAACAACAACGCAGTAAAAAGCAAAAAGGAACAGACTGATATTTTCAAAAATAAGAATGTGACTTAATATGATGTTCCCTCAGTTATTTGGGTTGTTTTTTTTCATACTTTAAAACTAGAATCAAAGTGCACGAACATAATATATGACATGTACAATGTATCAGTGTACATGCCATAACACAAAATGCACTTGTGTCAATAAATTTTAGAGACAAATGCAAAGGTCAAGCTCGAAGGCTTAACGCAGTGTAAGTGTACACGAGATAAGCCCAAGCAAGCTCGGGCTTAACTCAAATGCATCATGTAGTCTACATAGGTGAAGCCATGTTTCAGACTCAACTCAAGTGCAGCCAGAACAAGAATGTAAATTTAGCAAATACACATTGCAAGGCTTTACAAATATAAACAATCAATCCAAATCCAATATGTGATATACCAAGTATCAATTTAAGGCATGCAGATATGTTTCAAATGCAAACTGAAAACTACATGTCAAGACCAGGCACATTCACACAAGTCCAGACTCAAGGCACAAGACTAGATCATAAATGAATCGGTGAAGCAATCAGTTCAAGTTCAACACTTTCGTCCAGACATAAATACATAGGGATACAAGCAACCATGGTCACACACAAAGACAATACAACGTTAGAGTGAACACGGTGGTATGATTCAAAAAAGCAAGTAGACAAGTGCACACGGATGAGGAAAGTGCACACAAAATAGAATATCAGAAGTACACAGGTTAAAGTGAGTGCACAAACATACAACAAATAATATAAGTGCAAATTCAAGGCAAATACACTCAAGCCCATAGATACTTGAACCAGCGAAACAGAAACAAACGCAAGCAACGACTTTGTTTTCAAGCATTATTCCAGTTCACCGTCTTCACTAAAACTTCAAGCACTAATGCAACAGACTAGCATAAGGATGTACAAGCACACTAATATACATATATACACATATGTATATACATGTAAATATGTATATGGTGAGTAGAAAGGAAACTCAAAGATGCACATAATAACAATGAAGATCAGGCATCACAACACAATGATCATCAACTCAACTAGGATACAACAGCAATGAAGCATCAAAATAGATAAGGCACACAGTTTAACAAAAAAAAACACACAGACTAGCAAAGTCATACCTAGACAAGCACACTAACATACATATATACATATATGTATATACATGTAAAGTGGCCACTTTAAACTCCAGGAAGCACGCTAATAAGTCATGCAGGCAGTTCAATAGAGATACAAACCAGTGAACAAAAACTATTAAAAAATCCACAGTCGAGCAGACAACAAAGATACAAACCATCATCCATCAAAAATTCCAAACCAGCAGTTCAAAGGAGATACGAACTAATAGAGATAAAAACTAACAGAGATAAAAACTCTATGTATATAAACCAACAAAGATAATACAAACCAACAGAGATAAAAACTCTAGGAAGCACACAAATCATTACAAAGATCAAGTCAGAATTAAAACCAGCAATTCAAAGGAGATAAAAACTCTAGGAATCACACAAACCAGCAATTCAAATCGAAGTATATATTCGAAAATATAGAAAATTGATTCCTACATATACCCATATCATCATTGGCAGAAAAAAACTAGTCGAGTTCGAGCATAAAATTGAAAAGGGGCAAAACTATTAAACATGCCAAATCGACAACAATCTACTCAACGTAGAATCAACCGTAAGCAAATCCAAGCAATAAAAAATAAATCCAAGTAAATCGGTGGCTTCAAACAAAGGTAGAAACAACCAATAACAACCAATAAGAATCACCAGATTTTTCATCACAATTTCATAAACAGAAATTGGGTTTTGAGAGATTTGGTTTTGAGATTGGTTCCGCAAATTAGGTTTTAAGAGTAAGTTATGCGAGATTAGGTTTTGAGAGTAAGAGAGTATCGGGTTGAGAGGGAAATGAACTATAAGGGGGAAAATAATTATAAGAGAAGAGGGAAAATAATTATAAGAGGAAAATCAAAATATTGATATGGAGGCAAATCTAAATTTTTTGATAACTTTAATCAAACAACGGATAAATATTGTGTGAAAACAAACGTTGTCTGATCGCTGTTGTGTCACACAACAAATGATTTTTCCATATGTTGCATGAAAAAGTGGGATAACAGAAAATTTACCATATATTGTGTGATCACTATTGTCTAATTCACTTTGTGACATAGTGTTATTTAACTAATAGTGGTTTATTTCTTTTAATGAGATATTACAATCATCCGAGTTTTTAATAATTATTTCTCTTGAATATGTATTAAAGAAATGTTAATTCATACTTGTATGCCATAGGTTTTTGCTAATACACAGAGAATGTCTATCTATTACTCCATACAATAACTAAGTCACGTCACATATGAACTATAGAAATGATAAGTCCACTTCCTTTGATGAAGGTAATTTATAAGAAGATAACACTTTGTGGCATAGTGTTATTTAACTAACAGTGGTTTATTTCTTTTAATGAGATATTACAATCATCAGAGTTTTTAATAATTATTTCTCTTGAATATGTATTAAAGAAATGTTAATTCATACTTGTATGCCATAGGTTTTTGCTAATACACAGAGAATGTCTATCTATTAATCCATACAATAACTAAGTCACGTCACATATGAACTATAGAAATGATAAGTCCACTTCCTTTGATGAAGGTAATTTATAAGAAGAACCCTCCAAACACAAGCATTAGGTTCAATCCTTCTCTTAATAAACCCAAAGTTCCCTCAATTTTCCCATCTCCACCCAACATATCAACCACACAAACACAATAATCCAACCTGCTAAACATCGATTCCTTCATCATATTGAATAACCCTTCGTTCACAAACCCTCCATGCCCACAAGTTGATAATATTTTCACAAAAGCAACCTTATTAGCATGCCTTTCATGTAAATAAGTTATTTTATGAAAAAAGAAATCGATTATAGAAAAAATCCATATTAAATATCCTTTATAAATTTCCAAAACTAACGTGAGCTTAGAATAATCACTCGTTTCAAAATAATAATTAGCATACACAGTTGGTTATATGAGATGCAGACATAAAGCATGAAGCTTTCAGAGCTGATCCACATAAACATATGGGTGAAACCGTACAACAAATATACAAAGGATAATGATGAAATACAATGTTTGAGGGTGGGTAAGTGTTGAGCAACTAAGTAATAAATATAAAAAGGATCGCACTTAAATATTACATCTAAGGGTGGGCAAGTATTGAGCAATGAATGAACATTACAATCATGCTAGTAAACTAAAGCTTCGTAGCCATTAATAACTTATTCATGCTTACGTTGTAGGTCAATTAGAAATGTCATATCATATAATCAAAATTGGTTAGTATAGACTAAATATGGATATGGATAAAAATATAGAGAATAGAAGTAATTACACTAACTATTTTCCAATTGCTTAACTAAATTAACTTAATATATCAAAACATGCATTGAATCACCCAACCTCTCAAAAAGGGAGAGGATCTAAAATTACAACACCTGAATCACTGGATCATGCAACCTCCCAAAAAATTGTCATATAGACCATCTAAGCATTTGTTAGAAAATGTATCCTCTCAGCCATTTTCAAAAAATATCAAAATACCAATTTTACTATTTATCAGGAAATGATCGTTGTTATAAATAATTTATACTTTTTGGATATAGCCACAGAGAAAAGAAAAAAAAGAAAAAAGAGACATAGATTTGTGTTTGGGATAAGAGGGCTATAATTAGCCAATTTTGCTTTCAATATCTTATGAAAAGAATGATAAGTGCTTGGCCCTGGAGCTTTTATTACACTTTTTTTGATAAAAGGGGTGAGAGCAAGCTCTTAACCAATATATACTGATAAAAACTGAAAGTTCATACAATATTCCACCACCCAAAACAAACAAAATACAACCAAAGTGCACAACCATTAAACATGCAAAAATACATCACAACATAACAAGTAACATACAAACAACCCCAATAAACATAAGAACTACACATCAGCAATCATAATTCTCTTTCTAACTGCAACCCTCCAGCCAACAATTTCAAGCAGATTGCAATTCACATCATCATTACCCACGTCTGCTTTCCTCTTAGGCAAACGTACCCACATAAGCATAAGATTAAAAATAGAGTCAAAAATAGCATAGTTAGAACAAACTTTGTCATTAAAACATCTAGCATTCCTTTCCCTCCAAATAAACCAGAAAAAAGCAAGTAGAAAACGTTCAAAAAGAGATCTTCTAGAAGTATCAATGAAACCAGTTCTGACGTGCTCCTACAAAAGAATTAATTCAATAAGTCTAACGCCAGCGTAGAAACCAAATAAACCCAGAAAACTTTTCCAAAGAGATTTTGTGGTGATGCAGTAAATGAAAGGATGATCAAAGGGCTCCTCAAAACAGTACACATATAGCAAGCATGATTGAGATGAATTCCTATTCTTCTCAGCAAGTCTAGAGTATTAACTTTCTTATTGATCTATAGCCATATAAGAATTTTTGTTTTGGTAGGAACTTTATAAGAATAAAGCATTGTTGTAAGAAACTTTGGTGCCAGAGAAGTTGATAGAATGATAAAAGGACTTTACCATAAAAATGCTATCATTCTTCAAAAACCAATTAATATCATCCCTGTTGTCAATAGTAAGATTAATGCCACTGAGAATAGCCATCAACTTACTAAATTGAATAAGTGTATTCCCTTCCAAAAATCTGGTAAAGCTTAAATTCCATTTAAAACCAATAGCCTGATGATCATAACAAGTCAGCACAAATCATTTTGATTCAATCTAATAAAGAACAGATCTGGAAACTCATTTTGAAAGGAAAATCATAAACCCTGGTATCCTTTCAGAATTAAGTTCCATTACCAGAGCAAACAACGTGATTAACACAAACTTTAAACATAGGAATTAATATGGTAATACATCTCTAAAAAAACAGAACAAGATTTTGGAATTTGATGTAGACAGAAATTACCCCCATAGTAGATGTTCTCAATCCAGATCTTCCAAAGTGAAGTAGAGTTACTAAGCATACCCCAAAGCTATTTAGCAAGAAGAGCCTAATTCAAATTTAATAGATTAATCACACTTAAATCCCTTGGGATTTATTCTTGCAAACATTCTCCCAAGCAACCAAACATTTAACGAGGCTGCCATCTCTCTTACCTTTCTAAAAGGAATCCCTTCTGATACAATCAATTTTCTTGATAACCCAAGTAGGAAGCTTGTAAAATGACATCCAATACAAAGGAACAATAGTAGGCACATAATTGTCAAGCACCAATCTTCTAGATTTGGATAAAATATTACATTTCCATCTAGCAAGTCTTTTATCCACTTTATTAATTAAAGGAATCCAATCATCATGAGATAAGCCAGTGGGTGGTTATACTTAAATAGGAAATAGGAAAATAATCTAAATTACAATTAAGACAATTAGCAATCTGTCTACCAAGCGAAATATCACCATTGAGCATAAGCAATGAACTCGTGTGGAAATTAATGCTCAAACATGAAATTCTTTCATAAAGACAAAGGATCAACTTCAAAGAATCGATGTAATGTAGGTCAGGAGAACAAAACAAAACAGTGTCATCTGCATATTGTAATGTAGAAATCCCTCCTTCAGCAATATCATAGCAGATTGAATGACTATGGTGAAGACATCAGCTGCAAGATTAAAGAGAAGAGTGGACAATGGATCCCCCTGTCTAAGTACCCTCTTAAAAGAAATTTTGTTACTAGCAATGTTATTAACAAAGTTAGAAAATGAAACGTTCTCACCATCTCTTCTACAGAAGAAGCCAATACATATGTAATACTTAACATAACGGGTCTGGGCCTTGGGCCATGTAAACAGCCCAGTATCATTATATTATGTATATAATAGGCTGAAGATAACTGTAAAATGTAATTCAGTCTTTCTTTGATTAATACAAAATCATTCTCATTTTGTTTCAATTCTCTCTGCTCTTCATTAATAAGTAAACACAATATCTTGACATTATCAAAATCTAATATGATATCAGAGCTAGTCAAGCCTTGCGGCAGCAATACCAACGCTTGAATTCAAAGCAATCTTTGGAGCCTAACGGCAGTAATCTTGATACAAGATCAACACACAAATCTTCATCAGAAAGATATCATCATTCGAAGGCATCTTAACCCATCAGGTTATATCTCATCATTTGGGTTAATTATAGAATTTGCAATTTTTGTGAAAAACAGGTACCATACCAGGAAATCATTTAGATTTCTGATTGCAACAAGCTTTTCATCAAAAGTTAAGCAAATTCTTAGCCAGAAAGTTCAGAAAATCAGAAAATCAATTCAAGAAAGCAGTCAAAGACTTAGAGAAAGTAATTGCCGTGCCAAGATTTATCAGAACAAGCTCATCATCTAAATCTTGGCTGCAACTAACCTGTTCTTGTCAGTAATAGAGTGATCTTGAATTAGTAAATCTTCTGAATTATTGATATCTTACACCAGTCATAGAAATCCTTAATCATGGCTGAAGGAGATAATGCTTCAGCAACTTCAGACAACACCAACAATCCACAACAGTTCACTGATGCAACAGAGAAGTTGATCAAAACAGTCATCAGTCCTCAAAGCCAGCTAATCACTATGCATCTAGAGGAAGACAACTATCTCTTATGGAAATTACAAGTTGAAACAGCAATGCAAGGATATGGACTAGAAGGCTTTATTCTTGGCTCAATTCCAACTCCTCCAAAATTCATCACTGATTCACAAAATAAGATGATCAGTAATGAAGAATACACAAAATTCTACAGACAAGATAGATTGATAAGTTCTTGGCTTCTATCATCAATTGACACAAAATTACTGTCACAAGTTATAGGGTGCAAATCAGCAAATGATATATGGATCACCGTTGAAAGAATATTCAATACTCAGTCTGCTGCTAAAATCATGCACTATAAAAGACAATTGCAAAATATTACTAAAGGAAATCAGCCAATGAGAGATTATCTTTCACAAGTCAACAACATCTGCAATATGTTAGAAGCAGCAGGACACAAAGTATCTGAAACAGAGCAAGTCCTAAGCATCCTGAATGGACTCAGTGAGGAATATGAAGCAGTCGTTGCAGTTGTGTCATCACAACCAAGTTTACCACCTGTACAGTTCATTCATGCCACACTTCTTGCACATGAAGCAAGAATAGATCATAAAAGATCTCAAGAAACAGACCTGTCAATCAACTATGCATCCAACTCAAGAAACAAAGGGCAGAATCAAAACAAGCAAGGTCAATCTTATCAAAGAGGAGGCGGTTCAAACAGATCTAGAGGTAGAGGCAGGTGGAATAACAACAACAACAGACCTAAATGTCAAATTTGTGAGAAAATTGGTCATACTGCTGTTAAGTGCTACTTTAGATTCAATGCCAATTATGTACCAAATCAAAATCAAAATAATCAAGGAAATGGAAAGTCTGGTGCTAATATGGCTCAAATACAGTCAGACACTAACAACAATGGTGAAGTTAATCAAAGCACAACTACAACATCAGAACACATACATGATGAAGGCTGGTACCCAGACTCAGGAGCAACCAATCATATAACAAATAATCTTGACAATTTAAATCTTGGCAATAAGAAATATAGAGGTAAACATTCTATATGCATGGGGAATGGTGAGTTAGTCAACATTACTCACACTGGAAGAACCAGTATTAATGGGAAAAGACAACTATATTTAAACAACTTGTTGAGAGTACCAAAAATAAAGAAAAATCTTATGAGTGTGTCACAATTTGCAAAAGACAATAATGTATACTTTGAATTTTATCCCGATTACTGCTTAGTTAAAGACATACTAACTAATAAAAATCTTTTGCAGGGTGAAGCAGTCAAAGGACTATACAGATTCAATCTTAAAAACAGTAGCAAATCTGAGAGAAATCAGAGGTGTTGTAACATAGGTGAAATGAGTCAGTCTAAAGAAAAGGGAAGTGTGTTTGATTTGTGGCACTACAAACTTGGCCACCCAAACACAAATGTTGTGAAACAAGTACTTGGGAAAAATAAAATTGTGTTTGATGATATTTCTTTACCATATGTATGTACATATTGTCAAATGGGCAAAAGCCATAAGTTACCCTTCAATGACTCACTAACCAAGTATTCAAAATCTTTAGAATTGGTTGCAACTGATTTATGGGGACCTGCCCCAATCTATTCTGACTATAGTTATATATATTACATATCTTTTATTTATGCTTATTCTAGATATACATGGATTTATTTTTTTAAAGGCTAAATCAGAAGCTTATAATGCAGTGATACATTTCATATCATTAGCTGAAAAGCAAACTGGCAATCAAGTTAAAATTATTCAGTCAGATGGTGGTACTGAGTACAAAACCCTTAGCAATTACTTTGCTAAGAAGGGAATTGTACATAGAATCACATGTCCCTATACATCTGAACAAAATGGTCTAATAGAAAGAAAGCACAGACACATAGTCGAAACAGGACTAACACTGCTTGCTCAAGCATCATTACCACTAAAGTTCTGGCCTGATTCCTTTAATACTGCTGTATATTTGATTAACAGACTACCCATAAAAATTCTTAAAGGAATCAGTCCAGCAGAAAAGCTATTAGGTGTTAAGCCAGACTATCAGAGTTTAAAAATGTTTGGATGTTTGTGCTTTCCCCACATAAGACCATACAACAACAATAAGTTGTGCTTCAGGGCCAAACCATGTACTTTTATAGGATATGGGTCAAATAAAAAAGGATACAAATGTCTAGATGAAAGTGGCAAAGTTATAACTAGTAGACATGTTGTGTTCAATGAGCATGTTTTTCCTTTTAGAAGTACAGGTATTAAAACAACTCAAAAGATACAGAATCCAAAGAATTCTGTACCTAGTATACCTGTCTACAGTGATGATCTCCATCCTGAGGTGATTGAAAGGACTGTTGAGGGTCACGATCCACAACTCACAATGTCAAACCAACCAGGCCATGAATCATCAAACTCACCCAGCTATCTCAGTCAAACTCCTGCACATTCAAGACATCAAATAGAGTCAGTTGATGAAAGAGAAGCTGAAAGCATACCATTACAATCAGAAAATAACAACAATCAAACAAGTACAGATGTATCACCACAGGACAGAACAGGTCATCCAATGATTACAAGGTCAAAAAGTGGAATCTTTAAACCAAAATTATACACAGCTGCATCAAATCTAGAGGAACCAGAAAACTTTGAGCAAGCTGCAAAGGACAATAACTGGAAGGCAGCAATGGATGAAGAATATAATGCATTGATGAAGAATAATACATGGGAACTTGTACACCCACCAGATAATAAAAATATCATAGGGTGCAGGTGGACATACAAATTAAAAAAGAATCCTGATGGAACAATGTCAAGATACAAAGCAAGACTGGTAGCAAAAGGCTACACATAGCAATATGGGTTTGATTTTAATGAAACCTTTTCTCCATTTGTCAAACCAACCACTATAAGAATTATTCTAAGTATTGCTCTATATAATCAATGGAACATTAGACAATATGATGTCAATAATGCCTTCCTGAATGGAACATTACAGGAAGAAATATACATGGAGCAACCACAAGGGTACAGGGAAAATACAAGTCATGTGTGCAAACTGAAAAAGGCCATATATGGCCTTAAGCAGGCTCCAAGAGTCTGGTTTGATAAACTGAAGGCCACACTAACTTATCTTGGCTATCAGTCTATAAAATCAGATAATTCCTTATTTATTAAAAACAACAATAAGACAAGTGTCTATATTCTAATATATGTTGATGATCTGGTCATTACAGGAAATGATGAGGATGAAATTAAAAGTCTTGCTCAATATCTTGACAAAGAATTCTCCATCAAAGATTTGGGTCTACTAAACTATTTCCTAGGCATAGAGGTCAAGAGGAAATCAAAGTCAGAGATTATCCTCAGTCAGAGAAAATATATCCTAGAGTTATTGGAAAAGACAAAGATGGACAATGCCAAACCTCAGCCTACTCCAATGATAAGCCATCAATACTTATCTAAAAACAGGGGAGAATACATAACAAACACTAAACAATACAGAAGTGTTGTTGGTGCTTTACAATACTTAACTATTACAAGGCCAGACATATCTTTCAGTGTTAACAAAGTTTGTCAATTTATGCAGGAACCAAGAGATGATCACTGGAAAGCAGTAAAAAGAATATTGAGATACATAAAGGGAACTATAGATTATGGACTGCTAATGAAGAAAAGCAATAATCTAAATATAACTGGATATACTGATGAAGATTGGGGAACCAATCCAGATGATCGCAGATCAACTACAGGATACTGCATATATATAGGAGACAATCCAGTGTCATGGTGTTCAAAGAAACAATCTGTAATCTCAAAATCCAGCACAGAGGCCGAATACAGAAGCGTTGCGAGTGCAACTGCTGAGATCATGTGGATACAGTCTTTACTACATGAGCTAAACATCAAATCGCAAGCCAAACCAACATTATGGTGCGACAATCAAAGTACAATATATATGTCAGCAAACCCGATATTACACTCAAGGACAAAACATATAGAGATAGATCTGTACTTCGTTAGAGAACAGATACAAAAAGGAAACTTGCAGGTAAATCACTTATCATCAGCTTACCAAAGGGCCGATACACTTACCAAAGCCTTGTCAAAGCAAAGCTTCATCAGATTTAGAGAAGAACTAAAGGTGGCTGTGACTCTCACAAATCCAGCTGAATCTGAAGAAATGTCAGAGTTCATTGGACAAAAGTCAGGAACTTTAACACAAACAACAGCAGATCTATCGTCAGCACTGATCTATAAAATAAATTGAAGTATCCAGACCAAAGGAACTACTCATATCCATACAATTTTGCTCTAGATCTGAGTAAAAAAATCATCAATTCCTTGAGGCGGCGCAAGAAGAAGCAGCCATGAAAACCCTAATGTTGGTTTGAGGGGGCGAGTTAGAAAATGAAACGTTCTCACCATCTCGTCTACAGAAGAAGCCAATACATATGTAATACTTAACATAACGGGTCTGGGCCTTGGGCCATGTAAACAGCCCAATATCATTATATTATGTATATAATAGGCTGAAGGTAACTGTAAAATGTAATTCAGTCTTTCTTTGATTAATACAAAATCATTCTCATTTTGTTTCAATTCTCTCTGCTCTTCATTAATCAGTAAACACAATATCTTGACATTATCAAAATCTAATAAACAACAATAAAAGAGACCCCAAAAGAAAGCAAATCCTGAATCCACCTAATCCAAGTTTGACTGAAACCCCTGGCCTTAAGCATATTGAGCAAAAAGCTCCAGTTTAAAGAATCAAAAAATCTAATTTAAGTAAAACAGCTAGAATGTGATTTTTATGACAAAATGAGATAATTTCCTAAGTGGCAGTAACTCCTTCCAAAATAAAATGACTTTTATAAAAAGCAGTCTGAGCTTTGTCGTTGAGAATATCCATCTTAGATCTAAGTCTGCAAGCAAGGACCTTGGCAATAGTCTTCAAAATACAATTCAATAAGCTGATGGGTCTAAAATCACCCAAAGCTTCGGTACCATCCTTTTTTGGTTTTAGAACTATGTTGGCATAATTCGGTCTCTGTAAATTCAGACTCTCGGTGTGCAAATCATCAAAAATACTCATAATATCAACTTTAAGAATATTCCAATATTTCTTATAAAAGAATGTAGGAAAAACATCTGGTCCTGGGGCTTTGTCTCCAAGCATTCTTTTACATCTCCCATACTTCCTCTTCGGTAAAAGGAGCATCAAGGTCAGAAAGTTCTACACTACGATCAGGATCTAAAGAACCACAATTGGCTTCCACATTAACCTCAGAACTCACCATCATCAAGCCTTAAAAATATTTAGTTAAACAAGTATTAAGTATAGATTGATCATCAACAATTGTACCATCATCAAGCTTAATATTTCCGATGAGATTCTTCCTCCTCCTACCATTGGTAACGGCATGAAAATATTTAGTTTTTTTATCACCTTTATTTAACCACTACACTCTGGATTTCTGCCTCCACATAGTTTCTTCCTTATCAACAAGTGCATTAAGCTCCATTGTTTATCAAAATATCCTTCTCTTCCACATCTAATTCTCTACTTTGCTCCACAACATTCCACTAAAGAATTTCATTGAGCACAACCTATTTTTGAAATTTGATGTTACCGAAACATTCCTTACTCCATTTCTCTAAGAAAACCCTCAATTTTCTAAGTTTACTCACCATTCTACATGCCGCATCACCATCAGCAGTAAAAGATTCCATTCCGTAGCAATCAATTCATCAAAATGCTCTTCCAACATCCATATTTTTTCCAAAATCTTAGGAAAAAATATATCATCACCAATATCAATTTGAATAGGACAATGATCTAAAAAAACCATAGGCTAGGCCAGTCTGAGAAGTCAAAGGAAATTTAGACTCCAAATCTAGATTGATAAAAAGTTTGTCCAGCAAAGCA
Source organism: Allium fistulosum (assembly GCA_030737815.1). Lineage (NCBI taxonomy): Eukaryota > Viridiplantae > Streptophyta > Magnoliopsida > Asparagales > Amaryllidaceae > Allium > Allium fistulosum. Next base: position 673,347,798 of record CM060906.1, read on the forward strand.
AAAGAAGGTTCCTCTCTCCTACCATGCCAAGTAAATCTCCGACCATTCAATGGAAGGTCCTCTAGCTCACAATCTCTAAAAAAGTCGCCAAACTCCTCCACATCAACCCAACACCCTTCTCTATTATTCCTCTCACCCACTAATCTTGTAACATTAAAGTCACCCCCAATCAACCAAGGACCTTGAATTATTTACTTGAAAAAAAGACAATCATTCCATGGTTGACGTCTTTCAACTCTAGTCTGAGGCCTATAAGCATTTGAAATAAACACAAGACTATCATCCAACACACTTCTCAAAATAACATGGAGTACACTAGCAAAGTCCATCTCAGTTCATTCCAACATATGATATTGCTACCAGAAGCACCAATAGAACCAATAAAGCTCCAACCGGTGTGGATATTCTCCCTAAGTTGATTCTAAGAAATTCATCAGGTTTTCAACTTAAGATTCTTATAGTAAAACAATATCAGAATAAGAAGAGAGTAAATAATTCTTAATTCTTGAGCATTTAAGAGGATCTCGTAACCCACTTATATTCCATGAGATAACTTTCATTAAGTAGTGCTAACTCTCTTTAATTCTTTCTTTTTAATGTTACTGCAAACCTCATTAAAATTGGTAATAACAAAACCTGCTTCCTTAGTAGTTTCAACCATCTAAGCAGTAGATAGTGAATTCAAAAGCATATGAAGGTGTAAAAACCAACAGGAGGATGAGATATGCATGCACTAAAAGAAGAAGCTCTTCTAGAAAATTTCTGCTTTACTCTCATCTCAGCCCTTGTCAAGATACTTCCCACTTTACCAAGGTGCCTTGCACATCTTCTGATATAATTTAAATTTTCTCCAACTTCACCACTAGCAACAAAATTATCACCGAATTCAACCACAATAGTCCTTGAAGGTTCTTTATTCAAACCACCGTCACCACATAAATCAAAAATAGATGGATCCACCATTGACACTAGTTCAAGAATTTCTTTGACTTCAGTAGAGTTATCAACTTGAATTACCGAAGCATTAGCACCACCTGAGTCGCTTTCAGCATCCTCCACGATCACTTGATCAAGAATATTAAAACGATTAGCAACATGAACTCCTATATCCTCCTTACTCTTCTTAGCAACCTCCTTCCTCATCACTAATATAGGAGTCTCCTTAATTCCACTTTCATCATCCACATGAGTAACAACCACTTGACTTCCATTCACTTCCAGATCTATCAAATCATTATTAGTAGGCATCGTTTGTTTTCTTGTAACACCCCATATTTTTAGTGACATTTCTTAAGATATTTAATTAGCTAAATAAAATAAAATAATGTGTTGATTAATAGATTGAGATTTGATTTAACCAAGGGTAGTCATGCCTATTGGTATAACGAACTAGGGATATAACATGAATAAAAGTGTTAGGAGATAAGGAAGGGCAAATGGAAAATATGATGAACTTATACCCTGAACCCTTAGAAAACTAAATACACGTTCATTTCATTCTTAAGTAAAATATTTTAAGGCCGGCCACCATTTTAAATCTCAAGAGAAGATAAAGCTAGGATTTTCAAGAGAAGAAGTAGATCAAGTTATTCAACATCAAATCTCACATCTTTTAATCAAAAAGCTAAGGTGAATAATTAGTACATCTCATTTTCTTATGATTTTCGATTTTAAGGTTAAATTCGAATTATTTGCAAGATTATGCCATGTTTTGTTTGATTAAATGATATATATATATATATATATATATATATATATATTCTTATTGATAATTTATGCTCATTCATATAGATTTTTATGATATGTTTGATATGAAAACACTATTAAATGACATCCAATTGCCTTGCGAATTTAAATATAGATCAGAAATAAATTTTGGAAATGGGTTTCAATTTTCATAGTTTTCTGAATTAATGTGAATTTTATATTAATTTTCTAGTGAAGAAAATAATTTATTGGGTTATAAATTATTTACAGCAAAATAAATAATTATTTGGGTCTAAAATTTATATATTTTAGAAAACATATTAAAAAGGATTTTCTAGAATTTTCATAGAATTTTCCTAAGGGTTTTAATGAATATATAAAATTGTTTAAGGTATGGGACTTAAATGTTTTATATATTTAATTAAGGAGAAGGGGTATTTTGTAAAATAAAATTTATAATTTATTTCTGACAATATTGGCAGCACTTTTGAAAAGGAGGTATTAAGCAACCAATAAAATTTTGACAAACAATAGCACGTTAGTTAAAAAAATTCTCTTTTAAGTTAAAAACAAAAATAACATGTTTTTAACGTGTTCTGCCACTTTCGACACAGGGGGTTCCGACCCAGACCTTTTGAAGTCAATGGTTTCGAAACCAATGCGCATGGTATCAAGCTATTTGGTACGTAGCATATTAGATAAAGGTGAAAGTTACTTGGTTGAAACGCTAGGCTTCGAAGGGGTTGGAGTATGCCTTGTTTTAAAATAAAAGGTAGCGCTTGCTTTGCTTCTGAAAGGTTAGGTTTCGACCCAGTTGGCTTTCGACTGGGTCAAATACTTTAAAGGGAAAGGTTTTGAATGGGTTGCACTCTTTTATTTTAAGTAATGCTTTCGAAAGAGTCGAAACCCCTAGCTGCCGCCTTTCTACCTTTCGAAATCAATGGTTTCGAAAGGTATACTTTGTTTTAAAAAGTAACCACTTCTCCGATGCTTTTGAAGGGATTGTTTTGACACATCACTTCTTTACTTAGGAATAGGTTTCGGAAGGAAGGATTTTGGCTTAGATGTTTTTAAATGACCCTTTTGTTCTGATTGAAGTATAACCCAATGGTTTCGAAAGAGAATGGTTTTGACTTAAATGGTTTCAGAAGGTGTTTTTCCACATGTTTTAAATTGAACCCAAGTGCTTTCGAAAGGTTTGAGTTTCTAAAGGTTTAATGTTTTTGAAAGATTTTGAAATTGGTTTCGAAGGGGTGGTTCTCCAAAGGGTTTCAAAGGAGTCGAAAGGTGCTATTTTCTGATGGTTTCGAAAGGGTCGAATTGGAAGGTTTTCGAAGGTTTTGCTAAAGGCAATGTTTTGAAGTGTTTTGAGATATGATGTCTAAGGTTTTAATTCTTTTGAAAGGAAGGTTTTCAATGGTTTCAAAAGAAATGTTTTGGCCTTTCGGCCTAGATAAATGAAGGGTTTACTTGGTTTCGAAAGAGATGCTTTCAATGGATTTGAAAGGGGTACTTTCAATGGATTCGAAAGGGGTACTTTCAAAGGTTTAAAGGTTTTTCATCAACAAAGATTTGAGTAAAGTATATATATAGCATGGAAAAGTGATTTTGAGTAAAGCATAGAATATGAATGTTTTCCTTGTTTAACTTTGATTTAAAAGGTTTTAAATCAATTTCAGATGAAAAGGTTTTCAAGTAAAATCATGGGAGGTTATCCCTAAGTGAAATGACTCAGATATTAGAATACCAGATGGGACTGGTATAGGGTCGCGCCCTATACATTAGTTATTAGCCGTAGCTAATTTAGTCTAAAATTCTAGTGTGCAGGGCTTTGTCATAGGTGAGACTGAAAATATGATTGCACATAGAAGGGAATATATGATTGTATACAGATAGGTTATTGGTGAGCCCGCAAAATCCATTAGGATCAGGTGACCTTGGGAGATGTTAAGTTAAGGACAAACGGTCCACAAGAAAATTATTTAACAGATAGTTAAGGATATATAGTCCAAAAAAAGGATGTCTAACAGATGTTAGATTATTTTGTTTTTGTCTGGTAGGCCCGAGTCAGCCAAAGGTTAATAGTAAGCCAAATAAAACTATATTGTTCGGATAGATAGTCCATTTGTTATCTGATATATATGTTTATATTAATGATGCTTTACAGTTTTAACCAATTTTGGTTTTAGGATAAAGGTTTGCAAAAGATATGTTTTAAAAGGATATTAGTGAAGGGAAACCTGTTCCGCTAAGAAGCGTGGTCTCACTTAATATCAATTAACCAAGATGTATAGTATTATTCACACCAGGCTTTATGTCTGACTCGAAGTTTATGTTTTCCCCTTAAACTCTCGGGTGCTCAAAATTAATTTGAGTAGGCTGAGGGTTTAGGTTCTTTTAGGTTTTAGTAGGATGATGAAAAAGCTACCGGAGACGAGCATGAGGCTTACGGATAGCTATTTAAGAGTTGCAGTTCTTTGTTGTTATTTATTTCTGCTGTGTTTGTACTAAGTCAATTATGGCTATATGACTCTGATCATCCAAGAAGGCATCTTTATATGCCACTCTTGGCATATTTTGTAATAAATATATTTTATCATTGCATGGGAATCGTATTGGGATTATGTAATATGAATATGGAACATGTGTTTTGAAATGTAATGGAAAATTTTATTTTGAAATATATGATTTGTTTCATATTCAAGTGCTTATGATATTATAGATACCATTAACATAGCTTATTTTGTCGTCGGAAGTTAATACTATAAATGACGGCACTGTAGCGCTTAGCTTTAGGCCTCTAGATAGGGGATGTTACAACTTGGTATCAGAGCATAGGCTCATGAAATACTTTAACTAAAAATGATTTTTGAAAACATAATCCTTAGGAATTAAAGTTAAGATCGGGTTATTGGATAACGCTATAGTAACGTACTTGTATTTGCTATATACGTTTTATCTCTAGACTCCTCTCTTTGTTAGGCTATTCTTCTGTATCTCACGAGGTTTGAATACAGATATGGACGGAAGGAGAGGCAGAGTTAACCTAGGACAAGACAACACAACCACAAATGGAAATGCCCTACCAAATGCTAGAAGAGGTCAAGCTCAGGCTGAGAATGTTAGTGCTGGGGTTCCCCAAGTGGACATGGGAGCCATGTATCAGTTTTTTGTAAACATGATGTAAGCTGGGATCGTAGCTGGTGTTGTTGGAGGAAATGCTGCAGGAGGAGTTCAGGAAGCCCCAGCAGTAAATCAGCATGCTAACTTGAGCAGAGATTATACTAGACTTGGGAGGAAGCCGTTTGTCGGGACGAGGGCTGCTATCGAAGTAGAAAACTGGATGTTACATTGTGAGAGGATTTTTGCTGACCTAGGGCTCAATGATGAGCAGAAAAGGAGACTTGCTTCAAGACAACTTCAAGGAGCTGCTCTGTTTTGGTGGAACACTGTAACTGCTGGTGTAGATGAAGATACTATGATGTGGGTGGAGTTTAGAAGGAGGTTTCAAGAAAGGTTCATGTCCGTAATGGCGCTGTCAGTCTTAGTCAGGAAGTTTGCTGAGCTGGAACAAGGAGAAATGTCAGTTTTGGAATATGCTAGTAGATTCGAAGGGTTAGCCCAGTATGGGCATGCCACTGTTGATACAGTGTTGAAAAGGAATGAAAAGTTTATTTGAAGGTTGAAGACGGAGTTGGCTAGGGCTACTTTACCGCACATCAGATATCCTTGTGATGTAGTTGTTGAAATGACATTGAGATATGAGGAGATGTTAGATTGTATGGAGAAGAAGAAGGAGAAGGAGGTCCAGGTTGGATAGGGTCAAAAGAGAAAGTTTTTCCATAAAAAGAATGCTCAGAAAGGAGGAGCAAAAAAGAAGGGAAAGTCTGAGGTGGTCTTCTATAAGTGTGATAAGAAGGGCCATTATGCTAATGAGTGTCGGACAGGTAAGGGAAAGAAGGCTGTTGAGAAGAAAGGGATTAGGTGTTTTAACTGTGATCAAATTGGGCACTACAAGAACCAGCGCAAAGAGCCAGCAAAAGGAGATAAAGGCCAGGTGTTTGCATTAGAGCCTGCTACATCAAAGACGACATCGTAGGAGAAGGGAAAGGCTGTGTTAGGAGGTACGCTTCAGATCCATGATACATCTGTTAGCGTTTTATTTGATACTGGTGCATCTCATTTTTTCATATCTAGATGTTTGGTAGATAAACTTAACCTAGAACCCACATATTTAGTTACTTCCTTAAGAGTTGCAAATCTGATAGGAGGGTATGCGATGTTTGGGATGAAGTGTAACCACATAGAGTTTGACTTGCTAGGTTACACCTTTGTCTGCAGTTTGCACATATTTGACTTTGTAGGGTTTGGAATTATATTGGGAATGGATTGATTAAGTAAATATGATGCTGGGATATTTTGCCTAGATAGGAAAATATCACTTAGACACCCGGATTGTATTGATCGGATAGTTTATACTGTAGAAAATCCTAGTTGTGAGGTGAATGCCTTGTTGGGTGTTATGGAGTTGGAAGATGAGTTAAATCGCGTTTTAGTAGTTAGAGAATTCACGGATGTTTTTGAGCCGGTGGTCGAATTACCACTGAAATGAGCTATTGAGTTTCAGATAGATTTGGTGCCTAGAGCAGAACCGGTGAGTAGGCCACCAAGCAGAATGATGCCAACAAGGATGAGAGTAGGCTGCCAAGAAGAATGACGCCAACAGAGATGAGGGAGTTAAAGACTCGGTTGGTAGATTTGGAAGGTAAAGTTTTACCAGACCAAGTAGTTTGCCCTAGGGAGCAGCCGTTATATTTGCTAAGAAGCCGGATGGATCGTTAAGACTATGTATCGATTATCGTAAGTTGAATGAGAAGACGATAAAGAACCGATATCCATTGCCAAGGATTGACGATTTGTTCGACCAGTTGAGCGGGGCCAAGATATTCTCTCAGTTGGATTTGGCGACAGGATTTCATCAGCTTAGAGTGGCAGAAGATAGTATACCGCTGCCGGCGTTTAGAACAAGGTATGGGTCATACGAATGGTTAGTTATGCCATTCGGACTTACTAATGCGCTGGCATTCTTTGTGGATTTGATAAATCGGATCTTCCGAGAGCACTTGGACAGATTCCTATTGGTTTTTATAGATGATATCCTGATATACTCTAAAGATGAGAAGGAGCATGAAGTTCATCTTAGAGTCGTGCTTGAAACGTTGAGGCAGCATCAACTAAAAGTACAGTTTTCGAAGTGCCATTTTTGGAAGAAAGAAGTGAAGTTTCTTGGTCATGTGGTTTTGGAGAAAGATTGTCAGTTGATCCAGAAAAGATTGAAGCCGTTAGTAATTAGAAGAGACCAGAAACTGTAACTAAAATAAGGAGTTTCTTTGGGTTGCCTGGGTATTATCGGAAGTTTATAAAGGATTTCTCATGGATAGCAGCGCCGATGACCAAGCTAACACGAAAGGATGTAAAGTTAAGTTTGTATAGACCGATAAGTGCGAGAAAGCATTTCAGAACTTGTAGCACTTGTTAACCCATGCACCTATGTTGGTGGTTCTGGAGGGGAATTAAGATTTAATTGTTTATACTGATGCATGTGGTACCAGATTGGGAGCTGTACTAATGCAAAGGGGCAAATTGATTGCCTATGCTTCTAGACAGCTTAGACCGCATGAGGTTAAGTATCTGATGCATGATTTGGAATTAGATGCGGTTATATTTGCATTAAAGGTGTGGAGTTATTACCTTTTGGGAGAGAGGTTTGAGCTTTATACCGACCATAAGTCGTTAAAGTACTTGTTCTTTTAGAAGGAGCTGATATGAGACAACAGTGGTGGTTGGAATTTTTAGCTGCTTGTGATTTTGGAATAGAGTACTCACCAGGAAAAGGAAACAAGATTGCTGATGCGCCTAGTATAAAGCATCAAAATGCGATGTTAGCCATGCTAGCAGAATGGAAAGACTTAGAAGCCTTGACAACTTGCATAGTATAGTGTAAATCCAAGGCTAGGTCTAGTGGGGGATCTGCAATATTATCTTGTTTGGAAGTTCGACCGGTATTGATTAAGAGGATCGCTTCTAAATAGGAAGAGGATCAAGTGTTAGCTGAAAGGATCAGAAAATTAAAAGATGGAACGGAGAGCGATGACTTGAGAGATTTTAGTCTTGACCAAAATGGATGGTTGAGAAAGAAGGGTAGATTATGTGTTCCAAATGTGGGAGACATAAGAAAAGAAGTTTTTGAGGAAAGCCATCGTTCGAAGTTCACTATCCACCCAGGAGGAATGAAAATGTATCAAGATATGAAGAGAAGTTTCTTCTTGAAAGGCATGAAGAGAGATATTGGCTTATGGGTGAAACAGAGTTTGAACTGTCAGCGGGTTAAAGTTGAGCACCAAAAGCCAAGTGGATTGCTTCAGCCTTTGGATATCCCAGTATGGAAGTGGGATTCTATTTCTATTGATTTCGTAGACGGGTTGCCAAGATCTAATAGAGTGAATGAAAGCATATGGGTCATAGTGGAAAGGTTGACCAAGAGCGCCCATTTCATTCCAGTTAGGGTAAATAGGACAGCACATGTATTGGCTAAGTTGTTTATACAGAATGTTGTTAGGCTGCATGGAATTCCTAGTAGTATTGTTAGTGATAGAGATTTCTTACTCACCGGCGAATTCTGGAAGAGTCTTCAGGAAATTTTGGGAACCAAGCTCAAGATGAGTACCGTTTACCATTCGCAAGCCGATGGGCAAACGAAAAGGGTTAACAAGATCTTGGAGGACTTATTGCGAGCTTATGTATTAGACTTCGGGGGATCATGGGAAGGCCACCTACACCTAGTCGATTTTTCATATAACAATAGTTATCAGACTGGTATGGGGATGGCACCGTTTGAGGCTTTGTATGGACGACCATGCAAATCCCCTACATGTTGGTTAGAGACCGGGGACAGGTTGGTACTTGGTCCTGATTTGCTAAAAGAAGCAGTAGAAAAGATTGAGCTGATAAGGGCAAGAATGAAGGAAGCTTAGTCTCGGCAGAAAAGCTATGCATATAGAAGACGAAAAGATTTAGAGTTCTTTGTTGGAGACTATGTTTTCGTCAAAGTATCACCGATGAAAGGTGCTATCAGGTTCGGGAAGAAAGGAAAGTTAGCATCGAGGTTCGTAGGACCATTTCCTATTTTAGAAA